>OU426978.1:94605815-95959982 GCA_911387785.2 Aelia acuminata
CTTAAAAATTCCGAAAACCTTATTCGCCCTCTTTTTTGTTTTTTTAAGTTTGTAATATCGTTTCTTGAAATTATTTAATTGCAGTAAATCAATCTAAAAATCTTTTTTACACAATTTTATCGGTAATAAATTCAAATATATATGATTCTATAATTTGTCTGTGGAATTATAATAAGCCCAAGAAACAAAACCAGATACATCAGTTACGTGTTGTTTTCCGATCCAGGCCAATGAGTCTGCTCAACCCCGAAATCGACTTTCCAATTAAGCGAATTTATGGTTCGAAAATCGATAAAAAAAATTATTCTAGCCATGTCACGTATTGTTTTTGATATCGTAACGGCAAGAAGAAAGTCGTAAAGTAAAAAGAAAACCTAATTCCTATTATGTTATTGAAGTGAAATATTCACCATAATCAACTTCTGAACAGCAAAAAAAAAAAAAAAAATTCATTGCTATGGACGTTAAATAATTTTCTTATTTCACTGGCTTTCCGTGAATAAAACATTTAGTCAAAGTGTTCAGGGATCATCAGATAACATTAGCATTGATTGATTGATTTGGAATCTATATCTCATTTGAAATATCTTTCCTGATTAATCTTGAACTTACTTAAGCATCTTTAAAACTAGGCGAACTTATCTTTGCTAGAAATAATCAAAGCTGTCTACAACTAATGATAACTATTAATTATTGTTTATTTCACATTTGTACAGTTTATTTATTTTCTACCTCAGTCAGTTCTCCCTGTCTTCTCTGCTTGGGGCTCATTTGCCAATACTTACTCCAACTCACTTATTCCCTTATTCACCTTCTCCAGGTCTGGAAATATGGAGGAGCCAAGGGGGCATTGATCAGGCAAAAGAATTCATGAGGCAGTCAATATTATAAAAAAAAAGTTTTTTTTTTACTTTATCACTGTTTTGACCTTGGTCAAGGAACTGAGTTTCAGTCAAAAGAGTTGATATTACCTGAATGTATCTATTTAGAAATACATCACCCAAATTATTATAAAATGTAGACTTTATTGCAGGATGCTGGAGGGCCAAATTAAGTTAGCAACTCCTTGCAAAAATCCTAGGCAGGCCCTGCTGTTTGTATTGCCCTGAACCTTCTTAGGGTCTGGCCACACATGTCCGCACCTTAGCAATAATATAGGTTATGTTCAGAACATTTTTAATTTAAATTACATATTACCTTTAGTTATGCCTAAAGTTCAGGCCACACATTTCAGACACAGGCCACTTTAGGCATAACTAAAGGTAATATGTAAGTTAAATTAAAAATATTCTGAACATAACCTATATTATTGCTACGGTGTGGATCCGGTGCGGACATGTGTGGCCAGACCTTTATAAAATATACAATACTCAATAAATCATATGTAAAATAATTTTGCAGCAAAATTATTGTTCGATTGATCTAAAAAAAAAAAAAAAAAATGATATAAAACTAGACCCCTTTTGTAGAGCTCAAGGCATACCACCCCTTAACTACACCTCTAGTAATGAATCTTGGAAATATTTCTTTTTGTTTAAAATAGGAAGAAAGGAATAGCATGTAGGGACTGATAATGGAATATAATTTTGTCTATGCTATGGTTAATCCATAAAAGGTAAATGGAGGGGGTAATATGAACTAATAATCTTATATTTTTGATGAAATCTGGATTTTTACTGAAATGAATTTTCATGTTTTTGTTTTCTTGTTCTCTTTTCATTTGGTTAAATTTGGCTACTTTTTATTTATTGCATTTTTATTGTGTCATTAAATGAATTTTTTATGACTTAATTGAAATATATCATCCTATTAAAACCTGTACCACTACAACCCATAAAGGGTCTTGGGTTCAGTACTATGTAAGGAAGAGTACTGTTTATTGGTCAGCGGTCGTGCAAGGAGGTGATTTGACCGTGATCACGCTCAACCGCCAGGTTTTTCCCCTTAATTTTTCAATTAAGGGTACCCACTTTATAGAGGCTGGGTTTGCCCCAGGAGGGTCTCTCGGCCGACGAGACGAACTGTGGCGAATAATAAAGATATCATAAGCCATGTCAGATTCGAACTCGGGACCTTAAGCACAGCAGTCCACTGCCTTACCAGTGGGCTACCCCGCTCCCCATCCTATTAAAACATAATAAATAAATGAGGTTTTGACCCTTTGATTTTTTTTTAGGAGTGTATATTCAATTGAAAAAGAAATGAATTATTGCCCTTGCTAAAAACGTCTGGTCCAGAATTCTTTCAGCTTTTCTCTGTATTGATGTATTCCTGGCTTTGCCCTTCACTAAAAGTCCAGCGCTACTGCTAACACTCTTTTATCATTACTATATTATGTTTCTTACCTCTATGAAAATGTTATATTAGCAAAGCTTAAATATATGTTAAAGTCAAAGGCTCAAATATAGATTTACTCAGTAGCTTCCTTGTACTATAGTATATGTCCAAATTCCAGAAGTCACTGGTCAGTAGTGCTATAGCTTTTCCTCCCTATCTAATTCTTCATTTAAAATTGCTGGTAGTGCCTATGAATCTAAAAGCCCATATATTTCAGGCTTCAATTTTCGTATTACCAGACCAGTATGATAGTACATGATATATATATATGATAGTACTATATATGTATGATAGTACCAGACGCTAAGGGGTGCGATCCTCTAGGGAACCCATTTCAGAGAATTTACGCCACACCCTAACCTCTCCCATTTAGCACTGTGATAAGAGTTTCTCCCAATATTTGGACCACCATGATCCCTTCCTGGGACCAATCGGAAAGAACTCTATTTTTCGGTTTTTATTAGTTAATAGTAAAAGCTGACATATTCAAAAGCTTTACTCTTGATTTGATATCTTTTTTGAATAAGTAGTGGTTTAATCTATATCTTGGACTAGGATTGCTTATCATTAGCTTACATTTTCCCACATTTTCTATTCCTATGACATGTACCACTATACCCATGAAGGCTCTTGGGTTCAATACTGTTAAAGAAGTACTGTTTCTAGATCAGTAGTCGTACAAGGAGGTGATTTGTCTGTGATCATGCTCAACCACCAGATTTTTCCCCTTAATATTTCATTTAAGGATACCACTTTATAGAGGCAGGGTTTGGCCCAGGAGGGTCTCTTGGCCAATGCGACGAACTGTGGCAGAATTATAAAGATACCCAGAGCCAAGCCAGATTCGAACTCAGGACCTTGTGCACAGCAACTCATTGTCTTAACAATGAGCTACCCTGCTCGCATTCTTCCCTAACATCTACATACATTTTTAAAACAATCTGGCCAAAGGAATACAGTTATGAAAACCAATAATTGTATATTTTAAATTATAATATATTTTCCTAATTTTTAGAAATTATTTTATTACATAGTAATTTGTCATTTTAATGTTTCAGCTGTAGGGATGATACCTGTAAAAGAGTGAGTATTATTTATTACACGTATTAGAAAATTAATTAAGGTATTAATATTTGAATTATAAACTCAAATCAAAATATGCATGATCTCTCTAGAAACCCAGAGGATGAATTGTCATGGCAGATAGTGGAACCCAGCTTGACAAATGGTCATCAAACTGACATCTTCAAGGGAGATGTCTGCGATGACAGCGTCATTATGCGGAGTGTAAATGATGTTAAAATGGTACTAAGGGTGCCGCCTCGAGCAAAGCTCGGTTGCGGGTAATTTTTTCTTTAATCTTTTATTTCTTATATTATCACTAGCTTTAGGTTTTCTAAAACAAGTGAACTGCTCTAATCCAATCTAATCAGTATATAACTAGTTACATAATTTCCTGCTTGCCTATTTCTTAAAGATTTAATCTCGTGAAAAAATTTATTAATTTATTTATTCTATTTCATAGTTTGTTTGTTTTGAATTATTGGCGTAAAACAATGACTCAGATCAAAACTGAAATAACTCAAAAATCAATTGTTTTAATTTTTCCGCTGATACCTACAGCTTTAATTCTTTTTTAGAGTTCATAACGACTAAAGTCCATCAGCATCAGTATAGAATTTTATCTTTCATGATGGTGTTTTTTATTTTAATTTTTAAATCAACAGCAACCTTTAGGCATGTTTCCTTGTCGAAATTGAAGATAATCTTGTAATTCCATAAGGAAACAATACCGATGGTTACCTTATAGAATTGATACTTTGGGAAATTGACTGATTTAAAATTTGATATTTTAGTTGTTACGGTTATGAACTAAGCCATCAAAAATATATTATGATAAACAGAATTAACTTTTTGAATTAATTAAATAGCTATGGATATAAATAAGTAATAAAATTCTTTTTTTTAGGTACATTTTAAGTGTCGACAGATGCATAAAGTAGTTAATGTAAATTTTCGATTCAAACAGATCTCTATAATAAATTTTTACTCCTACTTAAATTAATGTTACTATAAGGTTTACTGCTGTTTACTTATTGTCCTTGATATTTTAAGGACTAAAGAACTTATGGATATATATCCTCATATCTCTACTTATGCATTACTGTGTCCAATATAGAAAGGGGCATTTTCTAGTAAACATTGTAGCAGTCATTTTGCTAATTCCCTTTTTCACTAGGTATGGGGAAGAAAACTTTGTTTGATTTTTTTTTTTTTTAAATAATTAGAAGAAAGTAGAAAAATATCTATTACAGAACTACACTTTCAACATTACCAATGCTATTGCAGGTTCTTTCCAAAGCCAAAGTATCTCAATGAATAAATTACAAATCTTTTTTGATATTTTTTCTGGATGCTTCAAACTTTTATTTAATTATAACATTTAATAATTTCTTCCTAATTCTAATTTCTATAATTTTTATTTTTCAGGATTTGCAAAGGTCCGGAGTGGAAACCAGGTGTGTTTATTCAGTTTACCAAAGAGAACAGCATTGCCCGGCAGGCAGGCCTCAGGCCAGGAGATCAGATTCTTCAGTGTAATAATTTTGTATTTACTCCAGATACACCATTCAATGAGGTAGCGTTAATAAAATATTAAATTTTATTGGTTTAAAGCAGCTCGAAGATATCTTAGCATGTGCAATAAGTTGTTTTCTCGTCTTATATAACTCTTTAGATGTTGAGCCATAATCTGGTCGATGAGACTGGATATTGTAGGCAAGGTGAACTAGCGGTCTAATGGTTTAAAAATTGTATTTCTCCTGACTACCATTGATGATCTGAAGTTTGTGAGTTCTAGTCCTGGCGTTGAGGGGTGTTTTAACAACTCACCATTAATTCCTGGCCTGGGGAAAACCACTTATAGACAAAAAGGCCATGAATGATAGGATGAAAAAATAAAGAAATAAAAATGTTTGGATGAATAACACAGTACTCCTTTCCATAGCAATTTTTTTGGAGTTATTGTACTAGTAATTATTCTATATTATATAATAATATTCTTTTGTGATTTAAGGTCTGTGTAAGTTTTCATCTACCCGATTATTTATTTTATTTTGAATGAAAGCAGGCTAAAAGTGCTATTCATGGTAAGAAAAGATTAAGACAAATCCATTTTTTACCTGATAAGACGAATTACTCATTTATCATTGATGTTGGTATTTTTTGGAAACCCACTAACTGAACTATAGTAAATACATAAAACACTTTGTTGTATTCTGAAAGCAGTACAGGCATATTTTCTATTGGTTGAAGTTTTATTTTTACGAATTGAAAAAATTGGTCCAAGGGGACCACAAAAATAAGAATATTTATAACTTAAAATTGATATTAAATTATTTATATGGTGAATATACATAGTGAAAAAAAAAAAAAAAAAATCAATTGTCCAACAGAAAAATATCAAAACTCTTAATGGAGCTGAACGTGTTAAAGCACTTATTTTATTTTAATTTCAGGAAATGTACTCATGAATAAATCAATGCTACAAAAATCAATGAACAGCACTGGTAGATTTGCTTATCTTTTTTGTAGCCTTAAGTTATTTATGCTCAGCATGTGATCTGTAAATTATTCCCCATCTCTCCACCATTATATTTTTATCAGGTTAAAGCAATTTTTATATAGTTCTCATTCATCTACTTAAGTTTTGATTTTATCACTTGCCCGACTGCTTTACAAAGTACTGAACCCTTCATGGGTTGAGGACTATGGTCACCGAGCAGGCTAACATATTTACAAAAGGGGTTGTCTGGAAAGCTGATTAACTGAAGTTCTTGTCCCAGTACAGGGGGGGGGGGGGGTCATGTAACCGAACCGTTCACCACTAACCCTCTCCACTAGCATAAAAATAAATTTCCTACAGCTGAAATGCGGTATATGGAAGAAAAGAAACCTCCACAAGTTTTAGAGTTACAGGTTTTTTTTTATTTTATTTTTTAAAATATAAATGAAGGACATAGTGAAATAAATACCAAGAAATTAATAATAAGGAACATTTTAAAATTAAAATGTGTTTACTTATTTATTCTAATCCCAAAAGGCTGTATCGGTCATGAGGTGCAGTGGTGTCCTGGAGCTCATAGTAAGAAAGGGAGCAGGCCTGGAACTGTTTCCTGGAGAATCTTCAGGTTACAACAGCTCAGCTAGTAGTGTTGCTGGGGATAACCCTCCAAGACTTGCTGTTCTACCAGAGGAGTGTAATGGGTAAGGCATCGATAACAAAGGATTTTGTGAAACCTTTATAATTAAAAAAAATTCTGAATAAAGATATTGAATTGCAACCTAATTTTTGTCTTCAGATTTAACACAAGTAGGTATGACCCCACACATTACTTTTTTGAGTATAAGTTTTCAATTATAATTTTTTAGTGCTAGCGATGCAGCAACAAATGGAAGTGATAGAAGGTTAGATCAAGAAGTGTTGAAAAATGGTCGAATGGACTACCCCAATGGCTGTACCGTAATTCATGTTGGTGGGGATGAGACTGATAATAAAAAGGTAATAAAAAATTTGATTTCATTGTCTATATTGTATCACTATTGAATCCATCATCAATGCCATTTTTCTATTTTTATTTGATATTTTATTTTATATCATATATTTTATATATCCACCTCATTCAAAAGAAATCTTTCACCATATCTATGCATGTAAAGACACCTTGGTAGTTATACTTTATATCTTGGCCAAATCTTGTATAGTTAACAAATTTAACCAAATTAAATCCTTTTCTACAATATTAGACAAAATTCTACAACAAGATTAATTTTATTATAATAATCTATATAAATAAAGTTGAAATTCCGTTTGTTTGTTTGTTTATTTGTTCTTTATAGAAATCCATACCGTTTGTCCTAAATTCTCCAAATTTCGGTCAGTTGTTCTTTGATACCAGGCGCGAACACCTGTCCATATTAAAATTGCATAACTTCAGCCGATCTTCAGCTGATATTCTTTATTCTCCAAATTTCGCTAAGTGGTTCTTTCAGACCAGGTGCGAACACCTGATCATATTAAAATTGCATAACTTCAGCCGATCTCCAGCTTATATTCTTTATTGTTGTAAAAATCATAATGATCTCACTTTACAATGTTTTTTTTTTACGAAATCGACCGTTGAAAAATGTAGTTCCCTGTGTGAAACCGGGATATATAGTTATAAATAATTTATGTATATAAAGATGAAATTCTGTTTGTTCTTTATAGAAATCCATACCGTTTGTCCTAAATTCCCCAAATTTCGCTCAGTGGTTCTTTCATACAGGTGCGAACACCTGTCCATATTAAAATTGCATAACTTCAGCCGATCTCTTGGTATATTCTTTATTGTTATTATCATCGTTTTGATCTCGCTTTACATTGGTTTTTACAAAATCGACCGCTTGAGTCGATAAAAGTCTCAGTTTATAGATTTAAAAAATGAAATTCTTCGGATGAAACCGGGATATACAGCTAGTAAAATATATTAATAAGTTTTATGTTTCCTCAGTTATAATAAAATTAAAGTCATAATAAATTAAAGTTATAATAAAATTATATTAATTTTAATATAATGGTTGAAATATGAATGAGTAAAATATAAACAGCAAGGATTTCTGTGCTGCCACCATAATGAACAAGTCTTCTTTCTCTTTGTGATCAAGAAATCTGGGATTTTTAAATTTTAATATGTATTGTTTGTTTGTTTAATGTCCCTTTATGCTACTAACGCTAATCGGACGATGCTACAGCGGGAGTCCTAAATTTTGCCTAGCCAGGTATAATTAGGATAGGGATCTTTAATGAGTACCTGACATCGTACAGGCTCAGGACCTCCATTTTACGTCCTATCCGAGGGAGGGCATAGCCAATGATTTTTTACTCTATTTAAAAAATCCTTGCACGACTTCTTAATTAAATCTAATTATTTCAGTATAAAATGCATTTGTTGGAATACATCTCTAATTAAATTTTAAAGTTCATTCAAATGCATTTTATGAGAATCAAATAAAATTTAAAAACTCTAATTCTGCTTATTAGGTTTTTAAAAAATACATAATTTTGAATTATTATTTTAATTAATAATTTCATGTCAATTTTTTATATAAAAATGGTTTTTAATGTTGTCATAGATTGCAGAAATATGCATGGTTTCCCAACAACTTGAGACGAAGACGACAACTGTCTTTGTGGAAGTTCACCATAGTGAAGACGATACAGTTTCAAATACACAGGTTTGTATTGAATAGTTACTTTTCTGATTATCTTTAATAAATGGACAATTTCCTTAAGTTAATATTAAGCATTAGCTCATTATTTCTAATTCAACTATGCCGAATCAGGAAATAATAGCTTTAATTTATGGTTTGCTGTATTTTCAGTCAGAAGTAAGCACGGATAGACTGACCAACAGTTCTTCAGTGAGTTCCTTTACCAGTAGTGCCAGTAGCCTGAGTAGTGCAATAAGTCAAGAGCTCGAGAGGAGGTCTAAGGTACATTGCAATTTGATTGATTTGATTTGACCGTTTATTTTCTTTACAAAAAATTGTAAAGTTTTATTTCATATCATATAGAAAAGATTAATTTCATATCTTTTGTAACTCATTTAATTTTTCCATTTTTCGTATTTGTCTTGCCTTGTAAATTTAGTTTATTATTTCTATAAAAATATTTGTTTTAGAAAATAAAATGTAATAAAATTATTATGATTTTAATTTCAAATATTTGATTTTCTTAACCAGATACAATTTATTACCCAGGAGTGAATACTGCTCTTGCTAATTGTCTTGTAATTTGTTTTTAAATATTTTAAAAGAAAGTTACAAAAGTTGTAACATGAAATTGTTGTTAAACATAAATACTAGAATGATTTTCTAAATACCAGTAATGGGTTATGTTTACATGTCAGTTATTGAAATAATTTTATCTAATACATTTGTACATCATAAAAAAAGTAAATAATGAGAATTAAAATTTGTTTGTTGCCTTTTAAATTTCAGCAGAGATCATTGGGGAATGAATCTCCTGCCAAAACAGTGAGGCAAACTGACAAGCTAATTAAAAACGGCCTTGCTAAAGAAAAGGTAGAGCAGCATGAACAACTGATGCTGGAATTCAAAAAGGCACACAGAAAGATGTTTTCATCCGATTCTGATTCTACAATTAACAATGAGGTAATTTGATAGAAATAATTTGATGTTTTAATTTTTTTTTTTTAATAAAACCAGGCATTGTATTTTTACTTTATATTAATTATTGACCACTGAACTATGTCATATCAACCTAGAGTTCAAAAGGAAATATAATTATATGTTGATAGAAAGTTTTTAATTTATTTTGCTTCTTTTGAGCTAAAAGAAAGTGGATCACACCGAAGCATTGATAAGTATTACGACAGTTTTGTGTTTTTGATATTTAATGTTCAGATCTTCTTTTCATTGAATTCGCCGATTGTCTAGATCTTCAACCAGATCAATCTGATTAAAAATAAGGAAATATATATATTTTTTTATTTAAACTTTAATTTAAACTCCAAAGTGAAAAAAAAAAGTTTAAGCTGTCATTTATTTCACCAAAATGGTCTGTTCTGAACAGTATAATAGTTACAATAAAAATAATTCTCTTTTTATAAATACCTAAAGATGGGCTAACCATTCAAATGTTATATAAAATATAAATGTAGTGAATTTATCAAATATATTACTGGTGACAGAAATAAGAGTAAAATATATCATATTATTATACTATATTTAACTTTATACAATAAATTTTTGTACTATATTTAAATATACTATATTAAATATACACTTAAATACGTACAATATAAACAAATTTATTTTATATTACATTTTATTTATTTTGAAATACAATTACTACTTTTTTTTGTTATCTCGAGAAGTTCCAAACCCTAAACAAATAAAGTTGGATGATATACAGCTAAAAGCTATAATATACATTATCTAATTATATAGTCCACATAATTCATTTTATCTTTAATTACCTCACCTTTAAAGAAATATAAACTTATTTATTATATAAATAATATTTTCATATTATTACAAGCCACATAATAATACATAAGAATAATACATATATCAATGCTACAATTTAAATTATATCAATTTAGAATTTGACCTTTAGGTAATACCTAATTTAATGAAAAGTATGTATATATCAATGCATTCAGTAAATTCCATATTTCAATAATAAAATCATTCCTATACTCATATTCGTTCAAATAAGCATTCACATATTAATTATAATAATAAATAACCACTATGATTAAATTCTGAAACCACTAATTAAGTAATAAAGTACATGATCAAATTAGTAAGTATTATAATAATGGATGAGCTACATTGTTTTTTGCATGTAACACTTATGCTAATTGACTTAGTGAGGCTCCATTTACCAAGGACGTTGCTTCATATCGTTATCAGGTGTTTTCTCAACAGCTTTCCTTTCAAATACCTGTAGTAGTGCAGTCAGTCTATTGTATTCTCCATTATCAGTAAGTACCGTGAATCCCAAACAGAATGAGTTCAAATCCCTATTTCGTAATTCGCACTTACAGTGTAGGTTTCATGTTTTTTCTTGATTTCTCTGTCAGAAGCCCTAACGTATGCCAATAGTATATTTTAATTTTTCTACTAGGAGAGAGAAGAAAACAGACTATCAGAGAAGAATAATCATAATGGATTATTGAACGGAAATGGTAGTACTCTTCAGAATGGTACCAAGGAAACGGAAAAAAATAAAACTAAGAGGCAAACCGCACCACCTCCTCCTCCTCCGGTGAGTTTTATATCTAGTAATTTTTTTATTGGTTTTTCCTTAGATTTTAATATTTTTTTGTATTTTTACATTCTCTTTTATTGCCTATATCTTTAGCTAGTTTGTTAAAGGTAACTGTACTTTAGATGTTTTATTTACATTTGAACTCTCAATAAATTTGTATAAAGAGAATTTATCATTAAATAAAGTTCAATAATGGATTACTTATTTAATTTAATATACATGAAAATGAAAATCGAACAATTTATCTGGTCATTATATTTATCACAATACCGAATCAATCAAAATTGAAGTATACAATTTTTAAAAATTATTAGAGTTTTGTAGGTTGATATAAAAGACATTTTTAACTTTATAATTCATTAAAATCTGGTTTCCTAAGGAGTAAAACAATATCTAAGAACAAATATGTTATTTCTCAAATGGTGGATTATATATAAATCTCAAATCGAATAAAGGCCTATAATATTATATATTTATGTGTTTAAAAATAATTTTTGATGTGTGAAAAGCACATCCATAAATTGTGCTTTATTTCGAAAATGAGAAATATTCTTTTTTTAGCCTTAAATTGTTTTTATGTAAAAATATAAGATTATTATATCGGAAGAAAAAAATTAGGCGTTTGTTTACAAAGATAGTTCATTTTTTATCAAATTAAACTTATTAACAAATTTTAATAATAATTAGACTAGAAAGAGAAGTTTATATAACTTAGAAAACACGTTATCTAACTATCAAGAGTGATATAAAATTACTGTAAGCAATTGAATTATTTTATATTATAGTACCAATATATTTTTATTACTAAATCCTTATCTATAGCTAGGAATAATTCATATCTGGAAATCAAAATATTAACTTCTTGATAACAGTAATCTCTTGTTTATGATCTGCTATGCAATGCAAATATTGAATAAGTAAGATATTTCTTAAATGGATTATGGAGGTTTTTTTAGGAACCTTAAATATAAACTGTAAATCTGTGGCATTTGAATTTGCTTTATTGTTACATGACAAATAGCTAATTTATTATTTTGTAGAAGAAAAATATTGTTTCTTAAAATCTTTGTTCTAATTTTATGGTTTACTGAATGATTCCATTTATCCTTGTGCTTTATGTGTCTAAAATTAATATTTGTTAAATCATAAGAAACCCCCTTTACTTGTTTTAATTAGAACTAAAGATAATACGCTATGCTCCAAGGTACTGAGGTTGAATCTGGTTATGCCAGAATATTTTTTTATTCGGGGAATTTCCAGCCTCCATTTTTGTGGGTATTCTTAATTAAATATTTAATCAATGGAGAAAATGGTGAGTTACTGTGAAATCACTTCCTTATAAATTTATGTGTTTAAAAATCCTATATCCACACCAATACAATCCTAAGCACAACCAATTACCAAGGAACAGTACTTCCTTACAAACTAATGAGCACATGACCCTCCATGGGTTTGTAGTGTTACAGGTTTTAAAAATGAAAAGTAGAATTAAGTAAGAAATTAATGAATAAAAATGTCAAAAATTGCTTACCATAGTGAGTTATTTATTAATATTACAATTTAAATGATCTAATTATTTGTCATGAAGTGATTTCCAAATAATGGGGAATTTTTCCTTAAAGAATTTGCTGGCATTAAAAATAAATTAATAACATCATTCATTTCACTCACGTTTCTTTGTTATTCATTTTTTTTTTCTTATTGAAAAAGTGATAAGAAAAACAGACCAATACATATTTAAAATAAATTAAGTAAGTAAGAAATTTCAATCCAAATAGTTTGAACAAACCAACAAATTAAATTCATTTTTAAGAAAGATTAATTTTGAAAACTCAAGATGAAGTAGGAATTATTAAAAATACTCAATTATACATATTACTTTACAATCATATGATGCTAACCCTTAGAATGCTTCTGTTGTAAACTGATTATAATAAAAATTAAAAAAAAAATTGTGCTATTTTCATTTTATATACTATTTCCTTGTGGTTTTCTTGGATATTTTGAACTATTCTTAAGGTTTAGAATTTAAATATCATCATCTCAGTTCAATATGCAAAGCTAATTCTTCCAGGCATAAATCTGTAGGTGTATATATCAATATTCCTTATCTTAAAATAGTTCAAACATTTATAAAGGAATTAATGTCAAGTACCTACTCTCTCTGAATGGTAACATTTAGTTGACAATTATTAACGGTATTTTTGTTTTTTACTTCAAATTTTACTCATTCTTTCATCATAATTGTTTGGAATATTTATTTACAAAATCAAACAAAAAATAATAATAACATATATTTTTATCCTTATATTATTTATAAGAGAGTGTTAAAAAAAAAAAATAAAATAAATAAAGAATATCTAATTTCATGTTTTATCGATCTACAATAAGTAAATTAATTTAAAGTATTGTTTTTACATATGTACCATCAAAACCATTATGTATCAATTTTATCACATTATTATGATTAAATTTCTTCAGCACATGTGATTGGCAGCAATTTGCATACTTTACTTGCATGTATAAATTGCCCTTAAATTTGTTGAGGTTATACTTTTAACATTTAGCATAAAACAACTTAGGTTTTGGCTCATATTTATTATTATAATATTTGTCTAGTTACCAGATGAAAAAGCTCTAGAGAAGCAGAAGCCTCCTTCTTCTAAGAAGCATGCACCGCCACCCCCTCCACCTTCACCACCATATTGCCCAACTCCAGATTATGATACAGCAAGCCTTGCTTCAGTGGGAAAGAGGCGGGGTGATATTGTTGAGATGCAAAGCCTTGAATCTTTCAAACTTACAAACCCATCTACGGTGAAACCTAAGCCCCCAAGCACATACTTCTCTCGGGGTCTTCCACCATCTGAAAATAGCAATGGGTCAGTTTTTGCTTAGGGTCAAACTGATTCTTCCTTGGTATGAAAATTGCATGCTGAAATATTTTTACAAAAGAAATACAATACTACTAATCTCTATTAGATTACTTCAAAAACTTTGATACTTATGTATAGAGTCTAGGAATTTCAATTATAGCATTTATTAGTACTAGTGAAACATAATTTAATTAAATTATTAATTAAACAATTATTATTCCAAAATTGTAAGCTTTTAATTAGACAAATTATTAATTATGTGATTAATTATAGGTATTATTAATATAATTATATCAGTGGTTTGGAGGAAGAGGACCTCAATAAAAAAAATTTCATCTTCACTTTTTTGTTGTTAAAGACTTCAAATCGCATTATCTTTCTTTGAGAAAAATTACAGATTTTTAAATCCAATATTCAACAATGGAGAGCAGTTAAGGAAGTCTTAAGTAGAGTTGAGAGACAATAATAATGATCACATATGCTTCTCCTGTAAAATTATAAATTTTGGATTGTGGACTTCTTCCGAAGGAATCATATGAATTAATATAATTATTAATTCATTTAATGTAATGAGTAATATGAAACAATAATTATATTATGTATTAGTTTTTATCATTTAAAAGATTGTCTTTTTTTTCTCAGATTTTCATCCAATTCATCTACCAGTACGATTCCACTAAAGGAAGGCTCAAAACCAATTGTAACAATTCGTGAATATCCCGGTGGGAGGGAGAGGAAGAACCCATCAAAGTTTGACTTTTTGCAGAACTCACCTAAGGGACACTCAAATCAAGATGAACCAATCACAAGTCGTTTACAAAATGAATTGTCTCAGACTCTTTCTAGGGCAACCACACTATCAAAAAATATCAACGAGGTAATTTAAGATTTTGCTTTTCAATGAAAATTCTGACAATGTCCACACATTTTTTGTACTCACACATTTTAAAATCAACTGTAAATTAGAAACATGTACACTCTCTGTGAAAAATAAACACATTTTAAAACACAATATGGTCCGTATTAGATGCCTACTTCCTCTTGTATTAAATTATTTTAGTTTAATGATCAAGGAGGCGTTAATGAGGATTTTTGTAAATGAAATATGACAGAGACTACTGCAAGCTATCATTCAATTCCCCATGCCTTTTTCAGGAAGCTATAATAGATGTAAAGTTAACATAAATTTATAATTTATAGTGTGTGTTTTTTTTTCTTAAGAAGGATGCAAAAACGTTGGCATATACTGAACAGTAAACCTACTACCCTGTATGCTTGGGGATGTGATGACCTTGCATGTTAGGGTGAGGGTTCCAGAGTACTCAGATGTTGTACGTTTTATTCCCACCTGGGCCTGTTCATCTTTATTTCTGTGCAGCCTCAAGAAATAAATCTTAAGTTGCCCACTCTGGTAAATTGTCACAAACTATTGATACTAATCAGGTTTTGGCTAATTACCACATATAACCGTTGAATTAGGGATTTAATTTTAATTGTGACTAAGTGAAATTATATGTGTCACAAGCCCAACTTTTTTAATGACAAAAATATGACTTGATACCATACTTTTCAAAGTATAATGCAGGCACATAAACCAGGAAACAAGTATTAATATATAGTTGATACAAGTAAAATATATAATTAAATAATATATATGATTAAAATATATAATATAATAATTAAAAAAAAAGTTATTAACACTAATGAACTAACAACATCCCATTGCAGTCTGATGTAATATATGTTTGTATTTTTTTTTTTTTTTTAATAAAAAGTTATTAATGCTATCTGATTTCATATAGATAAAAATATTTTTATAAATTTTATTTGACTTAAAAACGATTTCAGTTGTGTTTTTTTGTGATATGACAATTATATATTAAAATAAGGGATTCGCTCATCTTTAAAAAAAATAAAATAAAATAAAAAATCAAAATGATTCCTCTGACTAGAATAAAATTAATAAAGGATTTAATTTCTTCTAAATTTTATAATTCAGAAATTTAACAAGCTAGTTAAATGGGACTTTCATAAATATTCATTACCTATGTATATATTTATTAGAACAAACAATAAAGATTACTATTTTTGAACCTGATCTGTTATATTGGAATAGCTGAAATATACCTTTACTCCCTAAGAAAGATCTGTTTCCAAATAGTTGTAATATTTTTTAGGCAGATGAAGTGAGAAGTGTTATCACTCTTCTATATTTCCCAGATGTTATGTTTTTCTGCCTTCATTGTTAAAAAGTTGACTTTTTAGTTATTCACTCAAGACTCAAGGGATTGTTTTTGAATCATCATAACCTACTTATTAATGTGCTTAGTAATTTAATTGGACATCAATGTAGAGTAGTTAATTATTTATAAATAGGACCATACTACATTTTCACTTAACATCTTCTTCTGTGAGCAGTTTAAAAAAAAAAAAAAAAAAAAAAAAACAGAAATTTTAAAGGCACAGAAGCAAAAACAAATTAAAACATAGGGTCATTTGTATCTCTGATCCCAATCATGAGTGCTGAAGCTTGACTGAATTTCTCCATAATTGGCATCAGGATCTTGACTATTTTTATTTATCTGATATATTTCTATTTAACATACAAATATTATTGTTTTTATTATTTTATCTCTTGATCTAAGATAAATCAAGATCTAAATTAAGTTCTTTTTTTTTTTTTCAGAGCGTCTCCGAATCTGCTCATAGTCATCAGAATGGCAATAGCACAGTTGGGACTGTTGTTACCATTAACCTCTCACCTCATCAGAAATCAGATTCCAACAAACCATTTTATTTGTTCCCTAATGGGAACCCAAAAAATGGCATAGACAATAAAAAGTTATCGAGTTTAATAACATCTGCGACTAGCAATCATACATTTACAAATGGTAAATCAAGTTCTAATGGCTTAGACAACCCTCCAAAAAACTCTGTAACTTTTAACTTCAGTAATAAAACACAAGAAATTAGAAATGGCCATACACAAAAAAATGGAATTTTGAAAAATGGCTCTGGTAACATTTCCCAAGTACAAATTCAATCTCAAAATGGGCTCGACAAAATTTCTTCTCAGAAGTCCCTTAAGTTTGGTGGCATGTAAACCTTTAATTTTTATACTTTTTTTTTTAAATTTAAAATTGTTTGTTTTTATTTAATGCTCAATTTACATTAATTTAGTAAGTGTTATATTAAAAATCTATGTGCCTTATGAGTACTATATATGACTGCTATTGTGTAAAATTAAAAAACGCTAAATCAGAACTGATGGAATTATAAAAAAAACATCTGATCTGTAGCATACCAAAATTTTAGTTATCGTTCTTTGATTACATTATTTCATATTTTATGTTAAAAGAGACTAGCCTGAGATGTTTCAAATGCTAAATATTCTATTCTCCAAGACATGTTGCAACACATTTATCTAAGCAATTTATTTTAATAGCTTGAGAGAATTTAACATTACCTTATTTTTATTCTTTTTTGTAATATAAATATTCTCATGTTTTGTAAATGTATTTAATTATGTATATGTATATTATAAATATGTTCTAGTCAAGCAATGAAGAGTTTAATTGTGTTGTAGCTACCTTAATAGATATGTATAATATGTATGAAGTATATATATGTAAATTAACAGAATAAATGTCTTCAATTATAATTTTAATAATTACTTAATCCCTTTCTTTAAAGGTGAATGGGGGGGGGGGGGGGGGTTAAGAGAGTCATATGATGAGCAGAGTTCAACTACATCCGAGCTAAAAAAAGTTATCAGAGCTAGTTTAATGATTTATTAATGCATTTTAAACTTTAAACTTTATTATTTTTTCTATATCCTAGATATTAATATGCAAGCGAAGGAAAAATGGTGGTCAGATTTACTTACTTGCCCCTCTTAAGTGGGTTAAGTACATAAACCACTTCTAAAAACCATTAAATAGAATATTTTAAATAATTTATTTTTGAAGAGAAAAGATTTGGCTCCGCCGGGAATCGAACCCGGGTCTTTTGCGTGACATGCGCGGTATGCTAACCATTACACCACGGAGTCACTTCCAAACGGTGCCAAATCCTTCCTCTTCACTGACACCTCTCCCATAATCGAGCCTCTCCCACGAAGGATTTGGCACTGTTGGGAAGCGATTACTTTTTCTATATAATTGCATTGGAAGAAGATTGAAGGAAAATAATTAGAGGGTTAAATATTAATCTACAATGACTTTTGAAATTAATTGAACTCAATGAAGTAATTGATACCATTTTGGGGGAAAATAAACAGGAAACAACATATGTTTTGTTCCATTTTTAACGGAAATCGATGTTTCAACTTGGAAGAAAATGAAATGCTAACTGATATTAATATTAAACTAAAATTTTTATATAAGGATATTTATGCTAGAGTCATCACATATGTATGTACCTATGTACACTGGGAGATAAAGGGTGAGGGCTGCAGCTCCCCCTTTGGAAATTTTTTTGTTTTGTAAAATTAAGGAAGTAAGGTAAAGAAAAAAAATAACATGCAGGACAAGTAAAATTTTAGTTGTGGAAAAGGAATATAAAGGTATAAAGCTGATTTGCAGGTCCATGGGAAGGGCTGAGGTGCTGCAGCCATCCTTAACAACTGGCTTGATTCGCCTATCACTATGTATGAGTAGTGACAATACTGATCTTGTTCGCGTTTTAAAAATTATAATTATTACCCAAAAACTGTTTTTATAAATTTCCATTTCCACAAAAAAAACTTTTCGTTATTATATATAAAATATCCACCCTATTTATACAATCGTAAATAATGGAAACAATAATGAATTTTATGTATGAGATGGTCAAAAATGAAGTATTTTTTATTGAGTTTTTGAAGCAGAAAAATCTGAAAACAGCCAGTTTGAATTTTTCTACATTTTGAATGCCCTTCTAAGGAATTTGTAGTGCGTTTTGATTTAAAATGATATATATAATCTATTAGTACTATTAAAATATAATCTAAAAGTGCGCAAAAAATATTGTAAGAATCCACTGCTAACTAAATTTCAACATCGCAAGGAAAAGTGAGTTTGGTACAGTCACCGCTCATATACTTAGTACCTTTTATGTATACATGTATGCTGTGATTTTAGACTATAAAAAAATAATAATAATAATAAAAATGGCAAATGGCAAAGAATTATGTTAAATTGTTAATACAAATTTTAACTTATGAGCTTCTGAATATACTTCAATGCAAAGCCGGTAAAAGTGCAAAGGTGTGTAGATGTTCGGTCATACTTCCTTCCAAGGAACAGCCAACGTCCGGCAGAGGTAGCCGGTGTAGTTAAAGCACTAGGCACTCTCAGAAATACGTGAGAGGAATGAGTTAGATAGGATAGGATTCAAGAAGAGGGGAGTGGGCTAGGGGAAGAGGAAACACTAGGGTCCGGAACCTCCATCTAAACGTAATAAAACTGAATAAATCCAGTACAACCAAGCAAATGTAATATTCTAACTTTTATGTCTCTCAGTTGATTGATTCTGTGCTGCTGAATATCACCTACATATGAATCACACAGAGTAATAATATTTATACTTTTTTTCGTCCTATCTAGTCTTTGTCAGAGAAGGTAAGGTCTATGATTTATCACTAAGCTAATCTAAATCGTAAACCTCTACAATAACTCTCACCTAGAAACTTTTCATTTTTCTCCAAAATTCATTCAAAGTATAAGGAAATAATTTTATTCGTATATACCATCTCATATGATCGAAGTAAGATTAAGAAAGATATTGTTTCTTAAAGAAATACCGACTATGATGAAGTACCTAACAATTTTGTTAATAATATCATTTCTTTTATAAGTGGGCATCAACGCACTAAAAAATAGCCAAGTCATATACGACATGATACAATTACTCTTTCCATGCCTTGTAGTTATAGTAGTGGTGCTAGAAATATTTTTCATATAAAATATTTCTTCGAAATGTAAACTGCTTTCTCTAAACAGTCAAAAAACGTAAAAAAAAAAAAATAGCAATTGAGAAGGGGGACACTACCTTCCTCTTTGGATGGGGATTTTTATATTTTTACTAGACCTCTTATGCATATTTTCCCAAAGTCTCAAAACTTTATAAATAATTTAAACCAATTGTTTTTTTTAAAACCCATATACTCCCGTTTGACCAATTTTTATGAAATTTTGGCATCGCGGGCATATACACGTACACATACCCAGTTTGATCAAAATAGTTACAGCCGTTTTTGAAAAAAAAATCGTGAAAATAAGATAAGTATCCCTTACCAACTGGGGCGTTACCCATGCTTGGTGACCGTTTTCTCTAAAAGGGCTAATTTTTGGAGCTTAAAAATTCTAAATCTAATGTACCATTGTCCTATGAAACAAAATTCGTCCCTTTTCTACCGGTCGATTTTACTAATTTGAAAATGCCCAATTTTTTTCATTGCTTTTATTTAGACCGCCGCCTAACGCTCCTTCATCTAGTGTTAGTTTTGTCAACTTTTGATTCGGTGAAGTTACGACAACCGTTCATTTCTAACAAAAGTTGAACAGTAACCAATATGATGTTCGTATGGAATCCATACGAACATCAAATTGGTTACTGTGAGCTTAACATTGGCGGATCCAGGGGGGGGGGGCTGTGGGGGCAGCAGCCCCTCCCTTTGGAAAAATTTTCGTCATTTAAAGATAGAATTTGACTTTCCTTAATGTAAGGAAGCATGTTAAAGAACAAATAATGTGCAGAACAAGTAGAATTTTAGTTGTGGGAAAGGAACATAAAGTTAAAAAAAGCTGATTAGCAGATCCAAATGAAGGGCGGTGGGGCTGCAGCCCCCCCCCCTTTACGATCGGCTGGATCCGCCCATGGAGCTTAAACAGGAACGACTTAATGCTAAGTCACGACAAATATAAGGTTGTTGTTAGTTTTCACTTATCAATTATATTCATTATTATATTATATTCACTTATATTATATTAGTGTACCATTATACTGTACCATTATATTATATTCACACTATTATCAAAATGTAATAAGCTCAAAGGATTGGAAAAACATGCTCAAGAGCAATCCGATGTTAATTTCAATAAAATTCCAAGAGAATTGATAAAGATCTGCTAAGGACAAAACATTTAAGGGCATGAGAACGACTATTTTTCCCTAGTAAGTAAGTTAACGACGACGTTTTTGTCATTCATCATAAAAATAAATTTGGTCAGCTAGATGAGATTTTTTCTCTTCAGAATATTTATTGATATGTAATTGATCACCAAAAGCAATATAAAATCTTTCTGATTACTAAATATTATGTGTAGAAAGATGCCCCAATCCATATATTAGATTATATTGAGAAAGTTTTTATTGTCATTTATAGTTAAATCATGTGAAATTAAAAATCGATACTACCTATTTATTTTTAGTTCTTCATATTAAGGTTTCTCTAGCTTTGACGTAGTTCAGTAATAGTTCAATAACGGTTTGAGTAATTTTTGTGATTTGATTACTGACCAAATAAACAAATTGATTATACATATTCTCTCATGTTAACAATTAGTTTAAATTTCTTACCTTTGTTCATAATGTTAATAATATTTCTCTTCAACTTCAATCTCATTATCTTCTACAGAGGCTAAAATGACCCAAGTGGTTGAAGAGCCCATTTTGTTACATATAAATAAATAAATAATGTAGTTATGGAAATAACTTTAAGTATTGACAAAGATAAGGTAATCTACCAGTATACTAGCTGAAAATATTTCGGCCTCTAATTACGGTTGTATATGTTTTATAATGATGTATTTCGTTATTATTTGTAAGAGAAATACAATTTTTTCGTTGGACTCTATCATACAAATTTTCCATGCCTACACTTCCATACAGAGTGGAAATGCCCCACCTCTTGATCCAAAATCTACAGTATCTGGTAGGAGTAGCTCCTATACCAAAGTAGTAAAGCTCCTAAATCAGTAAAACGGATATTCAATAAAGGAAATTGGACCAAACCTAATATTGAATTGTGGGATTTTACCCAATATTAAAAATATAAGGTGCGGTAAACATAATTGTTTAAGATCATTTATAAGTTGAATTCACTTAATCCTGACCGTTAGAAAATATTAAAATAAACTGCTGACGTCGATAGCGTCTAACTGCATCAGAAAGTCCTTGATAACTTGACTGGGGATAAATTAGTTTCAATTTGACTTTTGCATTTCTAATTCATTTGATAGTAAGTTGGTACTTTATTGTTTTTTATCGAATTAAAAAAAACTCCAGTCCCCAATTTTTTTTTTTTCTTTCCAGAGAAGGTACTTCAAACATTAATAAATATTTACTTTTACCGCATACGGTTGTTTAGATTGCGCTAATTTTCACTAGTAGTCTGAGAATAAGTATTCTACTACGTGACTATTATACATTACATTGCGAAGAAGCGGCGAAATGGCCTAGTGAACTTAAAAAGAAAAATAACAAAAATTTTCATTAGTGTCTTATTTGTTCATTTTGAAAGTCTGTGGAAGTTTTGATTTGGAGTATCTGGAAGAAACGTAAGAATTATGAGCCCTTGCTAAATGTACCGTTGAAGTATTATGATGGTGTTGATGTAATTAAGTCTTTAAATTAGTAAAGTCTAGGCTATTATTATAAGAGCAATGAAGTCTTATCAATAAAGAGTTTTTATTATCCGCAAATATTGTTTGTTTGGCATATTTTTTATGCATGTTATACAGAAAAGTGGACTATCACTGCAAGAATTGTTCGGATAATTCTATGATCTACGTTAGCTACGGCTGACAATCCTATGTTAAGCCTACCATTCTATATTAGCTAAGGCCGACATTATGATCCATTACATCCACTAATGGATCATAATGTCGGCCTTAGCTAACATAGAAATGTTTGTGACTACAATGTTCGAGTACCATCTACGCCGCCATAGTAGGTTCTAGACTGTTCTCCTTACGACTAAATATAAGGAGTGATGGACTGGAGAGTTAGACTTGTACTGAAGCTCAAGTCATTTGGTTATTTCTGTGTTACGAAGTGATAATTTTTGTAACCTTTCTAATTATTTGTGTTTTCGTTGTTTGTGTGGCATTGGAA
This sequence comes from Aelia acuminata, assembly GCA_911387785.2. Lineage (NCBI taxonomy): Eukaryota > Metazoa > Arthropoda > Insecta > Hemiptera > Pentatomidae > Aelia > Aelia acuminata. The sequence continues at coordinate 94,628,964 of OU426978.1, forward strand.
ATTATTACTTTCGTTTAATAAAAATTATTTCAACCAACAACTTATATAAAACATTTAAATAGGATAAAATGTATTTTAAGGATGCATGAATCATGTGACGAGATCCCAATTTTAGGGTGGGATAAGAATGATGGAAGATGTTTGGCTTGTTCCCACCTTAATATCTAGCTGGGGGTGAGATTCCTTTGGGGCTTGCCTTTCATATTGAGGAAATAATGCAATATTTTCATCATCGACTAAAGCATAAATGTCTAGTTCTCGTGGCATCGTATTGATGACATGTAACTAATATCATAAACAGTAAACTATAAACAATATATTTGTTGAAAATTCATCTTTTATTATTTTTAAATAATTATTAAATAGGTTATTTTCAAATAATTTTCTTAGAAGAGGTAAGATTGGCCACAGCCGGAAATCGAACCCGGGTATCTCTATCTCCTTGAACTATCTCCGTCGCAGCGCTCATACTATTAGGCTATTCCGTGGGATTCCAAATCCCACCCGCCTGGACGAGACACATTGCAGCGTCACTGAGGGAAAAATAAATTAAAATATTTTTAAGCTACAAAGCATTTTTTAAACATACAGATTACATCGGAAAATTAAAATGCCTTTGGATACAAAATCCAGTAATAAAGATGTAATAGGAGGTTATTCGAATAAAATATTGTCACTTTTTTCTTTTTTCTCAGGGATTAGTTTTTGGAAAGAAACAAATTTTTTTACGATAATATTTTGAGGATTATATTATATATCTTAGTATTATAATATTATATTATAATATTCTTTAGGGGAAAAAAGTAGTTTTAGGCATTAATCTTATTTTAGAAATGTAGTTTTCAAATAGCCATAATTCAATCTGGGCTGTTACTAAGAGCGTGTTTAATCGCAAATCGGCTGACAAGTGGTTTTGTTTCACCATATTATCTGAGTCACATAATATTGCACATAACTCAAAAAGAATATTTTTGTAATATATTGCTTCTGTTTGACCAAAGGTTGTTTTTAATTTTATTAAATTTTCAAAAAAAATTAAAATTTTGGATATAACTTCAGGTAGCAATTAATACCCATAAAATTCAGGATTTTTCAGCAGAATGTTATTTATTATTAGCAAGATACCAAACAAAAAGGTTAAACTTTAAAGATTTGATCCAAATCGTTAAATTTTATATTAAAAAGCAAAGTTAGTTTTTCCGTAACATTAGAGCGTTTTTCTTGTAAGCCAACGATATGTACTTATGTATAGTTAGTCATTCATTGTTTTGCTTCAGGGATATTGCATCTTCAGTCATACTGTACAAATGTATGTATATATACCAGGACGTACCAACAGCCGACAGGCATGCGTAGGTAGATGTTCGTAGAAAGCATCTCAGTTCTGTATTACAAGTACAGTATAGCCAGCCCGCGTTTAAGACGTTTCGATCTTATTCTTGTCCCCTGGAGGGGGTAGCCCAAACCTCACGTTGATGCAAGCCATGGCCACCATGGTGCAGCGGCAGACTGCCCATAGCTCAACAACCAATTCCATTAGGGCCAATTTGGCAGTGTCCTTCCCACTTATGGCGTCAGCTATCTCGGGCTCAAGGACTGTGACAAACTGGTCTAGGTCCAAGGATTATGGTAGCTCAGAGCCAGCAGGCACCGAGGACCTATATTTCTTTCCCAGGTGCATACCGTCCTTGTACCAAACCACCGGGCGGTTACTGACATCCTGGAAAACCACACCACGATTCCCGATAAGATACATGGGGAAGGTTTATCTTTCCTACGCCTGGTCGGTGTGTGTCGCCTCCAGTAGGCGGACGGGTCTTACATACCCGGGGGTGGGGGTAGGCTTGGACTGCGTGGCGTTCATTGGCGGGTGGTCACCCGAACGAAGCGGTCATCCGTCCAAGTACTGAACACGCTCGACGTTGCTAAACTTTGATTACCTATTGCAAGCGCCTTTGTCCACTCGTCCATCCCAGTCCCGTTTTCCTATAAAGCACCTTTGATTTTTTTTATATGGAGAAATTAACTGTCTCTCATTATGCCTAAAAAAAGAAAGGAATAAATGTGAAAAAAAAAATCAAATATACAAATACAGGAGAAAATAAGTGAAAGTAAAAAGAAAAATATTCCGACTCATAAGACTCAGTGAACCTGTGGGCATGCGCACCACGCCTTTAATTAAATACCATTCTTTATAAGTAAAGGCGTTCTGCTCCTGCGAAAAAGTTGTCAATGTGTTTTGGATCATAATCGGAATTGTTTCCATAATAACTAAATGAAGTTTTCAACAACTTAATAGAGAATTATTAAATTAGACACGATTTTGCTTGCATTCCTGTATTATCACAAATCAACCTTTTATTTAAAAATAAAATATTTTAGTGTCCTTTAAAGAGCAAATACGCTATGGTCAAATTATTTAAAGCAGTTTACGGTGTGCCAAAAATAGGAATATGTGAAGTTGCTGAATGGCCTTTACATTTTTATCAAAACACGTCGATTTCTAATATAAGTTGTGTGCAATGCATCAGATTTTTCTAAAATTAATTTCCATTAAGGCGGATGGTTTCAGAGAACAAAATAGCATACAGGGAGTTAAGTTTTATTGAGGCAAGAGGAGAGCGCAGTGATATGGTATTTGGACGAGGGGAAATTGATACCAGCCACTGTCAATGTCATGCAACAGCGAACTCAGATATAATGTCCATCAAGGCCATACAGGGGCTCGTTCTCAAAAATATGTTTGCAGTTCAACTCTTATTCAATATGTTATCCGCATCGCGCAAAATATGTTTTTTTTTATTATACCATAGCTACGGTATGCATATATTTACTATGCATAATAAAGGTATCTATCTATATTTTTAGATATCAAAAGAACTTTCATTACTTTTGACTTGAACATAAATGATACAGTTCGTTGTTTTTCCCGTTCTCTCTTAGTAACTGTTAGTAAAGACGTCAAAGTTTTTTTTTTTTTTCAAATAACTTCACAGATCCATCAGAAAAAAACTAGCCTGATTAGTGCCTCACGAAGTCTTGGCTTTTTAGATTTTGAAATTAAATCGTTCCCTTGTCGTCAGCCTATAGAAACAGACTATAGAAAATTCTATTAGTCGTCTGATTTCAACTGAAATTCTTTGAAGAAAAAACAATAGATGATATTAAAGTGATGCAGCACGACATACTTTGGTAGGCGGCCATGTGTTCAAGATATTGCAAGGACCCAGAGATGTCACAAATACGGTGGACAGTAACTGTTTCTAATTACTGCTAAACATAATATAATGGATAGTTTATAAAAATTAAATGCACAAATTCGTCTATATTTCAGATGAGGTGGAAGAGGGATTTATACCCCATATCCCCCTGGAATCAAACCTGACGATGGTGTAATAGTTTAAAGAAAGATTCGATGAATCGACTGCATGTTGGAAGTTGAAGGACAACTGCCCTTGACCGAATGAACTCACGAAAGGTACTTGAGAAGGCCAGCCACAGTGATGGGTTGGAGTGCCGATAGATGATGATTTTATAAATACATAACACAGAAGAATCAGTTTAACAATGGCAAAGAAACATAAACCAATAGCTAATAACGTGTTCTTTTGAAGGCTCAGGTGACTGGAAAGTGCATGATCATATTACGAGTACTTTCCTTGCTTCTTGGATCGTCCCATGGGTAGGGAAATCCTCCTTATGCTCATCCAGCCTCTATAAAGTGATTACTCATAATTAAAAAATTAAGAGGGAACAATGTTGAAACACTGGCGGTCGAGCGCGATCACTCCTAAATCACCTCCTCACACGATCACTGACCAAGAAAAAGTATTTCCGTACACAGCAGTGAATATAAGAATGAACCTCAAGGGCTTTAGTGATTATTTTTTTTAATGTTACAAAGCTATTCCTATTTAAGCTATAAGTAAAAAGTTTTATTTATTTTCAATTCTACAACCATGGTTTTACCATTTCCTTTCCCTGAGCCAATCAGAAAAGAAAAATCACTAAATGTCACCTAGAGATGTGACAAGGACAAATAGGTGTATGTATATGATCCTATGTAATTTTAATGTTTTAAAAAAAGTGAAAAATAATCTTTAAAAAAATGTGACACATTACAGTCGTAATAGACAAGTGAAAAAATAATATAAGATAATTGACCTTGCCCCCCAAAAAATGAGAAGAAAATATGAAATAAGAGAATATTGCCCGGAAGATGGACGAGAATTGTCCGAAACATTGGCGTGAGACCATTTTAATATATAATGTTTAACTGAAAGATATTATTAGAAGATTATCATTCACCAATCTATGTATAAGATATATCATGATCTTCCTTTATAATTAATATATACTTTTGCATATATAGTAAAATCACTAAGTCTGAATTCAAATGCACTTTCAATATCCCGCTTTGAAATGATTCACCTAAAAATTGAAATACAAGAAATGTGAAAAAATGAACTTTGTTACATCAATTTACATGTTGACTGTGGAATCATCTAAAATATTTAAAAAATACATTTAATGAAGTTCTTTTAACCGTATGATATACGTTCTGCTAATAAATTTGAAATTAATAATATCCTTAATTTGGATCGTATTAGTTTTAAAACCTTCTTAATACCGCCACAAAGGGTACGTGCATATTCACTAATTGAAGAAATGATTGGATGAAGTGGTTATGTTACAAATTGGAAGTTTTGGAAAAATGACAAATAAAGATGTATTGATAATCAAGGTTTTGGGCGCATTATTCTATGGAAATATTATTCCTTTAAAAACCACACAAAACAATTTTATTTGTTATTTTTTCAAAACATTGAATTTGTAACGTAGGAAATTCATTCCTTCAATTAATACATGAGTTATATTCTTTCAAAACATTCACTGGTGATATACATATATATGATAGGATAGGGTAGACTGAAATCTGATGTTTTTGATTTTGACTGGAAAATGAAGTGTTTAATCGAAAAAATGTATATCACCGAAAACGATGTATGTATAAGACCGGAGCTAGAAATTTATCCAGGAGGGACTAACTTCATTTTTTCTCCATTCCTTTCACTTTTATGCGCGCACCCCGAAAGAATTATGAAATGACCCTCTTTACCTGAGAAGAATTCGATATAGCCGCTGTTTTCGGAAAAATATTCAAGCTCTTAAAATTTTAGAATTAAGTTCCAATTTATTTTAGGCCATTTTTATATATCAGCGAAAAGTGGTCTAAAAGTCAATTGTTCAGAAGCGTAAATAGAACATTGGGCCTAGGCAAGTTTTTTTTTCTAAAATTTTTTTATAAATTATATTGCAAAGAGTTCCATCATTAGTGGATCTAAATGTAACTAAATAACTAAATAAAAACTTGAAGCAACGCTTTATGAAGTACGGACGACAGTATTTTCCAATGGTATTAAAAAATAAAATGCCATTTTGGAAAAAAGGTTTTGTGGGTTCCTTTCTCATATGACATACACCATTTAAAAAAAAAAAAAATGTCTATTTTGAGTAAAGAAAGGAGAGTGGCATGTTAATTTGTCTGATGCGCGCACTGCCCAAGAACAGAAGTCTAGGTATGTATTCTTTATGGAGGAGAAAGAGAGAGGAACGAATACGCAAGAAAAATGCAGCAGTAATCAAAATATGAACAAGTAATCCCAACATGTTTGATTTTGTTACGGGTGGATATTATGATAGATGAGCAGGCCGCATTGTATACCGACGCCTCACGACAGGATAGAGAGATCCTCTTCAGTTCACGTTCTAGTTGCGCTTTCTCTTTATTATAAAAGGAGAGAAACTGGTTAAATTGCCAGTTAAGAATGAAATTGGAGCTCTTCTTATTTCGTGGTTTCTTATTACTCACCTTCCAAGAGTAAGTAAGACATAAGGATGCTTGAAGCACCTTTCATGTGTTTTTTTATGCGTTCGGCAAATTCGATAAATTTGTACCATAAAGCCAAAATTACATATAACAATTTTAATAACTTTAACTGTTTCGACGATATCAATGTAAAAAAGTTTATTATCGTCGCATTACTTTCATCTTTTGTTAGTTCTCACTATTTTTTTTTTTTTTAATAAAATCTCGATAATTATAAGACTGATTTACATTTAATTTGTTAATAGTTTAATCATTTAATCGAAGAATAAAGTCTTTAATCCTAATTCTTCTGTAATATTTCTAGTAAAAATCTACATAAAAAAACTTTTTCCATCCTACTACCTATAAAAATCACAACGCTAAAATTAAACCTCAAATTCTGTTATATCCCTCTACTACCCTACTGTCAAGTTAAACAACTTATTGAAATATTTATTAAGAGAAATAACAATTTTATTAACTTGATCAACAATTATCTCTGTTCAAATTAATCATTTGTGAGTGTCTAAAACATCAATAATATAAACATATGTTGTCATCTTTCCTTTTCTGAAGGTAAAATGCCAAGTCTGTCTGGTCTTATAGTCTGACGGGTGGACCTTCTCAGCGGTGGGATTCCATCGTTTCGAGGATCGGGTTTTCTTGGTTCGCTGTCCTCTTGATCATGCCAGGACTTCTTTTTCAGGAACCAGGAGTTCCTCCTGTATACGTGACTATCCTGAGAGGTTATGATATATGATCGAGGTTGTGGTCCAACTTGGGTTACCGTAGCGAGGTGCCAGTCTCTGGGACCTCTCCTGTAGAACACCTCCTCACCGAGCTGGAATGTGGGTAGTGACCGCTTTCTTCTGTTGCAATGCATCTTCTCCTTGTCCCTTGTTTCCTGGAGGAGTTCCGGTACACCATTTACAACTTTCGGCATCAGATTTTCCTCGGTGGAGGGCAGCAGTGTTCTCGTTCTTCTGCTCATCAGCCGCTGAGCGGGAGAACCGAGAGCACCGCGGGGAATGTTTCTTTGATGGAGGAGCGCAAGATAAGGATCTGATTTTTCATGGAGACACTTTTTCAGAAGCAGTTTGGCTTCTTGGACAAACGTTCTGCTAGTCCATTCGATCTTGAAAAGTGCGGACTGGAGATCCTCTGGTTTATGTTCCATTCGTTCTCAAACTTTTTAAACTCCTGGGAGTTAAATTGCGTGCCCCCGTCTGATAGCAGAGTTTCCGGAATCCCATGTACAGAGAACCATTTTTTAAATTCCAATATTATACTCGAAGATGAGGATGATTTAATTTCTACAAAGTCGTAGAATCCTGAATAAGAGTCAGCTATCACTAAGTAGTCTTTTCCTAACAAGTGACATATGTCTGTACCCACCTCTTTCCATGGTCTGTTCGGTACAGATGTAGCGAGTAATGTCTCTTCGCAGTTGTCCCTCTGCAACTGAGAACAAGTTCTGCAGTTACGGACGTAGTTTGTGATGTCATCTGTCATGTTAGGCCAATATACATGTTCCCTAGCCTGTACACCTCTATGCCCGAGATGGATGTGTTGTAAGGTGAGGTTTCTAAGTTGCGAAGGGACGACAAGCCGTTGTCCCTTGAAGACGATGTCCTCATGGACCGCCAGTTCCTCGCGGTAGGACCAGTATTTTTTCAGGAAGTCCGGCAGCTCAGACTTCTCATCCGGCCATCCGTTCATGATTGTCTCTCGAAGCATTCTTAGTTCGTCATCTTCGTCGGTGAGTCTCCTTGCTTGGAGGATTCTTTCCTGGGAGAAGACGATCACAAGGTCCACAGAGAACTCCAACTCTTCTTCGGGAGCAGGAGCATTCTGACAGTCTCGGCTCAATGTGTCTGCTATGAGAAGCTCTTTACCTCGCCGGTATACTATCTTCGGATTGTAAGGAATAATCTCCATCATAATTCTCTTGAGCCTGGGCGGAGCGTCGTGGAGGGGCTTCTTAAAAATAGCTTCAAGTGGCTTATGATCGGTTTCTATCGTCAAATCGACAGAACCCCAAATGTACTCGTGGAAACGTTAACATGCCAAGGAAATTGCTAGAGCTTCCTTTTCTAACTGGCTGTAACCTTTCTGAGTTTCGTTTAGGGATTTGGAGGCATAGGCAACAGGCTGGGATTCTTGCAGGAGTACAGCACCAGCCGCATGGGAGCTCGAATCCACAGAGAGGACGATAGGGAGATTTGAATTATAGAATCTCAATAGTGGGAGTGATGAAAGCTTTCCTTTTAATTGTTCAAAGAATTTTTGCTGCTCGAAATCCCAGGTCCATGCCACATCCTTAGTTAAGAGCTTTCTCAAGGGTTGTGTCAAATCTGATAAATTTGGAATGAACTTCCCCAGATATGTGACCATTCCTAAGAACCTTTGCAGTTCTGTGATGTTTGTGGGTGGTTTTAAGTTTTGAAGAGCTTCAATCTTCGAGGGCTCGGGCAGGACTCCTCTATCGGTGACCAGGTGACCAAGAAATTTTATCTGTGTTTGATTAAAAATGCATTTATCTTTATTTAACTTAAGCCCAGCTTCATTCAGTCTTTCTAGGACCTTCTGAGTTCTTTCTTCTAGTTGTTCGCTTGTGGCACCGTGAATAAAAATATCGTCCATTGAGATTTCGACGCCTTCCAGACCTCTTAGCGTGAAGCTCATTCTCTCCTGGAATACTTCTGGAGCTGATGCAATCCCGAACGGAAGACGCAAGTAGGAATAGCGACCCCAGGGTGTTGAGAAAGTCAAGTACTTGGACGTGCGTTCTGATACTTTAATCTGCCAGAAACCTTTCTTACAATCAAGCAGCGTGAAGAATTTAGAATGACTTAGTCTTGCTGAAATTTCGTCAAAGCTTTGAAGGGGGCGATGCCTACGCTTGATGTTCTTGTTGAGGTCAGTAGGATCAAGGCATATCCTGACTTTATCCTTCTGCCTGACCACCACCATCGGAGAGACACAAGGGGTAGGCTCAGTCACCGGCTTGATAATGCCGAGATCGACCATCGAGTCTAGTTCTTGCTTAACGGTATCGCGTAAGGCATAGGGGACATGCCTTGCGGGAAATATTTTTAAAGATGGATTTTCTACCAGGTCGATATCGTATTCGTAATTTTTCAAACAACCTATACCGGTGAATAAATTTTCTTCGGTCAATGTGGGATTTACTTCATCAATCCGTTGAATTAATGAAAGTTGTTCACAGCTTTCGCGACCAAGAATAGCCGGGTAGTCATTATTCACAACAACGAATTTAATTGTACGATTTAAACCTTTCCTGGTTGTTACTGTGGCAACGCATTGTTGGAGTTCTCTGTGGACCTTGTGATCGTCTTCTCCCAGGAAAGAATCCTCCAAGCAAGAAGACTCACCGACGAAGATGACGAACTAAGAATGCTTCGAGAGACAATCATGAACGGATGGCCGGATGAGAAGTCTGAGCTGCCGGACTTACTGAAAAAATACTGGTCCTACCGCGAGGAACTAGCGGTCCATGAGGACATCGTCTTCAAGGGACAACGGCTTGTCGTCCCTTCGCAACTTAGAAACCTCACCTTACAACACATCCATCTCGGGCATAGAGGAGTACAGGCGTCCTTGCCTATGACTGCCATAAAAGTGGCGATCTGTTTTTCGCTACTTTTATTATATAAATTGGTTGCTACAGCGAACCATTTAAATTGTTTAAGCCATAATTTCCATCGATTAGCCATATCAAAATCATTGTTAATAACGAGAGGTTTAGGAGGCTTCAGACTTACCGAGCCATGGTCAGCAGCTTCTGGAATACTATTCTTTCCATCCAAAGGCTGAGCTGCTGCTTCTTCAGCTATCGGTGACTTCTGACGCCTATTACGAGTAGGTTTCGGCACCATGTCAAGTTAAACAACTTATTGAAATATTTATTAAGAGAAATAACAATTTTATTAACTTGATCAACAATTATCTCTGTTCAAATTAATCATTTGTGAGTGTCTAAAACATCAATAATATAAACATATGTTGTCACCTACTAGACGCTACTTTGGTTGGGTGAGGCACCTCCCAACCTGATCCTTTTACTCTCCCCCCCCCCCCCTCCGCTAAAATTACAAAAAAATATTTCTTCCAAGAACATGTAATATAGTGAAAGAAATCCGAAAATTTGACTTTTTCATTGTGCGCCTTCCCACCACCGCACCCCGCCATTAAAATACAAAATGAATATTTTTTAAAAAAACAAGGTACTCGCTAACGTAATATTATACCCTCATCTCAAAGAAATCAAAAAAGGTTATTTTTGTTATTATTAGTAAGCTCCTCCACCGCTAAAACTAAGAAGGAATATTTCTTCCAAGAAGACGGTATTGGATAACCTAATATTAGATCCCGGTGTGAACGAAATCCGAAAAACTTAACCTTCAATATTTCAGAAACCGTCCCCCTACTCGAACTTTAAAATAAATATTATTCCTAATGAATACGAGGTCATGATATAATGTTTTTAGGTAAGGGGTTAGAGCGGGCGAACATGAAGAAGTGATTGAATCTTACTTCGAAAAGGTTGAATTTGAAATGGAAAAGGTAGATTTGACTTGGAAATGAAATATATTCCATCAATTTGAAGAACGACCAAAACGATTTTTTTCAGAAGTATAGAAGCTGAAATATATTCGATGTCGGTTTGTATCGATTAGTTTGTAGATACAAATGGTTATTCTATTCGATATACAAGATGCTTATCTATCGAATAAAAAAATATCTTGTGTCTTCGAATAAAAAGTATTCGAATACTTTTTTGTATTCGATAAAGTTAATTATCGAATATAAAATCTCCGAATAGTATATAAATACAATTTATGCCCAACTCTGCCTGTAACTAAAATTTGCTTCCTTATTACAGAGACCAAATTTAATGTTTCAATAAAATCTTAAAATTGTATGAATAACGTTTAGGAAGTTTATGAATAACGTGGATATATGATACATTATGGAGATATATGGACATTACCTAAATGCCTTTTATAAGGGGCCCAACGTTTAAAGCATAAAGAACACTACCCATGAGACTTTATTACCCTCAAGTTTCAGTTAAAAAGGAAGTCTTAATTACGACTTACGATAGTGAGTCCGAATGATATGGGATTGAGGGGAAATGTACAGAGGTTATTGTTAAGGCAAAATAGTATAGAAATAATAAACACTTTTGCCTCAAAGGGTGCATATAAATATATACTTATAATACAAGACTTCAACGTAAGTAATAATCTTTTCTTGAGCTATGCATTAATGCATTAATTTACAATTTCTTTTTATGAGAGCATTATTCAGATTTGTGAGATGGCTGTTCTTTGATTGACACTTCTGATCATTCCAGCCCTTAAACAACCTTTTCATTGAAGACATTTAAATTACTTAATGGGGTAAATCAGCAATTGTGGTGCACTCCCTGAATATCGTGAGATAACAAATTATCCATCTCTAAATCCATGCTATGTATATTTATACGAAGACCCATTATTCGTACCTTGATTTTCATAAAATTTTCGTAGGTAAATCTAGGCCCAAAAATAATGGCATACTACTTTTATACGAGAGTAACGCGCCTTATCTGTCCTGGTAGTCACTATATGCTAAAATCTTGACTAAAATGTCTCAATCGTCAGGCGAAAACCCACCGCTACTGAGGTGAACTATTTCTAAACCGTGGCACCCCTTCCCAGTTGATGATACATCTTCCATCAGTGAGGCAAATCCATAATCCTCGCCTGAAGATTTTCTCAAGTAATTATGTGATGCTCAGGTAGTTCAAAGTAGCAAAATACTAAATGATATTCATCTTCTTATAATAATTCCCAGTCTGCATTATCCTTCGAATTATTTTTGTGGTGATGTGTTTGCTTTTAAAGAGTGAAAGCCGAACGAACCATTAACATTTTTTTTAGAACACAAGATTCTTTTCTTCCGAATCATGGCCCTCAGATCTCGTTGAGGTTTTTATAAAGTACTCAGAAAAAAACGTTGGGCTATATCTAGGTTAAGGGATTTTGATGAGCACGAAAATCAACTTATCTCCCCAAAAATATAAATTGTTAATTATAACCTAGTGTTAGCTAGCGGGTAGGATCGTAGTAGAGAGAAGTTTGGCGTGGCGTTGAATACGGTCCTTAGTAGCTCATTGGTTAAGAGGGCTACAACGATTATGCAGAGATTCGGGTTCGAGTCCCGGCAGTGGCAACTCTTTTCTCTTCAGATTAAATTATTCCATCTCTCTGTACTTTCCCAGTATTTTTTTTTTCTTGGGATGTAACGCAACAGTGTAAATATGTCGCCTACGTAATTTAGCAATACCTAATAAAATAAACAAATAAAGATTATTAAAATTTACCCATTATTCGTTTAAACATATCGGATAAAAATATTCCACAAAAGTTAACAGCCTACTTTGCAAATAGATTATTCCTAAACATTTTTTTTACAATTGAAATGCACCGAGCGGTTGTGGGAGATTAGTCATTGTAGGTAAAGGTCATAAGGCCGGGAAGAGGCCTGGCAAATCTTCGTTCCGACAACATTGCATCACTACTAATTTTGTCTTTTGAAGCATAAATGATTGCATCAAAATCTGTGATTTAATATACCTTGGCTTTTGCCATATATGTATATTATAATAACTAGATATATATTATAATAACTACCTATATTATAAAGCTTTGCAATAACTATAAAGTCATTATTTTACTGCATCATTTAGATCTACTTACAAGGGGAGGCTACGGACGTGGGGTCACCGATTACAATGAAACTTTTTTTCGAGTTTCTATATCCAAAAATATTAGATACGTGTCCGAGGGTTCTTGCCAATGGGCCTTCTGAGCCGAGAAAAAAAATTTCTTAGGTACGAAAATAGCCAAAAATTGCATCAACAAAGTTGCCGCTGCTCAAAGCTCCTTCAACCAATTTCAATGAAATTTTCAGGCATCTCAGAGTATTGAAAAATATTAGACACGTGTATAGGGGATTGGCGAAATTAGCCTCTGGAAGCCCAGAATAAATCATTCAATATTGTGGTATATTCGTGCTCTGGGTAACGTTAAAAATCAATTCATTACTTTGTAAATTGAATAAATTACGTTTTTCAGCTTTTTACGTCAAAAACTAAATATTTGTATTGAAATATTATTAAATATTTAACAGGAAATATTTTTCATGAAAAAGCATTTTTTGCTTAGACTGAAGAAAAATTTTCAACCAAAAAAAATAAAAAAATTACTATTAGAAATATGTTCCAGTTTTTATGTAAAAAGCACAATTTCATAGTTACTTAAAAAAATATTTATGATACTTTTGCGAAAAATTGAATTCGAAAGTTTGAATTTTGAATCTGAAAGTATTTCCATTGTTGTTTTCCCTTGCCAAAAGAATTAAGGAATTATTTTATGATTGAAAAAGTTTGTAAAAAATTAAGAATAATAAATCTTTCGAAGACGACAACTGTTTGTATTGAATTAAGGGATTGCAGTTATAAACACAGTATGAACTTCTAAATACAAAAAACAGCATATTGTCAACCATGTGATGTTTATTTTTTTGGACAAGTAAAAACCTTCATTAAAAAAATACGAAATTGCCCTGAAATATTGAGTGATGGTCGTCAGGAAATTAGTTCAAGGGAAGATGCTCTGAAAATTCATTCCTTAATTCACCACCAATTATCATCTCTATTATTTGTTGAGATGGTAAAATATGCTTGGTTTGCATCCAAGTTAATTCCAATGAGAGCAATATTTGAAAATGTCATTCAAATATGTTTTCCTGGTGGAATGAAAAAGGAAGGAAAATGCAACTGCAAAGGTGTACCTTTTATTAAATGCTCTGATTGCCGAAAAAACTTAAGTTTTAGCTGTTTTTTTGATAAATATCACCCAAACGAGTGTGGGGTGTAAACGCATATTTTTAATTTCCTAGTTAGTATTTTAGGATAATTTGGTATTTTATAATGTTTATGTAGTCCAGGAAAAGTCTGAAACATTTTCCTGACAAAAATATGTTTTTGGACAAAAAAGATTTTAGTTTCAATTTTTCAAAAATTTATCACATTACATTTAAATATAGGTACTACTATTTTACGAATATAAATTTTTTGGTGACTATCTCTTCAATCCAAGCAAGGAAATTTTGTTATGAAGAATATTTCCTGTTAAATATTTATAATATTTAAATATAAATTTATAAGATAAAAAAAAGAAAAAAAAACTTCGTCTCAAAATAATTTGTTTTTAAATATAAATATTTAGTTTTTGAAGTAAGAAGCTGAAAAAACGTAGTTTATTCAATTTACAAAGTAATGGAATTGATTTTTAACGTTACCGAGAGCGCGAATATAACACAAAATTGAATGATTTATTCTGGGCTTCCAGAGGTTAATTTCGCCAATCCCCTGTACACGTGTCTAATATTTTTCAATACTCTGACATGCCTGAAAATTTCATTGAAATTGGTTGAAGGAGCTTTGAGCAGCGGCAACTTTGTTGATGCAATTTTTGGCTATTTTCGTTCCTAAGAAATTTTTTTTCTCGGCTCAGAAGGCCCATTGGCAAGAACCCTCGGACACGTGTCTAATATTTTTGGATATAGAAACTCGAAAAAAAGTTTCATTGTAATCGGTGACCCCACGTCCGTAGCCTCCCCTTGTTAGATTATCGTTTATAGTATTTCTCTTCCTACGCCTACTGTACTACCTTCTTTATTGTTTTCTGCCATCCATATTTTTTATGTTACCATTATATTATTTTATGTATTTAATTTACTCTTTAATATTTCTCTTCATACTCTTTAATATTTATTTTTATAGTCAACCTCCTTACGTTCTATAGAGGTTAAAATGACCCAAGTGTTTGAAGAGCCCATTTTTTTATAAATAAATATATCTACTTAAATGAATAATTTATTGCCATGTGTAATATTAATAAATTTCTAGATTGCATGCGCGATGTTGTGTACTCATTCTCACAATATTTAAGATTAAACCAAAGTTTAATGAATTCATTTTGTATTATTTTCTGCTTACCTACATTGTAAGCTTTTTTAGAACTAGAAATAACAAGATACTTAAGTGGATAATAATTATAACACTAGGGCTGCTCTATATTCAATAAGTACTTAAAAACTCAAATTGAATGGCTTATGGAAACGTACTTTTGAAGTCATCACTTTGTTCACTTCGTCGTAATTTACGCCTAAGCTACATATGTTGGAAAGGTACTTACGGGTTACTATTTTCCTTATTATTGGCGAAATCAAAATATAAAAATGTTCACTGATTTAAAGTTCAACCATATGACTAAGCATTTTTAAAAAATGTATAAAACAAATACGTTTTCAGCTCTTTCATCTTTCAGCCTTAATGTAACTATAACTTCTTCATGGAATATTTTTAGTGTTTTTGCTTATTATTTCATTTTAGTGTAATTGGAATGCAGTGCGTCAAACAAACCTACAACTAATACAGGGAGGACTGAATGATACTAATGAATTGCCAAGGAAAATCAAAGGGACGTTGAAGTACCGGAAATAATGTACTTACAGGGAAACCTTGTAAAGAAGAAATGTGGTGCGATGCATGCAATACACAATTTTCACTTAACAACCTACTAAGAAAGAAATCGACGTGGTTTGATAAATGTGTAAACGGCATTTATCAAACCACGTCGATTTCTATTTAAGTAGGTTGGTAAGTGAAAATTGTGTGTTGCATTTAGCAATTTCACAAAAAAACGCTTCTTTCTATCAAATTCTTTCTTATTTAATTTTCAGCCTTTTCATATTACTAGGCATGATGAGATTTACTTAATTTCTCCATACAGGAACAAAAACAAAGTTAATTTAGAGAAAGACATTTTTCCTTCACCATTTAAGCCCCATCAACACATTTCTATGATGAGAAAACCTACCTGATATTAAATAACGCTTCATACTCGTTTAACATGAATTTAATCAAAATAGTTATAGCCGTTTTTTAGACAATTTCAAAAATCGTAAGTATGTGGTAAAATTTATGAAATAAACTTTACTGAATTAAGTTACTTACCTCTGTTTACTCAATTTCCAGCAACGAAACTATTGCTGTCACATAACAAGCGTGTACGTGATCCTGCAATTATGTATGAAATTCAAGTTTCATTTTCCACCAATTGAAATTTAATTTTTTTTTTTTTCGTGAATGCCTACTAAGTATGCTACTAATCACTATTGCCGTAGATCTATCCGTAGAGGTTCTTGGATTAAGAGATACAGCATAATCTTTGAAATCAGTTTAGTGAGGGACTAACTGAATCATTTAAAATGCAGACGAATCACAAAAAACAAACTTTTATTATCCCATAGCAAAATAAATCACATCACTCAATCTGTTTCTGTCAGAAGAAGATTAACCACTTGAGCAGTTTTAATGTTGACTGGTCTTTCATCGAATTCTAATGCACAAATTCAAAATAAAAAATTTACACTGGAGGTTTATGCCTAAAAGAGAAAAAGTTGCAGTTAATAAATTAATAAAAGTGATTCAAAGAGTAATTCATAAGGTATATATATATATATATATATATATATATATATATATATATATATGTATGTATTTTTTTTCTTTTCTTTTTATGAATTCCTTTAGTGAATCTGCATCTGTCACCATATACTTTTTTTATTATATATAAATCAGAAAATTTAGGCGATCACTCTTACGATGTGAAAGATTCACACGTGAGGGATTAACATTTTGCATGTTTTATGGAAGTAAGTCAAGCACCACAACTTTTTGAAAACATACTAACCAACTCAAATGAATCATTTATTTCTTCTTACCTTCATAAAGATTCACGCTGGAAAGGCTGATGGAAATCAAAACACGTTTGATGGAAAACTACTGGGTTTTTACCAAAATCTAATCACAAATAAACTAGACACTACAGTCGTCGATTTGGAAAAGGTTACCTACTATAAGTTAAAAGCAAATAGGAGTAATGAAGCCCACCATATAAACATTTTAGTTGTGGTATGAGAAAGTAGTATACCTTATTAAAAATATATATGTGGAACTAACTTGGAAAAGTAGAAACACGAGTGTTCAAGACTACTGGTCTAGTTTGGTTAACCACTGGAGTGGCTGCTTACCGTCTAAAGCGTTATTTGAGAACCTTAGAAAATGAAATGTTAGCAAACGGATGGTCTATTATCACGCATATGAGTATTATTCATTCCCGAAGTGAAATTCTTGTCAAAGGACATGTGGGGGATTAACTTTTGGGCCTTTTGAATTTAAATTCCAATGGAAAAAAGGGGGAATATTTCGATTAAAAATGACAGGAAACAAAGGTGAATGTGTCTATTTTTCATGACATAAAATTCTTTTCGAAATTTCACGCGGATCCCTCAATCACCAAGGGCCTTAATTCCATACATCAGAATCACTCATATACCTAATTCAGTTTTGTACGATCTATCGTTTTTTAGTCAATCTGTTCACAGAAACACACCATAGTATCTTGATGTGTTAATCAGACCTACTAAAATTCAATATTTAAATTTTTATATAGATGATTTAATCATGAATCAGAACTGCACCAAAATGGTGTATTCAGAATTGCTAAACTTCTCTCAGGAAAATTATATTCACTTACATTTCTAGAGCAGTTTATTGTTAGGAAGGAATATTTGGTTCTTCCAATAAATATAGAAATATATTTCCTTCCTATTTTAAGTCGAAATTGGCCAGCGTTCTGGTCCTTGGAAAAGTTAATACTAATTTCAAGTTAATACTAAAATAACAAACATTCACTTGATCATTTTAGTATTGAAGCCTTATTCGAGTGAATTTATAAGGAGAAAGTCCGCGTATATTATAAACTAGCTTGGACATGAAGAAAAATAGCGGTAAGAACCTGTTTATGTTGTCAATTATGGAGGGACTTGTGTTGTTTTTTTTATTGGTCCGTACTTATTTTATTTATGGAAATGTACCGTTGGCATATTATATATGTACATACATACGATCTTTTTTCCCGTTAGGTATTAGGTACAGTATAACTATTGCTAACTTGTTTTCAATAATAAAAAGGATTTCTTATGCTATATTTTTAATTTACAACAATAAATTAAACGTATAATATAGGTCGGTATATTATTATGAAAATGAAAGTTGAAGACAAAAAAAAAAAAAAAATAATGATAAACGACCATTGTACAGAAAAATATAATATATTATATAGCTACTTTTTATTAAGGAGCTTAATTAGTTTAACATCAATTTAATATTTAGATTAGGGGTTTTAGAGCGACAAAAAGTTCAACTGATTTTATATGTATTTTATGGCAGCATGGGCGTCCACCGGGGAGGGAGGGCACCTGCCTACCTAGAAAATATGTGAAACAAAAGTACGAATTAAATGAATTTGTATTGATTTAATATATTTATTAAATATTACATAAATAAATATTTTAATTTTTATAATAAGCAATCTTTGAAGACATAACTGAACCTTAAGTAGTCAGAATACTTATAACCACTCCCCCGATTTTTTCAGCCTGCCCCTAGACAAAAATTTTACCATCCTGCCCTCCTAGACGGAATTCTGCAGACGCCTATATGGTAATAATCTTTCAATAAATAAAAACAAATATCGGTGACTATTCTTTAATTTTTTGACTTATGAAAATATTCATTAAGTAGGTATATATGAAAAGTCGGTAGTTGTACTGTCATGTAATTGGATCGGATAAATAGCTATTCTGGCTTTAACTTCTGTCAAATAATGTTATGCAATAAGCAATATTTGTGGTAGAACTAACTGC
Organism: Aelia acuminata; assembly: GCA_911387785.2. Lineage (NCBI taxonomy): Eukaryota > Metazoa > Arthropoda > Insecta > Hemiptera > Pentatomidae > Aelia > Aelia acuminata. The sequence continues at coordinate 94,647,682 of OU426978.1, forward strand.
CTGAGGAGCTTTAAACAGAGCGCTTTAAAGATTTTAGGGACGGTCAGGAATTTCATTAAATTGCTGGAAGTAATGGAGGGGAGCTTGAGGCGCCATCTTACATCTGCTGGAGCTTCGTTGCCGGTGGAGATTGACAGCAGTGTGTTGGGGGTTTGTGCGTGGGGTCGGGTTGATAGCAGAGTCTCTCTTTGATAATATTGTAGTTGTACAAACGTATTTAAAAAAAAAATAGTTTGTATTATTCTTCATGAAAGACCTTAAGCCCGCATTTCTTCAACTATTTGGTCATTAGTAAATTAATGGAAAACTAGTACAAGATTGTGATAGTGGTATTGGGTTTGTTGGTGTCTTGTTTTTTTTATTTTGTTCTTTTACGAATTATTTTTAAAATCTCTTCTGTGGTTTTGACACTCGTCGCAGCTTTATGTGCCTATTTTGAAAGAAATTGAATTAGTGATCATATTTATTGCTGAAAAAATATGTAAGTTAAATATGTTCTGTTTATACTAAGCTACTTGTGACTCATAGAAAAACATGGGTCGTTCAATTATCTTAAATTCTTATTATTTAACTTCAATTTAAGCTGATGGCGTGATTAAATGTAACTAACAAGTAGTAATATGTCTTATTATTAAAATGGAATAAGAGTTTTATTAACAGGAGCTGATAGAAAAAATGTCAAACTTTGATATGCTCTTTCATTTTGATAATAAATAAATATGTTATTGTGTTATTTAGCTTAAAAAATGGCCTGGAGATTTAAAGCCTCTAAGTTTAAAAATGCAGCCCCCATAGTTCCCAAACCAGAAGCCTGTGTTCGAGACATTTGTGTTGGTTCTTATCAAACATATGGAAACAACATTGCAGCTTCGGCTGCTTTTATGGCCTTCAATGTTGACCATAATGGTAATAAATAAATGTAAATTTAATAATTGTTAACTTTAATAGTTCTTTGGTCAGTAAGATTAACATTTGTATTTATAAAATGCTACAGGATCCAGCCTTGGAGTTCTTCCAATTGATGATTGTGGTAGAAAGAGCAAGTCTATGCCTTTACTGCATGCTCATTCCGATACTGTAACCGATATGGACTTTTCTAATTTTCATGATGGTCTGCTTGCTACTGGTTCGCAAGATTGTATGGTTAGTTATCGAACTTCAGCATTTCATTTTCATGCTATCTCCTATCAATGTTTCTCATCTTATTTTTTTTTTAAATGTAGGTAATTAGAATTTTTTGTTAAATATTTCTTATTTGTTATGCTAGGTTCTTTTTCTTCACTTAGTGAGGAAGAGTGCTGTAATTTATAGGATTTTTTAGGAAGAGCTCCTTCATTAAAAAAATCCTATATTCTTATTTGTTATTTACCAACGATAATCTGTTTTTCATTTCCCTGTGGTATTTACTAACTATGTTTTTTCTTATATTTGTTGAATAATCTACTTTAAACTACACTAATGATAAAATTAACAGGTTATTCATTTTATTTACTAAACCCTAATTGTTTTGTGTATAATGTTTTTTTTTATATAATAATTTTTATTTATTTGGAAAATGTACTAAATGAAACTTGCTACACTTTTAGTAATGCTTTGATGTTTTGCTACTGTTATTCAGCACTCGGTTATTAGCTATGATCAGGCCTTTATGACTCAGGAAGAGTCAAAACATCTAATGACATTGTCTATTTTAAAATTGTTTTATTGTAAATTTATGATTAAAAACGTGTTTTCATCCAATAAATTAAGATAAAAACAATAGTATTTCACTTGGATGTAAGTTTGATTAATAATGAAATGTTAATATTATGTAAAGAAGATGTAAAATATAATTGTTAGTATGGTATTAACACTTGTATACATTGTCATGTGTTTATTATGAATGTTGTATTTTGAAAATTGGTACATTTAAGAAACATTTAACATGTTTCTCCTCTCTTATTACTAAGTAAATGCTTTGAGTAAAATAATATAAAAAAGTTAATGTTTTAATAATAAAAATATTAATTGCCTCAATTCAATCATGTGAAAGAAGAAACATGTTTAATGGTTCCTTAATGTACCAATTTTCAAAATACCATTGAATTTAAGATGTACAATTTTTTTTTTTTTTTTTTTTTTTTTTTTTTTTTTTTTTTTTTTTATAGGGAATTCAATTAAACTTGGGGAACTAAGATTTTTTTTTTTTTCGTTTAGCATTTTTTGTTTGAAAATGTTAGATTTGTTTTATTTTTTAAACAAAGAGGGACCTATTTTTAATTTACTTCACAATATGATAGGTAGTTATTTCTAATTTGGTTGCTAGAAACATATTTCTTGTATGTTCAGATGTTATATTTAATTTAGACCTTAAATTATGACACTGTCAAATTTAAGATTTACAATATCAAAAATTAATATTTTATGATAGAAAATGCATCATTCATTAATTATTTAATATATTAATATGATAGTTGTACATCTGCTCAAAAGCCATCCAATCATGATTCTTGAAACTCTCTCTAAAGGAGGTAGTTTTTATTTTACCCCCAAATCAGAGTTACTTGTGTATTAGAAAAAAATCCATGAATTCTATAAACAAAACATCTTCTGTGTAATTTTAGTGTTTATCGAAAAGCTTGTATAATATTACAAACATTATGTAGAAAAACTTAATTGATTTTTTTTCTAGGTTAAAATTTGGCATATACCTGAAAAAGGGTTGGAGGAAAGTTTGTGTAATCCTGAAGTTACATTTTCTCATCGACAGAGAAGAGTTGAGTGTGTTAAATGGCATCCTACAGTTGACTGCTTACTTACCACTGCTTCATATACCACTTTAACTTTGTGGGATGTAACTAATGAAAAAGAACTTTATAGTAAGTTGATGGTTAAAAATTAAATTCTTATCACTTAATGTTATTATTCTAATAATTATTTGATTTATTTTTTCTAGGTATGAATGGGGACTATGGTTTGGTACAGAGTATCTCATGGAAAAGTGATGGAACCAATCTTGCTTTTCATACAAAGGAGAAAACAGTTTGTATATTAGATCCAAGAGCTGATAAAATTACCTATTCAGCTGATAGCCATCAAAGTATTAAGGATTCCAGGGTTGTCTGGCTTGGTGACACAAATAGAATATTAACAACTGGGTTTGATTCTGTGAGTATCTCTCATATTTTTGTTACCTGTACAATTAAGAACTATATTTAAATTTATAATTTTTAAACTATAAATTTATAAATTAATTATCTAACGATAACTAATCACTACATAATAATATATTTAAATTTATTCATATTTTGATAATTACTGAAAATAATAGTTTTTTTATACATATAAAATTACTATTTTATTTATTTTTAAAATGTATTTTTACTTTTCCTGCAGGCCCGACAAAGAGAAGTCTATATACGTGACATTCGGAATTTTAAGACGCCCGAAAAAACTTTAGTTTTAGATAGTTCTACTGGGTAATTGCTTTTCTTTTTTATTGTTTTCTTTTATGTATTTGTTATGCAATGACAAAAATTTAATCATCCTTTTGCAGTATTCTGATTCCTCTTTTTGATCCTGATACTTGTATGCTGTTCCTTGCTGGCAAGGGTGACACTACAATATCTTATCTGGAGGTTACTGAAAGGTATTTATATGTTTTCTTGTATTTTTGTGCCTAAAGTATCTAATCAAAAAGGTACTTGTCTAGTTCTTGCTCCATATGTAACAATCCCTGTCATCACCCTTAATTACTCTTATGAGCAGAGTTGTTTTGGGGACTTACTTTGGACAGACTACACTTAGTATTAAAAATAATCACACTATTTCTATACATAGATGTTTATTTATGCAAACATTTAATAAAAATCACTAAACTGAAATATTCATGTATTAGTAGGGTTAGATAAACAACATTTGTTCATCTCTTTGCCAATCCATAGTAGCAATCCACATATCTCACTATTCATATATTGTGTCTCCATTTCAATCAATATAGCGTTCTTTCATATGAGAAGTGAGACACCACATCTCTTACATTTCAAACCCTCTTAATTCTTGCGTTCGCACCCGGTTTTTCTATATTTCATTTATGCTGAGGGGGGAATGTTTTCATAATGAACTTATCTCACTGTACTTTTTAGAGAGAAGAGGAGCAGTGAAGACTTCATTGCTCTATATTAACCCTCCTCAGCGGGTGCGCTGCGGCATTTGGAAGGCAATCTGAACATTTGCTAAAATATTAGTAATACTAATTGAATCAGTGAGCTGGGGGTTCCAGGTGTTTGTAGACCGACAGGTTCTGGTAGGAATAGACGGTCGTGCCCGCCGTCTTCCGGTTGTCCTCAATAGTTAGTATGCCTTATTTGCAGTAGGTCTGTATGTGTGGTCCAAATACCGTGGCGCGCCCTTTTGTGTCACAGATTCAGACAATCTCTGCTGAATTATTTTATCGTTTTCTGTGCTTTATTCACAAATTAAAATGCAAGCATTTTGGTTTTTACGTTGTCTAATATTGTTTGAAATATTTTTACTCATAAAATTATTTTTAGTCTTGTTTCACTGAAGAAGTATTCGTGAAACATTAACCCTTACATCTATGCCAATGTTTATTATTACAATTCGAGCACTTATGAACGAACGATGAACGAAACGGTGGCAAAAATAAAATATGTGATTCTTACATATTAATGCTATTTATTTTGACCGCACTCCCGATCATTTCCTTTTCATCATAGCAACGGTTTACCATCCTCCACCATTATTCCTATGTTCATATGAGCAACATTTATTATAATAAGCAATTTGTTATTATATTATATCTATACATTATACTAAGTTTTCTCTTGTGTTTTTTTATCACCAAAGCTATTTTAATTTATTTTATTTTTTGCTATCCTTTTCTTTATACATCTTATAATCTTCATTTATTAGAAATGTTATAAACCTAAAGCAACGAGTAAATAACAAAAAAAAAAGTAAGTTATTGCTTATATACTAATAAAATATATAGAAAACAAAGATGCGGTCCAAACACCGCAGCGCGCCTGCTGATGTAACTCAAATAGGCGCGCCCGCCGGAGGGTTAAGAAGTAAAGCTCCAATTTATTATAGGCCGCTAAATTACCTCCATCAATTCCCATTTATGATATATTTTCAAAAAATGGTCTAAAACTACATTGTCAAGTAGATTTTTTATTTCTAATATCCCTTAATAACAAATTATATTGGGTGTCACATGTGGTGTTGTGGTTAGCATGGCAACCTACAATACTAAAGATCGCGGGTTCAATTCCAGCGGTGGCCCTAGGATTTTTTAATGGGAGTAAAAAATCCTTAGCCATGCCATCCCTCGGATAGGACGTAAAATGGAGGTCCCGAGCCTGTGCGATGTCAGGTATTCGTTAAAGATCCCTATCCTAATTATACCTTGATAGGCAAAATTTAGGACTCCCACTGTAGCATCGTCCGATTAGCCTTAGTAGCATAAAAATGGACGTTAAACAAACAAACAAATTATATTAATATATAATTTTATAAAAAACCATACCAATCCCTGTCAGGGGTCACCTGAGGTGTGGTTAGCATAGTCAACTACAACATGGAAGGTCGCGAGATTGTAGCCAGCCAGGTGGCCCCTGGATTAAAAAATCCTTGGCTATGCCGTTCTTCAGATGGAACGTAAAATGGAGGTCCTGAGTCTGTATGATGTCAGGTATTCTCTAAGATCCATACCCTAATTATACCTGTTTAGGCACAATTTAGGACATGCTACTATCGGTGCTATGGCTATCGATTAGCCATAGCAGTATAAAGTGACATTAAATAAACAAGCAAACAAACTGCTGTTCACAAACCACATGGAGTCCCATAACTAAGTATATCCTACTCCGCTCCCTCTCTAAGTACACCATATTACAAAGTACTGATAACATTACTTCCTAATAAAAATATTTACATTGTGGAAAATAGTGGTATACGTTCTCTTTCAAATGACACTAATGCCTTCTTCAAAAAATGATGTCCATTTATAGTGAAAGTACGGTCCTATTTTTATCCTGTTTACTTAATTGATTTTTCTTATTATTATTTCTTCAGGACCATAGTAAATAATTAATTTGTTAATATAGCTGAAATCAATGTAATATGTTGAATCTTATCAACTGTTCATTTTTAACTTTTATTTTAATATTATTAGGGAACCTTATCTTGTTGAAGGCATAAGGCATACAGGTGAACAAACGAAAGGTGCTTGTCTTGTTCCAAAGCGTGCTTTAAATGTAATGCAGGCTGAAGTTAATCGTCTGTTACAGCTTACTTCATCCTCTATTATTCCTATTATGTACCAAGTTCCAAGAAAAGTAAGTTCAGGATTCACATCAAATTATTTCTTATTTATTGATTTTTTTTTTTTTTTGTATAATTATTCTCTGTAGCAAATAATATTATTACTGATTTTCAAGTATTCACCTAAACCACAATAATCTGTAGTATTTAAAATAAAAAATAACATTATTTTTGAATATTTATTATTGTTTTGTCAAATTTTGTAACTTGAATTTTATTTTTACAGTCTTATAGGGACTTCCATTCTGAACTATTCCCTAGTACAGCTGGTAGTGAAAGCAAAGTTAATCCAACTCAATGGATGCAAGGTTCCGATTTGCCTGTCCCCAAAATCAGCTTGAACCCAGCTGATAAGCAGGTCAAGGTAAATATATTTTCAATTATCATTCAACCATATTTACATCTAATGATACTTTTTATGTAAATAATTGTAAATATTTTTAGATAGCTTATTAGTTTCCTATATATTCCACATATTCTCTATTTATAATAAGTAATTCAATATGTATTATTATATTTCTTAATAAATATAATAATACATATAATATTTTGTATGTTCTTTTAAATATTCTTAGCAAGTTCATCGAGGAAGTATCCTAGACATGAGAAAAGATATTCAAGAAAAAGCAGATATTGCTGCAGCCAAAATAAATGTTACCAAACCATTAGAGCCACAACCAAAGCCTTTCAGAACTAATTTACCGAATACTCGTACTTTTTTCGAAAAAGATAACAATGAAACTAATGAAATTAAAAATAAGAGGGTCGAGAACAAAAGAGAAGAAGATAAAATACAGAATGGCAATAATGAGACTACACCTCCAAAACCGTTGCCTCGAGTTTCCAGGACTGGCTCAGTCACTGAAGATGACTCTGCACCTAAACCTAGGCCTAGGACAAACTCAGTGCAGCCAGTCTCTCAGCCTCCTTTTATCTGCTCTATCAACATTTCTGCTGGTTACAAGGTTAGAATTTCCAAGAGTTCATAAAACTGCGATGACGTGTGTTTTTCTCGCACTTGTATTTGTTGGTTTGTTGTTTAGTTTTTCTTTTATTGAAGTTGATTTATTTTTTTGATATGACCGCATGGAAGTTTGCATTTTTCTGTATTATTTTTTTTTTGCTATCTTTTGTTTATTGTTATTGCATGTTGTCACATTAATACTTTTATTATGAGGCCACTTGATGAATTAGATCATATAATATTTTTTAGTTGACCTACATTGCTTACGAATAATTGTAAATATGCAGAACCTTGCTTCTGCTGCACAGCTGTTTTAATTTGTGAATTTTTTTATTATTATGTTTCTTACAATTTGCAGCATAAAAGCTGGTTAGTGAAACAGTAGATTAGTTTTTTTTAATCTGTTGTAGTATTTTTGTATTTTTATTCAAATCCTTGTTCTTTCTCTTCTCTGGCATCAATATTAATCTATGGGTCAACAATCGTATTAATACACCAATTTTTATTTTTGTTTTTTTGAAGAATGCTCCATACATTATAAAGATTTAATATAATAATAATAAAAATAAAAATAATAATAACTTCATTGGCTATTAGAATACATTCTTTTGGCCAGGAGTCCAGCCCAATAGGTATTAGTAAGGCTTTCATTTTTTTGTTTTTTATACCTCTTATAAGTTTATAGCCATACCGCTTGCTTACTTTACTATGTCGGATATGTATAATGCGAAGAGTAGTCGGCTTGCTGAGTCGCCTTGGAGAACACCCTTTGTTACTTTGATCGGATTTGAAACCTCCCCATTGATCTCAATTATTGCTTTCATGTTTTTATACAATATTTAGAAGATTTAAAGAAGTTTGGAAGGAGTTCCAGAATTTAGCCGTTCTGGGTTTTTTTGACCTTTTTGATTGTATATTTCTTATTGTGATTTCTTCCAAATTTTTCTAATTTGTGTTATCTTAATATTTATTATTATTTTATAATAAAAATATATATATATATATATATATATATATATATATATATATATATAGAGAGAGAGAGAGAGAGAGAAAATTTTTAAACTTAAAAATAATTATTTAAATCCATGATCCGAAGATGGTATAGACGAATAGCTGAAAGAGTGGTTAATATGAAAGGAATAACATATACAAGAAGTGGGCCATAGAACCCACATGGAACATAGAACCAAATATTCTATAACAATGGAATAACTTAGTTGAAAGTTTATGTATTTTTTTATGTTTGTGATTGTTACTATCTGGTCATCCATCCCATAAGTAATGTCGGTTTTTAACACTCTGTTTGTTTATGTTTAGATAACTAATCCCTCCTTTTCAATTTATTTTTGTTTTGATAATAGGTAAGGTACCAAAATTAGGAAAGTGGGTCCCTCACGAATTAAGCTCCGGTAATTTGCAACAGCGGATGAACACTTGCTTTTTTCTCCTCTCCCGTTTAAATCAAGAACTTTTTCTAAACTGCTAGTAACTGGAGATGAAAAGTGTTCTATCGGAATGTTGGACAGTCACAGCAGTGTGATATATATAAAGCGAGGCCCCATGTTGCAAAACAAACAAAATTAAAGGACTTCGGATGGGAAATTATTCCTCACCCACCTATTCCCCAGACTTAGCACTTTTGAATTATCACCTTTTCCGCATTTTCCGAAAAACGAGGTGTTAGCTTTCTATAATTCAAAACCAAAGGATTTTTTCAGAACAGGCATTCAAAATTTGGTTTCAAGATGACAAACTGTTATACAACAATATGGTAAATACATTTTAGATTGAACGTGTTACATTGATCTTATCCTATACCTTATAGCACGCCATTAAAAACCAACATTACTTATGGGATGACCTGATATATTTCATCTGAGTGTCTGTTAATTAAGATTAAAATTTTACTGATTAAGGTTTTATGAAGTATTTGCTCCATATACCTAAACTTTGATTACCATTGTTATAAGTATTAAATCTATTAAGTACTTGTTATGCCAACTTTGTTCAGAGAACTTAAATTGGTTTTGTTATTTCGTTTGATATGTAATGATCTTCAATTAGTTATAGTTCTCATTTAACTTGAACTCAATTAAAAAACTCAAAGTCAAATAAAAGAAATTTTCTTGTAAGTTTTTTATGCATTATTAATTCTATTTTAAATTAATGTAATGTATTTCTACATGGATTCCTATATTTCCTGCAATGTTTCCTGAGCAATAAGGTGACTTAATGTTGTCTATTAAATATATTTTCTAAGCTAGATTTGATGATTGTTTGACTATTTTAATAGAACCTACATTAGTTATGAGGCATATAATGGAGGTCACGAGCCTGTGCGATGTCAGGTACTCATTAAAGATCCATATCCTAATTATAACAGGATTTAGGACTCCTCTTGTAGCATTCTGATGACACTTATTAGCTAAAGGTGATGTTAAATAAACACTCAAACAAGCACGTTATGGGACTAAATAGCTTCATGAGAGTTGATTTTATATTTCTTGGAAGTATGGAAAATTTGTTGTTTATTTTGAAAGCTTATTAAGTTTTTTATTTGTAAAAACTGGTATTTTTAAAAACTTTTTTTTAAGCAGATTAATCTAAATTATATTGTAACACTAATGTGGGTTTAAATAATTTTTATTCGATGATTATAATTAACAATGTCGTCAGGCAAACAATAAAAACTCAAATTATTAACATTTCCAAAAGTAACTTCTAATAACAATACAGTTACACAAAAGTAATCTTATGCTTTGATAAGATATGATTACTTTTGTGTACTAAGACCACAGTCCATTGCTTCTTACATCTAGTCCGAGATTAAACATTCTAGAAAGTCTAGAACATGAACAAAAAGTCTAGAATTTTTTTCAATGTAACAGACTAAGACATAATTTTTTTTTCATGTTACAATATTTTTTTCACTTTTATTTTTAAATCCGCTCCTGTTAATCTTAATAATCAAAACTTGATTTTTGTTTTGGCGTGGTGGGGACCCCATGTCATTCTCCTATCAAATGTCAGTCCTAGGTATTGTACTCTGTCGGTTTAAGGAATCGGTATGTTGTCTAGGTAAACAGGTGTGCAATGTTTCTAGTCTTAAGAGTGAATGTGATGTGTTCGGGACTTTTGATAGTTTATTTGGGTCCTCCAAAGTTTTTTTGTACCAGTCCTGTATTTTTTGTAGGTGATTTAGGTTAAGTGATGCCTGTTTGGAAGTTTCGTGTTGGGTAATGATAGCTGTGTCGTCCGTGTAAGAGGCGGTAAAGGTGTGAGCAGTTTGAGGTATGTCGTGTGTGTGTATCTACTGTATGGTAGTGGAGCAAGTATTGGTCATTGAGGTACACCTGCAAGAACTGGCTGAATAGATGAGAGATCCGAGCAATGCCTAACTGAAAAAAAATCTTTTGGAAAGAAAGGACTAAAGAATGAGATAGTAAGTGTGAGGTGCCAGGTGATAGGAAGCCCCTGGTAGCAGACTTTGTCGAACGCTTGGGAGACATCCAGAAATGCTTCAGTTGCAAATAATTTAGGCTCTAGTGCTATCGATATGTAATCAGTATCTCTGTGTAGTTGTTGTGTTGTAGAGTGTATTTTTCGAAATACTAGAGCCTTAGAGGTATTTGCTGGAGCGCCTTAGCATTTATCAGATCATGCCCAGGGAATTTTCTTTTTGACAGCTGTCTACTTTCTTGTGCAACTCGTGATGATGTGAAAGAAGGTGTTGGAGGTGTGAGTTGTAGTGGTGTGTCTAAAGTATTTTGTACGAAATTCTCATGTTCTGTGTTAAAGAAGTCCGTTTGTGGTTTTAAAACAGAGGAAAGATGGTCAGCAAAGAGTTCAAATCTTTCCTCCTCTGAAACAGTCCAGGTGCCATCCTCTCTCCAAAGAGGTGATGACACCTCACGATGCTTTAAGAGATTCCTAGTGTGCATCCATAAACTTCCATCGTCCGTCGAAAGGTTGCTAATAAAATTATCATAGTTTTTGCTTTTGAATTTGTTTCTTGAGTTCATTCTTTAGTCTGTTGAAAATCCATCTGATTTTTTGCCGGGCTTCTGCAATGTTATGGTGATTTCTTGAATTGTGTTGAGCTCAAAGGTTATTCAATGTTTGGCAGCCTTTATAATTAGCTGGATGCTGACCATTGGAATTTGCGCATTTTGCGAGAATTTCTCTCGTTTTCGTGCATTAATTGGGATCATGAAAACCAGCACATCGAACATACCTTGGTTGATGATTACAATATGACTTAGTGTGTCCATATTGTTGACACCTTATGCATTGAGGGATCACTCTCTTTTTATGTGATTTCTCTTCCTGTATTATTGAGGCATATAAATATTCAATATTAAATATTTCTTCTGAAAGGTTTCTTTGGTGATATCGAAGAAAAACAAAGCAGGAGATGCTTAAAACGGGAAACAACATTTACAATATTGGTAGCTTCATAGCCAATTTCTTTTAACACCTCTTAATTATGTTTACAGGTGTCTCGTGGTGCAAATTTTTTGACCACTCATGGGCATCTGTCTTCTTGTAGTTGAAAAGTATGGAATTCCGCACCTTCTGACCCCAAGCCTGTGTTAAGTTTCCTATAAATGTCAGGGGTCTGTGGATATATAGTGACCCCTTTTAGTGTTGATTTTATTTTATAAGTTTTTGGGCCGGCTATTCTTCCTAAAAATAAAATCAGGACTTGAAAGTTTTCTACTCCATTGATGAAAATGGGTGAAACTATCATTTTGGGAGGTTATCTTCTATTTAGTGCATTATCTGACTGTGGTGTTTATATTTGTCTCAATCCTACCTGTTTGATGTTTCGATTTCTTTTGAGGGGTGTATGTGTTTTCTTGGGTCGTTGTTCTCAAGCATAGGTCTTTTAAGACCAGTAATTTGCTCCCAGGAGCACTAACATGATTATTATTACTGTTATCAGAGTCCATCTCATTTACCTCATGTTCAGATGGCTCTCCCACGTCTGGCATATTTAACAATTTTATCATTTGAATGCATATCTTTAGGTTGAGGGGTAGTCAAATGCCCAACATTCTCATCTTGTCAAAAAAATTTACGTTAATTACGTTTATTTCCATCTCTATGATTTACAGAGTTTTTTTTTTTATTATTAAATAATATAGATTTCTTCGAAACTCCTTTCAAGTTTTTCTGTAAAAAAGTTTCTAATCTTGTTTGTTATTTGCTTCTTATATTAGTTTATAAATTATGTTAGCAATATATATTCATTTATTTAATGGATTAGCATATTAACGGAATGGAGGATAAGTATTTAATGATTAATTAGTTGTAAACATCTTTTTTTATACTTACTCATTAGTCTGATTAGGTTATTATTTTATATATTTAGCTGATTACATTATTATATTTTCAGCCAAGATTAGGGCCAAAACCATTTACCCCTCCAAAATTTGAAAGTGGAGATTCTGTTGAAAGGAACATTATACTCGACAATGACCCCCCTGCTACAAATGCCTCTAATGTTATGACAACATCATTACCAGACTTTATCAATTCCAATTCAAATTCAGTTAATGGAAATGAAAAAACGAGCCCAGAACCTCAACCAGATCTAGAAAACAACGATGAGGTAATTAAATCCATTATATCTAATAAATCTTGAGCATTAGCCTTAAACAAATTTAAATATTAACTATTAATTTTATATCTTTGTTTCTATCTCATTCCCCTAATTTTTCATTTATCAGCTATCGTTATTAGCCGTTTCAGTGTATTACATTTTGACAATCCAAAATCATTTCTATCCAGGCCGTTAATTAGTGCTTTATTAGAGAGCTCCATATTAGTTGCATTCTCTAGCTTTCCTTTTTTGACATGAGGTAAGGCAGATTTATCCAAACCCATCTTCTTCTGAATGTCTTCACTTTGGTGGATTCCTTCTTCCTTTACTTAAATCGGCCATTAGTCGTTTCTTCTATAAGATTTCACGGTTCCCCATATACTTTTCCAGAGGTCGACCATTAGTTCTTATTTGGGAAACTTTCACTTTTCATTTTTTTCTTAGAGGATATTCGCCTACAGAAAATTAATTTGATTATTATTATTTCTTTAAAATTTGCTTATCACAATTTTATTTAATGGATTAGTCCATAAGTAGCTTGTTGTTAATTTAATTATAATATAGCTCATAGTTGCAGCATTTTGGTTTGTTATTTCTGCTATGTTTATGGAAGAATATTCTTCCTTGATATTCCCCAATGTAAAACTTCAGTATTAAATCACAATAAAGTATTTTTTTTTTTTTTGTGGGTGTCTGTTCAAAAGGTGAATTGTTAATGTCTGTTAGGTTTATCATACTATTCTATTATTAGTCCTAATTATTCTAGTATGTAAAAGTGAATATTTATCGCCTGAGCCCCCTGAAGAGGATAACTCAATCTAGCCCTACTGCTTCTTCAACTTGTCCTTCAATTGGCATTTAACATTAATAACATCATTTTAATGACTTTTTTAGGAAGATGGTGCTGTTGAAAGTTCTCCAACTGAGGAGGATGAAGATGTTGGAGGAGGTGGTGACGAAATTATGAGAGGTGGTGTTCGTGCCAGTATAGCAGAAAGAAGGAAGATGTACGAAGCTAGGTCACAATCTGTTCAAGAACCATCTGCAGTCTCACCTGTCCCCTTGAGAAGGCGTGATTCATTGAAAGTGAGTTTAATATTACATTTTTGAATACATTCTTTTTCTCCTCATTCTATGCTTGTGTTTAAGTGATAGGCATGACATTTTCTCAACACATTAAAAATAATTTGATTTCATTACAGGCTATAAAAAATAATGCGATAAAAGAAGAAGATAGTGCCAATCAAAGAGCAAATCAAGCAAAAAGTGCACCTGTTCCTCCAACTTCTGCTCCAAAACGCACTTCAACTGTTTTCGGTTAGATCAATAATTTTGTGATGATAAGAATGGAATTTTTATAAGCAAATTAAAACATATATTAATTTTTATACATGATTTTGTGTTTTGTAGGAAGAGTATCAAAGTATCGTCATTTAAAAGGAACCCCAGCACATAAATCCCAGCATATTGAAAATGTGCGTAATGTAAGCCGACAGATTTCTGGAGAATGTGATGGCTTCCACTGTAAGAGCTACTATTATACTCGTATTTACTGATAGCTTGCCTTTTTTTCATTTATATTTTGTGTTCAATCATTATATAAATTAATTACATGCAAGTTTCTTTCAATTGTAAAATAATATTTAAGCTTATTAAATTGAGTTGAGTAAACATTGAGTTTTACATTCTGTCTAATTAATATGACTTAAAGCATTAATGAGTTGACACAATCATCACGATTTTTTATTATATAAGTAATATGTATATAATAATTATTAAGAGAATTATTAAAAAGTCCTGAAGTTGAGAGATTCAATAATGGCAAAATAAAAAAAAAAAAAATAAAAAAAAAAACCAACTACAATTAAGTTATCTTAACTTTTTATTCATAAACATCTTCTTTAATAAATCACACAATGCCTACGACGAATCTTATTATAATTATTAAATGATTTCATAAGATTTTTCTTTAAATGAAGGAATCTCCTCCAAAGGGTTATCTTGTATTTTATTATCCCAACGTTTCGGGCTTTTGGCCCATCTTCTGGGGTTATATTTTAATTGTTATTAAAAGTGCAATAAAGAAATGACCTATATATTTTTTTATTTATAACAATTGTATGTATAGACGAACGAATAGAATTTAAAAATGTAACAATAGATGACCCCAGCAGTTGGGCCAAAAGCTTGAGACATTGGGATAATAAAATACAGGATAACCCATTGGAAGAGATTCCTTCATTTAAAGAAAAACCTTGTGCAAAGCAAACTCTTCCTCACTGAGGTGAAAGGTTCAATCAAGTAGTAAATGATTTCAGTATTTAATGCAACTTTATTACCAGTATTTAATATTGGCCTTTTCTTTCCTATAGGATTGCAGTCAAATTTTGTAATTAAACTAAAAGTTTACATGCAAATTTAAGTATAGGTTCTGAAGAGTGGCTCCTGGGCATGGCCTGTTTTGAGAGGTTATGTGACCTTCATGTTATCGTGTTTTTTTCAGTTAAAAAGTGCCTTGATTGACTTTAATAGATTCCAGCTTTCGACTCCCGCTCGCTGCGCTCGTACTTCAGAGGTAAATGAACCCCCAAAAGGGTCCTTATCAGTGGAGGTCGGGCCTTACTTTGAAGGGCACCTTAGTGAATGGCGCAGGAGCCCCTATTCAGAACTAGTACCCTAATGTATACAGTCTACAGTCCCTCTAGTAGATTCTAGTTTAGAGGAGGGTGAGTGGGATCATTGAGGTCATCTTATTTTTCACTTTTTGCCTGGCCATGTGGTGGTATGAGGGTAAAACCTAAATCTATTCTAAACAGGTTAGGAAGGTGAAGATTGATTCTCTGGGTCTGCATCACAATAAAAGTTATCCTACCCAGGGTGGATCCAATGCACCACCTCTGAACAGAATGCAGAAGTGGGCCTTGCCCGGACTTTACAGCCTCAATGTGATCTTCCAATTTATAATGTTTCCTCTTGTCTGGGCACTAAAATTCCTTATTGATTTTTAAAATAGAAATAGAACAACACATGTGATAGAGCAGCAGCCTGTCGATATTGTAAATCCCTCTGAACATTAAAATTTCGTTGATCCATTTCTATTAAGATATCCATATTGCCTTTGATACAATATCATTTTCAATGTAAATGAAAATTGTATTATATATATACAATTTTCTTAGATTTCCATTATCCAATATTTCAACAATTTTCATCATCATTTATGCATATTAAAGTATATTCTTACTCTGCTAATTCAATAATTTGATAATATTTTTCAGGTAATAAAGATCGAGTAGGTGTACCCCTTGGAGGTCCTGGTGGTAAACTGGCTGTCTTCGAACTTAGTAAACCTGGTAAACTGCCAGATGGCGTTATGCCAACATTGGTTAATGCTACAAATATTATGGACTTTTCTTGGGATCCTTTTGACAATAAGAGATTGGCTGTTGGTAAGATACATTTTTTTTTTGTAAAAGAAATGTTTTTCTCAAAATATCTTAATATCATTTTTATTAAATGATGACTGGTGTATATTAGGATCAAATACACAATGTCTCTTTTTAAAAACAAAAAAAGAACGTCATCAAAAAACTTGGAAGCCAATTTTTTCTGCAGTGGTAGATCTTTTCTCTTTATTTGTGTTTCTGAAGTTTCATTAAAAATGGTTCAATGATTTGGGTAGTGAAATGTCCTTAACATTAAATTAGGACATTTGTAAAACTTTTTTATTTATTTTTAAGGCAACAATAATTTTGAATTATTTAAATTATAGTTAAAACTAAGTAAACTTTTTAAAAATATATAGAACTAGCTGTAAGTCCCGGTTTCACCCGGGAAATTTAATTTTTCTAATGAAACGGTCGATTTCGTAAAAAAACCATTGTAAAGCGAGATCATTACGATTTTTATTAGAATAAAGAATATCAGCTGAAGATCGGCTGAAGTTATGCAATTTTAATATGGACAGGTGTTCGCACCTGGTATGAAAGAACCACTGAGCGAAATTTGGAGAATTTAGGATAAACGGTATGGATTTCAATAAAGAACAAACAAACAAACAGAAATATTGCCCTGCAGTTTCAGCTTCTCGCAAATCGGCTTGCCCAAGCCTCTGTGGCGCAAGGCGGGCCTCGTATTCCTGGGCAGACTCAGTTTCCCGCGATTCTGCCTGTGTAAGCCTCTGTTGTTCAATCCTATTTTGATGTTCGTCGAGAGTTTCAGCTGCTCGTATTTGAAGTTGGTTCTTGGCTTTTGAGCTCACTACTCCTATTGAAGCTCGCTTCTTTGGAGGCATTTATAAAAAATAAATTCACCATACATGTAAATAAACGTATTGTAATGTTAAAAAAAAAAAACATATGGTTTAAAAATCCCAGAACTCAACGCCTGCCAAGGGACGGTCTTACCGGGCCTTGTTGGCCTCTTCAAAATCTATAAAATGAATTTTAAGGCCGTCTTTTCGACTCAAACGGTCGATTTCGTAAATAAAACCATTGTAAAGGGAGATCATGACGAATTTTATAACAATAAAGAATATACCCAGAGATTGGCTGAAGCTATGCAATTTTAATATGGACGGGTGTTCGCACCTGGTATCAAAGAACCACTGAGCGAAATTTGAAGAATTTAGGACAAACGGTATGGATTTCTATAAAGAACAAACAAACAGAATTTCAACTTTATTTATATAGATATAACTATACAGTTTTGTAAAACATATGCACAAAGTAACTCCACATTTTGGTAAAAGTATCAGTATTTCTTCTGTATAGTTGGGATAGTGTCATATACTCTATTTTTATTGTTTTTAATCATTCACCCTTTTTCATATGTTTGAGTGCTGTCTTAATTTTTTTTTGTTAACAGAAATGGTACTGGCTATTGCTGGCTCAATCATGATCAATAATTCACAAAAGTTCCCCTCCGATATTCTTATAAAATTTCTGGACGAACCATTAACTATCTGAAGTTCTATCTATAACTGTTTATTGATGACTAATGACTGAAGTTTTTTTTTTTTTTTTTTTTTTTTTTTTTTTTTTTTTTTTTTAACGTCCGCTTTATGCCACGAGGGCTAATCGGGACGGGTTATCTACGGGTAACCAACCTCTTCTAATCCATGGCAAGCCGCTGAGTCTGTTCAGTGAGGTCGTCACCGAACAGAACCGAGCGGGCTTGGGCGGGATTTGAACCCGCACCGCCAGCGTGGGAGTCGGAGATGCTATCCCCTCGGCCACGCCGCGGCCCTTGACTGAAGTTTAATATATAACTGTTTATTTCTTTTTCACCAAAATTTTTTTGTCCAGTGCTGGTTGACATTTTGTTTTTTTCCTACTTTGCAATAACACAATAACAGCTTAACTGATCTCAACAAGCAAATACACATCTGACTCTTCAATAGTGTGAGGAGTGGTCTCGTAAACAAGTGTGAGCCAGAAATGGAATGTGTCATGAAGCATGCACTAAACAAATTTGTGGACATAGCTTTATAGAATTAATTTTGAGAGTTGGAAAAACAGGTTCTGTTCATGCATAAGGATGTTTTTAATAACCTATTTGTCTAATTTGGCTGAACATTATGTTACATCATCCATTAAAAAAAAAACCTGGGGCCAGGAGACCAGCTTTCTGGGACACAATTAGTCATTATTAAGTGATTCCATTTATTTGGAGAACGACCCTAGTGTTAGAGCATGATTCTTGCCATATCACCTCCCTCGTACGATTGCCCTTAAAGTAATACTTCCATGCAAAGTGGTAAATCCCCTACTTTATTTTGGACTGTTGTATGTGTATTTAAGGCATCTGTGGTCGTTTGTTCATTTTGATTTGTGATATACTATTTTTCTGTAATTCATCATTTACTATGCCATGATATAATGTTATAGAAATGGATTTTGTTTTTACAGGTTGTGATGACGGAAGTGTGAAGCTATGGATTGTTCCAGATTCAGGCCTCGCTGAGGCTACAAATAATGCTGATAAAGTGCTTCAGGCTCATATAGAGAAAATTTACTGTCTTAAATTCCATCCCTTGGCAAGTGACATTTTGGCAACCACCTCCTATGATATGACCATAAGGATTTGGGATTTGTCTACCCTTCAACAAGCCTATTGTCTCAAGACTGACGATCATGTTAGTTTTTAGCTTCGCTGTATTATATTTTTTGTATAACAAATAATATTTAATTTATTTATTGAAATACTGTTATCAGGTTATTGCCTTAGCCTGGTCCCCCTGTGGTCGTAGAATTGCTGCAGCTACCCGTGGATCTTCTCTGCTCATATTTGAGCCAAGGGAAGGAAGCACTCCAGTCGCTCAAGGTAAAGGCCCTGGAGGAACTAGGGGTGCCAGGATTGTTTGGGCTTTAGATGGACATTACCTTGCAGTTATGGGATTCGATAAGTAAGTGTTATTTGATATTATTCCTACAATGTAATGTAATTTGTTCAGTGATAGTGATGTAGCCGTTTGCTCCCTGATTGTTGTAGGTCATATCTAATGAAAAAATTCATTTGGAATAAAATAAAATTCTAATCAAACTCCTACTTTTTTTTTTTTTGTTCCTCCTCTTCCTTGTCATTTAGGCTCTATGGTGTTTCCTGGGACAGGGGAGAGGGTGAGGGATTAATGCCTAGTATTATTAAAATTCCTCTGGCTCTGGGTTTTGAACTTGCTATTTTCGGTATCCTGATCATACGTTGCCATGGGCAATGTGTATTTCCTAATGCCTTTGCCCACTCGGCCATACCACCACCCCATCAAACTACTACTTGTTTTGTTTATATTTATTTATGTATTTTTTGAATTGCTTGCTTTCAACCAGGCCACCGTTTTATATTAAAGTACTAACTACATTAGCTTTTTACTTGATACTAATTTGTTTAATAATAATAGTGTAAGTTACAAGTTGCTAAAATGATAGTACTATCTGTTGCTAATATTAGTTCCTATCAAGAAACAAGAAGTTTTAAAAATTTTAAATAATTTTATATAATAAATTAAAAAGTGAACATTTGTATTTATGAACTATTGCTATTAGCTTTATTATTAGATAGGGTGCAGATGTTAGGTAATAAACTTGCTTTTTATTGAGCCATATTGATTTTACTTGGTACTAATTTGTTTAATAATAATAGTTTTAGTTACGAATTGCTAAAAGGATAGTACTATCTGTTGCTAATATTAGTTCCTATCAAGAAACGAGAAGTTTTAAAAATTTTAAATAATTTTATGTAATAAATTAAAAAGTGAACATTTGAATTTATGAACTATTGCTATTAGCTTTATTATTAAATAGGGTGCAGATTGAGCCATATTTATATATATATATATTATATGAATGTCATGTACGAGGTGTGGCTATTAAATAATGAGACTGACGCTGTAAAACATTTTATTTTTATTTCATACGTTTTTACTTATTATCACCATCAATATACACCCCTCCTCTATCCCTTATTGTTCGAAACAGTGCTGGAAGTCTTTTTCTGTCAGCTCCTTCAGGACACGTGCCGCTTTCTCTTTCTCAGCCTCAACAGACTCAAATCTTGTTCCTTTTAATGCAGATTTCACCTTAGGAAACAGATAGAAGTCGCACGGCGCAAGATCCGGCGAATAAGGCGGATGGTCTAACACTGGGTTGCTGAATTTGGCTAGAAACCTCTTAACAGACAATGCGGAATGAGCCGGCGCATAGTCTTGGTGGAGAACCCATGACTTGTCCTTCCACAATTCAGGTCGTTTTTTCCTTATTCTTTCGCGGAGTTCAGCAAGAACGTGAAGGTAGTAATGTTGATTAATCGTTTGACCTTCAGGAACCCAGTGAAGGTACACAATCCCATGAATATCGAAAAAAACAATCAACATCTTCTCGGCCATCTTGAAAACGCTTAAACCACTCAAAAACACGTGCACGCGATAAACATTCATTGCCATACACTTCTTTCAATAAATTATAAGTTTCAGTAGCGGTTTTTCCAAGTTTCACATGAAATTTCACAACAATTCGTTGCTCTACTGTTACACTTAACATTTTTCCGGCGAAACAAAAAAACAACTCTAATGCGAACGAAGGCTACAGCTGTACTGATTTGTTTACAGAAGCGAGAGGCACTACATTCGAAAGAGAAGGCTTCACGATAACAGCTGTTGGTTGGCGTTTGGCACATGCGCACTTCTTCTGTAGCAGCGTCAGTCTCGTTATTTAATAGCCACACCTCGTAGTATGTCATTAAGGCATGGAGCTTGACGTAATTCAAATAAACGCTTCTTATGTAGGGTTACTACATAAAATAATACTACTACATACTACAGGAAAATAATCAAAAAAAAATATATATATTTTTGAAGAGAAAAGATTAGGCTCAGCCGGGAGTCGAACCCGGGTCTCCCACATGACATTCGCGGTACGCTAACTACTGCGCCACCAAGCTCGGCTCCAAGCGGAGCCAATCCTTCTTCTTCACTGGTACCTCTCCCCCAATCTCGCAAGTTTTCCGAGTAGTTACGGGAAGGTGGACAATTTTTGTCCAATCTGTGGTATCTCTTGAAATCGTCAATTTAAATTATTTTATATTTATTTAACCATTATCCTGGGTAACCACTTAATTTTTAATTTTATATTATTTTTAAATATTTTATTTTTGAAAAGAAAAGATTGGGCTCAGCATTGGTCTCCCGCGTGACATGCACGGTATGCTATCCACTGCGTCACTGAGCTTAAATTAAATTTAAAAAAATAAATAAAATATATATATGATTCTATAGCAATATAGCTCAATAATAAGCATTTTTACTTATGTGTATTTATTTTTTTATACCATACACAAAAAACAAAATTCTGGGGTGCCTTTGGATAATTACTGAAGATATTATTTAAAACATATCAGAGTTATTAATAAAAAATAATTAATCAATAAAGATATTTAAGTCCACTGTGCCCCAATAAAATGATTGGGATACCTACCTTAAGGCTGTTTTGTGTTTAAACAGTTTTTTAATTTCTTGTATACTGTATAATTTTCATAATAAGTCGGTGGCAGATAATGAGTAACGAAGGATCTTTAACACGTTCATGCCAGGGCTGTAATACATGCTCCTCGCCCATTAGCGGTTTACCTTAATGATTTTCGCTCTATCGGATGGGAGTCATTCGAGGGCATTATGCAGTATTGACAATCCAATATTAATAAAATAAAAAATACAACCTACCTCGTTATACATCGTCGTGAAATGTTTTGTGATTGACTAAAGTGTCCGATGCTGCAGTCTAGTGTGAGCCATCGGTGGTAGACGCTGGTGTGAACGTGTTAAGTTAAATTATTATGCAACAAATTCTTTTAAATCAGTACTATAAACAAAAGGGCACTACAAAAAATAATAATTAAGTCAGATTGGTTGACTTAACTTCCAGTCAGTTTTCTTTGGGATTCCTAGCGCTTTCAGAAGGGGGATAAAGAATATTTCTACTACACTTACTTCATGTCGAGGGAGCAGAAGTTTTGTCTCCCTCTTTTAACAGGTGTTAATTTCCTCCAACTTGGCCCCACTAATGGTTAGGGGGTAATAAGAATTCAAACGATTTTTTCCTTGTGTTAAATGTTCCCTAAGTAATTTTGTTTAATAAGTTAAGTGATTTATAGAAAAGCGATCTCGACATGTGTTCAAATAATGGGCGTTTACCCATTTTGATTGACCTCACTTAAGGAAAAAGAACTCCAATTCCAAAGCATTTTGCTTCCAGATAGCCAGTTCCTCACTACCTCACTCTAGAAATAACCTTTCTATCCTTATATCTAATATATTATCTTTATATTTATCATGTCCAACTTGGTACATAGTACAATATTATATACATGTATTATAATATCCTTATCCTGTTAAGATTGTATTTAAATTAAATTAACTGACTTTAATGTGTTATTTAACTTGAAAGTGATTTGTCACAATCCAATCAATCTTGGGTTGAGCCTTTCATGGGATTCAGTGGGGAATGATTCTTATTTATAATTTTTGTGATGCTTCTTAGTTTATTATGTTGTTGTTGTTGTTTTTTCAAGGGTTTCTGAGAGGCAGATTATGCTGTTTAAAAGCAGCGATTTGACTAATCCTCTGACTTCAATTGGCTTGGATGTTTCTCCTGCTATTCTTATACCTTTTTATGATGAAGACAGTTCCACACTGTTCCTTACTGGAAGGGTAATGATTTATGTTTATCTTAACATTATTAATATGATTGCTTTGATTCTTTTCCTCTAAATTATTTCTATGTACGAGTATTTTATTATTATAAAGTTGAAATTAAGTAGATATATCATCAATTGAAAATAGATTTAAGTTTTCTCTGGATTTATATGGTTAAAACCAAAATCTCAAATCTCAATTTTTTTATTTATTAATTTTCAGTTGCTTAACTTTAATAATGGTAATTAATTTACATGTCATTCAAAATATTTTAATGTTATCTAAGTACTTACATCTTACATCCAGAGTGAACAAAAGGAAAATTCATTTATAAAGATATTGCTTGCTTCATTAGTGAGTGAATCCAGGGTTTTTAATGCCTCTATTTTTTATGCCCTTATCTATAAATAGGTGTCCCATGAAAGTTATTTCCAATAGCCTGATACAAAACTTCTTTTTGTTAAACTTGAAATTTGTTTCCATACTATTTATCCCCTTGCCAATATCGATTTTATCATCCAACATTGCCCCCACTCCATTCAAACACACAATTCCCTCTTGAAATTGTTTAAGAGCTGTATCTGAACCAAATGGTTTCCTGGTCCACTGTATTTTTCATATAGCGTCAGCTTGTCGGCTTATCCTGTTTGCTATATATGCCATAATCCATCCCTAAACCCAACAAGCTAAACATGCATTCCCGAGCTGGGTTAGAAGTTCATCAAATGTAGGGGATTGATATTGCGGCACATAGATAATTGAGATCTATAAAATAATCAACTTACAGGATATTTTATTATTATCACCATGTTATTAATCAAATCTTTTAAACTGGTTTTGTTGACTATAACTCCAAGCTTCAGAAGTTGGCTTATTTCTTCCTTAACTTGGTTTATAAAATCATTGGATCACCTGGGAGGGACTGAAGACTGAGGTGACTAACGGATCAACACGGCGGTCTTATGCGCTTGGGAAGCGTCCTGTACCATCAAAGATTTAAGAAACAAGTAGACTAAATTAGGCTATAGGAGACCAAGACCTAGAGTGTTAGCCAAGCCAACAACCATACCCAAGATGGTGGCTTCACAGTCTGGCAGATAGCTCTAGGATTTTTCAATGGGACTAAAAAGTCTTGGCTACGCCTTCCTTCAGAGGGGACGTAAA
Source organism: Aelia acuminata (assembly GCA_911387785.2). Lineage (NCBI taxonomy): Eukaryota > Metazoa > Arthropoda > Insecta > Hemiptera > Pentatomidae > Aelia > Aelia acuminata. The sequence continues at coordinate 94,671,931 of OU426978.1, forward strand.
GTGGAGGTACTGAACCTGTACTATTTCAAATTGTTGTTGAATATTCCTATCCTAATTATACCTGGATAGGCAAAATTTAGGACTCCGAATGTAGCTTCGTCTGATTAGCCGGGACATGGGAGTTTAGCATAAAGTGATGTTCAACAAATAAATAATTAGGCTCTGTTTTAGGTTTTTTGTCAACAACTCCCCCATTTTAGGTCTCAGCAAACCTAATTTCAAAGATTTGAAATTATTAGATTAGATCTAAATAAAGATATAAATTAGATCAAAGCTCCAATAATTTGGTTTTTATTTATGTTTGACACCTTGAATTTGATTGGAAACTGTGTCCCCTTCACTAACAGTTTGATGAGGGCACCTGCTGGCCAGCTCGTCAGATGTATAGCTGTCCACCACTTTCACCAGAATTAACTCTTTGTCAAGAAGCTTGACATTTCCTTAAGCTACCTCCTCCCAGGCTGGTTAATCTACCTATTCCTTTTTTAGACCCTCCTCAACTTCTATATCGTTCTTTGTTTGATAGCTCTGGAAAATGTTTACACCCCTATACAGACTCTCTATGGATTGCATCATGGAATTGAAAATAAAGCACTCTTATATAATGATTTGTCTGACTGTAAAATGCTTATCTATCGTGTTTGTAATCATTTCCATATTATTCATATTCTTCATTACCACCTAGTTTATTCAAAAGTTTCCAGAAGTGATAATCCTTCTGTTTCCAGAAATGATATGAATAATGCTGTACATGCCTTCTTGCTTGTGTAGTATTTTTTACCAGCATCAAGTAGAATCTGATAGTTTTCATTGTATATGTCAAGAAATCTGAGAAATCTATCTTGCATGGTATCAGTATGCTTTTCATTGTTATATGTCCATTCTGTCTGACCTGACAAAATTTTGATGTTCTATAGAAATAATAGTGTGCTCGCCCAGGAATATTTATTATCACATATTTAACAATTCAAAAGCTTACATACAAACGGTAAATATCAGATAAGTTCCAAAGGAATCAGTAACAAGCAGGAACTGTTCACTCAACATTCATTCCTACTTAGCCAGCTCTCAAGAATTCACTGAGAGTGGCTGAATCAGTTACCATACACTTCAGCAGGTGCCATTATGGTTATTTGATTTAAAAACTAGTTTAAAGTACTCTTAATTTCTTCTGTTCAATATGTATTGGACTATTTTTACTTTTATTAATCCATGATTTAGGGTGATTCAACAATCTATGCATTTGAAGTAAGCAGTGAGGCGCCATACCTCAACCCTCTCAGCCACCACAGATGTGGTTCGCTACATCAAGGCCTCTCGTTCCTCCCGAAGAACTGTGTGGATGTGACTCAAGTTGAATTTGCCAAGGCATTGAGATTGACGAATACTACTATAGAACCACTTTCTTTTACAGTTCCTAGAATTAAGGTAAGGGAATAGCAATAATGAAACATTATAGTATATGTATATGATTATATCAGTAAATGAAAAATACTGGTACAAGTTAGAAAAAAAATGCTGTTTAGAATTAGTTATAATATTGAAAAAAACTTGAAGAACATAAATTTGAGAATCGCATTCCAAAGTCATTAGAACAAAGAGAAAAATGAAAAGAAAATTAGTGCAACCACAACTGATAGGTGAGCCACAAAAAATCATTAAAGTCGAGCTCCCAAAAGTTTTATTTTTTGAAAGATACTTATATTCTTCCCATCATACGATATGATCTATTGGCGAACTGTGTTTCCTCTTGTAATAGTAAATTAAAGTCACTAATTATATGATTCCCATTAGTCATAATAATCATACCATTAGTTGTAACAAATAGAAAGTATTTTCATCACTATCAACTGAATTAGTCAGGTTATAAATTCATTGCAAACTTAAAATATTTTTCTATTACAGAGTGATTTGTTCCAAGATGATCTCTTCCCAGATACTAAGGTTACTTGGGAACCTACAATGACCAGTACTGAATGGTTATCAGGAATGAACAAACCGCAGCAGAGGATAAGTCTCAAACCTCCAGACATGGATTGCTGTTAGTTAATTAAATTTTATATGTTATTTTTATGAAATGCAATTTTTTAGAGGTTTGTGGGAATTGGTGGATTAGAAGAGTTTTATTTTTAAAAATTTATTATGTACTACAAATTTAATTTGATAGTATTGATACCGTTTTGAAACTTACGAGAGACATCAAATCAAAGGTGTGTATGGTGGTCCAATCGTACTGGTAGTTGAGACCTGAGAAAATGTTGGCATTGTTATTGCAGGCAGCTTTGAGTATCATAAAGGGGATGTGACCTTTAGTTGGCTGGTTATTTTACTCTGCAGTTATCTCGGACAGCTGGCATATCCACCTATGTATTTTGACAAACAGCACTTTGAGCAAAATCGCACACATTTATTTTGGTTTAGGTTGTTGATCACTTTAGAATTTTTTTGTGACCATAATGCTGGTCTTAGATATACTGCAATATTATTCATTATTTTCCCTGGGTTCATCAATCAATAAGCATGTTTAGTAAAAAAAGTTATGAATATAAATTGTTCATTGTTTGCAAATATCTGCAAAGAAAATCAATAACAGCTAATTAAATCTTGATTTAGTATTTGTTGCATACACTGCTTCTTAACTTCTAAATATTAATTTGTTATAAATTGACCAGGAATAATATGATATGTTGGCATCTGTCAGGAAGGTGAAATTGTTAAATTATTACATTATTATACCATTATTACATGGCACAAGTTGATTATTACAATACAAACTTTGTCACCTCTTGCCTTCAGTTTTAATATGAGACGCTCACCAAACTCATCCAGGAATTGTATGAGACTTTGGTAATTTTAATTCAATTTTCAAATATGACCAGAGATCTAGCCATTTTCTGTGTCACATTTGTTTGTTCAGTATTGGAATCTCAAGTGAAAATGGCAAGTTCTAGAGCATGTTTACAGAACGTTTTTAGGTTAGTATTTAGATATCTTCTTCTACAGCTGAGGAGAGATGTTTGTAATGTATATCTGATTCCCAGGTTCCCATTTGGAGCTGAGAATTATTTCTGTACCTCAGAGGTAAACTGTCGTAACTGACATTATTAAATTTTTTAAGTAGAGCACTTTGAATTTTAAATTTTCATATTTCTTGTCGTAAAAAAAAAAAAAATAATAATAATAATAGGCTATATAAAACCCCATTCATCATGAGTATAAATAAGAATACCTTTCGCTAGAAATTTACACCTTTACAATTCAGTTACATCAATAATTTGAAACTCGAGAATTTTGTAGTTACAACAGTTTACCTCTCAGGTAAACTTTGTACAGGTAAACTCTTTTTTGTTGCAATTTCTAACTCATCTTTTTGTAGTATATTAAAATAATGCAGTCAACTCTTTTGTACCTTCCCTTTATATATTATTATAAACAATTTGCATTGTAATTGATTTTAGTATCTGAAGCCCAGGGTGCACCAGTTTCTCAGCCTACCAATACTAACTCTGTTAAGGAAATACCCAATAAGCCTGCACATTTACCTAGAAATTCGTGGACTGATACGTCAATAAAACAAAAACAAGAGCAGGTATTTACGTGTGTGTCTATGCTGTATATTTCTCTTATCTTTTCTCATTCATATTCATTTCTAAGTATATTTTTTTTTTCAAAAGATCCAAAAGTCAGTCAGCAGCCGTGTGGAAATCAATATGAAATTAGAGCAAGATAGTATGGAAGGAGTGGATGCAGGTGAATGGGTATGTTTTAGATTTTCAAGTATTTTAATCATCTTCTATTTTTCACCAACTATCAATTTTAATTTTATACCTAATGAAGTTATTTTGTAGCTTCTAATCATTCAGCAAATTATTAATAACATGTTATCATGATGTTAACTTAACATCGATTATTTGGGAAAGAAATATTGTGTTACGGTTTTCAAATATTTTCTTGAAATTTTTTTTATGTTTTATGATTCATAATAGAAATGAAAATTTGCTTGTGAATTAATGTCAAAAAGCAGAAAAGATGTAAAATTTTCTGATTCATTTGTATACTATGCAATATTATAACTGAAAATTTGGTTTTGATTACCTAAATTTGGTTTCCATTAAATTGCCTGACAGTAATGGGACTAGAAGACATTTTCTATACCATTCTATGGTGCGTCTAAAGTGAATCAAAACTAGAAAATATGGATTATTCTACGATAAGTTATTGGGAAAGGTTTAACTGATTTTTTTGTGAATTAGCAAAGGCTTCAACATTATATATTTAGTGTCATTCAGATCAATCATTGAACCATTGTAAAGACAGCCTCAAGAGTTTAAAAGTATATATTCATAAATATTGTTTCAAAATTGTTGGTAACTTGTCGGTATTTTATTTCCTTTCAGATTCAGCATTTTTATTTTTATTAATCATATTCTATTATTTTTTCTTCTGAAATGAATAGCGTTTATGTGTGCTATATAAAATAAGATCAATACTGAATCTGTTTGAAATTTACTTTGATTATTTCTGAAATTCCAGAATGAATGAAGGAAAACCTTACTTGGGTTTGGATAGGTTTTACTGTGCATTGGAAACCAGACTGCCTCTCTATCGCCATCTGATTTATGTTAAATTATTTATTCTATCCGTTCGTAATTATTTATAAGGCAAGTTCGATTCCTTGAATTTTAGGCACAATAATTTTGATAGTATGAGTTTAACCAAAATACTCAGAGTACATAAACCTATTATTTGTTGTCAGTATATAAATATTTATATTTATATAAAAATATCATGCTATATTTGTATATACATATATATGTATGTATATGTATATTTAAAAAGGTTTATATATTAGTACCTATCTCAAGCGCACATACCTATTGCATTTTAAATATAAAATGCTGTAAATCATTTAATGCTTCTGTGAATCAAGATTAAAATATATAAATAGAAGAAAGTAATATATATATATTGTGTTTCTGGTGATGTTTATATGTTGATAACTGAATGAAACCGTTGGTACCATGAACTGAGTGAATAATATGTTTTAATTATTTTTGTTATAATTTAATCGATATTTCAGTACATGGAAAAACAATTGCTTAGTAATCTTTTCTAGTCATGAGTTATGATCGTGTGTCATAAACTTGTAAATATTTTATTATCATTGGTCTGTTTAATTTTTATCTGTTGTTTAAACCAAACTGCAACCAAATTGATTATATATTTGTGATTAATTAAAAAGGAATGCTCATGTTTTAAATTAAGTATTTATTGATAACAGGTTATTGAAGATATTACATAGTGTGTATGTATTTAATATATTACAAGCTTTAGCCTATATTTTTATTCATCTGTGAAAAGTGGAATGGCTTCGGACTGTGCTTGTGTTAACATAATTTTTAATAGTAAATATTAAATTTTATTGTTTTTAATAGAAATATGTAGAAATATATAGTCATATTTATTCTTGTGAAACTGATTTTTTTCCTTTGAGGATAATTGTAGATTTAATATTTAATATGGCATAGTTATACAGTCTACTTTTATCATTTGCACTCTGTGCCATAAACAAGTTACCTTGAGACAATATCCAGTGTTGATATATAGCTTTACCATCTTATACATTTTATTACTTCTAAGAGATGCACAAATATTAGATTTTAAATTGAGGAATCTTAAAAGTAAAATATATGTTATTATTGGAATTCGATTTTTGTTTGAATGAAGGTGTTTTTTTTATAGTAAAATTGTTTTCCTTAGTCAGTTTTTATTTTTGTTCTTTATACATGTTTAGTACCTTTCTGCACTCTTTCAGAAAAATTATTTAAATAGAGAAGTGTTTTCTTCTCTCAAATTCATTTTGACAATAATCATTATGATTGGAGTAATATTTCAAAGTGTTAGCAGTTTTGGTTTTTCATATGATCGTTCTTTCTGGGCATTTAGCCATCCAGTAAAGCCATTGCAAAATCAAAGCCAGCTACACAGAGTGGTCCTTAGATTTCAGGTCTGGGTTTCCTATGAACATTTTTTCAGTTATTAAAAATTCTTATGATAGGATAAATCAATGTCATCAGGGATGATTTCTGAATTCCTCTTTTTTGTAATGTAGAGGAAATCGTTTGGGGTGCCGTTAGAAATACACAACTTTGTTGATATAATGACAATCCATTGGTAAAAAAAGCATTGTGAGCAAATTAATGCTCACAATATTTCTGAACTTACTACAGGAAATGAAGTTGAATGAAATTCTTCTTGCGAATTTCTTGTTCTGATCTCTCAGACATTCACCCATGAAATATGATGAGTAATAGACTAGAAATAACAGGGAGCATTAATACCAGTTGGATTTTGTTTTTAACAGTTGGCACTAGATCTTTTTACAATGAATTTATATTCCACTGTAGAAATTTTGCAGTAGTTAAAATTATTTATTTTTATGAATAAGATTGTGCTCTCTACAATTTAATTTAGCCTTAAAATAGAATTTGTTCAGGAAATGTATTATTGAAATGAACAGTGGTGTGAATATAAATTTCATATTAAAGGTACTTAAAATAAGAAAATTATTTGTTGTGTATCTATTTCTTCTTTAGACTCTTGAGTGACCTTAAGGACAAAAGCTCTATTAAACTAAGGTTTTTATTATTCCCAAGCTGATGAGATTCATAAATTTCGATTGGCTGTAATTATTATAGAAAGTTAAATTTATGTTTTATTGGTTGTGTATTGACTGTTTAGACCTCCTAAAAATTGCCTTTGAAGTGGGAAGAGTGACTTCTTAGTGTTAGAAAACCTGGAAATGGTAACTCCTCATTGTTAAAAAACCTGACTTGTGATGATGAATGACCTCATCACTATAGCTGTAGGCTTAGATACAAACTTTTCTTTTTAGTAGGCAAGAATCTCTCCATATTTGGCTTACTGTTTTTTTCTCTACCTCCAGTTAATCAGACTATGATGATTGTTATATCTGATTGGTTGAGTTATGATAATAGACCTAACACCTTCATTCATTATATATGATATCGATTATCTTGATGATAAGAGCGATATAAATGTAAAATATAGTAAAATTCTAATAGCCTTTTTAATATTTTACAAATGATTTGTTGTAAAAAAAATAAGACTTTTATCTGAACTTTCTGCGACTGGAAAGAAATCTTTAGTAGACAAGTACTGGATTTTGCACTTACGGGTTTATTAGGCCCGCATTGAAAACTTTTATTATTAAATACAAGAATCCATTCCACGCTAAGAATTCTTTTTTGTAACTGGTACTGCTGTGAGATTGGTGCTGGTTACCTGATTGATCATGAAATAGTTTTTAAGTATGTGACTGAACATGACATGAAATCTGTTATTATATGTATGTGTGCATGTTGTATTTTGTATGTAATCCATTTTTTTAAATTTATATGATATTTATACTGAATAAACTGCTGTAACTTTTATTATATCATTGACCATTATTGATTTTGTTTCTTTCATCCCCAGTAACAATAGATTTAATTTGATACTTAGTTTATTATAAACTTATTTGCTTTAATTTATTGTAAAAAAATTTAAATTTCTTGAATTTGTTTTTATGTTAATTTTTTTTAATAGTATCAATAAGGACTTTACTTATTATCTTCTTGAAATCAGCATTCCAAGGACAGAGGATATTGGAAATTATCTAAAGAAGGTAGTCATTAAATATAAAATTAATAATGTGGAAAAAAAAAAAAAAAATGAACTTGACTTTTACTTTCTAAGACTTACCATTTCTTTCTAAGACGTGCCCAAATACAGATCAGAAGTTCTGATTATCACCAGAGAGACAGAGACGAGTTTTCTTTCCATGAGAATCGATTTCTGGAAAAGCTGTGGCATATCTGAAATTCAGCAAATTCCTAACACTAGGGCATTAAAGATAGGGTCATTGTTCAAAAAACCATGCTTCACTCAAAAACCATGATTCACTGCAGTGTTATGGCCACTTCATGCGGGTGCCATTTTCTGTGAATTGAAATTAACAGAAAGTGGTCAAAATCCACATTGGCTCTTCAAAATGTTATCTCATTTTGAATGTTGGACTTGTGCCTCTTATCCTCAAGGATGCGGTTTAGTTTATTTATCTGGTCCCTATCTGGTGTGGACCAGGTGCCGTTATGAATTTCATTTTGTGCTATAAAAAGTTAATTCCCTTAATTAATAATAAATTAGTAAGGCTGCAAAATGCTACAACATAAGCCTTGTTTCCTTTTCATTAGATTGGTCATGGAGACTATATTTTCCTCTTGCTAAGAGCTATTCTTCTTTCCCTACTTTTACATTTCAGGTTTTTACTCTCATATACCTATATATATATATTTATTTATAGTAAGGGAAGGTAGGTATTACGATCGTGAAAAATATCGACTTCCAGTTATCAACAGAAATACACGTTTTGGGATCCCCTGAGTTCAAATATGGTGTGTGTGTGCGTGTGCTTGTGCGTGCGCGTGTGCGTGTGCTTGTGCGTGCGCGTGTGCGTGGGCTTGTGTGTGTGTTTGTGTGTGAACAGACTAGTTAAAAAACGATTGAACCTTACCCTTAAATTTCATCAAAATTGGTCAAACGGAGGAAGCACTTAATTTAATAAATTTTGTCTCATTTTTAAATTTTTTTTGGATTTTCTCAAAAACTGCTCTAACGATTTTGATTAAAATTGTCATGTTTATCGAGAGTCAATTATTCTTTAATATCACATAAGTTTTATCATCATTAACATGTTCTGAGGGGGCTTAAATAGAGAAGGGGACTTTTTTGTTCTCCTCTAATGCACCTTTGTTTTACTTTATATGGGGAAATTAACTGTCTCTCGTTATGCCTAAAAAAAAGTCTCTTTAACTGTCTCTTGTTATGCCTGTAATGCACCTTTGTTTTAGTTTATATGGAGAAATTAACTGTTTCTCGTTATGTCAAAAAATAAAAATGGTTAAATATGAAATATGAAAAAATTGAGTGAACGTAGACAGGAGAAAAAAAGAAAAATATACTGACAACTCTTAAAACACATTAAGCTCACGCATGCGCAGTAAGCATGTAATGACAGACCATGGTTTATAATTAAAGACTTTATGTTCATAGAAAAGAGTTGTCAACATGTTTAGAAACATACATATTTTTTATGGAAATTCTTTGTTTCCATGGTAACTAAATGAAGTTTTTAACAACTAAATAGAGAATTATAAAATCAGATGCGATGGAGTATTATGCTTGCATTTTTGAATTATCACAATTAACAACTTTTATTTAACAATAAAAAATTTTATTATACTTTAGAGACCAAATACAAACGAAAATAAGTAAATGAATGTGTATTTGAGGAATGGCGTGTTAATATTTATCAAAACAGATCAGTTTCTAATCTAAGTAAGTTGGTAAGTGAAAGTTGTGTTTTGTTGGCATCGCACTAGATTTTTTCAAATCATACCTTGAGGATATAATGTGTTTTTATCAGAGTATTATTATTTTTTTTTTAACCAGGCAGTTCTCCTGGTTTCCTAAATGGCATCTTTGTCTAGTTTGAAATGTTTTATTTGGTCAAGGAGCAGATTAAGTGCTCTGGGTCAATAAAGTGGAAATATGCTCCAGTATTGAATGTGTTAATTTATTGTATTTTCTTTATTGAGATTACAACCTTCTTTTTGATGTATTCTCCTTATAATTAATATTATGAGATCATGATTTTTATTTCAGAATATTCTAACCATAATATTTTTAGTAAAATTGGTTGAATTTTATTGGAAGGGGCGTAAGTACGGGCAGATAGCCCTGCTTGGCTGTTCTCAAAACAGGTATCCTAGGCACCAGAGGTCATCACACCATTTACCAAAGATCCAGGAGATGTGAAATTAAGATAGAGATGTATAATAAGATAAGAACCTACTAAACATCCAAGCGATTCGAAAGAGGAGTTAACTAAGTCCGCTCATGATAAGAAGTTCTCTGAGGAACATGGCAGGACAGTACAGTATACTGGGTACTGTTTGCTGAATATTGACTTTGCTGAGTGGAAGATGAAGTTACCTAACACATAATTTGTTTAGCTACACTGCAATACTTTCATTGTGACCAGAACTGTCTTTTTTCATAATATTATTGATCTCTGGCCCTGAGAATTGATTGAACTATAATTTACATAAAGTAGCTATTGGCTTGCCCTTTCTGAATAGAGGAGGGCACACAAGCCTTTATGAGGCCGCAGTGCATCTGTGTCAGAATAAAAAAATAATCGAGTAAAAATGATGGGGGTGACAAAATGAAACTTGTTACCCCTGGCGAAAATTCTAGTTCTGGTCCAGTGTAAGGTAACTTATATTTAATCAAATAAAATACTTGGGCAGTTCAAAAATTACTGTTTTATTCATTAAAATTTATTCATTATTGAATATCTGAATCATTCATCAGATCTAATTTGCACACAATACAGATGTTTTGTTTTAAATTAATAATTTATTATCTCATTAATATAATTATCCATGTGAATTGTCGAATATATGTTACCTTTTTTTTTTTTTTTTTTTTTTTTTCGGTTGCCATTAACCCAAAAGCTGCTCGATTGATTATTGAATTGATTTTAACAATTCTTATTCCATTGTTAGGTAGAACCGTTTACAGATTTTAAGCCAATACTGTATTCGATCCTCCACCTTAAAACAAATACAGTAGAGGATCGAATATTTATATGATTTTTCATCGTTTAATAACAAAAGATCCTTACAAATTTAGACCTTAGTTCATCTTGTTGTTTTAAGCAATATAAAATCTTTTTTCAGTAATATTGTGACACAGTATCCAAAAAAATATTGCTCCTTTATTTGATTTGTCTAAAGATCAGGCCAACAGGACTGTATATGGGTATATTGTTAAATATCAACGTATGTCCTGTTCATAACCATTGCATATTGTCGGAAGAATGTTGAGTTTGTTAGGAAGACCAACCTACATTGTAATTATGGTGAGTGGTATAGAAGTATTAATCTGTTGAAAAGAAGTTCCTAGAATTAGAATATACTAATTTCATTATATCCCTATGTTTAGTACAAGATTCAGTTTATGCAGTATAAGGACATTTTACAGTTCGTTTCTCAAGGTCCAAAAATGGAAAATTCATCATAGTTTTTAGGAAGACGCTCTGGTTATATCCTATAGAAAAACTTAAGGGTTTTATTAGCCACATTACCACAAGTTTAACTCTGATATGTATATTTTTTTATTGGTCGATGACCGCTAATTAAGAACTTCCCCATCAGTGATACCTTCTGAGATAATGTACTCATGGAATGCATGGGTACAGTTTTACCCGTATTTATAATCAACAAAATAAATCAATACAGATTAAATAGCAAAAAATGATTAGATAATTTGTGTGGTTTTCTCGAGTGCTGAACCCCAAATATTAAAATTAAAACCTGTTTTGAATTAAATAAGGTAATTACTCATATTTTAAATTTGGTCTTTCATGACTCATTCCCGAATTATACATTTCCAAATACCATACGTCTATACTCTGATTTCAGAACTAGATGCCCTATGACCTAAATCCACAGAAATAACACTTTCTCATTGTTTGTTTGTTTAACGTCCATTTATGCTACTAAGGCTAATCGGAAGATGCTACAGTGGGAGTCCTAAATTTTGCCTATCCAGGTATAATTAGGATAAGGGATTTTTTTCCGAGGGTCAGCATAGCTAAGGATTTTCCAGTCCCATTAAAAAATACTAGGGCCACTGCGGGATGCGAACCCGCGACCTTTAGTATTGTAGGTGCTTAAAGATTCTTAAGAATGGAATTCTGTTGGAATAAATAATACGCCTCCCTTTTGAAAATTTTTGGATCAGCTACTTAAAATAAGATATTCAGGGTGGTGGTCATGAAAAATTCAAAACTAGCAAAAATATTTATTAAAATCTGAAATTTAAATAACATAGCATTCTTTGCTACAATTCATCAACGGTTCAAAGGAATTGGACCTTGTAAATTCTTAGTTTTAAAAAATATATCTTATAGTCGTTAAGTACATTATTATTTTTTATATTTTAAACATATAAGTTATTTTATTTTATCAGAATCCATGACTAGAATATCATGTCAAGTAAAAATATCCCTAAAACCATTTCTCTTGCAAAAAATAATATATTTAATGTTTGAAATACATTTTTTTTTAAAATTCAAATATCAATAAGACCAAATACTCTCAATTTCAATGTGTTCATTGTTATAAATAAAAAATCAATCAAAAATTATAATATTGCTCATTGACATTATATTACTTATCATTAATAAATTATATTATTTTTGCTATATTATCAAGGTAGCAAATATCATTTAAAATTTAAAAAATAGGTTTATTTACATTTTAATACAATTTAAAGAAATTACTTCCATTCCAAGCATCCATTTTAATAACTAGATATAAATTAAAATTGATGAGTTATGCATTGCCTATTGCTTAGACCTTTTGTGCTCTCCTCGGTTCCAAGGCAATTTCGAACTTGTCAGACCTCTTGAGAATGATGTCAGCTTGAAGCTGCCAATCCTTCATTGGCTTTCCTGGTTTGACTCGGAAATTCCTCAGGATGTTAGCTAGCAGAATCTTGAGCTTGAGCATAGCGTACTTACGTCCTGCGAGCACCATTACAAATTATTGATATTTTACCTTACATCGTTTATTTTGAATAATAGTTAAACATTTGGTTTACTGACCTACGCAACTCCTGGGTCCAGCGCTGAATGGTACGAATGAGTAGTAATGTCTGTTAATAGCGTTCTGGGGGAGGAACCTGTCGGGATCGAAGTTATCAGGATCTGGGTAGATATCAGCACGCCTGTGGAGCTTGAAAGTGCCAATAACTACAGCGCAACCCTTTGGTAAGACAATGTTTTCAGACACTGTGGAGTAAAAAATAATGTTTCATCTATTAGTTACAAAGATGTAAACTAACAAATATAAGTATCAACTATTTTATTAGTGATGTATTTATCACTCTCAAATAAATTCAAGAACTGCCAAATAATGTCCAAGCGTCCCTTTTTGCCGATGACATTGCCCTCTGGAACAGATCGACTTCTATACTTGCAGCAAAGTACTGTATGCAGATGACCTTGGATAGTCCCAGCCAGTGGACTGAAAAATGGGCTATGACCGTCAACCTACAAAAACAAAATATTCAATCTTTAGCCTCTCTACAAATATGCTAGATGCCCTAAACCTCAAATTCCAGCAAGAAACCCTATCGAAAGAAGAAAATCCAAAGTATCTTTGAATTACGTTAGACCCAAGACTCATTTGGAAACCTCATGTCGAGCAGGCTATTTGCAAGGGGATGACAAGAACTGCCCTTATGAAAATAGTGGGATCTAGCCTGAGGTCATTATAAACTGGCTCTCCTTGGAGTATGGTACTGGCAGCTGGGGCAATGCTGCTGCCTCGAACCTCCAAAAAGTTCCATCCGTGCAAAATCAGGGGCTAAGGATTATGACAGGAGCTATGAAATCCACACCGAAAATCCTCAAAGTCTTCTTCACATCAAATAAAACCTGGTGACTGAAATTCAAGGGAAACAGGTGACCACAGAACGTCCAACAGTTGTGGAGGACAACCCTCCTTGAATCTCCGAAACCACAAATATCACCTTACGCACCAGAAGCAAGGAGAACATGCCCGCTAACATAATGAAATCTCTCTTATGTATATAAGCACCTGGTACCCAAAAGTGTCTGTGGATCCCAATATATACTAACGGATCGGCCAGAGATGCTAGAACTAACGGTGGGGCTGGTATTCACCTGCGATTCCCCGCGGACAACATTATTGAGAAAGCTGTTCCAACTGGCTTTATATCTAAGAATTATCGGGCCGATCAAGAAGCCATCTGTGAAGCTTGAAGGCTACTTAGGTTACTGAAAAGACCAGAAAACTCGAACCGAAAATCGTGTTCTTGATAGATGCCAGATCAGTGTTGCTTTCTCTTGGGTCGAGGTAGGATGCAGGCTTGAGGAAACTTGAAGAAAGCTTGATGACCATGCAAAAGGAAGTGATCCTGCAATTCTAAACTTGGGAGTAAGATCTTCGACTGAGATGCAAATAAAGCCTTACGGAAGCCTTGAGGACCACTCAATTCTTTATTTTAATACCCATCTTGGCCATCTAAGGGAAGAACGCAGAAGATGAAGTCATGTCAAAATATATTATTACACACACACACACACACATATACATATATTTTACAAGTCTGTTGTGGGACTTCATTTTCAGACGTCAATCACGGTCACTAAAATTGTAGAAATTGGTTATCAATATTTAGTATAATATATCATTCCCTTCAGCAGGGTACAAATATGACGCTTGAAGTATAATTTGTGAAGAGTGAGGGAGGGGATAGTTTTCCTCAAATGAGCGCTCATTAAACTCTGCTTCCAGAAGTCATTTGCTTCAATACGTAAATTGTAAAAAAAAAAAAATAATATTTTTTTATAATATAAAAAATTTAATATGCAAAATATTAAGGATAATGATATTTAAATCCAATTAATATTAATTACTTAATGGGACGTCCATTTCAAGTTCTCTTGCGATCAGTGGTACTGGAGGGAAGAGGCGGAGGGTTTCCATGATGCATCTCTCCAAGTACTTCATTTCAATTGTGTCTTGGAAGGTGACTGGCCTATCAGAATCTCCAAAAATGGAATCGACCTCTTCGATACATTTGGCCTGAAATTAGGTGATTACGTTTTGAGTATGGTACGATACGATCTAATGCTGCTCAAAACTTAGAAATAAACATTTGCAAGAGAACTATACGTTCCCTTCATGAGGTTTATATGAAATGTAATATTATCATAATCACAGCATACATTATATACAGGGGTGGCTCCCCATTGAGTAAAAACTCTGGTTCCATTTTATTTTTTATTTTTTATTAATTCATTTTTTCCAACGTTCCGGGCTTTTGGCACATCTACACGGGATTATCTGGAGTAACATTATTAAATATTCCACAACCGTCAGTTTTACCAAAACTTTTTATGTAATAAACATTGATTATTAAAATAAATAACATTTTGAAACATTTTTGGTGGTTGTGGAATATTTCTTTGTCTCACTCTTTTCTTTGTCTCTCAAAAGGATTGTTAATAGATTTTGGGCCGATTGTGCATACATAACAGGAGCCATACGAAAAAAAAAAAAAAAATCGGGGGATCAGTCAGTTGAAAAAACATAAACAAGAAAATAAATACAGATATTAAGCTATAAAACAGCACACTTATTTATCTACTAAATAGGCAGTAGGCACTACTGGGTTAGCTAAGTAAGTGTATTGTTTTATAGCTTAATATCTGCATTTATTTTCTTGTTTATGTTTTTTCTACTAACCGATCTCCCGATTTTTTTTTTTGTACCGCTCCTGTTATGTATGCACAATCGGCCAAAAAACCTCGAACGTTTTATAGCCTGAATGAAAAAAAAAGGATTCCTTTAAAAAATAATAAGAATATGATGAATGCTTAGTGAGTAATTAAGTTACCTGAATATCTTGCCTGTCAGCCATGACGCACAAGAAGAAGCTGCTACCGGCTGCAGTCGTGTCGTGGCCCTGGTAATTGAAATATAGTCATAGTTTTTGTTTATCTATTTTAAATGCTTTGTTATAGGAAAAAATGAAAAAGTTTACCTCGAACATGATGGTGTTGACTTGATCTATGATGTCCTGATCAGTGAGTTTGTCTTGTCCAGTTTGAGCTCGGTCGATTAGAGATTCCAAAAATGGTAGCCTTTTTTTCTCACCTAAGATTTAAGACCAAGACTTAAAAAAGAATAGTCAGAGTCCAGATATATGATGCAAATCAAAATTTAATTATCTGTGTCACCTATTTCGTTATCATCGTCAAGATCGTCTTTGAGCCCTGCTGCCTGGCCATAAGAGAACTTTTCATCGGAATGAGTTTCGTTTTTCGTTTCGACTTTAACTTCTTCCTTTACGTCTTCCTTTGTTAGTATGCCCTCTTTTGATTTATTTTTAATGCAGTCTTCCTTCTTTGCGGTGAAAACCTTGACAAGGATTACAAGGATTATTTCATGCTCTATTTATTTTTTGGGAATCGACTCGTTAAAATCGCAGTTATCGTCGTTACCTTGTTTGTCAGTTTGAAGATATTTTGTAAATTACGGTCCCATTCGTTTGACATTTTAGTCAGCTTGAAGAGGTAGTCGGGTCTGTACCATGGACGGGTATGCCTGGTGTGGAGAATGTCGCAGAGGCTAGAATTTTAAGTTTATATCAAATCTAAATATAATTTCAAAGCTAATAATAATTAGTGAAAGAATATAAAATGAGACTCTCACTTACTCCATAACGGAGTGGGCATATGAGAAGCACTCCCTGTTTTTGGATTCTTGTTTTACTCCCATGACGGTTTCTAATAAAAGTAACAAACGAACATTAGAAAGACAAAATGTGAAGCTTTTGTTATCTAAATTGAAGTAAGTAACATACCTATCAGAGTTTCAACCATGATTTCACTCATATAATCGTGGCAGTCGAACATTTTTCCATTTTCTTTCCTCATTCTTTCAATAACGCGGTGGGAGTTCCTGTTGAATTCATCCATGAACTTTTTCAAAATATTCAGGTGGAATGTGGGTGCAATCATTTTCCTCTGGTGTCTCCAGGTTTCGCCTAAGATCATCAGCAGAAATAATTATTACAAAAATCGTTTTATTGTAGGTATTAAAGTGAAACCACAAATAGGTAGATTTATGTTTGGCGAAGAGCCATAGAATTCTATCAGCACAATAGACCTTTGCCTAAAACTCGAAATATCTAATGTTATTCCTGAAAGTTTCTCAGTCCTATAATTGTAAAATTAAAAATAAATTGATTTCAATCTACAGTTGCTCCTTCTCAGATTTATGGTTTTGCCTCAGGTACCAAAAATGAATCTGCCCTTGCATCGGATTCATATTCCTGGTGTTATCTTAGTGCATATAGTATATTAAATAAACAACGTAATTATTTTCAATGTTACTTACCACTACTGATGAGAAGTCCATTTCCAAACCACGGCTCGAATAGCCTATACTCTTGAGATTTCTTAAGATGAACATTGCTACTAAGAATAATCTATTTACGTGACAAAAAAAAAAAAGATTAGTTAGTAAATCTATTTGAAGTTGAACTAAAAAATAAATTTGAAAATGATTTTGAAAGATACGCGTTTCATAGTATTTTTTCAAGAGGTTACATAGTAAGGTCCTTAAGTTTCTGGCCTGTCCTAATTTCCTTTAGGCAAGCCAGTACCAGCACGCCTATCCTCTCTGTCAGTGTCCAGCCTTGAAGCAAACTCCCCATTTTTACAATTTTCAAGCTCGAGTACCGTGCTTCACCACATTCTTTTGTAAAGAGGATCTTACTTTTTGCGCGAATTGGATGGTGTCTACGGACAGTCTTTCCCCTCTTATTTCATACTGAAAAAATGGGCAAAATTATTTAAGTTAGGGAGTGAAAGTCTATGAGAGAACCCTCGCCCAAGACGCCCAATGGAAGCTGTCACTTCTGAAACAATCCAACTTGTGGAATATGAATTGCTGTCTGACCGGCGTACAGTGCTCCGAGTAGGTATATGGAGTTCTTGGACAAAAATCTTTTGACCAAGGAATATTATAGTAAATCCTGTGTTGATTACGAATATACCTCAAATGTGGGGTCGGAAATAATATTTGGCAGAATTAGAGCCGAAAAAAGGAAAATCACGGTTAGATTTAAGGGAAAATAGAGAATCATTATAGTTATTTTATTAAAAATTATGTTTAATAAGATAATTAGCCAAACACAACATATAAAATACAAAAGATAGTTCCGTGAATGTACAAATAATACTACTATACAAATAATATTTTACATAATAATTTTTTTTTTTTTTAATTTAAAAGTATGTATATTAGTGAAATATAAATAAAAAAATAAAATAAAAAGCTGAATTTTCTAGTTAAACGGCGAAAACTTCCATGATAAATTTATTTATATAAGTTTAGTTAATTTTGAATTATCTTATAATTAATTCAAATTAAAAAGAACCTTAATTTAATTTTAATAAGAAAATTATAACTATACCAATTAATCAGATTCACTTGAATATTCGCTAGTTAGATCATCTTCAAAGTTCATATCGGTTCATATTCACATATTCATTGGAACATCATTGTGTTTTGATTTTCTCTCTAATATATTTCTTTGAGTGTATATCTTATATCACAATCTTTAATATCAGACTCCAATTCTAATTTTTTTCTAATAAATGGGCCAAAACGGCATCTGTTCTACAACTCGGAGCCGCAGAAATCCACTTTTTAAATTCTTCATTTTTAAGACATAAAAAATATACTCATGACTATTGGGCCAATTTCATAAACATTCAGTTCCGAAATTGAATGAGAGTTGTTTTTAATTGAAAAGTCAAATTTTACTTTTATAGTGTAGTAAACACAATTTCCAAACACAAATTAAATATATGTAAATAAAAAATAGTAGCTACATTGATTTTTAAATATGTTTTTTAACTTAGCGCATACTTTCAGACACTGCTTAAAATTATTGATATTAGATAAACTAATATTTTTTGTGTAATTTAGTGTAAAAATGTATCTAATTAGAACGGCTAATCTAATCGTTGTAGATGCTAATTGGTTTTCAAGCAAGCGCTGAGTGCCTGATTTCATTTGAAAAAAATTGTCAAATTTTGACAGATATTGCAGGTGATCTTTATACATTTTATTCTAAATTAGTTAGACAGCAAATATTAAAAATAATGGAAGGGGTGTTTTGCGGAAATTTTGTAATATTTGACTTGATTTGAGTAGAACATCGAGTAAGTCAAAAAATTTTCGTACCCTTGGCCATATTTTTCAAAATAATTTCGACTTTCACTTAAAATAAAGTTCACAGTGCACCCCTTCTAAACAGAAAGTAGACTAAATTTAAAGATTAGGACGAAGCCAATGTTTACATCTAGTATTACCTTCGATCTAAAATCCCTTCTCGACTAATACGAGTAGGTGGTCACAAATACTGTTTTTTTCGAAAAATTTCTTAATTTTAATAGCAATTGAGTCAACAAATATATGTAAGTATCAATGATCATTTACATCTTTAGGAACATTTTAAATCTAAATGCAAGAAAAAAATAAAAACTTGATTTTTTGATTTTTGTCCATTGCTCGAATCACTGAGCGGCGACTGAAAACCAAGGAAATAGCAGCGAGGTAGGGGCTTTCAAAAACAAGTGTCCTGAGGATCATCAAAGAACATTTCCATATACGTAAGGTTAGTGCAAACGGGTTCCAAAACTTCTTTCAGATGTTCAAAAAGAGGAACGAGCTTACTACTGTAATGAATTTTTACGCATAATACTGTCAATTCTGAAACAATCTATAACAATATAATGCCGATCCAAAACATTTTTTGAACTAAATTTTTACTGGGGATGAGACTATGGACGGACTCTGCAAATGGGAGTCCGTGGAATGAAGAAGACCAGAAGAATCGCC
This sequence comes from Aelia acuminata, assembly GCA_911387785.2. Taxonomy (NCBI): domain Eukaryota; kingdom Metazoa; phylum Arthropoda; class Insecta; order Hemiptera; family Pentatomidae; genus Aelia; species Aelia acuminata. The sequence continues at coordinate 94,691,508 of OU426978.1, forward strand.
TCCTTTAAACTCAAAAGTCACGCAGTCAATAAATAAGGTAATGGCCTCAGATTTTTGGGACCGTAAAGGAATAATACTGATTGATTTTAAAAAGATGATATCGAAATGAATGGCGGCCATACTTCCCCGGCTGCGAGACACCATTAAAGAGAAGAGGCGGGAGAAGTTAAGCAGAGGTAGCCGGCTCCTTCACGAAAACGCCACTGTCCCCACAGCATTGGTTTTCTAGGATGCGTTGATGGACTGTGGAATCCAAGAAATCTCTCATCCACTCTATAGCTCAAATGAAGCCCATAGCAACTTTTAACTTTTCTCAAAGTTAAGATCTGACCTTCGTGGTTAGATTTAACTCCTCCTAGCAGCAGTGGATGAACATTTTTAAAAAAAGACGAAATTTATTTTTTTCATTTTATAGAAATGTTTTCGAAGTGTGTTGAAATTATTATATGCTTTGTTCTTGAAGATGCAGCAGAATATATTGAAAAATAATAAGTCCAGTTTTTTCTTTCACCTTTCCTTCTTACCTTGGGCAGGAAACTTTCGGGCCTTACTACTACAACTAATAATAAATATATATATAAATTAACAATGGATTCAAAATGCCAAAAAAAAAAATTCAAGTTTATTCATAGGTTTATACAAAATGAAAAAATTTACTTTTTACCTCAACATCTTTTGGGTGAACTAGACCAACCACAAGTCTTGATCCTAACCACAATTTAGCCACATTTTGGTACTCAGGTATAAAACTTAAATCATAGATATATTTCAAAAGTGCTAAAAAAAAATAAATAAATAAATGAACCTCGTGTTTTTGGATTTTATTCAGAAAAAAAGAAAGAAAATAAGTAAGCTTACTATTATGATTCTTCAAAATTGAAAATGCTTTTCCTGCCAATGGCAGCAGGGCAGGTCCTGGGATTTTCTCAGCAAGTTCGTATAAATGTTTTCTTTCTGATCTCCATTTAATATAGTATAATGTCACAGCAGTTATGGCCAAAATAGTAAACACACCTATCATTCTAGAAAAGAGGAAGAAAAAATTCAACGGCTTGAAAAAAAACTAAAATAAAACGAGGTAAAGTGGTTCAATGAAATTCGTATATAATTGGCTATTTCATAAAATAAAAGTTCATAAAAACGATACAAGGCGATAAGCGCTATACTTCTCAAAAATAAATCCGTTAGTAGTTATAGCTTTTGTAATACTCCATCAAGAAAAGAATTCCTTTTTCATCCAGGTAATATTGCTTAATTCTTTAACCAACAAGCAGACCCTACCACGCGTTGCTGTGGCTCAGTAGCTACAATGCAACAATTGTAATGAATATAACCTTTATAATCTCATAACAAAGGCTTTATTAGATACATAATTACACTAGAGATTCAATGTAATTTGAATTGAACATGTGGAATAATAATTTAACTAAACTGTGATAACTAAATCTTAAATAGTAAATAATTCATCACATTCTTCCCCCCTTATTCATTTCAGAACATAGTCCTTCAAATAACCTGGAAGTCGATGAGCTCTTGAGGATCTCCGTAACTCGGGCTCATTATTTAGTTGAGGAATGCCTGGAGAAGTTGGTAAATTAACAATCTCCAAATCATTATCGATAACCGTTCTTTCGTCTGATGAAGGAGCTACGTTGCCAGATTCCAATTCTGTGGCCATAGGTGTTCTTGAATGCGATTCCTTCCGTCCGGTAATATTATTTTCGATCATCTCTTGGCATTTTGGATCATCTCTTGGCGTGGAAGTTTGGCAGTTATCTCTTGTTGCTGAACTTTCTCTTTGACTTTCGCTTCTTAGACCTTCGTTTCCGACTCCTATCGGAGCTAACTGTCTTAGGTTGACAGTTGTTTTGTTACCGTTTGGAAGTTGTACGAGTGCGTAATCTGGATTTACTTCTAGTAAAGAAACTTCTTGCACTAGAGGGTCATATTTGCTTTGTCTAAACTGATTTTTCATTAGCACTTTACCCGGTGTTGTTAACCATGTAGGAAGAGATACTCCTGAGCTAGATCTCCTTTTATGAAAGAACATCCGTTCAGGTGGTGTTGAATTGGTAGCAGTGCAAAGTAATGAGCGGATAGAGTGTAATGCCTCAGGTAATACCTTCTCCCACTGAGTTATCATCAGTCCTTTTGATTTTAAAGCCAGAAATACGGATTTCCAAATTATATCGTTGTAGCGCTCCACTTGACCGTTCCCACAAGGATTATAAGGAGTGGTACGACTTGTGGCTACTCCATTTGAATGAAGAAATGACTGAAGTTCCTTTGAAATGAATGAAGTTCCTCTGTCCGAATGAATAAACGAAGGGTAGCCAAATAGAGTAAAAATCTGATTTAATGCATTAATAACAGTTGTTGAGGATAAGTCAGTGCAAGGTATGGCAAAGGGGAACCTCGAAAATTCATCGACTGCTGTTAACAGGTACTTTCGGGGAGTGTTCGACGGTAGGGGACCTTTGAAGTCAATACTGAGACGTTCGAAAGGAGCAGTAGCTTTGATGAGGTTACTGTGGTTGGAGTAGAAGCGGGGCTTGATCTCAGCACACGTTTTACACGAAGAAGTGACTTTCCGTATTTCATCAATGGAGTAAGGAAGGTTTTGAATTTTGACCCAGTGAGCCATTCTGGTGATACCTGGATGGCAAAGGGAAGTGTGATATTGAACCAAGCGGTCAAGAGTGTAAGAAGAAGCAATTCTGGACAACGCGTCGGCAGCAACATTTTCTTTACCAGGACGATACACTATATCATAGTTATATGGGGCTAGTTCCAATCTCCATCTAGTGAATTTTTCATTTTTAATCTTTCCTGGATGTCTCAGGTTAAACATGTAGGAAATAGATTTTTGATCCGTTTTCAGCTGAAATTTTCGTCCAATTAAGTAATGCCTCCACTTCCGAAGTGACTCGATTATAGCATATGCTTCTTTTTCTACAGCTGAATGATGTTGTTCACCCTTGGACAAGGTCCTGGAAAAGAAAGCAACGGGACGTTTGTTTTGAGTCAGGGTAGCTGCAATCGCGACATCTGATGCATCAGTTTCTACACAGAAAGGGATATCGTCCTCTACATTTACTACAAAGGAGTTAACAATACAGGATCTTATATTGTTGAAGTCTTCGACCAATCCAGGTTCCATAGGGAATTTCTTGCAATTTACTAATTTGTGTATTTTGTCCGAGAACGAGGGCACCCATTTTGAATAGTAGGAGAACATACCTAGTGCACGCTGTAAAGAAACTTTATTTTCTGGAATTGGGAATTTAATCAAAGGCTCTAGCCGGTCTGGGTCAGGTTTCAATGTGTTACCTTCAATATGATAACCCAAAATTTTAATGGATTTCAAGTTGAAACGGGATTTCTCTTGGTTGATAGTAAGATTGTAATCCTTGCATACATTCAAAAATTTGTTCAGATTGGCGTCATGTTCAGATTGGTCTTTGCCACTGACAGTTACATCATCCAAATATATGTTTACACCTTGTAAGTCTTCTTTCGCTTTGATATCGTCCATTACCCTCTGGAATGCAGCAACACCATTGGTCACACCCATAGGAATTCGTTTGAACTGCCAGAGTTTCCCAGCGGCCTCAAAAGCAGTGTAAAGTTTTTCTTCATTCTTTATCGGTATTTGATAATATGCACTTTTGAGGTCTAGAATACTGTGGACATTGTATTTTGCTACCTTTGAAGCTATTTTCTCTATTGAGGGGACAGGATAGGCATCTAACAAAGTAAATCTGTTTATGGTTTGTGAATAATCAACGACCATTCGTTTCCGATGTGTTCCGTTGATGACTAGAGCTTGAGCTCTCCATGGAGAATTACTAGCTTCAATCACTCCATCAGCAAGCAAACTTTTTATGTGATTAAGAAGGAATCTTTCATCTTCATCGGAATGACGCTTTGATTTTATAGCGATAGGTCGACAGTCAGGCGTTAAATGCTCAAAGAGCGAAGCAGGGCGGACTTTAGCGCATGTCAAACCGCTGCTTATTTGTAATTTAGGTTTATTTCCACCAAAAGTTATAGATAAACTTGAATGTAGTTTTAGGATATCATGTCCCAAAATGACATCAGCACAACAGTCTTTTAGAACATTTAGTATTACATTATTATATTTATTCTCTGAAATTTGCAAATCAACGGGGCAAAAAGATTTTATTGTCATAGCTAGTGATGACGAAGCCATGGCAACTTCTGAACTAGTAGGGTATTGATTTAGATTGTATTTGGCTACAAATGCATCGCTGATATAACTAGCCGTGCTTCCCGTATCTATGAGGCCGTCCGCTGGAAAACCATTTACTTTCATTCTAGTGATCGATTTTGAAAGACTGGATGGAGATGCAGCTAATATTTCATCAAAGAGTGGTTTTGGTTTGCTGATTTTAGAATTGACAGGAAGAGAAGCAATAGTTGCAAAATTATTTTCATCAAGGGAGTGACTCAATTGCATGGACAAAGCGGTCGTTCGATCACTACGCTTAGAAGACCTACAGACTTTAGAATAATGTCCCTTTTTTTTGCAAAGTCTACATTCTGCGTCTCGTGCTGGACAAGAAGTACGTGGATGCCTACCAAATCCACAAAAGAAACATTTTGAAGATGTAACAGCAGCAGCAGATTGGGAATTAGTTTTTATAACTTCAGCTGTGGGCGATGCCTCACATGACGCGAGTTGATACTGACTGGATACATAACATTCAGAAAAGGATTGGGCAGATTCCAATGACCGAGCTTTAGAAAATGCTTCATCTAATGTTAAAGTTACGTTTTCTAAAAGTCTTTGGCGAATACTATTTGATGACAAACCATTTATAAATGCATCACGAATATATTCGTTCCGGTAGGTTTCAGCCTGGACAGTTTTGAAATTACAATCAACACTAAGAAGACGTAGCGATTGTAAGAATTGATCTATATTTTCTGTTGGCTGCTGACGGCGAGTCATTAATTGATGCCTTGCGAAAATTTCATTTTTAGGTTTTATATAGAGTGAATCTAACGTTTCGATAGCGGAATTATAGGATGTACATTCGCTAATTAATTCATATACAGTATGGCTTACATGATTATATAAAAGCAATAATTTATCAGCATCACTTGCCTTGATTGATGTTGTAAAAACTTCAAAAGTTCTTTTCCAATGACTCCATTGTGATGAACTTTTCCCAGTTGTATGATCTGCTTCGAACCTTTCGGGTTTGAAATATTTGTCCATTTCGCTTTAAATGAATTATATTATGTATCTAATAAATTGTAATGAATATAACCTTTATAATCTCATAACAAAGGCTTTATTAGATACATAATTACACTAGAGATTCAATGTAATTTGAATTGAACATGTGGAATAATAATTTAACTAAACTGTGATAACTAAATCTTAAATAGTAAATAATTCATCACACCTATTCTTTTTAATACGCTCAAATCAGATTTCACTGATAAAAATAAAAACGTTTCAGCTAATCTAAAAATCAACGGGATTTAAAATAGAACTTTACACCAAATTTAACATTGTTTGATAAAAAATTCATATGGGTTAAAGTTTTTATTGTTTACATCTTATATTTGACCATAATGTGTTAATGAATGACACATGTAAAAGGAACTAATAAAGAATATTATTGGAACAGGGTTTAGTACAATCACAATTGTCAGTTAGCAAAAATGTACCAAATTAATCTTTTGCCATAATACATATTAATTAAATTCAGAATATAACATATAATGACATGAGATATCGTATCAGAAGGTTGTAATAATAGGTGCACTATGATTTTGGTTAATCTGTCTTTTGCTAAAACAAATAGATTCGATGTTTTCCCCAAACGTGAAAAGGCGACACATAATTAGTCATGGGAAAAACACGAATTTTCCTAGTCCAAGCCAAAAAAAATTGATGCTTACCCTCCCTAAATATCGAAATAAAATGAAGTGTTCTGTCAATAAATCAACTTACATCTGTTGGAAATTTATAGAACTTGCAAATCATCACAGTATTTTTAGTATAAAAAGATTGAAAAAAAGAAGAAGAAATATTGATGCTAAATCGAGGTAAAAAACTATCCTATCTTTTAAATTGGAACACTTTATATTGTACAAAGAGCCAAATTTCTTCAAAATCGGTTGAGTAGTTTCTGATTTTAGCTCTGACAAACTTCGGGACACGAGATTTATTTTTTTATGGTTATATATATATATATATATATATATATATATATATATATATATATATATAAAGATTATTCCCAACATTGAAATTTGTAAACAAAAATATTTGGTGAATATTTTGACAATCTATTAAAAAAACTGCATTTACAAGGATTTTTACTTTCACTTACAAAAAGAAATAAATAGTAAGGGAAAGTATTGCGATCGTGAAAAATTTTGACTTCCGGTTTTCAACGTAAATACACATTTTGGGGTTCCCCGAGTCTAATTAATCAAGTCCCGCGAAATGGTCTGGGTGTGTGTGTGTTTATGTAAACCGAATTGCTCAAAAACTATAAACCTTACTAACCTTTAATTGGGTATTTGGTGTATATACATGCCCGCATGTGACAGTACAAATTTCATCAAAATTGGTCAAATGGAGGGGGCACTTTATTTAATAATTTTTACGTTTTTTTTTTTTCTTCGATTTCCTCAAAAACGGCTTTAATGATTTAATGATTCCTATAAAGTACCTGTGTTTTTGTTCATATGGAAAAATTAAATGTCTTTCATGAAGCCTGAAAATAAGAAATGACTAAACTTGAAATATGGAAAAAAAAAAAAAAAAATCGACTAAGGAGAAACAGATACAGGAGAAAAAAGAAAAATAATCCGACATCTCATAAAACCAGAGTTAGGCAAATTGTAATCAGAATAATGATTCATGAATATGAATAATTGGTAATCATAAAACAAATGAAAAATGAATAACCATTATTCATAATCAGTATGGAGTATTTTTAATGATTATTGAGTGTTTATTGTATTCATTTCAAATGAATACCATAAACACTCAATAATCATTAAAAATACTCCGTAACGATTATGACTAATGGTTATTCATTTTTCAATTGTTTTATGATTACCAATTATTCATATTCATGAATCATTATTCAAATTACAATTTGCCCAACTCTGCATAAAACACGTTGATCCCATGCTTTCGTAGTAAAGCCTTTAATGACACCATTGCTTAAGGAAAGGCGTTCTGTTCATGTGAAAGTGTTGTCAAAGTGTTTTGGAACTTATATATCAATGGAAATTATAAGTTTCCATGATAACTAAAAGACGTTTTCAATAACTACATAGAGAATTATAATATGAGACGCAATGGAGTATTATCTTGCATTGCCGAATTATCGCAGGTAAAATCTTTTATTTAATATAAAAAAAATGTAGTGTACTCTAGGGAGCTAATACAAACAAAAATAAGGAAATGAATATGAAAGAATGTATGAATTTGAGGAATGGCGTTCAAATACTATCAAAACATATCAATTTCAAATCTAAGTAAGTTGGCAAGTGAAAGTTGTATGTTGCGAACATCGCACCAGATTTTTTCAAAGGTGTATGTGCGAACCGAATAACTCAAAACGATAAACAGTACGAATCTGAAATTGGGTATTTGGTGTATGTATATGCCCGCTATGTGACAGCCAAATTTTCATCAAAATTAATCAATTGGAGGGGGCACTTTATTTAATCAATTTTGAATCATTTTCACGTGTATTCTTATTAACTTAAAAACGGCTGTAAGAAAGATTTTGAACAAACTGGGTATTTGATGTATGTTTGGTGCCCGCGATATGACCACAAAAATTTCATTAAAATTGATTAAACGGAGTGGGAAATTTATTTCATAAATTTTGTCTCATTTTCATGGGTTTTATTTTTAATTTTTTTTTTTTTAGATTTTCTCAAAAACGGTTATAACTATTTTGATTAAACTCGTCATGTTTTATGAGAATCAAGTACTCTTTAATATCAGGCATGTTTCATCATTATAGAAATGTTCTGAGAAGGTTTAAAAAGTTAACGAAAATATTTTATTTTTCTATAAATTATCTGTGATTTGGTTTAAATGGAGAAATTAAATTTCTCTCTTTATACCTAATAATAAACAAACATATTAGTAGGAAGCAAAACGAATAAAAAAACATATAGAGGAAAAAAAAAAGTGTTCTAACAAATCTTAAAACAAGTGGAATCCACGCATGCGCAGTATGCTTTTAATGGCAGACCATGGTTTATGAGTAATGGCGTTCTGTTCATGAGAAAGAATTGTCAACGTGTTTTGAAACATACATTAATGTATCATTCACTTCAACAACTGAATAGATGATTATAAAACCAGACGCGATAGTGTATTCCCGTTTTGTCACAAATAAAAATAGAAACTTTTATTTAACAATAAAAGAGTAAATAAGTAGTTAATTAAAGCAGTTTACGGAGCGAAAGACGTATGGTACAAGGTGTTTAATAATTATATTTTAGTTAATAAACTTCAGGTCCATAGTAAATTTCTGAACAAAATATAAGCTGGTTTTAAAAGAACAGTAATCGTTCTCGGTTTCCGTGTAGGCATAAGAAACTTAAGTTTTAAAATTAATTTGAAAATTTAGTTTTAATTTACTAGGAGCCGTAAATACTCCTATCGATTCACCTTCACGATGTATTTACAAAAAGCATCCCTCGGTAAAAACAAATTCGACGATTGATAACATTAGGATAGTTTCAGCCCCCTCAGAAAATAAAAATGTACCTAGTAATAAATCGACAAGTTTCGAGGACTATAATGTTTTTCAATGATTGTAATACTTTTTAACTTATGGAGAATAATAAAAATCTGTGGAAAAAGCTATTTTGTGTGAATTTGCTGCATAGCGTTTACACATATATCAAAACACGTTGATTCATGCTCTGAGTAGGTTTGGTGAGTGGTGTGTTGCGCTCACCGCACCAGATTTTTTATATTCCAACGATTCAATTTAATTATGACATACTTCATATTCCAATTTCGTCTCCATAAGATTGTTTCTAATATCTATCTATATATGTTTGGTAATAAAAAGACTAATTGGTGAAAATTAAATCTTGGTTTATAAGACCCGCCTCATCCACCAGATGAGGTTGAAATTTAGATACTAGTGGATTCCTAGAGTATTTTTCGCGCAATGTCAGAATATAATAGCTTTTTAAACTAAACTGGTTATGTCTTCAGTCGCTTCTGTTTCAATACTCACTAGGTGCTGGATCATTTTTGACCATCTCTTACAATTAATTTATTATTGTTTTCATTGTTTACAACTGAATCGATAGACTGGACATTGTCTATAAAAAAACAATTAGTTTTGAGTAGCCATGGATCAGAAAAACAGTTTTTAGGCTATACTGAAAACAAATTAAAAAGTGGACAAAGCCAGATTTGCTGTTTCACTATTCACTTGTTGAACCTCAAGGTTAGTTTATAAATTTTACCTTTTTTATAATCTTTTTATTTCACCAATACATTTTTTTTATCCTGAAATAATTTAGTATTATATGGGTCAATTTTCCAATATGTTACAATCGCTTGAAACAAGAGTATTATGCTTGAACCGTTTTTATTTTTTATAATATTTATGACATTAAAATATGTTATATCTGCATGTAAGTAATCAATATTCATATAATAACACTTTCTAACTAATTAATTTATTCTCATTTTCTATCTTCCTAGACATGTACAAGTCAGTTTTAAAAAGTTCACATTCTTTTGTAGCAATTAAATGGATGTTTTCAATTGTTAGATAAAAGTCAAAGAACTTGTGTCAATATTTAGTATCGACTAGGAATTGTGCGTGATTTTACTCTTTCTATCTCCCTATACTATCATATTTATTTAATAAGTTTATATTGAGTAAAAAAAATACGTATTTGTATAAATGTGATGCATCAAATGAAAAAACATATTGCAACATCAATAAACGGATTCTTTGTGATCTGTTAAAAATTTCAAAATGCCAAATATCTATCCCCCTAGACATCTACAGATAGATAATTATGCCTTTATGCTGGTAAGTTTGATTAATAATCTCCTTTCTTTTTATTGATTAACAAAGGTGGATTCAGTTTGCTCCTTATCTCAAAATTGACCTAAATATTTTTTTCCAACAAAGTTATCTAAATATTTAAAAAAAATAGATTTTATTTACACTAAGTAAATTAGTTGAATGTAAATAAATAAAAATTAATGTTTTTACAGCATGTATGAACTAGAGGCTCAAGTTGCAGGTTCTAATCATAATGATTCCCTGAAAAATGTGGTGGCGAAAGGGAATTTCAAGAAATTAAAAAAGTCTTTTGCTTAGGGAAGCCTTTACTTTTTATCTGTGCATAAGGAAATTTGATTTAGTACATATCGTGAACTATTTATATATGTGTTTGTTTATTTTTCGCTAAAAGCAATTATAAATAACAAAAGCATAGTATACAGCTTTGTGAAAAACTTAAGATTCACTTACAAATCTATATCCATCAAATAAGGGAAAATCATCATATTAATAAAAAATAATTATTCAGTACGATTTTTAAATATTATGTCTACTATATACCATTAATTAAATTGCTACATTTTCTCAGATATTTCCTCACATATTTATCCATTTATCTAATTAATGGATATATAAGATAATTTCATTGTATTTCAATTTTATATTTTTTTTTATGGATCATTTTTCTTGCGTCCATAAACTAATTAATAAAGTAATAAAACTTTTATGATCTAAAAAAAAAAACAAGTATATATTACAGTTCGGCTACTTACTTTTTGATGTTTACCGAACTCACTAATCAGACTGACACTTCCGATGGCTTGCAAAGGCATTTATAGGTTCAGCGCATTATCCGTCATTAATGAAATGTTAATGATTAGGAGCGACGCTTCGGAAATGATAATTTGCGTTACAGATTATTCACATGACAAGCGATTTTCTGAGGCGTTCCTGGGTTCTTCTTCGTTGGAAGAAATAAAACTGTTTCACATCAAATTATTGTCTTTGGATATTTAATCATTGGATTATTGTTGTTTACTCCAACGTTTTCCCCATTAACAAAACAACTAATATTATAAAACCTTGTGGAATAAACCCATTAAAATGTTTAGAAATATTCAGTGTTCTCAGTTCTTATTCAGATTCAGTTCTTATTTGAGAAACTCAGAGAGGTGATTCTAGATCTAATTTTCAAGCGTCCATTTTATGCATGGTTCAATTCCGAGCGTATAAAGGAGTAATGTCCATTTTAGTTTTAAGGGAGTCGCAGTTTTCATTGAGTAAAAAAGGATTGCTCAAGAACTGTTAAATATAATGAAATTTTAAGTGCACCATCGTAACGTAGACAAAACATTCATTTCCTTTGCAAAAATATTTGTTAAAGGGACATTCTGGGGGTCTAAAAACAGAAATTTTTCGTTTCTCCAAAAATCATGCTTTTCTCAACAAATTATTTACTCAGTCCCCTGATTGACAAATGATTCTCTATTTTCAGAATAATTTTTACACTTAGTAAGCATTAAATCCCTGCAAATGGAGTTGAGATTTATTGAGTGGGTGGCTGAAAAATTCGCTTGGTTTAGTAAAAAAATGTGGAAAGGTGTTTATTTTAGTACAAGGGGGCCAATTTTTAATGTTCACAACTTTCGGGATAGTTCGAAAAAAAAGCTGGTTCGGCGTGCGCATCATACAACTTTCACTTAGAACCCTTCTTTTTTGACCAAAATAGACATTTTTTTAAAAATGAAATACGGTGAGGGAAAACCTATCTTTCTTTCGCAATGAAAATTGTTTTCTTCATTTTTGGAAAGTTGGGTCAGTAATTCAAGCAGCGGTGTTAGTAAGAATAAAGTTGATCCTATTTAATCTCGAACTTAGTATTTTCCAGTGATTCGTTTGAATTTTTTTTTATATATATAAATATATTTTTAGGAGATTTTAGAAATAACAATCAAGTTTTACACTGAATGGTCAGGTTTTTAGACGATATATCGTAAATAACAATCGATAGAAAGGGTTCACAACAACGGCCGATAATAAATTGGAACTAAATTTTCAATTTTCAGCACCTTAATATTTTTCTGATGACTGCGCTATTTTATTCTGCTTAGCCAGTTTAATTTAAAACAATGGGTTACTTGTGTTCCAACAAGCTCTTAAAACACATATTCGATCCTTTTCGTATGGTACCGACTTTGTCTCGTTAACAAAGAAGTTAGTAAAGGTGTACTGCGCATGCGGAGTTTCCATCCTGGGTTAAGTTCTTGTTGAACATACCTTTGATTCATTAAGAATCGCCATATGTTTTTTTTCGATCGATAACATTTTGAACAACACGCACTTCGCCTTCTCTTGCAATGTTCTTTCTCGTCTTCTTTCTAAACAGATATCTTTGTTTTTTATTGTAAAAAACAAAATTACTAGGTTTTCGGTAATTCTTTAAGTTATGATTTAGTTTAGTAATTATGATTTAGTAAGACAATTGCGATTACTACCATAGAAACAAATAGTTTATATGTTAAATAATCTAAAATTGAAATTATTATTTTCGTGATACTCTAATGTTTCTTTCAGCGACCACCATATTATGAACTTAATATTATTATTTCTTAAATTGTAAGCTTTTCAACGATATATTTTATATATCGTAGAAATAATGCCTTAAATGATTTCATTTCTTCATTTCTGCAGCTGCGAGGTAGTGAAATAGTTTTCCATCAATGCATGGATTGCAGGAAGACTTATTGTCATGATTGGATAGTTTTTCAGCAATCTTTCTAAAGTTTGCCATGCTTAAACCATTTTTGGTTTTGAAAGATTCCTACAATGGCCTGGTACTGGCAAAAGGTCTTCTCTGTATTCCTGGCATTACTATAAGTTAAAAAGCCTTGGAGGACAATCCAGCCACAACCACCTCTTATCGAACCTCTGATTCTCATTATAATGTTTATCATTATTGTACTTCATATAATAGATAGGTTGCGCCTTACTGTAGAAATCGTTCAAGCTCAAAATTTTTAGATTTTTATCTTGTACCCCAATAGTATGTTGATGAAAACGGAATTATTAAACATATTCTGTTGAATTCAATTCATTAGAGAATACTTTTGATATGCAATAGTGTAAGAAAGCTTTAAATTTCTGGTTAGTAAATTTAACTGATTGATTAAACCAACGAGCAAGCTATCATTTTCAACTTTGCATACTGGATACGGAATCGAATCAAGCAAGGACATGATTACTGCGGGTTGAAAGTTGTTGGTAGTAAGTAGTTAAATGGCAGTAATTATAAGTAATAAGGTTATTCAGAATGCCAAGCTCAGTGTTGGCACTTATATTATAGATAATATAATATAGTAATAATATAATATATAATATATATAATGTATAATATATAATATAGATTTCTTACAGAAAGGAAAGTTTAGGAGAATTAATCTCATTTGACTTTTAAAACAAAACTTTAAATTTTCACTAACGCAGATTTATGCAAGGTGCCCAGATAAGTACATACAAATAATAAAACCCGGAAATTCTTTATAGAATTTACTAAAAAGGTATCCATTTCCCTCAGTTTTCAATTGCGATTTCAGTGATTTTTCAAGTTGGTAGTAATGAGAACATATCAGGAAATTTAATTTTTTTCTATTTTTAACAGCTTGCATTTTTCGCCGTCTTTAATAATTCTCTTGTTTCCTTTCGCTCTAATTTTATTTATTTTTCCATTAAATTATAAATAGAGGTGAGAAATAGTGAACGGTACTATTAGAGCCAATAATAGCGGATAATTGTGCTACATTCTTGTAATAATATTTTTGGCGTTACTATATGAGATTGTAACGAGGCATCGTTTAGCGTTTACGACTAGTGTAGCTTGCTTAGATTTGCGCCTAGCCATGCGCTGCCTGCTCTACTGCCGAGGTTGGCTACAACCAACTGCCTAGTTGGATCCAAACTTATCACCTGGTGCCAACCTCGACAGCAGAACGGGCAGCGTCGCTATAGGTTTTTTGATGGTAAGACCAAGAATTCACAAGAAAAAAAGAATCCATCGGCGGATCGGGTTCGTCCTCCACCGACCGAACAACAGACAGTACCACGCATACAGGGCTCGCCATGATGGTACACCACTGTGGGTGGAAAACATCATGAAGAGCATCAGGCACTTAATGAATCAACCCATAAACTTATCACAAAGTTTACCGATTTCATTACAAAATGAACCCACTAATTATATTACTAAGGCCCTATGCATACGGGGATACTAAAAAGAAACTGCTTAATGACGCGAATTTGCAACTGGTTTACTTTGAGTCACTACATATGCATTACGATGGGACACCGCACACGACGCTACTCGTTGGGGACGGATTTGTGATTCAGGCCCTATGCACACGGGGATACTAAAAAGAAACTGATTAACGACGCGAATTTCCAAATGGTTTACTTTGAGTCACTACCTATGCATTACAATGAGACACCGCACACGGTGCTACTGGTTGGTGACGGATTTGTGATTCACAGAACTTGTTTGTAATTAGTCGCCTAGGTGATTCGCTTGTCGCGTTACCTCGTGATTTGATTTCAGTTTTTTGGTTATTATGTTATGAACGACCAGAAAACCAATCTGTTGCTGGTGGAGGAGGTGGAAAAACGCCCTATTTTATACAATTTCAACCTTCCTGGATATTCAAGGAAGCATGAAACGGAGAATGCATGGACAGAAATCGGGGATGAGGTAAAATTGACAGGTATGTTCAAGTACGAAAGTATATTTTCAAAATAAGCAACTATTTCTACATATCAGTTACCTAATTGAGGCGATGAGAGCCAACAGAGCCAAACCCTAATACCATAATAACTGAAAATATGTTATCCATTAGTTCTGTTACCAATAGTGCATTTATTGACATTGGAATAATTTATCAAATAGTTTTAGTTATTGCTGATAGATTGCAACGTCCAATTTTATTACTCAGAATCATTTGTACAAAATATTAGATAAAGAGAATTGCATTTATCTAGAAGAGGCAGGCTGGTGGGTTAGGCCACTGTTTCACAATTTATATTTATAATTTAAGTAATTATAATTATAATTATAATTAAAAAAAATAATACAATTTATATTTATAATTTATATTATATTTATAAGACATATAATTATAGCCTCCATTAAGTGAATAGTTCCGATCTACGGTGTCATGTATTTCCACTGCCAGGGCAGAGAAGCTTGTGGGGTCAGGAAATAGTTGGCTAAATAGTCTCTGAGATCCCCTGCTCGTGAGTTTTTGTTTATGGTCAGCTGCTGCGGAAGGAGAGGCTGTCTCATGACTTCATCTCTAACTACTTCAAAATTTGCACTATTTGTCGAGTATTGCAGACCTTTTCATTTTCTCACAAAATTATGAAGAACACAAGAAGCTTTTATGACTGCAGACACGATCTTAGGATCTCGGATGCGGATTGGACCATTCAAAACAGCAAATTTCTCGCATGCCATCCCGAAAGTGCATTCAATTGTTTTTCTTGCACGGCTTAATCTGTAGTTGAATATTCTTTTCACATTATCCAATGCCCTTGACGGATAGGGTCTCATGAGGTATCGCGACAGTGGAAACTCTTCATCAGCTACAAAGTAATAGGGAAAGGGACTATCACTTTCGTCAAATTTGAGGGGCGAAGGAGGAGGGATATCAAGTCCATCGTTCTGAATCATGTGTTTTATTGCTGATGCACGGAATATACCCCCATCACTGTTTCTTCCAGCGAATCCCGTTTCAATCATTGTAAAAGTACCATCAGCATCGCAGCAAGCCATCAGCACTATTGAATGAAAAGATTTGTAGTTATAATTAGCAGAGCCAGTCCTGGGAAATTTCTCGATACGCACGTGTTTACCATCGATGGCTCCTACGCAGTTTTCTAGATTCCAGAGAGCACTAAACCTTTCTGATATTTTTTTCCACTCACTCCTGGTAGGAACAGCCATGTATACCGATTGAAGTACATCCCGAATCACCCGAGTTGTCTCCGCCACTATACAGCCAATCGTTGACTCTCCTCTAGCGAAGTAGACAGCAATCGAAGTAAATATTCCACCAGTACCCAAAAATCTGAAATTAAGCAATAAACTACTGTAATAAAATACAAGTAGGTAGGAATATAACTTTTGTTTAAATCTAGACTATCATTCTTATCATGGTAGTTATTTTATGTCCTGTCATGATATTTCAGTTTTTACATTTTCTTTTCAGCTGCTGAATGCAAAGATCGGTGGAAAAACATAAGAGCCGTTTTTATCAGACACATGAAACCACCCAAGAGCGGCTCAGGTGCAACTAAGAAGAAGGCATATTATCTGTCGGATGCACTGCAGTTCACCATTCCTTACATCAGGGCACTGGGGAAGCCTTCTGGAAATTTGTCTCGACCACTCTATGAGGAGGAAGAAGGCCCGGTCTTAGGGAATGATGGGAATGATGAGGATGGCCTCGTATTACAAATTCCAATCACCTCACCATCCTCACCAACTCCGCCAACAAGTGCAGCATCTACACGGCAGGATCACCAGTCCGAGAGAATCAAACAGGTTCCACCGAACAAGAAGAAGCGACCTGCGAAGTATGACGATGTAGACAAAGCGGTCATAGAATATTTGGAAAGGAAAAAGGCGTCTTCATTAGCAACAGATCCCAGAGAGGAAGCTTTAAAAATGTTCCTTCTCAGTTTCCTTCCCGATCTGATGAAAATGGATGATGGGGAAGTGAGACGGTTTAAGAAGAAGACATTGGATGCTGTGGACGAGATAATGTCATCTAGATCCACCCATCCTCCCTCCTCCTCCTCAAGCACAACATCAGATGGCCCCACACACCAGTAAAACATTAGAGGGTTATAATGTACATCAGGCTGACTCTGATTTACCGATAACATATTATTCATGTGCGTTTCAACAAAATACTCAGCAGGGTACCGAGTGAATTCTTTCCCTCAATCTAATCTAATATTTTCAAACAAAATGTCAAACACCTATTGTAATAATACTTATTTTTTTAATAAATATATTCTTTGTTTCTTACCTGAGTGTGATCAATAGTCGTTCTTCAGGGTCCACGGACTCCCTCATGGGTGTGATTTGCTTCTCTAGTAGAGGGGAAACCAATTTCACCAGTTCCAAATAACTTTCCTTACTCATTCTGTAGAATGCCAAGAATTTTGCATCAGAAAGGTCGAGCTGTTTTGAGGCAACAAACAACCTAGTCTGAAAACTTTTTTCTAGATATGGGTGAACCCAATGCTTTCTCGTTATTCGTCTTCTCCTCCTGAGGTAATAATACAGTACTAAAATTTCGTCATCACTCGACTCTTCCCACATTGCTCGAGCAATATCCATGGCAAAACAGCACGAACTGGAGGTTTCGGTTGCTGTTGAGTAGCCTGTAACTGGTCAGAAACCATAGTTACCAACTGGTTTAGTAGCAACTGGTTTAGAACTCGTTTGTAACTAGTCGCCTGGTGATTTGAGTTTCCAGTTTTTTACTTTCAATTAACTATATAATATATTATTATATTATGATGTATTATATTATATTATTATATATTTCATATTATGAAATATATAGTAAGGGAAAGTATTGCGATCGTGAAAAATTTCAACTACCGGTTTTCAGCGGAAATACAAGTTTTGGGGTCTCCTGAGTCCAAATAAAGTACCGCGATGGTGTGTGAACAGACTAGCTCCAAAACTATAAACCGTACGAACCTGAAAATGGGTATTTGGTGTATGTAGGTACCTATATACCCGCGATGTGACAAGAAAAATTTCATCAAAACGCGTTGGTCAAACGGCGGGAGTACTTTACTCGATAACTTTTTGCCAATTTTTAGGTATTTTTCGATTTTCTCAAAAACGGCTCTAAAGAATTTTATAAAACTGAGTATTTGATGTGGGTATAGTAGATATGATAGCGAAAATTTCATAAAATTGGTCAAACGGAAAGGGCACTTTATTTGAAAACTTCTTTTCCAATTTTTACTTTTTTTTCGATTTTCTCAAAAACGGCTTTAATGATTTTGATCAAATTCGTTGTTTTTAATGAAAATCAAGTCTTCTTCAGTATCAGGAAAGCTTTATTATTATGAAAATGTTCTGAGGGGGCTTAGATGGGGAAGGGGCCTTTTTTGTTTTCCTATAAAGTATATTCGTTTTTGTTTATATGGAAAAATTAGCTGTCTCTCGTTACGCCTAAAAGTAAAATAAGGCTAAATATGACGTATGAAAAAAATCAAGTAAACATAAAGAGGAGAAAAAAAGGAAAAATATTCCGTCAAATCATAAAACACGTTGAGCCCACGCATGTGTATACGCCTCTAACGACAGACGATAGTTTATAATTAATAAATACTTATTAATACTTATACACTTAACGAGATGGAGATTTCGGTTTCTGTTGAGTAGCCTCGTGTGCGGAGTCAAGTCACCATTCAGTTGGTAACTGGTTAGAAACCCAAGTTACCAATTGGTTTAGTTTATTTCCAGTATCCCCGTGTGCATAGGGCCTAAATGGGACATATCTATTATTATAGTTTCAATTACGAAATGTTAATGCTATTGTTGAATCAATCATACGGTTTTATTCGATTAATATAAAGCTTGCTGTTGTGAAATAAAACATGAATTATAAAGTTACAAGCATTTATTCCTGTATCTAATATTGGCGCTGCTGGACAAATGGGCAACAGAAGACAGAAGAAGATGGGTCAGTAATGCAACCTGTCCGTACGGTAATGAAGATTCCTTGCGCGAGAATCAACATTCAGACACTGAAGACAACACGGAAAGGTTATCATTAGCTGGCCGGAACCGTGGGTCTTCTACATATTTACAGTTTGGGCCTTTCCTTCCTGAAGAAGAGGACTGGCAGTACTACAGGCAACGATTTGAAGTCGAACTTCGCATTCACCGCGTACTTGACGACAATGAGAGGCGAGACATTCTTCTCTCTAAAGTGAGACCACAGGCATTCAGAGTAGTAGTAGACCACTTCAGGCCTGAGCCGGTGAGTTCTTATACGTATATTGATGTTGTATCTGTTTTAGACAAGTATTTTGGGAAGACATCATGTCCGATTGGCGAAAGGGTTGCATTTACTCGTAGATTCCGTGAAGAGGGCGGGACAGTCACTCAATACGTTAATACATTAAAGAGATTAGCGTCTGGGTGTCAATTTGGAAGCTCTGTCAATGAGCGAATCCGCGATCAGGTTATAGTCGGAATTAATAGCCCTAACTGGCAAAGGGAGTTACTTCGTCAGTTTCCGGGAGTTGATAGCAGTTTGGAAAACGTTATTGCACTGGGCTGCAATCTTGAACGGGCGGATGAAACCCAAACGCACCTCAACAATAGTCAACAAGTACCAAATAATACTTTTAAAATTGAGAAAAATGATTTTTTTAAGAATCGGACAAAGGGCTACTACAATCGTTCGGGGGAAAAAAGAAAAACATTACTTCGGGGCCGCGATTGTTTTCGATGTGGATCGAGACTTGACGAACGGCACGAAAAGTGTCCTGCTTTGGGAAAAAAATGTAACCTATTGTTATGTACCTTTGCTTATAGTAATAAGATTTGATTCAGCATTACATATTTTATTAACTCGAAAAACATTAATGACTTAACAGTTCACAAACATGAATTAATTAATACCTTGAAACATCTGTTATTATTATAAGTATAAATGTTATAACCTAAATGTCTTATCAATATCTTAACATCTCCCTTCTTCGATTCAGTCCATCCTTCTCGGTGCCCTTACCTTCCGCCCATATCTTGTCACCTGATGTCGTACCCATCAAACGAAGGGACATCCTCATCCTCCTCTTCTGTCTCTTCACCCTTCTGCTCTTCTTCTTCGCCCTTCAGTAATTGTTCATCGAACCCCTTAACAGGTTTGATGTGTTTCCTGTTCCTTTCTATAACTATTCCACTGTCATCCCTTTGTAGACAATAAGATCTCGGGCGATTCATCTTCCCAACCACTCTGGCTGGAGTCCATTCGGAATAAGGAGATGGTTGCACTCGTACATTTTCTCCTATATCCAAATCCCGAAGAGGTTTCGTTCCCCCATCATAGTACCTTTTACTCCGCCTCTGTCTCTCATCTAATATCTTCCTGATGTCCGTTGGGTTTACTTGCTTTGGTTGTAAAACATTGCCGGACTTTTTAATCCGATAACTTTTCAAATGTGTGTCCGCAGCGCCATGTTATGTACCTTTGCTTATAGTAATAAGATTTGATACAGCATTACATATTTTATTAACTCGAAAAACATTAATGACTTAACAGTTCACAAACATGAATTAATTAATACCTTGAAACATCTGTTATTATTATAAGTATAAATGTTATAACCTTAATGCCTTATCAATATCTTAACACCTATGCCAGGTAAATAATCATTTTGTGAGCGTATGTTTAAAATACAACAAAGCAAAAATAACATGGGAAAGACAACGGCGCCGGGCAAACCAAGTAGGTGAAATAAGTGACTGTGCATCTCGCAGCTGCAGCTCTAAGAGTGGATCGATCAACAACATTTCTGGACCATCGAGGGCAATGATTAAACTAAAAATTAACGGGATCAAATTAGACATGTTATACGATCCAGGCGCGTCCTTATCCGTAATAAGTGAAACTATATGGCTTAAAATAGGCTTACCGTCCCTGATGCCTGCTCATAACTTGGTCGCTTATACAGGGGTTAACATTGATACACTCGGCCAAACAAGGGTAAAGTCACAGCTTTTGGACAAACTAAGGTATTGCCAGTGACAGTGGTTAAAAACAATGATTTTCCATTATTTGGGCTTGATTGGGTCTTGCAGTTCAACCTCCCTTTAACTCCTGGGGCTAAGTTATGCACGGTCAAAGGGGAAGAATGCTCGATAGGGAAAATACTAAGCGACTTACAAAGAAATTACAAGTCAGTTGTCATGCGTGGCCTTGGCACTTAAAAAAAAAAAAAAAAAAAAAAAAAAAAGAACACGAAGCAAGAATTCACGTAGATACCAACGCTTCCCCAATTGCTTTAAAGCACGCCCAGTTCCATTTGATTTAAAATCAGCCGTGGAAAATGAACAGCCAAGGTTAACTTCAGAAAGTTTCATTGAGCTTGTTGCCTCAAAAATGCATTGGCGAAGCCCAAGATGTTGTTTGACAAAGGAAAGGAATGAAAGCAGCTTGAAGAGGGAGACGCAGCTGGGTGTTAAACCCATCTTGTAAAGGTTAATTAAAAAGTCTAATAAAGAAGAAAGAAGGACACACATTTTACTAGGTGATTGTTAATGGGAAGACGCAAAGAAAGCATCCAGACGAACTCAGGGAGATACTCGAAGCTCAAGAGGAAGGGGAGGAGATGTGACATATCGATTATTATATTTTCAATTACGAAATGTTAATGCTATTGTTGAATCATTCATACGGTTTTATTCGATTAATATAAAGCTTGCTGTTGTGAAATAAAACATGATTAATAAGGTTAAAGGTATTTATTTCTGTATCTAATACTAAATTTTCACACGGACGGTTTAATGCCTAAAATAATGGAACTATACGCTTTTATAGCTCAGACCCCGGCTACTGTAGTGATCCTCAGTGACACCAGAACTAACTTCCAGCGCATACGTTTGCCGGGTTACGATCTGACAGATCAATCGGCAGAACTTACACGATGGGTTTTGTTGGCTATACGCCATGGTGGGGAGAACATTTACCACCGGTATTAACTAGGGACCCGAAAATACACCATAAAACTATCCAGGTCCTTTTGGATAAGCCTACCATCGTGACTGGGCTATACAGGAAGCCTAGGTCTTCTCTCGAGGACTTCTCTTAACTCCTTAATGAATGTGCCAAGAGAACGACTCACTGGATAGTGGGAGACCTTAACGCCCGACACTCCATTTGGAATAATACCCAGAGTAACATAGCTAGTAAACTACTCATTAAAACTCCCCACACGAACAGTCACCCGAACACCTACACCTTCAGCCATAGGCCAAATGCGACGCATAGGTCAACTGTCTATCTATTACTTACAAGGCAACAACATCGAATCGTTGACTGTATTGCGATGGACTTTATAACGTCGGATCACAGGCCTGTCATATACCTGATAGACGGCGAAGCACCAGCGCCACCCCCTACACAATACAAATATACAGCGGCTGATTGGAAGGCCTACAAAACAAAAGTCCATCACCAACTCTCAACCATCCCGGCTCTTCTTACGAATAATGATGTAGACGACTACCTTGAGTTCCTCACTACGACCATCAGAAGAGCAGCCGATGCAACAATTCCGAAGTAAAGGCCACTTCCGCCGGCTCTACCAGAACACATTGGGAAACCTATCAACCTGCACAATAAATGGAAGAATAAATGGTATAGGACCAGGGATCGTGAGGTGAAATCAGTGGTTAATTCCCTTACCACTTAGATCCGTAACCTCATGAAGTAATGGTGGAATGCACTGTGGCATGAAAACCTTCGAGAAACTCACGGTGATTACAAAAAGTTACGGAATCTGTTGAGAACGAGCATTAGACAGAGAAGCTCAATAGTACCACATGACGGAAATAGAACTCTAACGCCAGAGGAACAAGTTAAAAAATTTGAGGATCACTAGGGTGGGATCATAACTAGACGGAAAGGTACAACATCCTGTGGAAGAAATTGGCGGAAATTACCGCCGTCCAAGGCCGTTTGTTTCCCCAGGCCAAGACGGGATACAAAAAATATTACTAAAACAACTTCCTAGGAGAGGTATTGCCCACCTAACTAACCTCTACAACTCCTACCTCAGGTTAAGATACCTCCCTGTTGCATGGAAGCAAGCTATACTTGTCCCACTTTTGAAACCAGCAAAAAATGGATCCCAGCCAGCCGACTACAGACCTATCAGCTTACGTTCGCGCTTAGGTAAGGTATTTGAGAAAATTATCCTCAATTACCTCAAAACCTATTGCTCAGAAATAGCACTAATTCTTCCGAAGCAGACTGGCTTTCAGGCTGGTCTCTGCTCGGATAACCATTGAGCTAAGCTACAGGCGGAAGTAAGTCAGAACTCACTTAAGAACGAGGCAACAGCTATGATCTCAATAGACTGCACGGAGGCGTTTGACTCTGTGTCTCATATACGATTTTGAGATCCTTTCTGCAGCACCGTTCTATAAGCTGTGTCCAATGGCGTTGCACTGAAGGGTCACTGCGGAATCCTTCAAGGATCTGTGGTATCCCCAATACTGTTCTCGGTGTACACGTCTGAAACTGTTGGAGCTAACCCAAAGGTTCGAAGCCGACACAACAAATCTAGACCCAACTTAGAAACATCTGCCTAAAGGCAATCCTCCCACCTCCGTTTCGTGCTACCCCTAGGACGTTTCCCATTCGGCACAGCGCTTATTAATCTTTTAGGAATTCGTTCACTACTAAGTTTCGCAATTTTACACGCCCATTTTATTCGTCTCGCTGCTATCACCTCAATTATATTTACCGGGTACAGTTCACTCAGTTCGTTTGTGGTTCGTTCGGTTGTGGTGTAAGCGTCTAAATTCTCCGGTTTGTTCCTCCCTCTTCAGTCCAAGTATTCTACATACGTAGAGATGAATAAATTAAACGTCGAATTTGCCTGCCTCTTAAGTCTCTTTAACACGTCATCTAAAAGAATTGTCCACAACATAAGTAATACTAAGCAAAGTAGGCTTATGTTCGCCGTAAAACATAGGAACTTTATACAGTTTCGGGTTGCAGGTTCTGGTCCACCTCTTTCAAGCTTGCATTGCACCGCTCTCATTGCAGCTTACATGATTTCGTCGATATAAGGGGCAGCTTTGTCTACCTTCTAGTTTTGGGGAACCGTTCTCCGTGAGGTAGGATTTCCCACATTATTTTAGCACATAGTATCTCAGAGGTATACGAATAAGAATGACGTGCGCAGGCATTTAATAATAGAATGGAGGGGTGGGGATGACCTATTATTGACGATAACGGTATATTTATGAAGGTAGACAATGCCTTTCTGCGAGACACACTTCCTGTTGATATAATAGAAGTATTAGCATAAATTAGTTTATGCTAAATTAGAATAAAACTAAAAATTATGGTTGAATTTTAACCTTGCAGCACATAGTTTGACGAGACTGAAGTTGGCTTCGAGCCATTGACCATTTTTAAACATTTAAAAAATTTAAGGACTACCTATCATTAACTAAAATTGAAAACCATTGATTTCACAGAATTCGGATTTATTACAAGCAAACACACATCTATATATATTTATTTTCCAAAACAAATAAAACTTCAGAGAAAAAAATATTCTTTGGTCGTCTTCCTTTTTGTTCAAGTACATTCATCTTTCTTCTTCTTGGAAGTTACCTCCATGTTGAACACGTTCACGATGACACTTTAATTCATGCTCCTCGCCCATTGGCGGCTGAACTTAATGATTTTTCTCTCCATCGGATGGGAGTTATTCAAGAGCATTATGCAGCATTCATAACCCAACAAAAATAAAGTAAACAATACAATCCTACCTAATACCCAACAATCGTGAAAAGTTTTGTGATTGACTAAAGTGTCCGATGCGGCTGTCTTGTCGGGCCACCGGTGATACACGCCGGCGTAAACCTGTTAAATGGATGAATCGGTCCTCATTATTGATGTGGATCTATTTCGCCCCTGTCTGGTCACATCGGGAATTTTACCCCTTGATCTTCCTAAATTAATGTTTCTGCCCTGCAAATGTTTAATTCGGAAATATGCCACTTTTCCAATTATAAAACAATGGCAAACCCTAACGAAAACTGCACGACAAAAACTGAAGTCACAGTCCAACAGGAATAGAAGGAAAATGGTCAAAGAAAACAACACCTTCTGTATGAGATTTAATCCTTAGCAACAAGATATTTTCTCAAAACTTGTTTCAGGAACCATTAATTCTCCCGAGAAAACAACAATCAATTGCCATTTCATTCCTTGTTGTGTAGTATTAACCTAAAATCTTTGTGAGGATACAGCCCTACCTAACGCGAAGTTAATATAAATAAATTAGAGGCAAATAACCTTAAAATTTGGCCGTTTTATCTAATAGCGTCGCTGATATTACAAATGCAATGACGCTATTTTTATCTTTAACTATTTTTTCTCCTCCTAGCCATATTGAATTTAATTGATATTGTTCATAGTTACCGAATTGTCTTCTCCGTTTAAACAATAATATGAATGAGAATAATTGATTTAATTATAATAGTGACTTAATTTACTGCGAAATGTCGGAATTGGCCTGGCAACTAATTCTCGGAAATTTTAGCTTCATGCAGATTAGATAATCGCATTTTTCTTTTTGGCGGCGATCGTTTTCAAGGGCTATATTTCGGAGTGGTCATTTCGAAGGCGCAAGTAGCCGGAACCGAAAGTGATTTACTAGGTGCAGTACATTACAGCGCGGCGATTAGCATAGAGGCCTGCCTACAGCTAGGTTCTGATCGCGGCTCTGCCATCAATCACCGCTGGGCGGCCTGCTCCGCGGAAATGGCCTAATCTTGCGCTCACATCTGTGCCGAAATAGGCGGGTCCGGTGAAGGCATGAGCAGGTTCACGATGGATGCGGTTCAAGGGCACTCTACCGGTTCTCATTATCTTCTAGATCTATTGCCGTGTTATTTTTCTCTTATCTAATAGCTGTAAATAGTGCCCTTAACGTTAGATCCTGGGCATATTGGTTTATTTAATAGACAAAGGAAGTTATTATCTCGTGTTCCGGATAGCGACCGGACTTTTTATTTTATAACCAGCTTTAAAATGATATCAGAATTCCGGAAATGGTGAAAGGGCATAAATGTTTTATTAAATTTAATTAAAAATGCAATATTCACTTTACAGTTTCACTATCAATTATTATTATTATTATTTTATTTTGCGTGAATAGTAAGGGAAAGTGTTGCGATCGTGAAAAATTTCGATTTCGGTTTTGAACTGATATACACGCTTTGGGGTCCCCTGAGTCCAAATAACCTAGTCCCTCGAAATGGTCTGTGTGTGTGTGTGTGTGTGTGAGTGCGTGCGTGCGCGCGCGCGCGTGTGTGTGTGAGTGTGTGTGTGCGTGCGTGCGTCCGTGCGTGTGTGTGTGTGTGTGTGTGTGTGTGTGTGTGTGTGTGTGTGTGTGTGTGAACAGACTAGCTCAACAACTATAAACCGTACGAACCTGAATTTGGGCACTTTATTTAATAAATTTTGTTTCATTTTTAATTTTTTTTTTGTTTTCTCAAAACGGCTGTAACTATTTTGATCGAACTGGATATTTGATGTGTGTATATGCCCGCGATGTGACAGCCGAAATTTCATATACAGTATTACCACTGATGAAATTAAAAACTTTTATTTAATAATAAAAAAATGATTTACTTTAGAGAGTAAATGCGTGATGCTCAAATTCTTTAAAACATTTAAGGCGTGAAAAAATATGATACAAGATAATCTTTAATTAATTATATTTTAGTTTAGAAACTTTAGTTCCTTAATATATTTCTGACCGAAATATAAAGTGATTTAAGAGGAACAGTAATCGATTTCCAAAAAGGCTTAAGAAACAAACTTGACTTATAAGATAGTCAATTCGTGTAAATATACCAATCGATTCACCTTCACGATATATTTACAAGAAGAAAATAGCTGTAAAAACCAACCAAGCAGTAAAAAAACTCGACTGTTGATGAAATTAGGTCCCTTAAAAAGGAAATAAGAAATAATGAATCGAAAAGTGCTGAGAACTTGAGGTGTACAAATATAAGCATATAAATGTGGAAAGTGTGGCGTTTACATATTATCTTAGCACGTCGATTTCTATTCTAAGTAAGTTCGTGAGTGAAACTTGTGTGTTGCGCGCATCGAACCGAACTTTTTCTACAATGTTCATCGAGTTGAGGCGATGTAGGATCAAGCTGCTTGGTTAAAAAAAGAAATGGAGATCGATTTCGGAGATGCAACATTGTTAAAGAATTAAAAAAACAATACGGTTTAGACTGAGATAAAAATAATATAATTCATCAAATGTACAATACACTTGACGATCCTAATATAAATGCAACAAGGCGCCAATTTGTGAAAATAAAGTATCAGATAGAGTAATTGGGTATAATCAATTAATAGCATATTTTTTAATTAATTTATATTTTATTAAATTGATTGGTTAAACTCGGATATATTTGTAAAACGTTTTTTAAATTTAATTTTTTTCATTGGGAGGGAGGGAATGGAGGAGGGGACCTGCCAAAATATTGGGGGCGTCCCCCTAGCCCCCCCCCCACGCGGTGACGCCCGTGGTAACAGTTGTTACTAGGGAACAATTTAGGAAGGTAGAGGGAACAGATATACCCTTTGGTTAATGCTTGTATACGTGAGACTTATGTATACATTTTATTTAGGAAAATAATATATATAATAAAAGAAAATGCCCTGAAGATGGTTATTACGTATTTTATACGTATTATTATATTATTATACGTATTTTGTATTTTCAGGTAGCATTACATTAGTAGATAAAAGGAAATGGAGAACGCTTCCCTATTGGTGCTTGATGGAAATATTGTATTCCAAAATTTGAGCCTACCCAGCTTTCCGGGAATTATTTGGGTAGTGAATAGTTTTGATGCTTCACGATGAAAGACGAAAAATAGTTTAAAAGAAAATTAATTCGAAAAATCTATTGCTTATGGAATCTTAGGCAGACGAAGACAAAAGAAAGACTGTATGCAGTTCTATCATAGAGGAGATGTACAAATACGTGGTAGGTGGTGATATTAAACGTTTCATTATATGAAGAAGGATATGGGAGCAATAATAAGAATGAATAAAGGCGGGAATCCTAGAGGAGGAAAAGGCTGTGGAGGAAAAGGTGCTCCGACCAAATCAGGTGCTGTACCAATTATAATAATAAATATTTCATATTCAACTATTATTTATGACCTTAAAGTTTGATGATTTGTAATCTAGAGAAGTGTTTTCAAAAAGATTTGTGGCTTTTTGTTTAGGTTTATCACGACTAAAATTAGTAGGTTCCATGCCAAAACATTTTGTTTTGGCTGTTTCCGCTTCCCAACCTTGTCGAAAGATTGAATTATCTTTCGTCCAAAACATTTTTTTTTTCTTCTAAATATTTATTGAGAGCTTTTTCATTAGAAGCATTGCCTTATTTTATTTGCCTCAAGCCTACTCTGCCTCTCTCTTTATATATATATATATATATATATATATATATATATATATATATTTAGAGCCTGTTTCAGTTTGTCAGTTCCTAAGGTCTGGTTTTTTCAATGAACTCAACTTTGCATATTTTCACCTATTTTGAAATTGCTCT
This sequence comes from Aelia acuminata, assembly GCA_911387785.2. NCBI lineage: Eukaryota > Metazoa > Arthropoda > Insecta > Hemiptera > Pentatomidae > Aelia > Aelia acuminata. Next base: position 94,719,980 of record OU426978.1, read on the forward strand.
GCTTTAATTTAAGAACATATAATAATATAAACATACAACTTATAAGTAAACATACTATTCAAGCGAACTATTTAATAACACTGGTCGACAAAATTTAACTTTTTTTCTTTCACAAGAATTAAAATAACAGATTCTAAAAGTATTTTTCGTGCTGAATTCAAATATAATTACAGTTTTTCCCCATCGGGCAGGAGTTTTGTGTGATATTCATTTGATTTTTTTATAATATTCCAAAAAATCCGTAACTAGCTATCTAACTCAAAATTATAACTACTGATTCTGACTTACCTAGAAAGTGGTAGATAGTGATTTTCGGGTATATTTTGCATCTGGAACGTCTCTCATTTTAGTCCAACAGTAGTCAGCCAGCATATTGGAACTCCACTTGCCTTAGTACCTCTTCTCTATTGTAGAAATTTGCTGATGAAAACGCTCACCGTGTTCATCGCTGACAGCTCCAAGGTTTTCGGGGAAGAGGTCCAAGTGAGAGTCCAAGAAGTGAATTTTTAAAGACATGTTGCATCCCATAGCTTTATAAGAATGCAGAAGATCAGCCACTATGTCACGATAGTTTTCTGTTTTATGGTTTCCAAGAAAATTGCAACACAAACTTTTGAAAGACTGCCAGGCTGCTTTCTCCAGTGGATTTAACAGTCCCTCGAAATGTTCATCAGCCATTAATGATCGGATTTGTGGTCCTATAAAAACTCCTTCTTTCAATTTAGCATCACTGACTTTGGGGAATTTCGATTTAAAATACAAGAATCCATCAGAAAGTTTATCCATAGCTTTGACGAAATTTTTCATAACTCCTAACTTAATATGCAATGGAGGTAAAAATATTTTTTCAGGCTTCACTAAAGGGACACATGCCACATTTTTCTGGCCAGGGATAAGAGATTCACGTTTTGGCCATGACTTTCTAACGTAGCGAGACTTCTTATCTCTGCTGTCCCACTCGCACAAAAAACAGCAAAATTTGGTGAACCCAAGTTGCAAACCAAGCAATAAAGCAATGACCTTTAAATCACCACAGATATTCCATATTGTATTTTCTCTAAAACTAGTTTCATATTTTCATATGTCTCTTTCATATCAGCGGCATGCGCTACCGGTATTGATGGAAGTTTATTGCCAATATGTAGCAGCACAGGCTTCAAACTTACTTTAGACGAGTCTATGAACAATCGCCACTCATCTGGCCGGTGTTGAAGCCCAAGAGTTTTCATAACTGAACAAATATTATTACAAAACACAATACCATTTTCTTCAGAGAAGTATACTTTCAAAACACTATGGCGGCTACGATATCTACTAATTCTTACATCTTTTTGGAGTAGATTCCACCCTTTGAGTCTGGAAGCTAAAACTTCCGCTTGCTGTTTAGACAGATTTAAATCGCGAATCAGGTCACTAAGGTCTTGCTGATTGGGAAAGTATGGTTCTGATGAACAGCTACTGGCTTCATATGTAAGATCATTTTTATTTTCATCTGAATCATTTGGAGTTTCAGTCAGGTCAGAACCAGAGTTATCACTTAAGGTTGTATCTGCATATACTGGTACGGGGAACTCTTCACTGTGTAAGACAGGTCTCATTGCAGATTGCAAATTCGGATACTTAACTGTATATTTTGTTTTAGATGTGATTCCTTTAATATTTGTCAAACAAAAATAACAGTCAGTTAAATGATCCTTGGGTTCCCTCCAAATCATGGGAATTGCAAATGGCATATGATGTGTATCATTTTTCCACCCAGTCAGCAGTCAACACACGAAACACAGCCTGTATTTGGGGCCCAGCTCTTATCAAAATCACCAACTTGACAGTCAAAGTAAAGTTTATAACACTTCTTTACAAGTGGGGTCAAATTTCGCCTCTGAGACTTGAAGGTCAGCTCACCACAAATATAGCAGAAATTATCTGCATGATTTACACAATTTCTTGGCATAATGAAAAAATAAAGGACAGAAATACAACATGCACAACATACACAATACACTTCTAAACAGAAAGGAAGGAAATATTTCACTACTCAACAATCTCACAGTCAGCTCAATACTGACACATCACAATGCGAAACAGGTCTGAACATGTCTAAACAACAACCATGAACAACAATGAACCTGCACAGTCATGTTTTATTGCGCTTCAGCATGACATTGCAAATAATTTCAATAATACAGCTTGAGTAAAATAGCTACATATGAGGTAACGGTTCCTATGACAGGTCAAAGAAAACGCTAAAATCATATTTTGAAAAGTAGCTTTTACAGAAAAACTATGCCTCATGGAAAAATTCTGACTACATATCTGAATTCAGGATGGAAAATGCCACTAGATTCACTATTCAGACCTCTTGTGAAAAAAACCTTGTCGACCAGTGTAATTACCATACAGTTTATGTGCATAGTGTAATATTCGCAAATTAATAAAAAAAAAATAAATAAATAGAAAACACGATTGGTTGTAACTTGATAAAAAAGTAGTAACTTTTTTATCACGGATACTATAAATTAAGAATCATTAATGAATAGATTTTAAATTGCCCCAGGGTACTTATAAATGTAAAAAATCATATACAATAGAGCTTTTTTTTTTTTTAAATAGAACTGAAACTTTTTTAAGTTATATCGAACCTCTTATGTGCTTTTGTTACATAAACTACCTCCTTCCTGAATTGCGAACTTCATTCCTTTTAACCTTAATGTACTTAATGCACTTTATTGCAAGTTGTAACGGTTCAGGTTTGATGTAAAGGACTTAAATATTATCATCATTATTATTGCCTCTCTAAAAACGTTTTCCTGTTTCATTCAAGGAGCAAAATAATACGTTGATGTTCTTTACATCTGCACTTATAAGAATAAATAATCGATTCTCTGAAACGTTTTTTATAGAAGAGTCCTATGAGAATTTTTATATTCAATGTAATCAACCCCCAAAGAAGGAGAGTTTATTGAACGATTTACATGCTCCATGCCTATTTTATTAGGCACATTACATGTATTACATATTACATTATATCGTGAACAGATTATACTTGTTATTACCTAGATTATGTAATATACTAAAAACAAAATAAAAAATAAACGAAAGAACATAAAAGACACATTGACAACATTACAGTCAGTCTGTTAATCGTTAGTAAGGCCTGATTGTAAATGTTGTCAATGTGTCTTTTCCAGTTCATTTTTCGGTCGTAAAGTACACCTAAGTATTTTAAAGTTTCACGTTGTTTTATTTGTGAAGAGTTCAGGATTATGTTTAATTTTGGTAGAGTCCGTTTTCGTGAAAAAATTATAAATTCTGATTTTTGTGGATTGAAAGTCAGTTTATTTTGTTTAGCCCATCTGGTAAGCCTAGCTAGTACAAGGTTTGTGACGGATTCTAGTTCTTCCATGTTTCGCCGTTTGACCAGTAGTAGGACATCGTCTGCGTATGCGATTATACTAGTATCAACCGGTAATTCTACCTGAAATATGGTATTAATTAAAATGTTCCATATTACCGGTGATAAACTAGAACCTTGTGGAGTCCCCTTGCTTAAGTGTCTGCTGATCGTGAACGAGTTAGTTAGTATGTTAAGTTGTCTGTTAACGAAATAATTTTGCACTAATTGATAAAGATTTTTGGGGCAGTTGTATTGTTTCAGATTATTTAAAATTGCTGTCCACCAAGCATTGTCAAAGGCTCCTTTAATGTCCAGGCTTACTACTAGTAGGTGTCTTTTCTTGTCCAATGTCGTCTGAATTTGTTCATTTAAAGCACTTAGGGCGTCATCTGTTCCTGATTGCGGACGGAAAGCGAATTGATTTGCGTGTAATAGTTCGTTGGTGGAAAGAAAATGCATCAGTCTGTTTTTTATTATTTTTTCTAAAACTTTACTCATTACCGGTAGCATGCTTAAAGGCCTAAATGATGTGGGGTCTTTTTTGGGGATCAGAACCAATTTAGCGATTTTCCAAATTTGTGGGAATTCCCTCCTCTTATAGAAAGTTTTGTATATTTCCAAAATGATGCGCGGAAAAAATTCGGTTATCTTTTTAATTATGGTTGGGGTAATTTTATCATGTCCAGGAGATTTTCTATTATTCAAACTATTAACAATATCAATTATTTCTCCGTCTTCGAGTGGTAAATCGTCAAGCGTGTTGGGTGGGTGTAATACGTCCAGTCTCATGTGGCTCTGTTCTTGAGTGTCATTGCTATTGTTATCATCTTGAATTAGAGTATTGAGTATGTAAGTAAGGGTTTCTTTAGAATCTTTTGTGTATTCACCGTTGTCTGTTAGAAGAGTTTGGAGTTTCATTCTACTTTTAAGTTTGCCGGAAGCCCATTTATAAGGCCAGTTCCAGGCAGTACTGTTTGCGGTGTATGTTTTCCACGATTCTAATTTCGATTTTTTCAGCAGAAGTTTGTAATTCCGTTTCATGTCGAGGTAGTCGCATTTCCTTGATTCCCTGAGTTCTACGTTGTTTTTAGTCCGTTGGTATACCCTTCTAAGATAGTTCGTTTGTTTTCGTAGTTTTGTCAAGTCATCATTCCACCAGGGTACTGTCCGATGTGAATTGTTAAAAGACCGTTTTCCTCGCGTTTTTCTAAATGTCATGTTACTTGCTTTGATTATCACGGATGTAAATTTCGAGGCAATAGTGTCTGTAGTCATGAATTGTAACTGCGATATTATTTCCCGATCAAGTTCTATTACGTCATCGTGAAGTAAAAATTGCTTTCGCAACTGAGTGCAGCAATTAATTTTAAATTTTTCCCAGTCAGCATTATCGGTTATGTATAGTGAGTAATTTGATGTTCTTCCTGATCCTATACTGTTGTAAGTTGCTAGTATTTCGTAAGTTATACAATTGTGGTCCGAAAAGTTTGTTTCTTTAGAAATTTTCCAATGTTTTATTTCGAAATATTTAAACAAGTTAGTATTAGCAAGAGTAAGATCAATGTTACTTTTTCCAATTGTGCTTTCGAAAGTGGTCAAGTCAGATTCAACATTTAGCAAAATCAAATCTTTAGAAAGAATAAATGCCTCTAAAATTTTTCCTCTTTCATTCGTTTGTTTGTCGAACCAAAATTTTGAACGGCAATTAGAATCCATACCGATAATAATTTTTTCATCCTTGAATTTTGATAAAATCGTTTCTAAATATTGCAGGTCATTATTTATTTCTCTTCCAATTTCAAAATATGCACTAATTACGTAGTATTTTATTTTTCCAATCGATATTTCGGTAAGTACGAGATCGGCATTTGAATATTGAGTAATTAAACAGCCATCGATATTTTTGTTTAAAATTACAACGCCAGCTCTAGGTTTGCAATCATATGTTTGATATACCCGATAGTTACTATAACCTGAAATCTTATCATTTCGCGTGTATGGTTCTTGGATTAAAAGCACATCAATATCATTTTTTAATGTGTACATTTGTATGAAGTCTGTTGTGTATTTTGAATGTCGTGCATTAATCTGTAGAAATCTTATTTGTCTCATGAACTTTTAAAAATAAATATGGTAAAATGAAATTTAAATGTATGTCAGTCTATGCCAAATATAAAAATAAAAATATAGTTGAATTATGTGTTTAGGCTAATGGTATAGTATAGTCAGTATTAGATACTAATTTTTGTACCTCTGTAATGTAGGAAGGGCAGTTTTTATCATATACAGAGTGGTCCGTTCTTCGCATTTGGCTCATTCCCGGTCTCTTGTTAAAGTTTTCGCAGTCGATACACCTGAGATGTTGAGATGTACAGTCTTTAGATGGGTGTCCCTCTCCGCATCTTGAGCAGGCACGTGACAATCCTTCGTGCTGTGGTGAACCTTCAAACATTTACCGCATCTCTTGATTCTGAAATAGTCTTCAACATGAACCTTTTGATACCCTAAGCTGATGCGGTTATAAAGAAGAAGTTCTCTTGCTTCTGCGTTGACTTCCAAAACGGCGTGTCGAAATTCACCTTGCCTGGGTGTCAAAATGATAACTGGGCGAATGCTTTCTTTTTTAAGTCCAACATTTTGGGCCACTAAATAGTCCACTATGTTAGTTAAGGTTATTTCTGGTTCTATATTTTTGATAATAACCCTTGGGTTCCTTTTAGTCAATTTCTTATATTGAATCGAACTTGAATTTTTCAAAACGTTTTCAACTTTATCTAAATCTTGAGGAGTCTCTGTTTGTATAATTAAAGAACCAGATTTCGTTTTGTTTAGTTTTCGAAAAGGGATCTCCAAGTCTTTTGGATTTACAACTTTTTTGAATTCTGAAATTAATTCAATTGGTTGGTCAGTTTCTTTAGGGGTAATGATTGCTTTATAAGTTGGATTAAACTTATTCTTAGACACCATATTTCTTGCAACATTAGAAAAAGTTGGCCTAGTGGTCCCGGAAAGGTTAAGTGAACTATTTAGTCTTTCTGAGTTAGGTGGAGGGTCATTATAAGAAATTGTACTCACGTAGTTTTCTAAATGCGTGATTGCATTGATAACGTTCTTCTTTAGATCTTTTCTAAGCACTTGGTATTGAGAAAGTGATCTCAATGTGTCTAGAACAATTTGCAACGCGTCTATTCGCTCTGCCATCTTGTTGGATATCTTATCTAAATATATATATATATATATATATATATATATATATATATATATATATATATATATATTTATATATATAAACATACAAATATTTGTGTAAAATTATTTTTTTTAATTTTTAAATATTAATAATTATATCACTTTTAAATAATTTTATTAGAATATTCAAAAGAGTAGCCATCTTGTTTTGATTCCGAATCGAATCCAGGTCTTCTGCATCCCCATGGCAGCGCCCTTACCATTGGGCTCACCGTGGGGTCCTTATAATCCTAGCCGTGTCAAACTTTTCTCTTCATCGATTCCACCTGTGCAGATATTACAGCGGGGGCTGTACAAATGTCCAAATGATAGGTCATAGTTGAATATTATTTATTGAAAATTATATATATTTTTTTTTATAATTTTGAAGTAATTATTATAGAATTTTTAAATACTTTTATTAGAAGAGAAATGATTGGCCACGGTCGGGAATCGAACCCCGGTCTTTTGCATCTCAGCCGCAGCTCATTAAGGACAAAATTATTAATGCTACTGATGTAAAATGGTAACTGTGAAGTGTGAGTAAGGGAATTTATTCTATAAAATTTATCTGTTAAGAATCCAAATATTTTGGCAATAACTTGTATCATTCTCAAAGAAAATCGAGAAATTGGGAAGCATTAGTGCATCTCGATGTGCCTTCCCAAGGTCATAAAAAAAAAAAAAAAAATAAATAATAAAAAATACAGTATTTTTTATAATTTACAGATCATATTTGAAAAGTTATTTTGATTTTTAACATCTACTTCTCTTTATTGATTTCAGCTGATGTCTCAACTTGTTTTCTAAGAGCTGCTTTATCTTGATGACTAGGCAAAGTTGTCTATGCAAGGTGTGTCTTCTACGTTAACAATGCTCATTAACTTTCATCCCTGTCACGCTCAACAATTTACCTACAATTAATTGTTGTACTTTTATCAATAGTTCTATATTCTAAAATTAAATTGATGCTCACTTACTTTATTCCTACATATTTCAGCTACAAAAATAACAGACTCATAATCTATATTTACTAGAATAACATTTCGAGAACACTCACTCATGATACCAATCCTTGTTCTCGCTAAGTATTAAAGAATATTATAAATAAATAAATATTCACTACTTAAGAGTGTTTTTATTGAAGTAAAAGTTTACCTTGCAACCGTGAGCAACAATCAACGGAAATATCCCTTCATCATAGCATTACGACATTAAATAATACGACAGTATTATTATAAGGTATGCTAAAACAAGCTATTTAAGAACGTTGATAACTAGCAAACTGTGCATTTCCTTCATGGAATTCCAAGAAAGGCCAAGCATTGGTAACCCTTCCAAAGCAGAATTTAATATTTCTTCAAGTTCACGAAGGGTTGTTTAAATTTGAAATCGTAATTTAAATTAGAATTAATTTCCGACTTCCACTCCCTATTCAAAAAGAATGCTTCCTTTTTTATAATTTTCCAAAATTATTTCTAGAAAATTATGGGTTTTTCGCGTTCGACGAAGTCAAGCTCTCGGATACCAAAATAACAATGTAAGTATATGTTGTGTATTATATGACTAAATAAATTAAAATTTTCCTAGGACACTTTTAAGAAATTTGCTACTGGTTGCAGTGGAAACCAATACTTTTCGCTAAATAATCTGAAAGTATAAGTAAGATATTAAAATATGATTGTATAACAGGGTTCATGTAAAAATCAAATAGAAATAAATAATTTTGTAACACTTCTGTGGAATAACAATTTTTATTTAACAAAAATAACAATATTCAATGCCACTCAAATTATGAGAACACAAATATTGAAAGAAACAATTAAGAAGGTTACAAAAATGATCACTTCATAACACAGAGAAAGTTATTTGACTTGAGCTTCAGATCCAAGATCAACTCTCTAGTCCTATCGCTCCTTATTCATAATCGTAAAGAGAACAGTGTAGAATCTTCTGGCCCGGCGTAGATAGTACTAGAACATCGTAGTCACAAACACGTACTATGACAGTTTTTTCCGGCTCTTAGTTCGTTCCAACCATAAGTATAGAACCATTCTAGACCATATGAACCAGGGTTTGAAATCGATAATTATTAAAATAAAAATAAAAATCAAATCCGATCAAAATTTTTATCTGGAATTTTTAAAAATCATGTGATGATTTTTATTTTTGATCAAAAGTGAAAAAATCATAACCTGATAGTTATTTTTGGATTAATTTTTTTCGATTAACAATAATAATCATTTTCGACTAATACTTTTATAAATCTGAAATATAAATTTTTAATTTAGTAATGTGATATTCAGAAGAATATTACACCCCCTCCACCCTTAAAAATTTGACATTACATTTCAAGATACGTAGAATCTGGAAATTGAATAAAAAAATTCGTCCGTCCGCTGTACCATTTGAAACTACTTTGCCAATTTTAATACAATTTTGCACAAAGGCCCAAGCTCATCCGGGGACAATCCTAGTACCTACCTCTTTATTCTGATCCGCCATTTTGATTCAAAACCAATTACCTGATTTGAGGGGCCATAATTCGGTCATTACTGAAGTTAGAAGCAAAATAGCACCAGATTTGGAATCCACATGTTTAAACCTTACAAACAATAAAAAAAAACTTATTTGGATTTGGAAATAATTTAGCGGTTTTGGGACTTTATTTTAGAGAATTTTATTTATTTATTTTTAATTTTTAATTACTTGGGAAACTTTTGAACATGTTGAACATTTTGTGGATTTATACCACCTTTGCGGTATAAACGTGTTTTGTGGTATCTACACACGTGTTCGTCGTTTTGTTTCTCCCATATCGTAACACAATATCTAACACAATATATCCATTCCAATACAAGATTTTCTGATTTCTTTCACACGGGGGTGAAATTTTATGTTATTGGGGGCTTGCTTTTAAAAAAATATTAATTTTGTATTTTAGTGGCGGGGTGGGGCGCACTATATAAAAATTAGAACTTCGGATTTCTTTCACACGGTGGTGCAATTTTATGTTATCGGGGGCGGTATTTTGAAAAAAATATTCATTTTGTATTTTAGTGGCGGGGTGGGGCGCACTATATAAAAATTAGAACTTCGGATTTCTTTTACACGGTGGTGCAATTTTATGTTATCGGGGACGATATCGTTGGAAAAAATATTTATTTTGTGTTTTAGTGGCAGGGGGGGAGGGCGCACTGGTAATAGTTAGATTTTCCGATTTCTTTCACATATTAGTGCGCCCCCCCCCCAAACAAAAATACAAAATGAGAATTTTTTTTAAAGGATAGCGTCCCCGAAACATAATATTGGACCCCTGAGTAAAAGAAATCGGAAAATCAAACTATTTCCAATGCGCCCCCCCCCCCCCCCCGCTAGTAATATAAAAAATTAATATTTTTTTTAAAAACATCGTCCCCGATAACATAGAAATGGACCCCCGTGTGAAAAACGTCCGAAATTCTAATTTTTTTATAGTGCGCCCCCCCCCCCACGCTAACAAAATACAAAATTAATAGTTTTTTAAAACCACTGCTCCCGATAATATAAAATTGGACCCCCGTGTGAAAAAAATCCGAAAATCTAATTTGCTTTTAAAAGGTGATTTTTATTTTCTGATCTGTATTTTTTTTATCGCAATTTAATCATTATTATTTATTTAATACCATATCACTCGGTGAGTGATAACTATTTTTAATACAATGAATATCAAAGATCGATTTAAATTTTTATTTATAAATCAATAATGATTTTTAAATTCAAAATAATAAATAATAATTATTATATGATATTTTGGAAAAAATAATTATCGATTTCAAACCCTGATTATAACCAATAGTAAAGTAATTACAAAGGTAAAATTCTTTTTTTTTTTTTGCTACCTAGATATTTCGTTGCAGTGACTTTCTACCACTTCATAAACTGAATAGGTATTCCTTCCTTAAATTAAAAGGTTTCCAACGGAATATATAATACTGGGGAATGAAATTTTGTTAGGGGAAAATCATATATTTTTTCTCTTTTATTTAATTATTAATCCTATCATATTTTATATTTAGCCATTTCTTATTAGTAAGAGCCTGTTATTTACTGTTTAACTTATACATACCTCAAATACCTAATGTCAGTTTCGTACGACAAATCCTTTCTCTGGTGGTCTGTTCACAAAGCATAGACCATTTAGCGGGACTAAGTTATTTGGACTAAGGGGACCCCATATATTTCCGTTAAAACCGGCAGGCTAAAAATTTTATAATCGCAATGCTTTCCCTTAGTACAAATCTCATTTATAGGAAAGTGGCACCGGGAAGACCACCGGAAGATCAAGTCCGCCATGGGGTGATGTCGATGGAGAGATAGAGTTGAATAATAGAAACAATAAGATAAATGGCAGAAGCGGCTCTAATTGAATGTAAAAAACACCTATTAATACTAGGTTAATATTTTTAATGCATTTCAACTCTATTATTTTCAGTAGTTGTATAGTTGATTTTACTAAATCCTAAAAATTCTAACAGGGTGTTGGAAAATTGGCTTCAAGTCTGATTTACGTCCTTGTCCTAACAAAAAAATAAAAGTGCACGAACCTCTCCTAAAAACAACTTGAAAGAGTCGATTATTTTCTGGAATAAGTGCAAAAGATAAGAACTTTAATAATATTTAGTTCCTTCGACTTTATTCTAAACCTAAATTAACAAGTGTGACTATGATGCGCCCTAATGAGGTTACATTTTGTAATAGAGTGCTGAGGAAGTTTACACTTCATTCCACAGAATAAAGTCTATGTTAAAATAGAACATGATAAGAAATAACCGACTAATTCACGTGCCCCAAAAACGCACCTGTCCCACTTCACTTTAGAAGAAAAATATAAAAAATAAGGGACGAAATTAAGAGATTCAAGAAACTTTGGTTTATCTGAGGTAGGTAGTAACTTCGTATTATTTAGTACTGAGAAAAGATATCTGAAGAGTCCTCTCGAAACGCAGGGAGCCTATTGAACTTTAGATTTAGTTAGAGTAAAAGAGGAGGTAAAAAACATTAAGTCTGGGTAAAAAATAAAATTAGTTTAAAATCTTTATTTTACCCAGCAAAAAGTGCATAACTTTAAATATTATTAAGCACCTAATATATATATATATATATATATATATATATTTTTTTTTTTACAAACTAGATATCCAGTCCGTGTCACAAAAAAAATGAGCACTTTTTTGAAAATTGTCAACTCTTTTAATTTAACCTCTATCAGAGATTTTCAATAAAGAAACAACTATTACTGGAAATTTTGGTAGGAAAGTTTGATGTAGAATTGTTGGTATTTTTTGACTGTATATATTGACCCTTACTTAATATGATAAGGTGCGATGTGTAATTCTGAATTTTTCCATATATTCTATTATAACTTATGGAAACGGACTTTATCGTCATGGGGATGGTCTCATGCGATACAAGAACATATAAAACACCAAAAACGAAGATTAAATTACCCGACTTTCAGAAGATTTTCAGCTGTGCATGTCTCGTTTCTTACAACCAATACAGTTTTATGCTTGTATGTTTCAATAACGTACAATTTTGTCGATATTTTTTTTTTTTTTTTTTTTTTTTTTTTTTTTTTTTTTTTTTTTTTTTTTTTTTCATGCACTGAACTCTATAATTCCAAAAGCAAGACTTAGGGGAGTTCATTCACACTACAATGTGGTTAAAAAATATATAGATATTATTTTTAAATCTGTTGAGTATCCCACGGAGCTCAGGGCCATATTCAATTGATTTTTTATTTAGCCATTTTGAAATACAATGAAAAGCGACATTTAATTGTTTAACAACTCTCAATCATAAAGCATTTAGCAATAGCATTTAAGAAACTATGGTTGGAATTACTCATGGTTCATCAATTTTTCTAAAAAAGGAACTTTTTTAACATCCGAAAAAGAAAAGGGTTTTAATAAAATTATGCCATTCGATAAAATGGCAAACATTTAATAATTGCCTTTCGCTCTCCATTTATTTTGATGTTTTAATACATATTTTGCTAATCGGGGCGGAGACAAATGCAACAAATCAAAAATATTAAAAGACTCACAAAATCATGATTTATAAATCGTGCAAATAACCCGACTTTGTTTTATATATGGAAGATAGTTTATAAAATGGCTAAAACTAAAAATACTGCAACAATATTGTGGGTTCAAATAATTTTTATTTAAGAAAGAATAGAAAACACAACAGCAGACAAAAATAAAGGCTCAAATTATTAACAACGTTACAAAAAGGAACTGCTAGTGACAAGACAGTGACACAAAAGTAATCATATTCTTCGATTTACAGAGCGAGACTAAGACCCTAGTTCATTAAAATATAAATAATATTAACTTTCATCGAAGACTGTCTTATGACATAAACGAGCTGACAGAAAATTTGAAATCTTTAAACGACCGGTATAGCCCACCCCGACGACTACGAACGCGGTGGTCAAGAAACCAGCTTAGTTAATTATCAAACTTTGTTTATTACATGTGAAAAGTTTATTTGTTGTTAATTAATACAAAAAATTTCTGAATAAAAATTAGAATTAATTTTTATCCGAGTCTGCGCATGCGCTAGCTATAGTTAAAACACACGTAATATCGCTCTCTAAAAAGTTACTTTTTTAGTAGTTAAAAAGTGTAGTGCCCGTTGAAAAAACAGTGTACATAGTTATATTAACTACCTAGCACGGTGAGGGACATAAATATTGTGAGTAATCACTTGTTTATTACAGTTAAAGTGAACACTATAAACAACTTAGTGCCTAGTGAGTAGGTAGGACAGCCATAATCCCTTCAGTAGCCTTCAGGCTTCTGACGGGAGTGGGTCTGTGTCACTCAATTTTACCTAAAATTACGTAATTTTCAAAATACGTAAAGGTCTTATCTTTTTATTTTTTTTTCTTCCTTTTCTTCTCATTTATGACCCATGAGATATTTTCATCAAGTCATGTCGTCTAAAAGGTCTCGATCAGTCGGCTCCACGCCGCGTTCTTCACCTCAAAAACAGAAAGCTCGCCGTAATAAACGAGATACACCACCAGCAACCGCTGCTATTTGTTTACAACCTGAACCCCAGCCGGGTACTTCCAATATGACAGAGGAATCTCCATTCTTCACCCCTAACCGTTTCGAGCTGCTACAAAATAATAACGAAGAAATGGAAACAGCTCACATTCCCAGGGAACCACGACCTCCTCCTATTTTCGTCAAAAATATTAAAAATTTCCACCTTTTATGCACGCATCTAAATAAAATTTGTCCAGGTGATTACTCGTGCCTAAACCGAACCAACGACACAAAAATATCACCCGACACTCCGGAAACATATAAAAAAATTGTAAAATACTTATCCGAAACCAAGGCAGATTTTCACACGTACCAACTACGTCAAGAAAGGTCACTAAGGGTGGTGATAAGAAATTTACATCCTTCAACCCCAGTAGAGGTGATAAAAGAAGAACTGTCAGCTCAGGGCTTCAAAGTACGGCAAATAGTAAACGTTTTAAAAGACAACAGAGAAGAGAACGGAATTAAAAATAGAACCCCACTACCACTATTCTTCGTGGACCTAGAGCAGTCACCTGGAGTTGAAAAAATATATGAAGTTAACAGAATATACTACACTATTGTGAAAGTAGAAAAACCTTATTCAAAAAGGGAAATAATCCAGTGCCACAACTGCCAGTCATACGGTCATACAAAAACCTATTGTCACCACATACCACGTTGCGTGAAATGCGGTGGCCAACACAAATCAGGTGAGTGCACTAAACCTAAAGAGACCGCTGCGGTATGTGCCCTGTGCAAGGAAAATCACCCGGCCAACTACAAAGGGTGTCAAATTTACAAAAAACTCAAGACTCGCTATTATAGGAAACCCCAGGGTCAAGACGAAGAAAATAAAAACAGAAGAGGACCTTCAAAGACAGTGGATTCGTCTGTTTCGTTTGCACAATTACTAGGAGGTGGAAGTGGAAACGATAACTGTGAGGCCCTGCCGCAACCACAGCAACAAAGCACATCTCAACCACAAACTGGACCCTCTTCTATTCCTCAAAATACTCCCTATCCTCAACAATCCCATCAACACCCAATTTCTTCTTCCTTTGCCTACCCATGACTTCCTACAATCTACAGCAATAGTAGTCAAAACGTTTTCCTTTCCGGTCACAATAGCATCAGGATATTGCCCTCCTAACAAATCCATATCCAATATCCAGTTAACTTCCCTCTTTGATTCCTTGGGGCATCACTTCATCCTGGGTGCAGACCTAAATGCCAAGCATCAACAGTGGGGTTCCAGAACCACGAATTCTCGTGGACGAACATTGCTGTCTGCACTCAACTCCCACCGATATACACTTCTTTCACCCAACTCTCCCACCTACTGGCCTACAGATCCCAACCGCAACCCTGATATCCTGGATTTCTTCATCCACAGCGGCTTGGGTCCCCTCAATAGTTCCATCACACGTCTTGACGATCTTTCATCCGATCATAGTCCCTTAATTTTCCAAGTATCTCTAGCCCCTATCCCCAAACCTTCCCCCCCTTCCTTCATCAGAGGCCCTGTTAACTGGAAACTCTTTCATCAAATCCTTTCCGACAAAATTGACCTCAGAATATCCTTAAAAACCCAAGAAGATCTTGATAACGCCGTACATTCCTTTACCACCACAGTTCAACAAGCGGTCTGGACTGCCTCCTCCCCAAATCACTCCTCTCGACCTCCTAACACTAATAGTTTACCGCAATACCTCCTAGACCTAATCCAAATCAAGCGCCGTGCCCGATCATTATGGCAACAGTCCAGACATCCTTCCGACCGCCGCTCCTACAATCACTATTGTAAACAGGTAAAGAAGGAATTGGCTTCTTTCAGATCCCTTTCCTTCAACTCCTACCTTACATCCCTATCCTCTCAAGATAATTCCCTATGGAATATCACTAAAAAGATCCTTAAGACCCACTCCATTTCCCATCCCCTCAGGCTGGATGATGGATCCTGGGCAGTTTCTGATGAGGAAAAAGCCGAAGAGTTCGCCAAACACCTGTCCTCTACGTTCACGCCTCATCCAGAATCTCATCCTACCAACACCACACTAGTCCAAGAATTCCTTTCTTCTCCAATCCCACTCGCTTTACCACCTCAAGTAGTAAATCCCTCTGAGGTCAAATACCTTCTGCGTAAACTTACTCCTCGTAAATCTCCAGGATATGATCTCCTCACTCCACAAATTCTTAGACAACTTCCTCCCAAAGCTATCCTATTTCTCACATACATTTACAATTGCATCCTAAGAACCACCCACTTCCCAATACTGTGGAAACATTCCACCATTATCCTTTTCCTAAAACCGGGCAAACCTTCCAACAGTATGACATCCTACAGACCAATCAGCCTACTTCCTATCCTTTCAAAAATCTTTGAAAAGATCCTTTTAAAACGAATCCTTCCGATTATAGAATCTCAAAATATTCCCACCCATCAATTCGGATTCCGTTCAATGCATTCCACTGTCCAGCAAGGGCTCCGAGTTGTTGACCACATTTCTGCAACCCTAGAATGCAAGCAATATTGCTCCGGCGCGTTTCTGGACATAGCGCAAGCTTTTGACCGGGTATGGCACGCCGGATTGCTCTATAAGCTTAAATCCATTTTACCCCAGTCCTTATACTTAGTCGTACGATCCTACCTCTCAAACCGATCCTTCCGAGTTCGCTGTGGAACAGAATTCTCCGATTGCTATCCAGTGGAGGCCGGTGTTCCACAAGGCAGTGTCTTGGGTCCCGTCCTTTACATCCTCTTTACCTCTGATATTCCTACTTATCCTGACACCCTCCTGGCAACATTCGCTGATGATACGGCCATCCTATCCTCCAACACAGACCCTGGAACAGCATCCTCTAACCTACAAAGGCACCTCTCCCTAATTGAACACTGGTGTAAAAACTGGCGCATCAAAGTAAACGAAGCAAAGTGCAAGCATATAACGTTCACCCTTCGACGCAGATACTGCCCACCAGTTTTTTTCAACTCTGTTCAACTTCCCTTCTCAGACACGGTACGGTATCTAGGCTTCATGTTAGACAGAAGACTGACGTGGAACCCACATACTAGACTAAAACGACAAGAGCTTAACCGACGATTTGGCCAACTTTATAGACTGCTAAACAGGAAATCAGAACTTTCAATCAACAACAAACTACTTATCTACAAAACCATATTGAAACCTATCTGGACCTGCGGCATCGAACTGTGGGGAACAGCTAAACCCTCTAACATCAAACGCATCCAATCCTTCCAGTCCAAAATCCTCCGAACAATAGTCAATGCTCCTTTCTATGTATCCAACAAAACCCTACACCATGACCTTGATATCCCGTTCGTTCAAGAACTAATCCCGAAGAAATTCTCCAAATTTCACAGTAACCTTACCCATCATCCTAATCCTACCGCTCAATCCCTATCAAGCTCCACTCATCCCTACAACCCTCTTTGAAGGTTAAAGCGGCAGTGACCACATGAAGGCCACACTTTTGTAAATGTGCATATACCGGAGTTCTGGCAATGGCCAGATTCTTCGCTCAAGTCAGGTGTGCTTGTGGCTATTGCGCCCTCGCTCAGCCTCCACTGGCTTTAACACCAGTGATGCGGCTGAGAGAGAACCGCGGAAACCTCTTGAGGCTTGCTTTTCCCTCCTCCATAGAGGAAAAAGTCTGCCTCCGGGTTCTCCAGCCTGAATGTAAATAGTGTATGAATGTGATTAAGATTTTTTTTTTTTTTTTTTTTCTCTTTTATTTTTATTTCTTTGTATATTTATAGTTTTTGTAAATAATGTATGAATGTGCTCAATTAGCACTATTACCAATGTCTCGAATGAGACAGAATGTAATAATATCAATAAAGAGTTTTCCTCATTGCAAAAAAAAAAAAAAAATTTTATCCTTTGTTAACAATGAGGTATTAAAAACCAAAAAAGGAAAATATGAAGAATAAAACATTCAATAATGAAATTTCTAAATGGATACATTTATACATATTCCCACTAAAAAAAGGATCCCAATTGTTTGATGGAAATTCAGCACTGTCAACTGGGGTGACTCATCAGCTCAAAATATATGTAATAGGGAAACCATACAGTTATTGGCACCCTTAAGACTACATTTCTGTGGTTAAATTTAAAAAAATAATTTTTATATAGGGATCAAATAGAAACTTCCGATAGCTCCTCTTTATCTAGCCCATCATAAAGAATCATAAAGACTTAAGAGGTTTTTTGGGGTCAAAAGTTCAATGGTTTTACAATATGGCAATATTTATTGTTAAAAGGGCCAAATCTAGTTATTGGCAACCTGTGGATTTAATTATGAGATCCTCCCTATGGTTAGTTTGCTAAACACTTACTTCATAGATGACTTAGAGGACCCTTCAAACATTAGACCCAAGTATATCTTGTAATAAAATTAGGACCTCTTTTTTTAAGTTAAAGTTGGGGTGCCAATAACTGTATGGTTTACCCTACAAAAGTTTTTTTCTTCCTTAACAAAACAGCTAATACAAAAATATTTTAAACATAAAATTTACTGAAGGAATAAAGAAGAAATTTCAGAATACGGAAAACTCTATCCTTTCATATGTAGGACTTACTTTAACAACAATGACTTTAAACTCGTTCCTATCAGGAACGACCTCTCCTCTATCTGTCGGTCGCAGGTAAGACGAATGTAAATCTCCATTACCTCAAATCTTTAAAATGTTTGCCATTTAATATTTAACAGAGTTTTTTCCGAGTAGTTAAACAACTATAATATGACCAACATTGTAAGCGACGTGAGACAAATGCCTCTCTACGATTATTTATTTAATATTATCTTTTATGTTTCGGGATTGCTATATCGTCATTAGCTTTTTTTTTTATGAAATCACCTAGATTGAATTTTCCACAATCAAATATTTGGTTTGGAAATCAAATATTTGGAAATCTCCCTCTTTTTTTTTTCATTCAATCGCTTTGATAAAACCAATATCAGTGAAAGGATCGACATTAGGATTGGTCACATCTTCATGAAACCCTCTTTCTTTTAATACCCTGTTCGCTAAAATCCATCACTCCTGAAAGCTGATTAAGGGATCTTTTCATGGATAATTAAAGAAATGAATAAATAAATAAAAGAAATAATACACACACTATTTATTATCTATTTTCTACATTTAAATTCAGCCTTGGACACTGAGGACCAGGCTTTTCTCACAACGTATTAAAGACTATTAATTTTTTTACTGTAGATCTTACACATACAAAAAAAAAAAGTTGGCTTAAGAATAAATGATAAATTCATGTCTTATTGGCTTGGAATTTACAAGAAATCCTCTGAAACAGTTCTACGAATCAAAGGCCAGACTCGGGGTAAAACCCGCTGTTTATTTTATTTTTATGAGCAGCGGTCACGACCTGCATAGACGTCTGATGAGTTGTCGGGGTTCTATGTACATGTTGATAATGAATTTTCTGACTTAATTACTCCTGACAGAAATATTTATGTATGGATGGAAATAAGCGGTGGGCTTATTTCCGGCCGACCCGGAGCACCGGTAGATGAAGTCCTTCCCGTTGAGAGGCTTATTAAACATGAGTACAAAGCGAGGATAATGGCGGCAGTCGTTCATAAAATTTTATTTTAATGTTTCAGCTGCAGAAATTAAATAACTAAGCTGAAGGCATTAAAATATATTCGATGTTTTAACAAAGATAATTTTTACATTATTAACTTTTTTTCCACAACTTTATTGCGCAATGCCGATTTTAATGTTAACTGATTCTGCCTTTATTTTTTTGGTGATATCTTTCCCCAAACCTTTCCATGTTATAGAAATATTTTTTTCTGACTAAGTCATCCCTATTTCGACAGTGACTCGTTATTTCACTGTACCAAGTTTTAATATAATTGCCTCAGCGAGCTGTTGATTGAAACTCTCCCCCAAACAGAAACTAATAGGGCTTGTGACATTTTCAGTTAGACATTTTCACCTGCAGAAGTATAGGTTAAACATTAGTTAGTTCTGATAGATTGAGTAGTTTATTTTTTTCTATCGGTTAGAACGAAAAACAAAAACTTTCTGATTTTTTACATAATACCCAGTATTGCAACATTATCTGTCCACCGGTGCTGGCGCCAAATAGAACACAACGAATAGAGGAGGTTTTCAATCAAATACACTATTTCGATTATATTTATGTAAATATTGGTCAAAATAATTTATATATTTTAATAGTTTGAGTAATCATTATCTTTGATATGTTGAATTTGTTGAGTGGCATCTAATATTTATTACCTATCGCATTTCGTTCACTCCTTTCAACTGCGTCATATCTCAAAAATCGGCTATTCAATTTCTAAATGCAGTCACTGAAAGTGTAGTAGAGCCTACTTTTTAACTCGATCCACGTTTCATTTACCAAATTAATAAGAAAATTATAAATAAGAAATAAATGTTAAAAATATGTATGTGTATATTCTTCTAGCTGAAGATCGGGAAAAAAAAGTCAACTATTATCTAAACTGACCTAAAGGGTATTAAGGACTTTAATCGTAGGTCTTAATCTGCCTCCACTAATATCTGATTAGTTTTATCGATGGTTTATCCATATTTAATGCGGCATAATTTCATTCACGAATTTATCTGAGATTATTCGTTATGGACAATAAAAACTGACGGACATAATTGATGGAGTTTACACTATTATTATGCGATTTATCAACGTTTATTCTTATTTTTAAAAGTGACCTTAAATTTTAATTATTATTCGATTTATCAACGTTTCGTTTATTCTTATTTTTAAAAGTGAGTTCTGCTTCCTTAAATAATTTATAAATAAATATAATAAATTCAAATCTGAAAACGTTTTTTCCTTTTATATATATTTGGAAATTTCTCAGGGATCATCACGATTTTAAAGCTCCTTATTATTAATTGTACAAATTTTCTTAAAAAATAATTGTATGGAAGTAGCGCTGAAACTACACTTGGAGACGTAGGTTGCCCGTCGCAGTATTGTAATGCAAGAGAGGAGTGGGTAGTTGTTTAGCCACCATTAAACTATTTTTAGTCGGATAATGAGATGTGCACAAACGGAGTTCCATACATCTAAACAAGAACAGCTTAAATGGTTACTCCCAATAAATCTGGTCAAGTCACTCGCAACGGGCGTAGAGATCAAGGACGACGACCTTGATGTCATATAGTAGTGATGCATGCGAAGGGTTATAGTAGTGATGCATCATTATCACTATTATAACCCAAGAGAGGTTAAGCTATTACTGGCTCGAACGTTACATGAGACTCACTCCGCTGTCCATCCGAGGGCCATACGGTCGTTTGTACAAAAATAAAATAAAACATTATTACTTTATTTTATTTGGTTTAAATGATATGAACGAGTAGGTTGAAGCAACCACCGGGAAAACTGTTCTTAAATTTCATTAGTTAAACCATTGACAAGGTTTCGCTGGTTCGCCCCTGTCTGGTCACATCGGAAATCCTCTGCCTTCTATATCCATTTTACCCCTTCACCTTAATAATAATAATAATAATAATAATAATGCTTTATTATTGTAAAAAAAGAAAATACAAAATTTCATTCAAGCATTTACGGCTTGGGACGTACCCGTCAGCCGGCCCTTCACCTTCCTAAATTAATGTTTCTGCCCTGCATACATGTAATTTAGAAATATGCCACTTTTCCAATTATAAACCAATGGCAAACCCTAACGAAAACTGGACGGCAAAAACTGAAGTCACAGTTCAATAGGAATAGAAGGAAAATGGCCAAAGAAAACAAATGCCTCTGTAGGTGGGCCTGAGGTTTAATCCTTAGCAACAAGATATTTTCTCAAACTGGGGTCACCTGTGGTCTAGAGGTTAGCATGGCAACCTACAATACTAAAGGTCGCGGGTTCGCGCCCCGTGGTGGCCCTTTAATTTTTTAGTAAGAGTAAAGAATCCTTAGCTATGCCGTCCCTCGGATAGGTTCCGAGCCTGTACGATGTCAGGTACTCGTTAAAGATCCCAACCCTAATTATACCTGGATAGGCAAAATTTAGGACTCCCACTGTAGCATCGTCCGATTAGGCTTAGTAGCATAAAGAGACGTCAAACAAATTAACCATTTCAATTTTTCACACTTGTTTGTTTTCTTCTTTTTTTCAAAATATGATTTAGGTAATTTCCATTTTTTCCTAACAGATTACTTCATATTTATTGATTACGGATGGGCAAACCTATTGAAATTTTAAACAGTGTTTTCAAAAGAAATTTGATTCACGAGCTTACTAACACGATCATTATAATTTCAAACGGCAAAAATATGGTTTACTTTCTTTCTTTTTACCTAATCTAATCTTTACCTATATTTATTAAACGAAATTCGCTTTTCTCCTGGCGAGTTTATTGTGCCTCGCTAAGGAAACAAAAGGTAAGCTGCCTTTGAATCCACAACTTTGCAAATCACCAAACATAAGTAAACAATGGTATACAATTTTCAAATCAATCTGTTTATAGGAGGTTGTGTCTCAGTTTTATAAAAGGAGCTGAAACAGGTTTCAGTTTAAAATAAACAAAAATGGCCCATTTTCACAAATTTAAACAACAGTTAAATTTACAATAAAGAAAAAGAATTAAAAAAAAAAATTAGTAAATTTACACATGACTGAGAGAAAAACTACCACAGGCCATGTTATTACTTGGCTGTGTTACCTTCAAGATTGAAGGAAATAATAAAAACCAATCCTCAATTTTGCTTAAATGCCTCAGGCGTATCGTCATACAGATACCCATTAAGTCATAGATCCTTATCCCTCTCCTGTTCCGGACACACCCCCCCAGACCGTATCCTCCACATCGTGGAGGACAGTCCCCACCAAGTACAGGGTGGGAGCTGACCCAAGGTGCTACAAGGACGAGAATTGAGGGGTGCTCAGGCTCCAGTTGTTGGAGAGCAGCGGTCACAGTCACTAAGGTAAGTAACATTCATAGAGTATAAAACAATACTTACCAAAGATAAATCCGTGTATATACATATATATATATATATATATATGGACAAAAGTCTCAAATTAAGAATAAAATATATATGTTTGTATAAAACCATAGATTTTACGAATGGAAAAAGATTAAAGAGAAATGATAGTTCGAAGAATGGAACACTATGTTTAAATTATTTTGGTGGTATCCATAAAAAAAGTCTATTTCATGTAAACAAAAAAATATATAAATAAGTATCCATCACAAATTGAAAAATCATAGAAACTAAGCATTTAATTTGCTGTATAAGTAAAGCCACACATGAGGTTTGAAGAGAGTATGTTTCAGTAGAATTTTAATAGACGGGTATCCTAACAATATGTTTTAAGTGATTTCAACGCCCGGATAGGAAACGTTTTTATATGCTGGTTGCAAATATTAATGAATATGAAAGAATTTTGAAGCTGATATGGTATTCTACGGTTGTATGTGAAGTGTGGCCTGTAATGGTTAGCGATGAATTTCATTTCAATTTAATTTTTGTATATTTCAAA
The DNA here is from genome assembly GCA_911387785.2 of Aelia acuminata. NCBI lineage: Eukaryota > Metazoa > Arthropoda > Insecta > Hemiptera > Pentatomidae > Aelia > Aelia acuminata. The sequence goes on from OU426978.1 coordinate 94,743,215, forward strand.
AAGGACCAAGAAAGCAATTTTAGAATAAGCAGTGAGATCTTCTATTTTCGTTCGTCATATTTAAATATTAGCATAGAAAGAAACATATTATTATTTCATTATCCTTAAGTTACGATTTATAATAAATAATCTTAAATACAATTTTATTAAAACTCTAAGCATTGATTCCGACCTACAAAAACAAACCATATAGCTTAGTAAAAATTTTCATCTAATAAATTAATACCAAATTATAAGATTACAACAATTATGTAATAATGCCAAATCAGTACAATGCATAACAACTTTAGAGAGATTTTATTTATACAACTTCCATGACCCACATTAGACCTTAAACCGTTCTGAAGGTTTCGGATCGGAACGTGGGTAATTTATTGTATAATAGTTCATTCAATGTTTGGCTTTCCATAGCTGCAACACGTTTATTAATTAATGTTAATTAGATTTTTTTCATAAATAAACTAAAAATAATTGGCTGGTAATGTTACGGGTATTTGTTTAAACCAGTAATACCTTAATTGGTATTAGATAATAAATATTATCGTTAAAATATTATTATTTGTAATTTTATAATTGGGTATATTTCAAGCAAGAAGAAGAGGACTCTAACAGACAGAAAGTAAATAAAAATAATATTTCTATTAATTATTACAATCAGTAGACATGTGTAGAACAATCATACTAACTAGTAAGTGTAATGGAAGGCATTTAACACATGTTTATTTTAATAGTAAATAGAGCCCAAGGCTAAAAGCAGTGGAAAGTATGATTTTCCCCTATGAGCATGTTTATTTATGTTTTTGTGCCGAAAAGAACCAATTTAATTTTACTTAAAAACAAAATAGGTTTTCTAATGATTTTCTCTGATTTTCTTCGATTTTATAATTTACATAAATAAAATACGAGGTGGTTCTTATCTGTAGAAAATTATATTCATCTATTATAATTATTTTGATTCCTAGAAGTGGGAGCGAAATATGGTAACATAGAAACAAAATCTAATGTTTATTTAATTGTGAAACCTTTATATTATATAATTATTTACTAACGTCACATCACGGATGAGAGCGAATTGAACTTGACATGGTAAGGCTTCGATGAAAACCAACTCGTTCGCCTTGCACCGGCATTTGTCGCGCTCTGGAACGTTCTCCAGTTCTTTTTAAGGAATTACGGAAGTCGATGCGCACATCAAGTGCTTTTGGAGTGCAAAGCAAAACATAAGCGACTATTTTAAGAAAGAATTTTGTCATAAATAATTTCCTTGAATCAATTTTGAAAATCAACAAAAAAACAAAAAAACCCAAACATTAGACCTGAAAATTTGTAATTTCTTTTGCATTGCTTGGAGGATTCAAACCTCAGGTTTTCCAAGTCTATGTTTTTTCAAAATTATCTTGTTCCTTGTTTCAAATTCTCTTGCTGGTCGTCTTCAACTATTTTCAGGCCTCCTTATTCGCACCTCGATTTCCTCATAGGCCCATTTTCATCTCTCCAGATCTTTTCTACGCCATAGATCGATTGCAGTCTGGACCTTCCACTCCTTCTTAAGCAACAAAAAAAAAAGCAATAAAAAAATGCAATAAAATCTTTATAAACAATTTTAAAACTTTTAAATTCTAAATTTAAAAAGATTGCTTTATTTAAGAAATGTAAATGACAAATTAAGTGAAGCTCAATGCAAGCAAGCGTCTCATACAGTTTGGGGTTAGTCTGATTCGATTTATGATTTATTAAGGGTAGTCTTCGAAAATTTATTTTTTTGTCAATTTAAGAAACGAAGAGAGGATTTCTTTTCATAATTTTATCTAGTGAAAAATAATTTATAATCATTTTAATGATATTTATATTATTCTACGAATAAAACTAGCACTATAAGATAATATTTTAAATTATTCAAATTAACGCGAAAACACGTCATGTCTCCTGTACATACTTTTTTCTAGACCTTTTTAATCAAAGTGTTCTTGACATGTATTCCTTCTCATTACATAATTATATAATACGCTGAAGTTACTTGATATAATGCATTTGGTATCATTATTGTAATGAACGCGGTTAAAATAAGGTTTTTATATTATGTGATTTAATCAATAAATTGGGAAGCATAAATGTAATAATTGGGTTCATTGTCAACACGAAAGTAATTGTCAGTGAGCGAAGTTAACCTTGATAGACAATTTTTTTCTTTTTTTTTGTTTCAGACATAACCGAGATCATGTCCTTGATTGGTTCGTAGGAGTGTTCTTAACACTTTTACTTCGTGTCCGCGTTCACTTGAATTAAAATTAATGGGTCTTAAAAAATTATAATAAAATATAACTTGCAGTGCCCACGTCAGAATCTTAAGGTTTATGAAAAAAAAAAAATGGTTAAAAAAGCATAAAACATACATTAGCTGTATGTATAATATAATAATAGTATAATGTAATATACGTTGGCAGTCGTTTCTCGTATTTGTGATAAATGTACTTTGCTTGAGTCACGATACAGGCGCTGGACACCATCCCGCACGACCGATCCACGATTTCCCCACTCCTGCTTCAATGATAACCGACCGATTGTGTGCCTACTAACTACATTGGTTTTCTTTATAACTTGAATGTGATTTATTAACGATGATTTATAACTATTTACATACGTTTATGAATCTTATGACCCAACATTTCCTTTGATTTATTTTTAAAATTTTATTCCGTCCAATTTCATTTTTTTTTAAATTCAATTATGTTCCTCGTATATAATTCCGCATGTGCGGAAGATTACCAGATATATGAAAAGAATAAAAAATAGGAGAAGGAAACAAGTGATCTAGTAGGAGCAAGTGACTAACAAGTGACTAAAAAGGGTGTGTTGTATCTAAAAAAGTTCAGGGACGAAAGTAATGAGCATTATTATAGAAAGGGGATACCGAACTTAACTATACACTACTATATACACTATAACTACCTAGTCAGCAAAAGGGGAACAAAACACTAAGGCCGGGCATAAGTTGGGGCCCTGACATGCCCTGAGATGAGGTGAGGTGACCAAGGAATGCAGTGATTAAGCCGACTGCGCGCGGGTGGTGTGAAAGTTGGGATTTGATTCTATTGAAAACTGCGGACCCGAAAAGCCGCGTTCGTAAATGTGCACTATTTATATTAGAGTTCCTATGACCTCGGAGATCAATTAATAAAAACATTAGTGCACGAAATACCTTAAAGTTGCTATTAACCCTAGAGTGGTCGCGCGGGGTGAGTCACACCCCAGACAAAATGATTTGTTGTTCATTTCCATATTTTAAAAAAACCAACTAATTTCCCTTTTATATTTCTTGGATTTGCTTATTTTGATGTCATCTTGTAAATTTTTAAAAAAAATTTCTTAAATTTTTCATTTGATTTTTTTTTATTTATTATAACATGTTTTATAATTTTTTTTATTGATAAATACCGTAAGGGAAATAGTAGGGGAATATCCTGCTCATAGGTGGACCAATAAGAATGGAGAGAGATTGGTTCACTTGCGCAAAAATACTGGCTTAAAAATAATGTCCACTAACTTCAAGGCAAAATCTAGTAAGAAAAAGACGTGGGTCTCTCCTAATCATAAATTGGGTGAATTTCAGTTGGATCAAGTTGCCATCTCTAGGAGGAGTTCTCTAGGAGGTAGGATATCAGAAAAAATCAGTCAAAACCAAATATGGGAAGATTTCGGTTGTTAGGAAATTCAAGTATTTGGGTGAAGTTTTGTGCTGCAATGGATCGGAAAAGGAGAGTTCAATGGGAAAATTAAAAAAATAGAGGATTTGTGCTTTCAAGTGGGAAAAATTTACAATAAAAAAAATCTTTCGATAAAGGCAAAATTTAGGCATTATAATACTGTGGTGAAACCTGTGATTTTTTATGGAGTAGAAACGGCTAGTTTTCCCAGTTTAGATAAGTTGAAAAAAATAGAGAGGAATTTTTTGAGGAAGATTTATGGACCAAAGAAAACATTAGAAGGATTCAGGAGGTCTAATGAGAAAATTTACAGGCAAATTAATGATTTAGAAACTGATATGAGAATTAGGAGGATAAGGTTCTTTGGGCACATGGAGAGAATGAGTGAAAAAAGATTATGTAAAGAAATTTTCAGTAAAATTTTAAAGTACAAAAATTTGGGGGGATATCGTAGGCAAATTAAAGAAGAATTGGAAACATTGGGGATATCAAAAGAGCTTTGTCATGACAGGGATCTTTTCAAGAAAGTAATTAACAATGAAGTCAGATTAAAGAAGAGGGTGAAGGGTATTGGGTGGTCAAAGGAGAGAAGAAAGGAGCAGTCGAGAATGATGAAGCTGCGCTGGGAAGTGAGAAGGAGGAAGAAGGAAGATTCTTCAGTGATATCTCGTGGTCCTCAAAGTCGCCATTTCGTGTAAAAAAAAAAAAAAAAAAAAAATACCCTAACACCCTCCAAAATGTTTTTAATTGCAAATGAAAAATGTACAAAATATTTTGTTTAAAAAAAAAAAAAGAAAAAATCTGGGTAACCCACCCCATGCGACTACTTTCGGAAGTGGCGATTGCGCGACAACTCTAGGGTTAAAAGAAATGTAAGACACAAGGCGAATTCATCCTCAAAGACGAGCTTTCTAATTTTTATTTGTATTTGACTTTTAAATAGCCAGGATGCATAAATCGTATCGTATAATATATCGCGGTCCCTACTGCCTTAATAATTTTTCTTCCATTTTTCACTTCACTTGCAGACCGTGACAAACTGCGTCAGGAACACTGACCCCCGCAGCTCACGGTGACTATAAAACTGCGCCACCTCACCCTGTGGCTCAACGTTCGCTCCTCTTTTCTATTCTACTGTACAAAAAACTCTCGTGACGTCACATCACGGCCCAGCTGCGCCCGAACTTACGCCCAAGAGCCAAACCTTTGTAAAAAAATAAAATAATACATTTTATATATGTACATATAAGTATTAAACTCCATTTTATACTCAAACAAAAAGTACATACGATTTATTTTATTTTTCTGGCCAAAAATAAATTCAAATCAATTCAAATTATTCAATAATATATAAGAAAAGTACCTTAATTTTGAAATTATGGATTGTTAGGAATAAACAACAACTAATTCAGAAGAGGTATTCAAATAAATCTTTTCTATGAAAAAATCTGAATCCTTCCTTTGTAGTATCAGTAATATATATATACATATATATATATACATATATATATATATATATATATATATATATATATATATATATATATATATGAAATTTACGCGCCTTTTCTAAAACTATTCATCATATACTCCCCCCCCCCCAAAAAAAAAAAAAAAAAAAAAAAAATCACAGTACTAATAAATCATCTTAAATCCGAAATTATAAGTTAAAAAATTTAACATTATTTATTTATTTGAAAGTTCTCCAAACCAGGCCTCCAACCAGAGGATCATTGGCATATAACTACAAAATATTTTATTCTACGTTCTCTTCATTATCCTCAAGATTTACTCTAAGTTATTGCCCATACTATATACTATACTAGCCCACATAATTCGTAGCTCGATGAAGCTATTGTATCCTGCGTGAATTTGCTTCACTGTTCTGGGAACATAGTTACGAGTATGTATGCATGTTGGGGCTTCAATTGTCGCAGAAGGTAACCATGGAAGATCTCGTAATGTGTGAGGTGGATCCGCGAGAGGAGATTTTTTTCCGTCTCCATATTCGGTTGAAGATTCCTCTGAGTTCTGCAATATGTATCCTGTCCTCAGTTCCAATGGGATGGTTTCAATTACTGTGGCAGGTTATGTTTCTTGCCGAGCCAAGTTGGCAGCAGCATCTGGCCTCTTATTGCAACTGATACCGCAGTGATATTATAATTTCTTCTTTTACTCTTTATTTTTTTATGGTAGATCCCTTTTTTTCTGTTTTGATTCTCTTTTGATCAATTTTTCATTATTATCAAATGTAATTATTTTATATTTTTTGAAATATAATATAAAATAATAGCCAGCTATTATACTTTTATATAAGCTGTGCTACAAATTATGTACAAACCTGTTACCTTGAGGGACGTAGTCCCAGAATAAAGTTATTTTTCTATTCTATTCTATATTAGCGCCTCGATTACAGTAAGCTTGGTGTATATATAATATATATCTGAAACTGCAGAGGAAGTATTCAGATATTTCTACAATATTTAAATCATGCAGTCCTAACTTACCTAAAATGTTTACTTTTATTCCTTATTACAAATACTTTTGTTATAGTGGTGCGATAGCTACTACACAATACCTGTAGTTACAAATAGACCGACTAAAATAAGAATGATTCTCGCTTTACTTAATGACTGATATTTTTGTAACAGAATGGGCATTATGTTAGATATACTTCCCGAAATTACCAATAATAGCCCCTCAAGAAAAGAAAAAAAAGAAAAATACCCGCGACAGTTTATTGGCGCAAGACCTTGGCAGGTGTTCCAGTCCTGCTAGGTGCTCTGGAGTGGTCCCATTGTTGAAATTTAAAAAAAATCCGAAGGTTATGCATTTTCCACAAGATATTTATTTATGTGAACAGTTTATGAATTTATATTACGGATCATCTTTAACCTTCTTGCGGGCGCGCCTCCTAACATAACGTAAGCAGGCGCGTGACGGTAATTTACCGCATCACCAGTTTTACGCCTTTTTGCCTCAAATTTTTGCCAAAAATATTCAAATTTCTGCATTTTCATTTTTTTTAAATACATTGACCTATAAAGTAATGTAATAGAAAGAAGAAAAGGCTTGAATAAAATTCAAACTCCGTTTTTTACATTGTTTATAAATATTAATGAAACATGCAAACTACAAATATTATTTGCAATAAAACTGTATATTTATGACATTGTAGAACAAAAGTAAGCAACAAAAAATTTAAAAGTTTAAAATTACTGTATAAATAAAAATTTAACTTGCTATCATAATACATTTAAACTTCACCATAAAAATTAACTTAAGAAGAAATGATCAATTAGACATATTTTAAGGAAGAGAACATTTAGCATCACAAACCCTGGGAACAAAAAATCAAAAACTTCGAAAGGAAATAAGCCTAATAGAAACATGGTCAAGTTTTGAAGAGAGAACAGAAATATTGTCAAAATTAAATCTCCAATAATGTCTCCTATGATCATGGTAAGAATGTGGTAAATAAAATTATAAAAAAGCATTTATCATATCAAATAAAGATATTTACATTAAAATTATTTATATTTAATACTTACATTTCGCTGCGATGTTTAAAGATAAAAAAAAAATACGTAAATGGGCGCCCGACGATAATCTACCGACACCCGGCACTTTCGGAGTTAAAACACTAAAAGAGAAAGGACATCTCAGAATATGTAGATTCTTCTCTCTGCGGTGAGTGATAAGATTCAATTAGAGAATACATGCCCCTCCCGCCAACCTGTGACTTGCCTGATAAAACCTGCACGAGGTTTTTTAAATGTGATGGTAATCTACCGCCCGCGCGCCCGGAAGAAGGTTAAGTAGAGTTGAAAACGATTTTATAATAAAGTTATAAACCAAGTAGAATATTCAAAAAAATAAAATAATCTAGGATGAGTCGAAATTTGTTGGACGATGAATGGCGTAACCCTTCCATTCTAGAATGAAACGTTATTTTGCGCTAAACAATCATTTGTAGGCCAATGAAGGCGGTTTGTATCAGGTTAAAATAAACATGATAATATGAAAATACGTTCCTCTACAGCCCTTAATCTTCTCTCTTCCGACAACATTTATGCCAATTTAACCTCTCTTTCCTTAAGTAGAAATGCTGAGATTCTACATTATACTTACACAATGCTATGTTCTAATCTAATAAATAATAAATAATAACATACCCAAAAGTATTTTCTAATAAAAAATAATCTAATGTTCTGGACCTAACTCTAGGTCGTGAGCTTTCAAAGCTGGACATAGGTCTTATACAAGCGATAAGACAATTGTTCGAAATTCTGAGATGTGCTAACCATTGTATTTGGGATTCATCAATACAGCATTTGTGGGGCACACTGCGACTCGACGTTCTTTCCGTTTTTAATTATGTCCAGTCTGGCTTTGCTGATTATTTATTCTCAAGTGCCGCATTTCCATATCCAGAACCTGCCTTTAGTCTTTTTTTTTATTTTCTTTATTTTTTTATTTTATAATTGTACGGGACTCAGAGCAGTGTTAAAATTGTGGAACAAAGGTGGACTAGTATACGATGGCTTTGTTCTGCTTCCACGCCTATTTTCTGTTGAAAAAACTCTTAACAGCTTTAACGGATTCCTGAATTTCCAATTGGTTTGGTTTTTATTCTTTTTTTCCCCCTCATATTTATCAGAGCTGAGCATATCGCATTCTTTTTTACGTCCAATTTCAGTTCTTATTTAATTACGCCCGTTTTTAACAATACATTACCAAACGATTTCTTAGTTCTATCATTGCACAAATATGCATTCTAAATGATAAATGTCCCTTATTGTTTTTTAATGAGCTAATTTTTTTAATTATATATTTAATTTGATAAATGATGTCTAAGCCTTCCTTAGAATATTTATTTTATATTTATATTTAAGTCGTATATTTATTTTAAGTTTCATGGTTTTAAAATAAATATACGGGATGGAGGACACGTCATAGACCAATTACTGGTTATAGGAGCAATATTGAATTGAAAATGAAACCAATATGTTAATTTTTTTTCTTATTAACATAGATGTGACAAGTTGGGAAATAACTAGAATTAATCAAATCATAACTGACATTCTTAGAACAAAATTAATATAAATAACTGGTTACAAAGGTATTTGAGGTTCTTAGAAAATGAGCCATATTTTATCCCTGTTATGCATCAGAGAAAGCGGTGGAATACAGAAATACTGAGTAACTGAGAGAGGCCGCACGAAGGAAGTTAAAAATACAGTAAAATCCTTGTCCATTAGAAATAGATATCTGTTATAGAGAAGTGTCCGTTAGGGAAGTTTCACTGTAGTAAATAGTATTAGAAGCTAATCTTTTATAATACTCTAAAATAACATCTAAACTTTTCTAATGTATCAGTAGTTGTTACTGTTTAATGGCGCATTTATTTAATAGTTAAAAATGTATTAGCATTTCTCATTATATGTTAATTTACTCAATCTGATTCGTATTACAGCATCGTATCGGAATATCCATCTGTGAAAATGGTTTTGTCGGAACGATCCGAGATATTAATAATTTTTTTTTAACTAAAGAGCCTACATAAATTGCGCCAGATCAATAAAAAAGTAAAGGGAGATTTTCCTGTAAGAGGGGTGTGGTTAGATGAAGGAGAACGGGTGCTTGGGTGGCTAGTTCAGATCACACGCCGTGGAGACCTTGTTTAGTTAGATTTGGGGGTGGCAGGCAATAATAACAAAAATAATTATACAACAGGATACCAAGAAGGGGACCAAATTAGTCTCAACAATACATTTTTTTATTTATAAGACGTTTCGGCTCTTCAGACAGACTCAAGAACTGAATGTTTTATAAGTAAAAAATAATTATACTTAAATAAAATAATAAGATATATGATATATTTTTTTTCTCCTGCGTCTCTCAGCCTATTGACCATAATCAGCTCTGACGCTTTCTACTAGACTTACAATGGCATGGGGAAGGATAACACTCTTCCCTGTCTTGTTTCAGTTACTATGATCTGTTGCTGAAGGAGATCTCTCATCCAACGCCTTTTTAATCTCCTCCTCATATTTATGGGTATTTCGTCTGAGGGCAGATCTCGTATAAGGAGGTTTATATGTCTGTGTAAGTTAGTGTGAAAACATTTATAAAGAGTATTAAGGTGTTGGTCGAGTGTTCAGACCAAAAGGTCTGAAGTTTTTGAATATGTGTTATTTGCGATGCCGTAAACCTGTGAACATGTATGTCCGTATAGGTTTAAAAGAGTATGTATACCTATTTAGTTTTCGTCTCTTTTTTTGTCAGTCTTAATTTTGAGGATTTAGAAAAAAGTGAGTAGGGTAGATTTTTTCTTTTCATTTTAACGTGCGGGCCCCATGCCATCCTACATTCGAGGGTTAATCCGAGATACTCTACTGTGTCTGGTTGAGGAATTTGAATCTTATCGATCTATATTGGAGGGCAAGTATTTTTTCAGAGAGTAAAAGTTATGTTTTGATTTTGAAGATAAAATCTGATTTTCCATATTTTGTACGTCATTTAATTTATGTAACTGGTTTTTTAACGTCAGTGAAGCATGTGACGGATCTTGATGTTTTGTTATAATTGTTCTATCGTCTGCGTAAGTAGCGGTTTTGGTCACTCGTACGTCATAGGTTTACACAAAGTAGAGTATAGGAGCCTACTAAAACTTAATCGAGTTTAATAATCTTCATTTGATTTCGAATTAAATTAAATTAAGTCATAGCAATGAAAAAAAAAAAAAAGGAAGGAATTGATATTTAATTGAAAAGAAATTTTGACTCATTGTTTGGCTAAATCAAACGAATGCAGGTATCTATCGAATCTTATAATCAAAGCAGCTTCAGCAGTTCCAACTAAGCATAATAACACCTCACAGTAACGATTTTGACTACTGATTATTGCAAACATGGTAATCTTTGTAATTGGTTAATTATTGTACTATTGGTATTGGTAAAATAACCATTTTATAAAATAATACCCTTAGAGCTATCGTTGTTTGACAATATTCAAACTCGACTGCATCGATACTTCAAATATATTCTATGAGAGAAAACGATTTGTGAAAGAGCAAGTGTATTTATAACGAATCCTCAGCTCTTTAAGACCTTCTTCACTTTTAAGATGTTTTGTTCGAATTAGGCATAACAATCGATCGCGAAAACATATGTTAAAACGGTCTTAGTAAATTATGTGGTAAATAATGAAAGAAGTATATAACTTGTGTTGCTAAATCATATTATAATTTAGTTTCTCCAAAAACAAAATGATTACTTTTAACTCTTATTGTACAACTAAGATACGTTTCCCTTACATACATATAATCTTGATCATTGACATGAAATTACTCCCATTTTAAGTTCCATCAAATAATTTCCTAATTGTCAACGGTTTTGTGGTTGGTGAAAAACAGTAAGTAAAGAAAACAAAATCAAATTACGCATATAAATCTTTCAATAAATTATAGATTGTTGATAAATTATACAGTAATTATTACAGTAATTGTGATACTTGTTCTGATATATTGAAGGCCAAACCAGAAGGAACAAGATATCTATGCATAATTAAAAGGTATAATGACCGTATCTTATTTTATTTATTTTTTTTTTTCGTTTAAATCAATCGATAACATGAAATATTCATGACTTAGATGAAATATTATGCTTTAAGATTGATTTTCGAACAGTCTTATATAAGGGTGCGAAAACTTATTAGAAGGCGTACCGAAATCAAGAGGTTCCCACATGAATAAGATGCCACACCTTTAACTCCACCACCCCTCCGTTTTCTATTCCATGGCATCCTAACAATAATCAATCATTTATATATAAAGCAATTTTTCGTTATATATTGTAGCACAGGCGCTCGTTTTTATAAAGTATTTGTCTTCCTATTCATACTTATATAATGAAAACATTTATCTTGAAAATATATAATAAATATTTATCTTTTAACCCTTTAACCGGGGAGTTCCCTTTTAAATTACGCAGCCTATAACGGGCGCGAACTCTTTCACTAGGACGTGGATATACTCGTACGTCACGCCCGGAGCAATGTAACTTCATATTATTATTTTTTTTATTTATGCTTAAAATAAATTGAAAGGCTAAGGAATATATTCGTTTCCGTTTATTTATATATAAACCATAAAGGAAAACACAAAATGACAAAGAAGTAGTAAAGAATACCAACAAAAATATAAAAGTATCGAATTAAGAAATTATAAATTTTACAGCCTTAACCAATTATAAAGAGTACAAAAGATATATATATATATATATATATACATATATATATATATATATATATATATATATACATATATATATATATATATATATATATATATATATATATATATATATATATATATATATATATATATATATATATATATATAAATTCACGTCGTTTCATGTATCGATGACTAATACCTCTGTTGTACGAAAATATAAGTCCCACCCGATTCAGGGCACAACATATATTTCAAGGACGTATTTATACGTCCTGCCCGTTGGCGCTATAGTTTAGGTTGGACGCCTGTATACGTCCCGCCCGGTTAAATGGTTAAGAGACTATGTCGGCTTGAAATAGTAGGGAATGTACTAAAAACACAAATCATATATTACTTTTCAATGTAATGTCCATCGATTCTTATACAATATTCACATCTACTTATTAATTTTTCTAAACTCCCCAAATAATAACTTTCTTCATTAACTTCAAATCGGCTCCCCCTGAGCTTCTTTTTGAGGTTGGGAATAGAAAGTGGTCACTAGGGGCTAGATCTGAGCTGTAGGGTGGATGGTTGATCACATCAAAGCTCATGGTGTCAATCGCGGCAATGACTTGACGAGAGGTGTGCACGGGGGCATTGTCATGAAGCAGCATTACTCCTCGGCTCAGCTCCCCCCTCCTCTTCTCCCTGATTGATTCTCTTAAACGGGTAAAAAAAAAAACAATAGTATTCTCCTGTGATTGTCACGCCTTTGTCTTTGTAATCAATCATCAGGATTCCCTCTGAATCCCAAAAAAAAATTGGCCGTGATTTTTCCGGCCAAGGGGGTGACTTTAAACTTGACAGTTGGCTTTTCACAGAGCTGTAGCAAGGGACTAGTCCAAAACACATTCATTAGATGTTCGAAAATTTCTAAAGGCTTTATGCCTTTTTTAACTAAAAATTTCATCACAGCTCTCTGCTCAATGTTACTCATTTTAATGGCAAGAGCAAACTGGTAAAACTAAAATTATTATAAATAATAGACAAGAAACTGTAGGATCGTAAAAGTTTGTGTACATATAACTATTGAATAGGTAAACATGATAAGGGATTAGTCCTATATTTATTCCCTCCTTCAATATCAGGTTGAGAACTTTCTTGCCTCCCCTTGTACATGCTCTTCTACTTAATTTAAAATTTATACAATTCGGATTTTAGTTTGAATTGCGTTTATGACAGAAAAATAGCTTGAAATATTATTTTTTTAAATAAACATTAAGAATAAAAAATGTAACGGCCACCAACATTTTTATGGCCTAAGCCCTGCCACAATTTTACAAGTGAGATTTCTATTTTCAACATTCAACTCATTCCATTTAATTCTCTGCCATTAAAATTATTTTTTAAAAATATTTTATACTAGCATTCCCCGTCGCGGCTTCGCACGCGAGCCTTTAAAATCAATTCTGTGACCCTTATCTTGGTATTGATCTAATATAATATGTTAACTGATGTTAAGGAGATTTAGTAGACTTTGGGCTTCCGGTAGGTGGAATTTTGGAGGGGGAAGCTGCCGACCCGGTAGAAGAGATGGAGACGCGCAATGGAGAGAGTTCACTAAAACCGCCGAAACAAAAAATGACTTACTCGTCGTGAACGCTTCATTTTTCGGCTGTAAAACATGGTTTTCGACGCCCTATAGGGCCTTTCGAGTTACACTCGTCGTATCAAATTCTTTATAATGAGTCCTAATTAGATATATTTTCTCGAAGTTCGAAAATAGATGTCCGTTAGAGTTAAACGACAATTTCGCCATTTACATTTTAGATATTCTTAGGGGTTACATTTTTGATATTCCTTTCTTAGTGGTTACCTACATCGCTTTTAAAATCTAAATTCCGAAGTTTTTAATCATAAGTAGTTTTTGCTCTGCGTTGATTCTGTCAGTCAGGACAAAGCCTCTTATATATATGGAGAAGTATATATATATGGAGAAATATATGGAAAAGAGATCGAAATAAACACGCACCCAATCCCCAATCATGGAAATCACAGTGTTCATAATTTGATTACCACTAATATTTAAATAATCAGTAGCCATATTTTATGTGAATGTTTATTTTAATACTATTTTAACGTTAAATCGATATTCAAATAAAAAACATATGGTTTAAAATCTCAACAATAGATTTCCGTTAGAGTTAAACGACAATTTCGCCATTTAAGCCCCTTAGGGGTTACATTTTTGAAATTCCTTTCTTAGTGGTTACCTACATCGCGTTTAAAGTCTAAATTCCGAACTTCAAGTTTCTATCATTAGTAGTTTTTGCTCTGCGTTGATTCTGTCAGTCAGGACAAAGCCTCTTATATATATAGAGATCAATCGAACCGCAACATAATATAGAATATGACAAAATTATAAATGTTTTTAAGGATTTTAAAAAGAATTTTTATCTTTTACAGCGACCATCGGTTTATCCGAAGAGTCGGTTAAACGGGAACCGGTAAAGTGGGAGTATACTGTAATTGCTAAATGTGAGAGTGCAATTTTCCAACGCTACAATTAAGTCTAAATCAGAAGAAACAACATTTTTAGAACCTAAACACGACAGGTCCTAGCATTTGCTGTGACGTAATACAATAAGTAGTTGACCACGTGCGGCGGAGGAGCCTAACCCAGGCGTTATCTCAGAAATGATGGGTTTTAGGGCTTTAAAATGCAAACTTTAAATTAAATTAAACGTTTAGTTCTTCAGACCTAAACTGGGTCTTAATGCTCGTATTGCAATCAACATAAAACACAATTTTATCCGTTTCGATCCGTTGAGTCAGTACGTTTAGGTCGATATTTTATTTTGGACCAAAAAATGGATACTGAGAATGCTATTCGCAAAAGCTCCGTGAAATTCTGAATCTAACGATACCACATTCGTGGCATTTGAGCACGGTAGGACCTTATAATTGATGAAAAACCGATTTTTACGCTTTGTGAAATAATATAGTGGGATTGTGTGCCTTAAAATTAAATTAAAATTTTTAATTCGTGCTGAAAATAAATAAATAAACCAACAAGGAAACCTGTAAGCCTCTGTACCTACTACATAAGGTATTAATACATTATGCCAGTCAAATATGGACATGCGCTTTTTAAATATATTTTTTGTTCCTAAGGTATGTGTTATATAACTGGAAAAAAAGCTACTGACCTCAACTGAAAAAGATTATTATAGCACTTCCCATGATAATATTTATTGATAAATCAATTTAGGATTGGAAAATTATATTGGTTTTGGATCGTATTCCTCCACCATTAACACAAGCGGTTTCTATACAATAGTCTGCAAACTATATTGAGCATGCATTTTTTTTTTTTTTTATTTAGATTTTCAGGATTATTTTATATATATATATATATATATATATATATATATATATATATATATAAAGAATTAAGCAGCGTAAGAGTACTTGAATATTAAAAATTTTGTGCGATTTACCAATTAGTCTTTTTATTACCAAACAGATATATTATTACAGATATCAGAAGCAATATTATGAAGACGCAATTGGATTATTAGGTATGTCATAAATAAATTGAATCATTGGAATATAAAAAACCTGGTGCGATGCGCGCAGCACACAACTTTCACTTACCAACTTCCTTAGATTAGAAATTTGACGTGTTTTGATAAATATATAAACGCCATTCAGTAACTTCACACATTATTCTATGTTTATTTACTTATTTCTGTTTGTCTCCATAAGTTATAGATTATTATAATTTGTATTGCAAAATTTAGGTCTGTTTCCCGCACCTACCCCGTATTTTTGGCCGCATCCAATTTCCATCACTGATAGTTAGCTTCTACCCTTAGAGCCGTGATTCCGCTCGATTTTATTTTTTTTTTTTTTGGTAATACTATTAATATTTCAATTTAATTATTCCTTTTTATTCTCTCGATTTAATTAGAAATTTTTAGACTACCTCCTATTCCACTCCCGTCCAATTTGTTAGATTCTAGGTGTAATACTTGAAGTCCGAAAACAGGGTTAAGGGGGCCGGTGAGGGCCGGTTACACCGATCTTTAAAAAGTATGCACCGCACCTACCCCCTATTTTTGTTCTCATCCAATATTTCATATTATATATATATATATATATATATATATATATATATATATATATATAAAACCATATATACATTATTGTATGTAAAATATTGTAGTTCTGTTTCATTGATAGAGAGTTCTAGACTTTTCTGGAACCGTTACATTCTTGTATTCACTCCGTCCCCCCTTTGACCACCTCTTCCCCGACTGATACCCCGCGCCCTCTACTTAGCTCTCACGAACTCTCGCATAGGTAATTAGTCCGAAAATCTTCATTTGGTAAGACTATAGATTAGGGAGGGGGGGGGCGGGTTTTTCGATCACCTCCTCCCGGGCCTCGGTCAAACGCAGAAACAAGAAAGAATGCGGGACAAGTAGGAGCATGCTAGATTCTTATCTGTGCGAATTAATATGGAGGCGGAGGTATGAGAAGGAATGCTATTTTGAAACAATTTTGAAGAACATCGCTGATTTTCGCCTTTCAAAGTATTTAATATTTATCTGATGTAAGGATATTTCCGTTTTGAAGTCATATGTACAAATACATATGTTTCTGAGGTGTATTTTATTCTGTATGTAATAGTTATTTATAAAAAAATTATTGGCTTACCTAATCCGAAAGTTCTCAGAACCTTTCGAATGATTATTATTTATTTCTTCAAGGGGCCTAATAATCCTAATTTCATCAACAGTTAAGTTTTTTTTTTAAGGTTGCTTGTTTTTAATCCAAGCTGCTTTTTGTAAATATATCGTAAAGTTAAATTGAAAAGATAGAAGGTGTATTTACGGCTCAGAGTATATAAAAACATCATTTTAAAATGTTTGTCTCTTATGCCTTACGGAACCGAGAACGATTACTGTTCCCCTAAAACCACTTAATATTACATTCAGAAAACTATGATGGAACTAAAAAACAATTAATTAAGATTATCTTGTACCAATTTTTTTTTACATTATAAACTGCTTTAAATAATTGAGCATATGACATTTAGTCAGTCAATGGTCTGTTGTTGAATGCGTTCTCCGCAAGCATGGGTTCAACGTGGTCTGAGCTATCAGAATATATTTATTCTTTTCTCGGGTATATGTTTATTCGATTTTTTTTTTCATATTTCATATCTATCCATTTCTTGTTTTTAGGCATAATGAGACTTAATGTTAATTTCTCCATATGAACAAAATCAAAGGTAATTTATAGGCAAATAAAATTTCTTCCCCTCAGAACACTTTTATGATGATAAAACCTATCTGATATTAAAGAAAACTTGATTCTAATTAAACATGGTGAGATTCATCAAAATCGCTTAAGCCGTTTTAGAGAAAATCGAAAAAAAAAAAAAAAAAATGTGGGACAACATTTATAAATATAAAATTTATTTATAATAAATAAAGTGCCCCCTCTGGTTAATTCTGATAAAATTTTTGCTGTCACATCGCGGGCATATACATACATCAAATACCCAATTTCAGGTTCGTAACGTGTATAATTTTTGAGCTAGTTAGCAAACACCTACACATACATACACAAGGGCCATTTCACGTGGCTTGGCTATTTGGACTCAGGGAACCCCAAAACGTGTATTTACCGTGAAAACCGAAAAAAAGTCGATATTTTTAAAGATTACACGTATGTGTATGTAAGTGAAAGTAAAAATTAAACTATAAATTGCATTGCATTATTCTATTGATATCCTCATAGATATATATAAGTGAAGTAAAAGATATAGGTAAGTGAAAGTAAAAAAGCCCAACAAACCATTAAACCATGAGATGACTGAATGGGAAAATTGAAATTATTTATGTTACTCATGAATATTCAGAAGTGAGAATTTACCAGTATATTTTATTTTTATACAAATGCTTTTTTAATTTCTTTACATAGAATAATAGAACACTATTTATACAATAAATATTAAAATTAAATTTACATATCAGACATATCATGTGTGTGTGGCAATAACATATGTATCACCATGTGCTTATTCTCACCTGTCGGAAAAGCAGACAATCAGAAAATATGTAATCTGTGGTGTGACAAAATTGCATTTAGGCATCATATTTTGAGCATACATAAATTGTTTTTAGTATTGTTTTCTTGCAGTAATGTAAGTGTATTCTGACCTTTTTACAGTTGCCTTATCCAAGCATTGCTTCAATCAAGAAGGGGCATGAGGTTTTATGTGCGGCGCTATAGAGGAATGCCGCTAACATGCATTGGCAGATGTATTCCTTGCAGAGCCATTACCCCATGACAAATTAGACGGCATCCCCCTTAAGTCCCTAATCTCATGATCTCATTCGTATCCATTGCGAGAACGGTATGATCCTCCTCCTATAAAGTTCTAATTGGTTGGTATCTAAACAAAAAAACGGGGAGTCGGACATTATCCGAATTCAAATGGTGAATGGCGCGTGGGATTTTATTCGCTATTTAAGCAAACAATTGATCAATCAACGATTTATTTGTTATTCATTATCTGTAACTAGTTCGGGATAGCTAATCATAATGTAGGTAATTATAAAAATATACGCACTTCTCAGAAATCCATTGAAAACATTATCAAAAATATAAAGTATAAATAAAAAATATTCATGGTTTATAGCTTATGTAATATAGTAATAAAATATAGCTTAGAGTAATAAAATATTTACGTAAAAATGAATCATACAAATTACGATTCTTTAAAGGTACACAAAGCCAGTATAAACAAATGTTCATAATAATTAATATTTTTATGAAATTTTTTGGTTATGTAATATTCAAAGCTGTGATTTCCTAATTGTTATTCATTTTCCTAATTATTAACTATTAAAAATTTAACAGAGCTGAAAGCTTGTCAAAGCTGAGTGTTAAGGTTATTAGGGCAGTAACCTGAGTTTGAGTCTCCTGTAACCTGTTTCCATTTGAGGTTCAAGGCCTACCTTTACACACATTGACGCCAGCCAGCATTTCGTTGCGTCTCTTTGCAAACCAAAGGTTTTGGAGTATTGATAGTTTTGTATTTAGCTTCCCATAATTTGATCTACAATAAAATTTCAGTATTACATTAAATGCTCAGTAAAGCCTTATCAAATTAGCTCATTTAGCCTAGCAATTTTATAAATTATTATTTCTCTGCTAAATATTTATGACAAGTTCCTACAGTAAACAAATTTTTCATTATATATTATCACTTTAGTGGAATCCTTTCTTTGTGAATTTATTATTTATTACTAAAGAATAACAATATATTAGGATCCTAACCATTTAATATAGAAGATCTTTATGATGAGAAAGGGGTTTATATAATTTAATCATAAGTAAAATGTTTAACGTAGCTAATCTTTAAACATTTAAACCGCTTTCTTCATTACGAAAAGTAATGAAATGGAAAATAAATTTTGATTAACACAAATTTTAAAAAACATTAAATGTCAGGAACTATAAGAGGCGCAGGCATTTGACTAATAACAAAGGTAAATGAATTACTATAATAGAAAGATTGGAGGATAAGTATATAATAAGGTATAACGTACGTTTATTTCACTAAAATGGGTAAATTTATCACTAGACATAACAAGTCAGGAACTTACTTGACAATGATAAATCTCAAACAAATAAGCCATTCCTTGGAAAAACAATTGTTTAATTTGTTTCTATTGTAAAATTTTGTTTCAGTTATACCTCCTAATAGAACAGGAAAACTATCAAGGTTATAATTAACTTACAATCAATTAATTAAATTTTTGTGAATTAACGAAACTACAAATGTATAACAATAAAAAATAAAAAAATCCTGTTATATGGAGGCAGAGTATTATAATCTCCGATTCCGATTTGATTGGAACCTTGGCTTCGTTTCCCTCAATCAGGAGATTACTGAAGATTTGACTGCTATCTTCCTTAAAATGGCGTTTAAATTACCGATTTATCACGAGATTGTCAGTCTGTCAGATTCTATCAGCAAGTAGAGGGTTAAATATGTTTCGTGATTTTTAAGTTTCTTTTTTGTTGTTTATTACTAAAGTGAGTAAATTATTATTAATTCTTGTAACATGATATTGGTACTTAAAAAAAAATAGTGGTTATTTGCGCAATGTGCAAATGAAATTGAAATATGTTCCTACGAAAAATTAATCCGTTTTTTTATTTATTATGCAATTTTCTGTTAGTTCCTACTAGTTTATTTTCCAAAAAAAAAAAAAATAATAAAATTATAATTATCAACATATCACTTGATATATATATATGGAACCGAAGGACTTGCAGACTTTATTTTCTAAAACACCTCGAAATAGAACCAGAAGTACGGTTATATAGATGGCTCATATAAATCTTCAACTCTCATAACAAGTTTATTACCAATATTATAACGAAAGTCGTTACAAGCTTCGAAAACCACCAGCTTTTCGAAATCATTAATTGAACATGTTTGCTGGACTGCAATGGTACATTAAAGTTTAGAAACAATGCAATACATTCTTTTATTGAGAAACATGACGCATAAATAGTCACGAAACTTGTTTTCAAGTCCTTTGCATGTGCACTTGAACAGGAAAAGGAGATCTTGCAATAATGCTGACAATAATGAATCGGCCAATGATATTGACATTGAAGGAATACTCTATCGATTACATGCAATTGGATTAGCATGCTACATGCTCATGAAACTATTTACAAACTACTTAATATTTATGAACATTACAATGTCGGTTTGGTAGGAAAATAAGAATTTTTAATTCAAAAACGTTTTATATTGGTTTTAAAATTCAATGTTAATTTTTGAATAACGAGGCAACTGCTAATCAGTGCCTGACTTAAAATTTAAGAATAAAACTATTTAAAATAAAAAATGCCCATCTAAGTCAGATAAAGTCCATAAGACGTTGGGGTTCCTTTTGAACCTATCTCTTCCATATCTTTTTAGAATAAGGCTTTAAAAACAATGACCCGTTGTTTTCGATATACTTTTAGTTCTCTGCCTATTGGAATCCAAAAATTTAAATGAAAACTAGGTTTTTTTAGTAATGTTCAGAAATCTTTGCCTTACTATTTCTATTAACTGCCTTTATTACACTGTAACTTTAAAGTAAGTTCAAACAATAAGAAAACTTATTCAATGTTCAAGTGATTTATTTTATTTCTCTTCCTCTCTGATATCTTTTGAGGAAATCGTCCTCTCTACACGTTAAACATTATCCTTCTTAAAGCTTTTCTATTAAATTGCAGTTAGTATATCAAGACAGCTCTGCAAGAATTTTCATTAAACCATATAAACAATATCACTGGGTGTACACCTCTTGGTTAAGAACCACAGACTGAATGAATACTTAATCGTTTCTAATATCCAAATAAATTTATAATGAATAGAAGTATTTTCAGAATACCTTTTTCAATAGGAATTACTCTGATAAGTCAAAATAGTATTATCATGGTGAGAACACTCCTCTTCTTATGTTCTACTGACTGGGAAAACGAAATCCGTATTTTTTCTGAATAAAGAGATAAGAAAGTGAACTGTTTTTGAGCTGTAATAGTCATTGCAAATTTATAGTAAGCTATGCATTGTGAATATTGAAGGAATATTTGAGAAACTAAGTAATTAGTGTAACGTTAAACCATTAAATAAAAACATATGGTTTAAAATCCCAAACATTTTTGTTGGAACGAACTTGACGGTCGGAGAAACCGTCAGAGCACGTGTGTTGGGTCTAGATTTTTCAAACCCAGTCCACGCAGACGTGGAACCTTCCACGTAGGTCTGGAACATTCCAGACCAGTCCTATTACGACTGTATATACGGAGCTAGTGACTAAACTAGTTAGTCTTACCGTTGACTGTGAAGCTCAAGCCATGTGATTTGTGTGCCTTAAAGTTATAATTTTTGTAACCTGCTCGAATATTTATGTTACTATAATTCGTTTGGCATTGATATTGTTATATTTTCGTTTAATAAATATTTGTTAGCCCACAGAAGTGTTACAATAGGTGTTATAAATAGGTTAATTTTTTCTTATAAAAAACATTTTATAAAAAAAAAATTAAACCTACTTCGAAAACTAGGAACCAGTAAAAATAAATGCACTAAAAAGTATGAAATAATTACCTTCTGATTTTCATGAATACAAGCAAATTCATATTATTATAAATTAATAATTAAAATGCAATAAAACGAATACTTTTATTTTGTTTTGTACGAGTACACACTAGCTGTTCATAAAAATTAATAAATTTAAAAAAAATACCATGTTCAATACATCACAATCTTTTCGGAAGCGGCGCAAAATAGAAAATCTATAGGAGATTTTATGAATTTCTAGTGTTAACAGTTTTAAACTTTGCGCCGCCTCCGAAAAGATTGTGATGTATTGAACATGGTATATAATATTTAAATATAATAATTTTTATGAACAGTTAGTGTGTATTTGTACAAAATAAATAAAAGTATTCGTTTTATTGTATTGTCCGCTTTTATACTATTTTGAATTTTGCTGTGTATTCATGAAAATCAGATGGCAATTATTGCATACATTTTAGTGCATTTATTTTTACTGGTTCCTAGTTTTCGAAGTCGTTTTAATTTTTTTTTTTTTTTTTTTTTTTTTTTTTATTAAATGATTTTTATTTTATACTTTCTAGTGGCGGAGATAATTTATATGAAGCATATCATTTAGATCATAATTAAAACCAATTTTTTTAGAAATCATAGTTGATTATTGATGGTTGATGTTCTATTCATGGTGGGATGGTTAGGGATGGTTTTATTTCAGTCACGAAATAAATGTAACACGCTCAGGTAGCGCTCTACCAAGTGCGTCAATCCCGGACCTTTATAGTTTAATTAAGAGTATTATATTAAGAGTCACATTTTCAATTTTATGAATACTCACAGAAAAGAGGAAAATCGAGTGCGGTGCGTGCATTACACACCTTTCAATACCCTGACTACTATTAAAAGAAATGAACTTCTTTTAACAACCAATGTTCCATTGGGAAGACCCATAAAACATTTTTTCCATAATGACAATAATTTTCTTAGCTGAATTTAGTCGTCAGTACTTGTCATTACAGATTTTGGCTATATTTCGAAAGTACATCGGGAATAGGGAATAAATGAAGATGGTTATATGGCCTATAATAAATTGGACCATAATTTTTTAGTTGTGATCGCTTGAGTATTCTTTTGAAAACTTAAGAAAATCCACATTGAAAAATTTAACCTAAGCTCAAAATCAATAATTTGACACTTATAGCTATTTTCATTTATACCCCTTAATAGTTACAGAAACAAAATTAAAAAAATCGATAATAGTAATCTGGACAGCATAACAAAAGTTCTCCACTCTAGAATGGAGAATCGGCTCAAGATTTCATGATTACGTTGTAAAATAATATCCGATAGTGACCAAGTGTATCCGGAAGAAGATGGAGGTGCCAGAATCCTTTGTCAAGGCCCCTAGATCAACTGAAAATAAGCTTTTCCAGGGAAGATTGTATTCCTTTTTAATGTGCGTAGCGAGTGGAAGTCGGAAATCAAAATCAAATTTAAAACAATAATGGCTACGATTTTAAATTTAAATGATCCTTCAGGAACTTGAAGAAGTCTTAAAATTCTGTTTTAATAAGAGTTATTAATATTTAGCCTTTTATGGAATTCTATGAATTTTGTGGTCTTATGATTATGGTGTCTATCCGTCGATTAGACCTAAATTCAGGATGTTTTACTGTTATCTGTGGTTTTTAATGGGTTTAGTCTCCTTAAATACAAAATAATCTTTAAAAAACCTAAAAAATGTTCTTGAACTTGATTTCTTGGCAAAATATTCCGGGAACAGGTCGAAACTACAACAACTTTGTCATAACTATAACAAAATATTTCATTTTTCAGAAAACGACAGCGATATTATATTGTACTGTCGTTATTTAAATCTATTGTTGAAAATTTATTTAAGTTTATGCATAGGTTTGTTCCAACAAGCACTTCAATAACTAATAAACTGCTTATGTTCTCCCCCACTCTTTTGATTCTGAATTTGATCGGTTGGTTTTCCCAACTGATTCATCGAGCATTAAAACATTATTGAGTATTGCATAAAAAAATCAATCAAATTCAGAATAAAAAAATTGGGATAGTTTGTTAGTTATCAACGTGTTTTAATAGTTTGTTGGAGCATACCTTATGTTATATATGCCATATTTTTTTCCAATGAGTAAATATTTTAAACGATTACTAAATAATTATTTTCATGTTTTTTTCCCGATAACGTCTTAAATAAATTAAGAACCCAAAAAAGGTTTCAATGGGAACACCTTAGGAAAATACTCTACAAGATGCAAAATGTTTCATTCCAATTGGTCCACCCATCTCGGAGTAATCATTGTACATACACAGAAAAAAAGGGTTGGCGGGATGGCCGAGTGGGCAAACGCGTCAGAAAATACGCGTTGCCCATGGCAACATATGATCGAGAACCGAAAGGTAGCAAGTTCAAAACCCGGAGCCAGGGGAAAATTTAATAATACTCGGCATCAATCCCCCTCCCTCTCCCCTGGCCCGGGAAACCCCGTATAGCCTAACAGGTGAGGAAGGGGAGGACCAATAAATAAATAAAAGAGAAAAAAAAGGGGGTCACGTGTGGTGTAGTAGTTAGCATAGAAACCTACAATACTAAAGGTCGCGGGTTCGCGACCCGAGGGGGCTCTAGGATTTTTTAATGGGAGTAAGAGCTCCTTGTCTATGCTGAACCTCGGATAGGACGTATAATGGAGGTCCCGAGCCTGGACGATGTCAGGTACTCCTAATTATACCAGGGTAGGCAAAATTTAGGACTCCCACTGAAGCATTGTCCGATTAGCCTTGGTGGCATAAAGTGATCTTAAAACAAACAAACAACAGAAAAAAAAGGCACATATGTACGTATCGAATTGAGTAACCTCCTCTTTCGAAGTTGGTTAATAAAAATGAACATCAAATGAAAATAATTGTTACCGTATCTTTCAAGGACCGTATCGATCTTTCAAGGAAATTTTTATTCAAACAAACAGTCGAATCCTCTTACTTTACCAAAGAAACACACACATATTCCACGTTGATATTATAATAATAAGCTTTGTACAAAAATAAATGTAATTTCTTCGTAAAGTGTGCAAGATCTAATGTAGGCTAGTGTGATTTAGTTATTCTAAGAATAAAAATACGACCTAGTGAGAAGGAATCCTTGAACAACTCCCTAGGTATCGTCATTATGTTTCGAAACTGCCACAGTCACATAGCCTTTCAAATGCATCAGTAATAAAAAAGTAAATAATAACTTAAACTGTATTATATTTGAATAGATTAAACCAACGTGATTATGTCCAGGTAAATACTTTAACTCGCATAGAGTATAACCGAGTTGTAATGAACATGGTGTATTATAATTCGAAAATTCTTCAAAAGAACATTTAAATCTAAAGGATTTCGAAAATGTTGTCAATAAATAAGTCGATGCGTGTTGGCCCGTGCGAATATTTCGCATATGTTATCAATTATGAAAGTTTAACACATATGGAAATAATGTGCAATAATGGGAAAGGAGATTTATTTATTTTTTGACGGTTCATTACTGTAAGTAATTGGACAAAATAGTTTTTTAAATGCCTTCTGCTTATCCTAGATTATAATATTATATTTCCTTTTCGGGAGTTGAGAAGGCAATCTTTAAAATGATCTCGCAGTGATATGATTTGACAATGCTTTAAGAAAGATACCATGGGTTGAAAGATAAATTAAAAGTGCCATCGAGAAATGAAAGCATTGATAAGATGATATAATCAATTTGATTCATAGATCATTACTGTTATTTTATTCTATTTGTTATGCTTTATATTTACACTTTGAAATAGAGATCCACGGTGATAAGTAATGGATTTAAAATGATTTCTGTTGCAGTTTTAAAATGAATTCGGGAAGAAACATCTTTTACTCTTATAGGACCATTTTTATATAAAAATATATACGAGTATAATTAATATTCATGTAGTGATTGATTTGAAAAAATCCATTTTAAAACCCATACTTACTCCCGTATCAATGCTTAGGCCGGTCGCACATTGATAATAAGAGAGGTTGACGCTCAGAGATACCGCAGAGCAGAGTTGGGCAGAGAAGTGCTTATTTGTAATACGTTAGGCAAGGAGCTGCGCTGCCCTAACCTTCCTCATTGCGTCGCCTGAGTATCAATTGGCGTCTCTCCTTGCAGTAATTTTAGTCCTAATGTTTCAATTATTTATTTTTGTGATTTTATTTTATCATCACTGTTTATATTTATTTTTCTTCCCTCATCTATATTTTATATGACCGTTTATTTGTGTTATATATTTTTTAAAACGATTATCACTATATATATATTCCTATTTTTTTTCCAGCATATATCAATTTTGTTTATGAATTTATTTAATCATTTATTTATTCTGTTTTGATAATTTTTGTTTTATTATCATTATTTTTGTTGTATAAAGTGAACTATAGAATCCAGGTAAATATAAAAACAACTGGCGTTGGTGACCAAGGCGCTGAAATCCCCAAATAAGTTATTACGTATTCGTTCACCAATAATTCGACTAAATAATATTCTTGGGTTAACTACATTTATAATAAAAATAGCGATTATACCAACTGTAGGGAAATCACCTTTTAAATGATCGATTTCAGTATCCTACTTAAAACGCATTACAGCACCATTAACTTATGTTTTTTTTTCGTGTTCTCGGACAGAGGCGATGAGCAAACTAGGAAAATATCACTATTTATTAAGACGCTTTAAGCAGAAATAAATTTTCTTCCATCAAGGGTAATATATTTGGCGAACCGTGGCTATTCACACAATTAACTGTTGTAATATTTTTCCTCTTAAGTATACTATTTTTTTTTTATTGTTAAATAAAAGTTTTTACTTAAGTGACAATTCGTAAATGCAAGCATAATACTCCATCCCGTCTGATTTTATAATTCTCTACGTACTTCTTGAAAACAACATTTAGTTACCATGGAAACAAATAATTTCCATTAAGTATGTATGTTTTAAAATACATTGACAACTCTTTCCCATGAACAGAACGTCTTTAATTATAAACAATGGTCTGTTATTAAACGCGTACTGCGCATGCGTGGGCCCTACGTGTGTTGAGTTGTCAGAATATTTTTCCTTTCTTCTCCAATCTAGATTTACGAGATTTTTTTTCATATTTATCCATTTCTTATTTTTAGACATTGTTAAAATTCCCTTCGGAAAGTAATGGACCTCCAAAATGAAACTTAAATTAAAATAAATAAACAATTGATTATAAAAAAGGAAATAAAAAATATAAACATTTATTCATCATTAATATAAAATGAAATCATTTTTACAAAACAAATAAATAATTTCCCCAAATAAAACAGTAAAATAAACAAAATTAAATTTTCTCTCTAATAAAATAAAAAATGAAAATGAAATAAAAGAAAAGAAGCTTCTTATGTTATGAATCAATTAATTTAATTTAATTTAAATGCATATTAATGTCAATTGATGAAAAGAATGTCAATATATTCACTTGGATCGCTGGGCGATGTCGAAGAATGATGAAGCCGAAGTAGGCTGATAAATTTCATCCGATGAAGGAGTCGGTGCTAGGGCAGTATACAGTTCGAAGTGGGCGAAAGCTCGGTCTCAAAAAACTGCAGCGGGCAGATGAGACCCGTAGACGCGTCTACATAAGTCAGTGGACTGTTACGATCTGGATGTGTATACCTACACAAGTGTATAAAACACTACTGGTATTAGCACTGCAATCGTATTAAAGCATCTGCACTAAGACGGCCATATAAACATTTGTCTTCCAACAAACATCGAATCATCAATCTGATTGATTCAATTAACCAAAATTATTAAAAAGAGAGAAAAAAATTTAAACAAAATAATTGTACAAATTAAACCCCATTAACAAAAATTATGAAATTAAACAATAAATAAAATAAATGACTTCATTTTAAAAGAAACAAAAAAAAAACAACAACAAATTGATATAAGTAATAAATTAAAGTTTATGAGCGTTAACAGGCATAATGAGAGACAGTTAATTTCTCCATATAAACAAAAGCCAAAGATACTTTATAGGAATATAAAAAAGTCCCCTTTTTAATTTAAGCCCCATCAGATCAATTTAATGATCATATAATTATCTGAAATTAAAGAATACCTGATTCTCATTAAACATGACGAGTTTGATCAAAATCGTTAAAGCTGTTATTGAAAAAAGAAGGAAAAATGAGACAAATCTTATGAAATAAAGTGCCCCCTCCGTTTGATCAATTTTAATGAAATGTTCGGTGTCACATCGCGGGCATATACATACATCAAATAACTAATTTCAGGTTCGTACGGCTAATGGTTTTCGAGCAAGTCTGTTCACATAGACAAAGACAGACACACAGACACAGACAAACACACGCATACATACAGACACACACACAAACATACACACACACACACACACACACCACAAAACCATTTCGCGGGACGTGGTGGTTATTTGGACTCAAGGGACACCAAAACGAATATTTCAGTTGTAAATCTATTTCATATATAGGTAAGTGTAAGCAACAATATAAAAACACTTGTGCGTTGTTAAATAGTATGTTCAAGTATACGATGTTTCCCTCAACTTTGTCCAAAATTGAAACGAAAACAATAACATCACGTATTTTGAAGGAATTTCCCCCCAGTTCCAGGAAGAGTAAGGTGATTTTCCGTAACTTGAAACATGTTTGGTTGCTGGATTTACCCAACGTTGGCAAAACAATATTATTCTTAAAGAAGCTTTATTTATAGAAAAATCTGTATTGTAAGAGACTAATATAGAAATGTAATTTAAATTTATATTTTTTCATTTTAATTTTATTAAATATAATAGTGAAATGTCAGGTATCGGTAAGGACGACTCTCGGTTATAGAGAACATTCTTGGCGAACGCAAAAACACTGAATTTTATCATTCTTGCTCTGTTTGATTCGACAACGTATATAAATTGAAGTTTTGAATAGATCCTTTTGAATTAGGATTAAAGCGAGTCCAGTATATTTTGATTTTATCAGAGTTTTGACACTTTCTAATGGGTTTTTTTCGTAACATTATCCACGATATAAAACCCGTTTATAGTGAGAGAAGAAAAACCTAGATATTAGTCTAATTCATGCATAATACAGCATTATACTATGCTATGTATCGAGAATAACGTTATTTTTTTTTATAAATGGATTTTTAGTTGGTTTTTTAAATAATTTTCTTCTTGATTGACTCTCTTCAAGCGTCAAGACTGGAAGAAGTTTTGTGGGCCACATCTTCTAACCGAGTCATCTTCGGTTATCGTTATCCATTATCAACCAAAGTAACCTATGAGAGGGATTAATGATCGAGAATATGTAAAAATATTGGTAAAGGAACTAGGATAAATTTTGAGTAATGTTTAAAATGTAAAAGCAGATAGGAAAAAGTGAGAATAAAACAATTGTCGATTAGGTAACTTGTTTTACTGATTACAACGGTAGGCAAGAAATAAATATTGTAAATAAAGCCAGCCTGTCATTGTATATGCTAGGCTGAAAAACCAGGAGAAAAAAGAATCAATAGAGAAATTAATCTGTAGTGAAACATCGCTACGATTATAGGATAATGTCCATTGAAGCAAAAGGACGAGATAGAAAAATTGTATTAGGTCAGTAAAACAAGTCTTGGATGAGCAAAATCTTAAACGATATGTCCTTGAAATCCACATTGGCGATGAACCGATAATTTTTTTTTACTGATAATTTAATATGCGGTAATGTGACCCTAGTTGGTTGGCCGAATACCAGATACTCTGGATAATAGCGATGGGTTGCAGCATTGCAGAAGAAGATTAGAAGATGAGTGTAAAATATTTCTTCAATCAAAAATATGATCTATAATATACAATTGACGTTCATCATAAAATAGATGGAGGAACTATGTAAAGTGGGTGGTATAACTATGAATAATTAGTGAATTTTCCAGCTAGTTTAATTTTAAAACTAGACACATTAAAAATATGACGATGAATAAATAAAATGGTTGTATTGTTTACGTGAGAGAGGAAGCCAGAGTTTTACCATAAAAACTTCTTAGTGGGGGGATCACATTTTTACAAGATTATGTACTTTTGAGGGGGGCACATTTTTTCAGGTTCAGGGTAATAAATTTCTTTAGCAAAACTTTCAGAGGATCAAGGGAAACGTGAAGCAGACCCCAGCTCATTTCATATCATAAGTCAGTACGATTTTATTTATCTTCTTTCAATACCATTCTTCTATACAACATTCTTAAAAATAGGATGGGTTGCGCTCTTGGTGGGTTGCGCCATCGCAGCAACAAATATGCGTTGGGAAGGGCGGAAGATGGACAATACACCTGAGCAGCGCAAAGCATTAGAATGATGAATATTAAAATAATTTTTAAACAGATATATATTATTTTTAGACTTTTTTTATTTAAAAAAAATATTATTTTAATTTATTGTATTTGAAATAAATTGTTTTTCCCCCGTCGAATTTATAGCAGATGAAATCCATCTCCTGCCTTGGCTAAAATAGACAACATCGGCCTCAGTCAATCCCCAGGCTCAAATCAGCCTGAACTTCTTAGGTAGTACATAAGATTCTCATCTTTTTATCCTGACTTTGGCAGCTTCTAGGCTCTGTAAAGGTCACAATTGACTGAAAACCTGATATTCCAAGTTTCAAATAATAATAGTATAGTCTTGATAAAATTCCTACCACTTCATGCAATTCGATGCATAATCCTGATTAATAATTTTTAATTTTCAAATTATCGATCTAAAAAAAAATTAGAGTTTTACAGAACCGAGTAAAGAAGCTTCTATTTTAGAGAGTGGAGAAAATAATAAAATAAAGGAAATACATGCGGTAAAAGTAATTAAAATGGGAGAATAATCAATTCTGATTCGGTGTATAAATAAATAAATACTCAATGACATGTGCGCCATTTTATAGTAAAATGATTTGCCGTGTTTGTGGGTACTAAGTTAAAATTAACTAAAGCCATTAGGAAAAGGTCATGTTATATCTGTAGTGAACTTTCACGATTAAGTTACAAAACTGCACAATGCTTTCATCGGTTAATTTTTAAGTTCTCAAGGCGGTACATTCACTTATAGTTATGAAGCTCTTTAAACAAGTGGCTTCTTACTTAAAAATAAATATATAATTAGTGGATTTTTTTATTCTTTTTTCTTCTTTTCTTTAGGTTAGATTGATATAGTTTACTTCATAACCATCGATCAGACAATAGTACGACAAACTGGTGTCAATTATTAATACGGACGTCATATTTCATTATTATTATAAGATATGCTGCCCTCAAAGAAACTATCTTGTTTTCTTAGTGTTTGTTTTTCAGCATAGTACATCATTTAATTGCTTATTAAAAATATGGTTTACATAATGTTGTAATTTTTTTTTCTATTGCGTAACTGAAACAAATAATTATAGTGAGTCTTGCAAGGCGTGGTTTTTAATAACGGTAACAAAGACATATAATTATAGCAAAGTAGTCGGAGCTATTTTTGCTCCTTTACTAAGATGCCTCACTGATTGCAAATGAAAACTGGTTTGATTGCGTCAAGGATCGTACCACGATGAACAGGTGGTCTATGGAAACAACAGAGACATCAATATTTAAATGGATAGATAAAGGTGATTGTAAAACAATTCCGAATAACTCTCACATATATTAATAAAAGCGCCGGAAA
Organism: Aelia acuminata; assembly: GCA_911387785.2. Lineage (NCBI taxonomy): Eukaryota > Metazoa > Arthropoda > Insecta > Hemiptera > Pentatomidae > Aelia > Aelia acuminata. Next base: position 94,775,036 of record OU426978.1, read on the forward strand.
AAACGGACTTCCTGCTTAAAATATTCTATAGAGTAGCTAAATTTAAAATATATTTAATAATAAGGCGGATACAAAGAGAAATGTTTTCCTATGATGCAATTTTTCATTTCCTTTAAGGAGTGAAATAGTATACATGTAAGTATATTTGTTGGACAGCTTAGAATTTTTGAAAGAATCAATTGATAGGTAGAACAAAAAAAAAAATATTCTTTAATATCATTTAAAGTAACTAAATTAAGTTTTCGATACAACTGAATAGAGACTTACGAAATTATAAGCTATGGAATATGCATACATATGTATGCATGCATTTTCCAACTAAGTTATAGCAGTTGAACTACCTACTAATAATAATTGTTGTTTTGCCTTTGATGATTTTAATTTTTTATAGCTTGCAAGATTGAGATTGATCTATTTATGACTTTGGCAACTGCCTTTACGATGATGAAGTAAGTGACACCATGAACTGCGTCCTTGCGATGTCCTCATTGATCTCCTTGCCTTCTTATCGAATTTAATAGACTTTTCTCCATTGCTGCTGATATATATCTAATGTAGTGATGTCGTTTCAGATTAGCTATAAAACAAAAAAAGAGTCCGGTACAATAATCAGTGAACTCTTGCACATTGGTATAGTGTTCTATTTCGTATAGACATAACAAGAGTTTAAGATAGCACACTTCAACCATAACAACATAGAATTTTCAAAGTAAGAAATTAATTTCAGGTGTAACCTATTGATATAGAGGAGTTTTATATTCCAACGTTGAATACAAAAGTTGAAATCATAAAAAGTTTATGGGTGCCGACACATTGTGCAGGTTTTAGCCGAAGTTCGTTACTTAGGTAATGTTTTCAAAATAATTTGTTCGGGGAAACATTAGGGTTTTACCACCTGGCTTAAAGTAACATAAAATTATTAATTGATTTAAAATATTTTAATAAAACAAGGTCTCTTGAGATTTATAAATCTTTTAGATACTTATCTAGAATCAGGCTAAAATTTAAGCGAAATATAAAGATAAAGCAAACGATTTTTTAGACGAAAAAATAAATAAAAAATTATATCGGGAGCAAGATAGCTCCAAAAACATTGACGAATCTGAGTTTAATTCTCATTTCACATAAAAGAGCTATATCTATAAAATATTATGACCGGTTAAATTCAGATTTTGCTGCAAAGAAAAAAATTTTTAATTTATTAATGTAACTCGTGACATTATTTTATTTGATCTGAATCTGTTGGTTTTGAACTCATCGCAGTAATATAAGGTAGGTATGTCAATGTTTAAAAATGTATTTATTTTTTTTTAACACGAAACGGCCAGCAAGGACCACGCGAATATCATTTCCGTTTCTTCACACACTCTGCCTTCCTCTTGCTCCAATACTCTCTCATCCTCCTGGAATGTTCCCTTCGCTCTTCCTCAGTCCATTTTCTCCCTCGTCTCTCCTTCTTACCCACAAGAACCCCAACCCCTTTCAGTTTTTCCCTAAAAAGCTCTCTCCCCAAGCACTCCTTATCTTATCTATTTTTAGCCTGTCCAATTCTTCTTTTATTTGCTTAACATAACCCCCTATACTTTTATAGTTGCAGACTTTGTCGAAAATTTTCTTATTTTGTCTCGAAAATTTATTTATTGTAATTTAATTTCAAAATATATTACCTTAAAGTCACTTCTTTAAAAATGGCTACTTGGTAGAGTAGGGAACTTTGGCTTGACCCCCCCCCCCCCCCCCGAAAATATTCTAGATCCTAGAGCTCTTTTTTTCTTGCCATGTGGAATGAAATGTGTTTAGCTTGAATCCTAAAATAAGATATCAATCATTGTACAATATTTTATCAGGTGTGGATAAAAAAAGTGAAAAAAGTATAAATGAACGAGACAATTACCATTATTATTATTTGGCATTATCCTCTCTTATCATCATACTGAATAATCTGCAAACAATGACTATTGTTCATAACTGAGATCAGAATATTTGACGCGTGCCCTTGTGGCAAAAGATGAACTGTGGGCACATTGACCGATCTAGGTGGATAAAATTTTTTCATCACATAGTACTCAAAGAAATAGCGTGATAATAACGATTGTATGATATTCATATGGTAACATATGAAGTTTTATCATTGAACAGTGAGTGCTTATATTTTCATTGAAATCCGATGTCAAAATATAGTTTGAAAGCTGGAATGTGGTATCAAAAAAGAGTTGATTAAAAATAATTATATCTCTGACATAATTAAGCGATGAAAATTAAAAGTGGTCAGCACGTCCTTTCGTATAAGAAGCCGTGGTAAAATAAATTTGTCCACCTTGACCGGTAATTGTTTCCAATGTGCATTGTTTTAGATCAAAAACCAAAAAAAAAAAAAATAGTTTGGTTTGTATAAAAGCATCTAATTATTTTTTTTTTAAATCCTTTAAATAAACAACAAAAATATTCGGCACAGGGATTTCCCGAAGCTCAATAAACGGAAAACTAGATTCATGGCCAATTTTAAAACAAGCATATACGTTGGGGGATAATGAAACAACTGAAACCTGTTTTGATATTAAATATCAATTATCCAAAAGTACTCCAATGATATTGATTTATAATACGGTAGATAATTTAATAGTAATTTTCAATAGTAATATTTATTATTTTATTTTATTTTGCAGCCCTACCTTGCCTAATGGGCAAAACGGGTTTTAGCACCAGTTGGATGTAACCCATTACTGGGTAGCAAACAACTGCTGCTTGTAAAACCATATAACAGAAGTAATCTGCTATGATCTGTGCGTTATCTCTTCAATTTGTTCCGTCTTCCCTACGAGCAGTATGGACCTTGCCTAATTTTCCATTTCCATTTTCCATGTTCCGTCCACTTCAAGTTGTTAATCTGGCGGTCTTCCCACTGCTGGTCCTCTTCTTCCGAGATTGAAGTGCTGTGGTCCAACAATAGTTTTCCACCCGTACACGAATTCCTTGTAGTACGGGTAGTTTCTTTCTTCCATTAGTTGAGGGAAGTTGTTTTCCGACAGAATATAGAGCTCAGCTTCCCTCATAAACTTAGCCCTCAGTTCCTCGAAGGCGGTGCAGTTTAAAACAATATGCTCAGCCGTCTCCGGTATCCTGCATGTAGGGCACTCGGGATCAATATCCTTTCCAAAGCCATGTAGCTTGGCTCGGAAGGCCCCGTGCCCCGTAAGGAATTGCGAGACCCAATAATCTGGGAGGACCCACTTTGCTTTTAACCGATCGTGAACGGTGGGGAAATATTTTCTTAAGGTAGAACCTTTTGTTGTTGTCACCCACCGCCGGTTCCACTCTTCTATTGTTTCCTCATGTAAAATCTTTTTCCATTGTCTTGGATCCTCTGCAATCCTTACCTGGATATTTACCGGTAGACCTGCTGAGCCTTCTGTTTTGAATTTCCGTTTCAAGAAATCTTCTCGCAGGATGAGGTCGAGAGGAACCCCTCCTGCTAAGACCTGCACCGCCTCGTGAGAAACTGTCCGGTACGACTTAGTGACCCGTAGCAGAGCCGTGCGCTGGAACGTCGCCAATCTTCGTTTCTGCCGGTGTGAGAGATTCTGGGACCATGCTGGAGAGCCATATCTCAGGATACTCAGAATCGCCCCATTGTAAATAGTCATTGTTGCTGGGTATCTGAGCCCCCAAAATGCGCCCCCAAGGCGACTCAGACCATTCAAGGTAAGGGCCACCCTTTTGCCGAGGTAGTCCAAATGAGGAGTCATATTCAATCTTCTACTAAATCTGATTCCTAGATAAGTGACCACCTCACTTGGACGTATTCTGGTACCTTCAATATTCAGATTTATAGGATGCGCCCTATCAGTCTGGCCTCTCAGGAGGATGGCCTGAGTCTTTGCCGCGGCCATCTTTAATTTCATTGTCTCACACCATTGGCTAACTACGTTCGCGCATCGTTCAGCTTCTTGCTTTACTCCGGCTCTGCTGTTAGACGCCACTATAGCCGCAAGATCATCAACGTATGCCGATGCAGGGAACCGCTGTTCCTCGAGGACTCCCAACAACTCGTCGAATACCAGCTTCCATAGAGCTGGGCCAAGGACTGATCCTTGAGGGCATCCCCTCTGTATGGAGGCTTCAAACTCGTAAGAAGTGCCCCTTATCTTAACGAATCTATCCTGGAGGTAGCTGCGTATGAGGGTATATAAGTTGCTGGGAGCGTCGTACTTCTGTAGCTGGTGGAGGCTCGCGGCCACCAGACGCTGTCAAAGGCGGAGGATATGTCGAAGAGCAGCAACATGACATACCGCTCCGCCCTCTGTTCAACGTCTGCGCGAACTTGAAGTAAAGCATCAGCGGTTCCCTTTCCCTTTGTAGAACCGTATTGCCGTGGATGACTAGCTCGAGTAAGTACTGGTCGTAGACTTGTTAAGATAAGATGCTCCAGGACCTTGCTCATCACAGGGAGGAGACATATAGGCCTATATGACTTAGGGAGCTGCTTGTCCCTGCCTCCACCCTTGTAGAGTAATCTCAAATCGGCGATCTTCCATTTCCTTGGGAAGTATCCCCTATCTAGGCAATCATTGAATATTCCCAAGAGCCTATCTTCCAGATAAGGAATACTGTTCTTTAAGATCGCCGCATCTATTGCATCCAGTCCTGGAGCGCGCCCAGTTTTCTGTCTATCCACAGCAAGACGGAGATCATATATGTCCCATGGTGGACAAAAGTCTGTGCCAGGGGGGTATGCCGTAGTGCGTCTCACGATAGTAGTGCGTCTCACGTCAATAGTAATAGTTGTTTTGGTAAACCTATCACTTTGCTCCATCTGGGCGTGGCCTATTTTGATAGGTTAGGTGTCCGAAATACAGGCTTACTCCCATCTCGTCCTTTTCAGTAATTAGATCCCAGCTTTCGACTCCGCCTCGCTCTTCAGAGAAAAATAAATCTCCCAAAGGGTCCTCTTCAGTTAAGATAGGGGCCACAGTAAACAGCACCAAATTGGCCACGCTTAGAAGCTGAGTTGGGCATATTTATATTTATAAGACCGTATTAGTATTCAAACCTGTCGATATGAATTTATTATTCTTCAAACTTATGAATACGAATTTATGTGTACTCGTATTCACAAATATTGTGAAACAAATAAATTTCCATTCATATTCACATACAAATTAAGATAAAAGTAAATTCGTATTCTTATTTGTAAATATAAATATGCCCAACTCTGCTGAGAAGTCGCTGAGTAATACTAGTTACCTTTCTTCCTCTTTAACTGTTGTAGAACTGACAAGAATTACGTTAAAGTGACAAACGAATCCGGATTGGTTCCGAAGCTCTTACATAACTCTTAGCAAAGGGAACCTTTTATGCAATAAGAAAATTCGAACAACTTCTGACGTACTTTATTAATTAATTGAGAAAATACTTTGATGACGCTTTCGATGAAATAATCTCTATTTTTAGATACCCTCAAAAGAAAACGAAAACAAGATCGTGGTCCGCTATTCGGCATTCCATTAGTAAGGCGATTTACTTCCCGCTAGTGACGTCACGAGAGGACAGATGGGGAATCCCTCTCATCCATCTCTTCTCGCTTGCTCCAAGCCAACGTTGGTCAGGGAAAACTTCTGCGCTTCTTAAACCTGTTCGCGGTTCTCAAGAAGTTACGTTCGTTGGGTTCAGATGTTTTCCAAAATCGGAACAAACGAATCAAAACTTTCGAAAAACTTTTTTTTTCTTCTCCGAATTGAGAAATGTGTTTTCAAAAAGGTCAATCGAAATAGATTTATTTCAAAAATTGTTGAATCAATGTATGCATTGAATATTCATCGGTATATTTTTCGGGAATGGTCCAAGGAACGGTACATGGAATCTCCCAATAAATATCAACAACTCAACCATTATTTTAAGGATGATCATCGGAGTAAATGACTAAAAGCTAACAAAATTATACATGCCTGAATCATACATTTTTTTTTGGTATAAGTTTCCCGATGCTACTTCTGGGAGGGGGCCTATTTTGGGAGGTTATGTTACCGTAAATCAAGGGGACTCTCATCTCCTCCTTTTCAGTTAAAAAGGGCCTTGCTTAGCTTCATTAGATAGCCCAGATTTCGACTCCCGCTCGCTACGCTCTTTCATTTCAGAGGAGGATTTGGCCACAATAAACGGCGCCATGTTGGCTTCGCCATGAAGTAACATAGGGAAACTAGTACCTTTTTTCCTTGCGTGTCCATGACCGATAATAGTTAACTGTGTTAAGATAAAAAAATAGATATATGAAAATGAACTTGTTTCTAAAGCTATATATTATTATAGGAACAATTTCATTTGAACGTAAAAGCATAATGTTTTATTGTTGAAAAGTTTTGACCGGCGCAACATCTGAGTCAATTCCTCTTTTTATCTAAATAGTTAATAGTTATTCAGTAAAGTGTACACTACTGAAATTACTATATATTATATATATCATTACTTTTTTTTCTTTCGGTTTTTCACTGGTAATCCATATTACCCCACGCTTATGAAATTTCTTAACAACGCTCGAAGTTCCAAGCAACACTGCCTTCTGCTCTGTTCAAGGCTCTTAGAAGGAAGATCTAATTCGGTAATGGATTTTACCGTTGTCTCCGGGATCAGAAAATAGTTAAAATCTGCTAAAAAATAGTTTCAGAGCTGATGTTTTTTGTCGCGACATGCTCTAACAAGCTTAGGACTCCTCCTCCTCCTACTTTCCGCGGGAGGTACAATTAAAGATTTCGAATTAAGTTTTCTCGAGTTCACCACCTGCTCTCTTAAATAACAATCCATACCATCTAGGTCTGTATTAGTTCATTTAAAAATGCCAAAAGAATATGATAATGCCGGAGTTGTCCATGAATTTAAAGCTTTTATAATATTTTTGCAAGAAAGATGTGTTCTAAGGATCATTTTAACACGATTTTTAAACTTATCCTCAAATTACTTTTTATATACCTATAATATCCTTCTAAAATTCCAAGATCTGAAGCATACCTAGATATTTCTATCCAGGCTGTTAATTACTGCTTTATTTGAAAGCTCCATATTAATTGTATTATTTAGCTTTCCTTTTTTAACATGAAGTCCAGAACATTTATCCAAACCCATTTAATCCGAATGTCTTCACTGAAGATCCGTAATATTTCTAGAAGGCTTTGCAGATCATTTAGATTCTTCGCATATTACTTGATATCGTCCACGTAGAAGGAATGAAAGACGTTGTTTCTGCATCAAAATGATATCCTCTACCTGATATGTTCAACAAAGTGCTTAATGGATTGATTACCAGACTAAACCATACTGGGCTAAGAGAACTATCGCCATGAAAGATTCTTCTATTAATAGGAATTTTTCGTCTGTTAGTTGTTTGCCAGTAACTCAAAGAAATTTTCAATAGCTTCATAAAGAGTTCTAACAATGCTTCCATTTATCTTATATTTTTAAAATCTTTGAAAGCCAATCATGAGGAACGGAGTCAAATAACTTCTGCTAGTCAATCTAACAGATTGAGATGTTACGTTTTTTGTTCTTTACTTGCGAAGCTATAAAGCTGTTAATGAGAAGTAATTCTTTACAATCCTTGACATTCTCCCTCGTTCCTAACCGTTCGTGAACTATCAGATATAATGCGTTAATGTGTTCTTTCAACTTCTTCTGAATTACTGATGTGAGCAATTTGTATGTTACATTAAGGCATACGATTGGTCTGAAATTTTACTGATAGTACGAAAATCGGCCGATTGTTTCGCAACTTGTCTGGGCCATCAGCATCCCTGTTACTCATTTTCTACAAGGCCATGGCTATGTCAGTTTCTTGGATAGCAAATTTTCCATTATCGGTCCATCGGCCACACTATCCTTTTCTTCATTCAGCCAGTAGGCGTCTCTTTTATAATATTTTACAGTGCCCCACATACTCTTCCTGTGGTCGACCATTAGTTCGCTATTTGGGAAGCATTCACTGTTTATTCTTTTCTTGGAGCATATTTGCCTCTAAAAACTTTTTTCCTTAGTGTGAAAACCATATTTCGTTTCATTCTTTCAGCTGCTTATGTATCCCTAACTCCATATATACAACCATATAGTACAATGGTATACTAAGTATACTAGTATATATGTGTATAATGGTAGTATATAGTATAGTATAATGGTGCACTATATATCCATATAGTATAACCATCCCTAATTCTGGCTGCCAACTTTTGTTTCATATTCACTGTAATCAATGTTAGTTTCTGGACCACCTTACGACGAAGAGACTCAATCTTATTTAGAAGTCTTCTTTTCTATGCAGGGGTCCCAGCTTCATTCTCGGTGCTTTTCTCATTACCTGGTCCCTTCCTTATCAAATCTAATCTTAATGCTACAGGTTTGGCAGCTACACATATCCAAAGCAGATTTCTTTAAGATTTTGTAACATTTAGAATGTGCTCAGATAAAATTTCTTTTCATTACTATTATTATTATTATTATTATTATTAAAGGACATAATATCTGCTTAAATAATGGATCTCTTAATGTATAAAACAAATCTAGAAGATGAAAAAATAGATTCAAACCCCTTCCTGTTGTTAAGATTTCCATGGAATCCATGGAAGAACAACTTTTAGTTCTCGTTGCAATATTTAAACAATATCCATATCATTATGATTATTTTTTAGGTTCAACTCACGATTAAAGCGTATACTTCTTTTTTTACTTTTTAATATTAAAATGATAATTTAAACACCAAATATTCTAATAATTATTAAAGTGTAATACCTCAGAGACTCTTACCCAAACTGATCGATACTCTTTATACACATTGGCTGTAACAGTTAATTACATATTTCAATGAAAAGTTGAAAAATAGCAAAATTTTTAAAACTCGATTTTATTTCAACATCTAAGACATTACAAATCCTGATAATGTTGAAATATTAGATGGGGCAAACTCGGTTTTAGCTAAGGCAAGCTAATATATGAACTCTATTTATAATTCAACATGCAGTCAGAGGATTGCTTAAGTTTGGACAATACTGATTTATAATAATCCTGTCCTTGCAAGTGCGTTGGCACTCACAAACACATTACAAGGATTTTCTATTTATTCATTATAATAATGCGCATATCTCATGCAGGCACTTAAGAGACTATCTGGAGTATATCCTTGGTTTATATGGAAAAATAATATCATTAAATAGATATTTTTTACGAAATACTTACAATCCTGGCCTGGCAACACACTTACTAAAACACGCACACATAAGACTCATATTCACACTAAAAATCACAAGGTAAAGGTGGGGGATTACCTGAATGACTTTTTTCCAGAATCTTACCACAAAAATACAATTACTCTACGAGCACAATGTTTTTTTATGAATCCTTTATTAATCATATATACTTTTCTCAAAGCCTTTTTTTCTGTCGGTACTTACATAACTGCCTTAATACTTCATCAAATTTCATTAATGAAGCATCATTTTAAAGCTATCCTTAACCGCTAAACCGGAAAAATATACAAATCACTCACTTCGCCTTCGATGGCGATTTATAAGCCGCGTTTTTGCGAGAAAATCATAATGGACGTAGAGGTTTCTTAATGGTGTCAATCTCTTCTGGTTTTCAAGGAAAACATTTTCTGTCATACAAATTTTTTCGATCAACCCCTTTTGTTTGTGACTTGTCGAAAATGGTCGCGGGGCTTTTTGGAAGATGTAATTTTTTTCAGTTTGTCGAGACGAACATTGTATGTATATTTGTATACACTTTTATATTGGTATCTTCGTTTGCGAGTTACAATAAAAAACATGAGATTTTAATCAATATAATCAGCGTACTCGCTTTCCCCTAAACCGATATGTGTATTTAAGTAAGTGGCTTTTTCCAGGGTGCGCAAATAGTGATCAAAGAGGTCCTGTACTATTACTAAATACTACTACATACTATCTTAAACTTATGTTTCAAAAAATAAATAATCTACAATTTAAACACAACTATTCTTTACTTCAACTTTCACCTGTGCCCATGACGCACTAAATACGCACCATACGATACTAAATAAACGATGTGTACTTTAATTTAGTGGGATTTAAGTAGGTTAGAGTGCGAATGCTTCGCGCGAGTCACTAATTTGAATTATTAGAAGTTAGAAATTTCGGGTAATGAAATATTTATTAATGTTTAAAAGAAACAGTCTTCTAAATAGAATGCGTGACATCATTCATCTTGCTTTAGTTCGATAAATGTGTATAAGCTGAGCCTGATGTAGTTCCACTAAGAATTGTAGAAGAAAAGAGGTGATTATTATTAAAATGAGAATTGGCCACACACGACTGCGTAAGGGTAGCTTATTGACAAAAACAAACGACGAAATTTGTTAGATACAGCTGAAAATTGAATACATTTTGGAAGATTTCCCGTTGCACGAAAGTTATTATCGAAATGAGGAAACGAATAAAAAAAAAATCAAGAAATGCTGGATGATAACAGCACAAACGTTGCACAAGGATCGATTTCTTGTGTAAAAACAAGATGTTTCACAATTTTTTTTTATTTTTTTTTTGGCTTCTATCTTTATTCGCACCTGACAACGATTTTTAAAATAAATAAAAGACTAAAATATGGAATAAATAAATAAATAAATTATAGAAAAGGAACCCAAAGAGCGTGTTGAGTGTCCCAAACAAATATCCAATGAACCAAACCAATATGTTTATATATGGTCACAGAAAACACTAAAAAACCTATCATATTGATTGATTTCATCGTGAAATGTTGACATCTGTCACCGAGAATAGGTATCTCGTTTTCATATTGATTGTACTTCCTTATTTTAAAACAAAAAAAAGCAAACTGGGAATAAATGAAAGAATGGTTTCATCCTGCATCTCAGAGATATATTAACCTTAATATGGCTGCCAGGTTGACCTGCCAAGTCTAGAGGCAGTGACCTACTAGACTACTTTAGCAATGCTAGTTAACATATATTCCCTCATCAGGTACTCTCTCAGTGAACAGCGTTCGCTTTTCAAGCGTCCTTGGTACGTTCGCCACCAACGTTTTAGTTAAAATTAGCGAAATAATAATTACATTATTATACTCTTTCAGAGCTTAGAGCACACAACTCCGCAGCATCAGCGTGAGCAATAAATTCGTCTTTCGAAATATCTTATCTAGCTCATAGGTACGGCCTTTTGCTTTCATCTTGTTAGACCCGAATTCACCCATGTACATTACTTGAACAGGTAAAGAAAGTGCATAAAGTTTGCGCTCTGATATAATCTCGCTGGTCAGGGTCCAAAATATTTCGATGTATATAGGTCACGCGGACGGGGTTTTTCGCAGGGAACCTTCATCGGAGTCACGGCCGTTGAGTTACCACGTCTACTGTTGAACATGGTCAATCCATCATTACGTTATGTTTGTAAAATATAAATAACAAGATCTTATATTTGTAGAAACTTTATGTTATAGCCACCGTATTTACAGTTAAAATGAATGACATGCATTATCGGTTTATATATAACTAGATGTATATCACCGGGGGTTTCACCCGAGGAATTTCGACCCGTCTCCAAAGTAAAGCGAGATCATAACGATTTTTATAACAATAAAGAATATACCCAGAGATTGGCTGAAGTTATGCAATTTTCATATGGACAGGTGTTGCATCTGGTATGAAAGAACCACTGAGCGAAATTTAGAGAATTTAGGACAAACGGTATGGATTTCTATAAAGAACAAACCAACAGAATTTCATCTTTATTTATATAGATATTAATTGAAGGCAATGTTTCGATCAATTCTTTCCTCTTATGTGAAACTTAATTTAGGTACTTATTTTGTTTATTTTTATTTTCAATTCATTGCAGAGATGTAATGACCTTATTTAAAAATAAATTAAGGAAAATAAAATTTGTTCATTCATTACTTAACTCGCCTGGGTTAATTACATGCAGCGAGAGGCTTGAAATTACAGCCCTTGTCTCTTAAACATTACACACTTCAGATAAATACTGAAACATTCTTCTTCGTTTGGGGCTATAGGGTTTGAAGACATAACGTTCTTGATCGTACGTGGAGTCATTTATGAGCCTTTTCGGCACGCACATTGTACACTTTGCTTTATAATATATATTGATAAAAGGTTAATGAAAATACGAAACCAATTAGTCAGCTAACATAGACTGTAGTATAATTTAAATGTTATAATATACATATGTATATACAAATTAACGAAGCAAAACCTCGAACGAATTCTTTGTTATTTTCTAAATTTTCTCTTCATTTATAATTTTATGTTTTAAATACCAATTGAAAAAACAAATATTGTAAAAACCGTTATGTAGGAATAAAGCTTAGATTGGCGTGCAGGCATTCTCAACTAAGTGGCTTTTCTTTACATAAAATCTTTTACAAGAAATTTATGTTCCAACATGCCCACATAACTTTAATTTCTTTTTTTCCTATAGCGAACACGTCCATTTCATCACCTGCACCAGAAAAGGGTCAATTACTCTCTACGAGTCCAGGATGGCGTTCTGTCTTATAAATCGTTGTAAAGTTGATATAACAGAAAATTAAATTTCTGTTATTAGCTCCAGCTTACGCACCAGAGTCTCGCCAACCGTGCCATCCGTCTGACTCCTTAATAACCTTTATTATGAAATAAATTAACCTTTATTGGGTCTATGTGTCCTTTTTTGAGTCCGAGATTCAGATTTGTTGACTTGTTTTAATACATAGAATTAGTTATCTTTTGTAAGGTTGCTAATGCAGTCTGAATTTGTAATGAGTGTAGAGGGTTTATTATAGCAAAAATGTGATGACACATTTATGATGAACTCATAGGTGTTAACAGATCATCAAATCATGTTCTTAGTGTGTTTTTTATAGATGTGGTCTAAAATATTACATTTGGTCGTACCGCATCACGCATTAATTATAATTTGGTATAATTATTTATAGTACTTTTATTTGCACGCTTTACTTAGCAGTTCCTCATCGAGGCCAAAAGCCTGGGAACGGGATCATGATGTAGGGCCATCGCGGGACAGGTGAGGTAATTACCGCAGAGCTCTGCCCTTGGGTCGCCCCTGTGAAAAAGAAAAGCGAACCAATGGCATTTCTTCCTGCCCTTGCTTCGTCCCCATTGTCTATCGTACGAATATTTCACATCGAGCTCACTCTTACTTACCTCGATATCTATCACTGACAATTTAGCAACTATAAACATTATTTATTTTTTCTTGATAAATTATCAAGTTCATATAAGGATATTTACTTAAAAATAAATAAATTACCATATAGACAGACTTTAATCTGAATCATCCTTGATCAACTATAAAATAAATTTTTTTCCTATTCAATTATTTGACTACACCCTATTTCCCTCTCAGGAATACCGGCAATCGAAAACGTTACGAATGTCACCTTTTGTCAGAATACCTGAATATTTTTCATCTTTCTTTTCCAATCCTTCCATTTCTTCTCAACCCTTCTTTAATTTTTCCCTAGAAGGGGAAAAAACTATTTGATCCTAATATTTCTTTCCACCCGCACAAATAAACTTCGTATTAGCGTCATGCTATATCGTCAAGGATTAATCTACAGCTAATAATTAGACTTACGTACCAGAGAAAAAGAACGAATTTTGAACTTGTTCGTCTGATTTCGTATCTAAAAATAAATTTTATCATGTTATCATCTTTAATAAATGGAAATCTTTATTTCCAAAAGAAATTTATCACCTGGAGAAGATTTAAATCCAGCTAGAAACAACCAGTGATTTATGATCAGCTTAACGACTTTTGATAATCATATCTGATAGGATATTTTTTCCACTTACACTGGTTATTCGACATTAGTAAAATATAATTTTATACATAAATTTTTAAAGCAAAGAAAAAAAAGAAACATTAGATCGGATGATATTCTATAATAAACTTTATACAACTTATTTATGAATGAAGGTAATTGTTACAAGACCTTTAAGTTAACGAATTTGTTATTAATAGAGAAAAAAAACATTTTATAAAAAAATATTAAACCGACTTCGGAACCTAGGAACCAGTAAAAATAAATTCACTGAAGAGTATGAAATAATTACCTTCTGATTTTTATGAATACACATCAAAATTGAAAATGGTATAAAAAGTGGACAAATGCAATAAGACGAATAATTTTATTGTTATTTGTACAAATACACACTAATTGTTAATAAAAATTATTAAATTTAAATATTAAATACTATGTTCAATACAACACAATCTTTTCGGAGGCGGCGCAAAATTTAAAATTTTTTACACTAGACATTATGAAAATCTTCTAAATGGATCTTCTCTTCACATCTATTGATCCCAATGCCTACTAATGGAATTGTATCAGTAACATGTCATTTCTATTTTGCGCCGCCTCCGAAAAGGTTGTGTTGTATTGAACATAGTATTTAATATTTAAATTTAATAATTTTTATTAACAATTAGTGTGTATTTGTACAAATAAAAATAAAATTATTCGTCTTATTGCATTTTTCCACTTTTTATACCATTTTCAATTTTGATGTGTATTCAGAAAAATCAGAAGGTAATTATTTTATACTTTTCAGTGAATTTATTTTTACTGATTCCTAGGTTCCGAAGTCGGTTTAATATTTTTTTATAAAATGTTTTTTATTTCACAATTTTTAGTTGGAGAAGATAACGAATGTAAAAAACCGTACGTTGGTTCAAAAATTTAAAAATTTCGTTGGTAATTGATCGTTGGTAAAATAAACGTTGGTTTAAAAATTTCGAAATCTTTTTACGCTCTACCACGTTTGTCTTTCCCAGGCCTTTTTATTATACAATAATTGTATAAACAGTCACCTTTTCAATTTTATGAATAAACACAGAAAAGTGGGAAAGCGGTGCGTGTATTATACAACTTTTAACACACTACGTTTTATGATTATAAATGGATTTTTTTTAAAAAAAGATCAATGTTCAATTGGGAAGGGAACACATAAAATGTTTTTCCACAATGACAATATTTTTCCTTTGCTAAATGTCGTCAGTACTTGTCATTTACGTACAGCATCAGTGTTCCGAGATGTGTTGAGTTAAATATACATAAACACATAAATCCGGCCATTGCAAGATGAAGTAGATACGTCACTGAACAGTAGAGATTTTGGCCGGTTTTAGACAAGATATCGTTAATGGAGAATTGATGAGGATGGTAATATGATCTATAGTAAATTTGAAAGTAATTTTTAAATTTTGATTGCTTGAATATCCTTCTGAAAACTATGGCGATATTATACACGACTCCGGTAGGGACCGTTAATATTGCTTTATCCAAATCGATCGTTGGAAAAGTAGATTAAACATCATTGGATAGATGTCCCAGCAAAAAAGGGGCAACCATAAAATTTATCGATATCAAAAAGGATAGAAGCAACAGGGTTTGGGACTAACATATGGTTAATTTATTATTACGAAGGATATTATTATTCTCCGTATTAGACTACTGACTTAATTCCAAAGGTGGAGTCAATTATGTTCGTAATTCCTTTCGATGAATTTTTGACTAAATTTATTACCGAAGTACTATGAATTATATCCTTCGTAATAAAACATTATTCAGAAAATAAATTGCTAAACACTGTAGCTTCAATTCTAGTGGCGTAGCATTTATCATAATTTTTAACAATCATTTCCATGACTGCCAAATTTTTGCTGAGGGGACTTTCATACAATGAGGTTGTTTTCGGGTAGTTATCAAGTTTTATTTTGTAGTTTTTATTGATGGATGAACACCAGCAAAAGCCTCGATAGTTGTAGAAACAAATTTAAAAACCGATAATAGTAATCCGGATAACATAACAGAAGTGTCACCCATAGAGGATCGGCACAAGACTCCCGACAAGATATTCAACAGTGACTAAGTGTATCCGGAAGAAGACAGAGGTATCTGAATCCTTTGTTAAGTCAACTGAAAATGAGCTTTTCTAGGAATTATTGTATTCTTTTTTAATGTGTATAGTCAATAAAAGATAGAAATCAAAATCTAATTTAAATCAATTATAGCTACGATTTTAAATTTAAACGATCCTTCGGAAACTTGAAGAAGTCTTAAATTCTGCTTTAAAACGATTACCAATACTCAGTCTTTCTTGGAATTCCACGAATTTTGTTGTCTTATGATTATGGTGTCCAACCGTCGATTAGATCTAAATTAAGGTTTACTGTTATCGGTGAATATACATCTATCTATTATTTATGCTAATATCGCTACAGAAAACGACAGCGATATTATATTTTGCTGATATTTATTTCTTCATTTAAATCTAATGATGAAAGATTAGTTAAGGTTATGTATAGGTTTGTTCCAACAAGCACGTAAAACACATCGATGACTAATAGACTGCTCATGTTCTCCCCTCCCACTCTTTTGATTCTGAATTTGATTGGTTGGTTTTCCCATTTGATTCATCCAGCAGTAATACAATATTTGGATTTGTTAGTTATCAATTAGTTTTAATAGCTTGTTGGAGCATACCTTATGTTATAAATGCCATATGTTTTTCCAATAAGTAAACAATTTGAGCGATAATTAAATAATTATTTTCATGTTTTTTCCCGATAAGTTCTTAAATAAATTAGGAACCCCAAAAAGGTTTAAATGGGACCACCTTGGGAAAATACTCTACAAGATGAAAAAGGTTTCGTTCCAATTGGTCCACCCATCTCTGAGTAATCGGTGAACATACATAGAAAAAAAAAAAGCACAAAAAAAAAGTCACATACGTATCGAATGTGACCCCTAAAGTAACACAAAGGGGTCGAGAATTAGAATCATTTATCATATCACAAAATATAGCACTAATTAACAAACCATCAGTTCTGTCAACTTTCAGCGGAGCAAGGGGCAAAAGTAATATAGATATCACCTTTTCAAATTCTAAATCCATAAACCTTATAAATAATTGGAAAATACTTAATGATAACAATTTTTCAGACCACAACACTTTATACTTCGAAATTTTATTCAATGCAAATTTTCACAATAGACAACCAAAATCAAACAAAGGCTACTACATAACAAAAAACTGTAACTGGATCGCCTTTGGCGACAAATTGAATCTTCAACTTAAAAAACAATTTAGCATTGATAACGACAATTTGACGATCTCACAGACCGAATCTAAAATAATTGAAAAAATAATAAATTCTGACGTAGACTTTACAATTAACCTATTCAATAAGGCGCTTACTAAAGCTTGCAACATGTCCTTTAAAATTTCCAATTCTACTCCCTCACAGAAAACCCACCGCTCAGTGCCTTGGTGGAACGACCAACTAACTAATCTTAGAAAATCCACGAACCGACTAAGAAAATTATACCAACGCACAAAAACAGATCCAAAACTTAGAGAAGAACGTAGGACACAATTCCTCACCCACAGACACAAGTACCAAGCACTTATCAAACAGTCTAAAATCGACTCCTGGAAGCAATACTGCTCAGAACAATCCAATCCATGGAACTGGGTCTACAAATATGCATCTAACAAACTATTGAGCCAAGACATTCTAAGAACTGTGATTAACAACAATAACAATCATACCACAGGCTTTAAACAGACTTTAGAACACCTACTAGATAATTTAGTTGCTCAGGACGATACCGCTAATGACACAGCGGCATTAACCGAACTAAGAAACAACGCTAAACTAACACCCGCCACACTTAATGATCCCATGTTAGAACCATCAGAGATTTTTCAGGCTATTAGAAATCTGAATAAGAAAAAAACTCCCGGTCATGACAGAATTAACACTGAAATAATACAATACACCGCTGATACATACCCCAATCTGATTACAAATATTTACCAACTGGCCTGGCACCAAACAAAGATACCGAAAGCATGGAAGAAAGGACTGTTACATATCATTCCCAAAAGAGACTCAAACAAACTAAGACCTATCACAATATTGCCAATCATGGGCAAAATACTAGAAAAACTGATCAACAATAGGCTCACACATCACCTACAGACACACGACATAATACACTCAAACCAATTCGGATTCGCTCCACAAAAAAGCACAGTAGACGCTATTTACAAGATAAAAGAGGAGGTAGAAAAAGCTTTCAACACAAAATCAAACTGCCTGATGCTAAAACTTGATATATCCGGAGCTTTCGATAATGCATGGCCTCCTATCATATTCCAAAACCTCAGAAAATACAACTGCCCCAAAAACATTTTCTCGTTGATCTCTAACTTTTTTGAAGATAGGTCAGTAGAAATCAGAACAAACTATTATATACTCAAAAAACAACTGACTATCGGCACTCCACAAGGATCTTGTCTCTCCCCAACGCTCTGGAATATTCTGATCAATTCTATTTTTGACCTTAAAATTCCCCAAAATGTTCAAATATTCCTGTATGCTGACGATGTTTTACTGCTTGTTACTAGTAAACTCTTCTCACAATTACAAGCACTTACTAATCACACAATAACACTAATGGGAAAATGGGCCGAAAACAATAAACTGGACTTCAATTTAGACAAGACTACATACACAATACTAAGCCGAAAACAAAAATTGCCCAAATTAAACATAGAACTGAACTCTAAAACGTTATCACATACAGACAACATGACCTATTTAGGAGTGACATTCGACAGGAGACTCAGCTGGAAGACCCACATCGACACGATAGCAAATAAAACCTTAAAGACGATAAACGGACTAACTATTGCGGCAAGACAGACATGGGGGCTGAGAGCAGAAGCTCTAAGAATTATATACGAGGGCGCAATAGTACCCAAGCTCCTGTATGCCGTGCCCGCATGGGAGTCAGGTATTTCGAAGAAAACAAACTTAAGGAAACTAGAAAGGGTTCAAAGATTAATAGGAATTAAAATCAGTAGAGCTTACCATACCATCTCTTACGATGCTGCCTGCGTCCTTGCGGGAATACTACCCGTAAAATACAAAATTAACGAACTGACTACAATTTATAAAATTAAAAAACAAAACGTAAACTACAAAGACTTTGAACAGAACCAAGTCGAATTAGAAGTGACAGCAAAACAATGGATACACCCATCAATACACGCGAAACTAATACAATACCTTGACGATGAAGAAAATTCCAATGAACTAACTATCGACATTTACACAGACGGAAGTAAACACGAACAGAGCACAGGTTGCGCATTCACATACCAACACAATCAAACACACCATGACGAAAAGTACCGGCTTGGCCCAGACTGTTCAAACAATCAAGCCGAAAAATTAGCAGTTATCAAAGCCACAGACTTCATTCTCAGACAGACAGACGATCCCCCCAATTCTTACAAAATTTACACGGACAACAAAGCACTAATTAACTCTCTCGTAAATTCAAAAATTCACGACATTTTGACTGAACGAATTAGGGATAATCTAATTAAGATTATGAATAAAAAGACGAAAATCTCTATACATTGGGTAAAAGGACACAGCGGGGTCTCCGGTAACGAAAGAGCCGACTCTTTAGCTAAATCGGCTGCTAACGACAAAGACCTACCGACCGACTACAGCTTAGTGCCCCTTTCCTTTATTAAGAAATCTATTAGAATAGACCTGATTCGAGACTGGGACAGACACTGGCAAACCTCGACGAAAGGACGACCTCTTCATAAATATATTCCCCAAATAACACTTCAAAACTATAACAAAATTAAAAGTACTAATCACAAACTTACTCAATTTCTGACAGAACACGGACCTTCCAAACATTACTTCAAAAGATTCCATTTGACAAACACAGACTCATGTGACTGTGACGGAGAAACACCACAAACCTTCAGCCACATTCTTTTTTATTGTAAGATGTACGAACACGCAAGACACGAACTAATAAAAATCGTTTTACTGCAAGGACTAACATGGCCACTTTCAGAGGATAAACTGTTCAATAAATACAAAAAAGAACTGTCCCATTTCATATCCTTGACAGATTTTCAAAAGAATCACATAACTCAAAATCGGAACCGCCAATCTGACAGAAGCTAATAAGCATAATACCAGTAGGTATATGACTAATTAATGTTTATATGTACATAGATCTAGTTTTATAGTTATATAGTTATTTTAATTTATTTTCGTGTTTTTCATAGTTTTTAGTGTCTATATCATTACTAAATTTATTCAAACCTATTGCATTCAATATTTTCTTACTATAACTTATTAGTAAATTACTATTATTGATATTAAATATCCTAGCAACTATTTGTCCTGGACAATAATTTAGATATTCTATGCTATTTAGATATCCTATGCACTATTCATGTTTACATAAGCTCACTTTATATATTTTATTTATGCATTTATTTCTACCTATAATTGTTTCTAACTTTATTATCTATTTCTATAAATAACTACTTTTTTGTTATCAAAAGTTTGTTCAATCTCATTTATCTTGTATCTTACTTTTATTTTTATTCTTTGTTGTATTAAATTTATTACAATTCTCTTATTATTTTATATATTATTAATGTTTCTAACATTTTATTCAGTATTGTATCTTATTCTATTCCTTTATTAACGTCCCCTAGTCCATTCTAGGGATCAAGTATTAGCATTATATTAAACATTAGTATTTTAATTTTATTAGTATTTAATTTTTATAGCTTTTATATTATTAACTATTACTTAATCATTGTTTGTATAAAGCCAATGTCCACCTATCAGTTTTTCCTAACTTTTAACCATTAAATATCTTCCTGTTTTATAAGAGCTTTCAAAATTCTGTTTATTATGATCTGAATGTATTGTAATTTTTGTTTTTGTTCTCTT
Organism: Aelia acuminata; assembly: GCA_911387785.2. Taxonomy (NCBI): domain Eukaryota; kingdom Metazoa; phylum Arthropoda; class Insecta; order Hemiptera; family Pentatomidae; genus Aelia; species Aelia acuminata. The sequence goes on from OU426978.1 coordinate 94,795,873, forward strand.
GTATTATCTTCTTAATCCATCTTAATTTTTTTTAATAATACTGCTAACTATCTTATGTACATTTATGCGTATAATATGCCTAATCGCATGGAATACGCACATTGTTTTTTCAAATAAACTCCTCTTGCATAGGGTTACTATGCAAGAGAAAAAAAAAAAAAAAAAAAAAAAAAAAAAAAAAAAAAAAAGTATGTATCGAATTGAGTAACCTCCTCTTTCGTTCGAAGTCGGTTAATAATAGTTAAGTTTCATTATTATAATTCATTTTTAAAAAAAAATATCACACTGTTCCGTCATTCTGTATTTTTCATATAATAGCCCCTCACCTTTTGCGGCTTAGTTTGACAGGTTCAACTAAGATCACAACACAAGATCGACAATACCCTCGTTAGCATGAGGAAGTGACCTTTACTTGTGGTGTTTATCTTGAATAATTCGACACCATCAAAACTATTTGTCATCCACCGCAGCCGGAAAAATGTCTGCGTTCCGGGCTATTTTCAGTTCAACCGGACACGATGTGGATCAATGAATGAAATACTATCTCGTACTTAAGGTTTATGAAATCGTCGGCCTAATCGTGATAGCCTGTATTTTTTGTTCGATTATCATTGTACTTTTCAAAAATTATTTTTTTAGCGAAAAAAATAAAGAAAAATCCTGTATTGATTATATTAAATTTATGAAAAAAATGTGTAACGTTTACGATGACGATATATACTACTCAAGTGGATGATCTATTTTTCTACCCCTATCCTGGCTTACCGGAGGGGTAGTTCAAAGGTGTGACTGACATAATCTAATCAGGGTGTGGAGGCCGATATTTTAAAGAAATATGATACCTAAACCTAATTATGATAGGTGTTTTGTTAAAAAACAAACAGATAACCTTTAAAAAAACACACCCTCAAAGATCATTTCCTTGACGGCCGTTATATTTTGGAATACCGGCATTGTTTAATGATTTAGTAGGCAGTGACAGTGTACCCGGAGCATACATCGATAGGTGGCAGTAGATAAATTAAACTTTTGACACCTCGTGTGCCTAGTTCCGGCCTCACCTTTGTGCCTCCCCAATCCAGCGACAGTGACAGCTCTATCCAGCTTGACCTTCCTCACCGCCTGGCTAGGTGTGCCCAATACTAAAAAAGGATCTATAGCCATTTCTCAATAAACATAATATGCAGTGCTCTAATAACAGGAACTAATTATATAAAAATATAAAAACCAAAACTAGTCGACTTTGAGAGTGGTGTAGTAATGTGCGGTAATATTATTTTATTCAAACTGTAGACTTCATAAAAACTGGTATGACTTCAATTTTAATCTCATTCTTCTAAATGTTTACCAGAAGGTTTTTTCTCTCACCCCTCAAGGTATATGATTATATTTTGTAATTTAGGCCCTACTGTTCAAAAAAGAAGTATAAATAAATAATAAGTAAAATGATAAAGTGACGGGAAGAAATAAAATAACAGGAACGCGTGAGGATAAATTTTCGGCGAGAACAACTCTTCAGGATCGCAGGAAAACATCGAAATAGCTGTCTGAAGAGATGAAAACCTTGTGTTCTGTCACATTTTTGCTCGGACATCAAGAAGAAGACTGGGAGAGAACGGTCTGAAAGGCTGTAAGGCTAGAACGAAACCCTGGCTTAGTGAAGCCAATCGCTAGAAGAGGATTTACCTGGGAAAAATTTCACCAAAACTGGACTGCTCAAGACTGGGTAAAGGAGGTTTGGTCCGATGAAAGCAACATTCGGGTAAATAAATATTTGTAAATTGAAATTAAAATTTGCCTAAAAACAATGTAGAATATACGAATATAGTTATTTTTAAATATACATAAAAATATTGAATTTTTTACAGACGTTTGGAACTCCTGTTTGGTTCTGTTTTCATACGAAGAAGGGAAAGCGAACCCTATCATCTAGATTGTGTTGTCCCTATTATGAAACACGGTGGAGGAAATATAATGATTTGGGGCTTCAGGTGTTGAGAAATGTTTTTATGTGAAGGTAGAATGAATAGCGATACCTAAATTTCCAAGTTAAATAAAATTTTGAAGCCTTCCTTTGAAAAAAATATTTATACCAAACGAAAAAAAAACAACATTGTTTTTCAACAGGCTAATGTTCCATGCCACGTTTCACGGAAAAGTAGAGAATGGTTCGGAAAAAATAACATCAAGGGGCTTGACTGGCCTCTTCAGTCTCCGACCTCAATCCCATTGAGCACGTATGGTCTAAATTAAAAATTTAATTGGTATGCATAATTAAAAATGCAGTTGATAAACGTAACCCTACAAAAAAAGGACAACTTATTTTCGTATTTAAAAGAAGAGTGGAAAAAAATAGACGAAGACATTTGTTCAAAACTTGTGAATTCAAAGCCAAAAAGGAAAAGTGAGGTAATAAAAGCCAATGGCTTGATGACCAAATATGAAATTGAGTTTATTTTATCTTTGAATAAATTATGTTATGATAGTAGATGTTCTTTTTTCCCTCTACGTTTTTTAAAGAAAATATGTAGGTGCCTTATACCTTTGGCCCAGGCTATATATGCATGATATTATGGAATTTCACTGTTAACGAATAATTTGCTAATTCATAATCATCGAAGTTCCGATTATCATATTTTTTATCCCTAAAAATGCCTTGAATTTAAAGGGAGTCGTAAAGCCTTTACAACAAGTGATTCAAATTGGAGCAGGAACTACATGTCTGCCTTATAAGGCTACTCAACATCACTAATCACGTTTATGATTGCAAATAACCCATGAACATTTCCATGTATAAGAAGCAGCCGTCATCTAAGAAGGCTTGAAAATGACAATTTATTTGACTTATGTAGGAAAAATGAGTTTAATATTTCATAGTCCTATGCCCTAACTTAGTATACACTGGTTTTTTATTAACAGTGATGCGGCTGGAAGAGAAACACTGGTATCTCTTAGATTCCTGCTATGCCTTCCAAAAGTGGGTGGCAAAGTATGAAAAAAAATATAGATATTTCACTAGCAGTGTATCAGGATTTTGAAATAGAAAAAGCTACAAATCAATCAAAGAAAAAGAAAGATAAGTGACAAGAAACAAAGCTACGACAAAAAAACACCATTACTTATGTTATTATTTAACATTTGTTAGTAATTTTTTTAGCAAAGCTTCTATATAATTCGTCTCAAGTTCTGTATAATTCGTGGTACACCTTATTTATTTTTTTAGCTGCTTTTCGGCCGTTTTCAAAACTCAGCATACAGACATAGAACTACAACTATCGACCAACACATACCCTTTTATTTCATTCCCACTATTCACGTTTTCATGTTAAATTGAAGAACATTATAATAGACTAATTAGCGACATGGCCAAGGCTGACATACCCGTTAGAAGGCGGCTAAAAGAAACTGGGTGAGAGACATCCCCCTTTTGAAGATCCAGACCAGAAAGTGGTGCTGCTTGGCTCTTTACTCATACTCAAAATGCTAGCCATATTAATTCGTTCCACCCATCAGATTCGAGGATTGCCACGATTCGCTGCAAGGTGTGCGACGCAGAAAAAAAAAAAAAAAAAAAAAAAACCTGAAACCATTTTTTTTTTTATTTATTACATTCTTAGAATATGGTCATGAGGTATATTTCTGAAAAAGAAGCTTTGTAGCTCAAATAGATTTGATAGGGCCTTAAAACGATTTTTAAAAAACGCACCAGTTTTGCAGTTCAGAATTCATAAGTCCTACAAATCAAAAATTCGTATTTTCTTAGACATCGATTATAATTTAAAAAATATCAAAATCCAAGGCCCCTTGTTGGTTTCAGGGTAAACGTTGTGAACCTAATGTTTATCGGAATGCTGAAAAGAATTTGATGGATTAGGAATAACCAACAGATGATACTTATCGGTTAGCATTGTTTTATATTATTAAATAAATAAATAAATGGATCGCTTCCATATTATAATGCCTGAAAATTATTACTTGAAAATCAAAATTGAATCTGAAAAAAATGAATGGTTTAATTGTACGTGATGTGAGGATGAATATGGTTATCTCTTCGTTTGGCCAACATTAAACTGTCATAAAGGCCTAAGTTATGAACCCAATTAGATTAGAGATTTTGTTCCTGCTATATCCTTGAAGCAGAGCGTGGAGCTAACTTTTTATTTTGTTTTCGTCTTAACCTGCTTTTCTTCTCAACAAAAACAAAATTAATATAATTGCTAGAAACGCAAACACGCCAGTGCCATATATATTATACGGATACAGACAACCTATAAATCGATTGTCTCTCCAAGCTATTTTCTTTTTTTGTAACCATCGATTTTAACGTGCCATTGTTCATCCGCCAATTCTTTTCTTTTTATTATTTTTCAAATTATAACTTCCATAATCATTAATTATCTGTTTAAAAGTTATGTATATTCATTTTTTTTGCGTTTCAAACTGATGTTTCTCTATGCCAAATAAAAAAATGTTCCTTATCTTTTGAAAGATTAAAAATACCAATGTCCGACATATCGATACTTTTTTTTTATTATGGACGTTTTTAGGATATTTTAACATTAATAATTGTAGTAGAAATATCCCGTTGCATATAAAGAATGATAAATAAATATAATATAATAAATGCATACAAGAGAGAGCTTTAGAGAAAAGTTATAAAAATATTTTTTTTTATTCTTAACTGCTGGTTTATCGAAAGCCTAACAATAGAATCTGATTTAATAATATCTCATGGGCTTTAATAAAAAAAATGAAATTTTAACGGGCTTCTTACTACTCCTTACAATACCTTCATATTTAAGTATAAATTAACTCTGAGGTCTGAATGCAGGAAATGTCTCTCCATTGAGACAGATGCATCGCTTCATTGCTCCTTTTAATTAAGGTCAGGTAACGCTCCTTTTCAAAGTCCAAACAATCGAAATACCGCCTAGAAGAACGTGAGGTCCTTGGAATTCAGGATGTAGGTACTGATTCTGTCCTTGCATAACATGATTCACTCAGGTTCATGGAACCAATGAACTATCAAATGCTCCTAACCTTAAGTTCATTTTCACTAGTAAGATTAAAAAAAAAAAAAAGAAGAAGCAATTGCATGTCTAGCAAGTATAGTAGTAAAAAAGTTATGCAGAAAAGAAAAAAATTCTAATGACTTATCAAATGTCCAATTTATTTTACATTCTCATCACTATTATTTTTTTATATAATAATGGACTATTTCTGTGAATAAAGTGGGGTGTCTACTTTCTAAAATGGATAAATCCATTTTAATTTTACTTTTTTCTGTAAAACATATATTGTGCGCGTCTCAGAATGGAACTGTACTATCCTCCCCTCCTCCATTATCGACCTCCCCACCGTAAGCAGTCCTGAACTAACAGACTTGTAGCATAGACATGACTACGCAAGCGAAAAAGTCGTGAACGTGGATGAGCTCCTTGTTGGAACAGACTGCAATGAGTGGCAGTGAGGATCAAGTGTTAAATAACAAAATTGAAAAATTAAGGTTAATTCCTCATAAATCTTATTATGGATAGGCAATGCAGAGGGGGTCGGTTGACCAATAACTTTTAACGGGTTGATCCGATTTCAAAGAAACATAAAATACTTGTCTAAATAAATAAAAAGAAGGGCGAAGGAATAGTAGGGCGGAAGGGTTAACCTGAAACTGTTCACCATTTAATTAGTTCCAAGCAGCGTTGGAACATTTTTGATTTATAGGACAAACTGTAGTAATATATAATAATAATAAATAAAGGAAAATGTATTGATTTTAATTCTATTATATATATTTTTTTTATTCCATATTTTTAAATTGGTTTTACTTACACCAATTATAACGCGAGAACGCTCCGAAAAGCAGAATAAGAATAAACACACTTAAAAAATTCTGCAGAGCGTCCCTCGACGGCCGACTTTTTACTTTCATTTTCAGTTGTTTTTTATAAAGCTTGTATCGCTGCCCCGGATTTATAATGACATAACTGCAAATTTTGAGATTTGACAGCTAAGCAAATGAAAAATAGTCCTAATTTGTATTAATTATTAATAGAATGGACCATAGATTTACAAATATTAAGTAAATTAATTTTGAGCCCACCAACACTATCACTAAATTTGAAGTAAAAGTAAAAATTTGCAGATGTTCTATTATACATCCGGAGCACCTCTATTACATCTAAAATAACTATTTTTTAAAAACTTATTCTCCAACAAAAAGCTGCAAAGAAGGCTACCAGTAATTTTGTACACCAATAAAGAGTTTTGAATTTTTTATTTATTTTTTTATATAGTTTTTAAATAATGATTATGTAATTCATTTTTGAAATTATACACCTCAAGTAAAGTAGGTGTTTTTGAACAATAAAAGTAGAAATAATAATTGGTCATCTGTCTGACAATCCCTTGTTTACATACCAGCAACAATTCATTTTTCCCACATGAATATTTAATTGAACTAAGAATCAATATTGAAATTGTGACCCTATGCTTCCTTGCGTCACTAGCACAACAGGAACAAAATTATTGGCATTGTTAATTTTTTTTTCACGTTTAAATGATCTTTTTTAATTTCTGTAAGAGTATTTTTTACAATATTCGTAAATGTAATACTCAATAGAGATTTTTTTTCATATATCACCCTGAATAAAAAAAAAAAAAAAATTGAAATAAACGAAATAATTGGCATTGTTACTTTTTTTTCACGTTTAGATGATCTGCTTTAGTTTATTTTAGAGTAAGTTTTACAAAATTCATAAATATAATACTCAAAGAATTTATCACTAAAAATAAAAAAAATCTTAAGTGATAGAAAACTAATCTTTGAAATGTTCATCGATGCAAGGTGACTGATGCAAAACTGAAGGCTGATTCTGACCAACGCTTAACGGGGCTAAAAAAAAAAAAAAAGTCGATATTGATATCTTCAAACTTCTAAACTAAATAATTAATACCTATAACGGGCCAGATCGGCGATACATAGCACATCCAGGCCTTTGTGAATTGCAAAATTAAATATAGATCCCCCCCATCCAATACCATTAATAATTGAAAATGTTACATAATACTATTAACCTCAGATTAGGACCACCAACATGGAATGCTTTATAATTTCCATCTGAAGTAGTTAGAAAAATAAAAATGCTGACAAAGTAATTTTCAGATCAGTAATTTTGATGCAGTTGGCGGACAACCAAGCGATAGCTACACCAGCATTGGCTGAAATACGCAAATAAAACAAGGTTTTCAAGGCCCTTCGTAATTCTAAAATACACACTTAATAAGAATTACTAAGTTAGCTAAAAAACTATATTCTTCTGTTGTACGCTTACACGTAAATGAAAACATATCCTTCGGTTTTAAAGGGATTTAATGAAAGAACGTTGTAATATTGTATTGAAGCTTCCTTTTTGAGATATTTCAATTTTGGCCGTTTTGTATGGGATCCCTACATGTATGTAGATTCTGAGAACACAACAAACAAATTCACATAAAATATCATGAGATCAATTTTTTGATAATGGGGTAGCGTCATTTTGTTGCAAGCCATGGTGTCCATGGTGCACCGGCAGACAGGTCATAGCTCCATTACCAATCCCCAATTTGTCAGTGTCCCTCCCAACCGAGTCAGTGTTGTCCCCCGGGATATCGATTATGACTGCTCTGAGACAGCAGGTGCCGAGGATCTATATTACCTTTCCTGGAGTAGATCGTCCAAGGACCGAATCTTCGGGCGGATACACACATCCTGAAAACCACATCAACATTTTCGATTTGATAAACAGTGGTCACCCATCCAAGAACTAGTCATGCTCATGATTTGATAAATCTATGTTCATTATATAGATCTGAAAAATAAATGTTTTCTTTGGAAATGTAGGGTTCCTCCTGATTATGAAGACAAGCGCTGATTACAAACTATGTATTTTTGGAATTATCGTACAAAACACAAGCTTAAATATATGGTCTAAGAAATGAAAAATAACTGCAAGTATTAATACACACATCAAAAAATGTTTTGCATCACCCTAAAAACTGTAGATCAGATTACATTATTGGAAAACTGATTTCATACATTAATACTGCATGGATTAAGGCCAACAAAGGTCATGCATAACATTCTGAACACTCAAGATAAGGGGCTCTAAATCCCTTAAAGTGGTAATCCTACTGTAATGTGTGATTCATAGTGCAACATTTGTGTAGGAATGATTCAGTTTAGAGCTTTCTTTCGCTTCTGTTGCACTCTAAAAATGGAATAGAAGAGTATTCTCTACACAAACGCGGTTCCGCATTGTTGTCCTACCAGAGGAAGGGCAATCAACCCGACATATTGCTCGTCGGCTCAACATCGAACAAAGTAATGTGGTTAGGTGTTGGAACAGGTTCCTAACCACTGGAAGTGTTGAAGACAGACCTCGCAGTGGTAGGCCACGCTGTACAACACGCAATGAAGACCGTTTTTTAACGTTAGCAGCCAGAAGAGACCCGCTTTCCACCGCTGGGGTCCTTCGGCGACAGCTGCAACGGGCTGATAACACCACTATAAGTGACCAGACTGTCCGGAATCGTCTTCATGAGATGAATCTTCGAGCAAGAAGACCCTTGCATTGTCCTCCGCTGAATAGAAACCGCCGCCGACTTCGAATGCAGTGGTAAGAGCACACGCAAATTGGCTGTTACCTCAGTGGAGAAACTGTCTGTTCTCTGATGAAACTCGACTTGACCTCGTCCCTGACAATAACAGAGCAGGCCTTGTCGGCTTAGTTACCCATCTCAGAGAGTACAGCAACGTGGTGGGTCTGTCCTGTTTTGGGGAGGAATTATCCACTGTTCCAGAACTGAGCTACTACCCATTCAGGGGACCATGACCGCGAATATGTACGTGGATGACGTGTTAGAATCTATAGTGACACTCTTAGCTCAAAGGCACGGTGATAACTTCATCCTAGTGGATGATAACGCTCGCCCTCATCGAGCAAGGATGGTGGCGGATTACCTTTCGGCTTCTGGAATGGAGAGAATGGAATGGCCTACGTTCTTTCCAGACAAGAATCCCATCGAGCACGTATGGGACATGCTTCACAGAGCTGTTCAGCGCCGGCCGAACGTTCCAACCAATCTTTAGGAGTTGAGGGAGGCAGCGATTGAAGAATGGTGGAACCTTCCACAAGAAGACATTGACCACCTAATCCTGTGCATGCCTGTGCGAGCCCAAGCTTTAATTAGGGCAAGGGGAGGTAATACCGGGTATTAGGCGAGGAAACCATTTTCTGAAAATTCTTATATTTTTTTTCAAACTTTAATTTTTTATGATCATGTAAATATTTTTTTCAAGGAAATATATTTTTTTATTCAATATTAATTGTAGTTTTTCTACCATAAAGTTTCCCTTCAAATTAATCTTTGAAACTTGACAAATGCAACAACAAATGCAGGTGATGCAAAAATTTTTTTGATGTGTGTATATAAGGTTGAAATGGGCAAGATTCAAATTAATGGTTCTTCATTCAAATCTTTATATATATATATATATATATATATATATATATATATATATATATATATATATATATATAAAATTCTCATGTCTCGATGTTTGTTGGAGTTAAAAATCAGAACATCTCAACCGAATTTGATGTAATTGGTCTCACTGTGTGTAGTTTTGTTCAACTTAAAAGATAGGATAGTTTTTGTTGCGACTATTGATCCAAATATTTTTTATTGCAAATTAAATGCTTATTATACTTACTGATGCGATATCTCATGTCATCATGCGTTATATTCTGAATTAAATTAATATGTATATATATTTAAGGCAAAAGATTAATTTGGTACATTTTTGTTGTCTATTGTGATTATACTAAACCCCATCTAATTATATTCTTAATTAGTTCATTTTATTACATGTGTGTTATTTATATTTAATATCGCGTCTGATGTAGTAATCCAGTAAGTTCTAAATGAATGGATCATTAATACTTACTATTGTAAAATATGATATGTAAAAAATAAAAACTTTAACCCTTCTAAATTCATTACCAAACCATTTTAAATTTGGCTTAAAGTTCTATTTTACATCCCGTTGGTATTTAGATTAGCTGAAACGTTTTTATCTTTATCAGTGAATTTTGATTTGACTGTATTAAAAAGAATAGGTATAAGTAATTCAACGCATTACAGCTACTGAGCCACAGCAACGCGTGGCCGGGACGGCTCGTCTCCTGCAGGTAGTTTCTTAAACAGTGACAAGCCAAGCAATACGAACTTACTGCTTTGGTAACAGCAAGGTAATTTTCAATGTCCGGGATTTTTCGAGTTTCTCCTGACAACGATTATTTCAATGGTATATAAAAGCCAATAGATAAGCTGCGCTTAGTCGGATATGTCTCGGCATGTTCAAAACTAAAATAAAACGAAATTCGACTTTTTTGGACATATCGGATTTCTCAAACGACTGATTCAATTAGAATCAGCAGAAATTTAGTATTGAACACTAGTGAGGGTATGCAATATGCCAGTCAAGTTAGTATGTCGAAAGAGATAACATATGAGGTTCGGTTTAGTTTTCCCTGTTTTCTTTCTCAGTAATGAAACTCTCAGAAATTAAATTACTCACTCATTGAATTCCATTGTGAATGAATAAATCCTCCTTTATTGTCTGAGGCTTAATCACGATTTTATTAGAATTACATTAACCCTTGATGCTCTCTTCTACTGTCTCAGTTGTTGCATGAGGAATCGTGGGAAGGGCATTTCCCTTTTTTCTTCTATTTATTTATTTTATTTTTTATTGCTTAATACTTAAATTAAGGAAAGGAACGGTCCGAAGAGGGAACAGCTATTGACCAATCATTTAACGCAACTTTGTTTGAGAATCTATTTCATATCGTTATTATACAATATTGTTTCACTATCTTAACCATGAAAGTGCAAGGCCGCGTCCTTGGATATAGCATAAAAGTAGGCGCATTTCTGATTGGATGACACAATCTTAACTTACTTATTTAGTAACTATTTCGGATTGAGGATGAATTTGAGGGAATAAGATGTTTTTGATTGCAAAAAATCAGAAAAACCAGTTTCACCGTTTCCTGGTTCAGTGTACCAGTTCCAAAAAAAGAACTATCTAGCCTTGTATGGACATTCTCTTTTACTCTTCTATTTTAATTGTGTTTGTTTTTTTATGTGTGGTTTTATAGTCTTTGAAAATGTTCGTCAATGAACTAACATAATCAGCCAGGAATATATATTAAAAAAGATATGACATAAAATATATACGTCTTTGAGTGTTTTATTATTTTGCTAATATTATGTTAATAGTTTGTTAAAGAAAAATCTGATACTTTGACCATAATAAAACTCTAGCGCGAACTCTCTCATTTAATGCCTACGCATTTTCATGCTAATACATCATCGAACATTAATCGAAAATATAAAGGATGTTAGGGAAATATGCACAAAATCGAAGGTTGCTAAGTATTAAAAAAAAAAAAAAAAAGAAATACTAATAATTTCGTTAAGAAAGAACTGACGACACAATTTAGCCATCACTGCTACAAATTGCGAGCTGCTTTATGCATAATCTAACAACCCTGATCTTTACTCTCTGGTCAACCGCACTGGCATAGCTCGTAAAAATGCCATTTTACCACTCTGAGAAAGGCGAAGCTAGAAGAATGTTTTTTTTTTTCTTTTTGAACTGAGAATACTAGCTAAAAAAAAAATGTTATGCAGTTAATTGACGAATTTCACAACATTCTTATGTTGATACAATTTAAATTTAAAGAGACTAACCTTTTACAGTAGTAGTTTTTGGTAAGTTTGAATGTCATCATCCTAGATATACATTATTCCTAATGGGGAATTAAAAAAATAAATAATAGAATTAACGGTGATTTCCTAATGATTACCTAGTGATTCCTAAACATAGATTATGAGTGATTTCCATTGTAGGCAATGGGAATCTTTGACAACAGATAAGGAATGATTGATATTTTATTTATTATCACTTATACTTTTTATTTAACTCATAAATGAAATTATAGGAGTAAATATGTATTTTACCCACTTCTTATATTTCCTTGTTTACCACCGAAGGTAGTGTTGTTACTTTGTATTAATGCAGAAATTGAAAAAACAAAAAAAAATAATAATAAAAAAGGCAACATGATCGAAAATTCTTTTAGAGTTTACGCATCAAGGATCAAGTAACAAATTTAGTCTGTCGTAGTCAAATCTACCAGTATCCCTCTTGCGTATTTAGGTAGCATCCAACCCATATAGGGTCATAGATTCAGCACTTTCTAAGAAAGTAGTGTTTCTTGGTCAACGGTTATATGAGGAAAATCACCTCATCATCCATTGCTTATGCATCACATGAAAGATTATTTAATGAAGAGCAGAATTGGAGAAATTGTACTATCGATTACAAATACCAGGGTTCACTTATGGTTAGCATGGCAACCTACAATAGTAAAGCTCGAAGGTTCGCGGCCCGCGGAGGCCCTAGGATTTTTTAAAGGGAGTAAAAAATCCTTAGCTAAGCCATCTCACGGGTATGACGTAAGCTGGAGGTCCCGAGCCTGTGCGATGTCAGGTACTCGTTAAAGATACCTATCCTAATTTCGGACTCCCTAATACCAGGATAGGCAAAATTTAGAATTCCCACTGTATCGTCCCATTAGCCTTAGTAACATAAAGAGAGGTTAAACAAACAAGCAAACAAATACCGGTAACGCACTGATTTAGAATTTCGAAGTTAAAATTACAATTTACCCCACTCTAATGAAGAGTACCTTCATGGAAACAACACTCTTTTAAAGGTCGGATCTGATTAAGTCTTCGGTCCCCAGCTGCGTTCTATGGTTATGTAGTGGAATAGAAAAATACCTGCCATAACCTAATATGAATCTTCACACAGCAACACCGCTCACCAAATCTACATCTATTGTCGTTTATTTGATTTTTATCCCCAAGATAGTCTTCATCCAGTCAATGCCTTTGTCTAACCATATACAAAAGTATTTTATTAGCAACTCCATAATTATGAAACGGTTGTTCAGATTTCGTATGATTCTATCAAACATAACGATAGTAGCAATAGTTATAATAAAGTTTATCAAATTCAGCCTAAGGAGAATATATTGAAGTCACTGTCTCCTTTGAATATGACAAATTCTTTAACCAACCGCTTTGGCTGCTGGCGACCGCTGTGGAAGGTGGACACGTTGCCCTCACCGAACACAAGGGCTGCCAGGAAGTCCAGGACGTTGAGCTCGTCGGAGTCCCTGAGACGTCCCCTAGAACGGTCCACCTCCTTGAGGACCCCCCTGAGGCTGAGGGACCAGGCGGTGGCACCCGAAGCCGGGCTGGGGCTCGCCTCCTGCGGGCTGCTGCAGTTCACCATCACTCCCTGCCACCAGTCCGTCTCCTTCACGTAGTTCTCCACCATCGGCACGATGCTGATCGGCCTGATTTTGAGTCCGACCTGGAACGGAAAGAATATTTTTGGTAAATATCATGAGCAGTGTAAATCATAACTATCTATGAACAATGTTAATATCAATCCTAACTTAATTAGGTTAGAATAGATATCTCTCTGACGAGTGGGAGCCCAGATCTCGTTGGGTCAATAATTAAATTAAGTGGGAACTGTCAGCCTGATTTGCAATGTCCTTAAAAAGCTACCCCTTGTACATTGTGTAATGGCTGAGTGGTGGAAGATATATACCACTGTCTTTTTTGTTTTCTCAGAATTCAGGTTCAGATGGCTTAGCAAAATAGTTCTGTCAATAGGTGAATATTTTTTAATTATCAGATTATATCATTTAATTATGTAGTAGGTATATATTGTCTTTTGAAAAGCACTAGCTAATCTACAGATGGATAAAAATCCATGTAAAGTGTATATAGCTTGTTATTCTCAGAAAAATCAACAGATTATTATTTTTATTAAATTTTAATGTAAATGACAAGAAATTACAGAAGTTTAGGAAGGATAGATCGGTTTATGAGCTGAACCAATTAAGTCTATGTGAAGGATAAAATATCTTCTTTTTTTTTATCCGTTATCCACATCTCTTTATGGGGACTGAATAATAATTTTTGACTGACGATTGCTCCAAGATGTCGGTATTTCAGATAAAAACCTTTGAACAAATTATTATCAACACGACACAGGATGCATTTTAATATGAGTTTGTATGAATGGGTAGGTTCGGTTTCCAAGACTACGGTTTATTCTTTAGGTCTGTTGAAAAAGTAACTATCAGAACAAGATTGTCATGGAGGCCAATTTTTTTCCCGAGAAGATCCAAATAGGTCAATTATGTACTAGAGGAAGCCCTATGTTCCTTGGATGTTCCTAGGATTTAATCTATCAATCTATATATTTATCATTAAGTACCACGTTTTTGATTGCCTTATCAATTAGCTGGCCCGTTTCCCATATCATTAAGTATGTTACTTAATTAACCATATGGGTTAAAATCTGGTATGCACTGTATTGCGGTCCCCGTGACTCATGTCCGCATAAGGTCTAACTAGCCAAAACGGAGCAAAACATTAAATTTCATATAGCATATTTACATTCATATCTTTAAATAATGAAAAATGTACATTGTGTAATTATGACAATCATGACATTGAAATGAACGACAGCCTTTTAATTTATGTCAAGCCTTACAACCTAGGGGATTAAACTGGTCACGTTTTACCATGAAACGTTTCTAGAGCGCGTTCTATTTTTATTTTTCTAGTATCTGTTTCATAATTTAGGACATATTATCCTTAAAATATGATTCCGAATAAAAAATATGTCCTTTCAACTCTGAGATCGATTCGACTATTTAATATTTAATACGTATAATAAATAATAATACTTTCATTCAATTTTAAATTGTATTACATTATTTTATTATTTTTTAAAATTTTCAATTGTTTGCTCCAAATACAACTTTTTTTGAGATAATTAATGAATTTTCAATATCGCACTAAACAAATTTCTCTACCATCGAAATTATATATATTTAAATTGATCTTAGAATGATATTACATTAATTTTATCAGTCGAATTTAAATGATTAATACTCGCTTATGGCGTTCGCAAGTCTCCTGAGGCCCAGTGATCTAACGAATCTTTCCTGTCATGAACTTGAATATGTTTAAAACTTAATTTACAATCTTGATATTAAGCACTGAGCTTGTGAGCAGCTGATGTACGGGAAGTCCTAATTACAATATTGAGAGTGGTAATACAAACATCAACAAGAAGACCTTCATGCCATATTATCAAGAGCTTTAAAATTAACATTCTCTAGCCATAACAACTTATTTGGATTTCTCTCAAAATTGTTTACTTCAAGGCCTCTCACAGAACCTGGAATTCGAAAAAAAAAAAAAACATGAAACTGTTTGAATGTTTTTATTTTGTAGATAACTAATGCCAAGATCAACGTTGGCCGAGGCAATAAACCCAATCGGAGAAGACTAATTAGTTAATTATGAAACAGTCGAAAAAGAAAATTAAACGCTATGTTCATAATTTTTAATGACATGCAATGAAACGGGCGTATCCATAAGACTATTTTATCATCCATGGAAAATACTATGTTAATATATTATTAATTCGTTACACAGACCTCAACACTTTTGTATGATTTCATTGAATTCCGATCACTCATTTGTAGGATTGAACTGGGCCTATTTGATACCAATCTCATAACTCTCAAGTTTAATAACAATGATGTGGTCGAATAAAGATGTTACTTAGAGACAGATGTGAAACACTTCGTCTTGCAGTTCGCAACTCAAGGATAGCCTCTCATGACCTTAGAACAGTGGGATCAACTATCCCTACAATAAAAACTATGCTATGTCGAAGTAGGAGCGTTTATAATCATGCCTCGGCCACTCCCAGTGGAGTTCCAAAGGAAGAATACAGGACCATCAAGAGATGTAGGGAAGTCATTAATTAGTCATTTGTAAAATATATCACATCAAAGTTGAATGGATTACACTTCTACGTTATCAATTTAAAATAGTTTGTATAATTAACAAATGCACGCTCGTCGGCAAGAAGATGGTTAAAACTCAAAATTGTTATATTGTTATTAATTATTAAAATTATTATATTAAAAATATAACAATTTCGACTTATGGATACCGTCTGAATCAGAATGACAAAACCTACAATGCCACAATAGTATTAATATTTCCCTTCGCGTAAGGCGCAGGTAACCATCTTATTCTATTATGGAGGGGATAATCGTGTTAACGCAGATAGAGGCCTACTTTAGGTAAGGCGCACAACAAACTGTGTCACGCAGGCGACGCAGAGCAGAGCAGAGCAGGCGACACGAAAAAAAAACTGCGTCGCACAGTTATCCGCGCAAATTGAAGAGCAGTTTCTGTGCCGCAGTTTCGGGAAGGCAGGGGCTTTTTTAGTTGAAGTATGTTAGATTTCTTGGATTTAAGATCAGAATCTGATTCGTATATAAATTGGAACACAAAAAAATTTGCATTATCAAAAGTCAAGGTAAAAAAGATTGTGATAAAATGAGGAAATGGAGAAAAGACCAGCTCACGAAAGAATTTGCAAACAGATTATTCTTAACAGTCTATTAAATATTTAAACAAAAGTATCTGCTTTTAGAACTTCAGAAAGGCCCTCATCTAAATTTTAATATATCTATATATTTTTTAAAAACTAATTTTACAATTTTACCTTTACATTTTCATCCTGAAATTGTTTAGTTTTAAAAATTCGAAACAGTCGTATCATGCGCTTTTGGAATAGCGAGAAATTTCAAATTTTTTTTTTTTTTTTTTTTATTTATTGAAATTTACAACTGTATGTACATATAATACATTAAGTAAATGTGCTAAAAAAAAAGAAAACAATGTCTTGAATAAACATGTAGAGAAGCTATCCACTGATAGTACTCAACTAATATCTAACTTAAAAGATCTCTAGGCCATCTTCTTTTCAGACGCCTCGGAGGATTGTCTGGAATAGAGGTCGAAGCAAGGGTGGATACGAGTGGGTTCTGATGGGTCTGGAGTTTACTATGAAAGGACTGATTCTGGACCGGGCTAAATCGGCTACATATGGAACATTTAGGTCTTTGTGGATTAATTTATTTGTTACAAAATAAGGAGCATTGAGGATTTTTCGAAGGATTTTGGACTGTAAGGATTGGATACGAGAGGAATTAGAAGGTTTGGTGGAGCCCCAAAGCTCGATTCCATAAGCCCAAATAGGTCTTATTACTGTCATATAAAGGAGCCGTTTGTAGTAGATTGGTAGTTTTGAGCCTTTGTCCAGTATTTCAAATTTATATTATGATTTTGGAATCTAAAATAACAGAACACACATATATATATATATATATATATATATATATATATATATTTTAAATTATTGTATTTTTAAAACCTTTTTTTTTCCTAAAACTTATCTAGAACACCCTATATATACAGAAGACCTACTTAGTTTCATTAACCTGCTTAAGAGAAAAGTAGAACTTCTCAAACACTAATATTAAATGATAATAATAGGAATTAAAATAATCAAATATTGAAAACTGCGTCGCATCGGCACAGTTTTCTGTGGCAGATCCACGAGTGCCACATCGGCCTGCTCTGCTCTGCGTCCCAATGTGCGCGGTTCCTATATATTTCAGTTACCACAAAAACTGCTCTGCTCTGCTCTGCTCTGCGTCGCGAGTGTCTCAATGTGCGCTCGGCCTTATAGTTGCAGTCAGTACCAGCGGTACTGAATGTCCCAAAGGTAGAATATTTGTGATCAAAGACTATTTATTTTCCCAAGTCCCTGTCTGAAGGTACATAGTAAAACTGAGAATGCAGTTGAAACTTCGAATATTATTATCCTAAAAAACTGTTTTTTGAGTTGTAACCATCTTCTTGACGACGTGCGATAGGTATATCCGTATAAGTTGCAGGAGGTCGGGTTAAATAAAAGTTGAATAGGTAGTTGTTCGAAGAATTCATTGTGGTAGGAATCAGAATTATCGTAGAAACCAAGATCTTTTCATGTGATATGTTTACATGAGTGGTTAAAAATTAAAACTAAATATTTAAAACTATTACACCATAAATAATATGGATCTAAGCCGTAATAATGATCAAAGCAAATAAACAGTGCAAGCATTAAAGAACAAAAAAAACAGCATAATGAAGTTATCTTACGATGATTCCGAAGGTAAAATGATTTTATTTATGATGTCCAAAGTTTTCTTTTCTTTTCTTAGATATACTTTTATTTGTATATTTTTTTTCGAAATCCTTTTTTAATTCATTTTTAACAAGGAAAATTAAATATTTTCTTTTTAAATTTATCCGTCGAAATTATAATTGCTTCGAGTCCACACTAATTTTAATTCGTTCTTAATGGTTAATTTTTAGTTTATCTATGTATAAATCAAAATCGTCCCAATGTAGGTAAAAAGGTGATATGGTTCCGTTAAAACAACTCGAAATCATTAATCGATAGTGGTTTCTCGTTAGTAACGATTTAATATAACCTCTTCCTGATGTTTTATAAACAAAATTAATAGTTAAAAAAATAATAAGATAAATGCCAAAGTAGACGGAGTAAAGATAGTTTTGTCTTAGCCATGGGCATCCGTCATTTGAATGTCTATCTTAACCAGTTTTGGCTGATTTTTCAGTCTTGAATTCACTACATTGGCCATTATTTTCTTACCTTCGCCTATGTTCCAAATACCAATCCGCTTATTACCTTTACCCATGCTTCCAGTAACTCTGGAAACTCGGACATCCAGTCCCTAGACGGTATGACATCCCGTGATCTCTCCTTCCTGTTCCGGGATATTATCTGCAGCCCCTCCTTGACGGCCAGGGAGGGCGAGGTTGGGATGACGCAGGTGATGTGGAGCGGAACCGTTTTGGGGGTTGTGGAGGACTCCCTGAAGCCAGCTGGGGGCGGGGGCAGTTGGGCAGGCTGTTTGAGGACAGTCATCCGCGGCACCCGCAGCCTTGGCCGGGTCGGGCTCCATCGCTTCTCGATCTCTCTGACCTAAGGGAAACGCGTTGTTTGAATTACTATTTTTTTCTGGATAAGCTGGATCTAGAATCAGTATCATGTGTATATTATATCAGTATAAGTGGAGAATGTGTATCATTATGTGGTAGTGTCAAATAATAATTGAGGATCTATATGAAAGCAGGAGATATGAGCGTTTATACATACAACTTATCTTTCTTTTCTAAACCATCCATAAAAGCTGAAAGTGATTCCTCCAAAAAAAAAAAAAAAGAAAAAAAAAGCATCTTGAGTTATGATTTCCCTTTTTTTTTTTTTTGTCATTTTAAGCTTTTTATGGATAGATTAGCAGTTAAGAACAAAAGACATATGAACTCCAGTACCCTTTTAGAGCCTGCCGCCTCAATTACTTCAAACACCTCTTATTGTTACTTTTTTTACTTGTTACCTACTTTACTGCAGAGCTATAAGGCTTCTTTACTTACTTCACGTGTGTCACTTTTCCTTGGACGGATTTATGTGTTTTTGATTATTACTCCCCATAAGTTATTCCGGGAGTTAAAGTACTGACGGCGAAATCAAGAGTGTAACCATGGTTCATTTTGATTCCGGTTTACAACTTTTTTAAAAATTCCAACAAGTTCTTTTCAGTTTAAATTCAATATTTTTACCTTTGATTAGTTACGCTCTTTTTAGTTGAGGCTGTTTACTTTTGTCTATTTTCGTGTACGAATTTCATTTATGTTGAGAATTAGGTCATTTAGACTTCCGCCAAGAAAATGTGACACTATAAATTTTTTTATAAACTTGATATAAAAGTTTATAAAATTGTTCATATTAATCAAATTTATTCAATCCTGATTCTAACCTTCCTTACAATATCTTTATATTTGGTCATTTCTTCGTATACTCCATTGACTTCTCTACAGACAGGAACGGATAAAAAAATGAAGTCATTGTACTTCTCGATGCCCGGCATTTCATTTATCAATGGATTAGGCACTAGCGTAATTATTATAACCTATACTTATCACCCACCACAAGCGTAACTGCATGTGGGGAATAAACATGTGAATTTTAAGCTCTTTTTTTCGTTTTGTTTTTTTAAGAATAGTCATGACCCCAATTCCTCTTGTACTTTAGAAGCTCTATTGACTTCATTATGTTCAGATCATATCTCCCCTCCATTATATTTTTATTTCAGAAGCGTACAATAACATTATTTTTTTTTTACGAATGGTTGCATTGAAGATACTATTAAGGTTTATTTTTCATGCATAGCAGAATTGAACGGTATAATGTAACGTATTTCGACTTAATAGTGTGTGATAATAATAATAATAATAATAATAATGCTTTTATTTGTCTTTAGTCATAAGGCCTATACAAATAGAGTTAGCCATTCAAAAGCATGTGATAAAATTATGAGAACATTAATAAATAAATTGTAGAATATTACATTGATCATTCAACAATTGAAATTTGCTGTGAATAGCTATCTATCATCTAAGTCACTAAAATGACTATGATTATATAATTTAATTATTTTTCTTGTCCTGATGACTTGAAAATTCTTATTATAATTTTTAAATATTTATTATAAGAACAGAAAATATCGGCCTTAGACAGGGATGTGATCCCGATTTGATTTCAGTATCACTGTTACGGCGCTCTTCCCAGTTGAGCCACCGGTCACACATCCCGTTGAAGGCAATATAAATTCAATTTTTTTTTTTTTGCCATGATGACTTCAAAATTTTATTGTAATTTTTCAATATGAAGAGAAGTTTTTGATTTAACCGTGATAAGTGCCTGGTGGCTCATACGGCAAGAGCGAGGCCTTACCAGTGATACAGAAATCGGGGTTAAAATCGCGGTCGAGGCCGATCTTTTCTCTTTTCATATAAATTGAGGTATAGTTAAAGAGATTTCATCTACCTAAAAGTAGTTTACAGATAATCGGTCGAGCTAAAAAAATGAAAATAAACAACTTTGCATTACACATAAATATCAAAACCGCAATAAACCGACATTTAGAACAATAAAAAAATCTGGTGCTATGCGCTCAACACACAACTTTCACTTTCCAACATACTCAGATTAGAAATTGACGTGTTTTGATAAATATGTAACGCCATTCCTCAAAATCACACCTCTTTCCACATTCATTTACTTATTTTTGTTTGAATTTCTCACTACAGTACACTAAAAATGTTTATTGTTGAACAAAAGTTTTTACTTCTAATAATTCGGCAAGCAAAATACTCCATCTGTCCAATACTCCGCGTCTGATTTTATAGTTTCTATTTAGTTGCTGAAAACTTCATGTAGTTAGCAGGGAAACAAATCATTTCCATTAAAAATGTATCTTCCACACGAAAATGAAAACTCTTTACCATGAACAGAAAGTCTTTAATTATAATGAAGTGCCGCGTCCGTTAAACCAATTTTGATGAAACTTTGGCGGTCACATCGCGGACACACTAAATACCCAATTTCAGGTTCGTACCGTTTATAGATTTTGAGCTTGTCTGTTCACACACACACAACGTCACACACAGACCATTTCGCGGGACCCCAAAACGCGTATTCCGTTAAAAACCGGAATTCGAAATTTTTCACGATCGCAATATTTTCCCTAACTATATACTTCAAATGGGTAAGTGAAAGTAACAAATAATAAACAAATTTATGATCGTGCGATACTTAAATATTTAGTACATAGCTACCGAATAAAATAAAAAGTTAATTAAAAGTTTACAGTTAATTAACTTGTTTCGCCATTAATCGGTTTGAGATTTTTTCTACCTTGAACGAGCTTGTTCATGTTAGAGTTGAGCTAGTTCTGCAAAGTCGTGAATGAAAGTAAGGCCAGCTGAGTGAGATAGCCGTTAACGCCCTCACCTATCTCCTCCATCTTAACTACATATCTGATAAGAAAATTGATAATTAGCCGGTATTGGATAATGGAATCCCGAAAATATTTTAGCTTCATAATTAATGAGATGACCTTACGTTTGAAACGTTATTGGAAGCGGGCCATTGTTCACCCTGTCCCACGATAAGAAACATTTAGGAAAAAAGAAGGGTCTCCTGTAATGTTTTCTACAGTAAGAGTTTTGGCAATGGTTGAGAAAACCAAAATGTCGTATAAGGATTACTGCATATATGTTCCAGGATGAAAATTTTTTTTCTAACAAAAACGATGTTAATAACTGAGTACTCAAGTAGGTACTAGAGTAAGTGCGAAGAACTAGTATTTGACGTTTTATATTTGAGTATTTGACTTCCAATTTAAATTATTATTCATATTTAAATTGCAAACACATTCCTTTTCCAAAACACCCGGAATCGATTTGGATTCCGAACAAAACCAGGGATTTCATATCACGTTACTATTCTCCTCGAGTTTTCTATTTTTCTTTCTCTTTCTTAATATTCTTCAATATTTGTACGCGGTCCACTTACCTTTATCATGTGCACATGGGATAGACAAAATAATTAGTATGAGCAGCCTAATATACCTACTCAAAATCCAGGTTTCTTAGCTCTGTTGGAGACCAAATGATTTTTAAAATCCTTGGCTATGCTATCCTTTGGATGGACACAAAATGGCGGTCCGAAGCCTCTGCGATATCAGGTATTCGTTAAAGATCCCAATCCTAAAATACCTGAATAGGTACAATTTTGGACTTACACTGTTGTATCATCTGATTAGCCGTAGTAACATAAAGTGGCTTTAAATAAATAAGTTCTAACATACCAATTATACTAATATTGATGACAGAAGAATAATTAAATTTATGCATAGAAACACTACTGCCATAGAAGATTTGAACAAATATTAATGCCAAAATTTATTGCACTATAGTTTTTTTAATCAGTCCTCAATAGATCAAGAACAAATTTTATAACCAACAAACCAAAAGACACCTATTTTTAAGAAAATAATAATACATGTTTAAAATATGATCAATATTGAAACTCAAAACTGTGATTGAATACTTCTACCAACAATGATCCTTCAGGTAGACTTTCAATAGAAACCATTTCAAAAGAATAAGTTGCAATATTCACCTGGAAGTAAACAAGGCTATGTCCATTTCTTTATTATGATTTAAATTTTTAACACTTTGGATTTAAATACCAGGATTTCATCACGTTGTCGTATTTACAATATACAATATACGTATTTGCAAATTTTTACTATTCATCGTTTATTAGGAGTCTTGCGGACGCCAAGTCCTGTGATCACATAATTGAAAGTATTGTGATAAAAAGTTTCAGTATTAACAGCCGTTATTACATTTTCGCCATTGTCCTCGTGTCCAAGCTGTGTTTAAATAATCATCTTATAAAGTTTAAAAAGTTGCTGTTTGTCGAATTAAAAAATATCAATATAAAAGTGAACAATGGAGGATACAAATATTCCGGTTAAACAGGTACATACCTGGGTATAGTACCTTTTACCGTACCGTTGGTACGGATAATACAGGAAAAACTAATACTTTTAACATTAAAATAAGGTTAAAAAAAGGACTACCTTAATTCAATAGATTTGTTTGGGGTTGGGAGGAGGGATGCACATTATTATGAGAAAGACACTTAAATTCCATCTCTTTTCAAACATTAAGTTCTACTAATGAAATGAGCATGCAATATGTTTATTCGTGAAAGGATACGACTCGCAATTGCAGTCCTTGAGTTTTTTATATTGTACACTGCTCTACGATTTATACTACTGATAGCGACTAACCATTAGCCACTGATCACGAACTATAAATACGGTGTTGGAACTATGAACTATAGTTGGAGGAGGCAATAAAGTAGAGAAGAAACAATGGCAATGATGAAAGTTTGCCTTTATTGTATATCGGTCGTATATTGTTACTTATAGATTTTGTTTTCTTTTAACTACACGTATTTAAGTAAAACATGGTTAAACTGTAACATTAAATATATTTATATGATTTTATGTGGTGTTCCATGCCGAATGTACCTACATCAAACCAATCAAAGTTAGTTACGGCCCAAATATTAGTCTCAGCTTTCAAATGAAGTTAGTTACTTTTGACTTAATAACTCGAAACATTATACTTTTAGAGTGGGAAAAAGAGATTTACAATATTAATTTATAATTAAAATTAAAAAAAAAATATATTTATAGTTTTCATAACGTGTAAAGGCCATTTCCAAGGTAACACTTTTTATTGGCAATTATCAATGACGTCAAACGGCTGATTCCAGGTTCTATTTCTACGATAATATATTTCGAAATGATTATATTAGTATAATATTCTGTATAATTCTATTGGTTCTTCAGCAAAGACAACCTATGCACATTTTTCTATTTTAAATGATTATGTTTATGTATGGTATATTGACATAATTCGAACAATTGAAAATTCTCCATTCCTCTTCCTTCTTATACTTAGTACAACATACTTTGCATAACATTAGTTTTAACAAGATAAAGAAACTTATGTTTGATGTGTATGTTGATTATATAATTTAATTAAAATAGATGATCAGCCAGACTTGAAACAATAGGTTTTAATGTGAGTTCATAAATCACTAGATGCTTACGTGTGTGCATAATGAAGAAATTGCAAAACTGATAATTATTAATACATATTAGTTACATACATGTTAACACGCACACGCACACATGGATACTTTGTCCAGCCTTCGCTTATTATTTCGCTGCATTATGGAGATATCTGTAGGACAAGGGGCAGCGAAGAGGGATGGTTGGGGCAGGAGTTCAGTATTAATTACAGTTTAATTTAAAAAGAACAGCTGAAACAAAAACCATATCAAACCTGAGCGCAATCTGGGTGCCGGGTGCTTAAACTGAATTATCATTAGTTAGCTCATCATTCCTGAACTAGTAATTCCGTGAGGGAGAAGCCCCCAGCCCAAAATCCAGGGTCCTTCAGGTACTACTGGGAACATCGTGGGTAAGGGATAGAGGACACTATATAAATCCCTCGATCGTACCGGTATTCGTAATTTTAGCGACATTGTACACTTTGTTTAATAATATATATATTGATTATATCACCATTGTTAACAAATATTCTGAACGATATTTTCGAATGGGTTCTAATATTCGATTGAATTAAATTTTTTAAAAACTCTATACATACTAAAAAACATTAATTGGAGCATAATTGAATGCAGGAAACGAAGTTATTTAAAAAAAAAAAAACTAAGGAAAGAAGGATAATTAGAAGCATATATTATGATATAAAGACGATAAATAAATAAAAGATCATTGTTAAGGATAGTTTATTTAAATTTTATACTTTTATTTTATTATTAGCAATCTAACAAGAAATAAGGAATCTAATAGTGTTTGATTAATGCATGTTTAAGTAGAATACACATTAGAGGAACACATCAAGGAGGAAAAATAAAAGATATTGAATACTAATGGATGTTTTAGTATAATTGTCTTTATTGACAGTAACAACAATTTCAGCCACACCTCTTGGCTTCCTCAGGACCTTCCCTAATCACATTACATGATTATTCTATTCCCCTGTTATACCATATACAACGAAAACAAATAATCCGTTATTATATATTGGTAATCATTAATTTTAAATATTGTAATAAATAAAAACAAGTTTATTTGTTGTTAACTTAAGGTGTAGCGGTAGTGAATTTTCGAAAATCGAACTTTCTAGAAAAATCACCCCCACATCCGCCACCCGTGGCACGCTCACCATACACGGTAATGAAACCCGCACGAGGGCATATATATATATATATATATATATATATATATATATATATATACATACATAAACGTAGACATAAATATATTTTTTTAATTGGCCAAAAGAAGAACATTCTCATTCATATACCACATTTCCATTCTATAAATAGGTACTACATGTTTTTTTACACTATATTTATTATTCTAACTCCCTACAAAACATTAAAATCTGTCAAGACGGCTGTTAAGGCGCTGGGCAAGAAATTTACTGGATTGAGCAGTGATCTCTTTTTGTTCTTCTTTTTTATTCTTTCCTTAATTTTTTTTTTCTGATGGTGTTCTTTGATTCAGCCATTTTTTACTTTTTTCTTAATTTTTAAGGACATGTTAGTAACAGGCGTTTCATTGTTTTTGGTGAATTTTGGCATCTGTGTGTTTCTAGACTGTAACACAGACACACACACAATCTAACACTATAATACTAAGAAGATAATTCGCTGAAGTGACCGATCCGTTGTTGACATAGTTTGATTTCTTCTTCAAGTTCTTGAGCTATTGGCCCATTAGCTACATTCTTTAAGATTTCTAACAGTTTGGTTGGGTTATTTTTCCATTTTAATTCCCAATTATGAAAGAGTTGCTCCATCAACTGATGTATTCAATCTTATTATGATATATTTTATTTTATTTCCAGATGGTTGCCCCATGCTCACAAGATTCGCAACCTGGTCGGCTCTTTCTTTGCCAATGATCCCACGAAGACTTAGACAACATTTGTTGACTTAATTTTTATATTGATATCTATCAGTTATTGGTATCCAACAGTTATTGATATCCAGCATTTATTGGTATCCAACAGTTATTGATCTATTTATATTACTATCCATCAGTTATTATATCGCAATTTCAATTTGGGTTCTAAATATATACATAACTGTAAAAAGCACAAATGGGCATAACATACTTAAAGTTCATATGAAATATAAACTGTCCCTATAAGAATTTAATGCCGCCGACATTATCTGAAAAAGACTCAAACCCCCAAAATTTTAAAATTTAGTTTCAATTTATTATCCGCCGTTATTATGAAATCCTGCTAAAGATTTTTATTTACGATATACCATCTGTATAAAACTCGATTTTTATTTCTATTATACCCTAAAACTTATTCATAAAAAAAAAATCAAACGAATCCACAGAAATTACGGGATTCCTTTAATATGTGGGATGTACTTCACTCTTGTTACACCAATGTATGAAGAAGTGAGGACGACAATGGACTTTCCAATAGAATAAACAAAAAAATATGTCACTGATAAAAAAAGTGTTTTCACTTTCCTGTGGCATTTAAGTACGCTACATTAAAAAAAATATGTCTATTTTTAGTCAAAGAAAGGAAGGCGATAAGTAAAAGTTGTGTGATGCGCGCACCCCAACATATTTTTATAATTATGTAAGCACACTTGACAATCCTTCGACTAAGTTTCTGTTTTTCCTAGTCATCCACGGCTTCACCTTCAATAACTGGCTGTGGTATGAAGTATATTAAGTTTCAATTTATAAACTATAAAACTTTGTATGTATTTTATAGGAAGTTCCAAGAATAAGAGACCGCTAATCGGATTTTTCAGTTGACCTTTTCCTTGCCTTGCGGTCAGAACTTTTATAGTTAAAAATAAAGATAATCCTTTTATTTAAAAATAAATGTGAGACTGTTATGCTCACAAATTACACTTAGTTTCTGCATACACACACATATATGTATATAAAAGATTCTTTGTAATTCATTATGTATATGATAGGTTTATTATATTATAAACAAATCATCTATATTAAACTCCTTGCATGATATTCTATGACGTACGTGTTTTTTAAAAATAAGAAGTCTTTCAATAAGATTAGTGATAATTTTTTACAAAAGGTTAGTAAAAATTTAGTAAGACTTAAAAGAAACAAGTAAAAAAGGTATCTGAAATATTCTGTAGTTCATGGAAGATATTTTTGACTTATTAATTAATTCAAGGTTCCGAATTGCTTTGTAAATTGAGGGTTTGAAAGGTTTTTGACCTTATGAAGCTGCCGCTAATTTGCTTTTAGACCATAGCTTATAAACTGTGATAAGTACATGTTCATTTAATTTAAAAATTAAAAATATATTTTCCTCTTGTTTAAATTTAGTATGAAAATATATCTTGAATAAATTTTAACTACCATTTTCCCAATACATATTAATGACACACAATCTATTTTTGTATACGACTATTTAGTCAGCAGAAATGACGTGTATGCTTTGATAACCGTGAATTTTTCTTCTAAGCATTAAATTTTTAAATAAGCAAGTTATTTATTCTAGACTATGCAGTAATTTGGTAATGGGTATTTTTTTTTTCGCTGAGTTCTTCAAAAAACTATCCTGAACTTTTAAAACAATGATATATACAAGCAAGTATCGGGTGGATAAGATTCTCCACACCTGTTAGATAACATTGTTTAAAAAGGTGAGCATAAAAATGTGAGTTCTAAGTGTAAAAAAAAAAAAAAAATCAATTTCAATTGGCGTAAAATTATTTAATATAAATTTAAGTTAATGTATTAAATAGTTTTATGGGGGTGAATGGAATTTGGTTTGTCATTCATTATATGAATGATGTTAATATAAAAAATACTATTATGCACACTTTGATTTGAAAGAAATTATTCTTATGACAATGTCGACAATTTAAGGAAAACAAGGATACAGAATGCGTTGAGAATCATACCCTCGTTTATGGATTATAAATCAGAATCAGTTTATAAAATTAAGCTTATGAATATAAATTTAGTATGTGAAGTAAATGAAAACTTCATTTTGAAAATTTTTATTAAGACATCTCAAATTATTTTCCCTCGCTTAAAATTATTTAAATCATCTCTGATTTAAAAAGAAATATTTGTAGATGACCAAGCAAGCATATAGCTATCTCTAGTATATTGCGTTCAATTTTTTTTATCCAAAGACACGGTTAAAACGCGGGCGTAAACAATGATAACCACATCTAAGAAATCGTGTAATTTCGGGGATTAAAATATTTAAATGTTTAAATAAGCATTCTTAAACATTTAAGAAAGGACAATATTTTTTATGGTAAATATGTGAAATAAAGTACTTACTCTAACCATAATCCAATGTATTTTATCATGGTCACTCAAAGAAACCGATAACTACTGGAAATGTTTTTGCATTATAAAAAAAAAGGTCATGTTATTTAAGAAAATGATTGAAAACAGAATTTTCCCAGGCGGTAGTAGACACTGAGAAAACTATCTACACATTGGTTAGGCGCGCCTTAAAACTGCCAGCATCAGCAGACTTGCAGCTGCTTTCCAAATCGAAACTTAAGCACAAAACTAACTTGCATGACAGCACTAAAAACTGGCATTTATTATTATTATTATTATTTACAGCAACATTACCATAAAATTTTATGATATTGAGACATGAAAAATCAATAGTCACAGTAAAGAAAGTTTTTTATGTGATCTATTATTTTTTTAATCTATACCGTATAATATTATTTAATTATATAATATATTATTTCTCAAAGCCTTTTTTTTGTCGTTACGGCATAACTTCCTTAATACTTCATCACATTTCATGAATGAGGCATCGTTTTAGAGCTTTGCTTAACCGTCACACCGGAAAAATAAAAATCTGGTGCGTGCTCGCAACACACAACTTTCACTTACCAACTTACTTAGATCAGAAATTAATGCGTTTTGTTAATTGCCACTTCTCAAATGAACAGAACGGCTTTAATTATGAACAACGGTTTGTCATTAAAGGCGTACTCCGCACGCGTGGGCTCAACGAGTTTTATGAGTTGACTGAATATTTTTCTTTTTTTCTCCTCTTTATGTTTTCTTTATTTTTATCATATCTCATATTTAGCCATTTCTTATTTTTAGGCGTAACGAGAGACAGTTAATTTCTCCATGTAAATAAAAACAATGGTACTTTATAAGAAAGAAAGAAACAAACAAAAAAGCCCCCCCCCAAAAAAAAAAGCCCCCTCAGAACATTTTAATAATGATAAAGCTTACCTGATATTAAAGAAAATCTAATTTTCATTAAACATGACGAATTTGATAAAAATCGTTAAAGCCGTTTTTGAGATAATCGAAAAAAAGGTAAAAATTGGAAAAAAAAAAGTCATGAAATAAAGTGCCCCCTCAGTTGGACCAATTTTGATGAAATGTTGGCTTCTACATATTTGGTATATAAATACATCAAATACCCAGTTTCTTCAAAATCCTTAAAGCCGTTTCTGAGTAAATAAAAATATGTACACGTGAAATTTGTACAAAATTTATTAAGTAAAGTCCCCCCTCCGGTTTGATCAATTTTGATGAAATTTTTACAGTCGTATCTCGGGCATATACATACATTATATACCCAGTTTGATCAAAATATTTAAAGCCGTTTTTGAGTAAATAAAAAAAGCAAGCATAATACTCCAAGTCGTCTGATTTTATAATTCTCTATGTACTTGTTGAATATTTCATTTAGTTCCGATGAAACAAATAATTCTCATTAAATGAACAGAACATCTTTTATTGTAACGCATTGGTTTGTCATTAAAGGCGTACGGTGCATGCGTGAGCTCAAGGTGTTTTACGAGTATAAGTTGACGGAATATTTTTCTTTTTACTTTCACTTACCTATATATAAAATATATAGTAAGTGGAAGTATTGCGATCGTGAAAAATTTCGACTTCCGGTTTTCAACGGAAATACACGTTTTGGGGTCCCCTGAGTCCAATTAACCAAGTCCCGCGAAATGGTCTGTGTGTGTGTCCGTGTGTGTGTGAACAGACTAGCTCAAAAACTATAAACCGTGCGAACCTGAAATTGAGTATTTAGTGTATGTATATGCCCGCGATGTGACACCAAAAATTTCATCAAAATTGCTCAAAGGGAGGGGGTACTTTATTTAATAACTATTTAAGTTTTTTTCGATTTTCTCAATTTGAAAGTTTTCTCCGTTTGATCAAAAACGGCTCTAACGATTTTGATTAAACTGTGTATTTGATCTATATGTATGCCCGAGATATGACTGTAAAAATTTCATCAAAATTGATCAACCGGAGGGGGGACTTTACTTAATAAATTTTGTATCATTTTCACGTGTTTTTTTTACTTTTACTTACCTATATATGAAATAGATAGTAAGTGGAAGTATTGCGATAGTGAAAATTTTCGACTTCCGGTTTTCAACGGAAATACACGTTTTGGGGTCCCCTGAGTCAAAATAACCAAGTCCGTGGTTGTGTGGTCTGTGTGTGTGTCTGTGTGTGTGAACAGACTAGCTTAAAAACTATAAACCGTGCGAACCTGAAATTGGGTATTTAAAGTATGCATAAGCCCGCGATGTGACAGCAAAAATTTCATCAAATTTGCTAAAAGGGAGGGGGTACTTTATTTAATAACTTTTTAAGTTTTTTTCGATTTTCTCAAAAACGACTCTAACGATTTTGATTAAACTGAGTATTTGATCTATTTATATGCCTGAAATATGACTGTAAAAATTTTATCAAAATTGATCAACCGGAGGGGGGACTTTACTTAATAAATTTTGTATCATTTTCACGTGTTTTTTTTATTTACTCAAAAACGGTTTTAACGATTTTGATCAAACTTGGTATTTGATGTATTTATTATATGCCCGAGATATGACTGTAAAAATTTCATCAAAATTGATCCACGGGAGGGGGGACTTTACTTAATAAATTTTGTATCATTTTCACGGGGTTTTTTTATTTACTCAAAAACGGCTTTAACGATTAACAAAAATAAGATATGAAAGTAGAAAAATGTGTGACTTTGGGAAATGATATTTAGCAAAACACATCAATTTCTAATCTAAGTAAGTTGGTAAGTGAAAGTTGTGTGTTGCGCGCACGCACCAGATTTATTTACTCAAAAAGGCTTTAACGATTTTGATCAAACTGGGTATTTGATGTATGTATATGCCAAAGATGTGATAGCCAACATTTCATCAAAATTGGTCAAACGGAGCGGGCACTTTATTTCATAATTTTTTTTCCAATTTTTACCTTTTTTTCGATGATCTCAAAAACGGCTTTAACTATTTTTATCAAATTCGGCATATTAAATGAAAATTAGGTGTTCTTTAATATCAGGTAAGCTTTATCATTATTAAAATGTTCTGAAGGGGCTTTCTTGGGGGGGGGGCCTTTTATGTTTGTTTGTTTCCTATAAAGTACCTTTATTTTTGTTTATATGGAGAAATTAACTGTCTCTCGTTACGCCTAAAAATAAGAAATGGCTAAATATGAGATATGATAAAAATAAAGAAAACATAAAGAGGAGAAAAAAAATAAAAATATTCAGTCAACTCATAAAACTCGTTGAGCCCAGGCATGCGGACAGACCATTGTTCATGATTAAAGCCGTTCTGTTCATTTGAGAAGTGGCAATTAACAAAACGCATTAATTTCTAATCTAAGTAGGTTGGTAAGTGAAAGTTGTGTGTTGCGCGCACGCACCATATTTTTTTATCCTGTATTTGTTTACTTGATTTTTTTCATATATCATATTTAGCCATTTCCTATTTTTAGGCCTGATGAGAGACAGTTAATTTCTCAATATAAACTAAAACAAAGGTACTTTATAGGAAAACAAAAAAGGGCCCTTGCCGCCTCAGAAATTTTAATACTGATAAAACTTACCTGATATTATTGAACAGCTAATTTTCATTAACCATGACAAATTTGATCAAAATCATTAAAGCAGTTTTTGAGATAATCTAAAAAAAGGTAAAAATTGGAAAAAAAGTTATGAAATAAAGTGCCCCCTCCGTTTGACCAATTTTAATGAAATGTTTGCTGTCACATCTTTGGCATACACATATAACAAATACCCAGTTTGATCAAAATCTTTAAAGCCGTTTTTGAGTAAATAAAAAAAACAAATGAAAATGATCATAATGAAATGGTCTCTGTGCGTGTGTGTGTGTGTGTGTGTGTGTGTGTGTGTGTGTGTGTGTGTGTGTGTGTGTGTGTGTGTGTGTGTGTGTGTGTGAACAGACTAGCTCAAAAACTTTAAACCGTGCGAACCTGAAATTGGGTATTTAGTGTAGGTATATGCCCGCGATGTGACAGCAAAAATTTCATTAAAATTGCTCAAAGGGAGGGGGTACTTTATTTAATAACTTTTTAGGTTTTTTTCGATTTTCTCAAAAACGGCTCAAACGATTTTGATTAAACTGAGTATTTGATCTATTTATATGCCCGAGATATGACTGTAAAAATTTCATCAAAATTGATCAACCGGAGGGGGGACTTAACTTAATAAATTTTGTATCATTTTCTCGTGTTTTTTTATTTACTCAAAAAAGGCTTTAACGATGTTGATCAAACCTTTGTTGTTTGTTTGTTTCCTTTAAAGTACCTTTGTTTTTGTTTATATGGAGAAATTAACTGTCTCTCGTTACGCCTAAAAATATGAAATGGCTAAATATGAGATATGATAAAAATAAAGAAAATATAAACAGGAGAAAAAAATAAAAATATTCAGTCAACTCATAAAACTCGTTAAGCCCACGCATGCGGAGTACGCCTTTAATGACAAACCATTGCTCATAATTAAAGCCGTTCTGTTCATTTGAGAAGTGGCAATTAACAAAACGCATTAATTTCTGATCTAAGTACGTTGGTAAGTGAAAGTTGTGTGTTGCGCGCACGCACCATATTTTTTTATCCTGTATTTGTTTACTTGATTTTTTTCATATATCATATTTAGCCATTTCCTATTTTTAGGCCTGATGAGAGACAGTTAATTTCTCAATATAAACTAAAACAAAGGTACTTTATAGGAAAACAAAAAAGGGCCCTTGCCGCCTCAGAAATTTTAATACTGATAAAACTTACCTGATATTATTGAACAGCTAATTTTCATTAACCATGACAAATTTGATCAAAATCATTAAAGCAGTTTTTGAGATAATCTAAAAAAAGGTAAAAATTGGAAAAAAAGTTATGAAATAAAGTGCCCCCTCCGTTTGACCAATTTTAATGAAATGTTTGCTGTCACATCTTTGGCATACACATATAACAAATACCCAGTTTGATCAAAATCTTTAAAGCCGTTTTTGAGTAAATAAAAAAAAAAAATGAAAATGATCATAATGAAATGGTCTCTGTGCGTGTGTGTGTGTGTGTGTGTGTGTGTGTGTGTGTGTGTGTGTGTGTGTGTGTGTGTGTGTGTGTGTGTGTGTGTGTGTGTGTGTGTGAACAGACTAGCTCAAAAACTTTAAACCGTGCGAACCTGAAATTGGGTATTTAGTGTAGGGATATGCCCGCGATGTGACAGCAAAAATTTCATTAAAATTGCTCAAAGGGAGGGGGGTACTTTATTTAATAACTTTTTAGGTTTTTTTCGATTTTCTCAAAAGCGGCTCAAACGATTTTGATTAAACTGAGTATTTGATCTATTTATATGCCCGAGATATGACTGTAAAAATTTCATCAAAATTGATCAACCGGAGGGGGGACTTAACTTAATAAATTTTGTATCATTTTCTCGTGTTTTTTTATTTACTCAAAAAAGGCTTTAACGATGTTGATCAAACCTTTGTTGTTTGTTTGTTTCCTTTAAAGTACCTTTGTTTTTGTTTATATGGAGAAATTAACTGTCTCTCGTTACGCCTAAAAATATGAAATGGCTAAATATGAGATATGATAAAAATAAAGAAAATATAAACAGGAGAAAAAAATAAAAATATTCAGTCAACTCATAAAACTCGTTAAGCCCACGCATGCGGAGTACGCCTTTAATGACAAACCATTGCTCATAATTAAAGCCGTTCTGTTCATTTGAGAAGTGGCAATTAACAAAACGCATTAATTTCTGATCTAAGTACGTTGGTAAGTGAAAGTTGTGTGTTGCGCGCACGCACCAGATTTTTTTTTTATAATTATTATTTTTTCCATTTTTCCTATGTTAGGTTTCTTTTTTTTTATTCTTCCCCTTCCTCGCCTTATAAGCTATACGGGGTTTCCCGGGCCAGGGGAGAGGATGGGGGGGGGGGGGTTGATGCCGAGTATTATTACCTTTCCACTGGCTCCGGGTATTGAACTGACTACTTTCAGGTTTCCAATCATTTTCTAACGCGTTTCCGCGTTCCCACTCGGCCATTCTGCCACCCATATATATTGGGTTAACACCACTAATGAACTCCCACAGTAACGGCAGAGTTTTCTGAAAACTATTTCGGCCAGATGAGATAACCTTATATCCAAATCTCAAAGGCAGCCCGAAACGTTGGCATGAGCCCCAGGTTAACTAGCCTGTTGGTCTCATACCATTTTACAAGAAGTAGGATGAATGTGAAAATCGAAATATAATTCAGTTGACCGAGCTTTGAACTGACATTATAATTGAATTCGTCTTAGATAATAAAATACGGACAAAAAAGAAGTAACTTATTAATATTAATTTTGGATGAATTATTTTATTAATTATATGGATAATTATATTCATACTGATAATATTGGTTCAATACTATATAATATTATTAGACAGTAAAGGCATGGTGATTGAAATTCAAAAGGTATTTTAAAGAGTGATTCAATCACACCAGTATAAGTAGGAAATTCAAATGGTCATCGTGTGTCATCAAGGTGAGCTGAATTGGTCACGGTTTTTCCAATGAACTATATTAGCTATGTTACCGCTAAGAAATATTTGTTAACCTAAATTAATTCTATAGGACACCCTTCGAAATCCCGTAAAGTAAATGTGTATGTAATATATAAATCTTGTGCTTTTCCACTAGCGTATTCATACGTGAAATAATACTTCTTAAGGGATTGATCAGAGCTTCATAGAAACACGGTAATGTTTTTAATGTTACCAACAAAGAGAAAGTTCGATTCGACCTTTAAATTTTGTGGAATTTTTCAAGGCTTTTGATTCATTTTGCTGATTTGAACTAAAAAAGTAATATCTGGAAAATAGAATGTCTTTTGCATTTGCAAGTGGTGGAAAGATTAAGTTTCAAAAAAAAGTCTATTCCGATATCACTGAACGAAAAATATAAGGGATATTCATGCTACTTGTGTTAAAGTTTAGTGTCATATCAAGTTAATGACAGTGGAATTTTGAGTGAATGGAACCTCAATGCTAACCTGTTAAAGTATTAAAACTAACCAATCATAGAAAGGTTAAGCGCATACCTTAAAGCAATTCTTAGTATGCGTTGTGAGTTTTGGTTCTTGATTATTTTAAAATGCTAAAATGCAAACTTGCCAGATTACATGATTAATAATGCCTTATACATAGCACATACAAAGATGACCATAAAGTTGATAAAAACATTGAAAAAATATTTTTATAGAGTCCAATTTAAATTTTTATAAAATGAAATTCATGGGTATCTTGTCTTTTCACAAGACAGCACCCACTTTTTGTATAGACTGCCTACCCTATGAGAAGAAGTAGGTGTAGCAAAAAACATTTCTGATTTATTTGGGTTTGGTGATGTCGGGACAATAATAGTTATGACCCATGGAGCTAAAAGGTTCCAAATGTTATTCCGAAACGTTTCTCCTTTCTAATTTCAGTTTTGTTAAAATAGAATAAAGTTTGCTGGCTTTTGAGGTTTTCCCCATACAAATATAGCTGGCCATTTATTAATTGAATTATTACTGTAAATATGACACTTATATCAAACAAAAAAAATGAAAAAAATCTAATTAGAAATTAGAGGTAATCTGCAACATACACTTCATCTTAACTTGTAATATTTTACTACGACTGAAACAATAGTTGCGGTTGTGTTTACATGATATATTTTGTCGGGCCTATTTCCATCCCTTCAATCCCCTCGGATCAAAAATCCAATAGGATTTTCTGTCTTGAAACGATTTTTGTTTAAGACAATCATGTAAAATGGTTTTTATTGTATGAATTGATTGCATTGATTTTTGGCCAAGATAATATTACTTTAAACGTTTTATTTTTTTTGAAGATAGCACGAAAAAATTATAATGTAAAGACCATAATCGAAAAATCTAACGGAACAAACACGGCACTGTTACTGTTACGAATATAAGATATCGTTTTAACGTTGTTTTAATATTGTAATAAGGAAATAAATGAACATCAGAATCAACAACCAGTTGAAAACAAGGGTATGTACGTAATGTTGGCCAACAACAGAGTGTAAATTAAAAATGAATTTGAGTAATTTACGAAGGATAGTTCCGTGCGTCAGCTCGTCCTTCAATTTTTCTCTTCCAAATATTCACAGCTCTTTCAAATCCAGACTACAGCACGACTGTATACTATAACACGATGATGTATTCAAATTCATCACTGCGAGAATAATTCAATATTTAAAAAAAAAAAATTTGATATGCAAGTCGGGGACATTTAAATTTTATAAATAATAATGTGTGGAACAAGAGCGTCCGTAGGATTTCTCAGGGGGTGTGTATTTAGTTAAATGTTTCGTCTAGGGTGGCAGACTAGTAAAATTCTGACTCTGCAAGACCCAATCAATTGTTCAAATAAAACTTATTGATATTTGAAAATTAAAATATGTTATTTAACACGAATTTATTTAATGGGCAGCTTTTGTCTCTCATATTTTCTGTGGGGAGCACTTGCTCTCCCTGCCCCTACCACTGCGGACGCCCTCGGAGTGGAAGGAATGATCCCTGTTTCACACCAACTTACTCTACATAACATTTAATATAAACTTTCACACTAAGAATTATTGAATAATCACAGGATAATATATCATACTTAAATATTTAATACCACCTAGACCGTTGCCGGAGAACTGGAAATGAAGCTCTGCTTTCCGAACTTACCCTGCGATGTGAAGGCCGTTCGTAATATCTTCTATTGACGTAATACTTTCCCTACGTTTCAAAGCGTTCCCTCCTTCTGGTATTTCTGGACACCCCGATGCACCATGCCGGTGATGCTACCATGTTAATAACACAGCAATCCTTTGGACGGTCTTCGGAACGACGTGGGGTTTCCCCTAGGGTATAAGAAGGAACCTGGTTCAAGATTTGTACTCACTCAGCTTCCCATCTTTCCCTGGCATAGGTCAGTCTCTCCACCTTTCCGGCTTTTATATAGTTTTTTTTTTATCGGTTCCTGTTTTGTTTTTCAACGATTAATTATTTAAGAAAAGTGATCTTCTAGGACTTAAATTGTAATTTCTTCAAATCTTATATATATGACATTACTATAAATTTAAAGTGAAATTAATCATAAGTGTTGTTGTATGTGCAGAGTACAGTGAGGTGGCATGCAGTCAACAAGGGTATTGGTAGCGACCATAGCATGTGTGCTTTACGTGTCAGCAGCTCGTCAACCCCCAAACATCGTCCTCATACTCGCCGACGATATGGTGAGTTTGCATTATATATTTAGTTTTTAATAACAATACAATGTGATTTATATTAATGATCTCAGTTAAAGATTTAAAGATTAATTAAATCCTTTAAGCAGTAAATAGTTGTAAGTCAACTCCATAAGCATCAAACGTTTTGATAACGGAATAACCACCTATCAATCTAACAAACTTATTGAATCTATAAATTAAACACTCAGTGGGCCCTGAATTAAATTCGCCATTCAGCTCTTTTTTGCGCCCATTATCCAAATATGAATATTTAAAATGATGAAAATATTATAAATGCGGTTACCCATATTAAAAATAGACGAAATGTCGATAAAATTATAGACTATTTGGACTAGTCCACCCACGTATAAATTCGCAATAAGCATGCGAGGTAGGGGACGGAAATCAGTGAGGAGAGAGGATTGACTCGGCTTGGATGAGGTCTCAGTGGTGTAGTGCGCTTGATAAGCGGGAGACCCCGGCGGAGGCCCATCTTTCTCTTTAAAAAAAATACATCATTTTTTAATTTGAGTTTCTTGTCAAGTCGACATTTTCTTCCACAAATGACGCTTTCGTTTAGAACAAGCGTCGAAATTTGACAAGAAAAATATAATTACCGTGTTTTGATAATATATAACCGCCATTCCTAAACTTCACACATTTATATGCTTATATTTGTATATCTCCATAAGTAATAATTATAGACTAATTGTATTGCAAAATTTGAAAGTTTTCAGTAATTTTCGATTCATTATTGCTTATTTCTTTTTTAAGGGACCTGATTTCATCAACAGTCGATTTTTTTTTTTTTTATGCCAGTTGTATTTTGTAAATATATAGTGATGGTGAATCGATAGGAGTATTTACGTCTCGTAGTAAAGTTAGTCTCTTAAGCCTTTCTGGAAACCGAGAACAATTACTGTTTCTTTAAAATCACTTATATTACATTCAGCAATCTATTATGGAACTAAAGTTTCTAAGCTAACATATAATGATTTAAAGATTATCTTACACCATATTTTTTCACACCTTAAATGCTTTGAATTTAAATGATTTGAGCATCACGTATTTACTCATTAAAGTAAAATAATTTTTTTAATTGTTGAATAACAGTTTTTATTTTCATGAGTGTTCATACGGGATATGAAATTTTGGCTTTCACATTGCGGGCATATACATACATCAAATGCCCAGTTTGATAAAAATCGTTACAGCCGATTTTTAGTAAATAAAAAACACGTGAAAATGAGACAAAATTTATTAAATAAATCCCCCTCCAATAGATCAATTTTGAGGAAATTTTGGCTGTCTCATCGCGGGCATGTACATTCGTACATCAAATACCCAGATTAAAAATTGTTGGAGCCGTTCTTGAGAAAATCGAAAAAAAACGTAAACATTTATTAGATAAAGTACCCCCTTCCTTTTCAACAATTTTGATGAAATTTTTGCTGTCACATCGCGGTCATATAAATACACCAAAATACGGTTAATAGTTTTGAGCTATTCTATTCACACACACATACCCAGACCATTTCGTGGGACTTGGTTATTTGGACTCATGGTGATCCCAAAATGTGTATTTCCGCTGAAATTTTTCACGATCGCAATACTTTCCCTTACTATATAGGTAAGTGAAAGTAAAAATACATATATTTTAAAACAACTTATGATTTCATTCTTATAAATAATTTTTCGAATGTTAAAACTATATTATTTTAGAGGTGAGTAATAGTCAACTGTTCTTCATTACGATAGGTTGATTAGTAGTCAGGATTTTCAGTTATCTTTTTTTTTTCAAAATAAAAAAAGATAACTGAAAATCCTGGCTGTAAATTAACCTATGTTAAAACTATAATGTAAATAAAAAAATAAAATACTTCCCATATAAGGGCAATGTTAAAGGACATTAACAAATTAAACTTCCTACTACTAAAACTGCATATTTCCATTCTAAAACTGATTGAATTATATGAATTTCTTTCTCTGTAGGGTTGGAATGACGTGGGCTTCCATGGTTCGGACCAAATTCCGACTCCCAACATCGACGCCTTGGCCTACAACGGAGTTATATTAAACCAGCATTACAGCCCAGCACTCTGCACTCCTTCCAGGGCAGCTCTTCTCACAGGGAAATACCCAATACATACAGGTGCTACTTTTTTTTTTTAAATCGTAACTTTCATTTGGATAC
Organism: Aelia acuminata; assembly: GCA_911387785.2. Classification (NCBI taxonomy): domain Eukaryota; kingdom Metazoa; phylum Arthropoda; class Insecta; order Hemiptera; family Pentatomidae; genus Aelia; species Aelia acuminata. The sequence continues at coordinate 94,836,240 of OU426978.1, forward strand.
TATATATTGTAACTACGCCAAACCTCGTTTCCTGAAACGTATTTAAGTAATATTAATAGGTTTGTTCCAACAGGTGTTGTACTTAAACACTTTGTCAAATAAAAGACTGCGCATGTCCTTCCCCCGTTCTTTTGATTGTAAGTTGGTTGGCTTCCCCATTCAATTCATCAAGCAATGCTGGAAAAACAACCATTTAAACTTATGATCAAAAGAGGGTGAAGGACATGCACAGTATGTTATTTGACTAAGTGTATATAATGCTTGTTGGACCAAACCTCATGTAAATGACTTATTCAGATGAACTGTCCAAAGCCGAAGGGATCCTCTAAAACTTTAATTTCCTGTATATAATAATTATGTACAGGAAATATAAAATTAGTCTGTAGTGAAAGTAAATTTAAATGATTTATGTGTACTTTCACTGAAAACTCACTAAACTTTTTTTCAGGGATGCAACATCTGGTGATTCTCGAATCAGAGCCTTGGGGTCTTGGACTCGGGGAAACACTACTCCCTGAGGTATTGGCACAAGCCAGCTACATCTCACATGCTATAGGCAAATGGCACCTTGGATTTTACAAATCCCAATATACTCCTACTAAAAGAGGTTTCAATACCCACTATGGATATTGGCAAGGCTTCCATGATTATTACAACCACTCAGTTAGAGCTACAGTAAGTACTTTATTACAGTTATTCATTATTACTAGTAATATTGGAGCTATTCATTCTTAAGTTTTTCATCCACACCTATAATCAGTATTAATTATTTTGCATAATACAGGATTTTCGCGTCTATTATAACCTTTTCCAAGTCAAATGTAAACATTCCCAAATAAATTGTGACTTCTTCCATGTCAATCATAACACTTTTCAGGCTTTAATTAAATCTTAATTTAATGTTTTATTTCAGTTTTTATTATTCTTGTAATAATTTAAAAATAATTTCTCCATACACCTTTGATATTTTTTTGTTATAATAACTGATATTAAGTTAAAAGTAAAAAAAAAATTATTTATTGCGATATTAATTAATTTTTTTATTTCATTTTTAAGGGCGTGGGGAAAAATTAAATTGATCTTGCAATAGCTCATTTAGTTTTCAAACGAACTTTTAAGTTTTATAAATTACGATTGTTTTGAATAATATTATGGTAGACTGTTAAACTATGATAATCAATAATTAATTTTACTCATAACCTCTGCATGGTATTTATTTAAACTTTTAGAGTCATCTTTAAAATTTACTTTAAATTTTTTTCTGAAATAAATATTGCTTGTTCTACTAGACCTGTTTTTCTGTTGTCTGTATCTATATTTTTAAAAAATATAGGTATATCTGGTCCAAAATATATTGTTTTGTTTCGCTTATTGCCCACCTCTGATTGGTTTTAACATTAATTTTATCTTTCATTTTACTTTATATATTACCTACTTTATTAGTAGGTTTAAAATTTAATTTATATTCCCCTACATCATAGTCTTCAAATGATTTCTTGATTTTTTCTCCCAGACCCCTTATGTATGGGCATTTATAAAACTTATGGAAATTATTTTTATGTTCTTCCTTCTCATTATTTATATTTATTTTTATTAAATTGTTGTCCCTAATTAAATTAATTTGGTGAAAATATTAATAAATGTCTTAAATATATTTGTTTTCACTTCAGGGAGCCTTTCACTATCGGTTATTTTTATTGCTTTATTAATATAAACTTGCAAGATGTTATATTTCATATGGAAAGGGTGGCAAGAGAAGAAATTTGTTGATATATATGTTATCGAAAGGCTGAAAATTTGTCATACAAGTAATTTAAAAAAAAAAATAAAGTCAATAAACACTATTGGAAGAAATATTCATACTTTAAAACTCCTACTGCCCAATATATGACTCAGAGCCTACCAGACTCCCCCCGGTTTCTAGCCACCAACTGGTCCTTAAACAGAGGGTTAAGTTTTCTATATTACATGAGTTGTTTATTTGGTTTTCAAAGTTTTATTTTCTTCAAAATTTTGTTTCTGTTGTTTTTTTAGAAAGCGCACACTCATTTTATTTACTGTGACAACTAAAATTTAATTTTATATAGAAAATAACTAATATAACATTTTTCATTTCAGTATGAGCCGTACGATGGTTACGACATGAGAAGGAACTTAGAAACAGATTGGTCAGCTATGGGCAAATATTCTACAGACCTCTTTACTGAAGAGTCTGTCCGCCTGATCCAGGAGCATGACACCAGTGTCCCCATGTTCCTCTACCTCGCCCACCTAGCTCCTCACACTGGCAACATGAGGGATCCCTTCCAGGCGCCCGATGATGTCGTGGCCAAGTTCTCACATATTTCAGATCCAGAGAGGAGGGTGTATGCTGGTAAGCAAAAGCATTAAATAACCTACTGTTTTAATATAACATGAATGGAGTAACGAAAGAATAACTTCTTTCTTTTTTAGCCATGGTAGCCAAACTGGATGAATCTGTTGGAGAAGTTGTAGCGGCATTGAAGGAGAAAGACATGCTTGATAATTCTGTAATCATTTTTATGTCTGACAACGGTGCTCCTACACATGGCATCCACTCAAACAGGGGTTCAAATTATCCACTACGAGGAGTATGTTTCCAAAATTGTATTAATTTTATATTATTCTCAATATGATTTAAAATCATTTTTATAATATGAGTATGTGTGTCACCACAATTACAATGATTTCTTGATAATAAGTAACGGAATAGAGGATTGTGATGTTGTAATAATGATTAATGCTAACAGTTTATACTAAAAATCAGATTATGACTAAAAAATAAAAAATATGAATCCAGGCATCATTAGACAGCAAGCTCTCTTGATTTCATCCTGGTTAAATAATCTTACTAATTTTACCATATGGATGCTAAACAACAAAATTCAAAGTAAAACAATAATTGTTCGGGTATTAATGAAAGTTTTCAAAACAAATCATCCAGTGATATTAAGTAATATATATTCAGTATTAAGTAACCAAAAGAGGTTTATCTAACTAAAGCATTACATAATTGCAAAATAGACAGTTTTTAAAACAAACAAAAGAAAAACCTCTGGAAATAGGTGTGAGTCACTAATACAGAAAATCCTTCCATCTGACTTGTCAAGAAGGGAAGCCATGGTGCACTTTAGACCTGCCACATGGAAGGACAGCTTGCAGACTGATTTAAATAAAATAGAGATCAAGAAGGAAAAAACGTGCCCACTAAGCAAACAGGGGAACGTTGATGGGAACCACCTCGACAGTTATCCTTCCTGGATATAAGATAAAAATTAACTGACCATGACAATCCATATGAACTTTGCTTTCTTTACTGGGCTGCTCATTTGATCACACATAAGCCTGAATGACTAACATTAAGAAAAAAGTTTTGTTCTCTTTCCGGTGGCACTTAAGTACGCTATTTTTATAAAATAACATTAGCGTTTAGCTAAAGAAAAGATTATGGTACATCAAATTTTCAAAAAGAATATATTAAAAATAATTGTTTTGATAAGAAATATATGAAATTCACATACACACATATATTAATATTTATTTGATTTTCTACAGATAAAAAATTCTGCTTGGGAAGGAGGCAACAGGGGTATAGCAGCTATTTGGAGCCCACTGCTGAAGAAACCACAAAGAGTTTCAAACCAAATGATGTATATCACTGATTGGCTTCCAACAATTGCATCAATTGCAGGTATAAATTCTTATAAACAATTAAATATATTGACAAAACTCGGAAAAATAAGTGAAAAAGTAAGTAATTTTTTATTTTTTTATTTAGGAATAGATCCAAACACATTGGGGAACATTGATGGGTTTGATATGTGGAAAACTATATCTGAAAACAAAGATTCGCCAAGAAAAGAATTTCTTTATAATATAGATGACGTCGCCAATCCCTATGCAGCTTTAAGAAGAGGAGATTGGAAATATGTAACAGGTAATTTTTGAATTTAAAAAATTAGTAAAGCCTGTCCATATTCTATTGCATGTAGTCAGTGGTGCAACCAGGATAACTATCAGTGGGGGGGAGGGGGGCCTTAATCCATTTTATTAAATTCTAGATACAATTTTAAATCATTTTAGAAAAAAATATACCACTATATTTTTCAAGCACAAAAAGGTGCTATTAATTAATTGACAATGAAGTGAATGGAAAAATGCTTCTTAAAATTTAACTTTAATCCAGTATGCGATTTCAGTGAGAACAAAAAGTATCGCTCTGTCGTCTGGATAGATGGGGCTTCATGCTCAAAGCCACCCCCTTGGTAACGCCAGTGCTGCAAGTCAGTCTTCGATGAATATTGATCAGTGGGTTTAGCTTCCAGTCTAAATTAAGTTTCACATAAGAAGGCTAATCGATTGAAACTATAATTTCATATATAATTATATACCCAATCGAAAATCGAATAATTTGAACATATATACTCCGAATAACAAAATGAAAAATGTTTACAAACTAGTACCTAGTGCAAATAGTTAGAATATGTTTTTAATTAGATTTTTTCTCTCTTATAATAAAGGAAAAATAAACGAACTTTGATACCAAATTTGTACCTTCATGAAACTTCTCTGTTATGATTCCCTTTTTATAGTAAGATTCCAGAACTACAGAGTCCACCTAAGGGAATCTATAACCAACCATAGAGGGTGTTGAAAAGAAGGCCTGAAAAATTAATATGGTCTCAAAATGTCGAGTTATGTGCTTATATAGTTTATTTGCTTTTGACTATTATGGGACCATACCCATAACGATACATTTAATAGATCGAAAGTTGTAAAAGTTTTTTTTTTGAAAAACAACATGTTGCTGGACAATGCCCTAGCTAACAAAAAGATTATTTAATATATATAACAAAATGATAAAGTACATATATAATTAGAAATAAGTGGAGTTCAGATTTTCATGGCGAATGCGGGTCTAACATGTACGTACATATGTAAGTAAATACTATTTAAAAAATCTGAGTAATATTTAATAAAAAAAATCACATAACTAGCAAGAAAGTTAACAAATATGAAGAATTAAGGGGCGGGTGAACAATTGACAAATACCTTCAGATATGTACGTAAATAGACATGTTTCAATAAATAAATAAGATTATAGAAAAAATGATCAATTTGAAATTGATAACCAGAATTGTGTCCCGTGTTTTGACAAATATTAAATATTCGTATTAATTTTTCAAAACATGTCTATTTACGTACTATATGTGCATACTTCTAGTTATTTTACAAATGTACATCCCCCTCCTTAGTTTTTCTGATCATTATATTAAATATTTGGTCCTTATTTGGAAAATCTGATTTTCACTTATTTCTGTTCACTTATGTGCTTTAATAATCATTTTTTTTTTTTTTTTTTTTTTTTTTGGGACTTCAAGGCTTCCACTGAAGCCCTATACTGCTAATAATCATTTCTTCATCACCATGCTTAAGTAGCGAGTGTGTATAGGTTTTTTGTTGCACATTCCTAACTTAAACATGGTGATGATGATTTTATTATATGTGATATTACAGCCACAAAATTATAATCTTTTATAACTTTTTATCTTTGCAGAATATGATTTGCACATACTGAATAGTCTCATTGGATCCAGAATTATGTAAACCATTAAAAAACATACATGACTCGACATATTTGCAGCCAAATTAATTTTACCGCCCCTCCCCAAAAGGAATAGGATCCCTTAAAATAAAATGAACTTTGGAAACTCGACACTGGAAATTTATGGGAATTCGGCAAGCTGATGCGATGTTGCCAGTCTGAAAAATAATGGAATGAAGCTTCGTAATGCTTTGGGTAGAGATTTTAAAAACATTTAGAGAAATGGATTGAAACTATGGGACAGAGATTTCGGGGTCCTGTTTATTACACTAAGCAATTATTCTTGCTATTCATTCTAAAATTCAATATAAAAAGTTATCAGAATTAATAAAGAAAAAAAAACCTAACCTAAAGCAATCCCATAAATAGAAGACTTATCGGCTTTCAAAGCTATCAATTCATGTTACAGTAAACGTGAGGAAAATAGATTTTTACGTTTTGAATTCAAATTCAAGCAAAATAATTAATTAATACCGATGGAAAAATATTTTTACTTAATGCTGATATTTTATTTTAACCACTGATAGCAGAGTGTAAATAAATTCATGCAGAAACCACAATCTCTTTAGGACAATTAAATTTGTGTATAATGGCACAATGACCAAATTTGTCATTTTACCATCTGGGTATAGATATATCATAGAAAAAGTATATGAAAAACATATGCTTTTGAAATAACAACATTAGTTAATACTGATCAGACGTTCGTTGATTCCGATCGCTTCATTCCTCATATTGCAGACTTTATATCCCCTTCTGTACTGTAATTTATTAATTAAGAACTAACTTTCAATAAATAAAATAATTTAAAATAAACGATATATTTCCTCAAACGATAAATATAATTAAATAATTGCCTTCTGCATCGTTTGTTTATTAATATTTTCATATTAATTTAATCTATTTTTGTGGGTAACCACCTTGTTTTAAATTATTTTAAATAATTTGTTTTTTGAAGAGAGAAGATTTCGAGATCGAGGGAGAGGTATCAGTGAAGAGGAGGGATTGGCTCCGCTTGGAAGCGAGCTCTGTTGTGCAGTGGTTAGCATACCGTGCATGTCACCTGGGTTCGACTTCTGGCGGAGCCCAATCTTTTCTCTTCAAAAAATAAATTATTTAATATAATATTTTCTATTGAAGCTTTCAGAGTTGGGCAATATCTAGTTAAAAATCTATCTAGATTCGAAAACAGATGGTATTTTGTTTTATCTAGATAACTATTCGAAAATCGAATACTTTTCGAAGTATTCGAATATCGATTCAAAACTTATCTGTATTCGATGTTTAATGAATTCGAACCAGAAGATAGATTCTTCGAATACTTTTCGAATAAACCATCTTTTATTTAAATCTGTATTCGAAATTTCGAATTTAGATTTTTTTTTTTTGAGACGTCATTTCCGAACTATATGAATACAAAATATTTTCATTTTTATTTTCGTACAGAATGAGAGTGTGGTGAAAGGCTCCTTATATCCAAACTATGTTTAATTGACATTGACAAATTCAACCATTTCTTCATGATCACCTGGTCTAACCCATTACCATAGCATATTACATTAGGACCCTGTATTTATCAGGAATAGTAATTTTTTTAAGTATATATGGGTCATTCTCACCAAAGTGGGCACTTTTTACGGCGTTTTTATTTTAAATTTTATGGATACAAATAAACTTTTTTTTTCGGTGTAATACTATTCCTTAGCCTATAAGAAGCAAGGAGTCGGCATGGAAGAACACCAATTCACGTTGTACATTTTTTTTTTTTTTTTTTTTTTTTTAAATTTCTTATTATTAAGGACTGATGATGCTTTGAAAAAGTTGAGCACCAAAAAGAAAGCTTCAATCCACGTCGCTATCTTTATTTCCCTGCAGCATTTTCTTTACAGTAAGACAGGGGAATGAATTTTTAAGGTTTATTTGATAACCGTTGAAAGAAAAAAAAAGATATAATAATGCTATTTGAAAAACGAATTCTGTGCTACAAAATCATTTATCTCTCAAAAATTAGAAAAGAAAAAACTTGCCTGACCAAAACTATAGAAGACAGGGGAATGAAGACTATTAAACGTAACCTCTCAAGTTTGAGAACTTATTTGCTTCTGGAGAGCTTGGATTTGTACTGAGGTTAAGTTAACAGTTGGGGTTAATTAGGGAAAGACCCCTTCCTGCTGACTATATATTTTTTACTAATTTCCCGCCTGAATAGTGTGGTGACAATTTAATTTTAGAAATTGACAGGGGAATGAAAGAAAACCTGTGGGACATCATAAAAATTAGTTTTTTTTCAATTCTAATCCTTTATCATCAAGGATTCGACTGCTTTTATGAAATTTTACAGTATTTTGAACAAATAGAACAGAAAAAAAAGTAAAAATTGACCTAGTATACAGACACAGAACTCTTACTTTGAGCAGAATCAGACCTCGGGACATGACAGGGGAATGAATTTCGACCTTTTTCTGGTGTTTTTAAGGTATGTGTGTTATACAATTAAAATAAAGTCTTATGGGGTCTACCTTTACAACTCGCCTGGATTTACAAACTTGATGTCTTGGAGTCCTACGTTTTTCTAAATCGCTATAAACGGCCTGGGACACAAAAGTGCCCACTTACGTGAGAATGACCCTTATATAAGAATATATTATAATTTAAGTTCAAGTAAGCGGGGGGGGGGGGGGGGGGCGCTAAAATATTGAAAAATTAATTTTGGGGGAATTTTTCACATGGATGTATGATATTATTTTGTCAAATACTTAGTTCTTGTAAAAAATATCCATTTTTCATTATAGCTTGAAGGGGGCGCACTAATATTGAAAATCGAAACCTTTTCGGAATTCTTTACACAGGGAACTAATATTATGTCATTGATGGCAGTTTATACTAAAACTATCAATTTTTTATTTTTGTGGGGGTAGGGGGGGGGGGGCTACGACATACAAGAGATTTATCTTTTGGATTTCTTTCACACGGGGTATAATATAATATTTTAAAGTGATGAATCTGCTGATTATTGAAATTTTTTTATAATAATGTAACCCCGTGTGAAAGAAATCCAAGAATCTAACTTTTTCATAGTGAGCTTCCCCCCAAAATACAATAGTAATATTTTTTGCAAAAACAACTTTCTCGATAATATAATAATGCACCCACATCTGCAAGAAATCCAAAAATCTAACTTTTCCATAATGCTATCTTGTGTCTTTGAATAGTTTCATTATCGAATACAAAACTATTCGAATACTTTTTTGTATTCGATAAATTTAATTGTTTCTTCGAATAGTTTTTATATTCGAATGAAAAAATCTATGAATAGTATCTAAATACAATTTTTGCCCAACTCTGGAAGCTTTGTATTAATCACACTGCTGCAGTATAATTTGAATGTAAAAACATAACATTCTAGGATCTGCAACTGGTGAAAGAAATAATGGATGGTATGGAGAGACTGGTAGAGGTTTGGATATTGATTATGACACAAAAAACATACTGTTGTCAAAAGCAGGAGTGGCAATATCAGGCTATATTATTAAAAAGCAAATACAGCAAAAAATTAAAAAGTCACCATTTATGAACTGCGTGGAAGATGATAAAGGTAAGACAATATTCTAATTTATAAAATCAATTATGTTTTTGTATTTAACTAATTGTTATTATATATTTTCCATCCCTACTATATCTTTATGATAGTACCGGTGTTTGCAATAGTGGTATCATACACATATCTGTGTAACATACCGTCCTACTTATTATTTACCAACCATCGTCCTCTTCTCCCATCTCTTTGTCGGCGACCTCACTGGAGATGCTTCTATTCTACCCAAAAGTGGTTTTGGCCTACAACTTCCTTTCACCCACACAAAATTTTTGAATTGGGGTACTTTTATTTGGTAATCAGCTGAGAGAGGTCACTCTGTGACAGATGGTAGGGTAGCAGCTTGGCCATTACAATCATGTAGGTAGAGCAGACAATGACGATGTGCTCGGTGATTTCTGGTAGCCCACATCTGAGGAATAGGGGATCAGTGTTTTTTCCATGCTTGATAAGCTTCGCTCGAAAACCCCCTTGACCAGTTAGAATCTGTGAAATCCAATAGTTCTGGTGGACTCATGTATTCTCAAGAGTTATTCTGACGGTGGGAAATGCTAGCCAATCTAGCCCCATTCAGCATCACCATCCACTGCCAATTCCATTCTTCTAATGTATCCTCCTGGTGGATCTTCTTCCTTATGCTCATACATTACATATTCTCTTCCGTAAGTCTGCTGGAATACCTGCCTCCTAAAACCTGCACCATCCCATGAGACATCGTCCTCTATAACCAGGTAACTCGGAACAGGGCCGATAGATTCATCTACTGTTCTGTCTTTGCGACAGATCCCCGTTCCAGGCAGGACATGTCATAACTCAATACACTAACAACCGCTGCTTTATAAATGGCAATCGTTGATGGATAACTGCCCCTGAATGCGCCCCCGATATGATTAAGTCCATTAAGGGCTAGGCTCACCCTACTTCTCGTGTAGTCCAAATGAAGCATCTCATTAAAATTCCTTCCAATCCTGATTCCAAGGTAGGTGACCAACTTTCCTCTCAGAGCAGCTACAGATATAACATGTGACAATGAAATTAGGCCAGAGCCAAAAAAAAGTGTTAAAAATAAGTTAATAATGTAAAATAAGGACATGACAGTTATATGCTCATACATAACAACTTTAAATAAGGACAACTGGCGATGGAACTAAAAATTTGTAAAATAGATAACCCCAGAAGTTGGGCCAACAGCCCGAAACGTTGGGACAATTAAATATAATATAACAAATGGAAGAGACTCCCTCAATTAAGAAAATCCTTAAATTTATATATATTTACACACACACTTATATTTTTATTATTATTGTTATATTTATTAAAATTTACTGTTGTATTAATTAAAATTACAATCAGTGATTGTGATATAAGACAAATGTATTTGCTTGAACTGATGCATAAACAAATTCCATTGGATGCACAAAATAATTATTCATATCAATGTAAAAAATAAGGATTGTGATGATTGATAAGTATAATCTCTCTATTAAAGTGATAAGCATTAGTTGATATAACGTTAAACTGCTGCCCTTTAGGCTCCGAGTTGAAATATGGTTTGGCAGGATATCTTTGATATTCTGTCACTGATTGTCTCTGGGCTGAGAGACCCTCCTGGGGCAAACCCAGCCTCTACAAAGTGGACTCTTAATTGGAAAAATTAAGAGGAAAAACTCTGGCAGTTTGGCGTGATCACAATCAAATCCTTACAAGACCACTGACCCAAAAAACTACTTCCTTACCCAGTGCTGCACCTAAGACACTTAATGGGTTGTAGTGGAATAGGTTTTTTTAGTTGATATGAATGATAATATATTTGAATTTCAAGTAATTAGTGAAGGCATACTTTTAAAAATTAATTATTTAATGTTTTACAGAGGAAAATGAATGGACACTATTAACTGAATCAACAATGCTAAAGTTAAGACAAGAGGCTGAAGTAATATGCAACTCAAATGTCACTGAAGTTGAATGCAATCCACTCAGAGAGCCTTGTCTTTTTAATGTCATTGACGATCCCTGTGAAAAAGCGAATCTTGCCCATGAATACCCACATATGTTGCATTCACTGGAGAAAGCTTTACAGAGGTGATTTCTTGAGATATCTATATAGATAATTAACGTGGAATTAATTAATGACAAAAATTAATTAAATCATAGAAACAAATTTCAAAAAATAATTTTTAATATATTAAAAACTAAGAATTTTCAATTACTATTAGAAATCTCGTTGCTATTTTTTTCGAGTAAAAATTTAATTAAAATGGTTAAAAATTACATCTTATACTGCTAGCTGACTAAAACCAACATTTTATTCCATCACAAGAATATTTTGTTTGATTTTAAAAATTTATTCCAGCATTATTTTGATTTAGTGAATTTAACTACAGTTAGGTTTATAAATATGCAGATCAAATAGTATTAATAATTTTGATTGAAACAAAACAAAATGCTTTATAATACTCTTTACTGGTACTGACATATTTCTCTTTACCAAAGCAGTATAATATGTCAAAACACCTCAATATGATAAAATATGATCCAATTCATAACAAAAGAAAGCTCAGTAATTGTCTGCATTATTAGTTCAGTTCCTTACTAATATAGCTCTGAAGAAAAAAAAAACTATAAGAAAAGTTTTCTGCAGAGCCAATATCATTGAAACATTAATTGAAGTGGGTCATTGAAGGGCTGGTGTGATAATTCATCATAACATCTTCAAAGGAAGCAATGATTATTTAATACATAATTAATTTATAATTTTTAAACTATTTTATTCATAGAAACCTACTATACTAAAGGTCGCAGGTTCGCGTCCCGAGGTGGCCCTAGCATTTTTTAATGGGAGTAAAAAATCCTTGTCTATGCCGTCCCTCGGATAGGAAGTAAAATGTCAGGTACTCGTTAAAGATCCCCATCCTAATTATACCTGGATAGGCAAAATTTAGGACTCCCACTGTAGCATCGTCCGATTAGCCTTAGTGGCATAAAGTGACGTTAAACAAACTTTCTTCAAACTATTTTATAAGAAGAAGAAAGATTTGATCTAACCACGGCCAGAAGTCCTCTTTACTTATAGAAAAGAAAAGATTTGACTGCGAATCAAACCCATGTCCTCTGCATCTCCGCTGCAGTGCTCTTACCACTGTGCTAACCATGGGGCCATTCATAACAATAAAATGGTTTAAAAATTATAATTTAATTATTTATAAATAAAAAATTATTAAATTTCAACAAATAATGTGTAACTGTGACGGTATGTCAATTAAATCCTGTTTTCTGGATGATTCAGAGGACATGGGTTCGATTCCCGGCCGCGGTCAAATCTTTACTCTTGTAATAACACTGTTTAAAAATTATAAATTAATTACTTATAAATAAAAAATGATTAAAGTTCATTTAATTAAATTAAAATGAATACATATTTTTAGATTTTTGCTATAATCAATTGTTTTTTCACAGCACATAAATTGTTATTAATGTCTAATCTGTAGGAATTTAAAATAGACTTAAAACAAACCATTTGATTCATACTTTAATTTAAATATTATTTAAAAAAAATAAAACGGCTTAATATGCTTATTTTCAGATATCGAAAATCAATGGTAAGGGCTCGAAATGTGGACAGTGATATGCGAGCTGACCCAGAACTTTGGAATAATACATGGTCATGTTGGTATGATGAAATGGAGAAAATTGAAGAAATTGCGAAACTGCAAAACTACCTCTTCCGTTTTCTGTATGGATCTGCAGCAGTCTTGTTATTCACGGGAATTTTACTTATATTTACTAAAAATATCACATTAAACAAAAAGACCTCGTTAAAAACTATGTCTATCTTCACATTAGATCATTCTACAAAATAACATTACGTCAAGAAGTCAATGGTAAGATAAAGTTGTTTCGACTTTGGATTATGATTCATATCCTAAAAGAGCTATAAATTTCATTTATCAGAACATACTTTCTTCCTTTAAAGTAAGGCTTGTGAAAGGTATATTATTTATCTTTTCATTGACTAGTCCTTAAAGAACATCAGTTAAAACAAATATATAGCTCTAGTAGTATAGTGAGTTTAGGAAAAGAGACAAACTATGATTTATATTTTTTTTTATGTCAGGAAAATCCTCATTGAGTCATAGATAGATAAATAATTCTGATTATAAAAAAAAAGTAAAAAGTAGAAACACTTAATTTAAAAAAGCATTAAGTTCTTGCAATAGTTAATAGTTTAAAACTACAGGATTTTCAATATATGTAGCTCACAACTTTAGTTGTCCATAATATTCTAGTAGTTTATTTATTGTTTTTTAAAGATTAGAATTAATTTATTTCTATTTTTATCAAAATCAATCAGTTCAGCATTCAAAACTGATTGGTAATATGTATATATGTATACACAATATGTATTTCTAATATGATAATCTGTAGTTAAACAAGTCTATAAAATCCTTAAAGTCGCCAAACCATTTTCTTGAACATAATGTTTTTTTTAACATGGCTTAAGCAACTGCTATTTTTTATTTCATAAATTCTGAAATCAATTATTTATTAGTTGTTTTTCGTGTTGAAATTTAATTTTTGATAAGTACAGAGAAGCAGGGAAGAATAGGGGAATAGTGATATTTATATATCACTATATTCAGCTTAATTTATTGTTACCAATTGGTTAATTTTTTAAAGGTTCAGTGACTTTAGGAATTATAAGTAATTAGTGAGATTAGAATTACTTTTTCTTGCCTTTAGATAATTAATTATTCTAGCCCACTATGGGGATCAGGTATTACTTAGCTATATTTTTATGTTATTAGTAAAAGTTTGTTAAATGTTATAGATGTAAATTCTTTTTTTTTTTTTTTTTAAAAAAAAGAGCTAATATAAACAGAACGGATGATATAAATTAGTTTGTAAATATTCCATCCTTAGATTGGGAGAATAGTTGAATGTTAACTATTTTTTTCAACAAATGGCCTTTTAAAGAAACAAAAACAGAATTTTCAAAAAGATAAAAAACTCATTTTTATATTACAGAGACCAAACACTTTTTTCTTCTCTTTTTTTTTTTTTCTTTTTCAAGAAATGTAGATCACTTCTAACCTAATCCAAAATTAAAAATCTCTGTAATTTATTTTATTTGTTTTTAAATGTAAAAGAATATTAAAATTAGTCCTTAATTTTTATTTGCAAACAATGTTCATAATTTTGTTTTCGTTATTATTCTTCATTGTTTTATTACTTATTTCAAAATGACATTAAAGAGCTCATTGAATGAGTTGAAGAGCTTTCATTTTATTTAATTTTGATTAAATTAGAAACAAGAAAAAAGATTAATGTTGCAGTATTAAAATGTGTCCGAATAAGTATTGGATAGATGTATTTTGCAGTTTTATAAATCTGTTACTTATTTTAGAATTAGTTTTTTATAATTGTGTAAAAAGAATCTCATTATGATGTATTTGTTATTTAGTCGAATTTAGTATTCTAATTACAATGATGTAATATGCATTTATCTAATATGAATAAATGTATATTTAAGCATGTACCATACAGTATTAGCAATTAAACAATAAAGTTCTCTGTTGACACTTCTTTATCTTCTCTTTATTATTAGTGCCAGATATTAGTATTTTTTATAAACATTTCAAAATTATCAAGATATGGCAGAAATTCTTCATTTGTTTAAATTAATTAATTCAACTATTTTTTCGTGGGTTGCCCCAATGTTTTAATAATAATATAGAATTTAAAATATTTTATTGTTGATGAGAAAGATTGGCCTCAGCTGGGAGTTGAACATTATATATATATAAGTATAAATTATTAGAGAAATTTAAATGTGGTTACCAACGAGAAAATAATGAAATTAATATATAAATATTAACAAATGACAAAAGGTAAATAGATCCTTTTATTTGTGCGAATAGTCCACCCCCATATAAACTCGAAAAAAAATATACAAGATTGGGGGGGGGGGGGGTGAGATGATCATGTGAAGAGAGAGGATTGAATTGGCTTGGGAGCGATTGAACAGAATCGGCTTCAACTCCCGGCTAAAGCTAATCATTTCTCTTGAAATATAAAATATTTAAAATATTTACATGGGCCATTCTCCTGGTGGTAATTTTTCACTATCCTGCTAGACTAAACATCAAAATCAATATTTTTTGTGAATTGGAACTATAAATCGGTTCTCTAAAGTTAATCCATTCAGCATTTTTTCGATAAATATTTTATTTCTCTTTTAATAGCCATAGAAAGGCTTTTATAAGCTCACGACCGTCACATGTCCCTTATAAAGTGAGATTTCACGAAAGTTATTAAAGCAATTTTTTTAGAAAACTTATTTATTTTCTGGAATATGAAAAATATATACCATTCCTTTAAACGAAATAGGTAAACTGAAAATCCTGTTTTCTTTTTGCCCCCGGATTGGCCTAATGACCTTCTCTGACCGTCACAGTAACTAATTTCAATATTAACTGCTACGGACTAATTAGAATGCGCTAGTGCCACTTACAGCTATCTAGAGAGTAATTCTACATAACTGATGTTTTTGTTGACATTTTTTTTTATGAATTTTCCACGATAGTGAGAATAATTACATCTCTTTATCTCCTCAAAAACAAAATTTTGTAAAATCGACTTTCTCACAGTATTTTAAAAACTTTTCATTTGTTTGGCACTTTATTGTATTTAAATTATTTAGTTTTATTAATTTGAGGATAATTACAAAACATTAATATGAAAAAATAATGTTTACAGAAAGAGTGACTGTCATAAGTATTTTTATGACAAGCCCAATAAAATACTTGAAAAAAAACTAAATAAAAAAAAAATTGGCTCCACTTGGGAATCTAATAAACAGAAAGTATATTACAAAAGAAAATAATAAAATTTTAAACGAATTTAAAAATTCAATTTTTTTTTTTAAAAAGGCTATGAGAACCACCGACATATTCCCGCGGTGGCCTTAAGATTGTTTAATGGGTGTAAAAAATCCTTGGCTATGCCGCGGCACGCTGTCCCTCGGATAGGACGTAAAATGTAGGTCTTGAAGCTGAAGGATGTCAGATACTGGTTAAAGACCCCTTTTCTACTTATACCTGGAGAGGCAAAATTTAGGACTCCCGCTGTATCATCGTCCGATTAACCTTCGTTAGCATAAAGGAACGTTAAATAAACAAAAACAAATATATATATATATATATTTATATATATATATATATTTGTATATATATATATATTTTTTTTTTTCTGTAATTCTCCTTTCTAAAATGAGCAACGATTTTTTATTCATAAAACTTTCTTCTTAATGTCCTTTAAGTTTTCATCCATAGTGAAGTAAAGTTTAACTTTGAGTAGGACAACACAACAAAATTGCTGACAATGCATCGCCTTATCGGACGCCAGAGCGGACTTCAAACGCACAGTAGTCCAACCAGGGAAAAAACCACAAAAATGAAAGTGGCCCAAACCTAATTTTGTCTATGTTTTCGAATACTTGGATAGTTGCAAAATAATGGTAAGAATACATTTTTTAACTAGTTCAAAATTAAAATGTGTGTGTACCAGTAAACTTGAACTTTTTAATAATTGAAAAAAATCGCACTTTTCTACCAACATAAAGAATTTTTTTCACTCTGTATAAGATTAACAGTAAAATATTTTCCAATACTTCAGGAGTGTCATCTATATGTGCACTGTTATGGACTAAACGCGTTTAACTAATATCAATAGCGAAGAAATTAATTTTTGCAATCGTTGCCGAAATAAGTATGATTTTTTGACTTTGTTGGTTTATAAAAAGTTTGCGTTACGGTGCGTTATGGTCGCAATTGTTTAATATGTAAGTGTAGGTAGTAGAGGAACTGTGGTAATATTTTCATCACCAACTTCGGCCAACTTTGGTATTTATTAGGATTTAAACCTTTCTTTCTGTAACCGTGTAATACATGATCAGATCTAACCAGAATATGAACAAAATTAGGATGTTGTGAAGATTATGGTATGTTGTTGGTAGGTTATAAGCATGGTTGTGAAGTAGTGCAGTTATAAACAAGTGCAGGTTATAAACAAGGAAGGTAATTATTATTATATTTAAATTTTAAAATATATTGATTTCACAAGTGAAGAAAGTGAATTGCCTTCTTAATTAGTAATAAGTATAAATTAAAAAATAATTTGAAGTTGGAAATTAAATGCTTTTAAATGTTTCTTAACATTGTAAGAATTTATTTTAACAAAATAAATTGAAATGTGAATGAATTATTGGTGGAAATAATCAATATATTTTAAAATTTAAATATAATAATAATTCTAGTTTATAACCTGCACTTGTTTATAACTGCACTACTTCACAACCATGCTTATAACCTACCAACAACATACCATAATCTTCACAACATCCTAATTTTGTTCATATTCTGGTTAGATCTGATCATGTATTATACGATTACAGAAAAAAATTAATATTACACTCGTGAAAAAAGTAGAATTTACAACTCTCGTGAAATTACCACACTCGCTTCGCTCGTGTGAGTAAACGTTTCGCTCGAGTTGTAAAATGATCTACTTTCGTCACTTGTATAATAAATAACTATTTTACTTTCACTTACCTATATATGAAATATATCGTAAGGGGAAGTATTGCGATCGTAAAAAAATTCGACTTCCGGTTTTCAACGGAAATACAAGTTTTGGGGTCCCCTGAGTCCAAATGACCAAGTCCCGCGAAATGGTCTGTGTGTGTGTGAACAGACTAGCTCAAAAACTATAAACCGTAAGAACCTGAAATTGGGTATTTAGTAGTGTCCGACCGAAACCAAAATTTTTGCCGAAACCGAAACCGAATTTCGGCCATAGACCTAGTTTCGGGCCGAAACCGAAACTTATTTACGTGTCTATATATGATACATATAAGTGTGTAATATGTCTAGCTTAACAATAATATCAATGAAAGCTTATAAAATAACACTAATTTAACTCAATCATTCATTTAATAAGTGAGCTGGTATACAAGAGTGGTAAAACAGGTGTATTAGTTAAGTTATAGGATCGAATCCCGGCCCCCTCCTTTCTAGTAAGGCTGGTCCCCGTGGAATGTTAGACCATACCCCTTAACTAGTACAGCCCTAAAAGTTGAAATAACAGGCTGATATTAATAAAAATTCATATTATTATATATAAATAATAAATAATATAGTGAATCTTTCTATAATAAAGTGATAGAATACAAAATGACGGCCTATTGAATAAGTAAAGCTATATGTCAGAAGCTATTTAATCTATTGAGTCAGTTTTGGTCTCAAATGTTAGTGTATTTAATCTAGTTTGAAAATTTATAGAATAGTTTTTGGTCGAAAACGTGCTTCTTCATGGTAAAAATTGAGACAATTTTTTGGGATGTTATTTGTGAACCGCTGGGGAAAGGGGACTGCCAAGGTTGAAAAATTGGTTTTGCATCTGATTCCCATTCCATACAAGAACAAAGACCTACTACCACCATTTGATGCAACTTCTAATGACAAGGTTACTGACTAAAATATTTTTTTCAATTTTGAATTGAATCTGTGGACATTTCGAATAATTTAAGTTTAAGTATTTAGAATATATATTCTTATTCATGCTAATCTTTTTTTTTTTTTTTTTTTTTTTTTGGAAAACAAATTTCATTATTAATGAGGAGATGATTAAAAGCACAAAAAGGTTCTTAACGCTCGAGGTAAAGAATAAATACTATTCTTTACACTTAACGTAAAGAATTCTGTATAAAGAGCATGCTTTCATTACATGTTAAGACTCGATGTGATTTTCGAGGACATTTCTGTTTGTCACTCTCAATTTTTTGTCTCCACACCCAACTTAAAGTTTTCGATCAAGTAAAGATACCAAAAGAATGAGAAAAATCTATGTTCTACCGAAATACAAAACAAGTGTAATTAACTAAAATAACAGATACTTCCCACTATTAAATTCAAGGGTGTTAAATGCCATGAAAGAGATCGAGCTTACAAGCTGAAATCGTGTTGTCCTACTTCCTTCTTGGAGATATCTGACCAAGGAGCTAGTTTCGGCCTGGCCGAAGATTCGGCCTTTTTTTGACCGAAACCGAAACTTCGGTCGGTCACTAATATTTAGTACGAGATTTATATGCCCGCGATGTGACAGTCTAAATTTCATCAAAATTTATGAATTAGATGGGGCACTTTACCTAATAAATTTTGTCTAATTTTTGTGTCTTTTTTATTTACTCAAAAGCGGCTTTTACGATTTTGATCAAACTGGGTACTTGATGTATGTATATGCCAAAGATGTGATAGCCAACATTTCATCAAAATTAGTCAAATTTAGGGGGCACTTTATTTCATAACTTTTTTTTTCCAATTTTTACCTTTTTTTTATTATCTCAAAAACGGCATTAATGATTTTGATCAAATTCGTCATGTTTTATAAAAATTAGGTGTTCTTTAATATCAGGTAATCTTTATCATTGTTAAAACGTTCTGAGGGGGCTTAAATAGGAAAAGGGCTTTTTATGTTTTCCTATAAAGTACCTTTGTTTTTGTTTGTATGGAGAAATCAACGATATCTCGTTACGCCTAAAAATAAGAAATGGCTAAATATGAAAAAAATCAAGTAAACATATAGTGGAGAACAAAATAAAAATATTCAGTCAACTCATAAAATAGGTTGAGCCCACTCATGCAGAGTACACATTTAATGACAGACCATTGTTCATAATTAAAGCCGTTCTGTTCATTTGATGGAAATTATTTGTTTCATGGTAACTAAATGAAATTTTCAACAAGTACATAGAGAATTATAAATTCAGACGACTTGGAGTATAATGCTTGCATTGCCGAATTATCACAAGTGAAAACTTTTATTTAAATATAAAAGAAGTTGAGAGCTACCAATGGGTAGCTTCTCTTCATGTTTGTTCAAGACATATTTTTTCTTAGTATTATCACATTTACTAAATGTATTTCTTTAAATACAGTTGTAAATTTCAATAAATAAATAAAAGAAATAAGTATTTTTACTTTCACTTACCTATAAATGAAATATATAGTAAGTGGAAGTATTGCGATCTTGAAAAATTTCGACTTCCGGTTTTCAACGGATATACACGTTTTGGGACCCCCTGAGTCGAAATAACCAAGTCCCGCGAAATGGTCTGTTTGTGTGTCTGTCTGTGTGTGTGTGTGTGTGTGTGTGTGTGTGTGTGTGTGTGTGTGTGTGTGTGTGTGTGTGTGTGTGTGTGTGTGTGTGTGTGTGTGTGTGTGTGTGTGTGGTGTGTGTGAACAGACTAACTCAAAAACTATATACCGTGGGAACCTGAAATTGGGTATTTAGTGTAGGTATATGCCCGCGACGTGACAGCAAATATTACATCAAAATTTCTCAAAGGGAGGGGGTACTTTATTTAATAACTTTTTACGTTTTTTTCGATTTCTCAAAAACGGCTCTAACGATTTTGATTTATTTATATGCCCAAAATATGACTGTAAAAATTTCATCAAAATTGATTAACCGGAGGGGGGACTTTACTTAATAAATATTTTTGCAATTTTTACCTTTTTTTTCGATTATCTCAAAAACGGCTTTAACGATTTTCATCAAATTCGTCATGTTTAATGAAAATTAGGTGTTCTTTAATATCAGGTAAGCTTTATCATTATTAAAATGTTCTGAGGGGGCTTAAATGGGGTAGGGGCCTTTTTTGTTTGTTTGTTTTTGTTTCCTATGAAGTATCTTTGTTTTTGTTTATATGGAGAAATTAACTGTCTTTAATACGCCTAAAAATAAGAAATGGCTAAATATAAGATATAATAAAAATCAAGTAAACATATAGTGGAGAACAAAATAAAAATATTCAGTCAACTCATAAAATAGGTTGAGCCCACTCATGCAGAGTACACCTTTAATGACAGACCATTGTTCATAATTAAAGCCGTTCTGTTCATTTGATGGAAATTATTTGTTTCATGGTAACTAAATGAAATTTTCAACAAGTACATAGAGAATTATAAATTCAGACGACTTGGAGTATAATGCTTGCATTGCCGAATTATCACAAGTGAAAACTTTTATTTAAATATAAAAGAAGTTGAGAGCTACCAATGGGTAGCTTCTCATCATGTTGTTCAAGACATATTTTTTCTTAGTATTATCACATTTACTAAATGTATTTCTTTAAATACAGTTGTAAATTTCAATAAATAAATAAAAGAAATAAGTATTTTTACTTTCACTTACCTATAAATGAAATATATAGTAAGTGGAAGTATTGCGATCTTGAAAAATTTCGACTTCCGGTTTTCAACGGATATACACGTTTTGGGAACCCGCTGATTCGAAATAACCAAGTCCCGCGAAATGGTCTGTTTGTGTGTCTGTGTGTCTGTGTGTGTGTGTTTTTTTTTTTTTTTTTTTTTTTTTTTTTTTTTTTTTTTTTTTTTTTTTTTTTTTTTTTGTAGGGGAAAAATCTTTCATTAGACGAAGTGGGGGTTAAACCCACAACAGTGTGAGATTCCTACTCACTAAAAAACCTCCTACGTACTCTGCGATGCCACACCGCGGCACTGCTGGCAGGCATTACTTCGCGGTGGGCAGGATGGCTAGGCGCCTACTTCTCTACTGTACCCTTCCTGGTACTTGACCCCTTCTCTCTCGCTCCTGAGCTCTCAATTTTCCTCCTACTCTCGCGGCATAATCTGAAACAGCATTCCAGTTCTCTTGACTGGTCAACATGAGCTGTACCAGATTTTCCGGTGTGGATCTTTTACCCAGCACCATATCTAATTCACCCTTCTCCCCAGTAAATTTCTTGCATGCGAAGAAAGCATGTTCCACTGTTTCATCTAATGGAGCGCAGGTGGTACATGATGATTCTTCTTCCAGCTTGAACCGATAGAGATATGCCCTGAAGCAACCATGTCCAGAGAGTAGTTGAGTAAGGAAATAATCAACCTCTCCATGTGTGCGATTCACCCACGATGCGATATCTGGTATCAGGCGGTTTGTCCACCTTCCAGATAATGATGAGTCCCAGCGCCTCTGCCATCTGCAAAGAGTTTCCTTTCTCTCGTCTTTTGTTATCGTTAGCCAGTGTGCTTCTGGCGCTTCCCGTTTTCTGCGGTAGATTCTGCCACGCTCTTCGGCCAGTAGGTCTATTGGAGTCATATCGGCGATGATACACACGGCATCATACGACACAGTGCGAAATGCTCTTGCGACGCGTAAGGCATTTCTTCGATGCGCACTAATCGCCTTACGAGAGTATGACCTCGCTTGGAAGGCATGTAACCAAACTGGAGCAGCATACAAAAGCACCGAGTTGGTAACATTAGCAAGGAGCCTTCTCCGGTTTTGCGCTGGCCCACCAATATTTGGCATGATTCTAGCCAGTGCGTTCGCTACTTTCACTGCTTTCATACTGACTTCTTGCAGGTGTTCATCAAACCGCATCCTGGCATCAATCCGCACACCTAAGTATTTAATGGATGGCTTTGAGAGGATGTCGATCTCTCCAACGCTCAAATTGATCCTTTCCCTCACTTTCCTGCTGGTAATAAGTACAGTCTCAGTCTTGTGATCAGCTAGTTGTAGGCCCACGGACGAGAGCCACTGGCGAATATTAAATATTGCGCTATTGGCCTTGTACGTTATGTCTTCTAAAAGCTTTCCACGAACAATGATCGCAAGATCGTCTGCGAATCCCAGCGTGGTAATTCCTTCTGGCATAGGAAGTCTGAGCACGGCATCGTACATAACATTCCATAACAGCGGTCCTAATACAGAACCTTGGGGAACGCCTCCTGTTATTTTGTAGGTTCTTGGTCCTGCATCTGTTTCATACTTCAGGATTCTGTCTGAAAAATAACTGGTGACAATTTTAAGGAGGTACTGTGGAAGTTTTTTCTTACGCAACTCTTCCATGATGCAATCCCATCTTGCTGAGTTAAACGCATTCTTGACGTCTAGCGTTATCACTGCGCAATACTTCTTTCCACCCCTTCTCCACCTTTTTCCGGCAGTGGCTTCTCTGGCTGACTTTATCACGAAGTCTATTGCATCGACTGTTGACCTACCTTTCCGAAAACCATATTGTTTTTCAGATAGTCCTCGACTTCCCTCAATAAGCTCTGTAATTCTATTACATACAATCCTCTCCAGAATTTTACCAGCAGTGTTTAGAAGACAGATTGGACGATAGGATGTAGGGTCATCAGGAGACCCCTTACCCTTCGGCAGGAGTACCAATTGCTGCTTCTTCCAATCAACAGGAAATATCCCTTCACGGATACAAGAATTGTACAAGTCAAGGAAGAGTTCTGGTCTGATTCTGACGGCTGTTTTTAGGACAAAGTTTGGAACATTGTCCGGTCCTGGGGCTTTGTTATCCCCTACTTTGCAACAAGCTATCTCAAGCTCTTCTTGCGTGATTTCCGGTACTTGGTCCCGTTCTAAATACGGTATTGTATCGAAAACTACTTCTGGTCTTGTTGGGAAGAGCGTTGAAACTATTTTCTCTAATAGGTCAGGAGAGCTTGGTGGCGATAAGCTTGAGCTTTTCAGCCTTGCCATAACTATTTTGTATGGCCTTCCCCACGTGTCCTCATCTACTTCTTCGCAGAGTTTCCTCCAGCATTTACGCTTCGCCTCTTTAATTTCCTTGACAAGGTACCTTTTGGCCTCCCGATGTTCCTGTTTCAGAGCTTCATATGTCGGACGACCTCTCGCTCTTTGGGTTAGCCTTCTTGTACGGAGACAAGTCTTCCGGAGGGCGGCGATATCTTCACTCCACCAATACACCGGTATGTGACGGGTTGTTCTCGGTGTCTTGGTCATTGAAGCATCACAGGCGTTAGTGATAAGCTTCATTAGTTGTATGACCCTTTCCTCTACCGGTCCGAGTAATGTGAGTTTTTCCTCCATCATTATGACAAACGATTCTCGGTCAAATGATCGATGGTTCCACACTGATCGTCTCGTTTTGAATGTTTTCCTCATGGTACCAGGGACTTCGACTTCGAAACAGATTGCCCGGTGATCACTGTGGGTATAGAGATCGCTTACGTGCCATTTGTTGTTAGAAACAAGGCATGGACTAACACACGTCAGATCAACAACCGAAGCGCGATCATTTCTAGTGAATGTAGGGGTGGAACCTGCGTTTAAGAGCACAACGTCGAGCGCAGCGAATACATCGAGAACACATTCGCCTCTCTTATTGGTCTCTTTACTCCCCCATGCCGTAGCCCAAGCGTTAAAGTCTCCTGCAATGACAAGAGGATGACAGCCTTGCAGTTCCTGTACAATTCTGTCGAGCAGTTCTTCGAATTCAACTTGTGATGCGCTTGGAGGTGCGTAGACGCTACAGATGTAGATATCACTCACCTTGATCCAAACGAAGTCATTTGTTGAGTTTTGTTGGGTTTCCTGAATATAATGGCCCTTCCTAACCCAGATAGCTGCTTTTCCGGTTTTGTCCGTCTTCCAGAAACAGGAACTTTCCATATTCTTATACTGTTCGCACAATACAGCAACGTCAATACCCTTCTCACTTATGGTTTGAAAAGAAAAGGTCCTGGGCTGCTTCGCAATGGTTCAGATTTAGTTGTAATAATCTCATCTTGTGTGTTTAACTGCCTTTTTTATTGCCTGTTGATAAACAGGGCAGCCATAGCCACCTGTAGCGTGTCTACGGTTTTTATCTTCAGGACATAGAAGACAGCGCCGTTCTGCTGCACATTCCTTGGCTGGATGTCCGTCTTCGCCGCATCGCAAACAGAGTCTCATGCGATCAGGACCGTTACACTTTCGAGCAATGTGACCATATGCTAAGCATCGGAAACATCTCTTAAGCAAAATCTTTTCTCTCACTCGGCTGTTTATCCATCCTACACGAATGGTGCGCTTTTCAAGAACTTTTCTGGCCAAGTCCGTGGGCAGTACAACTACGGCTGTCTGCGTGCCCCCGTAGGCCTTCCTAAGAGATTTCACAACAGAGATCTCGATATTTTCTGCCCCTGTTATTTGATTTTGAATTGCTTTGTGAACTTCATCAGCTACAGTCAATTCATCGAGATCCTTCAATTCTATAGCGACCGAGTCAATCTTGCATGTGACCTCTGCTTTGTCAGCCATTTTTTCTGCTATAGTAGAACGGAATTCTTCTGTCCTGTGCTGCACCTTTTTGTCTAACACCAAAAGGATACTTCCTTTTTGAGATTTCCGTATTTTTTGGACGTTTTCTCCTATCGCTTGAAGCTCCGGGTTGTTTTTTAACGTCCGCAAGACATCTGCATATGATGATCCCTCCTTTGCGGTAACCAACAAGGCATCAGAACGAGCAGGTCTCGTGCTTTTTTTCGTCTCTATGACCACCTTCTTCTTTTTACTTTTGGCTTTCACCGTCTGCCATTGATTTGCCGGTCGATCACTAGTAGCATTATTTTCAGCTGGAACCGGAAGTTCTTCCTGTCCATTCTGAAACTTTGCCTTTTTTTCCCTCTTTTTCTTCTTCTTCTTTTTGGTCTTTGGTTGAGGAGGTGATGTCCTTCGTTCAGATTCTTCATGGAAAAGCTGGTTAGGCGATGTCTGTGTTCCACAGTATGTGTGTGTGTGTGTGTGTGTGTGTGTTTTTTTTTTTTTTTTTTTTTTACGAAGGTAGGTGGAAATCTTCAAAAGACGCGGATAGGCCCGTACCTATCCGTGTGTGGGATTTTTACCCACTAAAACCACCTCCTTACACCTGTTTCCCACCCTCCACGGGACCACCGTTAGGCATTACTTCATGGAGGGGGACTGGCTGTGTGCCGCCTCATTCTATTAGGCTACGCTCTAGCTCGCCTTTCCTTCTCTTCTTTCCTAAGTTGCTTGATGGTCTGGGCCGCAAGGCGTTGTCCAGCCATCCAGTTCTCATTGCTGATTAGCATCAGAGCGACAACATTATCGGCAGTAGGTTCTGATCCGCAAACTTCTTGAAATTCCTCCCTCTCCTTCTGGAAGCGAGGACAGCAGAAGAATGCATGTTCCACCGTCTCTTCGGCTGATGGGCATACTGGACATTCGGCTGTATTATCCAGCTTAAATCGATATTGATATGCTCGAAAACAGCCATGCCCCGTAAGCAGCTGGGTGAGGTAGTAGTCAACATCACCATGTTTCCTGGTTACCCATGGTTGGATATGAGGGATTAGCCTGTAGGTCCACCTTCCGTTCGATGCCATAACCCAGCGTCGTTGCCATCTCTCCACTGTGATCTCTCTTTCTTCGGCCCGAGGAATGCAGTCAACTCGGTTATAGGAGCGCTTCCTCTCTTCAGAAAGCAGCTCGATTGGCGGCATTCTAGCCACTACACATGCAGCTTCATAGGAAACTGTTCGAAAAGCACTTGCCACTCTTAACAAGCCTCTCCGATATACTGCGATCATCTGTCTCTTGTACGATTTGGTGAGCATTGCATCATTCCAAATTGGTGCTCCATATAAAAGAATCGATGGGACAATACTCGCAAGAAGCCTTCTGCGACTCTCTCTGGGTCCTCCTATATTCGGCATAAGGCGTGACAGTAGCGACATGGTTCTAGATGCTTTGTTGCTGATGTACTCCATGTGGGCATTAAAACGGAGACGTGCATCTATGATTACTCCTAAGTACTTCAAAGAGGGTTGGGAACGAATCCCGTGTCTACCTACTGTGACTGTTATGGTCTCTATTTGCTTCCTACTTGTAACAAGGAGCGCCTCGGTCTTGTGGTCGGCTAGTTGCAGGCCCACAGTTGATAGCCAATCTCGGATTGTAGCCACTGCCTGATTGGAAATCAGGGTGACTTCTTCCGTATACTTCCCTTCAACTACCACAGCTACATCATCTGCGAAGCCAACAACTCTAGCTCCTTCCGGCAATGATAGCCTAAAAACACCGTCATACATTACATTCCAGAAAAGAGGCCCTAAAACTGAACCCTGCGGGACGCCACCAGTGACCTTATATATCCTTGGTCCAACGTCTGAAGCATAGAGCAGAACTCTGTCCTTGAAGTAGTCTGCTACAACTCTCATTAGATAAGCAGGCACACCCATAGCCTCTAAGGCATCCAATATGCAGGTCCACCTCGCCGTGTTAAACGCGTTTTTAACATCTAGAGTGATGATTGCAGCATAACCCTTCGCTCCTCTCTTCCATCTCGCTCCTGCAATTGATTTGCTGGCAGTCTCAGTCACTTGTTCAATAGCATGTAACGTAGATCGCCCTTTCCGAAATCCATATTGGGCCCGTGAGAGGCCGTTTGCACCTTCAGTGAATTCTTGTATCCTGAGGCTTAGGATCTTCTCAAATGCCTTGCCTATAGTATCCAGCAAACAGATTGGGCGATATGTTGATGGGTCCTCCAGATTTCCTTTGCCCTTCGGGATGAGTACAAGACGCTGTCTTTTCCAAGGTTTAGGAAACGTACCTTCATGAAGGCAGGAATTGAATAATTCCTTGAAAAGGTCAGGCCGTTGTTTAAGTGCCACCTTGAGAGCCACGTTTGGAATGCCGTCCAATCCAGGTGTTTTACCATATTGAATATTTGTGGCAACGTCTTTCACCTCTTCTTCTGTAATTAATGTAAACTCGGAGGTATGGAGGTTGTCCATACATCTAACAGTTGCTGCCTGTTCCGGGAATAATGTTCTAACAATATTATCCAAAACATCTGGTCTAGAGGGGAGGTGCGATGAAACTTTACTAAGTTTCTTAAGGGCTATCTTATAGGCCCTACCCCATGGGTCTGCATCAATGTCATCGCACAGTTCTCTCCAGCAACGTTGTTTACTTTCTTTGATGGCTCTTCGGAGGTTTCTTCTAGCAGTCTTGAAATCTTCCCGAAGAGTGTCGAACTCTGGTCGATGCCTCGCTCGTTGGTAACGTCTCCTTGCTATGTTGCAACACTGGCGGAGGTCAGCAATGGTATCCGTCCACCAGTAAACTGGGGCATGGTGTTTACCAGGCTTTGATCGAGTCATAGCTGCGTCACACGCCCTAACAATAAAAGAGGTGAGGATAGACGCTTTCTCCTCTGCTGAGCCACGCATGTCGCAAACATCCTCCAGCATAACCGCAAATGTCTCTTGATCGAATGTTTTAGCATTCCAGCCTGCAGTTCTCCATCGACGAATCTTCCTCCTTGTTGGCATACCCAGTGTAATCAATATGGCCTGATGATCACTGTGTGTATAGAAGTCACAGACCTTCCAAGTAGCACCTCTTCGCAGGCGGTCACTCATAAATGTTATATCGATAATAGATGATTTCCCTGCTCTAGTGAAGGTCGGGTCGGTCCCGGAGTTCATTAGGACCATGTCACTTATTTGGGCAAATGCTTCCAGGAGAATTTCACCACGGCGATTCGTCGTCCTACTTCCCCATTCCGTTGCCCATGCGTTGAAATCACCAGCTATTATTGCTGGCCCATGACCACTGGCATCCACGATTAGACGATGCAACAAGTTCTCGAATTCTTCAATTGTGGATCTGGGGGAGACATAGCAGCTATAAATATGTATATTATTAATCTTACTCCATACAAAGCTTCACGGTTTTTTTTTTATTTACTCAAAAACGGCTTTAACAATTAACAAAAACAAGATATGAATGTAGAAAAATGTGTGACTTTGGGAAATGATGTTTAGCAAAACACGTCACTTTCTATTCTAAGTAAGTTGGTAAGTGAAAGTTGTGTGTTGCGCGCACGCACCAGATTTTTTATTTTAGCGTTTTAGAATTAAAATAAAATAAATCACACGTTATTTTAATTTTAATTCTAAAATACTAAAATAAAATACAATTATTTTAATTTTTAATTTTAGTTTTTTATGATTTCTAAAATACTAAAATATAAATAATTACCTTCTGATTTTTATGAATACACAGCAAAATTGAAAATGGTATAAAAAGTGGAAAAGTGCAATAAGACGAATAATTTTATTTTGGTTTGTACAAATACACACTAATTGTTAATAAAAATTATTAACTTTAATTATTAAATTTAAATATTAAATACTATGTTCAATACAACACAATCTTTTCGGAGGCGGCGCAAAATAGAAATAACATGTTACTGATACAATTCCATTAGTAGGCATTGAAATCAATAGCTGGGAAGAGAAGATCCATTTAGAAGATTTTCATAATGTCTAGTGTAAAAAATTTTAAATTTTGTGCCGCCTCCGAAAAGATTGTGTTGTATTGAACATAGTATTTAATATTTAAATTTAATAATTTTTATTAACAATTAGTGTGTATTTTTACAAACCAAAATAAAATTATTCCTCTTATTGCACTTTTCCACTTTTTATACCATTTTCAATTTTGCTGTGTATTCATAAAAATCAGAAGGTAATTATTTCATACTTTTCAGTGAATTTATTTGTACTGGTTCCTAGGTTTCGAAGTCGGTTTAATATTTTTTTATAAAATGTTTTTTATTTCACAATTTTTAGTTGGAGAAGATAGCAAATGTAGAAAACCGTAAGTTGGTTTAAAACTTTCGTTGGTCATTGGTCGTTGATAAAATAAACGTTGGTTTAAAAATTTCGAAATATTTTTACGCCCTACCACGTTTGTCTTTCCCAGGTCTTTTTATTATACAATAATTGTATAAAATTATTATGAAATACACTTTACCTTTTCAATTTTATGAATACACACAGAAAAGTGGGATAGCGGTGCGTGTATTATACAACTTTCAACACACTACTTTTTATGATTATAAATGGATTTTTTTTTTTTAAAA
Source organism: Aelia acuminata (assembly GCA_911387785.2). Lineage (NCBI taxonomy): Eukaryota > Metazoa > Arthropoda > Insecta > Hemiptera > Pentatomidae > Aelia > Aelia acuminata. The sequence continues at coordinate 94,866,243 of OU426978.1, forward strand.
AAAGATTAATGTTCCATTGGGAAGGGAACACATAAAATGTTTTTCTACAATGACAATATTTTTCCTGTGCTAAATGTCGTCAGTACTTGTCGTTTACGTAGAGAATCAGTGTTCCGAGATGTGTTGAGTTAAATATACATAAATCCGACCATTCCAAGATGAAGCCGATAAGTCACTGAACAGTCGAGATTTTGGCCGGTTTTAGACATGATATCCTTAATGGAGAATCGATGAGGATGCTAATATGACCTATAGTAAATTTGAAAGTAATTTTTAAATTTTGATGGCTTGAATATCCTTCTGAAAACTATGGCGATATTATACACGACTTCATTGGATTACATCATTGGATAGAAGTCCCTGCAAAAGAAGGGGCAACCATAAAATTTATCGATATCAAAAAGACTGCCCCGCTAGGATAGAAGCAACAGGGTTTGGGACTCACATATGGTTAATTTATTATTACGAAGGATATTATTATTCTCCGTATTAGACTACTGACTTAATTCCAAAGGTTGATTCAATTATGTTCGTAATTCCTTTCGATGAATTTTTGACTAAATTTATTACCAAAGTATGAATTATATCCTTCGTAATAATACATTATTCAGAAAATAAATTGCTAAACAATGTTGCTTCAATTTTAGTGGCGTAGCATTTATCATCATTTTTAACAATCATTTCCATGACTGCCAAATTTTTGCTGGGGGGACTTTCATACAATGAGGTTGTTTTCTGGTAGTTGTCAAGTTTTATTGTGTAGTTTTTATTGATGGATGAACACCAGCAAAAGCCTCGATAGTTGTAGAAAAAAATTTAAAAACCGATACTAGTAATCCGGATAACATAACAGAAGTGTCACCCTTAAAGGATAGGCACAAGACCTCCGGCAAGATATTCAACAGTAACCGAGTGTATCCGGAAGAAGACAGAGGTATCTGAATCCTTTATTAAGTCAACTGAAAATGAGCTTTTCCGGGAATTATTGTATTCTTTTTTAATGTGCATATTCAATAATAGATAGAAATCAAAATCTAATTTAAATCAATAATAGCTACGATTTTAAATTTAAAGGATCCTTCGGGAACTTGAAGAAGTCTTAAATTCTGCTTTAAAACGATTACCGATTAAATACTCAGTCTTTCTTGGAATTCCACGAATTTTGTTGTCTTATGATTATGGTGTCCAACTGTTGATTAGATCTAAATTAAGAAGGTTTACTGTTATCGATGAATATACATCTATCTATTATTTATGCTAATATCGCTACAGAAAACGACAGCGATATTATATTCTGCTGATATTTATATCTTCATTTAAATCTAATGTTGAAAAATTAGTTAAGGTTATGTATAGGTTTGTTCCAACTAGCACGTAAAACACATCGATAACTAACAGACTGCTCATGTTCTCCCCCCACTCTTTTGATTCTGAATTTGATTGGTTGGTTTTCCCATTTGATTCATCCAGTAGTAATACAATATTTGGGTTTGTTAGTTATCAATTAGTTTTAATAGCTTGTTGGAGCATACCTTATGTTATATCCTTATATATATAAAAATCTCGTGTCCCGATGTTTGTCTCTCTATTTCTCAGAAACTACTCAACCGATTTTAATGAAATTTGGCTCAATGTATATAGTTTTGGCCAACTTAACGGACCGGATAGTGATCAAAATAATTCTTATATAGCGAATTATTGCAAATACAGTAGGTCGTGTTTCGATTTATTAACATGGCGTCATATGTCGATTTCATAATGTTTTTATTTATAAGCATGCTATTGTAATACAGGTTATCAATATTATAATTTTGTATTGTATTATGTGAATGCAGTTATTTGTTCCTATATTATTATTTATTAGTAATACAAATCTTTGTATTTATTGTTAATTTTCATTAAAGAATAAATAAAACAAGAAAAGGTTACAATAAATTCTCAAAAGTGTAGGTACTTTTTCTTCATTTTCCTTTATTATTTGTATTTAAATTAAATTACTAGCTAAGCGCTGAAACGCTTTGCTGTGGCCCACCCTGATATCAACTTTTAGTAAAGTAAATACATTTTAATAATTTAAATTAGGCTATTATTTGAAATAATACTCTATAAATGTTGTAACAGCACCTACTGTCATAGGTGTAACCTAATAGAAACCTGCCTTGGGGAGTCAGTGTTGCCAAAAATTAGTGAAAATTAGTAAGCTGGCTACACTGTGGGTAACCAGTCGTAAAAACCTGCTCACAAAAAGAGTGTGTTTTGATTAGGTGTTGTGGGATACTTTGTGATTTACTAAAGAACTGCATAATTAAGACTTTAATATTATATTTTCAGTTGATTTATTTAACAGAAGATTCTTTATTTTCATTATTCGTTTTGTTATTATTATTTAAATACAGTGTTTTTTTATTTTACCAAACCTTTTTATCATTTTTATCCCGAGATCTAAAATGTAAAATTTAAAAAATGTCAGTGAAGATTTGTAATTCCTCCTTTATCAACAATAATTTAAAGTTGAGAAAATTTAATCCCAATCGAATAGAGGCTGTTACTTCCTGTTCAGCAGAGTTGTAATAATCTTTAAATGTAAAATTTAAGAAATGTTAGCGAAGATTTTAATCATTTCTTTAATTTAAAGTAGGCTATTATTGGGAATGATATTTCGTTGTTAATTTCACCAGAATACAATTTTTTACTTATCTTTAAATGATTGTTGATTAAGAAAGGATTACAAATCGCAGCAAGGATTACAAATTTTCTAAATTTTACATTTAATGATTATTACACCTCTACTGAACAGGAATAATTGTTATTTGGGTAACCTCAAGTTTCAGATTTATCCGCCATAAATATGAGAGTACTACTGCAAAATAATCCATCGGCAGATATATTTTTTAAACAATTGCTCTAGATTGGAAACGGTGAAATAGAGCTGCATCGAAATTCAAAATTTATCAAATTACCAGAAAATTTCTGAACTGTTGTAGAGACGAAAAATGAACTGTCTACGAAATATAAAGTGTCTTTCCTGATATTTTGAACAATTATTTGGACTATAATTGGCTGGGTAGTCGTGCTATTTTGGCAGCAAAAAATGTTGATTTCGATGAAATAAACTTCCAAAATCAATTGACAATGTTCTAGATGTAAACGAAGCCGTAAATTTCCCATCTGCATTTTTTAATTCCCTGGATATACACCCAAACAATCTCCAGTTGAAGATTGGCTCACCGATCATTCTTCTTCGTAACTTAAATCCACCTCAATTGTGCAACGGTACACGTTTGGTCATTAAAATGATCACAGGAAATGTTATTGAAGGAAAAATGTTGCCTGTAAGGTTTACAGGAGATATCGCCCTATTGCCACCTATTCCCCTGGAACCGACAGAATTTTCAATAAAATTTAAAAGGCTTCAATATCCTATTCGTTCGGCTTTTGCCATGACCATAAACAAATCCCAAGGGCAAACAATGTCCACTTGGACTTTGAAAATCCGTGTTTTTCCCTTGGGCAATGGCATAACTCACGTGGGAAATGGGTATCGCCTGCTCACGTGTGTGGAAACCATCAAATCTTTGGTTTGTGTTAAAAAAAAAAAAAACAGGTTAACCCAAAACATTTTGAACAAATTAGTACTTGAATAAATAAAAATTCTTAATTGTATTATGTAAAAACCTCTTTAAGAAGAGATTTATTATCACTGAAATATATTGCTAAATTAAAAGCTTCAACACACCACAACTTTAACTTTCTTATATTCTTTACCAAATACTTTTAAATGGTGTAATGCTCTATTCTCAATCACGTTGGATTTTGATTAGCTGAAAGGTTTTCATCTTTATCAATGAATATTGGTATACCTGTATTTGTTTAAAAATATTAGGATATAACTACTGAGCCAAAGCAACGCGTGGCCGGGTCTGCTAGTATGCCATATGTTTTTCCAATAAGTAAACAATTTGAGCGATAATTAAATAATTATTTTCATGTTTTTTCCCGATAACTTCTTAAATAAATTAGGAACCCCAAAAAGGTTTAAATGGGACCACCTTGGGAAAATACTCTACAAGATGCAAAAGGTTTCGTTCCAATTGGTCCACCCATCTCTGAGTAATCGGTGAACATACATAGAAAAAAAAAAAAAAATCTGGTGCGTGTGCGCAACACACAACTTTCACTTACCAACTTACTTAGATTAGAAATTGACGTGTTTTGCTAATTATCATTTCCCAAAGTCACACATTTTTCTACATTCATATCTTATTTTTGTTAATCGTTAAAACCGTTTTTGAGTAAATAAAAAAACCCGTGAAAATGATACAAAATTTATTAAGTAAAGTCCCCCCTCCCGTTAATCAATTTTGATGAAAATTTTACAGTCATATCTCGGGTATATGAATACATCAAATACCAAGTTTGATCAAAATCGTTAAAACCGTTTTTGAGTAAATAAGAAAAACACGTGAAAATGATACAAAATTTATTAAGTAAAGTCCCCCCTCCGGTTAATCAATTTTGATGAAATTTTTACAGTCATATTTCGGGTATATAAATAGATCAAATACTCAGTTTAATCAAAATCGTTAGAGCCGTTTTTGAGAAAATCGAAAAAAACGTAAAAAGTTATTAAATAAAGTACCCCCTCCCTTTGAACAATTTTGATGAAATTTTTGCTGTCACATCGCGGGCATATACCTACACTAAATACCCAATTTCAGGTTCCCACGGTTTATAGTTTTTGAGCTAGTCTGTTCACACACACACACACACACACACACACACACACACACACACACACACACACACACACAGACCATTTCGCGGGACTTGGTTATTTCGACTCAGGGGGTCCCAAAACGTGTATTTCAGTTGAAAACCGGATGTCGAAAATTTTCACGATCGCAATACTTCCACTTACTATATATTTCATATATAGGTAAGTGAAAGTAAAAAGGCACAAAAAAAAGTCACATACGTATCGAATTGAGTAACCTCCTCTTTCGTTCGAAGTCGGTTAAAAAAGTATTATATTTTGTATTTTAAATAATCAAATAAACTACAACTACAAGCAGGTTGTTTGAAGTTGCACAGTTTCCTTATAATGTATGATGGTCCTTTGCACTGGAGCTCTCATCTCTGAAAATTGAGGCGGTATATTTATTTCAGTTTTATGCTGTTATTGTTGCAAGTTTTTTGAAAATCCTTCACTAACGGCGGAAATTACAGGGATAAATGAAGAATTAATAAGAGATTAAAAACAGTATTAGATGTGATTTGCTCTCTGTACCCAGTTGATACTGCAGCATTTCGCAAGTATACGAATGTATCCATTGGTGGACGGATGACAAGGGACAGAAAATTTGTGCATTATACGGTTGGTAGAACAGAATGTTTGGAATTCTTCGCTGGTAAATGTTCTGGCATTATCGGATACAAGTACCCGAGGATATCCGTGGGTTGAGAATATACCCAGGAGGAGCTCATTAGTTTTTGATGTCGTTGGGGCCTCGTTGATGCAGCGGATTTCAGGCCAGCGTCGACAACGACCAGGAAATGTTTCCCTCTAAATGGACCAGCGTAGAACAGATACATATACATAGCCGACCCCAATTTTTAGCTTTTTCTTCCCAAGAGTCTATGGGAACTTTCATCGGACTTTTCTTGATTTCCTGAAAACCTGAATCAAGGGGATAGTCCAAACCAGTATAATTTCCGTTCAGCATATTAGTCTTTATTTTCGAAACATATTCATCCTTGTCTGTCTCCGTGTCGTTTCAGCTGTGATGGTATTGTTTGAAATGTGATTTATGGACGAAGAACAAATAATGATGTCTTCTTTACAATAATATTATCCAACGATGGTCCTTTCTATTTGAGAGGGATTCTTGAAAAACAGTCGATATTTGTCTTTTCCGATCCTGTTTTGAATTTGACTTCATAGTCGAGCTGAAATAAGGAAGAGGCGTATCTTAGAAGACGCATGGATGTCATTACTGGTAGCCAGCGGTGGATCCAGGGAAATGGCGCGGGGGGGCGTGCTCTCTGAAATTCCGGAAGTACGGCTGCGATCCCGGTTGGTCTACCATCGCATGTGATTATTGTTTCGCTGGCAATTTCACTTTTCAATTTTAGAAATGCAGCTTCACATTGTGCCAAGCAGTGAAATATTGAGTCTTTCTGGAGAATTTTCCGAGGTGGGTAGGTTAATGTCGAACGATTTGGGATGAACCAAAAGTAATATGTTATTAATCCAAGGAAACGGCGAACGTCATCAGCGTTTTGCCGTGGATAACATCATCGAAATATGAAATAGTGCCGTCGCACAGTGATGCAAGATCCCGAAAAGCTGGTCAAAATATGAACACGTTATTCAATTTGTATGAAACTTAGTATATAAGGGTTTTTGAGGTCGCTGATTACGAATCCAAAGTCAAAATTAAAAAAAAATGGCGGATTTAATATGGCAAACTTTAATATTCTTGAAAATAATTGGAGAATAACAGCAATTTTAAATTACAATTTATATAAACATTTTTATTTCAGCTATTTCAGCTATTTTGACCCGAAAAGCTGGTCAAAATATGAACACGTTATTCAATTTGTATGAACTTAGTATATAAGGGTTTTTGAGGTCGCTGATTACGAATCCAAAGTCAAAATTTAAAAAAAATATGGCGGATTTAATATGGCAAACTTTAATATTCTTGAAAATAATTGGAGAATAACAGCAATTTTAAATTACAATTTATATAAACATTTTTATTTCAGCTATTTAAGAAAAAAAACATAATTTTTTTAAATAGAAAAAATAAAATTTTTATAAATGTTAAATTAAAAACAATTTTTTTTTATATTCTCTTGTAACCCTTTTAATGACAGTGTGAGAGACATTTTCCTTAAATTTTAATTCAACAACTAGACTTTACGTTATTTTAAAAAAAGATTTGAAAATGTTAAGATAATTAAAATACAATAATTACGATAAATAAAAAAATTAAATTACAATAATTAAGAAAACAATTAACATACAATAATTCAGATAAGTAAAAAATTAAATTAAGGTAACTTTTTTAAAATTAAATATTTTAAATTTACATCTAGAAAACAGTTTATCTTGATACGGATTTTGTTCATTACAAAATAGTTTACCAGTTTTTTAATAAAAAACATTTTATAAAAAAAATTAAACCGACTTCGAAAACTAAAAACCAGTAAAAATAAATGCACTGAAAAGTATGAAATAATTACCTTCTGATTTTTATGAATACGCAGCAAAATTGAAAATCGTATGAAAAGCGGAAAAATTCATTAAAACTGATAATTTTACTTTTGATTAGTACGAAAAAATACTAACTGTTAATAAAAATTATTAAATTAAAATATTAAATACCATGTTCAATACTTAACAATCTTTTCGGAGGCGGCGCAAAATAGAAAATCTATAGAGCTTTTTAAGATTTTCCTAATTTTTATTGTTAACAATTTTGAATTTTGCGCCACCTCCGAAAAGATTGTTAAGTATTGAACATGGTATTTAATATTTTAATTTAATAATTTTTATTAACAGTTTGTATGTATTCGTACTAATCAAAAGTAAAATTATCCGTTTTAATGCATTTTTTCGCTTTTCATACGATTTTCAATTTTGCTGCGTATTCATAAAAATCAGAAGGTAATTATTTCATATTTTTTAGTGCATTTATTTTTACTGGTTTCTAGTTTTCGAAGTCGGTTTAATTTTTTTTATAAAATGTTTTTTATTTCATACTTTTTAGTGGCGGAAGATAATTTCTAATATAAGGCGGAAGGAAGCAATGCGTTCATTTCTAAAAAAAAGAATGATATGCTTTTTTTTATACAGATATTAAGTGCATTTTGAACTGATTTCGGGTTTTCGAAGTTTTTATTTTTTATTTTTATTCGGTACCCCTCTCTAGACACAAGTGAGTTTGGTTCATTAGTTGCTTGTTCTATCCATTGCGGGAAGGAGATGTATTCCGTGTGTCCCTCACGAAATAAAAGTCAGCCCACCCAGGTAGCGCTATGCCACGTTCGTCTATCCCGGGTCTTTATATTATAATTATATCAATTTTAATCAACTTGGTATTATAATGGTCACATTATCAATTTTATGAATATGCTTGAAAATCGTTTGCGGTAGGTGCAGTACACACCTTTCAACACCCAGTCTACTTTGATTTTTTGTAAAGACCAATGTTCCATCGGGAAGACATATAAAACTTTTTTTCCACAATGACATTCTTTTTCCTTTGCGGAATATTGTCTCCGGTACTTGCTTATTTCATACATACATCTGTGTTCCGAGAGGAGGGGTTCATTTTTGCTCGGCTGTAACATGAATTCGGCAACTTCAAGATGTCGTAGGTATGCCACTGAAGAGTTCAGATTTTTGCCGTTTTTCGACCAGTTTTATTGGGAAATATAATACACAACATATACGTTTGTTATTTCGGTATCTGAGAATATGACTGCCTCGAAATGGAAACAATTCTTCACAAATGACTATCTTTAAGAATATTGTCCCTAGACTCTTTTATCGAGTGCCACCTTAGGGGCGTTATCGTAACTTAAAGGAAAAAAATTAGACAATTCACCATCATAGATGGAATTGGAGATGGAAGAAAATAATATTAAAATTTTTTAGCGGGACGTATTTATTTCATGACTGAATAATAATAAGTCCATATCATGGTCATATCATAATATTTCCCTTAATTTTCAAACCAAATTTAAGCTTAGTTAATACTACTACTACTAGTTCGGCCCAACAACCCAGTGATGGGTCCTAGCCTCCACCAACAGCTTCCGCCAATCGTCGCGTTTTTGAGCAGCTGCCATCTAGTTGTGCACAATGGATGTTTCACACATCAGTCGTGACTCCGTCACTCCACCTTAGCCTGGGTCTTTCTCGTCTTCTTGTCCCATATAAAGGCTCTGTCAGCAACTTCCTGGGCAAATCCTCTTCACTCATACGAGCCACATGCCCTGCCCACCGCAATCGGCCCAGTTTGATGACCTGGACAATATTCAGCTCTCTGAATGCGTCATATACCTCTTGGTTCCTCAAGTTTCCATCATTTGTTTTGACTCCTCCGAATATCCTGCGAAGGATTTTCCGTTCGAACACAAGGAATTCTTGTTCGCATGCCTTGGTTGTTGTCCAGGTTTCCGAGCCGTACATCAGGACAGGACGAATGATGGTCTTGTATAGGTGTAACTTTGTTTGCCGAGAGAGTATGCGGCCACCAAGCTGTTTCCTCAAACCGAAGTAGCACCGGTTGGCAGAGACAATTCTTCTTCTATCTTCAATATCTACTTGGTTACTCTGGGTTACCGTTGAGCCCAAATATACGAAATCGGAGACCTGTTCAAACATGTACTCTCCAAAGGCCACCATCTCACCCCGCCTGGGTGTCTCTTCAGTCACCAAGTACTTTGTCTTTGCCTGGTTCACGCTGAGCCCCAGTCTCCTCGCAGGACCCACCAGCGCCAAGAACGCCTTCCTAACAGCTTGTAGAGAGCGGCCAATGATATCCACATCATCCGCGTATGCTAAGAGTTGTACGTTCCGGATAAAGATCGTCCATCCAACTTGCACGCCAGAATCTCTCACAGCCTTCTCTAGGCCAATATTGAAAAGGAGACAAGCGAGGGCATCTCCTTGACGCAGCCCCTTAGTCGCAAGGAATTCCACAGACATATCTCCACCGATGCACACCGAGCACATTACCTCATTCATCGTCAGTCTTACCAGGCGTATGAGCTTCTGTGGGATTCGGAGTTCCTCCATTGCACGGTAAAGCTCTTCGCGGTCGATGCTATCATTATGCTGCTTTGAAATCGATGAAGAGGTGGTGCGTCTTCAGTTTATATTCTTATCCTCTCTCCAATATGGCCCTCAAGCTGAAGATCTGGTCGGTAGTTGATTTCCCGCTTAGTTAATAGTTATTTGTTATCTCAAAATCAATAATTTGGCACTCACAGCAATTTTCATCTAAACACCTCAATAGTTGCAGAAACATAATTAAAACTGATAATAGTAATCTGGATAACATAAAAGTGTCACTCGTGTGTGAAGAATCTGCACAAGATTTTATGAATACATTGTATATTAATATCCGACAGTGATCGAGTCTTTCCGGCAGCAGACGAGCTTTATTAAGGCCTCCAAATCATCAGAAAAAGAGGTTTTCCAGGAAGTATTGAATTCCTTTTTAATGTGCATAGGGAGTGGAAGTCGGAAATCAAAATCTAATTTAAAACAATAATGGCTACGATTTTACGAATCTTTTTTAAAAAGGGTTATTACTGCTCGGCCTTTCTTTTAATTCTATGGATTTTGTGGTTTTATGATTATGCTGTCCATCCGTCGTTTAGACATTCATTTAGGATTTTTTACTGTTATCGGTGTTTAATGTGCTTTAATCTTCTTAAATCTATAAAAAAAAATCTTTCAAGCAACCCAAAAAAATGTTCTTGAGTTTTATTTCTTGTCGAAATTTTCCAGGAACAGGGTCGAAACAACAATAACTTTACCGGAACCCCATAAGGAAGTGTTTCATTTTTCAGAAAACGACAACGATATTCCACTGATAATATATCTTTATTAAAATCGATTGTTGAAAATTTATTTAAGGTTATGTATAAGGTTTGTTCCAACAAGCACTTAAACCACGTCAATAACTAACACACTTCACATGTTCACCCCCGCTCTTTTAATTCTGAATTTGATTGATTTGTTTTCCCAACCGATTCATCGACCATTAAAACATTATAGATCATTGCTTGAAATCAACCAATCAAATTTAGAATAAAACAAGTGGGGATAGTACATGATCAGTTTGTTATTTTTCAACGTGTTTTAATAGTTTGTTGGAGCATACCTTATGATATAGCCATATGTTTTTTAAATAAGTAAATAGTTTGCTCCCCTATCTCTTAGGTTACCTACCTGTGATAATTGCTATCAGTGTTGTTATTGTGTTGCAGTTTTTTACTAAGTTCCTTCTTGTTCATGTTCGTTTTCTTATTTGTTTATAGTTATTATATTGTTCATTAATTTTTGGACATGATTTGATGTTAATTCAGTGAGTTTTGTTGATTTTAATTAAGAACATTAAAGGTTAAGGTTAGCCTTTCCGATCTTACGAAGAATTTACCTTTCGTAAAAGAGACAATAAAGGTGAGGAGTATTGTTGGAATCCTTAGGTAAGACAACTTTAAAGTTTCTCCTTAGATAAACTTTATTGACTGACTAAATTGAATTCAAAATTATTGCTTTAGCTTAAGGTTATATTATCTTTAGAAACTATTGCCTTCCAGTGTTTTATAAAGTTGATGTATTATCAATCATATTCAGCTAAAGATTTGGATCATGACTGATACTCGAGTAACAGCTATGGAAGAGGGTGTAGTGGAAGAGCAGTCTCTACAACGCCCAAGGCCTACAGCTAAGAGGCAAAGGAAAGGATCTCCTGACTCCAGAGAAGTTATAGATAATGAGCAGCCAGAAGATAGCCTCTTGCAAGATGCTCGGAGAATCCAAGAAAATATCCGCGTCTATACTAGTGCTACTGATAGAAACGTAAGTGCAAAGGTTCAAAAACATATCAATAGCAAAGTACAGCAACTTATAGATATTTTGGAGACGATTAATGACAAAAATCAGGAACAACGAGCCCTTATACAGCGAGCTGTAAGGGAGACATTAACATCTCCTACGGTTTATGAGCTTCTACTAAATTTATTAGTAGAAAAGACTGTACCAATGGTGTTAGAGGGACTCAGGTCGGCAAACCTTAATCAACAAAAACTAGTACCAGAACCGAGTACTTCCCAAGAGGTGGAAATGATTAGGGAACAGCCAAAATCTAACAACACCATCGTAGAGACTATTGGGAGTGAAACCTTCCAAATGGTTAAAAAAAGAAGAAGAAATAAAAAAGCCTCAAAACAGGAAAAGGAGGGCGACCCTGATAAATCCATACCTGCGGTTAGTGATAAAAATGCTCACTTGAAGAAGAAGACGATGGCCGATGTTGTCAAAACCTTGCCCAATAAAACCGTCAGACGCTGCTAGGCCGACATATGTTACTATAGCAGCTGAAGGGAAGAGTGCAGTTGATATCATCACCGCCCTCCCATCTCCGACTGAACTTGGGGTTAAGGCTAGAGTTGTCCGCGGAACTAAAGCAGGATCAGTTTTAGTTTGCGTTGAGGAAGATGGACATGTAAAGAGAATCCTTGAATCACAGAGATTAAAAGACAATGGAATGGAGGCCAAACTTGCATTAAGAAGGAAGCCAAAGGTGGAGATTAGGGGAGTCCCCCTTTCCTGGACTGCTGAAAACTTACAACGGATACTGTGGGACAAGCTAGCAGCAAAATCCGTCCCCATACCTGAAAACAAATCTAGCTATATAAAGCCGCTGTTCCACTCAATGGCCCGAAACCGGATAACTAATAATTGGGTGCTAGAAGTGCACCCTGTTGCTAGATATAATTTACTGAAGGAGGTTATTGATGGGGGTTGGTGGTCTCTTACATTTGTTGATTATCCTGACGCTTCCCCTTGCCTTCGCTGTCAGGGATACGGGCACACAAGGGCGACCTGTGAAGCGAATGGAGTAGTTTGCAGATGGTGTGCAGAAATTGGACACATCGCTAAAAACTGTCCTGTAAAAGAAAAGATGACCGCCCCCACCTGTATTAACTGCGTGAGGGAAGGAGTCCTTGCTACAAAGGCTAAGCACCAGGCGGGGAGTCGGGACTGCCCTGTGCATATAGCAAAGACCCAAGACATAGTTCGAAGGACATATTATGACTAGAATTAATATCCTTCAACTGAACATGGGCCGCCGGCGCATTGTTGCCGACGAACTTCGGGCTATGATGCGGCGTTATGATATAATGGCGATTCAAGAGCCCAGTTGTCGTGGGAACAAGGTAATGGGGTTTGGCCTCACGTCGAGGGTTATAGCCCTAGGCAGTGGAGAGAGGAGGCCCAGGGCTGCTATTGTGATTAATAATCCAAACCTCGACGTGATGGATCTGAGTCAGTACACCACGGCGGATTATGCTTCATGCTATATCAAGTGGGGCAATATCGCCTTCACATTAATATCAGCGTACCTACCCCCAGGGGGTGATCTAGATGAAAGCATTTCCGCCATGGAAGGCGTAATTAGGAACATGAGGAACGTGATGGTGTGCTCAGACACAAACTCCTGGAACACGGTCTGGGGGTCCAATAGAACTGATAGGCGAGGCGCAAAATTGGGCGATTTCATAGCAAGAAATCATTTGGTCGTTATAAACGAATCCTCTGCCACCCCTACGTTCTCTGGGGTCATGGGGCAGAGTTGGATCGATGTTACGATCGCTACGCCGGTTCTTGCAAGGTACATTTCTGATTGGACCCTCAGGTCTGATACGAGTTCCGACCACTCTTCAATACTAATTGGCCTGGTAGATGAGGTAGGATGTTCCCACGACTTTGACAATGGTTTTGTCACCCGGATAAACGACTGGAGTGTTTTTAAGTCCTATTTGGAGGATCGCATAGCTGATGAAGAATGGGAAGAGGCTGATATGGACGGATTTGAGATTCTAGACTACAAAGTGGCGAGGATTACTAACATAATCCGTGACGCAGCCGAAAACACCCTGAAACATCGTCAGGCAAGAACAAGACCAGTCCCATGGTGGACGCCGGCCTTAACTGCCCTAAAGAGAGACCTCTACAAGGCTCGGCGGTCATATCAGAGGTGCAGGTGTGACGAGAGGCGCGCTGCTCTCCGAGGTGAGTACAAGTCTAAGGCCAGGGTATACCGAAACGAGGTTCGCTCACAAAACGGAGGTCCTGGGACAACTTTATTGTTGTGGAGTCTTCGAAGAATCCCTGGGGTATCCCTTATAGGGTGGCAATGGGCAAATTGACTCCTCTGCAAACTATTGCAGCCTTAAAGTATCAAGATGCACATGCCACTACCCTTGAAGAAACGGCAAATATGTTCCTTTCAGCGATTTACCCCAGGGATGATCCAATCCAGGACAATGAAAACGACAGTTTTGTGAGACGAACCACGGTATACCCGCCAGGAACGGACTTGTGCCCACCATGGGACATTCATGATCTTCGTATTGCCGTGGATAGGCAGAAACCTAACCGTTCTCCAGGCCTTGATGCTATTGATGCGGCGATTTTAAGGAATAGTCTCCCCTACATTGAAAATGCTTTGTTAGAGATTTTTAACAAATGCCTAGATACGGGATACTTTCCAAAAAGATGGAAGATTGCCGATCTGAGACTGCTCTACAAGGGAGGAAATAGAGATAAGGAACTTCCTAACTCCTACCGGCCCATATCTCTCCTCCCTGTGATGAGCAAGGTCCTGGAGACCCTCATGATGAATAGTTTACGCCCTGTGCTTAATAGGGCAAGCCACCCACGGCAATACGGTTCGACAAGGGGCAGAGGTACCGCTGATGCTTTACTCAGAGTGCGCACAGACGTTGAGGAGCGGGCGGAGCGCTATGTGATGCTACTGCTATTCGATATCTCCTCCGCTTTCGACAGCGTCTGGTGGCCCAGCGTGCTCCAACAGCTGCAGAGATTCGATGCTCCCAGCAACTTATATTCTCTTGTAAAAAGTTACCTACAGGACAGAATAGTAAGGATTAGAGGAAACTACTATGAGGTGGAAGCTTCCATAGAGCGAGGATGTCCCCAAGGATCCGTACTCGGTCCGGCCCTATGGAAACTTGTATTTGATGAGTTGCTGGGAGTATTAGAGGCTCAGCGGATCTCTGCCACCGCCTATGTAGATGACCTTGCTGCTGTTGTGGCGTCCGATAGCAGAGCCGGAGTCAAGAGAGAAGCTGAAAGATGTGCCAGCCTAGTAGCCAGATGGTGTGAGGGTAAGAAAATGAAGATGGCCGCCGCCAAAACCAAGGCTATACTGCTTAAGGGCAAGACAGATAGGGCTCACCCAATAACCATGGACATGGAAGGCCAGAGGATACGTCCAAGGGAGGTGGTAACCTACCTAGGCGTTAGGTTAGGCGTAGGCTTGAATGTGACGCCTCACTTGGAATACTTGTCTGATAGGGTGGCCCAAACCGTAAATAATCTTAGTCGCATAGGAGGTGCTTTCTGGGGCCTTAGGTTCCCGGCTACCATTACTATCTATAAAGGAGTCGTAGAGGGTATTCTCCGGTACGCCTCCCAGTTTTGGTATCGGGACCTCAACCAGAGACAGAGGAATAGGCTGGCATCAATTCAGAGGACGGCTCTGCTTCGCGCCACCAGAGCTTATAGGTCAACTTCGCATGAAGCAGTGCAGGTTCTAGCGGGGGTGGTTCCTCTCGACCTCCTCCTGCGAGAAGAAGTGACTAAATACGCTTATAGACATGAAGGCTCAGCAGGACTTTCGGACGCTCTAAGGACGAGGATTGTTGCAAACCCTAACAAATGGAAGCAGCTAATTCGGGAGGATACGATTGAGGAGTGGAGCCGACGGTGGGCAACCTCCCAGAAAGGGAGCACCCTCAGGAAATACTTTCCTACAGTTAAATCCCGGCTGTTGGCTAAATGGGTCCTCCCGGACTATTGGGTTTCACAATTCCTCACGGGGCATGGGGGTTTTAGAGCCCATCTCCATCGGCTTGGCCAGAACATAGACCCCCACTGCTCCACCTGTGGTGTCCCAGAGACTGTTGAGCACGTGGTCACGACCTGCACTGCATTCGATGGAATAAGGGCCAGGATGCTGAGAGCCACGGGACTTTTCGTCCTCACTGAGGAAGAGTTTCCCCAGCTGGTGAGTGAAGAGAATTTCCCGCGGTTCAAGGAATTCATCTCAGGATGGAAAACGGCGTTGGGTCCGGCCCACTTCAACATAGGAGCCCGGAGAAGAGGACCTGGGCCAAGAAGACAGCCTTAGAAACAGAAGAGACCTTTCGGCTCCTAGGGACAGCAGTAGAAGTCGAAACTCAAAATAAATGGTTCACTAGCAGTAGTGGGTTGTTGCGCGGTCATGCGTAACTCCCCACTACTGCTATACCCGTATTGCCTGTGAGGCATGGAAGGGAGTAAATAAATAAATAAATAAATAAATAAATAAATAAAATAAGTAAATTTTTCGAGCAATAATTAAATAATTATTTTCATGTTTTTTCCCAATAACTTCTTTAATAAATTAAGAACCCAAAAAAGGTTTTAATGGGACCACATTGGGAAAATACTCTACAAGATGCAAAAGGTTTCGTTCCAATTGGTCCACCCATCTCGGACATACATAGAAAAAAAAAAAAAAAAGGCACATACGTATCGAATTGAGTAGCCTCCTCTTTCGAAGTCGGTTAAAAAATGAAAAATGTAAGAGTCTTATTTTTAACATACTTTAACACATGTTTGTATTTTTTTTTACAAAAACTTACAGCAAAGCCGTTATGGCAGATATTGGCAGCTGGTTTTTATTTCTTTATTAAACAATAGTATAAACTACAATTTAAACTAAAATTTGTTGCAGAACTCTGCATAACTTATAACTTTTTCCATAATGTTCTATAACCTTCGCATGTAATTTTTCATTTTTTTCCACTCTAAATATTGTTAAAGTATTAATTTATTTATTATTATTATTGTTTGGGTATTATATAATAATATTCTACTTACTTTTAACAGAAGAATTCATTCATTTGTAGAATGAATATTCGTATTCATCAAGAATACGAATTTCTACAAATATTTCAAAACAACGTTACTCGTGAGAAGCTTACTTTAGCACTGGATTATAACCGCCAAGAATAAACAATAGACCCTTTTTAACTATGCCTTTATTCATTTGAAATATCAGTCCATCCAACCTTATAGTTTTAATTTCCTAAAAAGAAACTTTACTTTTGACTTTTGGCCAGCTTTTCAGGGTTTTGCATCACTGTGCGTCGATTCCTTTTAGAATATGGTCCAAGATTCTTGTAAATTCGCTAGGAGCCATCTTTATGCCAAATGATAGGCAATTCATCAAATAAGTTTTTCGTAGAATTGAAACCTTTTGAATTTCGCCGGTTTGCTGATTCATTTCGATGTGTAGATACGCTCTGTATAAGTCTAACAGGCAAAAATAAGATGATCCATGGAGGCTGTTGAAGTTTTCTTCAATTTTTCTGATCGGATATCGAGTAGTTTTTAATTGAGGATTTATTGTCGTTCTGTAGCCCATGCACAGTCGGAGAGTTCCTTCCGGTTTTGGGACGATGACCAATAGGGAACCCCAATCACTAAGGTCTATTTTGGTAATTATGCCATCTATTTCAATGGAATCCAATTCTGCATCTACTTTTTCCTTCACTGCATAAGGGACATCGCGGCATCGCATAAAAACTGACTTCGAATCTTCACGGAGTTGTAGGCTACAAGTGATGTTTGGAACACGACCTACCTTTTGTTTAAAAATGGAGCTATAATTTTTTCGTTCAAGTTTGAAATTGAATTTACTGCCGCAGGAGCTGATGTCGAATTTTTTTTTTTTATTATTATTACTTATTATTTACTTATTAAATTAAGAATACATCATACATAATCTATATATGGCTTCTGGCGGGTGTTGAATCCATACTCTGCCTGATAGTGGGTTGTGGCCATCTGGTACAATGAATATTTCTTCTTTCCAAAATCGTCCATAGAATTTTCCCATATGGGCGAAAGGTATTATTAGTATAGGAACAAAAAGCTATGTATTTTTGATTTGGATTGGGATTGGATTGAAATTTGATTTTTCAAGTGGTATTTTGAGTTTAAAGGCCTCGAACTGTGGCCAGGGCAGTAATGTATATCCTGCTCCGGAGGCGAATTCCTGCAAATGATTTTCGATTTTGAGCTGAACAAAATATTTGCCGTTATCTTTAAAACTGGAAGTATGATGTTCGAATATGTCAATATTTGGTTTTTTTCAAAAGCGTCATCGAAATCAGCATTATCAGTATCTTTAATTGTCTTTGTATTATTTCCCTTTGTGTGGTTTACATTTTGAGTTAGCGTAGACAACCAATTTCGAAGACAAACTCTCTAGACAGGAACAGAATGACCACTAATTCGGCATCAAAGCTGTTAGGAATTGAAAGAGCAGTCAGAGCCTGGGTGTAGCTCAAGCATTTTACCAAGTTTGGCACGATGGATTGCTTTACAAGCTTAAATCACCCACCCCCCTTCTAATTACTTCTTATTCTATTTTCATTCCTTTCTAAAAGGTTCTTCTCTGTCCGCCAGGGTTCAGAAACTTCTTCTATACGATACGTAAGGGCCGGAGTAACGCAGGGATCAATACTCGCATGCCTGTTGTACGACATATTTACACATGATATACCAACTTACCCAACACACTTCGACATAGCACTTGTATTCAAGTTTACTTAAGCAATATTCCCGTTCAACAGACTGGCACAGTTCATTACTTAGGACTCGCCTTCGAAAGAAGGATGACCTGGGAGCCACACATAAAGCAGAAATCTCAAACCCTAAACAATCGACTGAGGCTTCTGTACTCTCTTATGCACAAAAGATCGACTGTAAAAATAAGATACAAAGATTAAATAATTACACTTACTTACTAAAACCTATATAGACTTATGCTTCCCAAATCTAATTGTGATGGGATTGTAAAAAAGACTTATTAAAAAAATACAGACCTTTCAATCTAAAACATTAAGACTCATCACTCGCTCACCATGGTATGTTAGTAACCAAACATTACATTAGACTTACGCATACCTTTAGCACATGATTATATTCGCACTTCATATAAAAAACATCATGATATAAAAAAGACATCCCAACAGACATACACAAGACATGGCCACAACACACGTGCCAGAAAAAAACCGAAGAAAGCTGAAAAGGAGCTGGCTAAGGGATCTCCTGATGTAACCTGTCTTAAAAGTTCAAGTTAGGAGAGATGCCAGTGGGTATCGACCTCACTCATGCCTGACATGCCCACTTTCACCATTGTTAGCATATCTGCTTATTGTCGCAGGCTAAGGGACAGGTGTGAATTAAAATATAAAAGTTGAAAAAAAAGATTATTTAACAGGAACTATTGGATTCCATGGTTCTAATCGCAACTGTCTTAAAACTAACTCAAAACTTAAAAAATTACCAACAACCTTTTTAGTTTTATTTTACAATGAAAAACTGTTTAGAAAGAAGACTAGAGAGAGCATTGTGAGAGAAGGCAAACTGTTCATAATGTTATCGATCGGAAAAAAACATTTGGCGACTTAGAACAAGCACACGATGGCAACTTTCGCATGCGCAGTACACCTTTACTAAATGCTCATTGTTAACAAGGAAAGGCGCACAGTGGTCCAACCTGGGAAAAAACCTCATAAATGAAAGTAGCCCAAACCTAATTTTTTCTTGGTTTTCGAATACTTAGATACTTGTAGAACAATGGAAAGAATATCTTTTTTTAACTAGTTCAAAATTAAAATGTGTGTGTACCAGTAAAATTGAACTTTTTAATGATTGAAAAAATCGTACTTTTCTACCAACATTAAAAAAAATTTCTACTCTGTATAAGATCAACAATAAAATATTCCCCAATACATCAGGAGTGTGTCATCTATATGTCCACTGTTATGGACTAAACATGTTTAAATAATATCAATAGTTAGAGAAGAAATTAATTTTCGAAATCGTTGCTGAAATAAGTATGATTTTTTGACTTTGTTGGTTTATAAAAAGTTTGCGTTACGGTCGCAATGGTTTAATATGTAACTGAAGATAGTAGAGGAACTGTGGTAAAATTTTCAGCGCCAACTTCGGCCAACTTTGGGATTTATAAGGATTTAAACGTTCAGCTACGGTTCGAGTGGAGAAGGCAGTTGACCTGGGAGAGGAACTATTAGTTAAGAAAAATCCGCCTGTAGGTCTCTAAAATACTAAAATAAAATAAAATAATTTTAATTTTAATTCTAAAATACTACAAAAAAAAGTATTTTATTTTGTATTTTAAATAATCAAATAAACTACAAGTAGGTTGTTTGAAGTTTGCTTATAGTGTATGGTGATCCTTTGCACTAGAGCTCTCACCCCTGAAAATTGAGGCGGTACATTTATTTCAGTTTGATGCTGTTTGTTTGTGATTGTTGCAAATTTTTTGAAAATCCTTCATTAACCGCGCAAATTAAAGGGATAAATAAAGAATTAATTATGAGATTAAAAACAGTACTAGATGTGATTTGCTCTCAGTACCCGATTGATACTGCAGCATTTCGCAAGTATACAGCGGAAACGGCTGGTTCTATCTCCCATCGACAGTCCACAAAATTCTTTTCCATGTAGCAGACATGATTGAGCACGCAGCTCTTTGTATCGGTTCCCTGTCAGAGGAGGCTCATGAAGAGTAGGAACAAGAATTATAAGCAGTACAGGGAACATCATTCCAGGAAGATATCTCGAGTCGCAACAAATGAAGATGTTTTCCACCAATTATTTGTAACAAGCGACCCATATATTACGGATTTAAGTATTAAGTAAGAGTACGGACAAGTATAAAAAAAAAAAAAAGAGCTAACCGAGGAAGCATACAATTTATTTAAACAAGATTAAATAATTATATCCTATTTGTATTATTGTACATAAGAATGTTAAATAATCTATTTAAATTTTTATTTTCCATGTCAAATTTTAACTTGATCTGATGCTCTGATTTCGTTGATATTGATTTCATTAGATTCGGCTCCTCAAAAAACATATGAGAACACGAATTTTTGATTAGGACCACTGTTAGGCGTACAGAGCATCTGAAAAGAGTCGACAACCAATTTTAAGAGCTTGTTGGAACATACGTAAACTCTTGATTTAAATAAAACATTAATAAGAGTTCCTACCTTAGAAGAATAAAATAACCGTCGTTTTCTGAAAAATGGTAAGGTGCTCTGAATTGGAAATTTAGCTCTAATTTATTATCGGCAGTTGTTATGAACCGTTTCTATCGATTCTTAATGACGATGTATCGTCGAAAAACATTATCGTTAATCCAAACCTCGATTATTAATTCTATAATCTCCTAAAAAATATTTATATAAAAAACAAATCCCAGGAAAGTATGAAGTTCTAGGGTAAATAGGACCAACTTTATTCATGGTACACCACTGCATGAATTACTGAACCTATTTTCCAATAATAAAACAAAAAACAATTTTCATTGAGAAAGAAAGTTTAGTGTTTCCTCTCCGGTAGAACTTAAGTTGGCCATTTTAAAAAAGAAATTGTCTATATTTTTATTGAGTCAAAAAAAGAAAGGTGGTAAGTGAAGGTTCTGTGATGCGCGCACCGCCCCAACTTTTTCATTTACGTAGTTGGAGAAAATACTAAAGATGGCCCTTTTTAAACAGAAATAGTAATAGTAATTTGGTGTCACCATCTCTTAGGGAGAGGGGGGGTGGCGCCCTCCTCGCCCCTCCCTGGATCCGCCGCTGCTCATAACGAATAATCGTTGACAACTGAAGATTATATTCACCACTCTATCGTAGCACTCTCAAATGTTAGCGATTGTCGTTAACGACTCTAGCGACATTTGTTCGGAGCAAAACAGCACATACAAAATACGAAGAACTATATAAATAGTGCGCAATGTTAATAGTTGTACTTTATCGTTCAATGATATTCGTTGCAGTCGCACGGTCAAAGTTCAACGATTGTCGTTGCAGTCATTAGGAAGCAAAACTTAACTTATTTGATTTAGTGCGTCTAGAATCCTTTACAACCCCTTTCCTTATCAGTAGCGGATCCAGGGGAGGGGCGCGGGGGGCGTCCCCCCCCCCCCCCGAGAGGTGAGGACACTCATAAAGTATTACTATTTCTATATAAAATAAGCTATATTTAGTAATTTTTCAAGTCCATTAATTGAAAATGAATTGTATTTGAACATTTACAGTAATTTACAACGTCATTATGTACTAATATGTATTTTAAATTAGGGCCTTCATTACTCATGAAATGTAAAAAAAAAACGTGCGCCCCCCCATCAGACAATTTCTGGATCCGCCACTGTTCCTTCTATAAGCAAATATTTCACCAAAAGAACGAAACACGAATGTGATAAATTGTGCCATTATTTGTGACAATATTAAGGTAAGGCGCACATTGAACTGTGCCACGCAGGCGGCGCAGAGCAGAGCAGAGCAGGTGGCACGAAAAAAAAACTGCGTCGCACAGGTACCCGCGCACATTGGAGAGCAGTTTCTGTGCCGCAGTTTTCCAAGGCAGGGGCTTATTTTGTGAAAGTATGTTACATTTCTTGGATTTAATTATAGAATCTGATTCGGATATAGAGTTGGACACAAAAAAATTTGCTTTATCAAAAGTCAAGGTAAAAAATATTGTGATAAAATGAGTACATGGAGAAAAGATCAGCTCACGAAGGAATTTGCAAACAGTATTCTTAACAATCTTTTAACCATTTCCATGTTATAAAATCAGGTAATGAGAGGTCTTGTTATGCTCTAAGTTTGTAGAAGCTTGCTATATTAGGCACAAATCGCATAAAATCCTCGTGTACGATTTTAACAGCATAATATTATGTAATCATTTTTTTCATTAATTTCTTCTTTTTTCCTTGGAAATTTATTTTAATTTATTACCGTTATTATTTATTTGATTAATGAATATATTATTCACTACTTTGTATACTTTTTAAATATTATCTTTAATTATCCAACATTACTTTAATTATTTGACCAGTTGTAGTTTTATCTTTTGTTCCAGTCTGTTATTCTTAAAGGAACTTGACCCAGAATAACGTTTATTTTCTATTCTGTATGAGGAAATAATTAAAATAAGTGAAGAGCTATATTTACATCAAATTTCTTATTAAAAAAGTTCCTATCGAGACATTGTCCGTTCCCCACTCTTTTCGATTAATCGCGGTTTTTGATTTATTAAATAGCAGTTTTTTTTTATTCAAATATTTTAAAAAAAATAAATGTACATTATTTGTTTTTTTTATCAAGATTTCCATAAACTAAATTTCCATAAAGCCTATGTTTTTTTCGGTGAAATAATATCAGTCAAATTTTCCTGAGATCATAACTTGTTGAATCGTTTAATGAACTTCTAATATCTATTAGAGGAAAACTTGTTTTTTTATTTTTTTCACGTGTCACGGTAAGACGAATAAAAACTAACATAAACCGGAATAAGTTATTACAAATAAAATAACGACATTAAAACTATTTAAACAGAAGTATCTACTTTTCAAACTTCAGAAAGGCCCTCATCTAAATTTTCATTAAATATTATATTAAATAATATATATATATATATGTGTGTGTATATAAATAATTTTACTACTACATTTTTCATCCTGAAATTGCTTAGTTTGTTTGTTTGTTTGTTTAACGTCCATTTTTATGCTACTAAGGCTAATCGGACGATGCTACAGTGGGAGTCCTAAATTTTGCCTATCCAGGTATAATTAGGATAGGGATCTTTAACGAGTACCTGACATCGTACAGGCTCGGGACCTCCATTTTACGTCCTATCCGAGGGACGGCATGGCTAAGGATTTTTTACTCCCATTAAAAATCCTTGGTGGTGTCGGCATCGAACCTTCGGGTTCGTTAAGCCTTTATTATTATTATTATTATTAAAAAATCCTAGGGCCACCGCTGGAATTGAACCCGCGATCTTTAGTATTGTAGGTTGCCATGCTAACCACAACACCACATGTGACCCCCGAAATTGCTTAGTTTTAGAAATTCAAAACACTAGTTAGCGAGAAATTTCAAAATTATATTTCGATTTTGAAATCTAAAATATCAGAATATATATATTTTGTACATTATTGTATTTTTAGTACCATTTTTTCCCCCTGTGCTTATCTAGAACACTCTTTATATACAGAAGACCTTCCTAGTTTCATTAACCTATTTAAAAAAGAAGTAGCATTTAACAAACAATAATATTAAATGATAATAATAGGAATTAAAATAATCAAATATCGAAAACTGCGTCGCATCGGCACAGTTTTCTGTGGCAGATCCACGAGTGCCACATCGGCCTGCTCTGCTCTGCTATGCTCTGCGTCCCAATGTGCGCGGTTCCTATCTATTTCACTATCCACAAAAACTGCTCTGCTCTGCTCTGCCCTGCTCTGTGTCGCGAGTGTCTCAATGTGCGCTCGGCCTAACAAGCGGGCTCTTTATGACAACAACGCTCTGAAAAATTCCACTTAGTCGATAGATAAATATAAAAAAAGCTTCTATGAAATAAATTTTTATTTTCAATAAACAATTCAATATTTACAATTATATGATACCTAGGGTATACTAAATCGAATAAATATGACTACAAGTTACTTGCTTCCAAAACATACTACAACTGAGAAAAAACGATTTTAAACAAGTACCATTTCTTTTTAAGTCATAAAAACTAATGTATGACACCTAATAGTAATGACCAATTGATTTTATTCAGTTTTTTGTAGGAATAAATAATCAACATTCGCTAGAGGTAAGTAAAAATTTCAAATACCAAAGAGTCAATCATTCATCATTCATCATCAGAGTCACAGTCATTTTCATGTTAGCTCTGATCTGTAGTACAGCGGCAGCCGCCTCTTCTTTCCCACCTTCACTCCCGAATACTATACAATTTTACAGATTTCAGTTAATCAACCATCTGTTTTAAATTCAAGTAGTTTTTAAGGAACAAACCCTTCTTTTTTACTTTCACTTACCTTGCTTATTTTTTTTTTTTTTTTTTTTTTTTTTTTTTTTTTTTTTTTTTTCGGTTGGCTCACAGACCTTGAAGATCTTTAGCCGACTCAACTTACCTTGCTTATATGAAATATATAGTAAGGGAAAGTATTGCGATCGTAAAAAATTTCGACTTCCGGTTTTCAACGAAAATGCAAGTTTTTGGGTCCCCTGAGTCCTAATAACCAAGTGGAGTGTGTGTGTGTGTGTGTGTGTGTGTGTGTGTGTGTGTGTGTGTGTGTGTGTGTGTGTGTGTGTGTGTGTGTGTGTGTGTGTGTGTGTGTGTGTGTGTTTGTGTGTGTGTGTGTGTGTTTGTGTGTGTGTGTGTGTGTTTGTGTGTGTGTGTGTGTGTGTGTGTGTGTGTGTGTGTGTGTGTGTGTGTGTGTGTGTGTGTGTGTGTGTGTGTGTGTGTGTGTGTGTGTGTGTGTGTGTGTGTCTCTTACACTTACTAACAAAAGTCTCTGCACACCCTCCAGTTTTTTTTTATTTTACCTAAAGATAGGTTATGAGCCAGATATTGGCAATGAAACTCGCACATTTTTTACATAATTTAATCTATTTTAATTAACAATAATCAAATTTAGTAAAATTTATTTAACTTATAATTTATGAGGAAAATTACATAAAATGTCAGAATATTGATGCGCCAAAAGTCCATGCACACATCATTTTTCTTCAACTTGAAGGTGTTTTAAGTTGCTGTGGAGCATTGTAGAGCAACTATTCTTGAACTTTCCGCGCTGCCGTTATCTTGTTGAAAAATGAATTTTTCCTGGAGATCAAACTTCATTAAACTTTCCGGTAAATTACACCTCAAAATATTTATATAAATATGTTGGTCCATTATTCCGTCGATAAATTTCAAATTACCAACTCCAGCAGCACACATACACCCCCATACCAAAACACTCCCTCCACCATGTTTCACAGTACCAACTATGTTTTTTTCCAGGGGCTCTTTGTTAGGTTTTCTCAAAACTTTCCCCCTTCCATCTGACCCATGAATGTTAAATTTACTCTCGTCAATAAATAAAACACGTTCCCAGAACTATAAGGGCTTGTTTACATGTTCCTTTGCGAACTGCAGTTTCAATATCCGGTTCGTTTACTAATGAATGGCTTACACCTAGGCTTACGCACATTATAGCCAGCTTTCTTTAGGGTCCTTCTAATCGTTTTTGCAGATACCCCAATCTTGTAATTTTCTTACACCATACCTGCTAAATTTAGAGCACTTGTGTGGGGTTCTTCGGCCAAAGTCCTTATGATAGCCATCTTGTGGTGAGCTTGAAGTTGAAGGTGGCGGCCAGAGCGGTATATACTTTCCATTGTACCCAGTTTTTCATCCCGTTTTAGGACATACCTTACCGTATTATAGCCACTGTTGACGATTCGTCCTATTTACCTGTAGGAGTTGTATGAGTTTCCTCAAATTTACAATTTGGTCGGGAATCGGTGTTGGAATCTCCATTTTTTATCACAGTCTTAACTGTTTGGGCCCAAATTAACACTGGCAAGTTAGGATTAGCCGGAGGATGAATGGGATAATGTGCAAATTATATACATATCAGTATCTTGGCTAATTCCACTGCGTGCAGACTTTTGGCGCATCAATATTTTGACATTTTATGAAATTTTCCTAAAATTTATAAGTTAAATAAATTATATTAAATGTAATTGTTGGTCTTTAAAATAGATTAAATTATGTAAAAAATATGTGAGTTTCGTTGCCTATATCTGGCTCATAAGGTATCTTTAGGTAAAATAAAAAAAAAGCTTGAGGGTGTGCAGAGACTTTTGTTAGTAAGTGTATATGAAATATATAGTAAGGGAAAGTATTGCGATCGTAAAAAATTTCGACTTCCGGTTTTCAACGAAAATGTCATATCTCGGGCATATCAATACATCAAATACTAAGTTTAATCAAAATCGAAAAAAACATAAAAAGTTATTAAATAAAGTACCCCCTCCCTTTGACCAATTTTGATGAAATTTTTGCTGTCATATCGCGGGAATACACATACACTAAATACCCAATTTCAGGTTCGCACGGTTTATGGTTTTTAAGCTAGTCTGTTCACAAACACACACACACACACACACACACACACACACACACACACACACACACACACACACACACACACACACACACACACACACACACACACACACACACACACACACACACACACACACACACACACACACACACACACACACACACACACACACACACACACACACACACACACACACACACACACACACACACACACACACACACACACACACTCACACACACCCACGCACGCACGCACACACACACCATTTCGGGGGACTTGGTTATTTGGACTCAGGGGACCCCAAAACGTGTATTTCCGTTGAAAACCGGAAGTCGAAATTTTTCACGATCGCAATACTTTCCTTACTATATATTTCATATAGGTATAGGTAAGTGAAAGTAAAAATTATTTTACATTTGAGAGTAAATACGTGATGTTCAAATTTTATGTGGCATTAAAGGAGTGAAAAAAAAAATGGCGTAAGATAATCTTTAATTAATTATATTTTAGTTTCAAAATAGATTTCAGAATGAATTAAGTGATATGCAGTGATTTTAGATTTCCCATCAAAAAAAGAAATAAGCAATAATGAATCGAAAAGTACTGAGAACTTTCAAGTTTTGCAATAAAAATACTCTATAACTTACGGAGATATACAAATATAAACATGTAAATGTGGAAAAATGCGTGAAGTTGAGAAATGGCGTTTACATATTATAGATACACGTCAATTTCTAATCTAAGTAAGTTCGTAAGTGAAAGTTGGGTGTTGCGCGCATCGCACTAGATTTTTTTCTTATGTGTAACTAGTTGATGAAGTTTGGTATTAATTATCTACTCTTAATTTTTATTTATTTGTAACAAAATGGGCTCTATAACCACTTGGGTCATTTTAGGCTCTATAGAACATAAGAAAATTGACTATGAAGAGAAATATTAAAGAGTAAATAAAATAATACAATGGTAACGTAATATTATGGTAACATGGGATTATGGTAACATAGTATTATGGATGAGAGAAAACAATAAAGAAGGTAATACCGTAGTTAAGAATTTAGGTGTTGTAATTTGGTGTATACATAACAAATCACATGAGAAGAAAAAATCACCTACAGAACTAACAATAACTTTAGACTATAACTTTATTTCACTGATTACTCAACATTGCATATTTGTCACTTAGAACGTTTTTCGGCGGATCCATTCAATTATACTTGCCCGTCGTAAAATTGCCAAAATAAAGCTAATATGAACCAGATTTTCGAAACTGTTTTATTTTATAAACAAAATCTAAAAAAGACCCTTGAAATTAATTTAGTTTGAATAAAATAGGCAATTTAAAGTATACGTAGTTATAAACAAAAGTTGATAAATTAGTGTTTACTTACATTAACATCAAGCTGGCATTAATTATATATTAGTGAGAAATCTTGGAGCACATTCAGGAACAAAATGAATATCGCAGGACGCTTCTGAAAATCAGTCTTTTTCACTGTTGTGACACAGTTAGAAGTATGTTTCTGCTAGCTCTTAAAACCGTTGGTAACGAAAATACTGTACATCCCCCCCCCCCATTCTTTTCAGTACTACTTCTGAAGAGTGGTTCGTTGGCGTGGCCCGTTTTCAGAGGTTATGTGACCATGATATTGTGCAACTCCCATCATTGGTAGATCCAGGGGGAGGGCTATGGGGGCTGCAACTCTCCTCTTTGGAATTTTTTTTGCCATTTAAAGATAGAATTTAACTTTTCTAAAAGTAAGCAAATAATGTAATGAACAAATGCTATGCAGAAAAAGTAGAATTTTAGTTGTAGGAAAGAACGAAAAGGTAAAATAACTGATTGGCTGATTCAGGAGAAGGAATGTGGGGCTGCTTCTCATCCCCTTTGGGACTGCAGCCTTCCCTTACAACGGCTGGATCCGCCCATGACTCCCATGACATCTTTTTCAGTTAAAAAGGGCCTTCATTAGCCTTTAGATCCTAGATTTACACTAGCTTACTTGATCCTCCTATTCTACACTTTATTAGATCCTAGCTTTAGAACATACCTAAAGTAACTTCCTGGGATCAATGAAAACAGAAAAAATAATATAACAGCTGCATACATTGACATCTGTTCACTAACAAAGTAAAAATCAGTGTAAATTAATAGGTAGCTTTTAAAGTGACACATTACATTTCATTATCTCATAGAACATATGTATGAATGTAAATACACCTCAGATACACATGACTTCATCATTTTCCCCTTTATCATGCTAAAGGGGAACAAAGGAACAATTTTCATACTGACATTATTTTTCAAAATTCACATTAACAGGGCTGTCCTTCCTTTCACTTAGGGCAATGACAGATTTTCTTAATTTTTATTTTTTCTAAACAAGTGATAATTTAATTTGATCTTCAATTTCGTTAAATTGTATACTTTAAAGATGTATTCCAGAACACCATGAATTATACAGCTGGGATAAAATATGTAATTTATACTTCTTATTATATACATTTTCAAAAGGTCCAAATGGAATAAGTGAGGTAATAATTGGTAAGGCATTGTTATTTACCCACTAATCTTAGAATGATACTGACCATACATTTTGTTAAATTTTCTTGTGGAGAGAACTTTTGTTTCATTCATTTTTTAGCAAAAAAGAATTGTTTAAACACCATTTGTTTAATTAAATCAGCAGATACAAAATTTTCAATGTAATTATTGGTAATAAGATGTAGATATCAGTGCCTTTATTATTCTCACAGAGATGAAATTATTAATTTGTATATGAATATAATTATAATATTATTATTGGAAAAAAGAATTTATCAGTTTATTGTCACAGTTTGTAAAAAAAATATTAGATAATACAGATAATCCCTTTATTATATAACCTCCATTTGTTAAACACGTTCAGCAGATGTGAAAAATGTTCTCATTGAATGTTTCAGACATAGGTTTTAGACACTAATTTTAATTTTTTTCAGAGATAATTAGTATTATTAATTTTATTAAGAGTGAATAAGGAAAATATTATATTTATTATTCTGAATAAACAGAAAAAATCCAAAACTTTGTTGTAGGAGACTACAAGAAAAAATAAATTTAAATTACAAAAATGCAAATAAAATGAAAAATAACCTCTGTGTTCTGCCATGTCTTAGGATATACCACAAGCTGGATTGTAATATCTTTAGGAAAAAAGTTGAAAAAAGTAAAAAGAATTTACTCCCTAGAAGTAAATCAGACACAGAAATAATTAAGTTGATCAAGAGAGCCTGGAAAAGAAAAGCCCAGAGGTATGCATTTAAATCAAGCTATAATGGACAAATTCCACTCTTTAATTATAGGTATGCCATATTTAATCAAAATTTATTTTTATATTCCTACAATATAGATAAAAAAGAAGGAACAAAATATTCTAAAATTAATGGTGATACCAGAAATACGGATATTTACAAATTACTCAACATCACAGTAAGAAATCATTCAGTTAGACTTGATAATTCTAAAACAAAGTTATCACTAAAAGAAAAAATGAATTGTTCGAGCAAATGCATTCACAAAAAAATTAAAAGAAACAAGCAAAAACAGTTAAAATCAAATGAAGAGAAGACGTTAGATGAAAACAGTGCCAATCCCTCACCAGCTTCTTTAATTAACCCACAATCTCCTTTTTTGGGCAGAATGAAAAGTATTATTGATTTTAGAGATGATAGTTTATTATTAAATGATGAAAACAGGATATTAAAAAAAACTATTTCTAACATTTTCAATAGAAATGACAAATTTTCAAATCCTGTTAATGGTAATCATTCAACAAATCAATGGCTACCTATGGAAGATGATATTTCATCTATTATAAAGAATAGTTTAAAAACTTATATGGTCAATAATGCTGCATTCTTCGAAAAAACTAAAAGAAGTACTTTCATTTATGAAAGTGTCGGTGAGTTAGGTATGGAAAAATCTAAAGATAGTACACTTCAAACACATGATGAAAATATATTCATGAGCAAGGATGGAAGTCCTAAGGTTTACTTAAAAAGTTTATTGGAAAGTGCTGATATTGCTAACAAAAATCAGAAAGGATTTCCTAAGCCTGATGTCATAAATGTAGTAAAACCTATGAATAATAATGAAATTTTCATTGCAGGAGATTTCAATAACCAAGTTAAAAAAAAAAAACATCATTCAGACAATCACATTAAGAAAAAAAGTGAACTTAATCATTTTTCAAGCAGTAAAAGAGATCATGTTTGTTCAAAAAAATGTTCTTCCAATGCTTCAAATCAAAATAATAGTGCATTACCAACAAAAGGGGCAGAAAAATCCAAAGGATTGCATGATGGGAAAATAATTCTGAAAAAAAGAAAAACAGGGATATCATGCAAAAAAAGAAACTTTACTTTTGATATGAATAAGAATACCATAAGAACTCTCATTAAAAAAAAAAATAATTCAACTAAGAACAGTTTGATAGGAAATAATTTTAGTACCTTTAAATTGATTAAACAGATGAAAAATATGAAACTTTTAAAATCATTTTCTGACTCATGTGTTGATTTAGGGAAAAGTTCCAAATTTTGTTGTATTAAAAGCAGAAAAAATAACATAAATTGTTCATTTTATAATTGTAACCATGGAACTAATTTAATGGAACCCTCAACAAATCAACTGAATAATTATGATAATATTTCAGTAAAAAAAGTAGATTTTATGAAATTCGATCTACCTCTTTTTTGTGGCAATAACAAGATTTATTATAATTCTGTAAATGACAGCTACCAGCTTAAGAAAATTAGAAAGTTTTATTCAAATGACAACATCAAGAAGTCAGGTATGTTAAAAAACTTCGAACAAGGAAAGAATCTGTTAGAGAGGTGTGGTGACTTTGATATAGTGACAATGGATAACAATTGTTCTAAAACTGAAATGTCTTATGTTATTTATTCTTGTGATGGTGATAAATACTCTCAACAATATGAATGTAATCATGTTATTGATGACAAGCAGTATTGCTTTGTACATCCTGATTTATATTACTGTGACAGTGATCTATATTTAAACAATGATCAGCCAGACACTAGGCAGAGCTCTCCTGAATTGGAAGTTAGTATGAATAAGGAAAATATAGACCAAGCAGGGAGCTCACAATCTTTAAATGAGAATAAAGAAAAACCTAACTTATATGAAGAAGTTTTTGAAAGCAATGAGGGAGAAATTGATACAATGGTCTTTGAAAAGCAAACATCTTCTCTGAAACTTGCAAAAGGAAAAAATAATGTGTCAAGAAAAGGTATTGTAAGGGAAGAAAATATTGAACAATGGGTTCATGATATCAAGATAAATGATATTGAGCGAATTATTCAAAGTGATAGTGGTTTAAACCAAAACCAGAGGACAAGGTCTGAGCTTTCAATATTGTCTGATTTTGGATTAAACTGCAGCTCATATGTTTCTAACATTTCAGAAATGAGTACTAATAGACCTCGTTCAGCCACTACAACTAGAGATGTTGCTGTTTTGGCTGTTTGTAGTGGTGAAGAATTAAAGCTTAGTCGTTCAACCATTGACAAAGCAGTAATGTGTGATGAAATGATTAAAAATGAGCATAAGCACATTATGCAATTACATACAAATAACATAATAATTGAAAGTAGTGAAGTAATACAACTCAATGGAAATGGTAGTTCAAACTACCAATCTAAGGATAAAGAACTATCCACTACCATAACTCCAACCACAGAAAAGTTTTTGAAACTTGAATTGTACCAAGGAGAAAGCCAAACAAAATATTTAGAATGGCATTGCAATCAACTTTCAAATAGAAGTGATCACTCAATTGGAACTTCACGTGCTGAGTTTGGTAATATTGGCAAAGAAGAATTCTTTGGACAGAGAGATGATTGTCATAAATCCAAAGAATTAGAAGAACATGGATGTAGGAATAATGTTGAATATTTATGCAGTGAAGAGAATCATTCAACTCAATCAAAGAATCTTTGGAGTAATTTGAAAAATGGGAGCCAGAGGGTTTTCAGTTTATTTCACCCAATAGGGTCATTAAGAACCTGTTTTAAAAAAAATATGTTTTGATTTTTTATTTCATTTTTTCCTACAGTTAAAATGTGCTATGCACTGAATGGAAAAAACAAATAGTGCCTTCGACTGCTTCAAAAAATATATTGAAAAAATAATTTCAAAATGAAATGAACTTTGACAACATGCATTTAAAGTGATTAATTGATACTTACATGGTTAGAAGTAAAAACACCTCATATGAGTGTGGCTTTTATTTTGAAGGGCTCACTTTCATGTTTTAATTTTAATTTGGTTTTTAAAAGACTCCCTTTCATGTTTTAAAAAGTGTTTTTAAAACAGTCAGAAGTTTAAAACAGTGATGTTATTTGTAAATATAACGACGTTGTCGATAAAGTCCCATGCTTCTGTAAATTCATCCACATAACTTAAATGAATGTATTACCAATACAAGTTCCATAATAAAAATGTTTATAACATAATATTATTAAAATACAAGTTAAAAAAATATATTAATTATTGCAAGATTTAATTTACTATATCTAGATATATTTTCATTGTAATCAGAGACTTTTTATGATTTATGTACAAATGGTCGGTTAGTATGTTTGGGCCACAATTATCTCTTAAACAGGTGAAAAGATTTTCTTATTTTATATTACTTCTCTTTGTGTTTACTAAAACCAGTTCCCGATCCACAATGAACAAAAAAACGGTAATTCTGCCTGTGGTACCATAATAGCTCTAACAGTTTGGATAAAACCGGTTATGTCTTTATTTTAAAACATCTAAATTTTCATAAATGTTTTATAAGTAATAAGTAGTAATAGTTATTAAATAAATCATAATCTTAATGATATACTATGTAGAAACAAGGACAAAAATATTTGACAAAAAGAAAATTTATACGAGCATTTAAGTGTGGTTTTATTTAATGGCATTTCTAGGCATTAGATAAAAAATAATAAAATCCTCCACAAAAATGTATGTATATATATATATATATATATATATATATATATATATATATATATAAATCCTAGTAGAGATGAGAGATGGTCAACTATTCTTCAATTACGATAGGTTAAATAATGGTCAGGATTTTCAGTTACAATGATATTTATTATGGTAAGCCAACGTTTCGATCCAACTTGTGGATCTTCATCAGGGCTACTGAGTCCAGGTGGATACTCATCCACTGGAGTCTAGAGTCCATGTCTATTTGATTTCTACTTTTTCTATCTGGAGGCAACCATGTTCCTTAGTGTATTTCTTTATTTGGGAAATGCTTACTTCTAATCACCAAGTCTTTTCCTTGGGCTAACTCTATACTTCTAACACCATTATCATTTTATATTTCATGCTTACTATACATGCCGATTGTTGTTGTAAAAACTTCTTTTTCAATTTTGGCATTTAAATTACTAATGACTTTTTTATGGTACCATGTTGTAATCGTGGGAAAGGGAGAGAACTTGAAGTGAGAGAACTTCCTCCTCACTGTCCTCTGCTGGAGCATTTTCCTTGTAATCTTATATCCAAGTAGTATATGCTTCAAATTTTTCTTTATCATGAAGCCAGTTCCCAAGATATTCCTCTGAGTATCCACCTGGACTCAGTAGCCCTGATGAAGATCCACAAGTTGGATCGAAACGTTGGCTTACCATAATAAATATCATTGTAACTGAAAATCCTGACCATTATTTAACCTATCGTATATATATAAATATAAAAAAAAAAAAAAATATATATATATATATATATAGCCACGCTGGACTGTAGCTTTAAAAAATAAATAAATGAATCAATGAGCCAAGATATTTAAAGGATTCAACCGCTTTCAGAGTGTACCAACCTATTGTGATATTTTTGCCTGTTCCAGTAGAGTTTCCTGTTGTCACCATGTATAATGTCTTCTGCTCATTGATTTGTACCCCCAGTTGTTTTGCAACTGCTTTGAATTCTTCTAGAGCCTCTGTTATTTTTTTGCTGTTATTACAACGTTGTCAGCATAGGCGAGATGTTGCGCCATCATATTGCAAATGGTGCCCTCTCCCCCAGATATTTGTTTATAGCTCTGATTGCTTATTCTAAGTTTGTAGAAGCTTGCTATATTAGGCACAAATCGCATAAAATCCTCGTGTACGATTTTAACAGCATAATATTATGTAATCATTTTTTTCATTAATTTCTTCTTTTTTCCTTGGAAATTTATTTTAATTTATTACCGTTATTATTTATTTGATTAATGAATATATTATTCACTACTTTGTATACTTTTTAAATATTATCTTTAATTATCCAACATTACTTTAATTATTTGACCAGTTGTAGTTTTATCTTTTGTTCCAGTCTGTTATTCTTAAAGGAACTTGACCCAGAATAACGTTTATTTTCTATTCTGTATGAGGAAATAATTAAAATAAGTGAAGAGCTATATTTACATCAAATTTCTTATTAAAAAAGTTCCTATCGAGACATTGTCCGTTCCCCACTCTTTTCGATTAATCGCGGTTTTTGATTTATTAAATAGCAGTTTTTTTTTATTCAAATATTTTAAAAAAAATAAATGTACATTATTTGTTTTTTTTATCAAGATTTCCATAAACTAAATTTCCATAAAGCCTATGTTTTTTTCGGTGAAATAATATCAGTCAAATTTTCCTGAGATCATAACTTGTTGAATCGTTTAATGAACTTCTAATATCTATTAGAGGAAAACTTGTTTTTTTATTTTTTTCACGTGTCACGGTAAGACGAATAAAAACTAACATAAACCGGAATAAGTTATTACAAATAAAATAACGACATTAAAACTATTTAAACAGAAGTATCTACTTTTCAAACTTCAGAAAGGCCCTCATCTAAATTTTCATTAAATATTATATTAAATAATATATATATATATATATATATATATATATATATATATATATATATATATATATATATATATATATATATGTGTGTGTATATAAATAATTTTACTACTACATTTTTCATCCTGAAATTGCTTAGTTTGTTTGTTTGTTTGTTTAACGTCCATTTTTATGCTACTAAGGCTAATCGGACGATGCTACAGTGGGAGTCCTAAATTTTGCCTATCCAGGTATAATTAGGATAGGGATCTTTAACGAGTACCTGACATCGTACAGGCTCGGGACCTCCATTTTACGTCCTATCCGAGGGACGGCATGGCTAAGGATTTTTTACTCCCATTAAAAATCCTTGGTGGTGTCGGCATCGAACCTTCGGGTTCGTTAAGCCTTTATTATTATTATTATTATTAAAAAATCCTAGGGCCACCGCTGGAAATGAACCCGCGATCTTTAGTATTGTAGGTTGCCATGCTAACCACAACACCACATGTGACCCCCGAAATTGCTTAGTTTTAGAAATTCAAAACACTAGTTAGCGAGAAATTTCAAAATTATATTTCGATTTTGAAATCTAAAATATCAGAATATATATATTTTGTACATTATTGTATTTTTAGTACCATTTTTTCCCCCTGTGCTTATCTAGAACACTCTTTATATACAGAAGACCTTCCTAGTTTCATTAACCTACTTAAAAAAGAAGTAGCATTTAACAAACAATAATATTAAATGATAATAATAGGAATTAAAATAATCAAATATCGAAAACTGCGTCGCATCGGTTCCCGATCCACAATGAACAAAAAAACGGTAATTCTGCCTGTGGTACCATAATAGCTCTAACAGTTTGGATAAAACCGGTTATGTCTTTATTTTAAAACATCTAAATTTTCATAAATGTTTTATAAGTAATAAGTAGTAATAGTTATTAAATAAATCATAATCTTAATGATATACTATGTAGAAACAAGGACAAAAATATTTGACAAAAAGAAAATTTATACGAGCATTTAAGTGTGGTTTTATTTAATGGCATTTCTAGGCATTAGATAAAAAATAATAAAATCCTCCACAAAAATGTATGTATATATATATATATATATATATATATATATATATATATATATAAATCCTAGTAGAGATGAGAGATGGTCAACTATTCTTCAATTACGATAGGTTAAATAATGGTCAGGATTTTCAGTTACAATGATATTTATTATGGTAAGCCAACGTTTCGATCCAACTTGTGGATCTTCATCAGGGCTACTGAGTCCAGGTGGATACTCATCCACTGGAGTCTAGAGTCCATGTCTATTTGATTTCTACTTTTTCTATCTGGAGGCAACCATGTTCCTTAGTGTATTTCTTTATTTGGGAAATGCTTACTTCTAATCACCAAGTCTTTTCCTTGGGCTAACTCTATACTTCTAACACCATTATCATTTTATATTTCATGCTTACTATACATGCCGATTGTTGTTGTAAAAACTTCTTTTTCAATTTTGGCATTTAAATTACTAATGACTTTTTTATGGTACCATGTTGTAATCGTGGGAAAGGGAGAGAACTTGAAGTGAGAGAACTTCCTCCTCACTGTCCTCTGCTGGAGCATTTTCCTTGTAATCTTATATCCAAGTAGTATATGCTTCAAATTTTTCTTTATCATGAAGCCAGTTCCCAAGATATTCCTCTGAGTATCCACCTGGACTCAGTAGCCCTGATGAAGATCCACAAGTTGGATCGAAACGTTGGCTTACCATAATAAATATCATTGTAACTGAAAATCCTGACCATTATTTAACCTATCGTATATATATAAATATAAAAAAAAAAAAAAATATATATATATATATAGCCACGCTGGACTGTAGCTTTAAAAAATAAATAAATGAATCAATGAGCCAAGATATTTAAAGGATTCAACCGCTTTCAGAGTGTACCAACCTATTGTGATATTTTTGCCTGTTCCAGTAGAGTTTCCTGTTGTCACCATGTATAATGTCTTCTGCTCATTGATTTGTACCCCCAGTTGTTTTGCAACTGCTTTGAATTCTTCTAGAGCCTCTGTTATTTTTTTGCTGTTATTACAACGTTGTCAGCATAGGCGAGATGTTGCGCCATCATATTGCAAATGGTGCCCTCTCCCCCAGATATTTGTTTATAGCTCTGATTGCTTATTCTAATGCTAAATTAAACAGAGAATGAGATAATAGATCTCATATTATCTTGCCTAAGCCTGCCTCTCATCTCTAAATCCTCTGACAACAGAGGATAACAGCAATGATATGCCTCTAGAGTTGTCAGTTTATCTTATCTTTTTTTTTTTTGTTCGGTATCCCTTCCTGGCCATGTGTGGCATATGGGGGGTTACTCTAGAGGTGTAACCAACCTATTCTAACCATGGTGGGTAGGTCGAGATTTATTCCGTGGGGCCTCCACGAAATAAAAGTCAACCATCCCAGGGCGGAACCGCCACCGTTCGGCTCGAGCTTGCTAAAATGGGTCGCGCTCAAACACGCTCGGCTATCCCGGCCCGCAGTTTATCTTATCTTCTTTTTCCATTTACACAAATTCTACTTTGTCCTTAGCTTGTAAGGAACTTTAACCAAGAAATGGTCAGTGTCTGTATCTGTTCCTAGATAGCTACGCACTCTAATGTTGAGCAATGTCTAGAGTCCATGTCTATTTGATTTCTACTTTTTCTATCTGGAGGCAACCATGTTCCTTAGTGTATTTCTTTATTTGGGAAATGCTTACTTCTAATCACCAAGTCTTTTCCTTGGGCTAACTCTATACTTCTAACACCATTATCATTTTATATTTCATGCTTACTATACATGCCGATTGTTGTTATAAAAACTTCTATTTCAATTTTGGCATTTAAATTACTAATGACTTTTTTATGGTACCATGTTGTAATCGTGGGAAAGGGAGAGAACTTGAAGTGAGAGAACTTCCTCCTCACTGTCTTCTGCTGGAGCATTTTCCTTTCAATCTTATATCCAAGTAGTATAAGCTTCAAATTTTTCTTTATCATGAAGCCAGTTCCCAAGATATTCCTCTGAGGTCCAATTTTGTATTACCATATATGAGCCACCTCACTTCTATTCCATCTAATTTCTGAAGGGCTGCGATGTCCACACAGTATTGGAGCAATTCAAATTCCAGATTACCGCTTGCTCTAGCATGAGCCAATCCTCTCACATTCCAGGCAGCTAACGTTTAACATTTACTTGAACCCTAGATGGCGGGCTAGGATGGTTTCAGCAATGGAGGGAAAGGGATGATTGTTATCAAACCCCTTTATTATGGATCTCCTTTTGAGATTTTGTCCCACATGGAACAAATAAATGTTGATATCATTATTCATGTTTAGAAGTTTTAGTATTTTGTTACAGTCAGAATAAGTAATTTGTTGAATAAATTAAGTTTACGGTCTGAAAAGACCTATGGCTAAACTGTGATAGTGCACTGTAAAGGTGCACTGTTAAAAGTTCGCCCAAAGAAATCGTTGTTATAACAAGATTAGGAGGAGAATGAATTTCTGATATGATTGTTTGTAGTTCATTTTTATGTGTAGCTTTCTCTGTGATTTCGAAGTGGTTTGAAGAAGTTGTTGGTGCATTTCTGTTTGAGGGTTGAAGAACTGTTTTTATAGATCTTTTGTATTTATCGGTGATGATGTGGCTGTAAAATGGATGTGTTGTAATTTGTGTTGATTGTAGTTGTGATTAATTTGTGGTCCATTTTTGAGTTCCATATTGTTAACCATATTTATGTTTAATAATATAAATAATGATAAAGCTTACCTGATATTAAAGAATACTTGATTCTCATTAAACATGACGAGTTTCATCAAAATCGTTAAAGCTATTTTGAGAAAATTGAAAAAAACTTAATAATGGGGAAAAACGTAATGAAGTTAAGTGCCCCCTCTGGTTGATCGATTTAGATGAAATTTTAGTAGTCATATTTCGGGCATATAAATACATCTAATACCAAGTTTTATCAAAATCGTTAGAGAAATTTTTAGAAAATCGAAAAAAATAAAAAGTTATAAAATAAAGTACCCCCTCCATTTGACTAATTTTGATGAAATTTTTGCTGTCACATCACGGGCATATAAATATATCAAATCTCCAATTTCAGGTTTGTACAGTTTATAGTTTTTGAGCTAGTCTGTTAACACACACACAGACCATTTCGTGGGACTTGATTATTTGGACTCAGGGGACCCCAAAACGTGTATTTTCGTTGAAAATCGGAAGTCGAAATTTTTCACAATCACAATACTTTCCCTTACTACATATTTCATATATAGGTAAGTGAAAGGAAAAATGAGCTATAAACTTAAATGATTGTTTACCTTCTGTGTATTTACTTGTACATATCTCCTTTCTAACATGCTTTTCACTCTCCTAAGAAACC
Source organism: Aelia acuminata (assembly GCA_911387785.2). Taxonomy (NCBI): domain Eukaryota; kingdom Metazoa; phylum Arthropoda; class Insecta; order Hemiptera; family Pentatomidae; genus Aelia; species Aelia acuminata. The sequence continues at coordinate 94,906,430 of OU426978.1, forward strand.
CTTTCTAAGTGTTAAGAAACCCTCTTTAGAGGTCAGAAGTCTGTTGGACACTACAGGTGTCAACTCAGTTTATGTTCATCTGTTGTATATCACATACACATATGATATACCAACTTACCTTAACACATTGTTAGGAACCTATGCTGATGACACAGCCATTAACATCAGACATGCTAACAATCAGGTATCACTAGTATTTACATCAGCTACATACAGAAATAGTTTAAAAAAATGGAAAATGAAAGCACCTTACTTTACCACATTACACTTCTCCAATGAAATGAAAAAAAAAAAAAAAAATGTTCTCATTTTACAGACTCACACAGACCAGTTTGACTTAAAGATGACTTACATAAAGCAGAAATATCTAATCCTAAATATTCAATTTTGAATTAGTCTTCTTTTTTGCACAAAGAATTGACTTTAATGAGTCCAAGTTCGTTAAGGACTAATTGATAAACAAGCTTAGATGAGTGTTCTTATTGTTGTTTGTATCGCCGCTTCACTATGCAGTCAGCCTCACTTATGAAGCGATTAATGTACATTATGAGGGTATTTTAAGTTGGTTTATAAACCCTCCACACCTTTCAGTTACTTCCTAAAACCCATACAAGAATAGGAAATATACTAGATAGCTAAAAGGACTAACCTTCCAATTATAAGTGTTAAGACTCATCTCTCCTCCACCATGGTATGTAAGAAAATACTATATATCGTCATCACCATGCTAAAGTAACGAATATGCATATGTTTTTAGTTGCACATTCGTTACTTTAGCATGGTGACGAGGATATATAAAATTACTGTGTCTCAACAAAAAATTGATAAATACTTTACCCTTTAGTTTTACATAATATTAATATTTAAAATATATCAAGTTATGGTTCTGTAAAAAGATATTTTCGAATAATGTCTTAAATAATAAGAACTTAATAAGACACTATCTTGTCGCTTTTTCAACAAATATGTTTAAATTAAAACTTTATTGAGCAGGTCTAATATTGATAAACAAGCTTAGATGAGTGTTCTTATTGTTGTTTGTAGGCCGCTTCACTATGCAGTCAGCCTTACTTATGAAGCGATTAATGTACATTATGAGGGTATTTTAAGTTGGTTTATAACCCTCCACTAACTCAAAAAAAAATCTTTTATTCTCCTATTTTTCTCCTTATCTGATATGTGGAGAAACCCGAATAAAGTTCAAACAATTTATTCACATCCATTTTAGGACTAAAATTTACTTTCTCAATTTCCTTCCTGCCTAAGTCCACTGATCTAAGCCAATCTTTTCCAAAAATCGAATCTACCTAGCCACTCAAAAAACTTGATTGTTATAGGTTACTAAAATTTTCTTAGCCCCCACAAGAATTATTACTTCCCCTCAATATACACCTGATATAGACATTGTATCCACTGCTGCTCAGTATCACTGTGGATTTCCTTTTAAATTTTAACCTTACCAGGATTTTTCACGAGGTCCCCTTCCTAGCTTTTAGATTTCATTTGAGCTGGTTATTTTTTCTTCACTTTCTTTTATCTGCTGTGTTCTATATGTATTTGGGAACAGCTTGCATACCTATTCAATATGTTATATAACATATGCTATATCATGCATTATAGTGATGGCAAACTGCCCCAATAAATTTGCAATCACAACTCCCATTGACTGAAATAACTGGTTGTATAGCATGATCTAACTCTATCTTCTTTTCCCCACTCATTATCCTGTATACACTTAAAATATCACATTGTCCAATAAGTCTACTGCCAGTTTAAGAACTCTGGATCATCACAGCTGAGTCAACAATAGCCTTGTAAGTCAATGTCGCAGTCTTTTGCAGAAGATACCTCCTTATATCTACACCCTGTATACAACACACAAAATGAGTCTTCAGATAAGTATTAACATTGGACTTCTTACACTATGGACTGTATACTTGCAACCAATCGTCAGGTTCCAAAGTCTCATAGCAAATTCTTGTAGACCACGTTCTTCTTAAAATGCATTCAGCAACTTATGCTGTTTTGAGAGCTTAACAACTTGGTTAAGGTTGTGTGGTTTAGTAAATTGTCTGCAATATATATATATATATATATATATATATACATTTTGTATTAGTTTTATTTGGTGCACCAAGTGTTTTTATAAGTGTAAATGCTCAGGATTAAAATAATGAAAAAACAATCTTTCCTTTTTATTTTACTGGAACTGCATGACTGTACTAACCCCTAAAAGTAACCAACAGATTGTCAACATTCAGTGATCAGATTGGGAGTGTCAAAGATGCATTCCTCAGAATCCATGATAAATAAAGTTTACCTCAACTATAAGGGAATAAAACCCACAGCGTTTTTAACTGGGCACCTTTGCCCAGGGTGGTTGGTGATCAGATCCTCTGTATTAATTTAAATATAAAAAAAAAAAAATCTTTTTCAATTTAATTTGATTTTATATAAATATTTCGATCCGAGCCAAATCGATTAGAGAGGAGATTATATTAAACAAATGGAGCTGCATAACATGCATAGATGTTAAGGTTCTACCATAATTAACTAATCATAGTTACATAGACATATAATGTTTATTTTTTACAGTCTTTCTTCAAAAATAGTTTATACAACATTCTTCCTCCTTTTAAGAGGCAAAACATTTTAATTACATACAGTCAATCACTTTTTTTTTCTTTATTTCGAAGTTTTTATAGTAAACACAAATATGTTTATCTAAGAATAAACATCATATATAATAGATTAGAATTTTAACACAATAAAACAGTCATTAAACATGTGAATACATCTATTTCCTAAAACAAGATTCAAAAGTACAGATTCACACTTACATATCAGTTAGCACTTTAATGCCTAACCATATATTATATTAGGCTTATTGAAATATGCTGTGTAAATATGACTGTACCTATATATTTTAATATATCTTCACTTCCTACAATCATTGATTTCTAATAACATGGAACATCTAAACAGTCCCAAAATGTGAAAAAATTGTAAAGCGAGATTGGAAATTAATAAAAATAACAAATTAGTAATACTAAAATTTTGAGCTAGATTGGATGAGAATAAAATTAAGAAATAATTTTACTTATTTGAGGTAAATATGCATGCAATAAATTTACAATCAGTAGTAATTTGACTTATGTTATTATCAAATAAAGACATGTTCATAGAATCCAAATGCGAATTCAACTAGAATAACTTATTGATTTGAAGTTTGTAGAGGAGGGACTGAGCCATTCCCTCTCAATACAATTGACCACAAATCTAATCCAACATTACCATACAATTTTTTCTCATTATGAGAAATCCAAATGACTTTTTCAAAAGGCTATCTTAGTAGTAACTATATTGAACTTACAGATATATTTAATTTTATTTAATAAAGTAATAATAAATGAGGTTTGTAATAAAACCTTTTCTTCTTTTAGAAAAAACTTTACCTATTAAATAATCGAACAATCAATTTTTAATGCACCACATCCTATTTTGATGGTTTTTCCATCTAAGTTTTAATAATAACACATGAGCATTTCCTTTGTTACATACATGCATACATTTATACATTGGATGGAATTGATCTAATTAACCAATCAGATAAATGTAAAAATTTTGGGTCTTTCGGAAATTAATTTTAAGAGTAAGTTTTCTTTTGTTTAATGCCATTGTTATCAGATATTAAATTTTAATTATTAAAAGAAGTTTTTTTCATTTCTTTTGTAGTAAACTGTAAAAAAAAAAAAAGTCTAAATTATTATGTTAAAAATTGAAGCCATTGGATTAAAAATTGTAATAAAAAATAATCCATTCACACATCAAATCAAATTAGCAAAATTCTTGAGCATTCCAATTCATTTGTCAGTTATGACCTTTGAATTGGATCTCAATTGATTAATTGAGCTAGCAAGTTTAACGAATCCTTGCTATCTAACATTTAAATGACATATTGATATGTTAAGAGAGAAAATGCCATGACCATTCAACAGTTGAAAGTTATTGCCTGGGTATACCCTAAAAATTACATCCCATCATGATAGTCTATGTTCAATCCATGAATGTGAATATAAATAAGAAAAAATGTGATTTATTATACTTAAATGAAAAAAAAAGCACAATGGCATTAGTTTAAATATAACTTAATTCCCTAGAGAACGTCTCGATACGATCTCTTAGAATGTATTTTTACAGTCATTCCATTTCTAATACTAATATCTAATAAATATAATCTGATAATACTGCTGATTCTAATATAACAAATCAATATAAAAATAAGAATTATTAAAATACAATTAGGTATATCTATTTAATTCATTATATGAATAATACATGTTCATACTGATAATGTAAATAATACATACGAAACCTGTAGAAAAGTTTGGAAATTTATATGCTTATTTTTTTATTTGTACAAAAGATATATTTTATAAAAAATTGATATTTTATTTAAAAGAAACAATATCTAATTATTATAATTTTTTAAAAAATATAGTTATACATTCTAAAGGAAGCTATAATAACCTTATGTATTTGATCTATATGAAGAAAAAAATGTTTGATGCTAAATTTAAAATTACAAAATCATAGCCAATATCTTTATTCAAAATGGCTAGAACAATTGCCACAAATATATTAACATTTTAAAATACTTTTTCCTATATGCAATCAAACTTGTTAACACTGTTTCAGGAAGCATACAATTTCTGAGAAAAAAAATTCTCATATATACCTATACCAGGCAACATCAGTGAATTTAGAAGTACAATATTAAAGCCATATATTTTAGAATGTATATGGCTGATATATCTTAAAACTTTTCAGATGTAGAGTCTCCAATATATATAAAAATTTACAACTTTCTTTATTTTCCCCTACATATTTTCAAAGGGATTGAAAAACAAATGCTTTAATAGTTTATATTCCATTGTTATCTGGTAAAGAGTTTCATTTACACACAGCCTCTAATAGTTCAATATAAAATCATGCTTCCAGATTAATTCAAATACATACATACATACATACATACATACACACATATATATATATATATATATATATATATATATATATATATATATATATATATATATATATATATATATATATATATATATATATACACATATACATATATATATATATATATATTTTTTTTTTTTTAATTTCTTACTTTTTTAAAAAAAGTATTAACTAAAATATTAAAATATTAAACAATATACATTTGAAAAAAAGATAGTAATAAAACATATACAATTAAATTCACTCAACCTGATTTAATATTATCCATTAAATAAATATGTAAATTATATGAATATAATATCACAATAGAAATTCTATAAATACTTAAAAATAGAAGTATATTAAAAAAAAAAAAAAAAAAAAAAACAGAACAAACAGTAATCAGAATCTAAAATGACTTCCAGCAGCTCAAAAATTTATTAATATTTAGCATTCAAAATTATCAATGCTTCTCTACGATTTTGCATAAAGAATATACATGTGTTTTGTGTGTGTGTGTGTGTGTGTGTGTGTGTGTTTGTATGTGTGTGTGAAGTATATGAGTATATTAACTTGGAAAAAGTAAAGTATAATTCTACACCATTCTAATCATAATAAAAAACAAATCTGATTAATCTAATCATTTTATATTAAGTTAATATAATTTAAAATAGTAATTTTTATAAACAGTCCACATTAATTGTTACAATTGAGCTATATGCATTGTGTCTTACAAAATAAATTTTATTTTTTTATTTTTATTGATAGGAAATATAACTGTTAAATATAAAATGGAATCAAATCACTAACAATTTCATGACAATAAATGTTTGAGAATAATACTTGGATTGAGCTTTTTAAAAAATTAAACAACATAGTGAAGATTATTATGGCATTAGGAATTTATGATTGTACAAAGATTCAAGAACAGTTAACAATTCGATGTAGAAGCCAAGGACTTTGAAGGTAGTAGTATTGGGCTGGGACTGGGTGGTACACGAATCAATGAAACAACTTCAGCATTACCTGTCTTATCTCCTACACATTGACCTGTATCCCAAGAACACAGCGTCCTATCCTAAAAAAAGAGGAAAGATGTCATACAATCAATTATTTAAATAAGTATTTTTTCCATAATTGTTAGTTTATTTAACATCTTTATGGTGCTATGGCTTTGGACGATGCTACAGTGGGAGTCCTAAATTTTTCTATAATTTATTAGAAAAGTAAAAAATTTGAAAACCAATAAAGGCAATAAAATCTGCAGTACAATTTTTTATGACCATTTAACTTTTAAAAAATAAACAAGTTGGGTTAACTAAACAAATTTATAATAACAAGGCTAAATTTAGTATAAATTTAATTTCATATAAATGGAAAACATATTCACAGCATTTCCATCACTATTGTAAATTCTTCCAAGCCAAATATAACCTTTTCTATGTCATTTATAACCCCTTCCAGATCAATTGTAACCCTGTACAGGCTTGAATTTATTCCTAAAAATAATTTTTTTTTCTGATTTTATTTAAAATACCTAAGTATTTTAATTTCTGAAATTACTTTTAGAATAATTTTGCCATACTCCGTTGATATGTGTTTCGGTTTTCAGGTGTGATATTAAGTAAATTTAAAGTTTTCCTAAAAAGATAAATAAATAAAACAATTATTTTTAAATCTTTATTGTAATATAAATTAAATATTTTTGTTTTAGTGTTTTAATGGTGGGTGAAGGAGGGGACAGTTAATAGATTTTGCCATAGTTCATTAAGCTTTCAAATTCAAGGAGCCCAATTGGGGGAGGGATGCAAAATACACGGTACAAGTGACTACTTGTACCTCTCCTCTCCTCTCATCTCTAAACTCCACTCTCATCTTCTCAAAGGAGCTAGCTTGCTTGCTCCAGGTGGGCCCTGTTAAACCTAGTGACTCAGTCCAAGGTGGTAGAACCAATCCCAGAGGTGAACTTGGTCGGCAACTAACGAGAACATGGGGTTCCTGGCTTTGGTTGGGATGGCAGATCAGTGGTTTCACAAGCCATCATCTGCATACTAAAATTTGTTGTGAAGCCCAATCAGCTCCTTTTTCTAATGTTAAAATTATGATGAGGTTAAAATTATGATGTTCAAATTATAACTACTATAATAGTATCCTTGTATAGGGCTTTATGTGTGTCTCAGGACGTCATGACTCAGGACGGTCCCAATCAGCAGCAGGGTTACCTATACATTATCAAAGAAAAATTTGAAATTTACTGAAAATTGAGACTCATTAAATTTTATCTTGTGGCTGTGGAATGTCCTTAGTCAACACCGACCTGCGGCCATTTAAGGGCTGGAACCAGTACTCTTGAGAGAAGGAGTCATAGATTTTATTATACCTATCATGACTGGCTCCATATCCACTGTACTAGTTTTAAAGCTTCAAACGAAATGTAATAGACTTAAAGCCATCAGTCCAAGAATTAGCGCTCTGCATATTATGTATCAGTTTAAGGATTAATCGATCCTTAGGGAATAACCTCCCACTGAAGCAGCAATGGAAGCTGAGAAGGATAATTTTTGATCAACTTGAACGAAGTCTTCATCAATGCCCAATTTATGACATAAAAATTGAAGTGGAAGACTTGAATGCAAAGGTGGAACATGAAAGATGCTTTCATCCCACTATAGGAACTCATAGTCTTCATGAAGTGTCTAATGACTATAGTCAGAATATAATAAATCGAGCAGGCACCTGAAATGTTGTGATATAAAGCAATATGTTCCCTCATCCTGATATACATCTTTTCCAAGTCAAATGCAACCTTTTCCAAGTCAAAATCAACCATTACTTAATGTTCACTCGGTCTAACCCCTGACCTAAGCGTATTATATCATGAACATTTATTTATTAAGCATAATATTTATTTTAAAGTTCCAGTTGGGGAGGGAGGAGGGTTAAAATATTGATTTCTTCCCTATTGACTCTTATTTGTCATTCCTATACTCCATGGCCTGGCTTTCTACTTCTCTCAGTTTTAGACTCAGGTGCTCCAACTATCCATTGCTGGTTTCCTCATCCTTTTGCCTTGTTATGTCTTGGTCTGTGTTGCTGGTTGTTTTTTTTTTTTAATGGGGAACATGCAGTCTCTTAGACATGACCCTATAAGATGGTTGTCGGAATTGTCATTTGCCCCTCTCATTGCATGGACAAATGGTCACTTTTGCATAGTGTACCCTCCCCCACCTCCTGCCACTAAAAACAAAATGAATATTTATTTCAAAAACACCATCCTCGTTACCATAGTTTTTGACCCCTGTGTGATAGAAATCCGAAAATCTAACATCTTTAGAGTGCACTCTCCCCCCCCCCCCTCCTCCCACCACTAAAATATGCAATAAATTTTTTTTTTAAAACACATAGTCCTCCTAACATTCCTCAATAACATAGACTCCCATATGAAGGAAATCCGAAAAACATAACTTTTTCAAAATTTTAGCGCATTGAAGAACTTTGGAAGTGCAGCTTGTGTGTGTGGTGTATTTTGCTACTATTTAGTTTAGCCCAATCTCCACTGTAAAGGTCCATGGACCTTTATTTATCCCTTATGAGCAAGTGAAGCGAGCGAGAATCAAGGCACTCTTCTTCCTAACAAGGGATATGACTTTTACCAATAAACATTTTTTCCATAATATCCTAAATACTTATAATTATTTTAATGGAAAGAAGGAAGGATATATCTAATAATTTTTTTTGCAAAGGTGTGCTAGTTAAGAGCAAATTTAAAGCAAAAAAATTTGGTGTTTTATTAACACTAAAAATGATACTTTTTAAAAACAAACTTACATGGGACCTATCGAAACGAAATTTCCTCCATATAGATGGCTTATGATGTTCTTCTGTAGCTTCAATATTGGAGGAAGATGCGTTATAATTTGGATTTGAAAATGTCAAGACATTTCTTCCATTATACATATATACTCGTTCACTTCGTTTATTTCTAAAAGCCATAATAAAAAATATTGTAATGTGAAACAAAACACAAAATGTGTGGCATTGTAAAATATTATTTTTGTTAAAAAAAAATTATTTCAATCCACAAATTGTTACAATATTATAGGTATGAAAAAATTAAAACAGAATACAATTCAACCTATGTGATAAAAATTTGTTTAATATCACTGATTTTTAAAAATAATATTTATCATAAAATTTGTGCAAAATATTTTTTTTTCCTTTACCCCCTCAATGGTGATGGTGATGACTGGGGTTAGCCTAATCTTGGGAGCTCTCTTATCCCCTTATATATCCTTTTATGGGAAGAGGGGAGTGGTGTTACAAATATTAACTATGTAACCTTCCTTCTATGATCAGCTCGAAGGAACCTTGAATCATGCCCTAAGCATGATATTAAGATTATTGCCAGTGATTTCAAAGTGAAAGCTGGAAAGGAAGATATATACAAACCTACAATTAAGCGAAATAGCCTGCATGATATCAGCGATGACAATGGAATCAGACTTATCAACTTTGCTGCATCACAAGACATGGTGATAGGAGGCTCCTAATTCCTGCACAGAAATATATATAAAGGAACATGGGTATTGCCAGATAGATCAACCATAAACCAAATTGATCACTTTTTGATCGGAAGGAGACACAAATCATCCCTGCAAGATGTAAGAGCCTATTGGGGAGCGATTATTGATTCCGATCATTTCTTGATAATAGCACACGTTTGAGCTCGAATAAAATTGCCAGAAAAGAACAGCTCTGGACCTAATCAACATTAATATATTGAAAGAACCGGAAATCCAGAAACGTTACCAGGAAGAGCTGGATGAAGGTTTACTTCTAAACGATGTACCTGATCTGGAAGTAAGTATGGAAAGTTGCTGGACAACTTGCTCTAAAATAGTGGAAGACGTCGGATACAAAGTACTCGGACCTCCAGAAAAAGAAAACCTATCTCCCTGGTTTGATAATGAATGCCACATTGCAACGGAAACTAAAAACCAGGCCTACAGAAGCATGGTTCAGGGAAAAACTAGGAATGCAGTTGAAGAATATCGTGTAAGAAGAAGAGAGGAGAAACGCATTCACCAGAAAAAGAAGAGGCAATACAAAAGAACTCAATTGGAAGAAATGGAAATGCTCAGAGTAGAAAACCGATTTCGTGAATTCTACCATAAAGTGAATAGAAGTAGAAAACCGTTTTCCACACGACAGATGACCTGCCTCAACAAGGAAGGAGAACTTACAACAAATAAAATAGAAATACAAGAGATGTTGAAAAATCATCTCTCCAGCCTTCTTAACTACAAAGGAGCAGATACAGTAGGTGAAGGACTGATGTCATTACTAGAAATCGATCAAATTACCCCAGACACAGATTTTGAACCTCCAGATGAAGAAGAAATAGAAGAAGCCATCAACAAATTAAAAAATCAAAGCAGTAAGCATAGATGGATTACCAGCAGAGTTACTCAAGTATGGAGGCAAAGGACTCATCAAATTTCTTCAAGATATAATATCCGCCATCTGGCTTAGAAAGGAAATGCCACTAAACTGAAGCAAAACTGTGATTGTACCAATTCACAAAAAGAGAGACAGGATGCTCGGCAGTAATTATATAGGGATATCCTTATTATCCACTTCATATACTACTTGGAGGTCTTCTCCAACATTCTGTTTCAAAGTTTGCTGCCTTAGGCGGAGAACATTTTAGGCCCATACCAGTGCGGTTTCAGGAAAGGGAAATCAACTGTTCACCAGATCTTCAGTCTTCGCACTATTTTGGAGAGAGGGCATGAGTACAATATCAAAACCCACCACTTGTTCATTGATTTCAAGGCAGCATACGACAGTATCAATAGAAATGAGCTATACAATGCCTTAGAATGCTTTGGAGAACCTGCCAAACTTATAAGGCTCATTAAACTTACAATGAACAATGTGCAATGTGTTGTGCGAATCAACAATGAAATGACTAAAGAATTCAGCTCATGTAAAGGCATAAGACAAGGAGACGCTTTGGCCTGTCTACATTTTAATCTGGCCTTAGAAAAAGCCATACAAAATGCAGGTCTTCATACCAGATGAACAGTGTTCAACCATCGTTACCAGCTTATGGCCTATGCTGATGACATAGATATTGTTGGTCGCTCACTAACAGCTGTGGCTGAAGCATTTTTAGCCTTAACCGAACCAGCAAAGCGACTCGGACTAGAAGTGAATAGCTCTAAGATGAAATATATGGTGTCAGGGGAAGCACCATTAGAAGGCCAAACGATCACAATAGGGTCATCCACTTTTGAGAAAGTAGCGAAATTTAGTTACCTGGGTTTGATTGTTACTCAAGAAAATGCAATCGATAGGAGGAGATCAAAAATAGAATTGTCTTGGCCAACCAATGCTGCTTTGGGCTTTGTAGACACTTCATAAGCAATTACCTCTCCCAGCAAACAAAGATAACGCTCTACAAAATACTTATAGGCCCAATACTCCACTACAGCTCTGAAACATGGACGATCCCGAAAAAGAGTAAACAGGATTTCCAAATATTCGAAAGAAAAGTGCTCCGACGGATATTGGGAGGAAAGAGAGTTGGAAGCGAATGGAGGAGAAGGAGCAACCACGAACTGTTAGATATCTACCGAGAGCCTGATGTCACACAAATCCTTCGGGCTGGTAGACTATGTTGGGCTGGACATGTGGCCCGAAAGGGAAATGAAGAGATACCAAGGAAGCTGATGACAGAGCGGATCTTCGGGAGTAGATGGAGGGGAAGACCGAAGCTATGATGGTTGGATGGTGTGGTGAATGACGCGCGAACTATGCTCGGCATCAGGGACTGGATGGTGGCTGCCAGAGACAGAGACGTTTGGAGGAAGCTGGTTGAGGAGGCCAGGACTCATCACTGAGTTGTAGCGCTGAAGTAAAACCTTCCTTCAATACAATGATATATTATTTATTTCATATTGTAACACTAATGAGGGTTTAAATACTTTCTATTGACATAAAATTATAATTCAGAAAGTCAAAAGTACAATAAGCGCAAATTAGTAACAATGTTACAAAATAGTAACTGACATTGAGAAACAGTGACTCAAAAGTAACCTTATGATTTGATGTTCAAGGTAAGACTAAGCCCCTATTCCATCGCTTCTATTAATCCTGAATGGAACATCCCAGAAAGGCCTGTATCATTCCGAAATATCTGGTCACATACTAATACATGAATGTAATGGTTCCAGAATATTCTAGGAATCGTTCGGTATAATAGAAATAATCATCTGTTTTTGTTTCATGTCACACTGCCCCCTCTTTAGAGACATTCTTTCTGGACATTTCTTTGTCACATGGGACTGCTCTCTGGGTGGTCTCTTTTTGAATATGCTGCACTTATCCTTCACTGTGGTTCCTCGCATAAGACGCTAAGCGATTGTGGTGAAACACCGTAGGCTTTCCTTTGGGATACTTGAAGACCCTGTCAATCACATCATTGATTTGCTTCTTAATCACATAGAGCCTCTCTCAGTTCTTCTATAACTTTGCGCAAAATTCTCATTTTTTCTGTGGATTGTAGAGCCAAACAAGTTCTCCTTCTTTGTATCTGCCCTGATCGGCTCTACTATCATATTTTCTCTCCAAACGATCACTGCGAAAAAGGTTGTTTCGAACTAGCTCAAGTGGGTTAAGCGTAGTTGATAGGCATGTGAGAAAACAGATATCGGAAGTAGATCCTGTACATAGCAAGCGAATATGCATAGCAAGCAGGTAAATCCAGCGAAGTAGTTCTTCACAACCTGGTCTCAAGGATAGAAAAATCCATAGACCAAAAAGAAATAACAATTGGCATCTTTGTTGATATCGAAGGGGCCCTTGGCAAAATACCATACAAATTCATTAAGGATGCTATGAGGAAAAGAAATATAGACAAAATCTCCTCCAGATGCATAGAAAGGATGCTGGAGGAAAGAATTTTGCAATCAGAACTGGGACAGACTAAATTTTGGATAAAACCAAAAGGAGTATGCCCACAGGGTGTTGTGATCTCACCCTTACTGTGGTGCCTAATAGTGGAGTCACTGCTAGTGAAACTAAACAATGCAGGCTTCTATTCACAGGGGTATGTAGGCGCATATAACATAGCAATCCTAATTGGAGGTAAACATCAAAGCATTTTATCTGACCTACTCTTGAATGCAACCGAAATTCTCAAAACTTAGTACAAAGAAAATGGATTAAACATCAATCCAAAAAAAAATATACATTTGTTTCTTTTCTGAGAGGAAAAAATCAACATCAAACTACCAAAAATAAATGGTTACCATTTGACACCCACTTAAGAGGTTAAGCATCTGAGTGTCATACTGGACCAAAAACTAAATTAGTCCAAACACAAAGAAAATACGACGGATTAAGCCCTTAAATGCCTATCGGCCTGCAAAAGAGCAATAGGTAAAAAATGGGGACTAAAACCAAAAATGGTTTATTGGCTGTACATAACCACTATAAGACCAATGATTTTATACTCAGCCCTACTTTGGTGACACAAAGCAGAATTTGAAAAGAATAAAACTGTTTTAAGTAAACAACAGAGGCTAGCATGATGACAGAAGCAATAAAAAGCATTCCAACAGCTGCTATGGAAGTGTTGCTAAACTTAACACCTCTGCAGATAGAAGTGGAAGTTGAAGCTATGAAATCCTCTTACAGGATTGTGAAGCAAAACAACTCCCCCAGAATAAACACTGTGGGAGGACACTGGGGTATATTCGGAAAAATCAGAAAAAATCAAGTGCTTTCCATGCACTCTGACTTACATGTTCGTGAATTTCAGGACATGAAATATCAAACCATAATCAATAAATTGAAACCACACAAACCTTAGAAAGTAATCAACTGCTATATGGATGTCTTGGTCACTAAAACAGGATCTGCAGCAGGAATCTGGAGAAATGAAAAACCCAGAGATGGTAATTCAATCTCATTGGGAAAATATGCTGTGGTCTTGCAATCAGAAGTACTAGCTATTTGCCAGTGCGCTTCAGAGCTGCTGAATGAAAGGGTAACCAACAAAAGGATAACCATCTTCACTGACAGCCAAGCAGCTATTGGTGCAATTAAAAATCATGGAACTAAATCAAAAGTCGTTAAAGCCTGCAACACACGCTCAATAGGTTAGAGTGGAATGGGTAACAGGACACTCTGGCATCCAATGAAATGAAAAAAACTGATATCTAGCAAGAAAAGGCTCAGCCATAAAACCCATAACCACAGAATCAGTAATTGGAATAAGCATAAGCTATGCCAAAAGAAGGGGAAATTTATGGAGCAACAAAAAAACAATATTGGGATGATAAAATACAATATCACATCAAATCTTCCTAGTCGGCTACTCTGGCAAATGAAGTAACACATTTTAAACCCAGAAAGAAAAGTAACACATTACTAAACCTTAAAAAAATTGAAAAAACTGGACACTGTAAACTCAACAAACATTTGCATAAACTCAAGCTAGCAGAGTCATCCACCTGTAGATTCTGTGGCAAAGAGAACGAAACAGCCCACCACATCATCTGTTGGTGTCAACAATTTGTAAAACTAAGATTTAGAATCTTTGGCCAGGAGAACTTACCTGACCCAGGCTCAAATGATCTATTCAATCCAACAAGTCTACTAAAATTTACTGATGTTCTAAAAATAATAATTTAGGACTCAGGCACTAACATAGGCACACAATAGATACTTTGTGGTCGTGGCGCATATAGCAGCAAACAAAAAAAAAGCTCATGTGTGTATTTTATTCTTTTCTGAAGTTGACATATAATCTTGACCGGATACATCCTTACTAGGTTACTAGGTCACAAGATAACCTCATTTCTCAAACAAAGAAAACTTTCGTAATAGTCTATCCAGAGGGTTCGTTTACTACTGATCGGTACGCCATAAGAAAGTACGGGATCTAACTGTCCTAATCCCATTGATGGTTGAAGGCTTCCTTGGAAAGGCATTTGACGGTGGTACATTCGTTCCACCATTCCACTACTGATCGATACGCCATAAGAAAGTACGGGATCTAACTGTCCTAATCCCATTGATGGTTGAAGGCTTCCTTGGAGAGGCATTTGACGATGGTACAGTTCATTCGTTCCACCATTCCACTACTGATCGATACGCCATAAGAAAGTACGGGATCTAACTGTCCTAATCCCATTGATGGTTGAAGGCTTCCTTGGAGAGGCATTTGACGATGGTACAGTTCATTCGTTCCACCATTCCATCAGACTATGGAAAGAGGGTTCTGGATTGACAGCCATCAATGTTCCCAACAATTAAGCAAGCTGCCCTCTATCACTAAGAAGTTCCATTGTACCCAATATGCATTCAAAATTGGTGAGAACGGTGATATTTCCTGCTAAGTTGGACAATGATTGGCTCCCTTCCAATCTTTTTTAACTTATTGGTTAGATGATAGTTGACCGGATATAGAATTAGGTAGAGAATAGTCCGGGGAGGCGGTCAATAAAATACAAAATAGTGTAAAACTATTTTATTGTTGCCGACGTTTCGACCCAACTATGCAGGTCTTCATCAGGGCTAAATAAACAAGACACAGACAACAGTATGAGTAATTAGGACAAAGAAAAAAAAAAAAAAAAAAAATTTTTTTTTCTGACATTCTCCCACTCCGACTAAAGTGTACCCTGCTCTGACCCTCACTTTGGCCGAGACATCCATCCCTGTCATAAGGTAAGCTCCTCTATTAACTATTATTATAATCCATCATATATTAATCCCTCTTCTAATCTGCCCCATTTTGCCACCATTTCTACCCATAGTACGCCATTCTCATAACATATCCACTATTATGTACCTTACCTCATCTTATCACACCACCCATACTATCAGTATCAACGGCATCAGTGTTAACAGTATCAGTGTCAATAGCCATATTACAACCATGTGTTATAAATTATATGCTTAACCTTAAGTTCACAGTCATTTATAACTTATAATGTCAGTTCATATTCTTTGTTTTTTATATTTTTATATTTTATCTTTCAGTTCATATTCTTTGTCCTAATTACTCATACTGTTGTCTGTGTCTTGTTTATTTAGCCCTGACGAAGACCTGCATAGTTGGGTCGAAACGTCGGCAACAATAAAATAGTTTTACACTATTTTGTATTTTATTGACCGCCTCCCCAGACTATTCTCTACCTTTTTTAACTTAGTATCATTTTCTTGACAATCTCAAATCTTGTGAGAGGTCCATTCTTCACCGACTACTCCATGGACTTAACAATGACCAGGAGTTCCCACCTGGTTATGCAATCATTATGCTCCAGTTTTGACAGCGTCTTGCTGAAATAACCGAGAACCTGTTCCTGGTCCTCCTGTAATTGTCCTATACCATCTATGCTGGCATGGATGAATAAGGGAGGATGAATGGATGAAGGAGGATGAATTCACCTCCAGAGACTGGATAGCCCAATATTAGGGCCAAGGTCAATCGTTCTTCCAAGGCTTTGAAGGCTTCTTGATACTCGTCATTCAGCTGAAAGGTCTATCTTCTTTGTTGACTCAGAGGCTCCCCAAACTTCCTTACATATCAGTGGTAGTAGAAACAAATGCCTAGGAAGCTTAGAAACTGTTGTTTATTGGCAGGAGTGTTGATTGACCGCTACACCTTCTTTACTAACGATGTGTCCTAAATAGATGACATTTGTCTGGAGAAGATAACACTTCAAAAGCATCAAATTAGCCGCTTTTGATCTCTTGAAAACCTCTTCAAGATTGGAGGTGTTCCTCAAACTTCTGGCTAACCACTATCGAGATATATGAGGCAAATCTTCCAGGATATGCCTCTTAAAATGTTCTGCATCAGGCATTCAAAGGTTGCTGGAACATTGCAGAGGCCAAACAGTAAAATCATGAATGTCCAGAGGCCCGACCTAGATAAATGCAGTCTTTTCCTTGTCAGCAGGGTCCATCTCCACTTGCCAGTATCTGCTTTTCAAGTTCGTAGTTGAAAACCATCTGGATCCTGCAAGAGCATCATCATTTCTTGGCAATGGGTAGCTGTCCTTTTTTTTTTTCTCACGTCCTTAAGCTTCAGGTAATCTACACAGAGCAGGTGGGTCTACTCCGGAGGGGCCCATGGGCTGCATGATGGCTCTACCACTCCGTCCCTTACCATCTTCTCAAGAGCATTCTCAGGCTCTTCCTTCTTGACTTAGGCAAATCACCATACATACAGCTTGACCCATAACCTCTTGCGATTTATGTAAATTAGTAATTAAAAAAAATCTGGTGTGATGCGCGCAACACACAACTTTCACTTATGAACTTACTTAGATTAGAAATTGACATGTTTCAATAATATGTAAACACCACACATTTCCTCATTTATATGCTTATATTTGTATATCTCCATAAGTTATAATGTAAAACTTGAAAGTTCTCAGTACTTTTCGATTCATTATTACTTATTTCTTTTTTTAAGGGAACTAATTTCATCAACAGTCGAGTTTTTTTTTTTTTACTGCAAGGTTGTTTTTTACAGTGATTAGCTTTTTGTAAATATATTGTAAAGGTGAATTGATAGGAGGTGTATTTACGACTCATAGTAAAGTTTTCTCTTAAGCCTTTCTGGAAATGGAGAACGATTACACTGGTCAACAAAATAAAAGAAATTGTTTGTTTCCTGGGATTTTTTTATTGTTTCTATCTCCATGTGAAACATATGTTTTAAATATGAAAACAATTTTTCTCTAACAGCTTTTGTTTTTGAGTTTCAGGTTATTAATCTTATTTAGTGTTTTTACTCAGATTTTCGTTTTTTATTGGAAAGTAAAATATATTTTGTTCTTTTCGATATGCCTTTGTTCAGACAGTGTTGTGTGCTCAATCCAGATTATTTTTGATATATTTGTAGCGAATATATATTTGAAAAATACCGAAAACCTATTTCAAATTTTGTAAAAATTGCTTATCATCAATACTTTAAAATATATTTGAATAATCAGGACAAGCCATGGGTTCCACATATTGTTTGCCAGAAATGTGTCGTGTGTCTATGGTTATGGTCCAATGGGAAAAGAGATGCAGTGAAGTTCGAAACTCCCATGATTTGGAGTGAACCTCAAAACCATCAGGACGACTGTTACTTCTGCGTTGTGAAAATAAATGAAATTAACCCCGGAAATCGAAGTAAGTGGTCTTATCCAAACTTATCTTTTGCTCAACGACCTCAATTAAAATCACGACAGGCACAACCTAGTACATCTAAATTTTCTGATGACTCAAATCTCTGCAAAAAAAATATATCAAGTGATGACTCTGATCCAGACTACAAATGTAGTCTTTCAGAACCTCAACCATTTAATCAGAAAGAATTAAATGACTTGGTGAGGGATCTGACTTATCAAAAGAATCATCTGAAATTTTAGCATCTCGTTTAAAAGAAAAAAAACTTGCTTACTCCCGAATGCAAAATCCTTTTTATCGTTGCCGAGAAAAGAATCTGTTACCATATTTTTCTCAAGAGAAGGATTTAGTCTTTTGTAACGATGTTGGTGGACTTTTTCAACAGATGGGTTTGAAAAACTACAAGGCCAGGGACTGACGTATCTTTATGGACAGCAGCAAAAGAAGTTTAAAGTGTGTTTTGCTCCATAACGGTAACAAATGTGGATCCGTACCTATTGCACATTCGACGACTCTGAAAGAAGAATACACAAATATTTCAAAGGTTATGGAAAAAATTAGGTATCAAGACCACAACTGGGCCATTTGTGTAGATCTAAAATTGGTTAACATCCTTCTAGGTCAACAGGGGGGGGGGGGGGGGTAAACAAAGTTACCTTGTTTTCTGTGCCTCTGGGACAGTCATGACAAACAACACCATTGGTCACAAAAGGTTTGGCCAGAACGGGAAGAGCTGAAAGTTGGTATAAAAAATGTTATAAACATGCCTTTAGTTAACCGAGATCGCATTATACTTCCACCACTTCATATTAAACTCGGCATAATAAAACAATTTGTGAAGGCGCTTGACAAAAGTGGCGGATGTTTCAATTTTCTTTCAAATAAGTTTCTAGGATTGAGCACTGAAAAATTGAAATCCGGTATTTTTGATGGGCCACAGATTAGGCAACTCATGAAGGATCCTGATTTTGTCAAATCAATGTCTGAGGTTGAATCAAAAACCTGTAACTCATTTTTTTTAGTTATAAATAGTTTTCTAGGAAATAATAAATCTGATGACTATGCCCAGCTTGTTGAGACTATGCTACTGAACATGCAAAACCTATGGTGCAGCATGAGCATAAAAATCCACTTCCTGCACTCGCATTTAGACCGGTTCCCAAAAAATCTGGGCGATTTTAGTGAAGAGCAGGGTGAAAGATTTCATCAGAACATTCGGATTATGGAAGAGCGTTATCAGGGAAGGTGGGACTCACACATGTTGACCGACTATTGATGGAGTTTGCAAAGAGATCTACCTAAAGCCGTTTATTCAAGAAAATCCTATAAAAGATAATTTGATTGTGTTCAATAATATTTTTTTAACATTGTTTATTAATTTCCTTGCATGGCTCTGTCAAAACAGTGAAAATTCATATTTCACAAAATAAAGCTATTAGCAATTTCCCATCATTTTTTTCATGCTCAGGGCCTTTGAAATACCCAATAACAGTAAAAAAAATTAAGGAAACAAAAATTGTGTTGACCAGTGTTATTGTTCCTCTAAAATCACTTTTTATTGCCTTCAGAAATTTATTATGGAACTAAAGTTTCTATTGACATAAGGTAAATAAAAAGTTTGATAAAGGAACAAAACATAATTCATATTACTGAAACTAACTCCGTTTTAAAGATAGAACAGTAATAACATGACTATGACTGTAAAGAAATAATGAATTAAGTGAAATATTTCATCAACTTTATTAATTATAGGTACTACTGCTATGTTACTGCTGGGTGTGGCCAATCTGGCACCACTTAGAGTGTCCCCAATTTTGACTGATAACGACCCGCTGGGTTTTTTTTTTATCTAAGAGCGAGTCTTCTAATAACCTAATCATCTTCTAATAACCATTAAACAGAATTGATAATCTATTGGGGTAGGTGCAAAAATAAAGAACTCCAACCAATTATTTTGCTCCTTGAATGAAAGAAAAGCTTGTTTACAGAAGCTTTGATTATGTAAGATCATGATTATGAACTTTGATAATATTGAACTCCTTTCCAAACCTATAGTGCATTGAGACTACATGTGTTAAGAGTGCTATATTAGATTTCAGTTGGTAGATATGTATTTCAATCTAATCAAATTCAATCTAATCTATATTGATACCACAGAAGGCAGTGAATTTAGTAAAATCACATAATATTAAACAACTGACTAACACACATTTCCCCATTTCACCTTATGTACATACGAGGGTGTGGCAATTAAATAACGAGACTGACGCTGCTACAGAAGAAGTGCGCATGCGCCAAACGCCAGCAACCAACAGCTGTTATCGTGAAGCCTTCTCTTTCGAATGTAGTGCCTCTCGCTTCTGTAAACAAATCAGTACAGCCGTAGCCTTCGTTCGCATTAGAGTTGTTTTTTTGTTTCGCCGGAAAAATGTTAAGTGTAACAGTAGAGCAACGAATTGTTGTGAAATTTCATGTGAAACTTGGAAAAACCGCTAATGAAACTTATAATTTATTGAAAGAAGTGTATGGCAATGAATGTTTATCATGTGCACGTGTTTTTGAGTGGTTTAAGCGTTTTCAAGATGGCCGAATGAGCAAATCAAAATTCAAAGCAATGTTGATTGTTTTTTTCGATATTCATGGGATTGTGTACCTTCACTGGGTTCCTGAAGGTCAAATGATTAATCAACATTACTACCTTCACGTTCTTGCTGAACTCCGCGAAAGAATAAGGAAAAAACGACCTGAATTGTGGAAGGACAAGTCATTGGTTCTCCACCAAGACAATGCGCTGGCTCATTCCGCATTGTCTGTTAAGAGGTTTCTAGCCAAATTCAGCATCCTAGTGTAAGACCATCTGCCTTATTCGCCGGATCTTGCGCCGTGCGACTTCTATCTGTTTCCTAAGGTGAAATATGCATTAAAAGGAACAAGATTTGAGTCTGTTGAAGCTGTGAAAGAGAAAGCGGCACGCGTCCTGAAGGAGCTGACAGAAAAAGACTTCCAGCATTGTTTTGAACAATGGAAGATTCGCATGGAGCGTTGTAGGGATAGAGGAGGGGTGTATATTGAAGGTGATAATAAGTAAAAATGTATGAAATAAAAATAAAATGTTTTACAGCGTCAGTCTCGTTATTTAATAGCCACACCTCGTATACTCGAGAAACATTGGGAAATAAATCAAGATGTGCAGCAAGCGGGAGTCAAAAGCTAGGATCTAATAAAGCTAATATAGAAGCCTAACTGAAGAGGACACGATGGGAGTTCGCTTCTATTAAGGGAAAATAACCTGTCAAAGAAAAAAAGGGCCATACCCAAAAGTAACATTGCAATAGCGTTACCTAATTAAATTCAATTTAGTTTAAAATCACTATACCTGAAAAAATGCTAAGGTGACTAAATACATAACAAATTAACTTTGTTACCTACTGCCTACATATTACATTCTACAACAGAAAATGATCAGAAAGTAGTTACCTGCGATACTGATTATAAACTATGCAGCCTATTATAGATATAATGATAACTGAAATCACTACTCCAAAGATGATGAGGGTAGCTAGGGAATTCTCAGGTTTTACCTCCTTTGTAACAAAGCCAGTACCTAATGGGTCAAATCCAACATCCCATTCAACCCTTGAAGATGGTTCTGTGAAAAGATAAAATGAATATAGAATATGTTAAAAAAAAAATAAATAATTATTAGACTTAATCATGTTGACCACATAATAAATTTATGAAGTGATGTGTGGGAGAGATGTAAAAAAATAAAATAATAATAAAAAATAATATATATATATATATACTGTATTATCATGCAACAGTATAACTGTGTCCAAAAATCCAGATTTTTATGTCAAATAGAAAGATCAATATGTACAAATCTATGTGATTAGTTTTCTAATAGTAAATATAAAATTAAAAGTGTATGTTTGAGTTTTTTTTAAAAATAGGTGGGAAGTTGGAATGTTTTAGCCAGTTATCTGGTACTTTTGCAGGGCAGTAATAGTTAATATTAGTTATTAGTTGTTATAAATTAACTCCAGTCAATAGTTTTTGTCAGTGAATAACTCGGACAGTTAGTTGGAAAAAGATATAGCAGAGTTACCAGACATTCAAAGCAAATATTACGAAGTTAAAAGTGAAATGAATCTTTGAGCAAGCTCATGCTTTAGTGAACCATGAATAGTAAATAAATAATATATGCATACTAGGATAAAATAGAGTATGCAAAATATTACAAAGCTCCTAATTTTGTATTATTGTACATTTAAAAAACAAAAAAAAACAAGTGAAATTATTGTTTTATCTAAGTCGTTATTTGGTCATTTCACTCATTTTAAAATTGGAATAATACATATCATAATATGGAACATATTTTATAGTCCCCAAACCCGCAATTAAGAAGCTGATTTCGAAAAAAGTGTCTGTTTGAAGAAAGATCTTATAGCCAGAAAGTACTCATTTCATAGACAACAAATGTTAACGGCTGCCACCTCAGATCAGTTGCTATCAAATTTTATTCGCAAACAAAATCGAAATTTTCCAAATTTTTTCAATTTTTCATTCATAACTCGAAAACAAGTTGTCACAGAGAAAATTTTGATCTCTTTAGAACAAAAGGCATAAAATTTCACAAAAAAATTGCTTTTCTTTACTAGAAAAGGCTATACTATTGCAAATAGAATGATATATTTTGTGTTTATTTAAGTTTAGTGGTTTAGCTGGGTTTGGAACATCAAAAATCTGTATTTTTTACAATTTTAGTGGAAACCGTTTCCCAATGCCTATAACCAAAACTAAGGTGCGATGCAAGCAACATACAAATTTTACTTATGAAGTTACTTAGATTAGAATGTGTTTTGATTGACGTGTTTTGATATTATGTAAACACCATTCCTCAATACATTTTCCAAAATTTATATGCTTATATTTGTATATCTCCATAAGTTATAGAGTATCTTTATTGCAAAACTTGAAAGTTCTCAGTATTTTTAGATTCATTATTGCTTATTTCTTTTTTCCAAAGGATCTAATTTCATCAAAAGTCGAGTTTTTTTTACTGTTTGCTTGTTGTTTACTGCAAGTTGCGTTTTGTAAATATTACATGAAGGTGAATCGATAGAAGGTGTATTTATGCTTCTTGGTAAAATTTGTCTCTTATGCCTTTCTGGAAACCGAGAACGATTACTGTTCCTCTAAAATCACATTATATGGCTTTCAGAAATCTATTATGGAACTAAAGTTTCTAAACTAGAATATAATTAACTGAAGATTATCTTATACCATATCTTTTTCATACCTTAAATGCTTTAAATAATATGAACATCAAGTATTTACTAAAAGGCAAACTAATTTTTTTTTATTGTTAAATAAAAGTTTTTATTTGTGATACTATGGTAATGCAAGCATAATACTCCATCGCGTCTGATGTTTTAATACTCTATTTATTTATTGAAAACTTCATTTAGTTACCAATGAAATCAATAATTTCCATTATGTTCCAAAACACTTACACTACTCTTTCCCAAAAATAAAATGCCTTTACACAAACAATGGTCTGTCATGAAAGGCGTACTGCGCATGTTTGGGTACAATGTTTTTTATGAGTTGCCGGAGTCTTTTTTTCTACTGTATATGTTTACTTAATCTGTTTTTATATTTTATATTTAGCCATCTCTTATTTTTAGGCATAGTGGGAGGCAGTTAATTTCTCTATATAAACAAAATCAAAGGTACCTTATAGTAAGAATAAAGTTACCTTAACCTTTTAAGCTCCCTTAGAACATTTTTATATTGATAAAACTTATCAGATATTAAAGTACTCTTGATTATCATTAAACAGTGCGTTTTTGATCAAAATTGTTACAGCCATTTTTACAATATGAGACAAAATTTATTAAATAAAATGCCCCTCCGTTTGACCAATTTTGATGAAATTTTGGCTGTCATATTGCGGGCATATAGGTAGGTACATTAAATATTCAGTTTGATCAAAATTGTTGAAGCTGTTTTTAAGAAAATAGAAAAAAACTTGAAAATGAGACAAAATTTAATAAAGTGCTCCCTTCATTTGACCAATGTTGATGAAATTTTAGCTGTCACATTGCCGGCATATACTTACACCAAACACTCTTTTTGATTAAAATCTTTAGCCATTTTTGAGAAAATTGAAAAAAAAAAAACAACTTAAAAATAAGACGAAATTTGATAAATAAAGTGCCCCGTCCGTTTGACCTTTGAAATTTTTGCTGTCACATAGCGTTTATATACATGCACCAAATACCTAATTTCAAGTTCGTACGGTTTATAGATTTGAGCTAGTCTGTTGACACACACACACACACAGTCCATTTTGCGGGACTTGGTCATTTGGACTCAGGGGACCCCAAAACATGTATTTCCGTTGAAAATTTTTTCATCCAAAATTTTTCACGATCGCAATACTTCCCTTTGTATATATTTCATATAGGTAAGTGAAAGTAGAAACATCTGGTTTAAATGAAAAATGTTTTAGATAAAAGTTGCAGAGTAGCAAATTGAGCATGGAAAAGCTCCTATCACACAATATTAGCTAAATCCTGCATGGAAATACAAATAAAAAGGTGAAAGTATTCATTGTGCTTACTTCCGGCTAAGGCTTCGGTTTTTGAAGTATCAGGGGATTGATAAAATATTCATAAAAATAACTACTAAGACAGGTAGGTGCTTGGCAAAATTAATCTTTAATTTTAACAGATGGAAGAAGGTTGTTTAGTAATTCAAAATGTTTTATACTTAAAAAACCGAAGTCTTAGCAGGAAGTAAGCACTATGGATTCTTCCTTTACGGATACTTATTTTACTTTTATTGGTATTTCCACGCAGGAGTTACCTGAAGTTGTATGTAAGGAACTTGCTTCATGCTGAATTTGACACCCTGCAACTTTTATCTTTATAAATCTTTATCAGATACTTTTTTGGCCCTCAGCTCCCAGAGTATTTACACTACTAATGGAGGTAGATGGTTGATCGTAGAAGTTTATGTGATGGAAATGGTTGGGCGTGCGGTTTATGCTGACATTTCGACCCGAGATTCTGGTCTTCATCAGGGCTGTCAAGTCCACTGGTATAGAACGGCTGCCTTCTACTGACTAAATATGTGAAGTGACGGCCAAAAAATCATTGAAATCCAAAATTGATAAAACGGAGGAGCACTTTACTTAATCAATTTTGTCTCATTTTTAAGTGTTCTTTTATTTACCAACTCAAAAAAGGCTATAACGATTTTGATCAAAAACACCCTGTTTAATAATAATCAAGAATTCTTCAATATTAGGTAAGGTAATGTTCTGAGAGAGCTTAAATGGAAAAGGTACATTTGATTTTGTTAATATGGAAAAATTAATTGTCTCTCATTATGCCTAAAAATAAGAAATAGATAAATATGAAACACGAAAAAAAAAAAAATCAATAAAGATATAGAGGAGAAAAATATAAAAATGCTTGGAGAATTCTAAAAAGACATTGAACACACGCATGTGCAGTATGCCTTTAATGACAGACCATTGTTTATAAGTAAAAGCATTCTGTACATGGAAAAGAGTTGTCAAGGTGTTTTGAAACATTCTTATTTAAAGGAAATTATTTGTTTGCGTGGTAACTAAATAAGTTTTCAACTATTAAATAGAGAATTATAAACACACACACACCATTTTGCGGGACTTGATTGTTTGGACTTAGAGTACCCAAAAACCTGTATTTCCGTTTAAAACAAAAATTTTCAAGATTGCAAACAGCTCCCAGACTATTTACACTACTAATGGAGGTAGATGGTTGATCGCAGAAGTTTATGTGATGGAAATAGTTGGGCATGCAGTCAAATATATATATTTCATACCCTTACTATATATTTCATATATGGGTCATTTTCCCTGAGAGGGCCAAACACTGTCTCCGATGTATTTTGAAGCCCCCTCACGAGTTTGGCACATTAAAACAACCTCTAATTATGCTTTCTGACTTGCTCTGTCAACTAAATAGTGTTTTACTCATATAACATTAAAAACTAAAGGTTGAATTTCAATGGCCTGGGGAAATCTCCTTACCCCGCCATGTCACTACTCCAGTTTCCAAACTTTATGCTCGTCTCTGAATTGACAATTGACGCTTTTCGAAGTTTTTATAACTGTGGTGCGGTTCAAAACATCTCAAGATTATAATATGAGGTATGCGATATTTTTAGAAATGATAGAATGGTATATAGAGGAGGGAAAAGGCTTGTCCCCGTTGTTAGGGTTTTTCAACCGCTTTTTTATGTAGAATATACGTATTCTGGCGGTTTTAACCATTACAGGTGACTGCGGCTTCTGCTTAAGAGTAGGATTACATCTAAGGTAACAGCTCTTTTTGCCACCAAATGTTTTCAGGCACTGTAGAACCGTCAGGATAACATTGTTGGTGCTGCGGCGGGAGGCGGCATACAAACCGTGTCATTTTCCCGCCCGTAGGCACTTAGAAGGTAATTGTATCGAAATTTTTTCATTGCTTTCTTCTTTTAGCGCACGTTGAGAAGTTTCTGACGGTCTATCGTTTTTTCAAAAAAACAACTATATTTATTTAGTGAAGCAGAAAAAATGGATGGTCATACAATACAATATCGGGTGTCATTTTCCGGCCCGCATTTACTCGGAGAGTTTTGGCTTTCTACTTTTAAAGCTTGATGAAACGTTTCGAACGTCTATAATTTTGTCAAAAATAGCCTCTCAAACTCTGATGTCATGATTCAGCCTCTACGGACTTGGAAAGTAATTGTATCAAAAATGTTTTGCTGCTTTTTGCTTATAGAACTCATTGAGGCGTTTCCGGGGACTCATTTCAAAAGCATCTGTATTTAAGTAGTAAGCGAGAAAAAAATGGATGATCATAAAGTTTAGTGTAAGGCTGTTAGATGGCTTAGGATTTTGGTCATCTTTAAAAAAAGAAAAAAAAAAAAAAAAGAAAAAAGAAAATTAAAACAAAAAACATTACAAAAAACTCAAGAACAAAATATATTTAACCCGTAACCACAGGCATGATGTTTTGTAACGCAACAACAGGCATGCAGTCTCCCTGACTCCTACCCTTCATCACCCCCTATGTGGCGTCTCAATCACCACTAGCGCTCTCTTTGTAGGGGGGTATTTCTTATAATACATTCCTCTCAATGACAAATTTTGCAAAAGTTGACAAAAGTTTAAAGGAAATAGATAAAATTATAAAAACTTTTTTTTTCTATTATTTTTTTAACTTTTCAATCAACGTCCTTTGTACAGCAAATTTTTGGAAAATTGTAAGTATCATAAAATTTAATTGTAATTTGAAGATACACAGATCAACATAAACAAATTAAACCAGCAAAATAAACAATATAATTGGAAAAATAAAAGCAATGAATATCAGCTATTACACAAATACAAAAAAAAAATATATTTTTTTTTAAACCTTTTTTTAAGGTTACAAAATACGTCCAAAAGTTCAATATAAGTATATAATATAAAAGAGAGAAATTACATGCTTAAAAATATCACAACACATTAAACAATTAAAAAATAAAAACACCCTTTTTTCATATAATCTTTTAAAAATGTGTTGCTAGTCATCATTTTCATCGTATTATACATGTATGTTGACCTAAAAATTTGTGACAAATTGGAACTGAACAATTTTGTAAACAAATTGGTATGGCCCAGAGGTAAGACTGGTAGGATATCTTCGTTTTTTTGGGACATGATTGGTAGGTCTTCCGGGGATTGAGTTTTTCTTTATAAATTTGTCTTATTTTCGAACCTTTAACAATAAAATTTTTGAGGTTTCTGGACAGTTTTGCCCCTAGATAACTATTATATAAAGTAACACTTGATTTTGTATAAGCACAATTAAGGAATACCGAGAATTAATACAATTTAAAAGTAATAGAATGACTTTACAAAGTGACACTTTCATAGTCTTGCGGTCAGAGGGACCGCAACTAAACTTTAATCTCAAATAACATGTGCACTATGAGAATGCAAAGGTAAACAAAACACAGTTGGCCTCAGCCAATTAGATCTACTAGGAATCAAAGCATCTTAACTGTGCCTGGTCTCGGGGACCCCATGCCTGCGGTTACGGATTAAACGAACACACAGCACATTTTATTTTTTACACACTTACGAGATTTTTTTTTTTTTTTATAAATAATAAATGCACCCTGTTCTTGTATAACCAAGCATTGGAGGTCAATCAGTGTTATGTAAAGAGCATCCCTAAATATTTTCCAGACGTTAATTCGACATTTTCAATTTCAAGAATTCCAAGTTCAGATTCGCCCTTTCTGGGAAAATGACCCATATAGGTAGGTGAAAGTAAAAAAGTTCATTTAAGAATTTGTAATGGCATGATGGATAAATAAACCAATCCTTTAATACATGGCTTTGATTGTTTATATCTGCGTATTTATATCTAAATCTTAGATTTATTTAAAAAAATAAAAATTCTAAAATTTTAAAACATTATTCCAACCTGTAGAGCATTTTGGATCCTTAATATCAGGGCAGGCACAGACATATCCATGGCTGCCCCTAAAGAGACACAGATGAGTACAATAGCCATTTCGAATAGAACACGGATTCATTCCTTGCTGCTTAGCTGTAGAGACTGCTTTGATATCCAAAACTCCTTCAACATGGCCAGGCAGTTTGGTTTTTTCCCTACCACTCTCTGCATCTGCTTGCTCTATTCCCTTTTCATACCAATCTGTCCAGAAAATATAGTCCCCATACTAAAAGGATAAATTAAACGGATATGTAAATATAATTAATAAGTTAAGATTTGAAATATTTAGATGAACCAATCTAGTTCATGTTATATAAACTATACCTGTTTATGTTATCTATTTATAATAAAATAAGTCATATATATAAATTAATGCAGATCATTACAGGTTAAGAAGAAAAAATGTCAGGAATTCTACACCGAATTTCCAACAAAAAATTTCTATCATCCATTTTTTAAATAAATCGGTGATTTTATGATTTTAAATTAGTAGTGGTTATTTTATTGTAAATAATAAAATTATAGTTCAAAAAAAAATTTAACTTCTTTTTTTTTTTGCCAAAAGAAGTTGATTTTCATTGAGCATTGCTATTTAGTTAAAAAAATAAATTGTGTTGAGTATCTAATAATATTAGCAAGAAGGAACCTTGTAGAAAAAATAAATAAATAAAAACAGTATATTTTTTACTGGGTCATAACCCGTGGTATTTTTTTGTACCACCAAATATTTTTTGCCAAACCACATCTTTTGAATTCTATTCATAATGTATTGTCGAAAATGTTCTAAAACTCAACTATTCAGTGGCATACCTGGATCATTTAAGCCCAGGCTGGATTAATTTTTTTTTTTTTTTTATTTACTTCATTACCAGTTTATATTATTTATGTATTATTTAGATATTTTTTATGAGTTATGATTTCTATCAGCTTGTTATTTCATGTACATTTCAACTTTTAAGCCTTCCTAAATTAAGGGGGTATGATTTAACTTCCAGTGGGGACCAGGATTACAGGGAAGCAGAGTTAGGCAGTAGTTAACTACATTTGTAATTAACTATCCAGACAACTACTTGTAGTTTGTAGTCGGAAGCACACAACTACTATCTTGCAACTACCAGTTAAGTAGATGTAGTTCCAAACCACAACTGACAAAACAAACAAAACATAAAAAAAAATAGAGTAAAAAGATCAGTGGATTTGTGATACAAACCTAGTATGAATACTTTACGGATGCTCAAAATAGGAACCAAAAATCATAAGAAATTTTTAATTCTCGATACTGAAAGAAAAGCAGTGTTTTCAATTCTGGTTACTTAACCATCATTATGGACTTGATTGCAAGATATATTTTCTTATTTTATCAATAAGAGAAACTGGTCTTATTGTTTGTTTAACGTCACTTTATACCACTAAGGCTAATCGGACGATGCTATAGAGGGAGTCCTAAGTTTGGCCTATCCAGGTATAATTAGGATTGGGATCTTTAACGAGTACCTAGCAACGTACAGGCTTGGGAACTCCATTTTACGTTCTATCCGAGGGACGGCATAGCCAATGATTTTTTACTCCCATTAAAAATTCCAAGGGCCACCGTTAGACACAAACCGCGACCTTTAGTATTGTAGGTTGCCATGCTAACCACGAAAAACTTGTCTTTACATCAGCCATTATAAGTTTTTTTTTTTTAAGTTAAATAGTTTTGGTCCCATTTCATTAAGTAGAGTCAATATTAGAAATCTGGATATTTTATAGTATTCTGTATACTCAACTTTGATTTACTTGCACCTACTATGCCCAAAATTACTGTTCCCATTGTAAAGAGACCGTTAAAGAATTTAGTGATAACAGATTTGCAACCATGCATAACAGGAGGCACCAAGGCTAGTTGGCTAGCCAATTAGTCAAAAAAGGAAAGGCAATGATATGAGAAAGAAAATGATCTTTTCTTAAAATTCATGATCTTTTGGATATGGTAGTAATGAGAGCCTTGCGTTGCCAAGTAACCAGACTTCCAGCAGCCCATGCATGATCGAATATGTCCGATATATCGAATAAATAAATTTAATTTAAATGCTTTCCTACATAAAAATAAAAATTCAAATAGCAATAATTATTTTTATTTATATTTGAATCAGTCATTTGGAAAAGGAGTTATATACATTATTTCCGCATAATAACTTTTTGATGGATTCATGTTCTCTGAGCGACTACTCATCGATTCCGTACAAAAATGTGGCGAATTAAGCTTCACAAGGCATTATCTCCGCAGACGAAACCTAGCATTCACTGCAACCAATGCCCTGGTCCTTCTTTTCGTCTTGGTTCTTACTTAATTGCGAGGTTGGGGACTATCAACAAATATATTGTGCAGCAGTGGTTCCTGAAGCTTCGCTGAGGAGATTTTGACTGGGAGAGACAAGGAAGGTCATGGCAGCGATTCTGTAGTTTATAACAACCAGCAGAGGTCAATATTGGATAAAAATCCCACCGAAACTATTCAAGAAATGATGGTTAACCTCTGCATGAACCAATCGTACGCCTCTTGTAGGTAATTGGTAAGTCAAAAAAGTTGGCCAAGTGGGTGAGCCTAACCAATTAAATGACAACCAAAAAAATAGCTGCTATGAACTCTATCCCATGGTTTTGACACGCAATAAAACAATCAATTTCTCAATTGCATTATGATATTTGATGAAAAATGGAACTAATTCTATGCAACAGAAGGCGTTTTAGTCAAAAGTAGGACAAAGATAAACAACCAATATATTTCCTAAAACCCAACTTGCACCCAAACAAAGTTATAGTAAGTGTCTGGTACCCTACTGTCGGTGTTATCCTCAATAAAAATGATTCCCAAAGTTGGGGGCGAAGTGATGAAGATTTCATGGCAAATCTTAGCTATTTTTGTGAAAAGTGCTCCCTAAAAATGATAGGTTAGGAAAGAATCATTGTCTTCAAAGTGATTAGCCTTAAAAACAAAATGGAAGGAACTTGTTTTAATAATTGACAGTAAAGGTTGTTGTTAAAAAATGCACAGTTATAAACACAAATGGGGAAGTATAGCACCGGTCTGCAAACGTGGTAGTATATCATAGAATATACAAAAAATACAGTAAGTGTAGAAGTTTCTAATGCTTGATACTCAGTGTGATAACTTATTGGGGGGAGAATATATTACTGTGTGTGCCTTGAGTTTTATTTAAAATTAAAAATTTATTTTATATGAGCATTTATTTCATTTCGGTTGATGATATGTTTTGAAATAGTGTTAAATACAATTTGTTCCCTTGATTCTCATGCAGTCAATTACTTTTTTAATCTTGGCATGATCTGTATGGCATGATATCAATTTATATTCAATAACGATTAAAACTTTTTATTGCCAATAAAAGTAGTTGTAGTTGCAGGTCTATAATTCCAATTACAACTATTAGTGGTAATTGTAAAAGAGCAACTACTTTTTAAGAATTAAAGTAGTTTTAGTTGTGGTCCGCTAACTAAAAATTATAAGAGTAGTTGTAGTTGCAACTATTTTCCAAATTTTAGTTTTGTAATTTGTAGTTAAACTGCTTTTTGCCCAACTGGGAAGTAGGGGGTCAGGATTTAACTACTTATTTCACTCACCTCTCACTAGGTAAATAAACATAAAAACATTTGTACTTTTAAGAAACCAAAAATCATAATAATAATAATAATAATAATATATTACTAGAATTTGCTTTTAACCCATTCATGGCTCCAGACGAGATATCTCGCGAAACAAAGTCGGTCCCCACACGCTAATGACGAGATAACTCGTCAAAGGCTGCCATTCCCCACACGCTAGTAACGAGATATCTTGCAATTGGTTTTCCACTTATTTACCGTCCTCAGCTTCACAGGAAATAAGTTGTCGTGACTGAGGCACACCGGATTCACGGAGATATAATAAATAGATCTTGCGGCCGCTAGGCTGCAGGGGTATCACTATTGCGGGAAAACCCCTGTCATCTGGGTCGGCCGTTCTGGGAAGCCCGGCTCACCCCTTTTTACCTGCTAATTTTTTTTTTTCTGTCTCTTACCGTCAAGGGTATGAAAGGACATATTTTGCTATTATTCATTCGAGTCCTAGACGGTCTGAGCGATAGGCCTCTGTGTTTTTTTTGGTGATATTCACTGTTTTATTTCGCTACTATTTTTCAATTGTATGTATATAAATGTATATATTAATTATATATATATATATATATATATATATATATATATATAAATGTTATGTATATATAAATGTATATATTAATGTACATGAAGTATTAACATTATTATATTATTGTTCATTATTACCTTCTTATATCACGTAATCTCTTATTGCAATCGGTAATCTAGCATTTTAATTTATTGAAATAATGATAAAGGTATTATAGAATCATAAAAAATAAATAAAACATTAATAAATAGTCGGTGAAGGTTATGAGGAGTTGAAGGAGTTGAAGCCGTCAGCAGCGGAGAGTGGCCTGCAGGCCTTAGCGTGGGGAGTGAAATGCCTGCAGACCCGCTCAGCGTCCCAGTGCAACTCTCATTCCCAGTGCTTAGCGGTTAAAGGGTTAATGAAAACAAGTTTTTATCTGTATCTCTCTTTCCTTAGCTATTTGTGATAAACATTTATTTTTACAGAGAGGTTAAATAATAGGAATAACTTAAAGGAACCAATTTATATATATATATATATATATATATATATATATATATATATATATATATATATATTAACAATGTAGATGTATTAAATATAAATATTTTTTCTTATTGTCCGAACTTACCACAGTGAGACCATATGGATGACCAGCATCAGGAACTAGTAACATTCGTCCTGAGCCTGTTAATTCTGACATTTCAATTCTATTTTTCAGAGAATCAGTCCAGTATAACTTTTCTCTTTCTGAATCAACAGCTAAACCATATGGAAAACCTAAATCCCCATCTATTATCACTTTCTTTCCAGATCCATCAAGATATGACCACTCTATTTTTGGACTACGACCCCAGTCAGCCCAGTATAAGTAGCTAAAACAAAAATTCAATAAAATTTACCTCTAAAATGTTTAGGGTTGACAAGAAAAATTTCATTATTGAGAAAAAAAATTTCATCTAGCAGAAATATCATCTATTGTGCATTTTTGAAGAAATTGCTGTCAATATCAGTTGTGTTTTGGAGGCAAAGTTTTTTAAAAATTTTAAAAACTAAATAAATCTTGACACATTTATAATAAAAGAAAACAAAAATCAATGAAGACTATATACAATAATAAAGAAATTGACATCTGAGAGTTATTGTTCAAAGTTTTAAATTCTAAAGTTTATTTATTCATTTGATTTTCCACAATCAAAATTTAATAATTTCAATAGTTTACCTACATTTTAGACAGAAGAAGAATATTGAAAAGTTGGCAACAGAAGTGTGTTCATTTATCCACCTTTTTTAAGGGTATATCCTTGCCTATTTTAGGCAATGTGGGTTTTTTTTCCCTGGCTAAGGGTGAGGACAGGGGATTAATACCCAGTTATAAGAAGACCCCTTGTAAGTGCTACCGGATAGGGACTACAAAACTTTTTACCTAAATGACAATTTTTTTTTTTCAATTGGAATGTGGGTAGTGTCATCAGTACTTCATACACTGGTGTATCGAGAATGAAGTACCGACAATGGCACAAAAATATATACACACACACACACGTATTCTTTGACCTGGCTATTCAGACACAGGAGACTCCAAAACATGCATTCAATTGAATTTTTCAAGATTGCAATACTTTTCCTTACTATAGTTTTTCATATATAGGTAAGTGAAAGAAAAAATATTGGACAGAATTTTGTAAAACTTATATGGGATTAAATAATTTTATTAATACATAATTATAACTGAAAATTTCAAACAAATAATAAGCACTAAAATTAGTAACAATCTTACACACAAAACATTAACAAGCAGTGATTCAGAAGATACTTTATTCTTTGCCCTACCAGGTTAGATTAAGCCACTAGTCGATCGCTTCTTATTCAATTTGAGTTTCTCGCTTCTTATTCAACAAAGACCAATATATGGTATGGGACTACCCAGAAAAGCCTAGAATGAACTAAACGGTTAAGGTTGCTAAAAGGTTACAGAGTGTTTGGTTTCGGTTAAATAAGCTAAACTATTGTCAGACTTTTAGTTCAAATAATGTTGCTAAATGTTATGTGTTTTGTTCATGTTAACAATATATTGCTGTTGATACCTATATTTTAATATTTATTTTTGATAAATAGTTATCAACATAACTCGTCTATAAAGAACTCAAACCCCTGCATCATTAATTACTAAATTAATTTAACGTTTAAAGAGACGTTATATTGGTGCCCAATGTGGGGCATAATAGTATTTAAAAGGGAAAAATGGATGCAACAAAGCTACTAAAAGATGAGTTGGTGTACAAACTACACATTACGGGGTTACCAGATTTATGGGATGTTTCAGATTTGAATAAAAGACTATCAAAAGCATGTAGAGATGAGGTGCAACCCCTGCCAGAATTAATATCTTCATTATCATTAAATGAGCAAAAGGAATTAGATATGTATACAGGTGAATATGCGGCATTAGCCGAATGTATCAATGAGCTATTGATTAGCCATGCGATTAGATGTGTCTTGATGCACGAGTTGGGCATCTTTAGAGTCGTTTAGGAGGGTTACTTGTCCTTATCAAGTTAGAAGAACGTAGGAGACAGCTTGTTGATCGGCTGATGTTTTTGATAGCTGAACTTCGGGAAAAGAAACCATATGTTAGGTTTGCACTTTTTGCTCATATTAACAAAGCCTCTTTACAACCCACTGATGATCTTGAAGTCTACAGAACTAGCTTTTAGGGACATAAAAGCATATAAGTGGGGTAATAGTTCTCGGGTGATTCCTCCAGCCCTTCATAGAGTCATTTTCTGGAAAGCGTTGAAGAACAAAGAATAGTGCGAGGGATAAGTCAGGGAGAATTATTTCGAGCAGCAGGAGATCTTTTTACCAGGTTGGCTTGGGTCTGATTCTGGATCAATTGTAATCAGTTTTCTGAGTTGGGCAAGGCGGTCAGCCAACTTAAGCAAGCATTCAGGGACCCAGATTATGACAGAATGCTTATCAACGAGAACATCCGCTGAACGCAAGGAAATAGTCAATCAGTAGCTGTGTTCATTGCAAAGATTAGGTCACTTAAGGATCGTCAACACTGTTGACTGAAAGAGAACAGTTTTGTATAATTTAAGGCTAGAATACTTGAAACTTCTTGGATTAGCACGGTACGATAATATTGACGAGCTAGAAGAAACTCTCGGGAAATTTTCATTAGGCTGAGTGCTAGCCACAAGGTTTAGAAAACCATCATCAAGGGGTTTATTAGAGCCGGATTTGGGTTATTGCGAGAATCGGCATAGGAACACTAAAAATATCACCTCTCAATACAGAAACTTCTCCCAAAAAGGTTTTAGAAGTGGAAGTAAATTCAGTTGATTAACCGAAATGTTCTAAACAACAATTAAAAGTCTGCACAGCTTGCAAGGGGATCGATTAAAAGACTGTAGGTTTAACTTATGCAATGTCTGTGGTAAGAAAGGATTAAAGATATACAAATGCAATGGATAAGTCTATAAAGAAGGGATATGGCGTTGCAGAGGGAAACTAGACGTGCCCCACACCTATCTTATGCCTACGGGGGATTCTTATAAAGACAGAGAAGAAATTTTGTCCACGGTTAATGCATGTGCAGAAAGTTACAAACTGTGTGGTCCTGATCCTCATGACCAACGGACACCTGCTTGTGAACTTTTTTGATCGGTAGATATTTGGATTACTAAATTTGGGTGCCTCTTGAATGGCTATAAAAAAATCTGGCAGGGAACTTATAAAAGGACATCTATGGTTGCGAAAATCCAATGTTGATGGGATTCTGGTCCTGAATGGTCAACGATGTCCTGTCCTAGGTGAGGTAACCTTTGTAATATTTTTACATCTTCTCTTAACTATAAGTGAGACAAAGGTTGCTATACTTTTGTAAGCATATAAGTAGTATACAATTATCTCTTTCTTAAGTACCTACATAAGCAAAGGGGCAAGCCAAGTCAGGTATCTATTCTGGACTATTCTCAGTGGGATATCACACCAGAGCTACACTGCCCTATCGAGTGGATTAGAGATGAGGTTAATTCAAAGAGATATGTAACGACCTTATCCACTCAAGAGAGCTATCTAAGCGAGAGTAAATGCTCTAGGCTATACTCAGACTTCTAACCAGAGCTACACTGCATGTACAGAGGATTGGCAATAAGGTTAGTTACAAGGGATATGTACGGACCTTATCCTCTCAAGGGCGCTATCTAAGTGATAGTAATTACTCTAGGTTATATTCAGTAAGATATCTCGCCAGAGCTATGCCCCGCCCAATCCAGAGGATTGGCGATAAGGTTAGTTCCAAGGAAGCACACAAGGGCACTATCTAAGCAAGACTACCAGCCGAGTAGAAAGATAGGTGTTCTACACCATTGTAGTAAGGTATTCCCAATCTTAAACCTTACAGCTGGGGTGTACCAAGACCCAGGATGAAGCGGTCTTAAGATTCCAGAGTAATAAGGTACCAGTCCTTACTACCACTCTATTAAGGGAAAAGGAAACACTAACCTGGTAAGGGATCCCGATCTTAACCCTCCAAGGAACGGCATGTCCATATGATCAAACCAAACCTACCCCCTCACTGAAAAGGAGACCCTTGCATTTTCTTTACTGTTACTTCTGCATCCCTTTTTAATAAGATACCAGTGTTGATTTGTGACCAAAACTGTGATGATTGACGTATGTTTTTTTAGAAGAAATTTTTTAAATTTGTCGTATTTTTAAAATAGAATTTTACCATCTAAGTCTCATAATTCTGTTAATAATTGTTTTTAACGGGTAAAATTGAGGCGTTTGGTTTCAAAACCAGGTACATCCATTTTCAACAATGTTTCAAGATTAATCAAAAAAGGTCAATTGGAACCGCTTTTGATAAGAAATGGAATTTTTTAGTATTGATTTTCGATGGATCTAGACGTTTTTGAAACAAACGTATCTAACTATTTTGTAACTGATTTTTTCATAGATAATGTGTTAACTTAATTAATTAAGTAATTATTGTTTGAAAAATTTAAAAATAGTTCATAGATTTTAAATTTAAGTAATTTTCTTGACGTCTAGGTTGCTCAAATTTATCAACCATTATCTTACAAGTCTAACCTTTCAGGTACCAACAAAACTGTTCTCATATCTTTACAAGTAGCAGTAGAATTGTCCTTATACTGTTGCCGCACCCCCAGTTCACATCTCTCTTTTACAATAATTTGGTAAATATTGTGCCTCGCTTATATGTATATACGTCCACTCCTCCTAAAGAAAACATGTAAAAAAAAACAAAAACGAAAAACAAGAGGGTGTTGTGAATTGTGCATAGAGAAGAAAGATGGGAATTTTATCTGCCAATCTGAAATTTTGCCGAGAAATTGTTTTAACTTATCAGGCCAGGTTCAAAATACCATTCAAAAGAGCAGCACCTCAATCATCGATAGGGCTGAATCAGCGAGTCCTGGCAGACAGAAGATATGATAGAATCGACCATTTCGTGGTTCAAGGAAATCGTCGCCACTGTAGCATAGAATCATTTAAATGGATTTTGCACACCCAGTGTGAAAAGTTTGGTGTAGGTAAAATGTGATTTCTTAAAAATATTTTTCCTGAATCCCAACATGTTCATAGATAATGAAAATCAAACTATATCTCATTTTTTAAGAAACAAATTTTTCTCATCCTTGGAGGGTTAAACCCTACACCTGGGGTGTTACTATCTCTAGTAAAGAGTGAAAATGAAATGGCCCACAACCAATGAAAAATTCTTATAAATGTTAATTATAGTAAATTAAGGAAATGGATTTTATTTTTTATATAAAACAATTATTATGGACAGACAAATGGTTGATGGAATATTAAAAATGTTCAAGAGATACCCTGTAAGAAGATGGGCCAAAGGCTCGAAACGTTGGGAGAATAAAATGAACAATAACCCATGGAAGAGATTCCTTATTTAAAAAAGCCTAAAATATTATTATTATTATTAATTAATTATCGTAGAATTTTTACCCCATTTTTGGATGAATAGCTATACATTTTGGTTCTTCAGCGTTAGGGATAATGATTTTCCTAGAGCTCCCATCCAGTTTAGATACTTCGATCATTTTCGATCCTTTGTCTGACCAATAAATAGTATTTGAGATCCAGTCAACTGCTAATCCATCAGGTTGGGTAAGGTTGGAAATGACATCCCAAGTATGATTTAACAAAGACATGTTGACAGCTCTGAAACAAAGATATAAGTAATAATTTAATTAAAAAAGAAAAGAAACAAAAAATGTTTCAACTTAAAGTGTTTTTAGTTTCTTTAAGCACACCTAATTGCATTGATATGTCCATCAATGTAAAATATAACACTTTGATTCCAAAGATAGTCAACTGCTGAAGCTTGGTGAATATTGGGAGTTGGTAATGTCATATACCACATTTCATCTGTGTCAAGAGATACTCTCACCAAAGCTTTGTGTGTGGCCAACAGTAAATAAGCTGATGGTTGGTTTACACAGCTTTTATTATCACTCTAAAACAGGTAGATAATTTTTTAAATCATTATTAATTAAAAATAAAACAGTAAATATTTGAATAAAAATTCAATTCCAATACATCCACTATCATGGAACATGATGTCTATGTTTTTTATTTAATTCCTATAATAAAAAAAATATATATATTAATTATATTTCCTTAAAATATTCAAGAGTTTATAACCTTGTAGTTTTTTAATGAAAAATTTACTGTGGTTGCAACTTAATTACTTTAGTTATAACATAATATAAATGAGGCGTAGAATTCCAAAACCAGCCAAGTCCAATTTCCAAATTTTTATTTATTTATTTTTTTTTTTATATAGTTTTTCTATAGATTATCTGGCTGGATTTGGAACAGACCTTATTTTTGTAGAGCTGTTTTCAATATGATTTAACCTCTTTTGGAAGAAATCCTTCGACCTAATGATAATCTAATAGAAAAACTATTTAAAAAAAAATAAAAAATAAAAATCTGGAAATGGACTTGGCTGGTTTTGGAATTCTACGCCTCAAATATAATGTAGATGGTTGATCATAGAAGTTAAGTGATGGAAATGGTTGGGGGTGCCGTAAAATAAACAACACTATATGTGCAATAACATATATTTTGCTGACATTACGACCCGATATTCAGGTCTTCATCAGGGCTAAGTATATATATATATATATATATATATATATATATATATATATATATATACATACACAAATACAAGAAAATTAGTTAATAATTACAGAACAAAAGAATATGAATAAAACTTTGGAATTGGATACTAAAATATTTTGTTTTGCTTCGAATAAAGATATGGATGACAAGAAAATGCTAGAGTAATAAAAAAATTAAAAATGATAATGAGATCATAGGGGTGTTAAAATGATGCAAGTTATATAAATAAAAAAACTATGCATAGGGTAAACCATACAGTTATTGGCACTCAGTACAGTTATTAGCACCCCAACCTTAATATAAAGAAATAGGTAAACAAGTCCTAATTTTATTACAAGATATACATGAGTCTAATGTTTGAAGGATCCTCTAAGTCATCTATGAAGTAAGACTTTAACAAACTAACCATAGGGAAGATTTCACAATTAAATTCACAGGGTGCCAATAACTAGATTTGGCACTTTTAACAATAAATATTGCCATATTGTAAAACTATTGAACTTTTGACCCAAAAAAACCTCTTGAGTCTTTATAAGGATAGATACAGTGGAGTTATAGGAAGTTTCAATTAGATCCCTTCATAAGAAGTATTTTTTTTAATGTCACCACTGAAATTTAGTCTTAAGGGTGCCAATAACTGTACGGTTTACCCTATAATATACTAATGAATAACAATATTAAACAGTTGAGGGATACGAAATAGATGATAAGAGAAATCAAATGGAAGATGTGAGGAAGCGAATGGAAGAGTGAAAATTGAAATCGAGATGGGTAAAAGTCAATAGATATAGGTAGTGAGAATTAACCATGTACTTGTCAAGTCCACTGGAACTACTGCAATTAAAAGAGGTGGGGATTGATTTATGTATACCAAAACATCCAGTGTAACTGACAGAGCGGTTTTACATATCTTACAAAATAGCAAAATTTTAAAGAAAGTGTTGATAGGATGTGTTATAATGACAGTATGTAGTTAAGGAAATAATTAAATAATATATATATTTGATGTTTATGGATTTTTTAAAATGTGAAAAATCTGGGAATAGCTTGAGGATAACTTTTGTTTGACTGTCTTTAAATTTATAGGATGTCGTCGAGGAGGGATAAGGAGTGTTCTGAGAGTTTTAGTATAGTTGCGAGAGGAGACAAAATATTTGTGTAGGGTGATTTGGTCTTTAATGTAACAGGAATTACAATTTGGGGCAGAACAAGGAATGAGATAAACAATCTGAGAGCGGTGTGTATGAGAGATGGATAGGATCTTTGAGCGGAGTGTAGAGTTTCAAAAGTGTGTTATATGATTTGAAGGCTAGGCGTAAATTAGGGTTAGTTAAATGTAAATGTTACTGAATGTTCTCAGAAAGGTTGGGGATAAATGGTAAAGTTCTGTATATAGAAAATATAGTATAATAGAAAATATAATGACAGTATGTAGTTTCAGGAAAAAATAAAATAATATATATATATATATATATATATATATATATATATATATATATATATATATATATATTTTGATGTTTATCGATTTTTTAAAATGTGAAAAATCTGGGAATAGGTTGAGGATAACTTTTGTTTGTCTGTCTTTAAATTTATAGGATATCATTGCGGAGGGATAAGGAGTTTTCTGAGAGTTTTAGTATAGTTGCGAGAGGAGGCAGAATATTTGTGTAGGGTGATTTGGTCTTTGAGGAGATTTTTGGTTTCTATATACAGAACTTTACCATTTATCCCCAACCTTTCTGAGAACATTCAGTAACATTTACATTTAACTAACCCTAATTTACGCCTAGCCTTCAAATCATATAACACACTTTTGAAACTCTACACTCCGCTCAAAGATCCTATCCATCTCTCATACACACCGCTCTCAGATTGTTTATCTCATTCCTTGTTCTGCCCCAAATTGTAATTCCTGTTACATTAAAGACCAAATCACCCTACACAAATATTTTGTCTCCTCCCGCAACTATACTAAAACTCTCAGAACACTCCTTATCCCTCCTCAACGACATCCTATAAATTTAAAGACAGTCAAACAAAACTTATCCTCAAGCTATTCCCAGATTTTTCACATTTTAAAAAATCCTTAAACATCAAATATATATATTATTTTATTTTTTCCTTAACTACATACTGTCATTATAACACATCCTATCAACACTTTCTTTAAAATTTCACTATTTTGTAAAATATGTTAAACCGCTCTGTCAGTTACACTGGATGTTTTGGTATACCTAAATCAATCCCCACCTCTTTCAATTGCAGTAGTTCCAGTGGACTTGACAAGTACACGGTTATTTCTTACTACATATATCTATTGACTTTTACCCATCTCGATTTCAATTTTCATTCTTCCATTCGCTTCCTTATACCATCTATTCCATATCCCTCAACCATTTAATATTTTTATTCATTAGTATATTATATGCATAGTTTTTTTTATTTATATAACTTTTATAATTTTAACACGACCAAGATTTCATTATCACTTTTCATTTTTTTATTACTCTAACATTTTCTTGTCATCCATATCTGCATTAAAAACCAAAACAAAATCTTTCAATATCCAATTCCTAAGTTTTATTCATGGGTGGAGGGCTGTCACAATTAATGTGAGAAAACAGCTTGCCAACTGCCCTTACCAGAGGAGGAAGGACGTGAACCCAAAGTTATGGAGAACCGAGCCCGGATAAAACCACCAACTTGTGATGGTAAGTTGTCCTGGACAATCACAGCAAAGAGCAGAAGGCAGTTGTGAGACTATACAGGAGTTTGAGACAGACAATAAGAATCAGTCTAGTTTCCTCATCAGAATAAGTCTAGTTTCCACAACGGCTTGGAAAGTTTGTTAGATTGTTTTGCATTCCAAGCGTTCATAGACGGCCTGCAGGACTTGGAATTTCAGAGAGCAGTGCATCTTGCTTGTCCTAAATTTCTGGTGGATGGCCTATCTACAGCATTGGAATATGAAGCGGCTACAGAGGCTTCTTGTGGCTATGCACATGTTCGAGCCATGAACAATACCAACAGAGAGGAAGGCCAACAGGAATCAGAGTACCGTAACAACCTTGAAAACGAAGCTATAAACATTGTACACACATCAAAAAAAGTTTTGCATCACCCTAAAAACTATAGATCAGATTAAATTATTGGAAAACTGATTTCATACATTAATACTACATGGATTAAGGCCAACAAAGGTCATGCGTAACATTCTGAACACTCAAGATAAGAGGCTCTAAATCCTTCAAAGTTGTAATCCTACTGTAACTTGTGGTTCATAGTGCAACATTTGTGTAGGAATGATTCAGTTTAGAGCTTCCTTTCGCTTCTGCTGCACTCTAAAAATATATGGAAGAGTACTCTAGACACAAACGCGGTTCCTCATTGTTATCCTACGAGAGTAAGAGCAATCAACCCGACTAATTGCTCGTCAGCTCAACATCGGACAAAGTGATGTTGTGAGGTGTTGGACCAGTTTCCTAACCACTGGAAGTGTTGAAGACAGACCTCGCAGTGGTAGGCCATGCTGTACATCGCGCAATGAAAACTGTTTATTAACGTTAGCAGCCAGAAGAGACCCGCTTTCCACCGCTGGGGACCTTTGGCGACAGCTGCTACGGGCTGATAACCCCACTATAAGTGACCAGACTGTCCGGAATCGTCTTCATGAGATGAATCTTCGAGCAAGAAGGCCCTTTCGTTGTCCTCCGCTGAATAGGAACCGTCGCCGACTTCGAATGCAGTGTGCAAGAGCACACGCAAATTGGCTGTTACCTCAGTGGAGAAACTGTCTGTTCTATGATGAAACTCGACTCTCCCGCGTCCCTGACAATAACAGAGCGAGGGTATGGAGGGTTCCAGGCAGGCCTAGTCGGCTTAGGTACCCATCTCAGAGAGTACAGCAACATGTTGGGTCTGTGATGTTTTCTGGGAGGAATTATCCACGGTTCCAGAACTGAGCCGCTACACATTCAGGGGACCATGACCGCGAATATGTACAGGACGACGTGTTAGAAGCTATATTGACAACCTTAGCTCAAAGGCACGGTGATAACTTCAACCTAGTGGATGATAACGCTCGCCCTCATCGCACCAGCATAGTGGCGGATTACCTTGCCGCTGCTGGAATGGAGATCATGGAGTGGCCTCCGTTCTCTTCAGACATGAATCACATCAAGCACGTATGGGACGTGCTTTTCCGAGCTGTTGAGCGCCGGCCGAACATTCCAGCAAATCTTTAGGAGTTGAGGGAGGCAGCGATTGAAGAATGGCGGAACCTTCCACAAAAGACATTGACCACCTAATCCTGAGCATGCCTGTGCGAGTCAAAGCTCTAATTAGGGGAAGGGGAGGTAATACCAAGTACCAAGTGAGGA
The DNA here is from genome assembly GCA_911387785.2 of Aelia acuminata. Classification (NCBI taxonomy): domain Eukaryota; kingdom Metazoa; phylum Arthropoda; class Insecta; order Hemiptera; family Pentatomidae; genus Aelia; species Aelia acuminata. The sequence goes on from OU426978.1 coordinate 94,950,925, forward strand.
AACCATTTCCTGAAAATTGTTACATTTTTTTCAAACTTTAATTTTTTAAGATCATGTAAATATTTTTTTTAGGGAAATATATTTTTTTATTCAGTATTAATTGTAGTTTTTCTACCATAAAGTTTCCCTTCAAATTTATCTTTGAAACTTGGTAAATACAGGTGATGCAAAACTTTTTTTGATGTGTGTAAAAGCTTTAAACGCTTGGAAAAGGAAAGTGTGGGTTGAAGTGTGTTGAAACTGTGGGAAGCTCAGACCAGTCAGGGGTGCCTCAAGTATTGTCCTTTCTTTGGCTTGGAATGCAGCAAGCCAGGGAGAGAAAGTGTGGTGCGTGGACTTCCCCATGTCAAAAAGTAAGAGGCTGAGAATGTTCTTCAGGAGATGGTAAGTCAGTGATAGGCCTATTGATCACTGACTTAACATCTCCCGAAGAACATTCTCAGCCTCTTACTTTTTGACATGGGGAAGTCGCCGCACCACACTTTCTCTCCCTGGCTTGCTGCATTCCAAGCCAAAGACAGGACAATACTTGAGGCACCCCTGACCGATCTGAGCTTCCCACAGTTTCAACACACTTCAACCCACACTTTCCTTTTCCAAGAGTTTAAAGCTTTTACAAGGTTTAGAGCTTCGTTTTCAAGGTTGCTACGGTACTCTGATTCCTGTTGTACTTCCTCTCTGTTGGTATTGTTCATGGCTCGAACATGTGTTGTATGGCCACAAGAAGCCTCTGTAGCCGTGATGGTAAGTCAGATCAATGGGCCTCTCCAGTAATGCTCATAAAGAGGATGGATGGAATTACCTGCTTCTGTGGGAGCTTAACAATATGAAAAAGAAGGACAGCTACCCGTTGCCAAGAATTTATGATGCCCTTGATGCTCGTGTCCAATCAAGGCTGTTTTATATAATGTCATCTTGTCCAGACAAAGATCATCTATTTGAGACAAATCGTCAGTATGGAAGAGGTATAAGTTGACCCAGCAAAATTAGAGGTAGTCCAACAATGGCTCGATGCTCCTCCTTCCAAACCCTTGTTAGGACAATAACCTGAATATCCTTACTCGTAAGACAAGCCCGAAATGGGTATTCCTTTTAATCGGGCAAAAGAAAGATACGACTTGCTCCCAGATTTATTGATCACTGTGTCTCAATATAATTTTTATAATGAAAATTTTTTTATTAAGTTCAAAGTTGAAATAGTTTCCCTAATTGGAAAGAAAAAATATTTAAATAAAAATAAATAAGAAAGATGATAAAGCTGCTCAGAGAATGAGCGAACTAAGCCTTTGATTACAAATATAAATGATATTAATATTGTAACACTTCTAGGGGTTAACAAATATTTATTCAACAAAAATATACAAATATCAATGCCACACGAATTATAACAACGTAAATATTTGAGCAGGTTAAATAAATTATAACTTTATAGCACACAAATCATATGGCTTGAGCTTCACAGTCAAGACACAGAATAAGACTGTTCATTCAATCGCTCCTTATATATAGTTGTGAGGAGGGTCTAGAACATTATAGAATCTTGCGGAAGCTGGTGGAATGGCAAAGATGGAGGTCGAAAAATCTAGATCCAAACAGTTTACTCCAACCGATAGTTCATTCCAAAAACGGTCTGGGATTTTAAATCATATGTTTTTTTATTTTTATTTTTATTTAACGATTTAAACTTACAATATAATTAATTGTTTAATTCATAAACAAATAAGATAATTCAGTAGCTTAAAAATATACAAATCTAATCTGATGAAAAAGTTTTAGCTCCAAAATTATCCTGTAGTTAAAGGGTTAAAAAATATCCTTATTTTTTAACCCTTTAACTGCTAATGGCTTGTATATGAGCCAGCCGCTCGCTGGTCCCCGTGTGCTGATGGCTCGTATACGAGCCGGCCAGGCACTGCTCCCCGGGTGCTAAAGGCTTGTATATATGCCACCCTATTTTTCCGCTTCACTGCTCCATACTTATATATGAGCAGGAAAACTAGCGCTTTCTTTTGATGTTTTTTGGAATCTATAATATTTCCCCATACCGCCAGAGGGCATTTAATTGTTCTTTTCCTGACTATATTGCCTTGATACACGGTTGCTTTTCAGCTTTCTGTAAATAACATAACATTTTGCCTGATATCAAACCTTTCTATATCTGCCTATTTACCCTTTGTCTAATTTTAGTTTATTTGCAACTACTGTCACATAAACTTGTGTTGTGAAATAGTTGTGATGGCAAAAAAAATATATAGTGAGGAAGAGCTTTTGGGGCTCGTGATAGGTGCTAGTGATGGGGAAGCTTTTTAAATTTTAAAAAGTTTATAACTCCAACATTGCTGGTCCACAGTCCGGATTGAAAAGTGAGGATGAAGAACTTTGTGTAGTATTAATTAAGCTCACAAAACATACAAGATACGAGCCCTTGAATGCCATAAAAGTACTCCGTACAGCGGAACCACTCGGTATGCCTACTAACCTGCAATGGCGGACCACCTCATGCCCGGCTACCTCCACAGTTAAAGGGTTAATTGCAAAAAGAAAATTACAGAAATAAAAGGAAGTTATTAGCTTATAATTCTTGGGTCAACAGTGCTCTTTAAGGTCTTCCCATAAATGAACAAATATTCTAAACAATAAATAAATTGAAATCTCAATAACCAGTTCCTAACCTGTAAAATAATTCCTGTGGGACAAGCACATGAGTAACCTTTGGTATTACGAAGACAAAGGTGACTACATCCACCATTATTTTTGCCACAAACGTTAGGCTCCTCTTCGATTTTCTGTAAAATAAAAAAAAATATAATAAAAAATAGCTATAACACAAGATGAACCAAAGGAAGAAATATCCATTACTTAACACGGTTATTTTAGATTATTTTTACATTACTCACATGAACAGCTCTTATATCCATCAGACCTTCTAGATCACTCAAAATAGTCAAGTTATTTGAACCATTTCTAAATGCCCGGTGGATGGCTTTAGTACTCCAGTCAGTCCAATAAATATAATGTCCAAACAAGACCAAAGCATAAGGATGAGGTAGATCATTTATGAGCCTTACTCTGTCATTAGTATTGGTTAAAGAGGCAGTTTCAATTGAATGTGATTTTGCATCAGTCCAATACATCCTATTATTGTATATAGCTAAACCATTGGGCCAAACTAAATCTTTGCTGATCAATGTCTTCCTGAAATAAATATTCATAAATTATTTATTTGTTTTCACTTATATTTTTACTTTCACTTATTTTTTATTAAATTAAAAGTATAAAATTAGAACATAACCCAACCTATTGTGACCGTCCATATCTGCTTGTTCAATGCTTGGTTTGCTTCCCCAGTCAGTCCAGAACAATAATCCCATATCATAACTTAAAGTGATAGCTCGTGGATTATCCAAGTGTTTCCAAATCAAAACCTTATGCATAATATCACAGCTGTTTAAGGAACAAACTTGGATACTATTGGTTCCAGCATCAGTCCAATATAACTATAAAAATAAATGTAGCATAATAGTAATTTATAAATAAATATAATTATTATTCTCTTAAGATATTTTGATTTTTAATATTATTAAGAGACCTATTATATTCATTCATTCTAAAGAATGTACATAGAAATGTAAATACAATATTTCAACTAAAGAACTAAGTTAAGAGTTCTTTGTACTCCTGTACTATCACAATATGGATTCGACCCTCAATTAGTCCTGTGCCTACAGTCTTGAGCTGTGTTTTGAAGAATATGTACTGATAAACTGTCTTGTACCATTACTTATTCCACTAACAATCTTTATATTTCATAAATTATAAGATTTTGTACAACTTTATGTCTTGATTATAATATGCCAGAAAGCATGGTCAGAGTCAGAATAGGTGTAACTAGCTGGGAGGGGGACGAGAGACCTTCCAGGGTGGCATTATTAATAATAAAAAATTTTTTTAAATTCTTTCAGGATTTTCCAAATTAAAATGTACATCAATAGTGATTTTTTTTTTTTTTTCGACTTATTTATCACATATGTAAAGTCCCTATTTTCAAAATGGGATAAGACAATTTTACTTTATTTTTGAAAAGCTAATATGGCTGTAGGAAATATTTATTAAGAACTTAACTCACTATCAAAAATACAAAGCTAAAAAGAAGGCTGTATGACATTTCAGAAATTTATTATATCAATGAAATTTTTACAGAGTTTGGATTGTTTTTTTTTTTAAAGTTTTATATTTAGAATTCATCCCATTTTGAAGACCCTAAATTATATACACTCTACAATGGGACAACTCTGCTAGTTTTTTTTTTTTCTACACAGAAGATTTATTTATTGAATTGATAGCATCCTATTGCAGTCTCATAATATATACGTCTACATGTTTACATTTTGGTGGACGTTTTGGACCAGTGTGTTCATATTCATCATCTTTTCTTTCAAGTCAATATTAAATTATTAGGCATTCTAATAAAGAATCTGTCGATTACCACAGGTCAGAGACCAAGCAGCATATGATATGAAATAACTTATTAATAATCGACAGATTCTTTATTAGAATGCCTAATCATTTAATATTGATAAGAAAGAAAAGGTGATTTATATGGACAAACTAGTCCGAAGCGTCCACCGAAATGTAAACATGTAGATGTACATATTATGAGAGTGCAATAGGATGCCATCAATTCAATAACGTAAATAAATGAAGCAGTCTATCAAGATAATATGAAGATTTATTTATTAGCCACACAGTAGATACTTTATGAAAATACTTGGGAATTCTCACAACTTAGTAGTCTTGTTTTCTATTTTCAAAATCTGTACATATACTCGGTCACTGTCTGACATTAATATACAATGTAATCATAAAGTCTGACAAATCACCTTAAATGATTGTTCAACTATAGATTTAAAGGAAGATATATATCAGCATAATATAATATTGCAGTAGTTATCTGAAAAATAAAACACTTCATTATGGTTGGCAAAGTTACTGCAGTTTTGACCCTGCTCCTGGAAAATTTTCCCAAGAAATAAAACTCAAGAATATTTTTTGGGGTTATTTACACCCTAAATATAAAAACGGAAACCTTCTTTACCGTTGGGGGCTATAGGGGTAAACGACGACATAAATTTCTTGATCATACGTAGAGTCATTTTTGAGCTTTATCGGCACGCACATTGTACACTTTGCCTTATAGTATATATTGATTAAACCTCCTCCCTTGCCTTTGAGGCAATACGGATTTTGCAGAACCGAGTTGTTTTGCGTATGCGAAACATCTTAATGAGCTGCATGTTAACAATTATACACACATTTGACTGTTTTTCTGTTCCCAATTAGTTTTCTCCTCCGTTTTTCGACTTCTCACTTTTTTCTTCCACTCGTCTTAGTCCGGTGGTCTTCCTGGGACTGCTCCAGTTCTTCTTCCCAAGGCAAAGTGGAAGCGACTGATGATTTCCTCCCACCCGTACACAAAAGCTTTGAAGTACGGGTAGTTCTCCACAGTCATCAGCTAAGGAAGATCACTCTCCATCAGAACATAGAGCCCTGTCTACCTCCGCAGTTTTGCTCTCTGTGCCTCATAAGCGGTGCAAGCCTGTAAAATGTGTTCGGCTGTCTTCGGTACCCTACACCTTGGGCATAGGGGATCTATGTTCTTACCTTATTCTACCAGTATCGCACAGAAATCCCCATGCCCCATTAGGAATTGAGAGACCCAGTAGTCCGGTATGACCCAAGTGGCATCTAGCCTTGAGGTAACATTAGGAAAATACTTTCTTAAGGTTACCCCCTTTAATGTATCAACCTATGCCCATTCCAATCGGCTAATGTGTTCTGCCGTATTATAGTCTTCCACCTCCTTGGGTCTTCGCTGATCCTCTCTCAAAGATTTACCGGCAGATCTACCAAGCCTTCTCTCTTTATCTTGTACCGGAGGTAATCTTCTCGCAAGAGAAGATCGATAGGAATGCCTCCCGCTAAGACATGCACTGAATCGTCATAACTTATCATATGAAGCTAAAAGAGTAAATCAACTAGCATTTAAAATTTAGGATTAAAGAGAATTATTTACCCTGAATGTAAGTTTTTACTTATATATGTGATTCTGTTTTTTGTTTTTTTCTACTTCTCCAATAAGGACAAATCGAGTTCCACTAAGAATAATAAATTTATTAAAATATTATAATACAAATAAATAAGTAAATAACTTTCCCAATTAAATTAAAAACTATCTAAATCACAGATTTGTATGCGTTAATGAAAAGGCAGGGCACAGCAATTTTCTTGATAGTAAAAATAACATATTGTAAAAATTTGACATATAAAACTGATATTTTCAAGGAAAAAAAATTATAACATAAAATGTTTGATAAAAAAATGAATTATGCTGGTCTCCTTTATGATATTATAACACTAGCGTCCATAGCAGTTGAATCTTCTCAGGAGCACAAAATAATATTAAGCAGCTGTAAAGCTGTTCCAGTTTACAGTATCACTTTGTATATCACTTATTGTTGAGGTGAATAAATTTTTATTTTAGGCCTGAGAGAAGTATTAAAATAAATTTACTTCACTAAAAAATTGTGTTTAACGCTTTTGGGACTTTACATATCAGTAGCAGAGCAACGATCCCTTGGCCAGTACAAGGACGGATATATCAGCTCGCTCATTCTAGCATTAGAAAACAGTACAGCTATTTTTGAAATCTATCTCTAATTAGTGAAAATCTAGTGATTCACAGGACAAGTTCTAGTATCTTATCAATGAGTTCCTAGAAATACTATAGATCGCATTTCTAAAATACTAAAGATTTTTTCATCTTTTTGCTACCTTAGTTCATACCTAGGCTTGTCCCGAGCAAAATTAGCTTTTAGCCTGTTTTCCGGCTTTGAGAAGTTGACTAGTTTTCCAAAAAAGAAAGAATGAAGAAATGTATTTCCAAAGGACCAAATAAAAGTTTGAGTGCAGTGCCATGTTTCGGTATTTATTAATACCGAATTTATAATTTATACCGGTATTTAATAATACAAAAAAATGTCCAATACCATATTATATGGCTGATTCTCAAAATATGGGCAACTTCTTGTCACTCCATATTCAAAACCAAACCCGGCATTGTGGCCTCTTTTTGTAGATGTAAACATTTTCTGTCAACAGATTTCTGACTGATGAAATTTGTTTAAATAATGAAAAGTTTTTAAATAATGAATATTTCTGCATCATACCAGGAGGGGAAGAAAAAAAAATTTATCTGACAGGATGTAAAATATTTACAATAATGTGTCTCTTCGACTAAAACAAACTAAGCTATTCTAGTTTTTGCTGATTTGAACCTTTCAATGTACTGGTGATTTAAAAAAGAAGGATACATTTTTGTGTATTAGTCACGAAAATATGAATCAGTTAAAGAAATAATTAAACTATTTGGATTCATCAAAGAGTCGGATACTTATTTCAGTTTTAAATAAATATGTTGTTTTTCAGTTTTGAACGAGCATGACAACATGAATTAAAGAGGACAAGGCACTTGCAACAAGTTTATATTAAAAAAAATTAATTTCTACCAAATGAAAACAAAATTCTCAATCTGATCATTCCTATTCCTCGAGGTGCTTAAAGGATTGTGGAAAAGATTTTTCCTTTTTTCTACAATCTTTGGAATTCTTCGAGATGATGCAAGATCTGTTTTGATAAACATTATATAATATATATAATTAATTAATTTCATCCTCCTTCCAGCAATATAAATGAATTAGGTGAATCGGAGTCAGTTGTTTGCTTAAGTTATTTTCCGATGCCTTTTTTATTTCTGGAAAAAAATATCATTTTATTTTTAAGAATTTTTTCCCTTAATAAAAAATTATTATGATAATTCTTATGGTATCATCCGATTCTGCATTAAATGTGGAATATACTAAACAATAAATGGAATTAAGGCAGTTATACAATTAGTCATTGACGTATCTAACTGAAATCATTGCCGTGGCAATGAAATTTTAAATTAAATTATCTGAATTTCAAGCAATGATCATGAACTGCTATTATGCTAGATTTGCTATGGATGGGTCCTAATACATGTACATTTTTTTTTTTTTTTTTTTTAACCACACTGAAAAATTTCGAAAATAAAATGTAAAACTTGCTCGTAGTTTAAGAATCGCCCATATAATACTATTTTACCTTAAATATTTTGTAATTAGTTGAATAAAGAAATTGGTCACAAATTAAAAAAAAAAATGATGTGTAGGAAGAGAAAGAAACATGAATATGGCCAAAAAGTATCAAGCCTCAGGGCACCCTATCAAAAGTATCAAGCACACAGCCTCTTAGACCACCAGGCCTGTGCAACACACTCACAGTACTCAGTCACCTATTGTTTAAAATAGATCAGACACCAGAAGCTGAATTCTGTGTTACTATTTAGAACAGAAAAAAACTATTTATTTATTAAGCAATCATTTAAAAAAATATGTTTAAAGCAGATATTTCTTGATTTTGAAATAGAATTATTTAAAAAAAAACCTGTATTCAATTGAAGTATTCCATAGATTCATTCTATATTACCTTTCTTCCAGTAGTATCAATAACAATACCATCGGCCATATCAAGTCCATCAGAGACAACATTGGTGACTTCAAAGTCTACAGGATCTGCTTTCCTGATTACATCAGCACTTGTATCAGACCAATATATATCACCTGAAATAAAAAGGCATTCAATAAAACAATAATTAAAAAGGATAAAAGAAGATCCAAGGGTCATTTTTTGTAGATGGGCTTCCCAGACGAAAGAGGGTATGAGGAAGCTTTGGAAAGGTAGCCTCTCTACAATAATAGCTATTAAGCAATAAGATTATTACAATTTAATGAAACAGAGACAGGATAAATCGTGATCTAAATATGATTTCCGAAGTAAGAAGAATACATACATAACGACATTATCAATGCATGCACGAAAGTTGGAAAGGAAACAATATATTTTTATCTTTGACAATGTGGCAGATCAGAAAATAATACACCATGGTGTCTAATTTTATTTCTCTATTTAGTAGCTATGAACATTTAATTTAGGTACCGTGGAAAAAATAATTTCCAATAAATAGGTATGTTCCAACAAGCACTAAGACAATCGCATAGACAACTCTTTCCAATGTGCATTAAGCCTTATTTGTTAATGGTCGCCTATTAGTAAAGTACTACAAAGAGTTCTCAACGTGCTTTAAATGCATGTTGGAACAAACCTAATAATCTTTTTTTGTTGAAATATATATATTCCAATTTTTTCAGGCATATTCATTTTATAACTTTATCAAATAAATATTATTCGTTCTGAGATTCTCAGCTTTCCAACAATATATTATACATATATATTGCTGCACGCATTAACAGAAATAGAAATTTTCTTCTTGTGGGAACACTTTTCTTAATTTCTCTTGCTTATCAAATTCTTTTTTATATTTCATATTTAGCTATTTCTTATTACTAGACAGTTAATTTCTCCATATAAATAAAATCAAAGGTACTTTATTGGAAGAAAATTTTCCTTCACCATTAAAGCCCTATCAAATCATTTTAATGATGATGAAACCTACCTGATATTAAAGAGTACTTGATTCTCATTATACACGACAAGTTTAATCAAAATTGTTAGAGCTGTTTTTGAGAAAATGGCAAAAAACGTTAAAATGAGACAAAATTAAATAAGTAAAGTATCCCCTTCGTTTGACCAATTTTTATGAAATTTTTGCTGTCACATTGCAGGCATATACATACATACATACCCAATTTCAGGTTCATACGGTTTATCCTTTTGGAGCTAATCTGTTCACACACACTGAAAAAATGGAGTAAACATAAACAGGAGAAAAAAAGAAAAATATACTGACCACATATGAAACACATTGTACCCACATATGGGCAATACACCTTTCGTGACAGACCATTGTTAATAAGTAAAGGCGTTCTGTTCATGGGAAAGTTGTCAAGAGTTGTCAATGTGTTTGGGAGACAATGGAAATTATTTATTTCCCTGGTAACTAAATGAAGTTTTCAACAACTAAATGGAGAATTATAAAATCAGAGGCGATGGAGTATTATGCTTGCAATACCATATTATCACAAATAAAAAATTTTTATTTAACAATAAATAAATTTATTGTACTTTAGAGAGTATATACATGAAGCTCAAATTATTGAAAGCAGTTAACAGTGTGAAAAAAAAAAAAAAAAATATGGTACAAGATAATCTATAATAAAGTATATTATAGTTTAGAAACTTTAGTTCCATAATAGATTTCTGAATGCAATATAAAGTAATTTTTGAGGAACAGTAATCGTTCCAGGTTTCCAGAAAGGCATTGGAGAAAAACATTTTAAAATTAATTGGATAAATGATGGTTGGCCGGATTTTGAATATTGATGAGAATAGTCCGGGGTGGAGGTCAATATACAGATTGACTACCACCGTCTTCGATTTACAGTTGAAAAAGAAATCAACCACAAACTCCCTTTCCTCGACCTCCTCATCATAAGACATAGGGTAGGTGGGGGCAAAGACCCGCATTTTTCAGTTTTTCATTTTTCAAGAAAAGGGGAAAGGTTAGTTTGCTCAGTTTAAGCATAGGTTAGTTAGATCTCGGAATTAGCTAAATGCCCATGATAATAAATACCAGATTGCACCAATACGTCGCTGGAAATTCAACTTTTTGTTGAAAAAAAAAAAGTGCAGTGTGTGGCTTTGCCCTGATAAACAGGTTTTGTGGGAAAATTCAACAAAAAGCATCTGTGAACTTTTGAATTAAAAATATATTTTATGAAATATCAGTCAAAAAATACTTTTACTAAATACAGAGTAATTCTATATAAATATCAGTGGATAATGAACTGGGACAGGTCTTCTGAGAAAGATATTTTGTGAAACCTAGCGCTGTTGCTTTCTGTCGGTTTAGTAGATAATTTCATTACAACATCTTTATTATAGACAAAAGCTTCTTCGTTCGTTTCAGAAAAGTTTAAATTATCCCGATGTTGTTTATAAAACACAACTTCATACCGACGTAACATTGGAACGAATAGTAGTAAGTAGTCATATTTCACCTGGGTGTGAAACATTCCAAGCATCAACTGCAGCGTCGTAATATGCTTTTTATGGCCCAAAAAAAGTCCAGTCAAGTGGCTGGGCCCTGTGGGGGGAGGGGGCAATATGATTTTCACAGGGCATAGTGTTCTTTTTGAAATGTTCGAGCCATGTAATGAAATAACATTTCTTGGTTAGAACTTAAATGTAAACCAAACCCTAGTGACCAAAACCCCCATAAGTTGGTAGGTAGCTACTTTAAACAATGGAAGACTAACTAAGTGTAGTTTTTTTTATTTTCACTTACCTATATATGAAATATATAGTAAGTGGAAGTATTGCGATCGTGAAAAATTTCGACTTCCGGTTTTCAACGGAAATACACGTTTTGGGACCCCCTGAGTCGAAATAACCAAGTCCCGCGAAATGGTCTGTGTGTGTGTGTGTGTGTGTGTGTGTGTGTGTGTGTGTGTGTGTGTGTCTGTGTCTGTGTGTGTGAACAGACTAGCTCAAAAACTATAAACTGTGGGAACCTGAAATTGGGTATTTAGTGTAGGTATATGCCCGCGATGTGACAGCAAACATTTCATCAAAATTGCTCAAAGGGAGGGGGTACTTTATTTAATAACTTTTTACGTTTTTTTCGATTTTCTCAAAAACGGCTCTAACGATTTTGATTAAACTGAGTATTTGATCTATTTATATGCCCGAGATATGACTGTAAGAATTTCATCAAAATTGATTTACTGGAGGGGGGACTTTACTTAATAAATTTTTGTGTCATTTTCACGTGTTTTTTTTTATTTACCCAAAAACGGTTTTAACGATTTTGATCAAACTGGGTATTTGATGTATGTATATGCCAAAGATGTGACAGCCAACATTTCATCAAAATTGGCCAAACAGAGGGGGCACTTTATTTCATATATGTTGTATCATTTTCACGTGTTTTTTTATTTACTCAAAAACGGTTTTAACGATTTTGATCAAACTTGGTATTTGATGTATTTATATTCCCGAGATGTGACTAAAAATTTCATCAAAATTGATCTACGGGAGGGGGGACTTTACTTAATAAATTTTGTATCATTTTCACGGTTTTTTTTACTTTCACTTACCTATATATGAAATATATAGTAAGTGGAAGTATTGCGATCGTGAAAAATTTCGACTTCTGGTTTTCAACGGAAATACACGTTTTGGGGTCCCCTGAGTCGAAATAACCAAGTCCTGCGAAATGGTCTGTGTGTGTGTGTGTGTGTGTGTGTGTGTGTGTGTGTGTGTGTGTGTGTGTGTGTGTGTGTGTGTGTGTGTGTGTGTGTGTGTTGTGTGTGTGTGTGTGTGAACAGACTAGCTCAAAAACTATTAACCGTGCGAACCTGAAATTGGGTATTTAGTGTATGTATATGCCCGCGATGTGACAGCAAAAATTTCATCAAAATTGGTCAAAGGGTGAGGGTACTTTATTTATTTAATAACTTTTACGTTTTTTTCGATTTTCTCAAAAACGGCTCTAACCATTTTGATTAAACTAAGTATTTGATGTATTAATATGCCCGAGATATGACTGTAAAAATTTCATCAAAATTGATCAAACGGAGGGGGGACTTTACTCAATAAATTTTGTATCATTTTCATGTGTTTTTTTTATTTACTCAAAAACGGCTTTAAAGATTTTGATCAAACCGGGTATTTGACGTACGTATATGCCAAAGATGTGACAGCCAAAATTTCATCAAAATTGGTCAAACCGAGGGGGCACTTTATTTTATACCTTTTTTCCAATTTTTACCTTTTTTTCGATTATCTCAAAAACGGCTTTAATGATTTTGATCAAATTCGTCATGTTTAATAAAAATTAGGTGTTCAATAATATCAGGTAAGTTTTATCAGTATTAAAATTTTCTGAGAGGGCTTAAATGGGGAAGGGGCCTTTTTTGTTTTCCTTTAGTTTATATTGAGAAATTAACTGTCTCTCATCACGACTAAAAATAAGAAATGGCTAAATATGATATATGAAGAAAATCAAGTAAACATATACAGCAGAAAAAAAGAAAAAAATTCCGTCAACTCATAAAACACCTTGAGCTCACGCATGCGCCGACGCTTTAAGGACAAACCAATGCGTTATAATTAAAGATGTTCTGTTCATTTAATGAAAATTATTTGTTTCATCGGAACTAAATGAAATATTCAACAAGTACATAGAGAATTATAAAATCAGACGACTTGGAGTATCATGCTTCATTGCCGAATTATCACAAGTAAAAACTTGTATTTAATAATAAAAGAAATTAGTTTTTTTTTTTTTTTTTTTTTTGAGCAATTGAAAACAAAAATAAGAAATGAAAGTGGAAAAATGTATAACTTTGAGAAGTGGCAATTAACAAAACATATTAATTTCTAATCTAAGTAAGTTGGTAAGTGAAAGTTGTGTGTTGCGCGCACGCACCAGATTTTTTAGTTTTTTTTATTATTATTTTTTTTTTTTTTTTATTGGTTCTCTCCTTCCTCACCTGTTAGGCTATACAGGGTTTCCCGGGCCAGGGGAGAGGGTGGGGGATTAATTCCGAGTATTATTAAATTTCCCCTGGCTCCGGGTTTTGAACTTGTAACTTTCAGGTTCCCGATCATATGCACCTACCTCCCGCACCCCTCTATTTTTGGCCTCATCCAATTTCCATCACCTATAGTTAGCTTCTACCCTTGGAGCCGTGACTACGCTCAATTTTTTTTAATTTTATTAATATCTCGATTCAATCAGTCCTTTTTACTCTTTCGATTTAATTAGAATTTTTTATACTGCCTAATAGTCCGTTCCCGTGCAATGTCACATACACTTAGTAATGTGTAGCATAACTAAGTGTAGTGGTATACAATTTGTTTACACCTTTAAACTGATTATTGCCTCTTAATGAACAAGGAATTCCCCATTGAACACTAGGGGCAAGTCCCCGCACTTTTAGGACTGCGTGGACTTGCCCCTTTCATAGAGCGCGGGGCTTTGCCCCATTTTCACGATTCCAAAATCACGACTCCTCCAACAATGTAAAAAACTGTTAAGAAGTTATTTGAAACACGAAAATGAAGCTTAATAAGAGGCTAATAGCTGTAAGTTTGTCTTTAGAAATACGTCGAACCATCTTTGAAATAATTGACTTAAAAAAAAGAAGAAATATTACATGAGAACAGAGAAAAATAAACTTATCGCATTTTCTTGGTCAACATTGAAGCTATTGCCGCCAATTTTGGTGTGGCCTACCCTACTGATGGCACCCTTACAACGGACTGGTACACCAAACCTACCTATTCATAAACTTTTTCTCACAACACCCTTGTCATCATCATCCAATATAAATCATATATATATATATATATATATATATATATATATATATATATATATATATATATTTATATATATACACACACATATATTTAGTTATCAATTTTCTCATTCTTGTTGTACTGTTTTAAATGATATCATTTGTTCTTGAAACCTATTTTATGCATAAATTCCAACTCTTTCCTTCCGTTTGTTTTTTTTTTTTTTTGTGTGTTTCCTCTTTTCTTTCCTTTTACCTTTACTGTCCGGTAGCCCTCTTCAAGGCCCAGACAGCCCCATTGTCACATTTTAAGCTTATCTATATTTTCTACACCTGTAACTCCATCACCAATTAATCCCCCTTCATTTCTGGTTCATTTCCATTTCCAGCCATACTAAATATTGTTTATATACATTATATGTTTACAGACTTTTATATTTTATCTAGTTAGTTCATATGCTTTGTCCTATGTAATCAAAATTTTTTTTGGTTCATTTAGCCCTGACGAAGGGTCGAAATTTTGGCTACAATAAAATAGTTTAATACTATATTGTAGTTTATTGACCACCACCCTGGGCTATTCTCATCAAATTTTGAAATTAAGTTTTCATTTAATAGGAGACATAAATAAACTTTCTATCGATTCACCTTCACGATATATTTAAAAAAATTAACTCGCAGTAAAAAAAAGGCAAGCTGTAAAAACAAACTCTACTGTTGATGAAATTAGGTCCCTTAAACAAAGAAATAAACAAGGAATCAAAAAGGACTTACAACTTTCAAGTTTTGCAATACAAATACTTTATAACTTGTGGAGATAAAAAAATATAAGAATAAGAATGTGAAAAAATGAGTGAAGTGGAGGAATGGCGTTTACATAATTATCAAAACACGTTGATTTCTAATCGAAGTAAGTTGGTAAGTGAAAGTTGTGTGTTGTGCACATCCCACTTTTCATATACAGGTAAGTGAAAGTAAAAAGTACTCAGATGTAAATGATAGTGTTATATTTTGCCGATAAATGCATATTTTAGTGATCTAATATGGTAAACAATAAGGTTAGAAATAAAAAAGTAAGAGTCAAGTTGGTAACTAAGTTCTTACATATTTTGATTTCCATCAATATCAACACCAGCCTAGTGCCTAATCAATGTGTTTTTGTTTGATGTCAAGTTATAAACATTGTCGATAGCTGTCCATAGTGATACGATACTAAAGAAGTACCATATTTTGACTAACAGTATAATGCAATAACAATTTAACCCACTTAAATGAGAAACTAAATAAATGTTTATAATCAAATAAATAGTTAATTTTTATAAGAAAAACTCAATATTACCATTCAAAGTATCCACATCCACTGCCACAGCAGCACTAAGATTGTGAATAGGAAGAACCACATCAACAATGTAAGGTACATCAAGAGAAATCTGGCGGATTTGCTTACGATGAGCAACAATCAACCATCTTTCTGGAGCTATATGGCAGGTTTTTCCATCTCCCTGATAAAATAATGCAACCATATATGACTTCAGCAATATCTAATGATTTATACAGACATAATCATTTAAGATATATATATATATATATATATATATATTTTATTTTATTTTTTTTTTTTTGACAAATTTAAAACACCAATTTGGTTAGATCATAAAAAATCAAATCTGACAAACAATTATTTTGTTAAGGCTAACTACTTATCTTTAAGATAATAAGTATAATACTTCGAAAGTTGAAAAATAACTTATTAAAAGCTAATTGTTATTCTTATATCTTAGATTGCATGAATTAATTGGCGAGGTACTAAGGATTATTGCCATGGTAGGTTAAGAAGCATTATAAATTTACCTCTGAATGATTTAATTTACCTGTAATAATATACCAATTGGGCAACCACAACTATAATGTTCAGTTTTAGGTGATAAAAGGCATAAGTGAGAACAACCTCCATTTTTTATATGACATTTTGTTGTGACAGTTTCTTTGTGGTGCTCCATTATAGATAGATCCATTAAACCAGACAAACCTTGGCTGTTCACATGAAAAATAAACAAATGATGTTATGAAACATTATAAAACTATGGTAAATATATTTTATTATTTTCCTTATGTAGTAACCCTATTTATGGAGTGTTTATTTGAATTATGTCATGCTCCATGCCTTAATGGCATACTACATGACATAACAATATACATTATTAAATTTTATTATGTTTTAATACAATATTTGAACAAAATGATGAAAATAGATAAGAGCATTTCTAATATATTAAACAAAAGAAAATATATATAAAACTAAATTAAAAAAAAATAACGAAAATAAATAGGCAAAAATTAATAAAAATGAAATAAAGCCAACAAGAAATTACCTGTCCCTGCCCGTCGCTGATTAGTCAGTAAAAAAAAAAAAAAAAAAAAAAAAAAAAAAAAAAAAAAAAAAAAAAAAAAAAAAAATATATATATATATATATATTGTAACGTGAAATCAATATATAAAAACATATGGTTTAAAATCCCAAACCTTTTGCGGGAACGAACTAGCGGTCGGAACAAACCGTTAATGGGCCTAGATTTTTTTTGACCTGGAACCTTCCACGAAGATCTCCAGCCTTCCAGAAGGTTCCTTTTACGACTATATATAAGGAGCGAGTGACTGGGCCATTTAGTCTTAACTGTGAAGCTCAAGCCATATGATTTGTAACCTGCTTGAATATTTATGTTTTTATAATTCATTTGGAATTGATATTGTTATTTTTTCGTTCAATAAATATTTGTTAACCTACAAAAGTGTTACAACTGGTGTCAGGTGCGGGGTTTAAAGAAGAAAAAAAAATGTCAGATAAACGAATTGGAGAACTTAAGGTAGCGGAGCTAAGGAGTGAATTAGAAGAGCTTGATTTGGACACTACAGGTACAAAGGCGATCTTATTGGCTCGGTTAGCTGATTACTACTTGAGTCAAAGCGTAGATCATGATAAAGTAGAGTTTGAGGATAGCTCTTGAAAGGCCGCTTTAGATGATTTGTCTGCTGAAATAAATGGGTTAAATGATAAATTGGCCAGCCAGTCAGCTGAAATAAATGAAACATTGGCTAGCCAATCGGCAGACATAAATGGAAAATTGTCGAATTTATCTGGCAAAATAAATGATAGGCAAACTAAACTCCAATTTGTTGGCTGAGATAAATGATAAGCTGAACAATCTGGCTGGTGATATAAATGAAAAATTGGCCAGCCAGTCAGCTGAAATAAATGCAAAGTTGGCCAACCAGTCAGCTGAAATAAATGAAAAGTTGGCCAACCAGTCTGCCAAGCTTAAAAAAAAGATAACTAGTTTAAAGTCAATTTTCTCGGCTGAGATTACTGACAAAATGAGTAACTTATCGGATGAGATGTATGTAAGGTTGGCTCAACAAGAAGCGATGGCTGTTGCATTTGAGGAGCTTGAGAAATTAAAACGGAGGCTAGAAAAAGGGGTCCAGGCGATCGTCAGGGAGCAGCCCTGCCTACAGCCATTAAAATATGAGGAAAGACTTGAACCCCAAGCTACGGAGATCCGACCACAATAAAGCCCCTAACGTTTGATGGTAAGTCGTCCTGATCGAATTATCTTAAACAGTTCAACACAGCGGCTAGTTCTAATGGGAGGTCCCTGAGAGATTAGGCTGTTGCCCTCCGAGGTGAAGCTCTGAATGTCTTCCAGACCCTTTACGCGAACGACCCCTATGATTTTGACTTATTAGTAAGCCGGCTTGAAATGCGATTTGGCCATGCCCACCTAGAACAGGTATACCAGTCCCAGCTGAAAAGCAGGAAGCAGAAGGCAGCCGAGAATATTCAAGAGTTCGAGGCGGACATTGTGAGGATGGTAAGACTGGCTTATCCAACAGCCCCAGAAAGTTTGTTGGAGTGCTTAGTGGTCCAAACGTTCGTCGATGGCCTACAGGAAACAGAACTTCAGAGAGCGCGCCTTACTTGCCCTAAACTGCTGGTGGATGCCCTCTCTACAGCGTTGGAGTATGAGGTGGCTATGGAGGCTTCTCGCAGCCCTGCAAGAGCCTGGGCCATGAACAGTACCGACTGCAGCGAGGGGCAACAGGAATCGGCGAACCTATACAACCTGGAAGAGGTGGTTTTAAAAGTTGTGAAGGCACTTGATTCTCAGAGAAGGAGACCAGTACGATGTTAGGGATGCGGAGAAGAGTGCCTGCAAGAAGCGGGCCGCTACTGACGCGCCAATACCCCAGGGAAACTAAGATGGGTCAACTCCTGGAGGGCGACATCGACCCAAAGACGTCATCAAGATCCTCCCCTTGTGGTGGTAGCCTCTTCAGGGCAACACTATCAGAAAGGCTAGCTAAAATACTTACAAAAAAAAAAAAAAAAACTGAATACACGGTCACATTAAGTAATACGTCCACCATATCAAAATTATACAGTAAAACCAAAGATACAGATAAATTAGAATTACAATCTAATATAGTTTATGAAATTCCTTGTGAAGAAAATTGTGGAAAATCATATTTCAGTACATCGGAACAGTATTTTAAACGACGTATCTATCAACATAAATATAGCTTCACTTCTTTAACTATTATGTAAGGGTTTGGAGAAAGTATATCAAGAAAATAATAGCCTGAATGCTTTTTTTATTAATTAATCTATATAAATAAAGATGAAATTCTGTTTGTTTGTTCTTTACAGAAATCCATACCGTTTGTCCTAAATTCTCCAAATTTTGCTCAGTGGTTCTTTCATACTAGGTGCTAACACCTGTCCATATTAAAATTGCATAACTTCAGCCAATCTCTGGGTATATTCTTTATTGTTATAAAAATCGGTATGATCTTGCTTTACATTGCTTTCTTACGAAATCGACCGTTTGAGTCGAAAAAAGTCTCATTTTACAGATTTTGAAGAGGCCAACAAGGCCCGATAAAGCTGTTCCTCTGGAACGGACCGGGGTCCACGTTTTAAGGCTGAGTGATGAGTCCTTTTCGAGTTATTGTCCGAGGAGGGTGAAGTGAGCACGCCGTCCCTTTATTTTTTGTATATAGAATTGTTCACGTTTATTAGAAAAATGAAATACCACGGGTGAAACGAGGATATACAGCTAGTTAAAAAATAAACATAAAAACAAAGTAAAATAAATTATAATATGTAATAGTTAATTACAATATGAATTATAATATGTAATTATAATATAATATAATTACTGTAATAATGTAAATATAATATAATATAATATATAATTATAATATAATATGTAATAGTTAATTACAATATAAATTATAATATGTAATAGTTCTTTAAAAATTTATACTTACACTAACAGTTTGGCGTTCTTTCCACTCATTTTATCTACTGAATGAATACTGTTATTGACCCGATCAGTCCAAAGAAGTAATGAATTAAATATAGTTAAGCCATAAGGATAAGATAGTTCGGACACTAAAACAAAACAGCAAACAAATTGACTGTAAATAATTTGCATCACAGATTAATATATGGAAGAATGTAAGCACTTACTTAAAACTGTTCGGCCTTTTCCAGTTAAACTTGCATACTCAATTGTTTTAGATTCTGCATCAGTCCAATAAATCCTTGAAGTTTCATAATCTACTGCTAAGCCATTTGGTAAGCTCATGTTTCCAGTTAAGAAAATAGTTCTTTCACTACCATCCATTCCAGCTCTTTCAATTTTTGTAGGAGACGCCCAATCACTCCAGAACATGTGACCATCTACAAATAATATTAAAATATTCAGCAAACGAAAATAATTTGTTTGATTACAAAAACTTATATTGATGTATGAATTAAAAATTAAAAACAAAATTTATTTATAAATTTGTCTTGAACGCAACAAACAAATTTTACTTCCTAACCCATTTACAGTAGAAATCAACGGGCTTTGTTAAATATGTAAGTGGCTTTCAGCAACTTAAAAGGAAACAGCTTTTTCCACAATTATTTATTTTTTTTTTGTTTGTTTTTCTCACTAATACAAAGAGTATTTTAATAATAGCGAAACTTGACAGTTTTATACCATTTTTTGTCAATATATACTATGAATGGAAATCTTAGTAATGGGAATAATAACTTGTACCAAATGTTTTTTTACCTTTAAAAACTGCTTTCAATATTTTGAGCATCATATGGTTTGCTCACTAAAAAACTTCAAAAAAGCTTTTTATTTTTTATTTTTGTCCACAACATTGAGACAATACAATTTTACTCCCTGGCATTCAATTTTAAAAGTATCTATTTAATTGTAATGTAAAATTCATTTAGTTACCCTGGAAACAAATATTTTCAGTTAAATTATATGAAAGATTATTTTTTCGTGCCTATCAATTATCTTCTATTACTTGGTAATTGATTTATTATTCATTGGTTATTTGGAGTCAGGGGACCCAAAATGAATGTCGAATACATGATTTATTTCCAACTTTTATAGGAAATTCTCATTAAATGTTAAAATGTAAGCATTTCAAGTAGCACTTTGTTTAGCCAGAAGTAATTTATGAAATCATCCATCATATATCGTAATAACAAGGAAAATGTGAAATAACAAAATTTTTTTACTTTATTTTATTTTTTTATTTTTAGTGGTTAAGGAATTAATCCCAGATACAAATTCTCCATTACTTTTATTTAGTATTTGTCAGAAATACAATGTTTTAAACCAATCTGGTTCTTAGAATATTTATCAAAACTATCTCTTCACGGTTTCTTGTTTTTGAACCAATGTTATTTACAAATCCAGCTTTTTCCTCTTTTCTTTTTTTTTTTTTTTTTTTTTTTGTTTGGTTTCCCCTTCTCCTTTTTCCCCCCCTCTTACTCAGTACCCTTTCTAGGCCTAGTACCTCATTCTAGACCCTTAACCCTCCAATGTCATATGGTAAGCTAATCTATATTTTCTATATCTATACCTCCATCACTAATTAATCCCCCTTCATTTCTGTTACCTTTTTGCCTCCATATTAACTCATCAATAACTATTTTTATACCATATCCCCTTATATAGGTACTTTACAATTTCTGCCATACCTCCTTTGCTCTTTCAATCATATTAATCCCGATTACCACTTGGTTAAGATGTTCCTCAATCATCAAATTTATTCTGCATTTTGCGCAGACATCTTTAGTTGCATCTGCTTTATTTTTTTTCTGACCACTAACATACTCCTAAAGCTGCTCACCAACCAATAGTTTTCCAATATGAACTTCCATGTCAAATAATTCGATCTTCCTTCCAACTTTCTAATTGAGGGGAATCCAGATTCCGCCATGTTTTAATCACTTAAACGATTTCACAGCGAAGCTTCCGTACTTTTCACACTTTCCTACATCCAGGCCCATAACCTGCTATAAATTTAAGGTTTACAGAAGAATAGGCTAGTAGACATAGATAGAAATATTTTATTGTTCTAAAACACAAACATACTCTTAGTCAAGTCTTAAAATCCGATTATTACTCATCACAGATACATCTCAAGGTACTAGAAAAGGTCCATCAGAAATATATCGATTATAGCCAAAGAGGCAATAAAGATTATTATTGGTATAATTAAACAATACAAATGCAGGCTGCCGATGGTACATCTGCCTAAGGAAGCATTCTAGTGCGAGCCACCGGTGGTACACATACGCCTGAAGAGGTAGTTTAGTGCGGGCCACCGGTGGTATGCGCCGCCACAACGGTATAGATTTATTTACATATCAAGAACTTAGGCAAGAACAACCCTGATCACAATGTCTTGTATAATGGTATCATATAATTAAAAAGTATTCTAAACTAACTGAATCCATTTTTCGGGTTAAGGTATTCAAAACTAAAAAAACAACATTAGGGATAATATCATTTGATAATTTATTCAATTCTTCATCCTTCCTAATTAATGATGACAAATTTTCAATATCAACTGATAAATGAATATTACATGATCCTTTCAGACAGAATGAAAGACTCAAATTTCAACATTTTGCGGGTAAGCTCTTTAAAAAAATTTTCTGTTTGTAAAATTCATACATTTTTTTGTATGTATATGTTAGTTTGTTTGTTTGCTTTGGGAGGGCTTGCAACATCTAGGTCATCAACGCCCGTAATTTAATTATCCTAGTGCTAGTTCTGAGAGGTCCCACTGACCAGAGACAGAGCAGCCGCCCTGGGCACCAAGAGGCAGGCCAAGGTCTAGGGGGCGTTCAAGTCCCACATGTCGGGTGGTGGCTACATGCTATTCAGGACATGAGGACCAATCAGAGGATGTGGAATGTAAATGTTAGTAAACTGTTTTAAAACATCATACGTTTTAACATTTCTCTCATACTATTACTAAATAAAAATATATGAATTTTGTTAAGAGTGTTAGTCATTTTGTCAACAGAAAGGCTTATATATTAAGAAGTAAAAATAGTAACAAACTAATTCACATTCAATACTTACTGACTGGATCAACAACAATATCTCTGGGGTCATTAAGATCTTCCCATATTAGAAGCGACCTCATGGTACCATCCAAGTTTGAAACTTCAATTCTTTTAGTGCCTGAATCAATCCAATATAGTTTTTTTGTCACCCAGTCAAGCGATAATCCGGTAGGAGAGCCTAAAAAGAGAAAAGAAGTGAAAAGTATGCATATGGCCTGGGTATGATAAAATTAAATTAGATTATAATTTATAAATAACAGTTAACTATGTAAGGACAGCTGGGGAACGTGTGCAACATATTTTGAAATTCTTCACCTCCTCTAAAATCATCAGCACATTTAATGAAATAAAATATATTTTAACAATTACAAACCATAAACATATTACTTCCAAATGATTTTTAAAAATACTAAATAGAATAAAAAAAATGTTCCTACTTTGAGTATGATATTTGCTGACTTCTCCAAAGAGGTACAAAATGTTGTGTTCACAGCACATATTGCCTGCTAAGAATTCTTTTGATAAAGAATAAATGGATGTACTAAAATAATACATAAAACTAACTATTACATAGGAAGAAACATAGCAGAATAAAATTTAAATTCAAAACATAGAAAGGGTATTTGAAGTTGGAAATTAATTTTACTTTACTAAAATGGCTTAGCAGGAATTATCATCGCTACAAATTGTAATTAGTACTTTACCGTATACTTTCCCGCTTTGATTAATTTATGTACGCAGGAGTACTCTATTTTTATAATTAAGGATTTAAGAGGGGTAAAAGGGTGGGTCAATGGGAGAGCTGAAGTTATAGACGAATGCGGGAGTCTTTCTTACTTCTTGAGAACACTAAACTATAGTGCCCTACTCACTGTTTTGTGATCTCCGCTGTCCCAAATCCCCATCAATGCCTACTGTCACCTTCTTGTGGTGTCCCCATCCCACAATTCGCGAAATACAGAGACGAGGGTCTTCAAGGTAGCTCAATACTGAGCTATGATAGGGAACCTTCAGGAAAGTTACAAATTTAATGTGAAGAACAACCCCCTTAATACCAAAACCAGGCATGGCTGGACTAAATAAAGCACTGTGGAACACACCACTTACACACATCAAAACAACCTGTCAAAATGTCTGTAAATAAGTGTGTACATATGTATATATTATAAGATGCAGAAAGTAGCTTCTTTTCACTTGATTGAATATTTATATGTATATTTTTTTTATATTAATTTATTTAAACTAGAGGTTTCCTAATTATTTTTGTCAATTCAATTTATTTATTTAAACTTCAAGGCACTAAAGCCCTCTCTGTATTTTATTTAATTTTGTTCTTAAGGGACAAGTCCCAGAACAAACAAATAAAGAATTTATTATTATTTATTAAAAAATGAGCCTATGAAGCGGCATGGAAAGGCTGTTGTGGTGCCTATGTGTCGGAGCATAGAAGGTCTGAAGAGAAAGTAGTAAGACCATGGAACGCTGAAAAAATGAGTTGAGGATTCCCCCATGAAGCATATATTCCTGCTCCTGGAGAGAACTCCAGGACTCTCAACAGTTAGCAGAGTTGCGATGGGGTATACCCTGGCGGATAGCCACATATGGAATGGGAGAAAAACAATGAGCAGAAACATTGATAAAAACTTATTTTTCTTGAATGAAAATCCATCATATTTTCATCCAAGAAATCCACTATATGGGACCAAGGACTTTTAACAAGGTCCACATGTCCAACAATGGGACAAGGAGCCATTTAACACATTACACATTTACTCTGACACCTAGGACAAATAATCTGTCGGACACCTACTACATCCACTAACAGATGAAGCCCAAGGCTTACAAGTCGAGACTAATAGATCTGGAGTGCCGGAGGAACTTGCAGCTCATGTAGTTGCTGCTTGACAGGCTCCACTGATAATGACAAAAACAAAAACTAACACAAAACAGAAACTAGCCCAACATTTCCCAGTGTGGACCAGTTGGAGGCCTCGGCCATGATGTGGTCCTCTTGGAATTTGAAGAGGTGCAACAGAAGGAAGGCCAAATCCTGTCTAACCTACCAAATCCTGTCACAGGGCCATCCCAAGGAGGGGCTGCTGAGGATGCAAGGACCCAACCAGGCCCAGTAGACAAAGCAGCCCTGACAAAGGGAGGTTATACAAAGCTGGGCCAACTTACTGACAGGAGGGAACCTACCCCAAAGTGCCAGGCCAAGGATGCAAGAGACTGGCAAACGAAGCCGCAGCGCCCAAGGTGGACCCCCATAGTACATTCACAAAGAAAGGATACAGGAGGGCAGCTGAACAGCAGCCAACACTGTGAGGCCTCCATAGCAACCCTCTAAACCCTAAACGACTGTCAAAAGACCCAGATCTTCTCCGGGAAACTCTGCACATGTTGCAAAGAAACTTAGAAAAATTATGGGACAGAAAGCCAATTATGGCCTTTCTGCAAGAGGGCTGTTGGTTGGAGTGGTTCCTGGGGACTATCCGCTGCAGGAGCTAATAACATTAAGGACGAAATAGACGAGGAAGGTGATGATCAGCCACCCTTCAGTGGAGCTAGCTTTAACAGAGAAGGCTATACTGTTTCCTGCCTTGACGAACACCAGGCAGTGGCTCAAAAAGTTTTATTATGAAATGATACACATTTTTTGCCAAGGGATCCATGGCTAACCTTCTTGCATGAACTACCTTACACAGTACAGCACTCAAGACCCTTTATGGGTCGTTTTAGTAAAGGTTTTTGTTGGGGGGGGGGGGGGAGGTAGAACACAACGGAAGGACAGTTGATGTGGCTGCCAAGACAAACAAAGTATTTAAATTTAGTTTAAAGGCATGACTCACCTAAATTATTGTCAATTATTTCTTTTTGATCCTTCCCATTCACTTTTGCAGATGAAATTCTACTTGATGTGCTATCAGTCCAAAATACTGTGTTTGTAACACTATCCCAAGCCAATGCTGCTACTGACCTAACTCCATCCACTGGAATTACCATATCATACATAGGTGTTCCTTCCTGAAGAGATCTTAACCTCAAATCCTTTTTTCTTGCAAATAATAACATGTGATCCGTGGTTGTATCACAAGTTCGACTAAAATAAGGACAGTACAGATTGATAAATTAATTAAATAATAATTATATGATAAACTAATAGTAATTATATCTAACTTACTTGTCAGATAAAATTTTAAGTCCAAGTGGACAAATACACTGGAAAGACTTGACATTCGAAAGACAAAGATGCGAGCATCCTCCATTGTTATTTCCACAGCGGTTTTTATAATTAGGCTGCCTTTGAGAGTGGTAACTGGAAAAAATAAGTGAATAGCAACTAGTATATTAAAATCTGGATGTGGTATGTGCATGCAAAAATTTTATTCACTACTCATATTCTTTGACTAAAAATGGACATTATATATTTTTTTAAATGATGTAAGTACTATCATAATGGGAGCACAAAACTTGTTTCCAAAATGACAATTTCTTTTTATTTATATTGGAAATTAGCTTAGCTCAGTACTTTATGCAGTGGTGAACTAATAATGAAGCTGGCTCCACTTTCTCATGGGACTTTGTACAAGCCAGAAATACATCTTTTGATTTTTTTTTGCGGATTATAGAAATCCAGCCTGTAACCAATTGAACTTTAATCTTCTCAACCATTGAGTTTAAGACTGAACGATCAAATATTTAATGATCTATCATAAATAGTAATCGATAGGAGGGGTTCATAATAATGGCTGATAACAAATTGGAACATAATTTACATAATAACATAATTTTAAGAGCTAGACCATTTTTCAAAAAACGACAACGATATTGTCTTCTTTAATATTTCATTTATTTAAATCAATAGTTAGGAAAATAGTTATTAAAGTAAATTATATTCCTTGCAGGTTACAAATTGCCATATGTTTTTGCAACTGATAAACATTTTGAGTTGCAGACCCTTCATCTTCTCACACAGTACTCTAGTCTTATCTCTTAATAGTTTTCTTTGTTTTCCATAGTAAAAAGAAATGGAAAAAGTTGTTTGATGGTTTGTAATACTCTAGTTTTAATAGGTAATTTTGCAACTAATTGCAATGGAAACCAAAAGTTTCCATTTTTTAATCTAAAAATAGATTACATTAATTTCATTAATTAATCTAAAAGTAGAAATTATTATTTATGTACCACCTACATATTTCGTGTCAATGACCTTCTACGACTTTATAAACCAAATATAATTGTTTCTTACATTCTAAGAAGATTAAATTGAAAGAAGATTTTTATGTAGCAAATATACATGTATACTGAATTCCAAATTAATATTTGGTCTCATGTTAGTTCAGTTGAAGAAAAACAAGAAAACAGTTCAATATGATATCAAAATACATTTAATATGCACAAAAGTGAAAAAAGCAAAAAAAAAAAAAAAAACATTGCTTAAGTATTTAGAATTTGAGGAAAGTCAGATTTTAAATTAAAAATTACAATCAACATAATCCTAACCTTACTTCATTAAACCGATGAATTGTTTAAAATTACATTAAGAAATGTAATATTAGATAATGTTCCTTATATTAATGAAACAGTAAATACCTATGAATGTCCATTGGGAAATGCAATTGTCCATGAATGGTCATAAATCCAGTTCCTGTGACTTTGTTTGCAGTAGAAATGCTTTTGGTGTGCCAATCAGTCCAATAAATAGCATCTTCAAAAAGAGTTACACCGAATGGATGTGGTAGCCCTTTGGTTATAACCTATTTAAATACAATATTTAGTTTAATTTGAGGTTGATAAATGACAAATGAATTGAAATGAATCATTTTAATTGTTACTTTTCTCCTTTCAGTGCCATCTAATCCAGCACTTTCGATAACATGATGTTTTGCATCAGCCCAATAAATTCTATTTGCAGGATAATCAATACATAAACCATTCGGCCATTGAACTGATTCTGTAATGATAGCCATTCTATTTGAACCATCCATTTCAATGCGTTCAATCTTTGGCTTGGATCCTGAGGATTCAAAGTAGGGAATAATAAGCATGAAAATTAACAAAGTAGGAATTAATAAATTATTTTCCTATAATCACCCCAGTCTGTCCAAAAAACAAAAGCTTCCCCAGGATGAACAGCTATTGCTCTTGGTTTTGCTAAGTCATCAGAAACAAGAACGTGTCGATTCTCCCCATCCAAAGAGGAAACTTCAACCCTTCTTGTGCCAGAATCAGTCCAAAATAATAAGTCATGGATCCAATCAACTGCTATACCACTTGGCGAATCCAAACCCCATCGTGTTAAATCTAAAAAAAAAGAACATCAGAGGTGAAAATTAATTGTACTCACTTATAAATTACATGGATTAAATTAAAAATATCAATTGAAAAATAATGATTTATAACAAATAACTACATTAAAAATAAATAAATAACTGGCAATAAACCTGTTATATTTGATCCATTAATAGATGACCGGCGTATCATGTCCATTGAAACATCAGACCAGAAGATAAGTCCTTTTTTGTAATGGTAATCAAGTGCTATAGCATTATGAAGATTTTTAATTACAGCAGTATATTTCTGATGGTCTAAACTAACCTAGAGTATTAAACAAATTTTAAACATTCTCAAGAAGTTACAAATAAATTATTAGATTAAGTAAAAGTTTCTATGGTGCATACTTGTCTGATGTCAATGCGGTTTGCAAACAGTAAAGTAGGAGGTGATCCTACTGCTTTACATGTTATATTATCTGGCCTAAGAACATATCCATCATAACAAGCGCATATATATGAACCAATGGTATTGTTGCAAATTTGGCTACAAACAGCATCATTCTTCAAACTACACTCATCAATGTCCCGACAACTAAAAAAAATTGTAATAGTTGCAATTTTATATAAGAACAAGATTTCATCTTGAACCAGAAAACAGCTTTGAGCAGGAAATATAATATGGTAAAATCCAAATTAATCCATGAGTATGGAAGTTTATCTACGCTGATAGATAAAACACACATATTGCTTCGAATATATTTTTGTATACATCTTTTTCTAAAAATTAGGTTTACTTAGCATAAACTTACTGTTTTCTGGATCTTACTTTAACTATTCTCCAATATAACCATTTATGTCTAGATAATTCATGAGTTAACTATGACCCGAAGTCAGATTAATGTCAGTCTAACTTATTCATGAGAAAAAATTATTCCAAAATTAAGCATGGGCAGCTGAACCATTAACTAGTCTCAGGATATTAAATTCTTAAGATAAACTCTTTAAAAACAGATGTGTATAAACACTAAGCCAAAATTAAAACTAAATCTTAAAAATCAATATATGCTTGCCAGAATATGCTTTTATATGAAAGAGAATACTCCTTTCATCCCTTGGTAGGAAGATCCTTTAATAAGATGGAATTTCCATCTTGCAAAATTAAATTGCATGATTAATGCCTCTAAGAACTTTTATCTTCCATGTTCTTTTACTTAGATAGTTTTTGTGCTGAGCACAAAAAAAAATGTTGGTGTTGATGACCTGAGTGTTATTTCTCAAACAAAACAAAGCAATTTAAATATAATATGTTGCTACAATATTTGGCAAATCAGGCATCATGGATCACATGAAAAGAGGTTATGATGGTTGGAAATATTGTTTCTTTAAGTGCCTGGTTTTGAAAGGTGTATTCAATTCCACTTATTTTATTATATAATTATTTTCAGGAGTTAAAAAAAAAAAAAGGCTTATAAATCCAAATAATGACATTCCCATTTAGGTTAGGATTGGTTGTTAGCATCATGATATTTGAAAGAGCCAAAAAGGATGATAAATCCTTCTAATCGGAATATTTCCCACTCCAATACCAGAACTAGTATATGTATAACAATTCTTTCATTATATAAATAACAAACATTGTTCCTGCTGAGCTTAATATTACACATTACCAGGTCTGCAAGTTTAAAATGTCGTTTTAATTCCAATAGAATGCGCTCTTAGCCGATTGAAGGATTTGCTTATCTCTAAACGCTATTTTGTTTGTTAGTCATTTGTTTACAAAAGTCAGTTGTTTTTAAGTCGTTTACGTGGACGTATCATACCTTTCTTTGGTGTTAAAAATGTCTAATTTTAAGCCAAATAAAGAGCATTTGCGGCATGTCATGATTTTCTTATTCAATCAAAAGAAAAAGGCATCTGAATGTCATCGAATTCTTGTTGAGACTTATGGCGATCTTGCTCCAACCGTCAAGACATGTGAACGTTGGTTTCAAAGTTTCAAACGTGGTGATTTTGATGTTACTGATAAAAAACGAGAAAATCGACCAAAAAAGTTTGAGGACGTCGAATTGCAATCTTTATTAGACGAAGACAATACCCAAACCCAACAAATGATGGCAGAACAGTTGAATGTCACTAGGCAAGCCATTTCCGATCGCCTGAGAGCTATGGGAAAAATTCAAAAGGTTGGAAAATGGGTTCCACATGAATTGGACAAACGACAGATGGAAAAACGAAAAACTGTGTGCGAAATGCTGCTTTTACGCCACGAAAGAAAGGTTTTTTTGCATCGAGTTGTAACTGGCGATGAAAAATGGATTTATTTTCAGAATCCCAAACGAATAAAATCATGGGTAACGCCAGGACAACCATCCACATCGAGTGCAAGACCGGATCGTTTTGGGAAGAAGACAATTCTGTGTGTGTGGTGGGATCAGAAGGGAGTAGTCTACTACGAGCTTCTCAAACCAGGCGAAACAGTCAATACCGACCGCTACCGACAACAAATGATCAATTTGAGTCACGCATTGATCGAAAAACGCCCAGAATGGGCTCACAGGCACGCCAAAGTCATTCTTCAGCATGATAACGCTCCTGCACATTCAGCCAGATTGACTAAGGAAACGATTTCTTCGCTTGGTTGGGAACTCCTACCCCACCCGCGGTATTCACCTGACCTGGCGCCTTCTGATTATCATCTCTTCTCATCGATGGGACACTCATTGGCTGAGCAACACTTTAACAATTTGGAGGATGTAAGAAAATGGCTCGATGAATGGATTTCAAATAAAGATGAAGCATTCTTTTGGAATGGTATCCATAAATTGCCCGAGAGATGGACAAAATGTGTAGAAAGCGAGGGCCAGTACTTTGAATAAAATATATTATACTTTTTTTTTAAATTACTGTGTATATATTTTAAGAAATAAACGACATTTTAAACTTGCAGACCTGGTATACAAATTTAAAGGAATGTGTTTTAATATAATATAAAAATTAATGGATAACACATTAATGAAATATTAAAACCATATTAGGCTATATCTTGAAAGAGTTATCTATTTAAGTTGTATAAAAAATGATTGTTTGATACAATTTGAAAGTAATAAAAATATTACAGAGTTTTCACTCCACTTTTATGACAATTAAAGCATTAAGTTTCATTATTCATTATACAGAAAAGTATTTTATTAAAAAGATTAGAAATAAATATTATCAATAACTAATTGTACCTTTCACCATCATCATTCAGAACAAATCCAGGTCGACAACTACAAGCATCTTTTTTGTCAAATGTTGTCACACATATCTGTTCACATTTTTTGGTTGATAAACTACAACTCTTTGGTTTAGAACAATTAAGCTCATCTAAAAGGAGAAAAAGACCTGAATTTATAATAATTAAATCATAATAATGAATAATAATAATGAAATCACTAAAATATAACTTGCATGGTTCCTCACGATGGAAAATAAATAAACATAAATATAATACAGTGGAACTTTTAAAAACTGATATCAGTGGGAAATAATATTTTTTTCAGCTATTAGAATTGTCTGCTTATGAGAAAATCTATCTTAAGAAAAATATGAACCAGAAAAAAAATCTACAAAAAGGAAGTTGAAATTAACACTCCAGCACACTCTTAAGGAACATCAATACTCATATGAGGTAAATACTTAGCCCATTTTCATAGCTGTCAATAAGTATTATGTTTTATA
The DNA here is from genome assembly GCA_911387785.2 of Aelia acuminata. Classification (NCBI taxonomy): domain Eukaryota; kingdom Metazoa; phylum Arthropoda; class Insecta; order Hemiptera; family Pentatomidae; genus Aelia; species Aelia acuminata. The sequence continues at coordinate 94,982,755 of OU426978.1, forward strand.
TGTTGTTATATTTTATTTCTAAAAAAAAAAAAAAAAAACTACTTATTATAACTAGCCTAAATAAAATATAATAAAGCCTTTAGAATTTGGAGATAAAAGGTTTTACAAATATTAATAAACTAACATTAATTTGACAAGGTATAAAAAATTTACTTGAGCTTAAAAAACTGATTACTTTATTTTAAAAGGAATAGAAAAAACTAAAACCAGTTACTATGATTCAAAATATGATTTAATATAGTTTAATTTCCCTGAAAACTTTACAAGAAAGAAAATCACTTAAAAATAGAATTCTTAACAGTCCAAGATTCTGGTCCCTATTAATGAAATAATAACATCCAAATGAAACTTTGTTAGTGACTTCATTTTTACTAATATTATAATTTTGTGATTAAAAAGTTTTTAAAATTAAAATTAAAATTGTGTTCATACAAACTCAGTTCTAGTTTTCATATAAAACTTAGTAGATAAGCACAGTACGAAAAAACTCTTAAAAAAAAAAAAGTTTGCTTTTACATGTAGAATAAATAATAATAGTTTGAGTCCCAATTTTATTAATTTTATTTTTATAAAAAAAGATAGTTGCATCCTAAACATTATTGAGTAGCAATTATTTTAGCTAGTAAGTTAAGATTCATAATAAATTAAATTCACTAGAAAAGATATACACTGTAAAATGAAATAAAATTATTTTCTCAAAATTGCTTTTTTTTTTTTTTTTAGTAAATAGCCAATGTACATTAAAAGCAAACATTTTTTTAGTGTTCTAAGATATCGAAAAAAGTGTCTTTTCTTTTTTTTAACAAAACTCTTTTAGGGTATGATAAAAATAGATCATGTTTTTCTTATTATAAAGAAGATAATTTTTAAATATGTCAAGTCCTTAACAAATAGGAGATGTTTTATTTTAAAGAAAAACATAGACATGAAAATATTTTAGTTTTACTATTGTAAAAAACGCAATTTTTACAATGTTTTTTGAAGAAGATTTTTGGATTTGGATTCTCAACTTTTAAATGAGATATACATTTATGATACTAGTGATTTCAGTTCAGAGTAACCAGAAACTTATCCTCACAACTTTAAATGATTAAATACCTTCTCCATGTGGACAATCTCTTTTATCATCACAGACATGCTTTTTCCGAATACAATGAGCAATTCTTGAGTAAGTTGCATTTGGAGGAGGGCAGGTAAACTGTGTTGCAGGATCACAAGGTGTCAAACAGTTTTGCTCATCTTCACCTTGTGAACAGTCTTGAACTCCATCACAAACCCACTGTTTCTAAACAAATAATTTATTTATGAAAATATAGATCTAATTTCTTAAGATATTCCATTACTGGCTACACAAAAATATTTACAATATACCTTATTGTAAAACCTTAAATTAATGTCTGGTTAATAGAATAAAACAATAGATGCAGGAGGAAAATAAGTGTTGTTCAATAAACTTCATTAAGATAAAAACGAAATTCAAATTTGGAGAGAGTCATTTATTCCAAATATTGAACTTGAGTTTTTAAAATAAAATAAATTGAGTAAAGAGCAGAAGAAATATTTTGAATCAATGTAAGTAATTTTTTCTCTTTAAAATTCTCCCTTCATAAAATGGTAACAGAGTTTAAACCTTTTGCTGCATACTATTCTTATCATGAAAGGACTCAATAGCGTTAGTTCACTATATACATATGTTTAAAATGGAAAGTGTACATTTTCCACATATGGTCCTTTTTACATTATTGAAATTAAGAATGCATCACACAAGAAGTTATGTGTTGAGTACGGTGCAGAAGCTTATAACGAAAGACAGTCTCAAAATTTATTCACGAAATTTCATCTGGGATGTTTTTCACTGAAGGATGACCAACATTCTGAGAGACCAAGTGAAGTTTAAATCAAATAGGGTATCAAAGAAAGAGAAGCATTGTGATATTGTTATAAAGTGATAATAGAAATCACGTTATAAAGTGATAAGTGTTATAAATCTGATAATAGAAATCAATTGCATCAGATAAAGCTTTAACTTGATTTTATGCCATTTTTTATGTTTGATGTAATTTTAAAAGCAAGGTTTATTTGTATTAGAGAGCTACCGAGTGGTAGTTTCTCTGTAAGTCTATTCATATGATTTTTTTTTCCTTTATATTTACTCGATGTATTGTTTTATAATACAGTTCTACATATAAATAAATGATATTTAAAAAAATAAAATTTATTTGCATGTTGGTGAAACGGTATAAACTCATGGAGTGATTACACTTTTTATTACTAATTTTTTATGGGGTTTCTCTTCAGCCTCATAGAAATTTACTTTACCTTACTTGTTAGTTCCTGTTATTTGCTGATAAAACAAAATTAAGGTAACCAAACACATGATTACTGACTTTGAAAAATGGGTGATTTATAGTCATTTCATGCGAAAAAGATCATGGTGTAAGGAATATCCATGTTTGAGAAAATGAAAGAAAAAAAAGAATATTGATTCATTGGGTAAAATTTGCTTAAAATGGTCTGGCAAAGAAAAGTAGGTATTAAGAAACAGTAATTAGTATTAATAATAGTTGTCTTAAGAGGATATATATGTTAAATAACTTACAAGGATACAATTCCCTCTGAGGCATGAAAATTGTTCTTGAGTGCATTCTTGTTGAACTGAACCTTCACATTGTGCTTCATCTTCTCCTCCCTCACAGTCTGCTTCTCCATCACAGCGCCATTTTTTTGAAACACATTTCCCACTCTCACATCTAAATTTGAGTATAATATAAAATATATTATTTTTTGGTCAAAATATGCAATAAATAAAAGAACCTGTGTTAAGTTAGAACAAGCAAACCAGATTTTGTTTTTGGCTGTGAGATGCTTGCTAATTTGAAATTTCCTGTTGCTGAAGAAGTTCTATAGTTCAGTGCAGTTTCAGTCTACATGTAGGTTGATCAGGTTTGGGTAACCAGGATGAAGAGAGAAAGGAAAAGGATAAGTGGAACAGGGGGATGTACTGTTGAAGAATGAAATTTTTGGTACTTGTCTTTTATAATAAGATTTAACTGTTAGTATGTTCATGTTGTTGGGTAGGGTGTGATTTCAAATAAGCCACGGTGCATTTGTGATTTTTTTCAAGAATTTTTAGCATTTTATAATCTAGACGGGAATCTCAAAGTTCTGCTCCATATGTACAAACACTTGCTAATAAATATTAAAATATCGTCGTTACCATGCTAAAGTAACGAATGCGCAACTAAAAACCTATGAATATTCGTTACTTTAGCATGGTGACGACGATATGTTTGTGTATATATAGTGTTATAGTGTAATCTTATAGATATTAGAAACAATATATACTACTATGAATCTATTTTCTAACGAAAATTACTTTCAAGGAATTTTTAAATAATAATTTTTTATTTGATACATTGAAACCATTGAATGAAAAACTAGAGTAAGTAAAAAACCGAAGCTTTGAGATATTCTTAGATAATAATAATAAGAATTTAGTGAGGATAATAATTTAATAGTTAATTAATAATTTGTTAGGGAAAAAACTTACAAGTTTTTGCATACAATGGGTTATTGAATGTTACAGTTGTAAATCAAAAAGTTCTTGGCCTGACCCAGTAAGTTACAAAATATAAACACAAATGATACATTATGTTTCAATATAATATCCGTTGATTCTTATAAATTTATTGCATCGAATACACTAATTTCTCTGACCCCTAAATAATAAAATTCCTTAATAGATTCAAAAGGTGCATACATTTCCTGTGAGTTGGTTTTTATCCTCAAATAGCCTTCCTTTAAAGTCCTTTTTTTGTCATCTACACGATTGATTTTCTATGGGTTAAAACATTATAGTAGTACTCTCCCTTGATTTTTATGCCTTTGTCTTTGCAATCAATCATCAAGATTCATTCTAAATCCCCAAAAAATGTGACTATGAATTTTCTATGCGAGGATATGTTTTTAACTTGACCAGTGGCATGACTTTTCATCTTTCTTCACCACTGCATAGACTCCTGTTTAGAATCATGTTCACAGTGATGGACCCATTTCTCATCTAAAGTCAGCATTCCTGTCAAATCATCAATTGGATTTGAACCACCTAACAATGAAAATTCTTTGTACAAATCAATTTTCACTCACCTTTGAACAGATGAGAGCTTTCAGGAGAGAAGAGCTTTCAGGAACTATAAACATATGTTGTCATCTTTCCTTTTCTGAAGGTAAAATGCCTAGTCTGTCTGGTCTTATAGTCTGACGGGTGGACCTTCTCAGCGGTGGGATTCCATCGTTTCAAGGTCGGGTTTTCTTGGTTCGCTTTCCTCTTGATCCTGCCAGGACTTCTTTTTCAGGAACCAGGAGTTCCTCCTGTATACGTGACCATCCTGAAAGGTCATGATATAAGATCGAGGTTGTGGTCCAACTTGGGTGACCTGACAACATATGTTTATATTATCTCTGTTCAAATTAATCATTTGCGAGTGTCTAAAACATCAATAATATAAACTTATGTTGTCAGGAACCCATCGTGCACAGACTCTTGACATGTCGAGTTGAGTGCGTAGAATACTTATCAAAGAAGTTTCCAATTGACCAACCATCCTTGTGATCTGCTTCTTTAGACGTTCATAACTAAGACATAAGTTCTCATGCAGCCTATGATGTATGTGGCGGTTGCTTCTATTGGCCTTTCCAATTTATCCGGATTATTTTCTAAGGATTCTCATCACACCTTAAATAATCTAAACATATTTTTCAAAGTGTATAGCAAAGGTACGAAACTTTTACTCATTTCTTAGGCATTAAACAATACACAACAAAGGCCCCTTCACTCTTCAACTAAAAATTTCATAACAGCTAAGCACATTAATACTTATTTTAATGGAGTGTGCAAACTGATGGAACTAAAAATATTATAAATAATAGACTAGACAGTAGGATAATTTGTTTGACTATATTGAGCAACATTGATTAGCTAAAGATGATAGGATATAAAGCCCATTATCATAATTCCTTCCTTCATTGTTAAGATGAGAACTTATTGACCTTCCCTCATAATAAACAATTTTAATATTGTTCAAATTTATGATAAATAATTATTTTGAAAAAGAGAGGGAAACTACCCGTAACTTATGGATTGAAAAATAGCAGGAAGGCCATGACTCGCTATCTGTGGAAATAAAGAAGGCAGAGACATGAAGAGAGAGGATTTTGGTTCGTGTTGGATGGCAGCACATGTTGGGATGAACACGTCTTAGTGACATTGAGACTCACGTGTATATCAATAAATATTATCCAAATTGAGTCAAGGCAATTTAGAAATTTGTTATATTGTTTGTTCATGGTGTGGCACAATAAGTGAAGTAATGAATTTGTCTAGGACATCAAAACCCACGAAGAATTAAGAGGACAGAGGACGCTGACCAGTATGTTATAACAAATGGTATTTTTATGAAAAAAAAAATTTTTGGAAAGTATTTTGTTGTTTTAATAGAAATTTAAACAGTTGTTACTTGCCAGATTTCTCATGTAAAATATGAACTTTTCCCTCATTGCAAATGAAGTGAAGATGTTTGAGTAAAATAACAAATTAAAGTAGATTATAGCAATATACTATATTATATGTTGTTATTATAATGATATTCCTAAATTGTAGGGAACTCGAGCAGCTCTTTGGCGAACCGAATATAGTGGCCATCTAAGAAAGAAGACTGCGGTGGCAAAGGATGCTGAATGAGAGACTCCCAAAGAAGATGATGAATGGCAGGCCAGGCGGAAAGAGACTGAGAGGAAGACTGAGGCTTAGATAATTGGAGGACATGGAAGATGGATCTGAGGGGAATGGGATTGAGAGGAAGGCGGAAGAAGACTGAAGAGAGGCAGAAATAGCTGTTAATTCTAAGTGAGGCCAAGGCCCGACAATGACTGTAGCGCCATTCAGCAAGAAAGAAAGAAAAATAATAATGATGTAATATAAACATGTAAATATTTTTATCGAAAACTTGAAAGTTAAAAGTTGAAAGAGATATCGCTACATTAACTGTATTTTTTTCTTTTTATGGTTGTAAAACTAAATACAGTTATTTAATAATCAAGGATTGGCATCCCACTTTTTTGTAACAATTTTTAATAAAGATTAGTATATAAATCCTTCTTACCTGAATTCTGTATCAGAGCAAATACCCTCTGGTACATTGGAACAACCATTTTCATCACTCCAATCACCACAATCATCATCTCCATCGCACTTAAATTCTTTTCTCACACATTTTGGATAGTCACATTGTACTTCATCAGGCCCACACCGAGGTATTACAACTTCAGCTAAAAATTAATACAAATGCAATTACATTGATACAAATGAAATTGAAACAAACTATATCCTACCAAATAGGATACCTATGCTTATAAATTATTATTTTTTTTTATTAAAACCATTTTTAAAACAATTACTTTCCATCATAGGCAACCTTATTTTTAATAATAAATATCCTTTAAGTTAAATATAGAACATAAGTTTTTGAAGTACAGAGACATGGAACTAGCTAGTAAGGTTCCTCCAAATGCTTTTTTAAAAAGCCTGAAAGAAGAAGAGAGTGAGAAGAATAGAAGAAAGAAGAAGAGAAAGAGAAGAATATAAAAAGAATGGAAATATAATGGTTTGATTCCTACAACTAATTCCTATATAATGTGGTAAAAATCAACATATAAGACTAATAACCAGACTGAATTTTCCAAATATTATGACCAAATGATATATGACCACTCTAATATTCTTTCGGAAACTCTAAAAATTTGGAGGCTACTCTATCTTCTCTTTTTTAAAACATTTATGTCATCTTTCAGTTGATCTGGATTTAAGGAGCTATGATAATAATTTTTAAAGATAATGTAACAATACTTAAGACAATCCAAAGATATGGTGTAGGATAGCTGTTTTCTCAGGCATCTAGAAGGAGTCTGATGGAGTGGAAGCCAATATCGGAAAGGTTAATAATGGCTCCATTCCACACGAAGGTACAAAATTTTACATTATTTCTGTGTTACGCACCAACTGCACCTTCTGCTGTAGAGGTGAAAGAGGAATTTTACGCTCTCCTAAATGAAGAATTACAGAAGGCCAAAAAGCTTGGTCTCTTAGTAGTTATGGGAGACTTAAATGCGAAAGTTGGGAGCGACAACGAGGGAATTGAGCACGTTATGGGTCGTCACGAATTGGGGACAGTAAATGACAATGGAGAGTGATTCATTGACTTCTGTGCCCAACCAGAGTTGGTCATATTTATATTTATAAATACGAATACAAATTTATTTTTATCTTAATTTTAATGTGAATATGAATATAAATTTATTTATATCACAATATTTGTGAATATGAATACAAATAAATTAGTATTTACAAGTATGAATATAAATAAATTTATGTTCACAGGTGTGAATACGACTTTATTCATATATACAAATTTTTCTGTAAATAAAAATAAATTTACAGGGAAAATTGTGAATATTCACAAAAAAATGTGAATATTTATATCTCAGTTTGTGAATTCGGCCATATTTACAAATAGAGATGTGAATATGGAAAAATTCACAAATTGAGATGTAAATTTCTACTATCTAAATTCATAATTTCCCAATAACTTTAGAAAATTCTTTTTAGATTTCTCCATATTGGTACACATTATAGAGTTAACCCTTTTTATGGAAATCATATCAGATATTACCTGATATCGATTACTAGCTTTTTTAGGATGCAGATTATGAAAATGATATTGATTTTGAGATTCCACCTTCAGGTATCGATTAATTACAACTTACGCGATATAATCGATCTTGGTATCGGCTATAGAGATAGCTGAGGTGTTGATTATGAAAAAAATATCGATTTTGATATTCCGCCGTCAGGTATCGATTTATTACAACTTACGCGATATAATCGATAGCTGACGGCAGAATCTCAAAATCAATATCATTTTGATAATCAGCACCTCATATAACCTTATAGCCAACCAACACCAAGATCGATTATATCACGCAAGTTGTAATAAATCGATACCTTACGGTGGAATCTCAAAATTGATATTTTTTTCATAATCAGCATCCTAAAAAAGGTAGTAATCGATATCAGGTAATATCTGATGTGATTTCCATAAAAAGGGTTAACTCTATAATGTGTACCAATATAGAGAAATCCAAAAAGGATTTTATAAAGTTATTGGGAAATTATGAATTTAGGTAGTAGAAATTCACATCTCAATTTGTGAATTTTTCCGTATTCACATCTCTATTTGTAAATACGCCCGAATTCACAGACTGAGATATAAATATTCACATTTTTTTGTAATATTCACAATTTTCCCTGTGAATTTATTTTTATTTACAGAAAACTTTGTATATATGAATAAAGTCGTATTCACACCTGTGAACATGAATTTATTTATATTCACACTTGTAAATACTAATTTATTTGTATTCATATTCACAAATATTGTGATATAAACAAATTTATATTCATATTCACATTAACACGTTAACTGCGACGAGGGGTCATTTGACCCCTTGCGGTGACTTCCATTACTGCGAGCCATTAAACGTGTATTTGTCGTTAACTGCGAAGCTTGTCACGCATGCTGTTTTAATATTTTTCAGATTTTTTATTTTTTTTTTATAATGCACTAATTAATACTAATTATATATCGAAAAAAAATGTTAGGGGTCACTTGACCCCTCGTCGCATTATAGTTTAAATGTTTTCCTTAATGCGGCAAGGGGTCAAATGACCCCTAACATTTTTTTCCGATATATAATTAGTATGCTCATTAACTTGCTCTTTTAATGCTCATTAAACTTCATCTTACTATTGTTTTGGCATATTATATAAAATATTAATGAATATGTAAATAAAAAATATTTTTTCTATTCTAAAATATATTTTTCTAATGTTTGAAAGCTGTGAAAGCGGCAGTAATTTATTGTGAATCACATTTATCTAAGGGTGAATCACAGATTCCCCTTCTTTTCTTGTTCTTTGACTGATTCTACTTAGTATTGTTGACACCTGAGCTCTGGTTTATTTGTCTCGTCTCGATTCAGTAAATAATTTCGAAGAAGTTCCGGACCACTGTGACGACTGTGCCGACAAACCGTCTCTTTGTTTGCAATGCTTCAATGATAAACATTATAAAATGTAGTTTTCACATGTTATTTCTATTTAAATAATTTAATTAGTAATATTTAAGTTTATTTTTTTAAATATATAAAAGGTACACCTATGTTCATTTATTTATAATAAAAACATACTTTTGGTTTTATTTTTTATACCTGAATTCTTCCTTTCATGAATTATATATGCTGAAAATTAAGAAAATTAAAACCATATAGCAAACATTTTATGATTAAACGTAAAAGGAAAGAAAAAAATTACTGTTAGTATAACACAGATGTAGTGGAAAAAATAAGTAATAAAAAATATATTCAGAGGCAACAGAATTCAACCCTGCTTCTGTTACGAATTCTTGTATGTCAGGTATTTGTAAAAAAAAATGGATTTCACTTTAAAACATTCATCAATGTTTACAGAGAGTTAATTTTAATGTCTAAGGGACAAGGGGTCAATCAGCCCCTTGACGCAGTTTAGCGGTGTTGTAGCAAGGGGTCATTTGACCCCTCGTCGCAGTTAACGAAAATCCCAGTTTATTTGTTTCGCAGCTAACGTGTTAAAATTAAGATAAAAATAAATTTGTATTCGTATTTATAAATATAAATATGCCCAACTCTGTGCCCAACACGACCTTATGATTGGAGGAACGATTTTCCCACACTGAATACGTCATAAAGAAACGAGGGGCTCACCTGATCATGCAACGCAAAACCAAATTGATCACATTGCCATTTCAAGAAAATTCCGCAGTTCATTATGTGATGTAAGAAACAAACACGGTGCTGATATCGGAAGTGATCAATCACTTGGTTGTAGTGAACATCCAAATGAAGATTTTTGCAGCTACAAGGAAGTTTAATTGACAAGACAAGTGCTTCGATATAGGCTCATTAAAAAGCGAATTGAAGCAAAAAGAATTTCAAGTCGCTCTAAGAAATCGCTTTGAATCTCTCCCTATGCTAGATGAAGAAACTGCCGAAGACAAATGAAGGAAAGTAAAGGACATCTTTACTGAAGAAAGTGAATAGGTCCTTGGATTTCGAAAAAAGGACAAGAAGGAGTGGATGTACGACAAAACATGGCACCTGGTAGAAATGAGAAAAGAAGCTAAGAAGAAATGCAACCAGTGCTGCTCCCAAACGGACATGGCCCAAAGACATGCAGAATATTCTCAGCATAATAAACTTGTCAAACAGAGTGCTCGTAGAGATAAAAGGAAATGGGCCGAAGATCTTGCAAATTAGGCCCAGGAGGCTGCAGAGAGAGGTGACCTGAAGGAGTTATATCAGGAATTTTTTGGGAAACTTTAATAATGTATGGAGTGCCAAATAAAATAATAACCATAATCAAGAGCCTGTATAATGGATACAACTGCAGTGTTCTACTTAATGGTCGGGTGTTGAAGGAGTTCAGAGTAGACAAGGGTGTGAGGCAGGGATGCGTACTTTCACCCACCCTTTTTATCCTAGTATTGGATAGCATCATGCGCTCAACTCTGGGAGGAAGAAAAAGGGTAATACAGTGGGGTTTAAATAGAAGATTAGAAGACCTCGATTTTGCCGATGACGTCTGTCTCCTTGCACACCGCCACACAGACATGAAGTCAAAGTTGGAGAACCTGGAAGCAGTAGAAAAGCAAGCTGGGCTCAAAATAAACTCCGAGAAGACCAAAGAAATGAGGCTTAATGCGTTGTCCCAAAAGGTCTTTCAAGTGGGTGGTCTCGTTGTATAGCAGGTTACATCGTACACGTACCTTGGGAGCATTGTTGAAACAGAAGGTGACGTGGAAGAAGAAGTGAAGATTCGATTAAAGAAAGCAAATACGGCCTTCGTTCAACTGTACGCCGTTTGGAAAAGCAAAAAAATTAGCAGGTCCACAAAGATGAAAATCTTCAAATCAAATGTAAAGGCTGTGAAACCTGGAAAAAAAACGGTTAAAATCATGAAGCAGCTCCAAGTTTTCATCAACCGATGCCTAAGACGTATCCTAGGAGTGAGATGGCAGGATAGGGATGGAAACAAGGAACTATGGAGCATAGCCAGACAGCAGCCTATAGAGGAAGAAATACAAAAAAGAAGATGGAGGTGGATCGGCCACAAGAAGATGGGGCCGTAGAGAAGACGGCGTTGGATTGGAATCCCCAAGGATCAAGGAAACGAGGGTGACCGAGGCTGACCTGGAGGAATGTGGAAGAGGATTGCAGAGCGGCTGGCAAATCTTGGCAGGAGGTCAAGGCTCTCAGCCGGGATCGGGATGGATGGCAAAAATTTGCTTCAGCCCTATGCCCCCGCAGTGGTGGCAACAGGAAATAAGTCAAGTAAGTCATGACCAAGTGATATCTGACCACTCTAATATTTGGAAACTCTAAAAATTTGGAGGCCACTCTATCTTCTCTTTTTTGAAACATTTATGTCATCTTTCATTTGATCTGGATTTAAGGAGCTATGATAATAATTTTTAAAGATAATGTAACAATACTTACGACAATCCGATTCATCTGATTGATCTGAACAGTCTGGTTCTGCATCACATCTCCAAGTCAATGATATACAAGAACCATCGCTACATTGAAAATCGTGCTCTGGACTACATTCTCTAAAACATAAGGTTATAAATCAGAACAGTAATACCAGAAAAAATCATTAAACATTATATTATATTATCTACGTCCTTAGCAAACAATTTTTGATGAAAAAATAAACAGGAAATTCTATTTCTAAATTAGTGAAAGTCTAGGCCTGGTGCTCCCTTTTTCGGTTTCGGGCACCATTACATATCAAATATCAGAGCAAACCTTGTGTTACAAATAGTTTTTCTTCATTTTGAATTCAGATATGCATGGAGGTATTTATACACCTCTTATGTTTGCAATTTTATTTAACAAATAATTAAAACTCCTGACTTTAATTTTTCAAATAATAGAGAAAAATTAAAGGTGAATTCTATTTTTTTACAATAATATAAAATAGATTTCAGTATCCGGGTGATATCTATATTGAGACTGGAGAACCACCAGGTCTTGGTTGTTGTGGCTGTCCCTGGGATTGAATGCATTCAATGTGATATATAAATAGGACATGCAGTTATACTGTAAATTTGATGTGATTTGATTATTTAAAAAATAAATCAAACACGCATTTCAAATTCACAATACAATTTATTTTATGGACATTAAAATAATTAATGGCGACTAGTTCTTTACATACCTTCTCAAATGTGGCATACAAAAATGGTTTTGGTGATCCTCATTTTCTGTTCAACATTAATTTTCGAACCACATCTACTTTTCAAGCCCCCGATTGCTGATAACACAGCTTGGCTTAAATATGACATTGCAAATGAATATTAAAAAAGCATTACCACCGTATGCTCTGCATTTTTCCGTTTTTGAGTTGGAGGCATAAGAACATGAGAACAACTCATGCTCCCACCAAAATGGTAAAAATAGATAACTGATTTTAGTAAAATGACTCAACCAGGTTAAACTTCAGGTATTTTATTCAAAGCAAAATTTAATGTTTTTATACTTAAATAAGAATGCAATGTTCTGTGCAATGCATGGTTTTATAGTTTTATAGAGTTATTATAAAACTGAAAAAAAGTTGGGTTTTTCCCAAGTTTCCTTTTCCCAAGAACCCTTTAGGAAATTTTGTTGCAAAAATTGACTGTAGCTTCTTTGGGTATTCATACATGATATCCGCGAGTTTCATTAAAATGGGAAAATGGCAAGGTAACCCCTCTTTTTGAGACTAAATGGACTGAGCTAAACTTAATAATAATAATAAATGTTTAAAATTTTACAACTGTCTTATTCTATCCCAAATAAATTTAGCATTTTCCATGCAGAGCTTCTTGCAATTTTTAAGGCTGCGGAACATTCTAATCTCAACTATGAAATCAGTTATGTTGTAATTCTAACAGAATCAGCTTCAGTTTGCCAATGTATACAGAATGCACATATATTCCCTATTACTAATTACATATTGTTCAATATTCTTGATTTGACGGCCTCATCAAAAAATACATTTTCATACCAGTGGGTGCCAGGACATACACGGAATTGAGACTTGACATAACCAAAGCATTGATACTTAAGAGGTAAAGTCCCCAAAACAGATACGTTTTGCTCATTGAGGGCAACAATTTTGAAGAATGGCAAAGCTTGTATGGTTAGGAGTCCCAAAGTAAGGGGAAGGATCATTTTTTATTCCAACCAAAACTGACTTTAAAACCATGGTTTGCCACTATCGGAATATCTCTAGAAGGAAGTGATAATCTCATTTATGTACAAACAACTTTAATTGAATTAGTAATTACTTAATCATTTTTGCTTTATAATTATATTATTTCACTCACCCCTTCCATTTCGTAATCAAGTAATAATACATCATTATTATATTCTTTTTTGCAACATTATTATTAAGAATACACATTTACTCATGAAATAAAACAGAACATACATTTAGGAAAAAAAAAAATTTGATTTATTCAAAGCACTTATTTACAATGTTTTGAAGACCAGATAGCCAAAAAGTGGACGAATCTGCAGAACTTAGAGGTGAGAATGGTATTCAAGTGATGGATAAAAGGGAATGGAACTGCATAGGGATGACGATCGGATAATGAAGGAATTAGAACGAAAGAAAGATCTTTATAGCAAATTCGGTGGTAGTTGGTATGGTAGAGGTTAGTTGTATTAGTTTAATAAAGAACAAAATCAAGTTTATATTTTCTAAGGGAATATCTCAGAATGCCTAGAATAAACATATTTCGTTATTAAAATATATTCAGAAAATCCCATAGTGCTGTTATTTGGTATTTCACTAATGATCATAGAAATATACTTAGACTTCACTGTAATAAAGACTTGTAGTACAGCATACTTTCCTTTCCTTTACTGAGAAAAGTAATACCCTTTCTAAGACATAGGCTATTCAGCAACCAATCATATTAGGTTTAAACATAATTAATGATGATCAAAATGATCCAAAAAAGACCCAATTAATAATGAAAAGATTAAAATAAATAATTTTATAAACTTATAAATATATATGAATACAATATATAATATCAATTACTCATTAAATAAAATAGCTAATTTTATGTATTTATTTTCCCAAAACTTTGAATGTATATGTACATTTAAAACATATAAATATTTTGTTATTAAGTTGTTACAATTTTTGGAAACTTTTTCAAAATATTTAAGAAAAATATAATCTAATTTCATATTTACACTTTCATTGAACAATTCACTTCATCTGACAGGTCTCGACAATCATTATCACCATCACATAACCAAGAAATTGGAATGCATAAGCCATTGTTACATTCAAATTCATTTTCAGTGCAATTCAGAGATGTATCTGAAAGTAATATATAAATAAATAAAATATTAATAATAACAAATAAAATATGTGATTAGATTTTTTTTTAAATACAGCCAACTAAGTGATTTTTTTTGGAAAATAGCTATTTATTAATAAAATAAATATGGTAAAAAGAGATGAAGGTATAGTTGAAGTTAAAAGGATTCTAATGAATGTTGTTAGCTCATCAATTCAATCTAATTCAATAATAGTTTTTTTTTAAAATGCAGTTAGGTTAAATCATATTTCCTATTGTGTAATCTCTGGAACCTTATAACTAACCTAAATTTTTTCAAAATGCAAAATTAAAGTTTTTTTTTATCACTTCGGAAGTGAAAATTTTGAGGAAAAGAAGGTAGGGGAATTCAAAAGGTCATCTGAAAACCCATTCCACTGTTAATGTTTTAAGATAGATTATGAGAACAATCCAGACTCCCTTACTAAAAACTGAACTAATACAAAGTTTGAAAATAAAATATACAATACAGGTATATTTTGAATTATATGTTCTTAAACAACTTTGAACAGTTTTATTTTTTTTAATAAAAACATAAACAACAATATATGGAAAAATTTCTTCCTGATCAGTTACAAATTCTCATACAATAAAATATAAGACGGAATGTTAGTACTTCACACATATCCACAAAATCAATTCTATATAGAATTAAAAAATTTACCACAATGCGTTTCATCAGAAAAATCGCCACAGTCATCTGCACCATCGCAAAGAAAATCTTTCCTAATACACTTCCCAGTATGAGGGCATCTAAAATAAGAACAATAAAATCCCATTTTCTTCTTATATTTTTGAATTTATAAAAATAAATATTAACCCAAAAATACTTCATTACCTGATATGAGTTGCAGGTGGACAGGATTGTAATGTAGGTTCTGTACAAAGCATCTCATCTTCACCCTTGACACAATCTGCATCTCCATCACAACGCCAAGCTACTGGAACACAAGTACATGTTCCTAGGCACAGATATTCCCCACTTCTACACCAACCTCCACATCCTAAAACTCCTTCTTCAAATCCTGTAATTATTTCATTGTTATTTAGTAATTTTTCTCTCTCTAAAGTTGTAACAACACATCATTGACATTCGTACATATGTAAGTCACAATGTCAAAATAGTAAATATTTTATTGAATATGAAGTAAAACAGAAATACATCACATAATAATTCTTCAATTTGCTAAGGAAATGTTAAAAGGGATTTTAAATTTATTTGAGATGACAGGGATACAGATACTCAACTACTGTTCAGTTCTAGAACACATTTAAACACTAATCAATTAGAAAAAATAATTTTTCAACATGACAAATCTGAGCTAATAGTTCAGGCATAGTCCAAACTATCTGATAGCACAGTTCAACAAACATGAGTCCTGGCTCAATCTTGATTTAGTGATCTACATTTTGTGTCATATTAAACAAGTTATGCATGAAATTTTTTTTTAAAAGCGACTTTAAAAAGGAATATTCAATGCCTAGAAATTGGTAGTTAATGTTGTGACATCTTTAAACAAAAAAAATTTAAACATTATGCAAATAAAATATTTGTCTTACTTTCAGTTTCAATAGATTTCATTATGGAATTCTGAGGTTTTTCTTGGAGATCTGTGTTGGTATCATCAACCACCCATGCACCACCACTTCTTGACCTTCCTTCCAGTTGTGTCTTTCCATGGCCTATAATAAAATTATTGATGTTCTAAAACATTCAACATAATTTCTTTTAAAGTAGTGTGATAAAGTTTTTGGTAATGGTCCTCCAAATTGTAATACATTTACAATTGATATATCGATTACAGTATTCGTGGGCACAATAGACTATAGGGTGCGCTAGTAATTATGCAAAATGTCGGAAGGAACGGAGATAGACATAGTAGATGTGATAGAGATAATTGGTAATTTTAAAAGACTATTAATTGAAGGGCAGGCTATCCTTGATGCAAACCACATAATTACATGTAGAATAGTATTTAGAAGTAAAAAAACAGTTAGTTTACTAGCCTTGTGCCTTCAAACAAGTGATCTTAAAGGACTGCCCCATCAAATGAAAGTGGAAATCAAATTTATTAATAATTAGCAATTTTCTTGTAATTGTACATGTAAAGCTGGTAGTTCTGGTAAATGCAAACACATCATTGTAACTTTACTCTAAGTTTTTCCGGGTTGGTAATAACATTAATTACCTATTCATACAATCTTGTTATAACAGCTGTCATTTTCATGACAGCTTAGTTTCTTTGTCATATTATTGATTTATTTGTCAAAACTTTCAGGCATCGCATTGAAGACTTGGAACAATTAAGCACAGCAGATGTAAGACAAAAATGGGGAAAATTAAAAAATAAAAACAAACCTATGACACTATGGTCCCAATGTTATTTGCATAAAACTACCATGTTGGAAAAATAAAATGTAAAATACTAATATTTATCTGCATAAATATAGTCACTTTCTTTAAAATGAAGACTACATATCGTCATATTTTTCGAAACAGGCTTAAATATTCTTAATTTTACAATCCACTCTTCAAGAAGCTTTTTATTTTTTGGAAATAAATGGAATGACACGTCTTTTGATTTTCTAATTGAACACTGAGGGACCGATCAATACCTATTAGACATTTTTCAAATAATATTTTGCTCAATCTGGTTTTAATTATGGAAAAATAAATTAAAACGCCAAAAAATCCTGTGAATCCCAGATACTGGCCCTGCTTCTATCCCCGTTCTTCTAGTTCCAGTCAAGAAGCAGCACCGTCGCTTGCTCCCGCGAATCCGTAATAAGTTTTTTGACACTTCATACATTGCTGTTTCTATACAATACGCGAAATAACGTAATTTTCAACCCAGAATAAAATTGCAGCAAAATTAAACACAAATATATTAGTTTTGATTTAGTCAATTGGTCGGTGTAATACCAAAGTGAACTAAGCGCCAAACAACATATTTTGAGAAAAATGAAGTTAAAGTTGAATTTTGTAAAATAGGGTTCACTTTGTCAGTATACTTACCAATTATGAGAGAGAAAAATATTTAAAGTTTGAAGAATTTGTATTCAATTTAAAATTTTCTTTTATCTTAAAATTTTAAAAATTCAATTTCTAAAAAAAGTTCAATTTTAAAAATTTGTAGTACTTATTATAAGCTTAGAAGAGCGTGAAAGAATTAATAGTTTCATAAAACGAAATATTTCGTCAGGAAATCGCAAACATTTTTAAATAGGTATGATTACTGTTAACCGATTTAATTATTGTGTAGATGAAGGTTTCAATGATTGAAAAGAGAGAAACATTCTTCTTCACAGGTATATCGTGGAATTTAGCCAGCCTTGAACCTTATGTTCAAGCAGGGTTAGTAGAAAAATACCTACTTTGTCCCTACGTAAATCATAAAATGTACCAGTTTTTGAAAATGTTTACCATTCTAAAAAAAATACAATATATCCATGTACTTAAACGTTTTCTGTACTAATAAGTTCCTCACAAATACTTGTTATAGTAAATTATGGTTGTGAAACAATTTTTACTTTCGTTATTTATTTTGCCTTGTGTACCGAAAAGGGGGTATTACGGAGGGTACTACGAGAACATTTTTTTAACTAGTTCAAAATTAAAATGTGTGTTTACCAGTAAAAATTGAACTTTTTAATGATTTAAAAAATAGTACTTTTCTACAAAGATAAACAACTTTTTTTATTCTGTATAAAATTAACAGCAAAATATTCCCCAATACTTCAGGATTGTGTCATCTACAGGGTGTCCCAGACATATTGTAAACAAAAAAAATTGGGTCATACTGAATGCTAAACAGGGGAGAATGACGCAGAAACGAGTTACCTATCTCAATCTGTTGAGGAGATAAAAAATTTTTGTTTTAATTTTTAAAATATTACTTTTTTTTAAAATTAGCAGTTTTTTTACCCTATGTCTGGGATACCCTGTATATATGCACTATTATGGACTAAACATGTTTAAATAATATCAATAGTTAAAGAAGAAATTGATTTTTTGAAATCGTTCCCGAAATAAGTATAATTTTTTTTATTGCGTTACGTTATGGTCGCAATGGTTTAATATGTAAATGTAGGGAGTAGAGGAACCGTGGTAAAATTTTCATCGCCAACTTTGGTATTAATAAAGATTTAAATCTTTCGCTACGGTGCGAGTGGCGAAGGCAGATGACCTTGGGGAAGGCCGCGCGCGTTCTTCCTCAGCCCCGCTCAGTGAGGATACGTATGAACACTAGAAGCAATAAAGAATAAAGTATAATATAGTAAATATTGAATAAAGTAGAAGTGAAAAAATACTCTTGAAATGCTGTAAGGGACGAAACCAGATAAAAAAATAGCAGCGATTGAGATTTACACGAAAAATTGGGAATCACAGTGGACACGGTGAGGCAAGGATCTGGTAATATTAATTCCAGGAACACATCGCGACGATTTTTTGAAAATCATTCATTAACCAGAATACCGGGATAAATTAAGAATTAATTAAGTGATTAAAACAGTACTAGATGTGATTTGCTCTCTGTAATTCATTGATACTGCAGCATTTTGCAAAGATGCAGTAGAAACGGCAGTGACTCGGTATTCCTGGTACTACCTCCCATCGACCGTCCACAATATTCTTTTCCATAGAAAAGACATGATTGAGCACGCAACTCTTTGTATAGGTTCCCTCCAGAAGAGGCTCAGGAGTGTAGTAACAAAAAGTATAAGCAATATAGGCAACATCATTCCAGGAAGATATCTCGAGTCGCAACAAATGAAGATGTTTTCCACCAATTATTTCTTATAAGCGATCCATACATTGCAGATTTAAGATCAGTATATAAGTATCAAAAGAAAAAAAGAGCTAACCGAGGAAGCATACAAATTACTTAAACAAGATTGTCAACTTTATCATTTCTGACCAAAATAATAAATCTGTATTATTGTACATACAAATTTTAACAAAAAAAATAATTACCTATACAATTTTTTTTATTTTTTATTTTCCACTTCAAATTTTAACTTGATCTGATGCTCTGATTCCAATAATATTGATTTAATTAGATTCGGAACCTCAAAAAACTTATACGACGATACCAAACCCAGAATTTTGATATTTTTGACCTCAAATTTGGACTTGATCTGGGGTCCCATTACACTGATTTTGATTTCATTAGATTCGGTACCTCAAAAAATCAATACGCGTGTGGTTCCATGCCGCTAACAAAGCAATTATAAGAGATAATAGGTTTTTTTTTCCCATTTTCAGCTATTTTGGACCACTGTGCGGCGCGCTGTTTTCTTGAGGTTGAGACCTTCTTCAATCAGCAAATCGCGGATGCCGATTCCAACAGAGCTGTTTTGTGATCACGCCATAGATAACCCCTTTGCTTTTCAAAATCTAATTCTTGGAATCTGGTCTTGAGATCATCTTTATAGCGTGTTATTGTGTCATGATCATTGCACTATATATTACAAAATACGCCTTAGAAGGACTAGATATTAATGGGATAAGCACCAAAGACTTGTTTTATTATGTTAAAACTATGGAAGGCTACTGTATTAAAACTGCAAATTAAATCTTTTTGCATTTCTTTTATTGTATAGAAGGAAATGGATATTTTTGATATTTCTGTAGATGATCTTATTGATAATTTCATTTATTTCCACAAGAGGACAAACCCAGTAGCCGAAAAAAAATTCCCCAAAACATAATTTTTTATACTATCGCACAGTGTCACGAGCTGTGTTCAAAAAAATAAAAATACAAAGAATAAAACTGGTTCGGTTAGTAAATATTTACTTTGGCTATTACCATCTTATTGATTAAATATTTTCATTCCTCTTTTCATCTGTTAATGTGTCAGTCTTGATTGGATTGTTCATTGATTAATCCTTACCAACAGTAGAAAAATAGATCAGTTTTTTTGTTTAAGATTATATAAGAAATGTTCATTTATAGACTAGTTCACGAATGTAATTTATCTGAATGTTCGGATGAAGTTAAGGAAAATATAAATTCGTACGGTTGTTGTGGCCGGATGTGAAAAAAAGTGAGACCGATGTCCTGAGATTGATTGAATAAAAATATTAAACTGCCGAATGATTTTTTTTTTTTATATGTATAACCGATATAATAATCGAATTGGACCTTTACGAGGAAGACCGCAAGTAAGTTTCGTGGAAGCATCGTACTCTACAAGAGAGAAACACTTTATTATCAGAATAAAAAAAATACATTGTAAAAGTGGGGCTGCTCAATTACATTGAGTTGCTTATGACACAGCTTTCTGATAAGAGTATACATATTTTAATAACGCAAGCGTAAAATACGAATAACTTAAAACTACTCAGTTGCTGAATACAAAAGCAATTATTTTGTATTACAGTAGGGTTCCGATCAACCGAACCGATGGGGACCAAGGTTACCTCGGTTAATCGAAATAATCGGTTAATCAGAACCATACCAATACCAACTGAAAATGTAGCTTATTTTTAAATAAAAACTACATATATGCTTAAAAAACTAGTAACAATTTAATAATAATAATGCATAATAACAGAAATTATGAAAATATTTTTTTAAACAGAAATCTTTTATTGTAGTTGGTTTAAATGAACTCATATACATAAACATTACCCCCCACCCTTCAGACTTGGCACCTCGGTTAATCGGGACCTCGGTTGACCGGACCTCTGTTAATCGGAACCCTACTGTATGACCAATTTTTTAAAATTAAAAATAAAACAACGCGCATCACCTAGATGTCTTGTCTAATAAGTGTTATAAACTAAAGTATTTATAAATATTATTTATTTCCATTATTTATATAAATAATGCAGCCTGCAAATCAGTTGTCAATTATAAATGTGATTGTTTATAATACCTAATGAGTCAATGAGAATTGATTCAGCTAGAATCGTCAGTTTTTCTTGGTCAATTCTGACCACGTCGAAGAATTTCCTTGCTACTTTACCAATTGTTCCTCGCGAACCGAACCACAACCCTCTGGCTTTGAATTTCCTATCACCTAATTCTTCAAAAAACTTATCTTTGTAGAAGGGTATGCATTTTTCATAGATCTTCTTCTTATCCCTATCTACCTTCTCGGCCTGTTCACTGTCGTTTGTTTCGTAGCGCACAGTTGGGTCTAATATATAAACCTCCTTACTATTTGGTTTATATGCTATTATATCGGCCTATCGGGTGGAGCCGTCAGTGTCCAATCCATACACTTCCTCCACACACTTATACCCCTTTTCAGCCAGCATCTCTATTATGGCGTGCTTAACCCTGTGATGGCAACGATTGATCAGGAGATGATTATGTGGACAGCTTCCCAGCACATGTGATGGGGTCTCGTTCTCTCTGCCACATTTACGGCAGAGGAGTCGAACCTCTCCTGCGATTTGTCCGCCAGCTCCAGGAACTGCACGTAGAGGGGCATAGTTCGTGGCATCCATGTAGTGGCATCCAACAGCAGAGCCGGTTTAAAAGCTGAAGCAGAACGATGCGCCAACCTGGTAGGAAGATGGTGTGAGACGAAGAAGTTGAAAATGGCAGCGGCGAAAACTCAGGCCATTCTTTTAAGAGGGAAAACTGACAGGGCACACCCTATAAATCTCGTGATTGAGGGTTCAAGAATACGTCCAAGTGAGGTGGTCACCTACCTTGGTGTGAGATTCGGTAGGTGATTTAACATAACCCCTCACTTGGACTACCTCAGGAATAGGGTGGCCCTAGTCTTAAACGGGCTTAGTCGTCTAGGGGGCGCCTTCTGGGGTCTCAGATACCCAGCGACGATGACCATTTATAAAGGATTAATACTGGGTATTCTGAGATACGCGTCCCCCGGATGGTTCAAGAATCCCTCACAACGGCAGATACGCAGGTTGGCGTCGCTTCAGCGTACGGCTCTGCTACGAGTCACAAAGTCATACCGAAGTGTTTCTCATGAGGCGGTGCAGGTCCTAGCAGGAGGGGTACCTCTCGACCTTCTCCTGCGTGAAGATTCCTTGAAGGACGTCCTTAAAAGGGAAGGCCCAGCAGGTCCACCGGAAAATATCCGTACGAGAATTGCTGAAAACCCAGGAAAATGGAAAAGAACACTGCGAGAAGTCACAATTGATGAATGGAACCGGAGGTGGGTGACTACAACGAAAGGAGCTACGTTGAGGAAATATTTCCCCACCGTCGGGTCACGGTTGTTGGCGACTTGGATTATTCCAGATTATTGGGTTTCGCAATTTCTCACGGGGCATGGGGGTTTCCGCGCCAAACTGCACAGTCTTGGAAAGGACATAGATCCCATATGCCCCACATGCAGGGTTCCGGAGACGGCTGAGCACATCATTATGGACTGCACCGTCTTTGAGGCACTTAGGGCCAAACTGCTGAGGGAAACTGGACTCTACGTGATAGCAGAAAATGATTTCCCTCAGCTAGTGACTGAAGCAAACTACCCGTACTACAAGTCCTTTGTGTACGGGTGGAAAACTGCTGTTGGCCCTGCCCATTTCAATTTGACAAGGCAGGGACCTTTGCCTGGAAGACCACCTGAAGGAGGAGATGAAGAAGAAGGCCAAGAAGAAGGTGAATTGCAGAGTAGTAGCTGAAAAACTGAAGTAAGAAGAAGAAGAAGGAACAGAAAACAGAAGAAAAAGAAACAACTGAAGTATATAACTCCAAAGATTTCCAATTGCGACATTTGTAATGTTGCCAACACCCCTGTTGCCGAAAGGCAAGGAAGGGCGAAATAAATAAATAAATAAATAAATAGGGGCATAGTTCGTGTTCAGTTTAATGGCATTGGTCCATTCGGAGGCCGAGAGAATCTTCTTATCATAAATGAATTTATTAGCTTTGTGATTCTCCCGAACACACACTTTTGCCTCTTCCTCATAGTTGAAGATTGGCTGGAACTGCTCATCTCTAACTCTTGATAGCTTCTGGGAAATTGACCACTGGTTCAATGGAGTAGAGGAGCCTCCCATTCTCATTTCAGAAAGCCCAGACCTCGACATTGGCTCGATGTATTGGCTGGTAGTCCTATCATAGCCTTTACATTCCTCCTTAGCATTATGTCAATTCCTTCCAGAGTTGCTGGGCTAAGTTTGGTCAATGGTGCTGTCTGAAAGGGGTACGTCACCATCGGGAAAATATATTGATTCAGAATGTTTAGATTTTGATCTGGTTTCAAAAGATTTGATGCCTTATGCTTTTCCATATTTTCGTTGATTTTTTTGACTGCCTCTTCGTTAAAAATAATCCCCCTGAGAATTTGACTCCCAAATATTTAATGAATTCTCCTTCCTAGATGCATTTTATTTTATTCCCGTCTTCTAGAGAAAGAGTGCCACCCACAAAAACTCCTTTATTTATGTTAATGGCAGAACTTGTACTTGGGTTAATAGACAGACCAATCTCTCTGTAGGTTCGAGATACCATATGAATAGTTATTTCAGCTGCTGAAATATCACAAGCAGTTATTGATTGATCATCCGCAAAGCCCGTCACAATAATCCGATCTCGATCCTCATTCAGAGGGTATCCCAAAGTATTCGCCAAATGTGGATCGCATATTTCTCCATATAAGTGGTCTATTGCAATATTAAATAAGGTTGGGGAAAGTGGTCCACCTTGGGGAACTCCTCTCTTAACACCTATTTCCTGGGTTTTGGAAATTCCAAGGTGAATATTAATAGCATTATTGGTAAGAAGGGAAATTACAGCTTTCTTAAGATCATCTGAAACCCCTCTTGTTTCTAAGGTCTTGGCGATATGTGCATGTCCGACATTATCGAAAGCGCTGGAAAGACCAAGAAACGCTATGACACCATTCTTGTTATCTGCTTTAGCGCTTTTAATTACAGCTTCAATTAGTCTAGCATTCACATGGCAGCAGGGCATCCCTTTGACGAAGCCTCTCTGGCTAGCGTGGAAATCTATTTGCTGTCTTAAATGATGATCTAGGACCTTTTCCATGAGCCGTCTGATAATAGGATAAATGGTTATAGGACGCCATGGAGAAATTTCGGAAGAGGATCCTTTACCTTTGTAAATCAGGATTGTCCGTCCTTGTCGAAGTGGTTTCGGAACGTATGAAGTCTTGAGCAGGATTTCTGTCATGTATTTTATAATATGAGTGATGTTCAGATGCTTTACCGTTCTAATTAGAACTCCATCTTTTCCTGGAGAGGCATCTATTGGGGTGGATTTAATAGCTCTGTGGACTAACTTAACCTCGATGTTACCCACGTCGGGCTTGATTGGAGAACATTCGTATATTTCTTTCTGAATATTGTTTATTCAATGCTTGAAATATCGCTTTAAAGTGCTCTTCTATTTTATTGACATTGATAGAGCACTGTTTGGTAGTGTCCGTATTCATAATTTTATTAACTACTTTTCTACGCCTATTGTAGTAGTTATATTGAGCTTCCTCATAATTGTATTGCTCTCTTCGTTTCTCTCTATCAGCTTTGTTTGCCCTCTGTGGGTTTGACACCTGACCTGCCCCTTTCCTCTCAGGGTTTTTCCCTTTCTTTTGTCGCATCTGATAATAACTCGTGGCAGGATGCTTCGGGCCCGGGAGAGTACTATTAGAATTATGTAGAAATCTAAGGAATTCCGATACCATGGCATCATACTCATCGTGATTGAAATTCAGTATTTTATTAATTATATTCTTAAATTTGGCGGCCCAATTTTCAACCTCCTTCTGCATATTGAAGCTATTTTTGGTTCGATGTTGCTGGATGGCGGATGGTTAAATATTTTAATTAAGGTTAACCTATTTGCCTCGCCGGGATGCTTTTTTGAGATATGTATGCGAAACCCCTGTATTGATTTAAATGTCAGATTACAGATTTCGCATCAACTGAGTTTTTTTTTAACTTTTACTATAGATTCAGAGGCATGCGGCTCAACTTTATTTGAGCAACTGGGTTGCCCTTTACAGCTGTCCACGACAATCTGGGAGTCAACATTGTTAACTGATTTTTGGCTACCGGGAAAACATCATCGATGGATAATATCTTTCCTTTTGATGTTCCATTTCCTTCAGTCCATTCAACCTTAACTTGTTTTTCTTCTCTTTTACCGTCAGAAGAATCTAAAATTGAAGTGACGATAGCTCTTTGAACTGGTCCGCTGGTCCTTGGTCCAATGGTGTCCAGAGGGTTGGATCTCTCGCCCAACTTGGGTCTTGCCTTCTTAATACATGTCCACCTTATTTCCATTTTAGAGTATTGATGTGATGGTTTATATCTTTCAAACCAGATTTCTGCCTGATAATGGTATTTTTGATTTTATCTTTTCTCCAGATATTTAGCATACTCCGTTCCACAGATCTTTGCCAAGTTATTTTCTGAGTCTGGACTTTGGTTAAGGACCAGGTTTGACTGCCATAGGACACCACCGGAATGATGCAAGACTCAAAGATCTTCTTCTTCATTTCTGGCGGAAACTCATTTTTGCGGATCCTCATTGACCAATATTTTTTCCAACCGAGTGCCATCCTTCTGCTCATTTCTTTTCCTTGCATGCTCCTAATAAGTTTGTTACCATTTTAATAATGTTTTCTGTAGAATGCGCCGGTTTGCATACGATATTGTTCTGTTGGCGCATTCTATAGAAAACATCCTATTATGCCCGCTCTTAAATATTGGCACTATAATTAACTGGTCCTATAACTGGAGGTATTTTCTTCCATACAAAGTTCAGAAGATGCAGTATCATTTCTTCTCCTTCTACCTCCATGAACTTAAACATCTCTGGTTTAATTTCATCCTGACCAGAAGATTTCCCTAATGTTAAACTGCTTAGGCCCGAGCAGATCCTCCTCTTCTATATGAGCCTTCCAGTTGACATAATGACTCCAATTTCAACATTCTTCAGGAAAGCACTTTTAATAATATTTCTGTTTTTAAAATTCTTACTTCCTTTATTTTGTTAAAGTATGAAGAAATGTTAAACTAAAACAGTTTACTAATGTGCACCTACAAATAAAATAATATTATTATTAATAATAATAAAAATATAATCAAAAAATGCTTTCTTGAAAAATCTTGAAATTGGAGTTATTCATTTTTTATACTGAAAGACCCATATAATCATACTCATTCTCAATGGTTGTTCCTTCCTCTTCTTCAACACTTCCTTCTTCATTTCCACTCTCTAACAATTCCTGAAAATATTCTTTCCATCTCTTCATTATTTGTTGCCTCCAGTTGAGGATGTTGACATTTTTGTCTGCAATGTGTGTCAAAGTGGTTATTATTTTTTTTTTCTCCAAAGCTTCGAGCATCATATAAAAAAACATTTGATTCTCTATGGCATTTTCTTCCATCTTGGCCACCCATGCGTTCCCTTTCTCTTGTATAATCTTCTCACTTTCCACTTATTTTAGTAAAGCTCGTAGTTGGGGGCCTTTTTAAGCTTTAAGAAATTTTCCAGAGAAGCTTCTGTTTCTCTACTGCTTGCTTAGCTTCAACCACCATTAAGATCTTTTCTACATACTTAGGCCGATCTTCTATCTTCCGGATAAAATATGCAGCATCCGTGATCCATTTCTAAAATCGAACCAAAATATCTTCAAGAAAAAAGGTAATCCGTAATAATAAATAAGCAACAGACATTGTAATATATAAAAAAATACTGTAAACCAAAATGGTTTGCTATTCGGCTTGATTTTCTATTAACTAACAATCTAATTAAACTTATTTAAATATTAACATTTTCAAATAGTGTAGTTTTAAAATTATATTGCAACAAAAGTTGCAAACAATTATATTTGACAAAGCTAGTAACTAACCATAGACTGGGTTCCTTGGAGCCTGTGGCTGAGGTTGTGGAAGCTGTTGTTGATGAGTGTGAGGTATTGCTCCAGATCCATACATTTCCTTGATTGGCAGCTGGTGCACTACCTGAAAACCTGCTGGAAGAGGCGCATCAGTGGCTACTCTGTCCCCCAGGCCTGTCAAAATGAATCGAAACATGTATAAAATAAGATATTTTTAAAATACGATCAAAATAATATACCCTAGAAGGATGGCAATATAATAAGTAAAGCAGGTAAACTGCATAATTGGTACCTACGGCAAGACCGTTTTTCTT
Organism: Aelia acuminata; assembly: GCA_911387785.2. Taxonomy (NCBI): domain Eukaryota; kingdom Metazoa; phylum Arthropoda; class Insecta; order Hemiptera; family Pentatomidae; genus Aelia; species Aelia acuminata. The sequence continues at coordinate 95,010,418 of OU426978.1, forward strand.
CCCATAATGGGCAAAGAGAGCCAGGATTAGATACAGAGAACCTCGTGGCCACGAGAGCAGTTGGTTACGAGCTTACTGCCTGTCTCCCTGAGGCTGAACCATCCACGGCAGTACCAAAGATAAGGAAATCATAGATGCCCTGCTGAGAAACGTAAAAAAGAGGACGGAAAAATATGTTTGACATAATTTTGGCCTTCGACAGCGCCTAGTGGCCCAGCGTGCTCCTGCAGATGCAAAATTATGACATCCTATGTAATTTATATTCTCTGGTGAAAAGGAAACTACGATTAAGAGAATGTTTCTAGGAAGTAAAATGTTATGTGGAAAAAGTGTTGCCTCAGGGCGCTGCTCTTGGTCTGGCCCTGTGGAAAATAATTTTAATGGATTTATAGGTGTATTCGATGAAGAACGATGTGCCAACCTGGTAGGAAGATATTGCGAGAATAAAAAGCAGAGGATGGCAGCCGGTAAGACTTAGAACTGATGTAGCTCACCCCCTAACTTTGGAGATTCAAGTAGCAAGTATACGTCGATTGAGGTCGTCACCTTCTTTGGTACCTTCTTTGGCTTGCTAGAAATTTCGACGTGACTCCTCACTTATACGCTCTCATAATTAGAGTGGCAATAGTTCTTAATGATCGGGGAAGCCATTCGGGGATGAATGGTAATAGCTTATCTCAGATAAAAAAAGTCTATGACCATTTATAAAGGTTTAATCATGGCATACTGAGGTATCACCTGGCTAGAACAAGCATCCTTCTCACCGGCAGAAGAACAATTCGACGGATTGCTCTGCTGCGAGACTCCAGGGCTAACAAGTCATTGTCTCTTGAGGCAACACAGTTCCTTGCGGGAGGAGTACATATTGACCTCCTCTTTCAGGAAAACATATTCAGACAACAGATGATGAGGTTCAGCATGCCAACCAGAGATTCTTCTTAGACAACGATTTACCTCATCTTTATCAAAGAAAACTACCTGCATTTAAAGAATTTTGTTAGCAGGAAAGGGTTGCAGATCTAGAAAAATTCCAGTTGCGAAGAATAAGGGGTCCCGGCCCAGGGAAAACTGACAAGAGTGGACGATGCTTAAATAAGAAGAGCTGGCACCAGGACCACCAGGAATGGTTGCTCCTATAAATCCAACTACTGCGTATCGCTTATCTAACACAACAGGGTCGAAAAAAAAAAAAAAAAAAAAAAAAAAGATGTTCCATTTCTTTCGCCCTTATGGTATTTATTATTCAAGGGCACAAAGGGCTCTTTTTAAAAGTCCAAGTATTTTGAGTCAGTGCACTTGTGTGTACTACATTTTATGGTTTCCCTCCATGAAGGGTAGATGTCCTTCACTGTCCGGTCACTTTGGTTCTTAAAGGCAATCCTTATCTAATACTGAATGAATTTCCGTCCTATTGTTATAGTTAGAATCTTATAATTAGTAAGTAAGTGGACCTGGTAGTTCGAAATTGTAGCATGATTTCAGGACTAATTTCGAAGTTTAATGGAATAAAAAAACATATAAGTAGTAAAATACTAAAATAGATATTAATGGAAGATGTGAATTTTCACTGTTTTACAAAATTGGAATAATATAGATCAAGTCTCCACTAAGTTATAAACTATGAAAAGCTAAAATAGAAAAAAGACATGCGCCGAGCTTTTTTAAATCGTAGGTAGCAATGTAACAGTTTATTTGAGAACGACCTGTACCTATATCAGAGTTTATAGGGCATAGAAGTTTGGCACCGCACTTACTGGATCCCTGTAGTTTATTGACATAACATTTTCAGCCTCAAAACATCAAGGATAGCAATGTTAAAAATTTGTTACCAAAGAAATTGAATTGTAGACTAAATTTAGTGAGAAATAATAAAAAACGAAGAAAGAAGGCAAGTAAGTATACATGTCTAATTTCCTATTCTCGTCGTTAACTGAAGATGCCTAAGCCTTCTGTATTCCTTAACGATACAAAAAAGCCACGGATTTATATATGTAATGATTTTATTTTGCCATTTATAAACACACATCCATGCCGGGGTCCCGCTCTATCGGTTGATAGCAATGACTTGAGAAGACTGTTTAACCTCCACGGTTCAACACAATCCTTTATAGACCGTGAGCGTGCGAAGTGGCATTGAGGAACAGACTGACAGATGGTATGTAAGGTACCTAGATGAAGATAGCTAATTAGGAGGAGAGGAGATAGGAGGTGGTGTTATTTACGGAGGCGGGTCGATACGAGAGCTGAATGGAGGCGGAGCGCTATTGATCGGCGCAAGCTCTCAATGGAACCCTCTCTCAATGGGGCGTCATCATCATCAACCAGGCGTCCGCAGTCTCTCTCCACCCCCGCTTCAACCTTCGACTAAAATAAAATCTCAACCAAAACTAATATAGCAATGTGTCGCCTTTCTCAGTGGTACATGCATTAAAAAAGAGTACTGCATATCATTACTCGTTCGGAATCGTTACATGCGTATGGCCGCTCAGTAAGAAAAATCCCGATTTAGGTTGACGAAATTATATCATGGTTGATTTAAATGTTTTTTGGATCTCTGAGTTTGATAAAGAATGTTTTAAAAATGCCACATCGATGTGGAAGATATAAATGAAGTAATAAGGTTATCCTAAAACTACAATAAAAATAAATAAAATAATTATTTTCATTTAGAATATTAGAATACATGATTTATATTAGAATTTAGTTCAAACTCATTTTTTCTTAGGGGTTCCGATTTTTTTTTTTTTTTTTATAATAAATTATTTTATTGAAAGGAAATAATACAATCTGCCACACTCTAGGGCATTTAGTATTAGTGATATAAGAATACATTCATACACAACAACTAAAGAATAACCACCGATATTAGAACAGCTAACTTTTTAAGGAAACGTTGGCTCCATATACTTGTAATATTTGTTTAATGGAGCCTCAATAATTCTGTGCTTATGTTGGATCTCTATAGATATCCAAAAAAAAAAAAAAAAAATCTGGTGCGGAGCGCGCATTACACAACTTTCACTTATCACCATTCATTTATAAATAAAAATAGACTATTTTTTAAATGTGGCATACTTCAGTGCTACCGAAGAGGGAACACCAAACTTTATTTTATTTATCATTGAAGATTGTTTTGTTTTTTGTGAAAATGGGGGTCAGTAAGTCATACCGTGGTGTACCAATAAAGACCTTGGCCCCATTTACTGGTGCACTCCAAAGTTTCCAGAGGGTCGTATGAATCTGTTTATATGAATATTTTTTGAGATTACGGAAATAATAATTAAGTTTCAGACTGAACGATCGTGTTTTTCTACGATATATCGTAAATAAGGATCGATAGAAAGATTCCATAATAACGGCCGACAATAAATTGAAACTAAATTTTCTATTTCACATTTGTCACTACACGTTTTCTCTAATATCAAGTTGACTATTCATGATTAATACACCATTATCATAATTAATTAAATGTTAATTTGGACTATTTTCAGCTTTTTCAATTCTTAACACTATAGTCAACAGATAATCCTAGAAAAGTCGAAGATTAGTTCCTCAGTTATCTATTTGCATTGTTAGAATCAAAATTAAGTTACTGATAATTTTTATAAATTGAAATTTAATTAAAACCCGGGGCCAGGGGACATTTAATAATACTCGGCATCAATCCCCCATCCAATCTCCTGGCCCGGGAAAACCCGTATAGCCTAACAGGCTAGGAAGGGGAGGACTAAAAAAGTTGAAAAAGAAATAAAAAATAATCCGATAACACAATGGTACCCATAAAAGTAGATTTATTAATCGAAATAATTATTATTGGTCATAATGAGAATAAATTCATTATGAAATTATGACTAGAATTTAAAAACATTGCAACGAATGTAAAATACAGCAAAATATTAAGTAAAGATAACAATATAATAATTATTGGCAAAAATATTTACCCAAACCTAATTATAGATGAGAGAAAAAAAAGAAAAGAAAAAGAAAGAAGTTTAATTGATTATTAACTTCTTCAATATTGGGAGCCTAGAACTGGCAATATTCCGATTTGATGATACCATGAGAATTACAATGAAATCTATTCGTTGAGGCGCGGGTCTATTTTTGGATATGACGCAGTCTAAAAGTCCTAAGCGGTTTGTTTGTTTCTAGCCTCTTGAGTTTTTTTTGCCAAGATTACAAAGGGAACCGTGTGATTTTTCATTATTTCCGTGAAATAGGAACTAAATTTTACAGGCATTTAAAGTTTGAAAAATTACATTAAATCTTTCTAGTAACCTTCTATCGATTCTTGTGATTTTAATGACATTTCAGGATTGCGGAAGAAAAGAATCTTGCAGCGTTCCCATCATTGGAAGACCCAGAACTTCCTTTTAAGGTCTGGTCACACATGACCGACACGCAGCACGGGCTTGTATCGGATCTGATTCAAATACAAAGAATAGATAGTAACGGGTCGGTTGACCCGGTGCCGGGCATTCTTCGTATTTGAATCAGATCCGATACACGCCCGTGCTGCGTGTCGGCCATGTGTGACTAGAACTCAAGTCTGTCTGTGTTGAGCTTAACTGAATAATAAACTGATGTTCAATATCTTTCTTTCTTCTTATCATTTTCAGTTGTTCGCTTTCCCGTACCTCTCCATCATTATTATCGGCGTCGTCACCAAAAATAACTTTTTTTTAAATTCTTTCTAGCCCGGTCACCGGGTTCACCAACCCGTGCTTCAGGAGGTGGTAAAAGAGAAAAATATTAATAACGAATAGCTGTATAAATGGTGATAGGAGTGGAGAGCATACTTACAATAAACAAAATTTCACCAGGGGTGATGGCATGACTGATGAATTTATATTTATGTATTCATTTGTCTCCCTATAGTTACGCCTTAAAGTCAAGAGTAAATCGTTATATATTGGCAGATCAAGTTTACCAGACAGATAAAGTAAAAATACGAGAAGGAAACTTCAGATTTAAATGAATAAGAACATTAATACTTTTCACTGCATTAGATTACGGCATAAATATTATTTCGTTAAGACTAAAATATAAGATAGTGAAAGAAAGAAAAAAAATAGATCATTATTTGAAGAAATGTACATCTTAAGGTAAAATATTCCATTGTTGTAATTAATGTATAAACAGACATGTGTTAGATTACATTAATTATTGTGATTATAAATGTACTTAAAAATAAGTACATGTATGTACTTAAAAAAGGGTCAGTAATTCATACAGAGGATTAGATAGACCAATTAGACAGATAGACCAAGAATGAAATTGGGGTTCGTTTGAATTTGTTTACATGAATATTTTTTTAGGAGATTATAAATAATAATAATCGGGTATTAAATAATAAGGAAATAATAATCTAGTTTTAGACTAAAGATTATGTTTTTCGACGATACATCGTAAATAAGGCTCGATAGAAAGCATTCATAACGACGATAGAAAGAATTCATAACAACGACCGATAATAAATTGGAATTGAATTTTCTATTTTGAGTACCTTAGTATTTTTTAGAAAAAGACGTTGATACTTGATTTTTCATAGGTGCACAGTGAGAAGAATGACCAATCTAGGAAGAAAAAAGTCTGACTCACTTACTTAAATAGTCATGGCATCCTGATCTAAATAAATAATTAAGAAAATAAAGTATTTGACATAACCGGAAATAATAAAAGTATGTTTTTGTAAAGTCTAATATCGTAAACAATATATAACATTTATAAGTTTGCTAATTGCATGTTTTCGACTCAATATCAGTCTATATTGTTTTTATCTAAAAGTCTTCATCTTATTCAGAAGAATCATCGGTAGGTGAGATGCACATATCATTACTTTCTGGACCTTTCAAATGGTCCACTGTAATAGTGTCTGAAATACAGGTTTATAATAAGGTATTATATTTATTTTTAGCTTATTGGCTTTAAGAGTTAATTAATTTGTCCGATGTTCAAAATACAGTTGAGATTAAATCTGTATTAATAGCTGTGCGTGAGGACGAGAAAGCAACAGTCGAAATCTTAAGTCCTAGTTTGAAGCTTCTTGCTCTTGTTCTGAGCATTCCAGTACGCACAATGTAGTTGTTGATGATTTCGGTGTTGTGAACAAGCAGCTTATGGACAGTAGAAGGTACAGTAGCGCTCAAAAGTATTTCGACAACAATAAAATATTAAAAATAAACACAAAATAAAAACAATCTTGAATTGAATCAAATTATTTATTAATAATAACAATATGTTTAACAAATTGGAACGCTTTTCTTTAAGGAATCACAAATGAATAAAAAACATTAAATTTTTTCTCTGATTTTCGTGGATCAAAAGTATTTTTTTTTTCAATATTTTTGACACTTATTAATCAATATTTAGTTGCATACCCATTGGCATTTAATACAGCTTCGCATCGTTTCGGCATTGAGTCCACTAGTTTCCGTAAATGATCGATGGGGATTTTGCTCCATTCCTGGCATAGCGCTTCATATAAAGCATCCTTATTCGTATAATTTCGGCACCTCACGCGACGATCCAGTTGCTCCCAGAGATGTTCTATTGGGTTTAAATCAGCACTTTGGCTTGGCCACTCCAAAAGTTTGATTTTCTTGCGATCCATGAAGTTACTTACATGCCTAGATTTGTGTTTCGGGTCATTATCTTGCTGAAAGTACCAACCACGTGGCATATTTTCTTTAGCATACGGTAGCATTTGCTTCTCTAATATTTCAGAATACTTAAAACGATCCATAATTCCATCTATCTTGAATAAAGGACCAACTCCGTGACGAGAAAAACAACCCCAAACAATAACGTTACCACCTCCATGTTTCACTGTGGGTATTTGGTATCGAACCTCAAATTTTTTGTTTGTAGGACGTCGAACATACCGTATTCCATCAGATGACACCAAATTAAATTTACTTTCATCACTCCACAACACCTTGGACCATTCTAAACTAGTCCAGGATCTATGCCGTTTTGCAAATTCTAGCCGGAGCTTCCTATTCTTTTTAGAAATCAGTGGTTTCTTGGCTGGGCGTCGTCCATATAGTCCGAAATCTTTTAGGCGACGTTTCACAGTTGAAACATGTACATCCAAGTTGTAGTATTCTTGTAGTTCATTTTTTATTTGTACAGCTGATTTTCGTACATCACTCGCCGATAACTTTTTTATCAAATGGTTTTCATGGGGAGTAGTTCTTCTGGGCCGGCCACTTCGAGGTTTATTTTCTACTGTCTTACGTATATTATAAACCTTATTCCATGCACTTACTAACTGCAGAGATATATTAAAGTTTCGAGCAACTTCTGCTTGTGTCTGTCCTCTTTTCAAAGCAGTTATTACAGTATTTTTAAAATCTCTTGAATATTCTTTTGTCTTAGGCATGTTTAATAGAAAATAAAGATAATATGAAAAAAAAAACTTGCTTTGGGGCAGCTCCGTCAACGAATATAAAGGACTGAATATTTGTCAAAATACTTTTGAGCGGATTATGAACAGGTTTCTAAGGATATACTTAAAGTAAACAAACAAGTAATAAAATGCTTTTAATAATTCTCTCAGGCTCTTTAGAGGTATTATTGTGGAATAAAATATGTTTACTTAGGGGTAGGCACCATTAATATAATAACGAAAATATTGTTGTCAAAATACTTTTGAGCGCTACTGTATATGGTACTTCGAATATAAATTTACATATCAGTTTCTTGTCTCTTCAACATATGTAGTGAAATCGTCCACATCAATCACATTTAACCCGGGTAGGGCTGCTCTATAGTCACGATTTTTATAAACCCGTATAGCGGTATTCCCATCATTAGAATTCCCAAAACTAGATTTCGGCCGATCAATCATTAGACTATTTCTTCCCTAAATTTCAGTTTGAATTGTTCCTGACTTAATTTAATTTCAATTTTAAGCACACGATTTTACAGGAACAAACGAGAAAGCAAACAAATAATCATCATTCGCGCTGCTATCTTCAAACTTTTTTTTTTGTTTGCTGTGACAATTTTTACCTTTACAGTCCCACTGACAAATGTAACGTTAGTTAGTGAATTTATAAGCAGAGATATGAATCATCTTTTTTAATTTAAAGTATATTATAAAAGCAAGGGCCTCCTCGTTAAATTGATCCTTCGACTTGATTACTTATCAATAAATCAAGCTTTTTTTTTTTTAATTGAGTTGCAACTTCAGACTGATATTGAAATATTTCTACAATAAAATTTGCATTATCACGCTTTCCCGACTCCTTAACTGATACTTCTTCTGCAAACGCTGATTTTTCCGCACTTCGTTAGTCTATTTAACTTTATTCAATTTTCCTCCGGCTCATCAGTAATCGAATCTATTAACAGGATGACCAAAATTGGCGCACGAAGTAGCAACGGCTTGTACAGCAGAGGTCTACATTTACTAAATACAAAGTATGAATGAAAACATATCCATACGATGATATATGAAGCTCAATCGAAAAAATGAATAGTTTAAACAAAATGTGACCGGTGAAGAAAGGAATTATTCATATCGATGTGTTTACTGTAAAATCCACCTGCTAAAATCGAAACAACCTCTAATATTTAGACAGTACTAAAACAATATCTCTTTTTACACATAATACAAACGTTTTCTCAATTTTGATCATGACTTTTCTCCACCCAGATTAGCCATTCGTCCCACTGTGAGGCGGGGAAATTAGTGCTTTATTGAAATAAATAGTTTACGTAAGTTACAACAAAATCTTGAAACACTTTGTCGCCAATTTTCGCAAGTGCCTTAACAATGAGCAGATAGCAAAAAGGTACTACGCATGCGAGAATTGCAATCGTGTTTTTAGTGCGTGTTGGAACAAACCTTTGATTCATTAGGAATCGCCATATGTTTTTATTCGATATATATACACGGTTGGAAATTCACATATTTTCTAGTAAAATATATATTTTTTTTTTCACTTTTATTTTTTTTTCACTTTTATTTTTTAATCCGCACCTGTTAAATACAAACATTAACAATCAGCAGATGTGCTGGCATATAAAATAAAACAGAACAAAATGGCTTGATAGGCGTGAGGAAAAGCAGTACCCAGCGGCACCCCTTCCGCGGCTTTAATTTACTTACGTGCTTGATTCCTTACGTAAGTAGGTCTCTCATCCAAACCCTTTTCAATCGTCTTCTGGTGTTCTCTGGCATGCCAGTTGTGGCCATTTCTTTTATTAATTTGTTGGTATGTTCCTTAAACTTATCATGAAATCGTTTGTAGTACGTCCGTATGTGTTCAATGACTGTAGGAATTTGTAAATCAGTATGTAAAGTCTTGTTATTTATGTACCATGGAGCTTGGGTAATTAGTCGTAGTATCGTGGACTGAAAGGTTTGGATTCCATTCAGGTGTGATTGTTTTGCAATGCCGTATATTTGTATTCCGTAAGACCAGACAGGTTTTAATAGGTATGTGTAAATATTTAATTTCTGTCTGGCTTTTAATTTGGAATTTCGTCTGAAGAGTGAGTACAGTAGTTTTAGTCGTATATTTAACGAAGCCCCTTTTTTTTGGACATGTGGACCCCATGTCATTCTCCTATCAAATGTGAGTCCAAGGTATTGTACTCTGTCCGTTAGTGGGATCGGTATATTGTTTAAGTAGACAGGTGGACATGTTTCTTTTCGTAGAGTAAATGTGATGTGTTGAGACTTTTGATAATTTATTTGAGTCTTCCAGCGTTTACACCAATCATGTAATTGTAGTAAGTGATGTTGTAAGTCAAGTGAAGCCTGTGTTGCATTTTCGTGTTTTGTAATGATAGCTGTGTCATCTGCGTAGGTAGCCGTAAGAGTGTTTGAAGTTTGAGGAATGTCATGGGTGTATGTGATGTATAGTAGTGGGGCAAGTATTGATCCCTGAGGTACACCAGCGAGAATTGGTCGAATAGAGGAAAGGCCTGAGCCGTGTCTTACTGAAAAAGATCTGTCTGAAAGAAAAGAATGAAGAATTAGATAGTATGTGGGTGGAAGTGCGTTCTTTAGCTTGAAGAGAAGCCCCTGGTGCCAGACTTTGTCGAACGCTTGGGCGACATCCAGAAATACTCCAGTTGCATATAATTTACGCTCTAGTGCTGTCGAAATGTAGTCGGTTACCCTGTGTAGTTGTTGTGATGTTGAGTGTAATTTTCGAAATCCAAATTGGTGGTCAGGGATTATTTGTCTGTCAGTTAGTATTTGTAATAGTCGTGGATACAATAAATTTTCGAATAATTTAGAACATACTGGAAGCAAACTAATTGGTCTATAAGAGGAAGGACATGGCTTTTTAAGGACAAGGCTTTTTAATCATAGTGATGTAAGAGTATTTCCACTGAACAGGGAATTTGGTGGTCCTGAGAATGCAGTTAAAGATTGTGGTTAGAAAAACTAGAGCTTTCCTGGGCATTTGCTGGAGCGCCTCTGCGTTTATCAAGTATATCCAGGGGCTTTTCTTTTCGGCAACTGTCTGATTTCTTGAGCAGTTTGTGATGGTGTAAAAGGAGGTGGTGGTAGTGTGAGCTGTAGTGGTATGTCTAAACTATTATGTATGAAGGCCTCGTGTTCTGAGTTAGTGGAGTCCGTATGTGGTTTGAAAACAGACGAAAGGTAGTCAGCATACAGTTCAGACCTTTCCTCGTCCGAAACAGCCCAGGAGCCATCCTCTCTGCGGAGTGGTGCTGACACCTCACGATGCTTTAAGAGATTCTTGGTGTGCCTCCATAAACTTCCATCGTCTGTCGTCAGGTTGCTTATGTAATTGTCATAGTTTGTGCTTTTGAATTTTTGGATCTGTCTTTTAAGTTCGTTATTTAGTTTATTGAAAATCTGTCTGTCTGAAGGAAGTCTATTCGTCTGCCATACTTTACGAGCTCTCCTCTTTGCTCTGATCAGGTCTCTTATATAAGAAGGGTACTGAGGCAAGTTCTATGCTTTTTGTGGCCTTGGTGTTGAAGAGGTCCAAGCTGCTTCTTGAATATTTGTCGTGAAAGTTTCGACAGCCTCTTCTAGTTCATATTGGTTTTTGATCGATAGTGGGACAGAGAGTTTTGAGTTCGAATGATCTCTATAAGCGTCTATGCAACCTTTTATGAGCTTCGGTCTGCTTCGTGTTTCAGAGGGCTCGTCGAAGAGGACCATGTGCACTGAGGAGTGATAAGAGCAAAGATCAGAGCTTGTACTGACGGTAAATGGTACTGTTCTCAGTCCTTTGGTAATGAAGAAATCTAGTAAGTCGGGTGATTTTCGTCTGGCAGTGGGCCAATAGGTCGGTGAATTCGGAGTTATGGTGTCTAATGAAAGTTCATGAAGGGTAGACCATAGATTTCTGCCTCTTGGCGGGCACAGTCTCGACCCCCAGCATTGATGTTTGGCATTATAGTCACCACCTGCGATGAAGCATCTGCCGAGGCGTTTGAAAAATTCAGAAAACATCGTGGGTGTAAGCTTGTACCTAGGGGGACAGTAAACTGAAGCAAATGTTATGTTGTGGTAGGTCGTGTATAATGTAATGCCTGTGGATTGAATGTCAGGAGTAATGGGTAGATGTATAGGATTGTGTTTAAGTGAACTTTTAACGAGTATCGCTGTTCCTCCATGGGCAGTTTTATCTGGGTGGTCGGTTCTATAAATAGTATAATCTGAAATATAAAGTTTTGAGCGTGGTGTCAGGTGTGTTTCAGTAATACGTCAATCCGTTTTTCGTGTAGGTATAAGTCAAGTTCAGTGCTGTGCTGAGCCAATCCGTTAGCATTCCATAGGAGAACTGACAGGGAGCCTACAGTCAGGTGTTCACGGGGCATAAGTAGGGCACCAGACCTGCGTAACCTGTGATAGTTGCTGAAGAAGATTGAAAAGGGGCTGGATTAAATTATTTAAACCGTTCATAATATTAAATAACTGGGTAGAGCCATTATCAACCGTGGGTACCGGCTGGGCAATGCCTCTCCTCATACCTGGACATGATTGCTGGATCTCGGGTTCTGCTCTGGGAACTGGTGGGCTGTGTTGCTGCTGTGGCTCGGGAATGATGTGTGGTGTCGTTTGGTTGTGGCGCTGCCTGATCGGGGGGAACTCATGCATGCCTGGAGGTCCCTGAGCTGGCTCTGCCGCTGGAGGATGCTGATGGAGATGGTTTCTTCCCCTACGTTGAGCCCTGAGCAATTTCAATGTCTGGCAGCCTCGGTAATTTGCTGGGTGCTCCCCGGCACAGTTGGCACACTTTGCGGGCGTGTTTCTAGTTTTTAGACATGAGCTACTTTCATGAAACTCCCCGCATTTCACGCAACGTGGTAGATGATTGCAATATGTTGTAGTGTGCCCATATTGCTCGCACCGCACACATTGAGGAATATTTTTCTTTTTCCTCGGTTCCTCGATTTTTATACGAGAATAATATAGGAATTCTAATTTAAATATGTCATCTCGGAATGTTTCTTTAGTTATGTCCACAAAGAAAATAGGAAGAGGTTGCTTGAATCGTGAGATGACATTAACTACGTTTGTGACTTCATAACCTAGTTTGCTGAACTCTTCTTTAATAATGTTGATAGGTGTTGCATGGTGCAGATGTTTTAGAACAATCCTTGGGCATCTATCTTGTGGTAACTGGTAGGTATGAAAGTCTGCGCCTTTATTTCGCAGGCTTGAATTGAGTTTTCGATAGGTTTCAGGAGATATAGGGTATACAGTAACACCTTTAATGGTAGTTTTGGTTATAAATGAGTTTGGACCGGATTCATTTTCGAGAAAAGAGATAAGTGCTTGGTAGTTTTCAACGCCATTAATAAAAATTGGTGGAATTTTATCATTTTGTGAGGTTCTTCCTGGTTCCTGAGTTTGAGAAGTGCTAGGTTGAGTTAGGGTTGCAAAACGGTTATAGGTTGGAATGACATTTTCTGATGGCCTTTTTTTGTTCTCTTGGGTTGCTGGCATCTGACATTGGTCTTTTACGGCTAATTACAAGCTCCCAAGAACCCACGGCATTATTTTCGTCACAATTGTTAGTGTCCATTTGGCTTATCTCATGTTGAGATGATTCCACCATCGTAGATGGCGAAATCTCCTGAATCTTGTTTTGTGTTTTGTCCTCGATGTTGTAATTTTCTTGAGAAAACACTTTTTCGGTAAATATGAAAGGTTTTAACACTAAATTAACGATTTTTCACACAACTAAAACAAACTAACCTTTTCTCTTCATTAACATCAACAGCTGTTTTGTAGTAAAATATTACTTTTAATTTTACTGATAAAACTTATAAAAAGTAATAAAATTAAAAAAAAATCGACTGCATCAAATCATGAAACCTTTTTTTTTTTTTGTTAAAACCGAAACGATTAGACAAAATAAAATATTGAAGGAAGTACTGGAAGGATATACTTGAAGGAAGGATTGGGTGCATCCAAATAATTTAATAAATGTAAATGTAAAATGACTCAGCCTTATCTCTCATTTCCTTTTAAACAACATTTGTTTGCAAGATTACAGTCCGAAATTTTTAAATAGTAAAATGTAATGATGCAATTTTTACTTTCTTACCTATTCATGAACTATATAATACGGGAAAATATTGTGATCATGAAAGATTTCGACTTCCGGTTTTCAACGGATAAACATTTTGGGGTCCCTTTAGCCGATATAACCTAAGTCCCGGAAATGGTCTCAGTGCGTTTGTGTGTATGTCTGTGCGAACAGACCAAATCAAAAACGATAAATTGTAAGGAACTAAAATTAGTTTATCACGTATGTCTGTATATCCCCGAGATGTGTCAAAAAAGGTTTCTTAAAAATTCGATAAAATTAGGGGGCACTTTATTAAAAAAAATTTAGCGCATTTTTACCTTTAATATCTGGTAGGTTTTATCACCCTAGAAATATACTCTGAAAGAAATGGCTCTGAAAAGGCTTATATAGTGATGGAAATATTTCTTCCTATAAAGTACCTTTGATTTTCTACGGATAAATTAACTCTCTCTCATAATGACAAGTAATGCCTGAATATGAAAGATTTTGATATAACATATAGAGGACAAAAATAAAAGAAGAATTTCCCGAAGATGAAAATTTCAATTTTATTAATGAGCACAGTAATATGTATGTTTAATATATCGTTGGATAATGATATTCACTTTATGAAGTCGTAAAATGTAGTTAGGCACGAAAAAATAATAATTTCTGTTATAGTTATTATTGGAAATGATTTTATACTTCTAATATACTAAATATTATATAGTATAAATAATATAATATAATATAAATTATGCTCACGGCTGTATCTGCTTTAATTATACATATGTTTTTTTAATTATCATTATGTAAACAGAATTAGATAATCCTATCAATACTAAACCCAATTAATAATATCATTTTTATTCTGAGAATTTGTGTTGAGTAAACACAGGGTAATGTTTTATCCTAATCCGCTTCCATAACTGTTTTAACTTGATCTATTCTTTTCCAGCGTTGCCTGAAGGGTGCGTCCCCTCTAGGGGAGGACCGGAGCTGGAGGAGGCTCGCAGCTGACGCTAACAAACAAATCATAAAAAAGCAAATCTGGGCGAGACAGATAAGGGACTGCGGATAATAAAGGATTTATGCGGCGGCTGCACACAAGGGAAGTAACTTGATGAAATTGATTGGTGGAGTGGTTATTGAAAGGCGCGTGCATGAGGGGGATGTAAGGGGTGGTGCGAGGGGTGTGGAGGAGGGTTAGGGTTTGGGGGTAACCAGGGGGCATGTGTCCACGGTCAGTTATGTATCGATTTTTTCCTTCGTCTCTACCGATCCTGGCAGCTTTTTCAGAATTCTTTGTTTTTGTATTCCCCCTTAGTTAAATATATAGCAAAATAAATATAGTAGCAATAAATACATCAAATTAAAGTAAAATCCTGAATATTTCATTATTTGATAAAATGTTTAGCAATTACTATTTTAACCAATTTCTTATTGCAATTGGTCGGTTGAATTTTGAGAAATAGGGTCGTTTATAAATCTATCGCTAAGTGCATATAATTTGTGCATATACATTACTTTTACGAAAGACGGATCGATGGATTAATTGTCGGCGGACTAGGATGGGAGACAATGGGTAGAGGATGTGGGTGGAGAGCACAGCTGCGTGGGCGGGGTGGGGATATATTTAGCCTAACACATTTTCCAAGGATGCTAAGTAATTCGGCCATTTTTGTTGGCCATGTTTTATCAGCCATCAGGTACTCGTCAATGTCAATTTTTCTCGATTGCCGTGGTATTGATCGCTATCGAGGAGATCAAATTGATGGAGCTGCTCCCAAATACAGGGTTACTTCATTTTAACTTCATGGTTACTGTTTTAAGGTTTTGTTTGTTTAACGTCCATTAATGCTACTAACTCTAATCGGACGATGCTACAGTGGGAGTCCTAAATTTGGCCTATCCACGTATAATTAGGATAGGGATCTTTAACGAGTACCTGACATCGTACAGGTTCGGGAGCTCCATTTTACGTTCTACCTATCCGAGGGACGGCATAGCAAAGGATTTTTTACTCCAATTAAAAATCCTAGGGCCAGTTTTAAGGTTTTAAAACAATACTTAGATGATAGATGTAATTTACATTAAAATTTCAGGGCTGGGCAAGTTCTAATTTTTTTTTTTCTAAGATATAGCTATGAAATATGGATTGTTTACCATATTTCAATTCCTTTGAATTGCTATAAGAATATGCGTGCTCATCACTCTCAAGAATTAACGTGTATGTACTCAGGCCCGTCTTCCATGAAATTTTATCCTTCTTTTCTTCTTAAAAAAAGGTACTAGTAAAATTATAATTATAAAAAGTGAAATTGATTCACAATCATTCTGTGAGTTCATAATCTCTTCTATGCTAAATATTATCTTCAGGTAAGAAGTTCCCCAAAATTGAAATCTCACCAATACATATTTTCTTTTGAATATTCATCCTAAAGTAAAAAAATTTAAATAATTTATTTTTGAAGAGAAAAGATTTTGCACCGCGAGGAATCGAACCCGGGTCTTCCGCGTGACATGCGCGGTATGCTAACCATTGCACCACGGAGCTCGCTTCCAAACGGTGCCAAATCCTTCCTCTTCACTGACACCTCTCCCACGATCTCGCAAATTTTGCGAGTATTTACGGGAGGTGGACAATTGTTGTCCAATTTTGGGCATCTCTTGACGTTCGTCAATTTTTAAATTATTGCATATTAATTTAATCATTGTTGTGGGTAACCACCTTGTTTTTAAATTATTAAATAATTCATTTTTGACGAGAAAAGATTTGCATACTGCCGGGATTAGCATACTGCGGGTTAGCATGCCGCGCGTGTCCCGCGGAAGACCCGGGTTCGATTCCCGGCGGGGTCAAATCTTTTCTCTTGAAAAATAAATTATTTAAAAACAAGGTGGTTACCCAGAATAATGATTACATTAATATAAAGTAAAAAATATGATATAGTAATAAAAAAAAAAATTGTTTATCCTAGCAGTGCAATGTTACAGTGTGAGTAATCAAAGCATTGGAATATTAAAAAAATATATATAGTTTGTTCGCGATGGTATCTTAGAGTGAGAGCCTTTAGTGCGGCAGTATATAGCAAAAAAAATCCAAGGATTGTCACAATTTAGTTTTTTTAGATACAGCTTATCTTTTTACAAAACAGCATAACGTAAATCAGTAATGTGCCGCCGAACCATCGCGGCTTTCCAATGAAAAGAAATCCTACCATGGACACATGCATGACAGCTGACTATTCCACAGCAGTTCAATTCCACAGTAATGGTAGATGGTACAGCACGTAATTGAAAAGTTTCTCTCTGGCAACTTTTACATGCCTAATATTAAAATATCAACTCTTTTAATTTTATCAAATGGAAGTAAAAACTTAGATTTTTGAAAATACAGGGTTACATGCTACTTTCTAAAACTGGTCCTTTTGTGCCATTGGTCCCTTTTGCTAAACCTAAACTTTTAAATGAGAGAATGCTCTATAGTAGCTCGGGAGTTGCCGTGCCGCTTGTTCGCAAAACACAATAGCGAATCGCCTGGTCTTCGTTTAAATGAGCGAAGTACTTCTAGCTTCTTTAGGAATATCTAGGTAGCATGAGCTGTACCCTGCTGACGTTCCTAGCCTGTTGAATTTCACCTACTCCCTTACAACGTTCTTAATTTTTATGTAATAGATTTATAGTATATATCATTTTTGGATTCTATTTTTCAATGATATCAACAATTTATGAAAAAACTAAAATCTTACGGTTTAAATATAACTTGTTAGTTATTAAGTGTTATAAAAAATAAAAATAAATTAATTTACTCTTATTTAGGTTAAAAATATTTTCATTGAATAGTAACTCTTTAAAAGTTATTTATAGTATCTTTGTATCTATCTGATTAATAAAGAACTGTAATTAAAAGTAATAACGTCAAAAGTGCGATTGAAACGTGTTCATTAAACAAAGTAAAGGCAACTAATACTTACGGAAGATCAATTAGAAATCCTGTACACTTGGTG
This sequence comes from Aelia acuminata, assembly GCA_911387785.2. Classification (NCBI taxonomy): domain Eukaryota; kingdom Metazoa; phylum Arthropoda; class Insecta; order Hemiptera; family Pentatomidae; genus Aelia; species Aelia acuminata. Next base: position 95,027,948 of record OU426978.1, read on the forward strand.
TTAGGTGACCTTAAATATGGCGTGCTTGGATTCACCGCTAGCAGTTAAAGATCATACCAATGGAGGATTTGCTTTTATCGATCATATGGGACTTCAGAATTTAACTTGTAAAGATGTAAGCAACGTCTCAACTCAATACTACGTTCCAGAATTCATCAGGTAAATTCAGTGATAACTTAACACAACCCGTAGGAAAAAGAACAGTCGTTAACACACCTCATTCCATTACATGTAAAAGCAATATCCTACTTATGTCTTATAATTTCTTCAACCATGTTGATTAAACCGTAAGTCACTATTATTTAAGGTTAATCGAAAAAAAAGAAGAAGAAGGCGAACAGTTTTTTTTATATCGAACCACGTGGCGTTTGCCACATTTTCGCCGGTTAAATATTCTTCAGGGGTCTGTCAGAGGTCATTCGAACAAAAAGTGTCCAGGTGTCAGGGCCTCCAGGCAATCAGAGCCAGCATTGGTGTATAGGTAAGGACGAGAGTTCAGTACTGCCTCAATTATACTAAAGAGAGTGCTCAACTCTTCGAAGGTATGATCCTTACATCAATGTCTTGACAGCCTTGATTCTTGCTTCCCAAAATCCACCAAATGAAACCCGCCTGCTCATTAGGGCCCTGGCTGAAACGGTCTAATATTGGGACTGCTGCAATACTGTGTGCAATGCTAATGATCCCAGATGAAGGTGAACTCGACTGATGTATTCGACTAGAAGCTCGGAAAAATGACGCCTCCCCGAAATAACGATCGGATGCTTGGTATCGTAGTCTAGGCTCGAATTTTTCAAGCGGCCTCTCACCCTTGCTACCCTTCCTCATCTATGAACGGGTGAAGACTTTTCCTGTGGTTGGTGTCAATCTCAGAGTGTGCTTGCACCAGATTGATGCAGCCTTTAATCACTACTTTTATATCTATTCTTCCATTTGGTACATCTGGGTAACCTTTGCGTTTACCAATATATCTCGAAAGGTAACAAGTGCTGCAGACCAATCTGGTATAAGAAGAGAACCGCTCCATCCACTCTAGATCATTTGTTATTTCAGTATTCTCTACACCTAACTGATCCTTTCTCAAGCAGGTTGACTTACTTTATTTATAATATATTCGAAAGGATTGTTTCACTAATAGCTGTTCCTCTAAGGTTTGTGTATTGTATTGTTACTTTTTAAGTAAATCGTGTTAAATAAATCTTCTAAAAAATAATATATCACTATTCTTATCGCAGAAGTTGCTAAAAATATTATATCAGTGATTCTATCGTAGGCGGGAGTATTCATCAGCATATAAATATATACATGACTATAATTGAAATCTTCAAAGCTATACAGTTGATTTAAAAAATAAAATGAAAAAGTAGTGAATAATGAGTTTTTAGGGTTTTCGATTTTTAGAGTAATTAATAGATAGGGGCTACTCTAGAAGGCGAAATGTAAATAGATGGTCGGTCATTAGGTGGGAGGGGGGTGGGGAAGAGGAGCTCTTGGACGTGATAGGCAATTTCCCTGTGTCGGACAGAAGTGGGCCAGCGGCTTCAAAGGCTGTGCTTAATCTTACAAGTGGTTGTTTTATCTCCAGCCATTATACTCCATTATTTGTGCTTGTACGTCATAAAAGCTGTTACATATCCATCAAATAAGTTTTAAATGCAAACTGTCCAAGATTTGTAAGGTTAAAATTCTTATGTAACTGGAAATACCATTGTTAGTTCAGATCTCTCGGCCTACGCTTTTTTAATCTTCGTCTAACGGCTAACAGAGGGGTTGAAAGAGAAGGGACAAGTGGATTTAATTGATTTTGAGTTGAACAGTGAAATGTGCTGTATTCTTCGTAAATGTTTTATATGCGCTGTGTAAGGTATCATTAGAAATGACAATTTCGTTTGAATTTCTTTTATGAATACCTGTTTTGCAGATCCCCAAATTTCCGCTCCGTGCTTCCATAAGGTCTTAGAATATTGTTACTTATTAGTGTTTTGTTTTGTATTTTAAGTGTTGACGGTACATTCTACATACATATGACTTAGAAAAACTCATATGGTTTGATTTTTATGTATTTATTTTAATTTTAAATTTATGAAAAAAAAAGGGAAGGTTTTCAAATAGTTTTCTTTGGATGTGAACATATGTATGTGTGGAAAAAGTAAATATGTGTTGGTTGATAGTTGTTTGGTTATTAACTTAACAAGGTGCTTTCGTTTTTATCATAAAATGTTCAACTAAATATAATTTTGGCATAGTATTTTTTTTTTTACTTTAACTGAAAAGGAAGGCATTTCTTACGCTTGAAGTATCGTACAGTGCAAAGCATAAAATAAAACGACTTAAATAAAAAAAAAATTTCTTTTGAACAAATATAATTTAAATATTAGATGGAATTGAATCGTTCCACATATTTGAAATAAGTGTTCACAGCATCGCCAGCCCCGGTTTTTCGAAAAGATTTGATTTTTGTGGCTTACGAAGGCAAGGTTAATACAGTTCGTAGGGAACTATTCCCAAAATCTACAAAAGAAAATTTTTCACGTTACCTGTCAACTTCATCAAAATTTCGAAACCTCCCTGTCTACTCGGTGCATTTTTTTATACCCTAGTAAGAATTTAAATATCCAAATTACAAGTGGTAGTGTTGTGTACCGAAAAAACAGTAAAACCTTGAAATATTCACCGTTTGTGATATCTGCAGAAAAAAAAAAGAAATTCTTTAAGATAGGTAACCTAATATTGATTCCATAATATTATTAATGGAATTAATTTTTTTTTTTTCGATTTTTGGCACATAGAGCCTATTTCATTTATATGCCTCAATTTCGTCACTTATAAAGTTTAAGTTGTTAATGACATATTGACTAATTGATCAAGCTATATCAAAATATCAATGTTTGAAGTTTATGTTCTAAATGGTTCTTTTTTTTCCTTAATTGAATAAAAAAAAAAAATAATAGGTACGAATGATCTCAAAGCTGTTCAAAGGACGAGATTACGTTAGTGTTTAACATTATATAATAGATTGAAATAATCACAAACCTCTACAATGAATACCGTAGTCAGGAAACCAAAATCATTATTAATTTCATCATTTCTGATAATCAATGAAATTAAATTAGGAAAAAAGGTTACCTGATTATATGCAGCTTAACGTATTGAAATTACCATACATATGAATTTTTTTTTTTTTTTTAATTTCGTGAAGATTTTTTCCAAGTCGAGTTGGGGTAAAGATCAAGTGCAAACTAGTAATGATATAAAGGGAGGTCAAAGACAGATTGAACAATTGACTTAAATGAACAACTTGGATAAACATGGAGGAAAACGTGCAAACTAGCATTGATCTAGAGGAAGGTCAAAGGCAAATTGAACAATTGACTTAAATGAACAAGTTGGTATATATACATGGAGTAGGGGAAGTGTGATCGGTCTGAGATTCACTCATTGAGTAACAGTATGGTCTAAAAATAACTTAATGCAGCACAATCAGTTCTATATTTATAAAGTCCTTATATTAAAGTTAGGATAGATAGTTATACATGTGTAGCTCATTCGAAAATATATACGGTTAAATTACCAACATCCTAACCACCAAACAGGATTATATATAAAAACAAAAATTAATAATTCACCCTTTCATTTATTTGGAACATTTCAAGTTTCATTGTATCATTGCTAGTTAAAAAAGGTTCTTCTAAAAATTAAATAACTATTCAATGTTTAGCTAAACCTAAGATAAAAGGAAAAGTTAAAAAAAAAAAAAAAAAAAAAAATGTGCATGAATCCATAAATTGGAATTAAGTGGTTAAGTAGTGCAACTAAAATTAGTTAGTAATTAATTGTGTCTATATATATGTAGCACATAACTATGAAAATAGTCAAAGCCATAATATAATCCTATTATTCTTATAAATTTCTGTAAAAAAAAAAAAAATTGAGAACAATCATATTCGTCTATATAATGTACAAATTTACTGATGATCCGACTGACGTAATATGTATCCGGTTCCTTTGATTAATGAGTTGTTAGGAAATGCAATGAATTCCCTCATAATAATGACTGATGTATTAGATAGAATTCTGTAACCATCGTTTTAATTCATAAAATATGTTCTCGCTTATCCACGTTAAGCAATAATAAGCTTTTAATTTATTATCGATTTCACAAAGGATACACATTTTTTAAACTGATATCGGTCATTTTCTTACTTCGTGTTCAGCTTATCATAGAGGGCACTCCATTGGCCCCACGATATATTTCCTCGATTATTCAATACAATCGCGGAACGCGCTACTATTTTCCTTTCGAAGCGCTGACGTATATATTTCCTAACATTGCTATCTAATCGGTGGATAGCTACGATATTACAAATTAGGTGCATCATTTGTACAGTGTATGCTCCACTATCCGATTCAGATCTCCTTCTCCTGATAATATCATTAAAAACCTAGCATTGATTTGAATATCACTGCTTATAATACTCCAGTTTAAATAGAATATGGTATTTATTTTTTTATGTCTTGTTTTTTAATTTTATAAAATATGATGAAATAAATAATTAAAAAAAAAAAATAATTGACCAGGGGTAGGGGGGTACTCCCTGTCCGTCCATTGATGTACTAACCCTTATCTAAAATTTTCATAACACACATTACGCAGGCTATTGTTTTTCTGCTAGAGCTCCCTGTGCAGTTTGGGATGTAAGTTTTCAACTATTCTTTTCTTTATCTATTTCCAGTTATACATACAATGTATAGCGACGTATGTCAATTAGATTCTGTTGTCCGGACATTGAAAGGTGAGTGGGATCACAGAAGTGGAAGATTCGAAGCGTCAACAAGCCGCGGCCCCACGGATAGCTCTTTGGTAAGAGCGCTGCAACGGTGGTGCAGAGGACGTATTTTTCGAATCCCGGCCGTGGTCGAATCTTGTATCTTCTAATTAAATAGTTTAAAAAAATATTATTTTTAATCTTTAATGATATCAGTAATCTCGAAAATTCCAAATAAAACCAATAAAATATTTATTGATGACCTAGGAACGTTTTCCTATTAAAAAATAAATAAAGAACCTCACCAAAAAAAATTATTATTACCTTTCATTTTTCAATTTTCCATATTCCAAAAACATGCCTTTATTGACAAAACATTTTTTAAAGCTAAAACCTAGCCGCCAGTAGTTAATAGTCTGTTCAGTATATGAGTAAAGAAATGAGAAAACAGCATTTTTTTTTTTTTTTTAACTGATGGAAACAAAAATTATAATTTCGACTCTGTTCCAAAATAAAATTATAAACCGTAGAATAAAAATTTTATTCAATAGAAATTTTTTCTTAGGATTTATAGGACTTTTCTTGTAAATCTGCACATTGATTGTACTTTTCGCATTCCTCAGGACATTGGAATAACTATTATGGATTCTAAATGCTTCCCCGAAAACAGTAAAGAAGTGCAAGTGAGTCAGAGCTTGAATACCGGGATTACAAAGACAACGATAGATCTTTTTTCACTTAATAATTCAGTTCAGAAAGTTCAGGAAATTCTTCTATAATTTGTGCTATATGGAATAACAAGACAATTAAAATAAGTTGATAATTGATAAATCACTAAATTTTATCTTGTAATGAATCACTATTTTTTTGTGATCAAAACAGGCTTTAAATCTGCAATATTTCTGAGTGATTCATAAACGACTTTTTTGTAATAAAATTTGGTCAAATAGGTTTTATAATTTTCAAGTCTACGGTACCTTCAAATAACTGTCATTTTTTTATTTAATCATTTAATGTTTTGGATGTACCACTGGGTACATCCAACATTAAATGAATAAATATAGATAAATTTAACAAAATAATTAAATGAATGAATATAAAAAAGACACTAATTTGAAAATTAGTGTTATTTGAAGGTCCTGTAGAATTTAAAATAACAAAACTTACTGTATACTTATTTATTCATAAATGAAATGTTTATTCTTAATAAGCCACATAAGGGTGTTTGACATTTACAAAACAAAATTGTACAAAGAGAAATTTTACAATAGATAACAGCTTATCTAATGTTGGAGCTTTTATAACATTTATGCTTTGTTTCTAGTAAAAGAAGGAAAAGTGGTAAGTGAAAGTTGTTTTTTTCAGCTGCAGATCAGAGCTTTTAAAATTATGACATTGTTTATTTAAGAAAAGTTCTCAGAGAAATAATTTTTATTCACATGGACTACAAAATTACCGCACGCATTCATAAAATCTGAAAGCATGATATATTTCAATAACTGGTACCTCGTTTTTAGTAAACGAAAATGTTAAGCCTACCGTGAATACTTATGTATATTCTATGTTTTAAAAAGACACGATTCAAACAAGTAAAGAAATAGTCGATGACTAAAAATACAAAAACTAATCATTCTTGCAAATCTTTGTTTAGCACTAAATTTAATATATATATATATATATATATATATATATATATATATATATATATATACATACATATATATATACATAAATAAACAATATTTTAGATGATTGGATTTTGTAAATATTGGATTAGATATTTATACATATATTTACAATAATATTTTTAAGAAATTAATGTAAACAAACAAAGGAAAGTTTATTTTATTTGTTTCTTTACTGAAATTCGCAGTTAGGAATCAGATGTAGAGCTATTTCCTAATGTTGTGTCCCTTGAGGTGGGCTCGACTTTTTTTCCCCGGGGGCGCATGGATACAGATGCTGGGCGTCGTCTTCCAGGACCTTTTCGGTTTGTAAATAAGGGGATGAGCTCTGGAAAAGCTGAATGGAGATTCTTGCACAGTTCTGGAGCTGGAATGGTTTCGGAAAAGTTAAAAATCTAGGGAGGAGAAAAGGGTGGAGTGCGGGGATGTTGGGTGGAACCCCATTTCTCCAGCTGCCTTCCCTATTATCAGTTGCTAGGTTTGCAGATATATTGGATCGTATTCTAGTGCATATACAAGATATACTGACCTGCGGAGGGTATAGCGATAGCCCAGATGAGCCAGATCATGACCGAGGTCGGAGTCACATGATATCCCGTGCCCTGAGCTCCCAGCACTGGCCCCCGCCCCGCAGCTTCCATGGACCACCCCTAGGTGCCGCTACCCCCTCCCCTCCAACCCTCGTCCCTGATAATTGTCCTGTATTTATATTTAATACAGTTTATTTATATCTTACATTCTATTTCATACCTACATACCCGCCTTGTCCCCGAATGCTGTATAAGTAGAATTTTACATTTATTTGTGATATTTGAATCAGTCTTGAAAAAACCGACATTTAAATCTTGAAAAAATCGAAAAAAGTATATTATCGTTTTAATAAATTTGTGGTATCCTTATATGCCGAGAAATTTAATTCAAGAGAATTATAATTCTAATCTGAATTTCTAGTAAGGTATACGTGTCGGTTTTTTCATAATGACAGATTCTTTTTTTTTTTTTACTTTCACTTACCAATATATGAAATAGATGGTAAGGGAAAGTATTGCGTTTGCGAAAATTTTCGACTTCTGGTGTACTCCGGTTTTCAAAGGAAATATACGTTTTGGGGTCCACTGAGCACCATTCAAAAGGCCCGCGAAATGTTCTGTGTGTGTGTGTCTGTCTGTCTGTGTGAACAGATTGGCTCAAAAACCATAAATCCCACGAACGTGGTACGTATTAGGTATTAGGTAGTGCAATAGTCGGATTCCCGTGCAATTGCATCTTTTTATTGGTAAGTCAAAATAAAGCGAACTCAAGTTACTTATCCGAATCAAGCCTAATGGGATGTTTTAAACAAGCTTTATACTGCACGAAATTGCACGTTTTGGCGTTTACTGCACGAAATTGCACGTTTGGAAGTTTCATTGGACGAAATTGCTTCATTTGATATTTTGAAGAGAAAAAACATTACAAATTTTTATTTTCTTAAATCCAAACAATAGTGGAAAAATAAATCACATCAAAACAATAGTGGAAAAATAAATCACATCAAAACAATAGTGGAAAAATAAATCACATCAAAACAATAGTGGAAAAATAAATGTGAATATCATAGGAAAAAAAGAAAGAAAGGAACTTGGGAGATGTAAACAAACGCGAACCTCCAATTTCCAAGAACTGAGGGTTCAGTAGTTCCTGGATGTTTACATTTTGTTTCTCAATTTTCATTGTTCTATCAGTATCAAACTAGTTTCTGTCAAGTATATTGTTACTAAAAATGCCAAACATTGGAGGAAGTGTGTCTTCCAAAAATGCGGGATGGATTGAAAAATATCCTGAACTCAATAGGGATGGTAGTGCAGTGTTTTATTTGTAAATATTGTAAATCTAGTGATAAAAGTCTTGTATGTGAGAGGAAATCACAAATTGATACCCACTGTAGCACAAGTAAGTAAGTACCTACTTTTTTTAACCGTAGAACGGTAACAGGGGTAGTGAGTGTTACCAGACTGATTTAAAAATAATCCAGTGGCCATAATTTGAGCAGTATCTTTCCTTTTTCCTTCCTTAAGTTTACTCCAGCCTTTTTTGTTTCACTCAGAAACTTGCAATGGTTTCATATGTTCCGAAGAAAAACAAGGCCGTAGTGTTAGTTTCTTCTATGCATCGTGATAACCACATCGACGAGGCAACAAACGAAAAAAGGAAACCAGACATCATTACTGACTATAATGCAACTAAAGGAGGTGTCGATGTATTGGACCAACTGTGCAGCTATTACAATGTTGGTAGAAGAACAAAAAGATGGCCTCTGGCAATATTTTTTCACTTTTTCTGCATACAATGCTTTTGTAATTTATAAACATAACCGACTTGCAAGTGGTGAGAAGGAAGAACAAATACAAAGGAGCACTTTTTTGAAAGAACTCTCAAAAAAGCTATGTCTCAAGCACCGTCAAAGCAGATCAACTATCAGCTGCATTCCTAAAAACTTGCGAAAAAGGATTCAATTAGATTTGGAAGATGATCAGCCGCCACCCACTAAGGTACAAAAAGTTGGTGTTCAGCAACAAGGTGTTCAGCAACAAACATCAAGCCCTAGACCAAGAAAACGATGCCATCTTTGCCCAGGATCGTGTGACACTAAATACAATCAGAGATGTTCGGTGTGCGATAATTCAATTTGCAAAAATCATTCGCTAATAATATGCAAAGAATGCAACGAGGACAACAATAATTATTTCTGAAAATATTGACATTTTTTATGTGTGTTTTAATTCAATTTTAATTTTTTTTTTATTTTTTTTTTTTTATTGAATATTTGTAGGCATATATTTTACTTGTGTTGACTAGAATAAACCTTCTTAGTCCCTCAATGTGATTTCAATTGAAGTATTATTTTTTCCAAAATTTATCGTACGTTTTGTTAAACTTTGTACATTTTTTCAATTATAATTCATCATAATGTACATAAATTATCTTTAAAATAAATTATTTTACAAGTTTTTGTTTAAATAAATCCTTTTTATTGCCCTTTGGGATATGAATTCGGTGTCGGGTCATATTGACCCGGCGCGACTACTTACGTAATTATTTTGGCGCGACTATTATCCTATTACATTATTCCTTTTTTTAGATTTCTAATATAAATACAGATCAAATGCGAGAATTTCACTCTTTATTCCACATCTTGCTATTACTATTATAAGTAAATATGTAGGGGTCGGGGAAAATAGTGCCAAGCAACATTTTTAACAAAAAAAAACTGTAGCTGCAGTCTGCTGTATATTACGTAGGACTATGTCTATGATGGAAATGCCACCTAAATATGACTATAACTTATAGCCTCAATAGACATATTTAGGTGGCCTTTCCTTCATAGACATATAGTCCTACGTAATATACAGCAGAATGCAGCTACAGTTCATTTTTATTAAAAATGTTGTTTGGCACTATTTTTGCTGTCACATCGCGGGCATATACCTACACCAAATACCCAATTTCAGGTTCGTACGGTTTATAGTTTGTGAGGTAGTCTGTTCACACACAAACAGACCATTTCGCGGTATTTGGTTATTTGGACTCAGGGGACCCCAAAACGTGTATTTCTGGTGAAAACTGGAAGTCGAAATTTTTCGCGATAGCAATACTTTGCCTTGCTATATATTTCATATATAGGCATTAGCGGATCCAGAGGGGGGGCTGTGGGGGCTGCAGCCCCTCCCTTTGGAAAATTTTTCGTCATTAAAAGATAGAATTTGACATTCCTTAATGTATGAAAGCAAGTTAAAGAACAAATAATATGCAGAACAAATAGAATTTTAGTTGTGGCAAAGATACATAATGGTAAAAAAGCAAATTAGCAGATCCAAATGAAGGGCTGTGGGGCTGCAGCCCCCCCCCCTCTTTACAGTCGGCTGGATCCGCCCATGTATATAGGTAAGAGAAAATAATAATGAATCGTCTAGTATTGATGACTTTTAAATTTTGCAACAGTTATAATACTCAACGTTTTGGAAAATAACAAAAAGGTGTGGAAAATGCTATTCTGTGTTGTTCTTAAATGGCTTTTACACATTTATCAAGACACGTTGATTTCTACTCTAAGGGTTGGTATGAGAAAGTTATGTGTTGCGCGCACCTCACCAGATTTTTTAAATAATTGGTTGTCCTAATTAGGTTTAATTTAACATCACATCAAATAGTCTTACAAATAAACAAAAAAAAAAAAAAAAAATGACTCTTTCAAACAAACAGGTAGGTGAAAGTAAACATCAAATACCAACTGAAAACGTCAGGACCTGATGGGATTGCTGGATGATGAACTACTTTTTGCGAACATAATCCTCCAATAATAGATTTTTTTTGTGTAAAGGTTATTTTTGAGAATTAGAAGAGAAAACCGTTTCTTAAAAAAATTAGCCGTGTCAAAACAATTGCAAAGATGAGATTATTGTAAATTATTTCTGATTATTGGTGTATATGATTGAGCCTTGTTAGTTGAAGACATCTTCTCCAATAGTCCATTTCAATAGCCCGACCTTGGTATAAAAGCGAGTATTCATCGACCATGCCTCACATCCGTCAGTTAATATGGACTCGACTATGGCCGAGAAGTTCGTCGCTTGTTTTCGCTTGAAATGGTGTTGTTCCAGAAAACTGGGTGTAACATCCTAGTAGCCTTTCTGGCAAGTTCCACCTTTTTGCGGACGTCAACGTCAGATGCCCCCACAACTTCCGGAAAGGATCCCAGATATTTAAAGGTCTCTTTTGCTCACCTGATCACCTATACGCAGATCGGTTTCCTCATTTTAATCTACAGGGATATACTCCGTCTCTCGGAAATTAATTCTGAGACCTGCCGCTTCATATAATTGTTTCAACTGGAGGACCAGATCCTCTGGGATCTCCGAACAAATTTCCTCCGTTTATTTCTGTAAAAATTCTGTTTAATTCGAGTAAATAACTGTCCCTTGTTATCCTTAGTAACAAGAAATGGCTAAATATAATATAAGAAAGGATTTCATAATCAAATAAAAGAGAGGAAAAAAAGCATTATTTCCCAAAACCAAAATTACAATTTGTAATAATATTAGTAGTAATATGAATATATAATATATTGTTGAAAAGCTTAGAATTTAAGAAATAAAAATGTTTAGTTAATAACATGGTAAAACGTCGCTGAAACGAAATATTGGAGAATTAAGAAAATCATAATGTATATATTCAGATTATTTAAAATAAAATAGTGGTTTTCACGGTACCAATCGCAATTGCCTTAAAACTAACTCAAAACTTAGAGAAGTACAAACATTTTTTTTTTTTACATTGAAAAACAAAGAGAACTGGTTAGAGAGAAGACAAGAGAAATCATTGTGATTGAAGGCGAAGTGCGTGCTGCTCAATTCATATCATTTGCTGATAAGAATAAAATATGAATAGAAAATAGCGACAAGAAGATAAGGTAAAGCCCAAAAAACGGTGTCATTATATCTGGGGAAGCTTAAGAATCAGGAGTAGCTCACCTTTTCGAAGGAACTCAAAAAAAAGAATTCAAAGACAACAGCCTAAAGCTGCAACTGAGGTAAGGTGGAAGAGATTAAAGGTGACATTGCAAAATACTGCAGAAACTCCTTTGGACCCAGGACACGTAAGAGTAGAAACTGCTGGTTTTATAAAGTCTGCGAGAATGCTGTATGAGAACAAAACGAAGGGAGAAAGAAGATGCTCAGCCTGAAAAAAAGGGCAACTGCAGTTAAGTGCGAGCATAGAAGAAAAATGTGAGATTTCTATGTCGTATGGAAAGCAGACAATGGAAAGCTAAGAATTTGGAGGAATTCCAAGAGAACTTCTCGGCTAAGGAAACAAGAAAATGGTTGTATGGGAATTATTATTATGGGAAATAACAAATCATGATTCAAACCAAAATTGGAATTTCGCAAGGACCAAGGATAAAGGATAAATTCTTGTGGGTGAAAAGACAGCTGTTCGTGATATAATGGCAGAACATTTAAGAGAGTTCCTCAATTCCAGCTTAATCATGATCGATGAAGCGTAAGGAAGTCATCTTCAAAACAGTCCATAAGAATATGGGGTCGATGAACCACCACCAGAGAAGGAGCAAATTTCTGAGATAATACAATCTCTATATAATAATATAAATCTCTATATAATATAGTTTGGAAGATACGTTACGTTCAATGAAATGTATCGTCTAACTTATGATTTTTGGATAAATTCGACGGTACATTTCATCGAACGCAGTATTTCTTCCAAACTTGAGTATCTGTCCCTATATTTGATCGATACCACATGTCTTTTTATTATGTACAGATTGTAGCTCAGCCGGAAAACTAGGGCAACTAGAGTTGAGTACGAGCATAGAAGAAAAATGTGAGTGCAAAGAGACAGGGGAAAGCGAAGAATTTGGAGGATTCCAAGATAACTTCTCGGTTAAGGAAACCAGAAAATGTTCTAAGGGAATTAGAAACATCAAATCATGATTCAAGCCCAGATTGGAATTTTGCATCATGCACTGCATCTGGTATCGATCAACTATAGGAAGAGCTATTAATGTTTGGATGTGTTCCGTTCGGAACGAAATGATACTGGCGCCATCTCCAGGCTCAATTAGAACCAATGCGGCCGGCCTGTCTCATCCCACTTGTGCGCTGGTTCCTGTAAGCAATTCATTATTGGCCAGGTCCATGGACGAACCTTCTTCAAATTATTGCCGAATGGACTCGAAAAGTAATATGATGTCCGAGTAGAAGACAGGAGCTGCCCAGGGGGATCGGGAGCAAGGCGGAGGCGACGACGGCGACAAAGAGAAGACATGAGGTACCTCAATTACATCGATAAAAAAAATGAGCTCATTTAATTATTTAATCATTTAATTATTTAATTGTAATTTAACTCAAATATTAAGTACTAACCCACATTTGTAAATTTATTTTAAATATAGAAGATTTATTTCGAATTTATACGAAAGTAGAGGAATTTTCATTAACATGAACTAGCCTCAATCATTTCCTAACCCAAACATAAAATTTTTGGTCCCCCGGGCTAGGATTTTCTACACAGTTTTGGTATAAATTCAAAATTTTACTATCAGGTTATTATAATATCAATTTTAATTTCGATAGTTTACAGAAATAATATTAAATAGGTGTAATATTTAAAGAATAGCAACAGACATATACTTAAAGAATATTAAATTTGCTATCTGAATTGTTTAAATAATCAATTAACCGTTAAAAAAAATTCTTATTTATTGAATATTTTTTATTCAATCACATGAGTGCAAATTATTAATAAGATATTTGAAAATATATTTTTCATTTACCAAATATTGTCTAAAATTAATTGTTAAATTAAGCCTTAAACTTATATATATTTTTTCACGATTTTCACAGCAATTATCTTTAAATAATTAATATAAGTAACATATTAGGCTTTCATTATTTTTTAATTTGCAATAGATTGCTTACATACACCTTTTAAAGACGATATTTGTTCCATAACACAAAAGATAGAACTAAAAAAATTATTATATTTTCATCCTACATAGAAATAATTCACTTTTTAGATTTTTTTTTTTTTTAAATTGAATGCTCTAATGTATAAATTTACATTCTGAAGTTAATGCTACTTATCAATTAATATGGAACATATATTGTTAATTTCACTTATTAAATTTTATTAAATAATTTGTTTTCACATTGTACAGTCCATTTCTTCATACTTATGCTATCAATACAAATAATTATTAGTCAAAGTTTTCAAACCCAAATTATTTAAAATGTTATTAGATGCTTAAAATTTATGTTTTAGTTTTGATTAATCTATTGTTTTTTCTTTTTTTTTAACACTAACTGATATTCAATATTTTATTTTATTAATCTATTTATTTTTTTTATGCCAACTTTGCTTCTAGATATATTCATGTTACAATTCTGATATTCATTTTAAAAAATTTAAATTATTTACATATGCAATCATCATAAGTGTTTGTAACAACAGTCATATTTTTGACCACAACACTATTCAGATTTATTCTGAAATTTACAAAGTAGCATACAGTCTCTTTGTATGTTAATTGATGATAAGTAAAACGTAATTTACTTTGATGAACCCCATGATTTTTGTGATTTTGACTTGTTCGCTAACATCAAGGTTAGTCTATTAGGACACCCCATCGCTAAGGTTCTTCTCAGTTGATATACTTCTGAGTTGTTTTCCCGGGCGTGTTCGAATATTCCAGACGTTCGGTACTCCCAGTATTTGTCCAGAACGTCATTGCCAATTTTCACTTCATTAATATCTATAATTTCTTTTTTTTGTTGTAACGTATCGTCATAATTTCTTTTGTTCATCAATTTATTTTTTATCATTTCATGAGCTCTCTATACTGCCTTCATATTCATTTGAAGTTTAGTTTTCTCTTTTGCCTTCAAGTTGTCTTCGTCTTTCTCGTTTCTTTCTCCCTTTGGGCTGCTCTGTATTGTTCTTATCATGCCTTTATCTGAAATTGAACCTCAGCAGCAAGCTGCTGCACTCGAGCGTAAGCTCAGAACATTAAAAAGAAACATCATGGGCACAGCCGCGGCTGGCCAAGCTGCTATTAATGACTGCGAAAATGAACCCTTATTCCAGGCTCGTTATGAAGCCGCACTACGAGATTGGGACCTTTTCTGTGCTGCTTGGGATGAACTAGATGTAATCTATAGCACCATACCTTCAAGCCAATTTCCAACAACTTTGTTGCAGGATATGTACAATATTGCGCGCGATGAGGTCTTACAAACGCGTGCTCATCTGATATCTATTGAAAAGGCTCAGAAAGTTCTCCAAGCTACCACAGATCACCAGCAGGCCTCAATTATGAATGCTAGTTTCAACACCAGCTTATCTAACAGGGCCAACCTGCCGAAAATTCCCATTCCACATTTCAATGGTGATTTAACTCAATGGTGCCACTTCAGAGAAATCTTTTCATCATTGGTTCATAATGACCCTTCATTAAGCAACGTGGAAAAATTTCACTATTTATTGTCTGCGGTCAAAGGGGAAGCGATGTCTTTGTTGTCACATTACTCCGTGGAAGCAGGCACTTACGAAATAGCTTGGCAAACCATGCTTAGCGTTTATGATAAGCCACGAGTCCTTGGCAGAGTATTTATTCACAAAATGTTGGACTGCAATTTAAACGAAATAAAGGGAGAACGCCAGCGCTATCAAGTCTTTCTATCCGAAATTGCCGACAGCATTCAAGCGTTTAATGGGTTGAAGCTTGAGAAGCCAGCAGAATTTATTCTATCAACGCTCGCATTACGCGCATTGGATTCGGCAACTAGGAAGCAGTTCGAGCTGAACCTCGACCCTCAAGTGGCTTTTCCAACGCCAGAAGATGTTACAAACTTTGTACGCAAGCGTCTGACAGCACTCAAGATGGCCGACGACCCACCTTCGGAGCCCAGG
This sequence comes from Aelia acuminata, assembly GCA_911387785.2. NCBI lineage: Eukaryota > Metazoa > Arthropoda > Insecta > Hemiptera > Pentatomidae > Aelia > Aelia acuminata. The sequence continues at coordinate 95,043,864 of OU426978.1, forward strand.
AATATCTCGGACAAATCTCATCGATTGCACGGAAGCAGCAGAAGACCTCCTAACAGGAATTCGAAAAGATACAACACTGTTGCATTGCACGGAGCATCGATGTCGAGCAGTTCCTATGCGTCTAGGACACGGAAGCCTTTACCTTCTGAGGAGTGTTATCGTATTAAAGCTGAGCCCTCTAAAAGTTCCTTGAAGTCCAACGCTGAAATCAAGAAAAGGGACTGCCCTTTCTGTCACGCACCACATTGGCTGCCATTCTGCGAAAGTTTTGCTGACTTACCATCTGAAAAGCGCTTCGCCTTTGTTAACGCTCGGAATGGGTGTATCAATTGCCTCAGAGAAGGGCATAAAGCGCGCGATTGCCCATCTAAGTGGAGCTGTAGATACTGCAAGCAGCGGCATCATAGCCTTCTTCATCGCTCAGAAAGCTCTTCGAAACATCCTGACCAAGTTGATAGCCCGGTGAATATTGAGAAAGCAGTAGGTTTCGCCGGTTTTGGTTCCTCTGTGAAAGAGAACCCCTCCCAGGGAATGGTCTTACTGGGGACAGTTCAAGGTCTTATGCGAGCTCAAGAGGGCAGATATCATGTGTTCCGCGCGCTACTTGATTCCGGAAGCCAGCATACCTTCATTACATCAAGCTTGGCCAAGAGATTAGGCGCCACAGTACGCAAATTTGAAGGGCGCATCACAGCTTTGGGGGGCACATTAGTCAATTCCGTCAAAGGTTCAACAAGATGCTTCCTGAAATCGTTCGACGACAGCCAAACTTTCGACCCACAGTGCCTCCTCGTCGACAAGATTTGTTCTTGCCTTCCGAATCAGCAGCTACCTCAAACTATCATAGACGCTGTATTGCGGCATCCCGTTGCTGATATTGACTTCGGGCATCCAGGACCCATCGATCTGCTCATCGGCAGCGATCTTTATCCCCATATCATCAAAGGAGCTCCGATACATTCTGGCATAGAAGGCTTATTCTTCCTACCCAGCGTTTTTGGTCTAGTAGTACTGGGTCAGACCAATATTTCGTGTGGTCCTGACGAATTTGTATTATTTTCTCAACAGGAATCCCTGATAGAGAGGACATTTGAAGATCTTCTTGGAGATAGAAGAGCCAGCTCCAGTTACCCGGAATGACCCAGAACATGAATTCTGCGAAATTCATTTTTCAAAAACACATAGTCGCACTCCTGATGGTCGCTACGTTGTCCGACTTCCCTTCAAAAATGACGATCCATGCATCGGCGATAATCGGGACATTGCTTCCAGACGTTTTAGCAGCTTTGAGAAGAAGTTTGTCAAACATGAAGCATTTGCGCCCGCATACCGCGATTTCATGATGGAATATGAGGCGCTTGGGCATATGTCCCGGAGTGAAGTTCCTTCTGGGTATGTCATTCCCCATCACGGAGTGTGGCAGCATTCTTCTAGAGGTACTAAACTTCGAGTGGTTTTTGATGCATCGTGTCATTCTACTTCAGGCAGTCTCAACGATTTACTTCTACCAGGTGCCAAGCTTCAAGCAGACATCTGCCAGGTACAAACAAATTTCAGGATGTTTGCGATACCGCTATGCGCGGACATTGTTAAAATGTATCGGCAGATTTTGGTGCATGACGAGGACCGTCGTTTCCAACATATATTCTGGAGGAACTGTCCTGAGGAAGAACTTCAAGAGTATCAGCTGTACACCGTGACTTATGGTTTGAAGCCTAGCGCTTTTCTAGCTATGCGCGCCATCAAGCAGTTGGTACTTGACGAGGGCTCACGATATCCTCTTGCGTCACCTCTTCTATGTATGTGGACGACTTAGTCACAGGTGCAGACACCCTCGATGAAGCTTTGGCTGTGAAGCAGCAACTCTCAGCTCTGTTTTCTAAAGGCGGATTTGAACTTGGAAAATGGACTAGCACCCTTCCAGAACTAGTTTCTAACCCTTCTGACGTCATCACAAATGTAAACATAAAGGGTGATGAACCTGAATATTTAAAGATTCTCGCTATGAGGTGGAGCACGACCGAAGACGCTTTTCTTTATGACGTGAGGCTCTCCATACCCACTACGTTCACTAAAAGATCGGTGTTGTCTACCATAGCAAGAATCTTCGATCCACTGGGCTTCCTCTCTCCGATTACATTATTGGCCAAGAACTTCTTGCAGGATCTGTGGAAGCATCGTCTAGGCTGGGACGAATCGCCACCTGCTGACTTCGTGATCAGATGGCAGATTTGGTTAAATGATCTTCCGAGATTGTCAGAATTACGCATACCCCGGCAAATTACCGATATGAAGGCGTCTATCAGGGTAATAGGATTCTGCGATGCATCCAGCAAAGGATACTCAGCTGCCATTTACTTGCGAAGCATGAAGAATGGTCACGTAAAGTGTTCTCTAATCAAGGCGAAAACCAAATTCGCTCCTTTAAAATACATGTCGGTAGCCAGGTTGGAGTTATGTGGTGCTCTACTTCTCGCAAGGGCTATAAGTTCTCTCAATAAAACTTTAATGGAAGATCCTCCAATATGCTTCACTGACTCTGCCGTCGTCTTGGCGTGGTTGCGTATGCCTTCCTACAAGCTGACAACCTTTGAAGCAAACAGGGTATCAGCCATTTTGGAGACGCTTCCTGAAACCTCTTGGCGGCATGTTGAGTCTGACGATAATCCTGCTGATCTCGCCTCTCGCGGCTGCTTGGCCTCAGCTATTTTAGAAAACGATTTGTGGTGGAATGAACCGAAGTGGCTACTCCAAGAAATGTCCTCCTGGCCTGCGTCTGCGACGAACACTGAGAAACTATCGATTGCCCTCTTAAGTCAAAGCGGTGCTAAAGGCAAAGAGCCATCGGAAGTAGATACCGAGTGGATGGACACTTTCTCATCATGGACAGCCCTTCTCCGTGTAAGCGCTCTATTATTGAGATGGGTCGCACGTCACAAACAGAAGCCAGTTTCCACCTTCATCACTGCTGAAGAGATTCAAGAAGCCAAGATGCGTTGTGTACGCCTCTCTCAACGGAAATACCTTCCCATTGGATTTTTCACTGGTGCTGTTGATGTACCTAAGGACCTCCGTTCATTGCAGCCCTTTACTGATGGACTAGGTATTGTCCGGGTGGGCGGTAGATTGTACCACTCTACGGCCGAAACACCAGCGAAACACCCTATGTTGGTACCTCGCCAGTCGCACATAGCCAGGCTCATAGTCGATGACATCCACGCCAGAGCATTTCACGCAGGTCCTACGCTCACACTTGCGCTCACCAGACAAGAATTCTGGATACCCGGAGGTCTGAAATTTGTAAAAGATCGTACGTCAAGATGCGTTTTGTGCAGGATGAAGAGGGCGAGGCCAAACCCCAATCTGATGGGATCTTTACCTTCCGATCGTCTCAAGGGTGGTCGAGTGTTTGCCCAAGTTGGTGTCGACTACGCCGGACCTTTCACCATCAAGCAATCCAATCTTCGAAAGGCAAATAGCTCCAAAGCATATTTATGCTTGTTTGTTTGTATGGCGACTAAGGCTGTTCATTTGGAGACCGTCTCTTCATTGACTACTACTGCTTTTCTAGCCGCCCTGGATAGGTTCATCGCTCGCCGTGGCAGACCTGACACAATATGGTCTGATCATGGCACCAATTTCATTGGAGCCTCCCGTTTTTTAAAGGACCTATTTTCATTTCTGGTCAACGAGGAAGCAAATATCGGAAGTTCTCTGTCTTCTAAGGGTATTGCTTGGAAATTTATTCCTCCACGAGCGCCCCATTTTGGCGGTCTATGGGAAGCTGGGGTCAAATCGGTTAAGCGACTTTTGACCGTTACGTTAGGTACCAGGCCCATGACCTTTGAAGAACTGAACACTGTATTTACACAAATTGAAGGTCTACTCAATTCTCGCCCCCTCTGCGCATTGACTGAGGATGTTGAAGATTTTCAATTTTTAACTCCAGGGCATTTTTTAGTTGGTTCAGCTGTAGTTATTCTCCCCGACTGTTATGATTGCTCTATGGAAGGATCACTACTCCGGCATTGGCGCGCTGTGCAGGCCAGCGTAAAATCCATTTGGTGGAGGTGGCAAAGAGATTACCTGCACACCCTTCAACAGAGACATCGATGGTTCACACGAAAGCCAAATCTTAAGGAAGGTGACCTCGTGATTCTTCTTGAGAAAAAACCTCTTCTTGGGCAATGGCCAGTGGGCAGGATTGTAGAAACCCATCCAGGTATCTGTTAAGATTCCATCGGGCAAGGTCATAGTTAGAGCTGTTAGTTCTCTTGCCCCTCTTTTTCATCCTGGTTCGTGAGATATTATCATGTATACGCATACACATCATTATTCTTGAGGTGAATTTTATTTGTGTTATATTTTTTAAAGAGGTTGCTTTTCGTTTCTTTATTACCTTTTTTATTTCCTTTCTTTTTCTTCCCTTTGTATATTGAAGAATAATTATTTATTCACGCATTCCATTATATTGCACTTAGCTATCTCCAAGAAAGTTCTATGTTTTATTGTACTTACCCTTTGCTTTTGACCCACACTACACGTGAACAGTTGAATGTTGTTTAGTATAAGTCAATCAATCTTCCTTTCTGCCTCAGCAACCCTGCTCATCACCAGCATCTCTCAGCGACAAACGCGTCTTTACTGCCTGGCTCCTTTGATCTTGTAGACATTGCTGAACAACGTCTAGGTGGGCGGTTTGTTCCGTTCGGAACGAAATGATACTGGCGCCATCTCCAGGCTCAATTAGAACCAATGCGGCCGGCCTGTCTCATCCCACTTGTGCGCTGCTTCCTGTAAGCAATTCATTATTGGCCAGGTCCATGGACGAACCTTCTTCAAATTATTGCCGAATGGACTCGAAAAGTAATATGATGTCCGAGTAGAAGACAGGAGCTGCCCAGGGGGATCGGGAGCGAGGCGGAGGCGACGACGGCGACAAAGAGAAGACATGAGGTACCTCAATTACATCGATAAAAAAATGAGCTCATTTAATTATTTAATCATTTAATTATTTAATTGTAATTTAACTCAAATATTAAGTACTAACCCGCATTTGTAAATTTATTTTAAATATAGAAGATTTATTTCGAATTTATACCAAAGTAGAGGAATTTTCATTAACATGAACTAGCCTCAATCATTTCCTAACCCAAAAGAGAAAGTGATCTGATTGAAAAGAGAATGTTGGAAAACTGATGTGCACCACCTATTCAAAGATTTTCAAGAGGCCTATAATGGGATGAGATGATGGCAAGAGAAATGGTGGAAAAATTGCAAAAATTAGGAGGAATTTGCTGCATCTTCATTATCTTCTTGCCGACGTGCGAAATAATCACAAACTATACTAAAATCGAGGGAGGAAGGATAATGTTGTATTCCGCGAAATATAAATCACCTTATTTCTCTTTCAGGTTTCATTCTTACATTCTCTTGAATCAAAGATAATTATCACCTTTGGAGGAAAGTATTCTTAAAGGTGGCAAGTGAAAGGTTATGAGCATGCATGCTTGATCATTCATTGCCTTCGAAATAGTTGTAAGCTAAAAAAGAAACGTGATTTACTGCTTGAAGAGGGGTTTATGAAAGGGCAAACATATATAATCACGTATAATTTTTCGTGATTAAGGTTAGAAAATTACGCGGGATATATGAATGGATAAAGAATGTTAAATGAACTTTTTTTTTTACATTGTCCCAAGCTGCCATTTTTAAATATAAATGTAACTGTCATATTTAAATAATAGTATTTTAAATATTTTCTCAAAATTAATCAAAAGAAATTTAGATATAAGGGCAGTTATGATATGTCGACTAGGGATTCGTTTCACTTAACATGTTTTTTGTTTTTAAAATAAATTTTTCTTACCACTTTGTTCATGCCCCTTAACCTTTCCCACTTCCGTCATGCTCTTGGTGGTCACCTATTTTTTTTATTATTACAAAGTAAACTCTCAAAACATTCCACGAAGATTGTTATAAGCAGATTGGTAACACGATGCCTTTCGAAATGTTTGCATCTTTACTTGATTGGTTTCCGTCTGAAAATATTAAAATGTATTTAATTCATCAATATTGACTGTTGGTCCCCCTAACAACTGTGGAAAAATCTAGTGATCTGATACTATCAGCAAGCGCTGATTTCAGTTTCAGACACATGCACCACCAATTTTTAATCGTGTTCCTGCGGTGAGTTGGCCCCCAACGGTTCGATAAATCAGTAATAACGAAGATAAATCTCTGCAGGGTGGGTCATTAGACGATTATTCCTAACATATAGAATTAGACGTGCACAACGAGGATGTATATCAACTGATTGTCGTAATGGTTCATGATTTCATCAAAAGCCATTACCCTCGTCAACCTGTGGTTGGGAGAGAAAAGTGATCTTTTAAGAATTTTTTTTTCAATTGGTCTTCTGCTGGCCGCTAAGTATGTACAAGCTGGAAATAATTTGCATCGAAGTAGGCATCTAATATAACAGCTTTATAAATTTACGACATCTTCTGACTTTTGCAAAACTGAAGAAAGCCGAAAAACCTTGACATTTGAGGAATTTTACGTTTACGACTCGAAAAAATGAATCTCAAGGTATTAAGTCATTGGAATTTGGCGGAAAAATTGAGCTGAACACGTTACAGTTCAAATAATAATAAAAGTATTTTTAATATGAAGGCATTTTTTTTTTTTTTTTAAATAACAAATCATCTACCTTCATTATTTCTTTAGGAGCAATTTGGCAAAATACACAAGTAACCTAAGCTATTAGCTAGCATTACGAAATAGTCCTAATTAATTAACATGCCTGTCCAAAATGACAATTACAACAATAACGTATTAGAATTATCGACTAAAGATGCATTATTAGTTTCTCTTAACATGTACAGAGTGTTTTGGATAAGAAAAGACAAAAAATATTAGCGATTCCAAATCAAATTCCCATCAAAAAGTTATTATAAACGCATTGTCTCTTTCCCTTTCTTTTCGATTACTCCGCGGGTTTTATCAATAATATCTTCAAGCAATAATATCCGCAATAATATCGCGGGTATAGTTTAGCAATAATATCTTATAAAATTACAGTAGTTCAACTCAATTATTCATAGAATATGTAGGTTTGGTATAGAAGAGTGGTAAGACAGGTGTGCTAGTAAGGTTATAGGATCGAATCCCCGCCCCTTCTTCCTAGTACGGCTGGTCCTCGTAAAAAATACTGCCCTACCTAAAAGAGGGCTAAAAGTTGAAATATACTTGCAATAATAGGCTGATAATCATGACAATTCATATTATCATATGTAAATAACAAATACTGTATTCAATCTTTGCCATAATAAAGCCTGCTGTATCTCAGAAGCTGCTTAGTCTAATGAATCAGTTTTGGTCTCAAATTTTAGCGGATATAATATATTTTAAACATGTATTGAGTATTTTTTTTTTGTCGAAAACTTGCTTCTTCATGGTCAAAAATGTTTTTGGGATGTTATTAATATTATTAATCGGGGGGGGGGGGGGGTGCCAAGATCTCATCTGAGCCCAATTCCATTCGAAAACAAACAACACAACCTACTATCACCATTTGATGCAAATTGAGGACCCCTTCTTATGACGAAGTTAATGAAACATATTTTTACTTTCACTTACCTATATATGAAATATATAATAAGTGGAAGTATTGCGATCGTGAAAAATTTCGACTTCCGGTTTTCAACGGAAATACACGTTTTGGGGTCCCCTGAGTCCAATTAACCAAGTCCCGCGAAATGGTCTGTGTGTGTGTGTGTGTGAACAGTCTAGCTCAAAAACTATAAACCGTGCGAACCTGAAATTAGGTATTTAGTGTATGTATATGCCCGCGATGTGACAGCAAAAATTTCATCAAAATTGCTCAAAGGGAGGGGGTTTATTATTTAAACTAAATAACTTAAATATATAGGGTTAATTATTTAATAACTTTTTAAGTTTTTTTCGATTTTCTCAAAAACGGCTCGAACGATTTTGATTAAACTGAGTATTTGATCTATTTATATGTCCGTGATATGACTGTAAAAATTTCATCAAAATTGATCAACCGGAGGGGGGACTTTACTTTATAAATTTTGTATCATTTTCACGTTTTTTTTTTTATTTACTCAAATACGGTTTTAACGATTTTGATCAAACTGGGTATTTGATGTATGTATATGCCAAAGATGCGATAGCCAACATTACATCAAAATTCATGAACCGGAGGGGGGACTTTACTTAATAAATTTTGTATCACTTTCACGTGTTTTTATTATTTACTCAAAAAAGGCTTTAACGATTTTGATCTGACTAGGTATTTGATGTATGTACATGCCAAAGATGTGATAGCCAACATTTCATCAAAATTGGTCAAACGGAGCGGGCACTTTATTTCATAATTTTTTTTCTTCAATTTTTACCTTTTTTTCGATGACTTCAAAAATGGCTTTAACAATTTTTATCAAATTCGTCATGTTTAATGAAAATTAGGTGTTCTTTAATATCAGGTAAGCTTTATCATTATTAAAATGTTCTGAGGGGGCTTTTTTGGGGGGAGCGGGTGGGGTTGGGGCCTTTTTTGTTTGTTTGTTTCCTATAAAGTACCTTTGTTTTTGTTAATATGGAGAAATAAAGTGTCTCTCGTTACGCCTAAAAATAAGAAATTGCTAAATATGTGATATGATAAAAATGAAGAAGACATAAAGAGGAGAAAAATAAAAATATTCAGTCAACTCATAAAACTCGTTGAGCCCACGCATGCAGAGTACTCCTTTAATGACAGACCATTGTTCATAATTAAAGCCGTTCTGTTCATTTGAGAAGTGGCAATTAACAAAACGCATTAATTTCTAATCTAAGTAAGTTGGTAAGTGAAAGTTGTGAGTTGCGCGCACGCACCAGATTTTTTTCTCTTTCGAATTGAATCTGCGGACATCAGGTTTCTCCCACGCTAAATTAAATTTAATTATTTAGAAGATATATTCTTTTTAGTGTTTCCCTTATTTTTTTAGAAATCCAATGTAATGTGAATCCAGTGTAATTAACTACACTTTAAGCTGAAACCGAAACCACGGCAGAAACTTTTTATTAATCAATGTAAATTTATAAAGCAAAGTGTCGTGCCGATAAAACTCAAAAACTTTTCCAAGTACGATCAAGAAAGTTATATCGTTTTATAGCCATGTGTCCTCTATCCATGAAGGTTTCCGTTTTTATCTCAAGGGTGTGGTATTGAAAAGACAAGGGCTGGAATTTCATGCCTAGAAAATAGCATTTCTGTGCATGAGCGACTAATTAATGAATGAAAAAATGGGAAGCCAGCTAGCTATAGTCCATTCATAAAGTTATCCTTCTTTAATTCAGTTTATGGTTTTAGTTTCAGCTGTTCCTTTTAAATTACACGAGATCATGGTTAAATAATTATTTTTCTTACTTATTTTTAAATAAGGTCATTACAGCTCTGCAATGATACAAAAATAAACTGGACCCCTAAGCAAATTAATAATCAATATAAAATTAAATTTACTGCAAAAGAAAATTTCCTAAGTTAAAATTACTTAGTAGTGCAGGGTGCAAATAAAAATAAACACTGAAAAAATCTAAATATAGACAATAAAATGTTCTTATATTTTTTCTCTGTACAGAAGTCATTTCTTATTTTTAGGCATAACGAGAAACTTTATTAGGTATAACGAGTTAATTTTTCCATATAAACAAAAACAAAAGTACTTTATAGGAAAAAAAAAAGTCCCCTTCCCCAATTAAGCGCCCTCAAAACATTTCAATGGTGATAAAACTTATCTGATATTAGGAATAATTGATTCTCATCAAACATGACGAGTTTTATCAAAATCATTGGAGCCGTTTTTGAGAAAATCGAAAACAAAAAACACGTAAAAATGAGATATTTATTAAATAAAGTGTCCCCTCCGTTTGACCAATTCTGATGACATTTTTGCTGTCTCATCGCGGGAATATACCTACATACCTCAAATACCCCATTTCAGGTTCTTAGGGTTTATTGTTTTTGAGCTAGTCTTTTCACACAGTCACAGAGACCATTTCGCGGGACTTAATTATTTGTACTCAGGGTACCCAAAACGTGTATTTCCTTTGAAAACTGGAGGAAAAAAATTTTCACGATTGCAATTCTTTCCCTTACTATATATTTCATACATAGGCATTGGCGGATCCAGGGGAGGGGCTGTGGGGGCTGCAGCCCCTCCCTTTGGAAAATTTTTCGTCATTTTAAGATCGTATTTGACTTTCCTTAATGTAAGGAAGCAAGTTAAAGAACAAATAATGTGCATAACAAGTAGAATTTTAGTTGTGGGAAAGGTAAATAAAGGTAAAAAAGCTAATTAGCAGATCCGAATAAGGGGCTGTGTGGCTGCAGCCCCCCCCCCTTTTAGGACTGCAGCCCCCCCTTTCTGATAGGCTGGATCCGCCCATGTACATAGGTAAGTGTAAGTTACTTTTTACATAAAGTAAAAATCTTGTATAAAACTGATGTTTGTAAATTTGAATACAATTAGTGAAGATAAATGTGTACCATGTGTTTGTCACAGACACAAAAAAAAAGGCTTCACATATTTTGCGCACCACGTGTTTTTTTCTTTGTTTTTTTAATGCAATATCTCACTACAGAATCATAAATGGTTTTTCTATCAGTGACAAATAAAAACGCAGAACATCAAACTCCAACGTGTGAAATTCTATATCTCTATTCAGTAGCTATGAAAAACTTCATTTAATATCCTTGGAATCAAATAATTTCCGTTAAATAATATCAAAGAATAATTTTTTCTTCCTTCCATGTCAAGCAATCCAAACCTTCAACCAAGATATCAACTAAATGTTGTACTTTCTGAAATTCTCAACTTTAAAACAATTTCCCCAATATGCATATACAACATATTACTGCTTTCATTAACGTATATTGAAATTTTTATCTTGGAAAGACGTTTTTCTTTTTTCATCCTGTATACCATATATACATTTATAGAATTCTTTCATATATTATGTTAAGCCATTTCTAAATATTATACATAATACGATGCTGTTAATTACCATGTAAACAAAACAATGGTAGTTTGTTGGAATGAATTTTCCCTTCGCCATTTAAGCCCTATCAGAACATTTCTTTGATGCTAAGATAAAACGTACCTCTTAAAAATAACATATGAATCTTTTTAAATCGAAAAAAATGTGATCAATTTTCTGGTAAAAGTGTCCAGTACATCAATTTTGACGATAAAGTTGCTGTAAAATCATGGCACATACTTTGCTACCCAATACCCAATTTCAGATTCATATGACATGGGTGTATCTAGCAGGTTATATATCTGCAGCCCCACAGTGCAGTCCTTCCACTGGATCTGCCTATCAGCCTTTCTGTTCCATTCCTAGGACTAAAATTCTACGTGTTCTGCGAATTTGTTCTTCACCCTACTTCCTTACTTTTAGTAAAGTAAAATTCTATCGTTAAATAACAAATACTTTCCAAAGGGGGGAGGTTGTTGCAATCTTTGTGGCCCCAATCTCAACTAAAAGGACCCGTTGGAGCCTTTATTACCTGTTTGTTATTACTGAAGCTACCGAAAGCTGGGATCAAATAAATCTGAACAAGACCCTTTTTAACTAAAGAGGAGCGATAGGATTTACATTTTATTATCGGCACATAACAGTTGAATTAGGCCACGCCCAGAAGTAACATAGACAAAACTTTAACTTATACAATTAGTTATTTAATGATCTGGATAAGGACCAATTCTTCAGAATAGCAAGACTGCGCTGCGCAAGGGATGTCGAGCGGATGAGCCTGTATGTGGAAATAGGATAGAGGGAAACCCATGTTTGCGCTAAAAAGACTGTCGCTGCAAGTAGAGTACTTAGCATCAGGAAGCACTAGGGAACAGCAAGAACTAGAGTTACTAGAACAGGTCAAGTCTCAAATTATTGTAATCTAATACCGCTTAATAATTATAAAATTCTTAAAAACTTATCCAATAGAAATAAGGAGGAAACTGCTTGGACTTTGCAGATGTTTCAAAAATACATTAAAAGAATATAAATTTGAGTTCTGAGGTAAAAACTAATGCCACATTGGAATTCAGATCATTAAACCCTTCTAAAATTGACTTCAATTTAACCAGCATCTATCCTACTGTAATTAATGATTAATTTTTAAGGGCCTTTTGGGTTTTTACAACTAAATTAACTAAAAGCCTGATCCCTTCTCGTGAAAACATAGGAGTATACAGACAGCTATATATTGTTCACTGACCCTGCTAATCCTCTCTGAATGCCTTGATGAGCAATAGACCCTTATGTTGTTTTAAATATATCTTGAAGTTTTTTCCCATATGTTTCATCAGCATGTGACAAAAATTCTGATGTTAAAATATGTTACCCCTTTCAAATGAAATGGTCGTCCGATTAGCCTTAATAGCTTAAAGGGACATTAAACAAACAAACAAATAAAATGAATCATTCATGAATTTGTTCATTTCACCACTTTGAAATTCTAAAATCACTATTCTTTTTTTTTTCTCATAAGTATAAAATTGCCCTATTGAAGTTCACAAAAGTGTAATGTTCTGCTTACAGAACTTTCTATAAATGAAGGTTACACTTACACATAGCTTCACTTTTATCACATTTTATGACAACATGCCAAGGAGAAACCAAGGTATGAAGGAAGTTACAACTTTAAAATGCAGAAGAAGTAATATCAAATATTTTTCTATGAACAGAAATCAATTTAATCAATCAATTCTAAGTAATTTAAGTAAAGTTTAGAAGAGGAACATTTTTATACGTGATGTTTTTTGTGACTGATTTGATGGATAAGACAAATTCAACATTTCAGTGTGATTAACAACATAGGTTTTTAATATTTATTGTTTCTACCAGGTAAACACACCTCGCTCTATCCAGCTATGGAGAATGTTAGCATTTCTCACTGATGTTAAGGGAATATTCTTCAAAATAACTATGAATTGACATTATATACATCATGGTTCTATGTTGAATACTATTAATTTATTGGTTAAAATAATTGAAATGGAGAAGATGTATTATTAAACATAAAACATTTAATTTGATAACTTTTATTAATGACGGTAGGTCATTATTTTATTTTTTAATCCAATTTTTTCTTTAATTTAAATGACCATATAGAATCAAGAAGTTTAAAAATGATATTATATTTATCAGGTAACATTTTAAACGACTATAAAATTAAGATATATTCAACTCACATAGAACATGTGTTTAGTATTTATGTTAACATTTATATTGCAATCTGTATTTTAAAATGAAAACAATAAATACAATTTGATGCAATAAAATAAAATAAATCTCTAGTTTATGTTTCCATGTCTTAAAGTTTTATATTTCCTTCTGAAGCACATAAAAAATACCTAGTTTCTAGACAATAATTCCACAGAAATTTATGATTAGAGTCCTTTACATGAAAATTTCTGCAGGAGGGAGATCAGCCATAGCAGGCCAAGGATGTGAGGTATCGTTATACAATGTAGAATACCCAATAAATGGAATTAAAGATGAGGAAAGAGATAGGAAAGACGACTCTTGAGTATTTGTCAATTACATTCACATCCTTGATCTTAGGCATAGATGCTTTTAGAGCAGATGCTCCCCTCCTGAGTGCATGAAGCATCTTTGGCTTGGACTGAGTACTCCGATGACGAAAACGTAGGCCACTTCGGGGATAACCAGTCCGGCTAATCCGAAAGCTGGGTGGAAATTTACTAGGGTCTTCCAGCCCACTCCTGAAAAGTAGTAAATAATATAAATTAGATGCTTTTTTTTTTTGCTTAATTAAATCGATCATTGAAAATTGGTTGGTCTGTTGACTCAAAATAATAGTTACAATGTTACATACAGAGAGATAACACAAATTGTGATTAAAAAGTAATAGGAACAATTATTTATTTTTTTTTTAATTTTAAAAAAGAAATTGTGATAGTGATTTTAGTAGCTATGCATTTTCAGAAAATAAAATGCATTTATATTACTGGTTTTGTTGGATTCTTATATAAGAGACTCCAATGGATTTGTCTATGGAGAAAGGATACAAGTGTCCCCTCCAGACCTTGAGAAAAATGGTCTATCACATGAATTTTCAGTGAGAATTTAAAAGCCAGCAAAGGACACATGCAGGAGTAGAATATTAATATAAAAAGCCCTGTACTTTGTGTATCAGGTAAGCTAAAATCCGTGATAGAATTACTAGCGCAAAAAAGGAGCAGCAAAATTAAACCTTATATAATGCAATCTACTTGGCTAAGAAGCTTTGATAAGAAAGCAGGGATATTCTCAGTGTAATGACTATGCTGCAACTGTTATCTTACAGATTCCAGGGCAAAATATCTAATATTTCAGGCAGCTAAATGTTATTACCTTTGGAATTCATAGGTAATCAGGTGGTAATATCATTCTTTTTTGTTTATGACTTTCAGATGAAAAATAAATAAACTAATATACAGAAAATTAAAAAAAGCCTCTAAGAAGAATAATTGTTAAAAGAGGTCATGACGAATTGAGACTTTACCCACCTGCTGCTAAGTAATTAAAATTTTAAAATCCTTAGTAAGCAAAATTCTGTAACCCGCCTCAGGGGTTCACTAGACTTATTCCCCAGACAATAAAATTACATTTTTTTTTTATTTATTTTTTTTTCATACAAAAACGTTCTATTAGAGAAAGGCAAATGTTTTCTTATCCTGAAAACTTTGGAAAATGGCATATGACCTCTTTGTACCTTTAGCAATTCAATTTCAGTAATTTTGATAAGTTTAGCAACACCATTTGTGTTAGGTCTGAAGAGAGCGTAGTTTGGAAGTAGAATAATGTTCATATTTTAGTGTAGGATAGCATAGTGAATGGTACTTATATGTGGGGGCACAATATCAGGCAAATAGGTCATGTTGGTCCTATTTGCCATCTCCAAAAACTAACCAATGGTAGCTGACTTTCCTCTACCTCAAACTTTTTTTTCTAATGCTAGTAAATTACGAATGGGACAACTAATTGAGAGAGAGAATTTCATTCAGGGATCAAATCCGAGCCCAGAAGCCTGTATCTAAGCAATGTTTATATTCTGTTATCTGAAGTAAAGCCCTTTCTGGATCTTGTCTGAACTGGTTTCTTTATGAGTCCATTGTGTCCTGGAACCCATACGAGATTCAGTTATTTATGGCAAAAATGATCACTGTAACGTCAGACAACGATCAAGTCACAGTAAATTTGGAAGGTCAAGTTTACAGTTGATAAGATCGTTATATTGACATTTTGAGTTATATTAACAAGAATAAGCAAAATATTTTCGAAAAAGGCTACACTACAACAGGTGTTTATTATTTCAATGAACTGTATAAAAAGGTAGATCATTATTTAAAAACTGAATATACTAAATCTGGGTATACCAATATCAGCACTGGTCATAATTTTTCAAATTATATTAACTCGTTGCAGGCCTTATGAGACAGATAGATCACACATGAGAGTCATGAAGTTCCAGAATGCCAGACCCCTTTTTACTTCTATCCTGGTTTCAGATTTTTTTATGATATTGGTTTAACCTAAACTCCTTTCTACCATGTGTCCAATTTCTCAGTAAACTATAAGCTTTCAAATGCTGAAATGCATTCTAAGCTCGAGATTTAAAAACTATAGTTACAACAGCTTCTTTTTAAAAGTAATTTCTACATTGTATTTTCTTAATCTTTTTCATTTAAATTATTCCATAAATTCTATGATATTATTAATTCTTAATTAATAATATCATAGAAGGAGAAGAAGAAGAAGAAAAGAAACTAGAAGTTCCATTGAGGTTGATATACCAAATAATCGAGTGAGTCAAAATGGTCTGAGTGTGTGTGTGTGTGAACAGACTAGCTCAAAAACTATAAACCGCATGAACCTGATATTGGATATTTGATGTATGTATATAACCACGATGTGACTGCAAAATTTTTATCAAAATTGATGAGAGAGGGGCACTTTATTTCATAAATGTTGTCACATTTATATATTTTTATTTCAATTTTCTCAAAAAAAGCTCAAATGATTTTGATTAAACTCATCATGTTAAATGAAAATCAAGTATTGTTTAATATTAGGTAGGTCTTATTATTATAGAATCGTTCTAAGGAGGCTGAAATGTCGAAAGAAAATCTTTCCTTTTCTTTGATTTTATTTATATGGAGAAATTAACTGTTAAATTAACTGAATTATGCCTAAAAATGAGAAATGTTCAAATATGTAATATGAAAATAATCGAATAAACATATGCAGGAGAAAACAAAACAAAAATATTCTGACAAATAATAAAACATGTTGAACCCACACGTGACCTTTAATGACAGACTATTGGGGTCACCTGAGGTACAGTTGTTAGCATAGCAATCTGCAATACTAAAGGTTGCGGGTTTGCGTCTCCCGGTGGCCCTAGGAGTTTTTAGGGAGTGAAAAATACTTAACTATGCCATCCCTCAGATAGGACGTAAAATGGAGGTCCCGAGCCTGTATGATGTCAGTTACTCTTTAAAGATCCCTCTCTTAATTATACCTGAATACGCAAAATTCAGGACTTCCACTGTAGCATCTTCTGATTAGCTTAAGTGGCTTAAAGTGATGTTAAACAAACAACTAATGAAAGACCATTGTTTATAAGTAGTCTTTGGCATAAGCCTTCTGCTTACGAGTATGCCAAAGAGTTGTCAATGTGATTTGGAACATAATGGAAATTATTTGTTTCCATGATTCATTCCAGCTAATTAAAGCTTTCTATAACTAAATACCGAACTATAAAATCAGATGAGACGTAGTATTATTACTATTTAAGTAATATAGTTTATTTAAGTTTTTAACAATAAAAATGTTTCGTGTACTTTAGAGAGCAAATACATGAGGTTCAAATTATTGAAAGCAGTTTACGATGTGAAAAAAATGCAAGATAATCTTTGGTACAAGATCATCTTTAATTAATTATGTTTAGTTTACAAACTTTAGTTTCATAATGGATTTCTGAATGGAATAAAAAGTGGTTTTAGAGGAACAGCAATCATTGTCGGTTCCAGAAAGGCATAAGAGACAAACATTTTAAAATTAAGTAGTAATTTCATATGAGTGCATGTAATGCAGTCCTATGAGTTGCAAGAAAATACATTTATCATTCACCTTCACAATACATATATATATTGTACAAAAAGCAACTCGCAGTAGAAAACAAGTAAGCAGTACAAAAAAAAAAATCTGGTGCGTGCGCGCAACACATAACTTTCACTTACCAACTTACTTAGATTAGTAATTGACGTGTTTTGCTAAATATCATTTCCCAAAGTCACACATTTTTCTACATTCATATCTTATTTTTGTTAATCGTTAAAGCCGTTTTTTAGTAAATAAAAAAACCCCGTAAAAATGATACAAAATTTATTAAGTAAAGTCCCCCCTCCGGTTGATCAATTTTGATGAAAATTTTACAGTCATATTTCAGGCATATAAATAGATCAAATACTCAGTTTAATCAAAATCGTTAGAGCCGTTTTTGAGAAAATAAAAAAAAACTTAAAAAGTTATTAAATAAAGTACCCCCTCCCTTTGAGCAAATTTGATGAAATTTTTGCTGTCACATGGTGGGCTTATACATACTCTAAATACCTAATTTCAGGTTCGCACGGTTTATAGTTTTTGAGCTAGTCTGTTCACACACACACACAGACACACAGACACACACAGACCATTTCGCGGGACTTGGTTATTTTGACTCAGGGGATCCCAAAACGTGTATTTCCGTTGAAAACCGGAAGTCGAAAATTTTCACGATCGCAATACTTCCACTTACTATATATTTCATATATAGGTAAGTGAAAGTAAAAAATTGACTCTTACCAATCTCTTCAGAGATACATTATATGTGCTAACTCTTAAGTAACAGCTTAAGTAAAAGCTTTTAGCATAATGGAAATTCTAAATTTTATTTAACTTTCAATTCTGAATAAAAGCTGGGCAATTCCACGTCAAATCAACACAAAAATATATAATTTTAACCTCACCATTTCAGATTTTCTTAAAATTTGGTGTATGTGTACTACTTGTATATACTAGAACAATTGTGAAATATTAATGAGATATATCTACCCCTTTTTTAATTATTGGTCTCTAAAGCGCTCAAAAATAGGTCCAGAAAAAGAAAAAATCATGATTAAAAATAAATGTAGATGTTTTCCAAATTTGAATAAGACTAAGAGATTGGTGTCGTTTGACAGCGCATTCCATGCCGTTTCATATGATATACAACAATGTATAGGTTGGTACTAAAGAAATTTTCTTAAAACTAAATGTAAAATTTTAATTTAAATTTTTTCAAAAAGTGCATTTTTTAATTTTTTTATATTTTTTGAAAAATAGGTAGTATTATTTCTATTCATACAGCAAAATATAAAACTGGGATGAAAATTTTGAACAAATTGAACACTGAAAAAATTGAAAACTAGTAATAAAATTTCATAAAATGCTAGATATTTTATAATTAAAAATAGCTGCACATGTTTTCCAAATTGACTAGGACTAGAAGATTGGTGTCGTTATACGCATTTCATGCCATTTCATATTCTATACAAAAATGTATAGGTTGATGCTGAAGAAATTTTTTTAAAACCAAGTTTAAAAATGTAATGTCAATTTTCTGTAAAAGGGGATTTTTTTTTTAAATTTTTATATATATTCTTTTTTAAAGTAGGTTATACTGCCTATACCTATACATTGTTCTATATCATATGAAACGGCATGGAATGCGCTGTTAAACGACACCAATCTCATAATCCTAGTCAAATTTGGAAAACATCTACATCTATTTTTAATCATAAAAAGCCAGATTTATTGAATTTTATCCCTAGTTTTCAATTTTTTTAGTAATAAAGAAATTTTCATCCCACTTTTATATTTTGTTGTATGAATAGATATACTACTACCTATTTTTTATAAAAATATAAAAAATTTAAAAGATGCCCTTTTTGAGAAAATTTTAAACTAGGATTAGAGGAAATTTCTTTAGAACCAGCCTATCATTTCTGTGTATCATACGAAATGGCAAGGAATGCGCTGTTAAAAGACTCCAATCTCACAGTCCTAGTCCAATTTGGAAAACACCTGCAACTATTTTTAATCATAAAATGCTAGATTTATGAAATTTTATTACTAGTTTTCAATTTTTTCATTGGTGAAGAAATTTTCATCCCACTTTTATATTTTGTATGAATAGAAATAATACTACCTATTTTTCAAAAAAGATTAAAAAATGCCCTTTTTGAGAAAATTGAAATTAAAATTTTACATTTAGTTTTAAGAAAATTTCTTTAGTACCAACCTATACATTGTTGTATATCATATGAAACGGCATGGAATGCGCTGTCAAACGACACCAATGTCATAGTCCTAGTCAAATTTGGGAAATGTCTATATTTATTTTTAATCTCAATTTTTTCTGTTTCTGGACCTATTTTTGAGGGCTTTAGAGACCAATAATTCAAAAATGGGTAGACATATCTCAGTAATATTTCACAATTATTCTAGTATATACTAGTAGTACACATATACCAAATTTCAAGAAAATCTGAAATGGTGAGGGTCAAGCCTGTGTTGAATTGACATGGAATTAACCAGCTACAATAAAAAATTGCCAACCTTGTGGAACCACCGTGTCTGTTGCGGATGGATGGAATTGGAGACAGCCTTACATCCTGAAGTTCAATGATTTCATCCGCTGCACCTCCACTGCTACCAGCAAATCCATCTGACACTGTTGATGAGGACTTCCCTGCTGAAGGATGCAGTGATTCTTTAAATAAATATCAGTAGACCAAAATATCAGTTAATAATGAAGGATCAAAAGTAATATAGAACCCTAATAGTAATTTAAAATAGAATACTTATCATTTGAAAAATAAACACCTCTACAAGGATGATAGAATAGTTGGCATAAGAGCTGAATCTATGTGTGTCTTATAGCTCCTTAATAATTATAACTTTTAATAAAGTTCTAGAATTATTTTTATGTGTTATTCAGGAAGTAGATAATGTCACATAGTAAGGGAGTATATTTTGATCCTGAAAAAGATTGTATCCAGATTTTTGAGATAATCCAGTTGGAAAAAAAATTAAAAATCTAAGAGTGTGTCAACCCAATTTTCAACATCTTTTTTTATTTTATTGTTCTTTTTTATTTTGTTCACAACTACTTAACTATTTACAAAAATACAGACCCAACCCACAAAGGTACAAACAATCAAAACGTGAAAAAGATAATGACGAAAAAAAAAAAAATAATAAAAATAAGAAGTCCATTTTTTAGAAGAATTTGACCAGGAATATTTTTCATATAAAAGATTTCTTCAAAATGTAGACCGTTTTTTCTAAAATCATAAGTGAAGAAACCTAAAAAACTTGATATTTAGGTAAATCTAAACAGGGGACATGCCCCCGCTAGGAGTGAGAGCTTTTCAGATTGTTTCTTTACATCCCTTATGAGTTTTTACAGAGATGCAAAACTTTCTAAGTTATTTTCCTAATTTCCTAGAGTATTAATTACAGTTTAAATTCTATCATTACTGACAATGATGATGTAAACTTTATTTATTGCCCATCCATCACAAAAAATTATTCATACTAACCACATAAACTAGCTTTCCTTGTAGCCTCTTCAGACTCTTGTTTTTTTTTTGTCTTTTTTTTGGCCCTCGCTCCCCAGTAGGTGTAGTTGACAGCTGCATACTCTAGAAGTGCTGCGAAAACGAAGACAAAGCACATGACCAGGTAGATATCAATAGCTTTCACATAGGAAATCCTTGGCAATGAGCTTCTCACACCAGTGCTGATAGTAGTCATAGTCAGGACAGTCGTTATACCTTTAGATATAAATAAGTTTGTTATGTCATATTCCTTATAATTTAATGAATGGTATAGTATTTAAAATAAAATGATCATAGTATTTAAAATAAAATAATTTTATTTTTTAAATTAATTCGATTAGCCTTAGTGGCATAAAGTTACGTTTAACAAACAAACAAACAATGAATGGTAAAATATGTTTTATTTACTTGTTTGAAACAGATTATTCAGATTTATTACCTTGTTAATACTTGGAAAACACAATTGTAACTTTTTGGGACAAAAATTGTTTGTTTAGAAACTTGATTCATATTACAATTTATTTTTCTTATGCTAGCAACATCAAAAAGTGAAAATAAATTTTATTATTATTTTATATTTTATTATTATTTAATAAATTGGATTTTTGTAAGGAGATAGTGAGACAATATAGTATTTCAGCAATGAGTATTAAGATTGACACATTGTCAACTGAATTATGGTCTACCTAATGCAACTCTGGCGCTAGTTGCTTCATGGTTAATCCAAAAAGAGACCCAAGACAGCATGACAATGAGAATGGAGGGCAGATATGTCTGAAATACAAAATAACCAATGTTCCTCTGAAGTTTGAATGAAAGTGATAACCGCTGGTATATTCCTGTTGCCAGCTTCTCCTTCCTGTAACAAATATAAAGTTGTAAATCAATATTCTGCTGATAAGCTAAGAATAAATTTATATTGATCTGAAAGGATATTTTTATTTAGATTTCATAAGGGGTATTTTTTAGCATTCAAATGTGTTACTTATTTCTCCCGCAAGGGATTTTGAAATTAAACTTAAATAGTGTCTTATTCCTACTTGAGTACTTAAAAGGAATAAATAAAGGAGGTAAGCATCACTTTTCTGGGACCATTTTTACTTCAACCGAAACCGGTAAGGTTAAAAGGCCAACTTGAGATGAATGTAAATAATCTTCTGAAACAGAATGCCTATAAGTTACCTGTCATTTGTTTCATAACCAATGATGGTGAACTGAGGTAGTTCAGCTTGTTCAACTCCCCTGACAGGTGTGTCCTTCCAGTACATCACCACATCGCTTACTGTATAGCCATCTTCAACAACACAAGGTAAAACAAAATATTAGATTGATAGAAAAAGACATCCGTACATTGAAATTATTGCACTTCTAACTTCTAATTTTTTTAAATGTTTAACAATCTTTTGATAATCTAAGGGAACATTGACAGGGTTTCTGAGGTGATGAAAGAAGGCCCATGGAGCCGAACTATTAATTTTGTGTGACTGACCTGCAGCCGTTGCTGCCTGCCTTAGATTGTTTTATAATGAAGATTAAAAAATTTGATCAGTAATTAATGAAAATTTTTAAGTGAAGCATTCTTCAAAATTTGACTTACACTTATTTAATTGGTTATTATACAGATTATTAGCCTCGATGACTCTCAATATGTAGATATTTGGTTGTGAGATTTATGGAAAATATAAAAGAAATATATTTTGCCGAGACTTTCCTTTTGATGTTTAAAAATGTCTTTGGGGGATGTGTTAAAAAACAGACTTAATTCTCAGATGATTATGCTTTCAATTGGTTTCATTAGTGAAACGATAGATCTGATTATATCAAAATCCAAAGAATTATTATAAGTAAATCTCATAATCATCTTGGAGTTGTCTAAGTTCATAAATAAACCAGTTGGACATAATAAATCATATAATGGCTTTTCATCAGGTATAAAAAAAAAAGAATTGATCGGTTTATCAAATTCAAGATTTCAAGGAACTATACATAATATTATTTATGTACTTATATTATTTTCATACTTATAATTTTAAAGGCAACTTAAGGAAAGATATGTTAAATAATTAAAAAAATTAGTTTAACTTAATTTGGCTTATTTTACTTTAATTTAACTCATTTAAATTCAATTTCCTCAAATTTAGCATTTTTTTTTTGTCTTGTATCTTTTTATGGGAATATAACTTTTCCTATTTTTCTTTGGGAGAAGACTGAAGAAGCTGCATCTATGAGTTCTTGTTATGTAGATGCACGCAAGTTTTTAATTTACGCAAGTTTTATAAAATTGTGTTCTTGGAATGTTATGCAACGATTTTTGAAGCAATTAGCGACAGTAAAGTTTAGTGGTTTTTTCCCTTCTCGGTTCCGTTTTCAAAATTCAAAAATTTTCACATAAATAACAATAACTTCCAACAGGCAAAAAAAGGCAAATAAGATTAGAGGAATATATTCTCTGTTACATCCCGGTTCTAGATTGAATGCTGCCATCTTAATGCGGGATAAAGCTTTTTGTATAATCATGCTTTAAATTAATTATTACTTTTTTGTGAAAGCTTTTCGCGTATTTAACCGTTTTTTTTTTTTTGGACGGCTGCTGTCATAAAGTTTTACGTCTATATATTCACATAAAGGCTATCAAACACCGATCAATCAATTGTGCTGTAGAAAGCTTAAAATATTTTTATTAAAAAAATAACAATCCCACAACAACCAAAATTACAATTTCAGCTTAAAAATAATTTTTGATGTGGAAGAAGCGAATAATTTAATATTTTTTGACTATTCAAAAATTAAAAAAATAAAAATTAACTCCAGGAATAAACGTTGAATTTTGGTTTTTGTCCCTCGTCCCACTGTGACACGCATCACTACTTTTTTACATCCAAGCCTATTTTCTTTAAGGAAATTTGTCATTGAAGATTTCTTCCACAGCCTTTGCAAGGAGTGGTGTTAGCGTGGGATCGATCGAACAATTAGGTAGCAGATGGATAATGACGGCAGATAACAGGACTAGGAATACTTTAAATACGAATTTTATTACAAGAGTAGTGTCATAACCGAAACCACTTCTTAAAAGTTTTTAGTTTAGCCTAAAATATGTTTTTATAAATATTCATGGACATTCAAAACTAATTTTTTTTTTTCTAT
Source organism: Aelia acuminata (assembly GCA_911387785.2). Classification (NCBI taxonomy): domain Eukaryota; kingdom Metazoa; phylum Arthropoda; class Insecta; order Hemiptera; family Pentatomidae; genus Aelia; species Aelia acuminata. The sequence goes on from OU426978.1 coordinate 95,067,731, forward strand.
AGACAATATCCAGTCTATTGATTCAGTAGTATGAAAACAATAAAGAACTTAATGTAGGGACGAGCGCACATTGAGACGCAGGCGACGCAGAGCAGAGTAGAGCAGTTTTTGTGAAACGTGAAATGAAACGCGCGGTCCAATTTCCGCGGAAAACTGTGCGACATAGTTTTTTTTCACGCAGCCCTGCCCTAATCTGTGTCGATTTGCCCTTTTCTGCTCTGCGTCGCCTGCGCTGAACAGTTCAATGTGCCCCTTACCTATGAGATGATAAATATTTAAGAGTACCCTGGCTAGTAAGTTTTGACGCAGAAACAAATGAAAACATAGCTATTTTTTTAGTTGTCAACATTTTGAATGCACTTCTAACGAGTTTTGGTTTAAAAAGCTGTGATAATCTGAAAGAGCGAGAAAGATTACTATAGGAATCTACTGTTAACTAAATTTCGGGCTTGGCAAGATTTATAATGTCACTACTCAAATATTAAACAGATAACAACCAGATATTTGGTTGAAAAACAGTATTTATTTATATACTTTTTATTTATAAACATTAATAGAAAGATTTTTTAGAAGCAGTTTTAGGATCACCCTTAACAAGGCGACAAATGAAAATGATATGTAACAATCTCAGCTGGTGTCCCTCGTCTGTTAAAACTTGGCCGATAACCAAGTAAAATCCTCGTGCTCGAATAAAATGTTCTCTTCCGTTTTGCTCATTCCCTAAATAGAATCGGTACTCGACCGTGATGAGCAGGGCTCTATTAATGTTCTAAGGCAGACAGCTTTATTTCGCGGCGGAAGTGTGAGTTAATGGCAACGGTAACAGGTGCATCGCAGAGGTTATTGATTTTGAGAATTCCGACCATTTCTACAGCGATTTCCTGTGTTATTATTCAGATCACGAAATGTGTGCTATTTTGAAAACTGCGTCTGGTTGTACATAGATAAAGCTCGAAAGTGTGGAGATACATATTTGTCAATCGTATATATTACATGAATGTGATATCGTTGGATTCAGAATTTCAAGGAGCTTTTGCGTATCGCATTCTCAGGGTTCATTGTTTGGTCTAAAATAAAATATCGACCAAAACGTATTGAATAAACGCATCGAAAAGAATCAAATTGGGTTTTATGAATTGCGATACGAACATTCAGACCTAGGGTTTGTGTTTTAAAGCCCTAAAACTTACCATTTTTGAGATAACTCCTGGGTTAGGCCCCCGCCTACTTGGCCAACTACATACTTATTGTATTACGTTAAGCAAATGTAAGGTCCTGTCGTGCTTAGTTAACTACAGCAAAGGTATACAAATATAAATGTTCTACAAATATAAATGTGGTTTCGTCTGATTTAGAATTAATTGTAGCGTTAGAAAACTGCACTCTTACATTTAGCAATTACATTATGCTCCCTTTTAACCGACTCTCCGGATAAACCGACGGACGCTAGAAAAGATAAACAATTATTTTTAACATCCATAAAGCTTTTATAACTTTGATATATATTCTCAATCACTTTTAAAAAAATTTGTTAAAATTTTATTGTGTTGCGGTTTGATAGATCTTAGATAAATTGAAATGTAGGCAAAAAGTCTTTTGTTTCTTATTTTTTAACCGAACTCAAGTAAAACAAATCTCATGTTGAAACAAATCCTTATCCTCCATTCGTTTCATAAAAAAATTAAAAAAGAAATTACAAAGAAATAGCTTGGTAAATTTAGACAAGATAGACGAAATGACAATAAAAGATTTTGTGAAAACTGAGTAGATTGATAGTGTACGTTTTCGTAAATCGTTAAATTAAATTAGCCAAAAATGTTATCCTCTTTAATTCATATTTATATTACCTTTGTAAATTAGGTTGTGTTGTATTTGGATTTTATCGCAATATATCAAACACAATAATATATTTTTTTGTATATGCTTTTCCGGATTGACCGGCTCTCTCGCTTAAACGGCAATGTATCGGTTCCTACGAGGACGGATAAGCGAGAGTCTACTATAGTTCAAAATATGTATGAAATAAATAAAATCTATTTATAGTGATTTGTTTGACCGAGGTGGAACAAATTGTTTTTTATCAATTTATCGTTTTTATATGAGGAATTTTAGTAAATTAAAGGATCGAAATGAGAAAAATGAATTTCAATGGTTTATACGCGGGCTTAATGACCCATACATGGACCACGTATATAGGCAAGGCGTTATAAATCTCTGAAACTTATTGTTTTTAAAAAAATGCATGGATTAGGACCCTCAGCTGCACGAGGATACTTATTGTTATGTTGCCTTTCCATGGATTCAAACTCATTTCATGTAAACACTTAAAAGACTACCTTCCCCTCCATTATCAGAAAGGTAACCGTGAAAACTACGTTATGAACTGTTTTTGAAAAAAAAAAAAAAGGTTTATAAAGTTGGCACTTTAATGATATAGATGCTCATGATTTTTATTTATGACTTATTAGATTTTTTATTTTTCCACGAATAAGAGAGAAAGATACTGTGCCTTCTTTCTCACCATGAAATTCATTTTTTGCTTTATTGAAATTTAACCTGTTTCGTTAATACTTCAATTATTTAAATTATGTGTGTCATAAGGAAAGGTAGTTAAAATCAGAATCTAGAAAGATTAATTTCCAGGGAATATGCAATATTCGTAGTGATTTCATAATACCAGGAAGATTACAGGAAACTGTTTGGAAGAGAAAAACGTCAGATGAAGTCCTTCTTTAACTATTAACTGCTGTAGAAAAATATTAATGCCTGGGTGGTTTGGGGGGGGGGGGGAAGTGAACAGGCAACAAAAAAGTTTATATCGTAGTTATGTTAAACCTAGAAGTAAAATATGATGCAAATCTTCCTGGAAATGCTTCGCACGGGTCCAGCTGGTTAATATTAAATTACGAAGCATCAAAAGTTCATTAAATATTATTGGGGATTGTGATCTGAGATCAACATTATATAGATTATATTTAGATTTACAGTAAATAAAACGTGTTTTTCACACACACTTGGCACAAACTTTGAATATAATTAGTGTGATAACTAATAGCGGGTCTATGTATTATTAGTAGTTAGTTCTCAAATAACAAGTAGGTAGTTTTCAACTACCAGAGCAAAAGAAAAAAAATCTTCAAAGGAACTTAAGAGTATTCTTACAGAGTTATTTATGTACCGCAAATAACCACCAAAACCTCTGTTAAAAAAATTAATTTACTAATATATTATTTAAGGAGGCATTTTAAATGACATGTACAATGCCATTTATGTACAAGGCGTTCTATTTTTATTTTTACATAATGCAACTAGTGACTGTTATTTTCAAAAACTATATTTCTATTAATTCCTCTTTTCAAGGAAATGTATATAATGTTATACATGAAATAAAATATATGGTAGGTATTGATTTCTAATTGTTGAGAAAGAGAAAAAAATCATGGTAAAACAATCCCATTACCATAAGAAAACAGAACTTTCGTATTCGTTATCATAATAATATTTTTAAATATACCCATCCCCAAAGATAATAACGAAGTAAATTCAGTCTAGTTTTCTCTCAATATTAGAGTCTCGTATTACATCATATAATTAAAAGTGGGTTAGGATAAAGACATGACATGTGAAATAATTATTAAAAATGGGCCAAATAATAAATGTTTTCGAGTAATAGGGGAAAGTAATAAACGGAAGTCATGCAAAAGCTTACAGTAATTAAAAAATATCAAAGTTAAAACCGAATATCAAAAATAGGGAAGAAATTCGAACGGAAGGTTGTTAAGGTGAATATGACGAACGGTTCTTGGTAAGAAAAAGAAAGTGAAAGAAAATAGGAACATGAATGCCCCAAACTTATCAGCATGGTTAGTTCTAGAGTGGGGAAAAGTATCAATCCAATCGAAGAGCCCTTTAAGATGAGAACAAAAGAAATATTTTTCAGTCAGAGGGAAGTGTAAAATTGGGGTAAAACCTTTAACATCTAGTAGAAATCAGAGGTGGTTTTGTGATGTGCTCTGGGTGTATTTCTTAGCAGCAGGGATTGGAAAAATGAAGTGCATAAACAATATTATGAATTAGGAAGGTTCTTGATATTTTAAGGAACAATTTAAAAGAATCAGTAAAGAACATGATTCCAAACATAAGGCTCTGCAAATAAAGGAATGGTTTTAATGCGACTGTCATTAAGTTATGGAGACACCACCTGAATCATTGGATCCAATCGAGAATCTTTGAAGAAGAATGAATTGAAAAAATATGACTTTAGGAATACTAGTCAACTAAAAGAGAAAATAATCGAAGAGTGGTGAAGTAATTTTCAAGATACTACCAAAACATTTGTAAAATAAATAAAAATCTAACGAGTATCACATGTTTATAATATAATAGTTTATTATTACAGAACATCACATCAAAGCTATGTTGACCGAATAAACTTTAGATAAATAAATAAATAAATAAATAAAAATCTAACGAGTATCACATGTTTATAATATAACAGTTTATTATTACAGAACATCACATCAAAGCTATGTTGACCGAATAAACTTTAGTTAATATTCAAAATAGTAATAATTTATATAATCAATATTAAATTATAAACCAAATCATCGCTATATTTATAGAATATCAGGAAAACAAAATTAAATTAGTTAAATTGAACTTTTTTTATTTATTTATAAAAAAGGGAAATTCATCTTGATGTTAAATGAAACGAAAATGAACGAATTGTTGAAAAAGTAAATATTATATTAGTTCCGTCTCATTTATGCAAAGCTGTTTCACGGAAGTAATTATGTAGAGGAAATAAAGGTAGGGATCACTTTAGGTTGGGGAACTTACTGACTAAGGCCTGGATTCCTCAACATACAAAATTGTTATTCCTGGTACCACCTTAAATAGGGCAGCTTAATTTCCATTTTTTTTTCCTCTTTAATCGGAACAATTATCAAATAGTGGGATATGCTACAGTATAATGATCATTGGAGAATATGACAAATTTCATATAAAATATTCCTATAACCTAACATTTTTCAATTATTAATTTAAAGATTGCTTGTGAACAATTTTTGTTCGTATTTTAACCTTTTTCTCTTTTTTCACCCCATGTTTAAATTTTTCAATATATTACTACAAGCTGGTTCACATAAGATTGTTGAAATTATTTAAAACGAGAAAAAGAGTTTGTTCTGCTTTTTTCTGCCAAATTATCACATTTTGCAGTAATATATCCTATAATAACTGAAGCAAAAGATTGAGATTGTTAATCGTTCATATCAATTAGCAAATTAAACTAATGTTTTGAACAACAGACTCCGTTCATAGTAAATTCTATTGCTGAAGTTATGTGTACATGCCTATATTGGTTATATCGACATAGGTTTCATAAATTTAAAAAAACAAAATATTTATTTAACTTTAAAAAAACAATCGATTGAATAAAAAATTTAAAAAAAAGACCCTGATCGATCGATACTAGTTTCCCATATTGATCATTGGACTGTGAATAAGATCTCCTACGTTCAAGTTAATTATTTATTTATCTATTTATAAGCCTTCCTTTCTTTCCCCAACACTTTTCAATATCTATATTGAACAGGCACTGAAATCATGGAAAGAGAGGTGCCGAGAAATGAGTACTGAGGTAGGTAATTATGTCCTATTACTCTTCAGTTGTCATATCATCAGACGAATACGATATGGAATTCATGTTGAGGAGGCTCATTGAAGCAATTACACGATGGGGCTAAGAGATAAATACCGAGAAAACAGAAAGCAAGGCTGTTAACCTTTCAGCTTCTTCTATTCTCATAGAAGATTGGACGATGCCTAGAAGTTCTAATTTTCAGTACCTTGGGGTCATCAAAGATAGGTATGGTAGAGACAGAGACATTGAAAAGAAAATCACCATAGCCCAGAAAATTATCGGTTTCTTTGACGGAATATTGTGGAACTAAGAAGTGTCACTTCAATTAAAAAAAAGGATATACCATTCTTTTCTCAGTTCCACGACGTTGCAAAAAATCATGGACAGTGAATAATGCACATGCGAATAAATTTCTCCATCTAAATAAAAACAAAGGTTCTTTGTAGAAAACAAAAAAGCCCCCTTCCCCATATAAGTTCCCTCAGAACATTTTAATGATGAAAAACTTACCAGATATTAAAGAATACTTGATTTTTAATTAGACTTGTCGAATTTGATCAAAATCGTTAGAGCCGTTTTTGAAAAAATTAAAAAAAAAACATAAAAATTAGACAAAATTTATAAAAATAAACTGCCCCGTCCGTTTAACACCCCCAGACACTCACACAGGGGGGGTTCGGACTTGGTTATTTGCACTCAGGGACTACAAAACGTATATTGTCAAAATTTTTCGTGAACGCAATTCTTTCACTTACTATCTATTTCATATTTAGGTAACTGAAAGTAAAAATAATTCTTCCTCTAAAGCGATCTGTTCCAGGAAAAAAAATTTCTCATCCTCGAAAACGTTATGATAATTGCATTAAATGAATCAATCTGCAGTTCATAGTTTCCTCCTCGTTAGGAATCCTGAGACTCCCAAACCTTTTACTTCAGGGCGGCTACCCCAAGGTAGGTAGTTGGGATAGCACCTTCGTCTCCCATCGTTATGATCAAAAGTAATGAATTAACTATGAAAAATAACTGATGTGAATAAGGGAAAGATAAAACTCGTTTCAGCCATTGCTGGACTAATTATCTTATCGTTTCTTTAACATCCGTGGAGTGAGAGTTAACTCACGCTAATTTCACCCAATGTTCATTTTAAATTACACTGATTGTATTTTTTAAATTAATTAGGTTATCGTTAAATAATAATGTATGATAAAAAATGTTTTATATCCTCTTATTATAACCAAATCAATTGATATAAACACGGTAAAGCCGAGAAATTATCATGTTATAATCCGGCTTGTACTAACAAACTACTGTTGACATTTAGACAACCCTAAGGTTTTACATTCTGATTTGTGATAAAGCATGCTTACAACTCTCTATTTCGACGGTACAGTTCTGAGAGTCCAAAGGGTAGTAATGGAGGTCCATCATGCAGGCGAGGGTGGTCGTGAACCGCATTCCGTACGTGATGCTTCCGTCCCCGTTCAGCCGCACCAGCTTGTTCCTCTCGGTTACATCGTGGAGGAAGCTGCAACAAGTTAGCTCATTATTTAGCAGTAAGTTCACTTTCACACAATAGCATGAAGATTGACAACAGCAAAGAAGTATCTTTCAAAGTAATTTTTCATACGAAGTGGAAATGTTTGGAGGTGCTACACTGTCGATTAGTATAACCTAGGTGGACAGAAGTCATGTTTACAATCCTCAAATTTGGTATAAGAATAATGTAAAATGTTCATCAAAATTTATTATTACTTCACCGCGTGATTAGGAAAGTGTACATCAATTTTATAGTAGAATAAATCACAGACATAACTTCAATAAAAAAAATACCATATACCTCTAATTTTATATGGATTAATTATTAAGGATGTATTATTTGGGATGGTAAATGTTTTTAAAATTTATCTGCTACGAGAACAAATAGAATAGAAATTTTAAAATTTGTCTGCTAATAGAACAAAAACAATGTGCAATTGGTGTATTTTTGGATGTTGCTTAGGTGTTCGACAAAGTTTGGCACCAGGGTCTTCGCTTTTTTTTTTTTTTTTTTTTTTTTTGTAAGTAGGCAGCAACCACTTGGGTCATCTTCGCCTACAATCAGTTTTTGTTATATTTTTTATATCAATTTTAAATAGTTATATTTTATAATATCAATTATCAATAGCTATATTTTATTATGTTAATTATCAATAGTTATATTTTATTATATCAATTATTAATAGTTATATTCTATTATATAGTTTTGCCAGTTTCAGAAATTCAAATAGTTTATCGGTTGTCTGCACATTGCCCTGTACTGCTGTTTGTAGGTCAATAGGTATTTCTAGGAGGTCCCTGTACATTTCATAAGCCCTGCAGTCCGTTAATATGTGTTTAACTGTAAGTGGACACCCGCAGGTCTGGCAGTCAGCTGGAGGCTCACGCGCCATAAGATAGCCGTGGGTTACTCTTGTATAACCAATACGCAGCCGCGTTAGGATGACTTCCTCCCTTAGTTTACCTCGGACGGATGATTTCCATTGCGATACACTACTTTTTATTTCTCTTAATTTATTTTCTCTTGTACTAAACCACATCTGTTCCCATTTAATCTTTATTTTTTGCTTTATATGTGAAATAAAGTCCTTAACAGGGACACCCTCATGTGCAATACCTTCCGTTATTGCTCTTTTTGCTGCCCGGTCAGCTTCCTCATTTCCGACTATTCCATAGTGACCAGGGACCCAGAGAAATTTCACTGAAATATTATTACTATGCGCTGATCTCAAGGCTAAAAGAATATTTTGAATCATAATGTTTGATGTAATAGGTCATAATATGTAATAGGTCTTCTCTTTAAATTCAAGAATATACTACCATACACCTATTATTCTTTATCCTTCCTTTAGGACAGATTTTTCTCCTTTCGGCAGAGATCAGAGATTTCAAATCGTCCAGTATTAGCGGGGGTACCACTGGCCCCTCTACTCTACATTGTATATGCCAATGATATACCTGGAAGTAATGAGACATTGATCGCTACTTACGCAGACGATAGAGCAATACTAAAAAAAATCAAGATCCGTCACATGCTTCATTAAGTTTAAAAAACCACTTACATAAATTATATGAATGGTGCATATTATTGAAAATTGGACATAATCACGAGAAATCAAAATATGTAACTTTTACTCTCCGGAAAAATACTTGCCCTCCAATTTATATCGAATAAGTCCAAATCCCCCAAACAGACACAGTACAGTACCTCGGACTAACCCTCGATAGAAGGATAACTTGACGCCCGCACGTTAAAATGAAAAGGGAAATTCTTAACAAACGACTATAGCTACTTCACCCACTTTTTTCTAAATCCTCAAAGTTAAGACTTAGACAAAAACTAAATAAATAGACAAACTTACTTAAACCTATATGGACACACTGTTCACAGATAGATGGCATTGCTAAAAAAAAAATACAAATACAAAAATTTCAGACCTTTCACTCAAAATTATTACGATTCATTAAAAAAACACCTTGGTACATGACTAATCAAACCTTACATACAGACTGCCAAATGCCAACACATAAAGACTTGACGTGAAGACACAGTCGACCTACACATAAAGACTCTTTACGAACGTTTTCACCTTAACCTGCACGGAGATATAAAACTACTTATAAGAGATATGGCTACAGATGAAATGCCCATAAATGTGAGAAGAAGATTAAAAAGCCGTTGGACGAGAGATCTCCTTCTTTAACAGACCTGAATAACTGAATCAAGACAGGGAAGACGTACTGTTAGGCGCCATCCTTCACCATGCCTGACATGTCATTGTATAACGGCCACCAAATCTGCTGATTATCCATATGTTGTTTGCAGGCGCAGTTCCTTTCATCTATATATAATTTTATAAACCTTACAGAGGAATCTGCAATGGAAACCAGAATGAAGTTGCCTAACTAAGCCTCAAAAAATTCTGATAAATGAGTTGCTGCATTATAATTAAAGCAGCATTTTTTGGCACAAAGTTCGAACTATTTTAAAGGATCCTGAGAGAGCTCTGAAAAATTGTGACGAGGCATCATTTGAAACAAAACAATTTTTAGATGAGGAGGACCTCGTTCAATCACGCAATTTTGTGGAGTTGTAGACTGCCTCAGAAATAGCAACGCGTGCAAAAATGTAAAGGGGACATTGCTAAACCAATTAGAAACATAAATATATGCATAGTAGATGCCACTTCTTCTAATCATAAGAAGTCGAATTCTTTAGAGAATACTAGGCAATAAAGTGGAAATGAAGCCAATAGTTAATTACATTGAGTCAAAACCTACAATTTTAGCGTATCTACTCTTCAAATAGAATACGTCAATGGAAGAATCAGTTTTGTTATATTTTTTGGGTTATTTGAACTGTTTTAATCTTTTATACAACTAGTTACTTGATTTTTTTTTTTTTACTATAGTAAAGAGTATTAAATATATGAAAGGATATTAAAGAATATACTATTTAAATATTACTTCAACTATATTAATGTAATTTTAATATGTTTTTTGTACCTACTATAAAGTGGTGCATGTATCTATATAATAATTGTATATTTGTATTTATTTAGCATCTAATATGTACATCTGTTTTCGTAGATAGGATTTTGTTATTAATTTTTTCACTTTTTATCCTGGATATCTTTTGGCAATGATTTAATTTGATTTTTAATTGATAAAAATGTTGTTTTATTTATAACTAGCTAAGGTGCCCGGCTTCGATCCGGTAGTTGTGTGGTAGTTTTAATAACAGAAAAACTTTAAAATTAATGGAAATATTGAACAAAATTAGCAATTTCTCGAAACTTCGGTTTTAACTTGTATCCAAATTAAAATTCAAGATCTGCAGAGTCCGCCCAAATAAGGAACCCTATATATATACTTTAGAGGGAGATTGAAAATAGTGAATGAACAATCAATTTTGCTGCAACTTACTCGAGTTATGCATAGTTTTTATGGTTTCTGTGATTCTGAATCCTATAAGCCTATTCCAAGCAGTCAACAGATAATAAGTTATCAGTTAAAATTAATGGAAATATTGAACAACATTAGTAGTTGTAAAAAAACAGTAGTTAAAAAACAAAATCGAAACTTCGATTTTAACTTGGTATCAATATTAAAATTCAAGATCTGCAGAGTCCGCCCAAATAAGGAACCCTATAATATATATACTTTAGAGGGAGTTGAAAATAGTGAATGAACAATCAATTTTGCTGCAACTTAGTCGAGTTATGCATAGTTTTTATGGTTTCTGTGATTCTGAATCCTATAAGCCCATTCCAAGCAGTCAACAGATAATAAGTTATCAGATAATAGTTGAAAGATTATATTTCCAGTACAACCTAAGCGAAACTATCGAAGATTCATAGAAACTTTTTTACTTTCACTTACCTATATATGAAATATATAGTAAGTGGAAGTATTGCGATCGTGAAAAATTTCGACTTCCGGTTTTCAACGGAAATACACGTTTTGGGACCCCCTGAGTCGAAATAACCAAGTCCCGCGAAATGGTCTGTGTGTGTGTGTGTGTGTGTGTGTGTGTGTGTGTGTGTGTCTGTGTGTCTGTGTGTGAACAGACTAGCTCAAAAACTATAAACCGTGGGAACCTGAAATTGCGTATTTAGTGTAGGTATATGCCCGCGATGTGACAGCAAAAATTTCATCAAAATTGCTCAAAGGGAGGGGGTACTTTATTTAATAACTTTTTACGTTTTTTTCGATTTTCTCAAAAACGGCTCTAACGATTTTGATTAAACTGAGTATTTGATCTATTTATATGCCCGAGATATGACTGTAAAAATTTCATCAAAATTGATCAACCGGAGGGGGGACTTTACTTAATAAATTTTGTATCATTTTCACATGTTTTTTTTATTTACTCAAAAACGGTTTAAACGATTTTGATCAAACTTGGTATTTGATGTATTTATATGCCAAAGATGTGATAACCAACATTTCATCACAATTGATCAACCGGAGGGGGGACTTTACTTAATAAATTTTGTATCATTTTCACGTGTTTTTTTTATTTACTCAAAAACGGTTTTAACGATTTTGATCAAACTTGGTATTTTATGTATTTATATGCCCGAGATATGGCTGTAAAAATTTCATTAAAATTGATCTACGGGAGGGGGGACTTTACTTAATAAATTTTGTATCATTTTCACGGGTTTTTTTTTATTTACTCAAAAACGGCTTTAAGGATTAACAAAAATAAGATATGAATGTAGAAAAATGTGTGACTTTGGGAAATGATATTTATCAAAACACGTCAATTTCTAATCTAATTAAGTTGGTAAGTGAAAGTTGTGTGTTGCGCGCACGCACCAGATTTTTTAAAATACCTTTCTTCCATTTCAACCTCCCTTAGGTTATCCCCCCGGAATTTGGACGGACTCTGCAGATCTCGAATCTTACTGCTATCACAAAGTGAAAACCAAAATTTCATGAAGTCACAATTTTTTCACCATATTTCTTTTTATCTTGAACCATGAGGGGTGATAAAATCTTATTGAAAAAAATGGTGTAATTGGAGTTAGTCATTTTGTCGACTGGAATCCTCATCATACATAGTAATATAAACAACTTCTTTTTCATAATAAGAACAACAATAAGAACACTTCAAACTTTTTATTTTCGATTTATATTTAGTCAATTTATCTCTTTTTTTACTTTCACTTACCTATATATGAAATATATAGTAAGTGGAAGTATTGCGATCGTGAAAAATTTCGACTTCCGGTTTTTAACGGAAATACACGTTTTGGGGTCCCCTGAGTCCAAATAACCAAGTCTCGCGAAATGGTCTGTGTGTGTGTGTGTCTGTGTGTGTGTGTGTGTGTGTGTGTGTGTGTGTGTGTGTGTGTGTGTGTGTGTGTGTGTGTGTGTGTGTGTGTGTGTGTGTGTGTGTGTGTGTGAACAGACTAGCTCAAAAACTATAAACCGTGCGAACCTGAAATTGGGTATTTTGTGTCTGTATATGCCCGCGATGTGACAGCAAAAATTTCATCAAAGTTGTTCAAAGGGAGGGGGTACTTTATTTAATAACTTTTTACGTTTTTTTCGATTTTCTCCAAAACGGCTCTAACGATTTTGATTAAACTGAGTATTTGATCTATTAATATGCCCGAGATATGACTGTAAAAATTTCATCAAAATTGATCAACCGGAGGGGGGACTTTACTGAATAAATTTTGTATCATTTTTACGTGTTTTTTTTTATTTCCTCAAAAACGGTTTCACCGATTTTGATCAAACTGGGTATTTAATGTATGTATATGCCAAAGATGTGACACCCAACATTTCATCAAAATTGGTCAAACGGAGGGGGGACTTTACTGAATAAATTTTGTATCATTTTCACGAGTTTTTCTTTATTTACTCAAAAACGGTTTTAAGGATTTTGATCAAACTGGGTATTTGATGTATGTATATGCCAAAGATGTGACACCCAACATTTCATCAAAATTGGTCAAACGGAGGGAGCACTTTATTTCATAATTTTTTTTCCAATTTTTCCTTTTTTTTCGATGATCTCAAAAACGGCTTTAATGATTTTTATCAAATTCGTCGAGTTTAATGAAAATTAGGTGTTCTTTAATATCAGGTAAGCTTTATCATTATTAAAATGTTCTGAGGGGGCTTAAATGGGGTAGGGGCCTTTTTTGTTTCCTACAATGTACCTTTGTTTTTGTTTATATGGAGAAATTAACTGTCTCTCGTCACGCCTAAAAATGAGAAATGGCTAAATATGAGCTATGATAAAAATAAAGAAAACATATAGAGGAGAAAAAAAGAAAAATATTAATAATAAAAAGTCAACTCATAAAACTTTTTGAGCCCACGCATGCAGAGAACGCCTTTAATGACAGACCATTGTTCATGATTAAAGCCTTTCTGTTCATTTGAGAAGTGGCAATTAACAAAACGCATTAATTTCTAATCTAAGTAAGTTGGTAAGTGAAAGTTGTGTGTTGCCAGCACGCACCAGATTTTTTTATGTCTGTTTTTATTCGCTCACTGTACAACTAAAACATGTTCAGTCATATTGCATTAAATTTACTTAAGTATATGTTATATATTGATTAAATTTAATGTGTTAATCAATTAACCTTCTTATGAGAAAATTAATTTTTTAAGGTATCCAGGCGGTTTTCTAATTGATTGCAGAGATGTAAAATCATTATCTTATTTTGAACGCAAAGGTTATTTTCGCTTGATGTTTTAGTAATTTAAAAAGAACAGCTGTAAAATTTGTAACCTTCACAATCTGAACGGAATAAATGAACAATAAACATTGAGTGAAACGCACCCTAGCGCTCCCTGGTAGTCTGCAGCTCGAACTAAATTTTTTATTCATAAACTCGTACGTCATTCTCAGGTAGGCTAATTACATGCTGCGTGAGGCTTAAAATTCCATGGCGGAGGCCCCTCAACTCCTAGCACATTACGATGAGCTGCACCACAGCGAAAATAAAATAACTTATCAACTCATTGCACCTTCAAATACCACAGGTAGTATAAGGTAATAAGGTAAATCAGCATCGTTCCATTAGTATTAATGGTTCGAATTTCGCATTTTAATACTGTTTTCTGTTTTAGAGGGATCAGAAAAAAAAAAAAAAAAAAAAAAAATTAAAATTCCAGTCCTTTTCTCTTCAATTTTACACCCTTAAGAGAAAAACGGAAACCTTCTTCTCCGTTAGGGGTTGTATAGCAACACGCTGACATAACTTTATTAAACATACGTTCAGTGGCTTTTGAGCCTTATCGGCACGCACATTGTACACTTTGCTTTATGATATATATTGATTAAATTACTTAAATGGTCAATACAGACGTTAAAATTACAAAAAATATTTTTTTTCAACTAGCTTGCAATAGTAGGAACTCATTATATGTATAGGTCACACAATAACATATAATTTCATATACAGTACCGGTCAAAAGTTTAGACTCACTTGAATATAAATCACAATCTTCAAGTTTAAAAAAATAATTGTAACTCAAGAGATAAAATTTCAAAAATTATATGATTGTTTCGAATAAAATTTACATAAATAAAGATGAAATTCTGTTTGTTTGTTTTTTTGTTTGTTCTTTATAGACATTCATACTGTGTGTCCTAATTTCTCCAAACTTCGCTTAGTGGTTCTTCCATACCAGGTGCGAACACCTGTCCATATTAAAATTCCATAACTTCAGCTTATCTCTGGGTATATTCTTTATTGTTATAAAAATCGTTATCATCTCGCTTTACATTAGATTTTTACGAAATGAACCGTTGGAGTCGAAAAAAATCTCATTTCTTGACGAACTTTTGTTGACCCATGGCTTTTCTCATTGTTTTCCAAGTTCCCTGGGTGAAACCGGGATATACAGCTAATTATAAATAAATTAAAAATAAAATTATAGTTGTTATGTTGAAAAATAAATAAAATGCTGTTATTTATTTATTTTGCAAAATCTAAGGGTGAGTCTGAACTTTTGACTGGTACTGTACCATTGTTATTTTTTGACAGAACAGTGTTCCGTCATGTGTTGATTTTTTTTAAACTAGTTTGCCTTAGTTTGAACACTGTTCAGTCAAAAAATAACTCTGATATATCCTTATATATATAAAAATCTCGTGTCCCGATGTTTGTCTCTCTATTTCTCAGAAACTACTCAACCGATTTTAATGAAATTTGGCTCAATGTATATAGTTTTGGCCAACTTAACGGACCGGATAGTTTTTAACTTGATTAGTGATCAAAATAATTCTTATATAGCGAATTATTGCAAATACAGTAGGTCGTGTTTCGATTTATTAACATGGCGTCATATTTCGATTTCACAATGTTTTTATTTATAAGCATGCTATTGTAATACAGGTTATCAATATTATAATTTTGTATTGTATTATGTGAATGCAGTTATTTGTTCCTATATTATTATTTATTTATTAGTAATACAAATCTTTGTATTTATTGTTAATTTTCATTAAAGAATAAATAAAACTAGAAAAGGTTACAATAAATTCTCAAAAGTGTAGGTACTTTTTCTTCATTTTCCTTTATTATTTGTATTTAAATTAAATTACTAGCTAAGCGCTGAAACGCTTTGCTGTGGCCCACCCTGATATCAACTTTTAGTAAAGTAAATACATTTAAATTAGGCTATTATTTGAAATAATACTCTATAAATGTTGTAACAGCACCTACTGTCATAGGTGTAACCTAATAGAAACCTGCCTTGGGGAGTCAGTGTTGCCAAAAATTAGTAAGCTGGCTACACTGCGGGTAACCAGTCGTAAAAACTTCCTCACAAAAAGAGTGTGTTTTGATAAGGTGTTGTGGGATACTTTGTGATTTACTAAAGAACTGCATAATTAAGACTTAAATATTATATTTTCAGTTGATTTATTTAACAGAAGTTTCTTTATTTTCATTATTCGTTTTGTAATTATTATTTAAATACCGTGTTTTTTTATTATACCAAACCTTTTTATCATTTTTATCCCGAGATTAAAAATGTAAAATTTAAAAAATGTCAGTGAAGATTTGTAATTCCTCCTTTATCAACAATAATTTAAAGTTAAGAAAAATTTAATCCCAATCGAATAGAGGCTGTTACTTCCTGTTCAGCAGAGTTGTAATTATCTTTAAATGTAAAATTTAAGAAATGTTAGCGAAGATTTTAATCCTTTCTTTAATTTAAAGTAGGCTATTATTGGGAATGATATTTCGTTGTTAATTTCACCAGAATACAATTTTTTACTTATCTTTAAATGATTGTTGATTAAGAAAGGGTTACAAATCGCAGCATTTTTTAAATTTTACATTTAATGATTATTACACCTCTACTGAACAGGAATAATTGTTATTTGGGTAACCTAAAGTATCAGATTTATCCACCATAAATATGAGAGTACTTCTGCAAAATAATCCATCGGCAGATATATTTTTAAACAATTGCTCTATATTGGAAACGGTGAAATAGAGCTGCATCGAAATTCAACATTTATCAAATTACCAGAAAATTTCTGAACTGTTGTAGAGACGAAAAATGAACTGTCTACGAAATATGAAGTGTCTTTCCTGATATTTTGAACAATTATTTGGACTATAATTGGCTGGGTAGTCGTGCTATTTTGGCAGAAAAAAATGTTGATTTCGATGAAATAAACTTCCATAATCAATTGACAATGTTCTAGATATAAACGAAGCCGTAAATTTCCCATCTGAATTTTTTAATTCCCTGGATATACACCCAAACAATCTCCAGTTAAAGATTGGCTCACCGATCATTCTTCTTCGTAACTTAAATCCACCTCAATTGTGCAACGGTACACGTTGGTCATTAAAAGGATCACAGGAAATGTTATTGAAGGAAAAATGTTGCCTGGAAGGTTTACAGGAGATATCGCCCTATTGCCACCCATTCCCCTGGAACCGACAGAATTTTCAATAAAATTTAAAAGGCTTCAATATCCTATTCGTTTGACTTTTGCCATGACCATAAACAAATCCCAAGGGCAAACAATGTCCACTTGGACTTTGATAACCCGTGTTTTTCCCTTGGGCAATGGCATAACTCACGTGGGAAATGGGTATCGCCTGCTCACGTGTGTGGAAACCATCAAATCTTAACATTTTGAACAAATTAGTACTTGAATAAATAAAAATTCTTAATTGTGTTATGTAAAAACCTCTTTAAGAAGAGATTTATTATCACTCAAATATATTGCTAAATTAAAAGCTTCAACACACCACAACTTTAACTTTCTTATATTCTTTACCAAATACTTTTAAATGGTGTAATGCTCTATTCTCAATCACGTTGGATTTTGATTAGCTGAAAGGTTTTCATCTTTATCAATGAATATTGGTATTACTGTATTTGTTTAAAAATATTAGGATATAACTACTGAGCCACAGCAACGCGTGGCCGGGTCTGCTAGTGAAATTATATGTTATTGTGTGACGTATACATATAATGTTTTCCTACTATTGCAAGCTAGTTGAAAAAAATTATTTTTTGTAATTTTTATGACTGTATTGACCATTTAAGTAATTTAATCAATATATATTAAAAAGCAAAGAGTACAATATGCGTGCCGATAAGGCTCAAAAACCGCTCAACGTATGTTTAATAAAGTTATGTCAGCGTGTTGCTACACAACCACTAACGGAGAAGAAGGTTTCCGTTTTTCTCTTAAGGGTGTAAAATTGAAGAGAAAAGGACTGGAATTTTAAGCCTCACGCACCATGTAATTAGCCTACCTGAGAATGACGTACGAGTTTATGAATAAAAAATTTAGTTCGAGCTGCAGACTACCAGGAAGCGCTAGGGTGCGTTTCACTCAATGTTTATTGTTCATTTATTCCGTTCAGATTGTGAAGGTTACAAATTTTACAGCTGTTCTTTTTAAATTACTAAAACATCAAGCGAAAATAACCTTTTTGCGTTCAAAATAAGATAATGATTTTACATCTCTGCAATCAATTAGAAAACCGCCTGGATACCTTAAAAAATTAATTTTTTCATAAGAAGGTTAATTGATTAACACATTAAATTTAATCAATATATAACATATACTTAAGTAAATTTAATGCAATATGACTGAACATGTTTTAGTTATACAGTGAGCGAATAAAAACAGACATAAAAAAAAAGAGATAAATTGACTAAATATAAATCGAAAATAAAAAGTTTGAAGTGTTCTTATTGTTGTTCTTATTATGAAAAAGAAGTTGTTTATATTACTATGTATGATGAGGATTCCAGTCGACAAAATGACTAACTCCAATTACACCATTTTTTTCAATAAGATTTTATCACCCCTCATGGTTCAAGATAAAAAGAAATATGGTGAAAAAATTGTGACTTCATGAAATTTTGGTTTTCACTTTGTGATAGCAGTAAGATTCGAGATCTGCAGAGTCCGTCCAAATTCCGGGGGGATAACCTAAGGGAGGTTGAAATGGAAGAAAGGTATTTTAAAAAAAGTTTCTATGAATCTTCGATAGTTTCGATAGTTTCGCTTAGGTTGTACTGGAAATATAATTTTTCAACTGTTATCTGATAACTTATTATCTGTTGACTGCTTGGAATGGGCTTATAGGATTCAGAATCACAGAAACCATAAAAACTATGCATAACTCGACTAAGTTGCAGCAAAATTGATTGTTCATTCACTATTTTCAACTCCCTCTAAAGTATATATATTATAGGGTTCCTTATTTGGGCGGACTCTGCAGATCTTGAATTTTAATATTGATACCAAGTTAAAATCGAAGTTTCGATTTTGTTTTTTAACTACTGTTTTTTTACAACTACTAATGTTGTTCAATATTTCCATTAATTTTTAAGTTTTTCTGTTATCAAAGCTCCCACACAACTACCGGAGCGAAGCCGGGCACCTTAGCTAGTTATATATAAAACAACATTTTTATCAAATAAAAATCAAATTAAATCATTGCCAAAAGATATCCAGGAGAATAAGTGGAAAAATTAATAACAAAAGTCTATCTACGAAAACAGATGTACATATTGGATGCTAAACAAATACAAATATGCAATTATTATATAGATACATGCACCACTTTATAGTAGGTACAAAAAACATATTAAAATTACATTAATATAGTTGAAGTAATATTTAAATAGTATATTCTTTAATATCCTTTCATAGATTTAATATGGAATTACTATAGTAAAAAAAAAGCAAGTAACTAGTTGTATAAAAGATTAAAACAGTTCAAATAACCCAAAAATATGATAACAAAACTGATTCTTCTATTGACGTACGAGATACGCTAAATGTAATTAATTACTGGCTTCATTCCAATTGTGATTATAAAATAAAACACTTTTATCAATTAAAAGAAAATGCAGGAGAATAAGTGGAAACATTAAAACAAAAGCCTATCTTCGAAAAAAGAGATACATAGAAGATACTAAATATATACAAAAATAAATTATTATAAAGATACGTACACCACTTTATAGTACAAAGAAATATATAAAAATGACATTAATACGGTTGAAGTAATATGTGATTAGTATATGCTTTTATATCCTTTCTGCAATTAATTTAATATTTTATTTTATTTTAAAATATGCTGTTATTCGAAAAATTCTGATTGTTCCCTATTTGTTATCTTTTTATTTATTTTAATTCTTTATATTTAGCTCTGATGTGGACCTGAAACTTGTATTGAATCTTATGATACAATTTTATGTAATGTTCCATTTAAAAGTAATCATTTAAGACCGCACCTTCAACCATTTCAAATTCATTGCTAATTGTTTTGAGCTATTTTAAATTTTTCATAGTAAAATAATGAATAACACCTAAATAACTGACAGTATTTATATAATTAAAATATAAAAAATATAAAAAATAATATAGATGATAATCCATAAATACGTAAGGAGTAGATGACCCAAGGAAGTTTAAACAAATAATACAGTAGGGAGAGAATTATGTTTAGTCAAAATATCTAGGCACTAAAAAATCCTTGGCTTTGGAGAGGAAATACGATTATACTACTATACGAAAATAAAGGCTTTGTGTTTATTGAAATACAGTCCGGAGAAAATTTCTCTCATTACATTAATGATTTCGAAAGATTCGCTTCCGTGTTTTTTTTAGAAATGAGTACCATCCGTATTGTTGGTAATACTTAAAAGAAACGTAAAATATTTGTCGTTGAGTGGGGATAAAAATAAAGCAGGACCTGGGAGCGATCGAAGATAAACTCGGCGCCCGCCCACAATACAGTTCCCTACCAGGACAAGTTGACACAAGAGAGCACGGCAGCTTATACGCTTCAATTGTCACTGTATCTTATTATGGGAACAAAGTTACTTGAAAATATCACCTCCGTTACTAGAAATAGCTGCTATATAAAATTATAAATAGAAAGGTTAAAAAAAGTATACAACCCTCGTTTTGTGATAACGAAATCCTTAACTTGCCTGTTTTTATCGTTTGCGAAGAAAGTATCTGGAACCCATATCTTCTCGGCGAAGTCCCCGGACAGCGTGAGGACTTCGTCGTTGTGGCTGAAAGTGAGTCTCTCGTCCTTCCAGTACTGATTCAGGTACATCGTTATCGTATAGTCCTGCAAAGTAAATATTAATTAAATGCACTCATTACTCAGCAAAGTTTACAATAAAGGTAATAAAGGTATTAAATAACATTAATGTTTGCTCAAAAGATTGTTACTGAAACTACATCCAACGTTTTTTTATAAATCCAAGATGTGACTTGATATGTTTCGGTAGACTTAAGTAATCTTGCTATGATATAACTTGTATGGTAAAGATATCTACTAAAGTCTGTGCATGAATTTTCCTAACCCTCCCCCCCGTGCATTGAGGGCAAAAATATTATAAAACTATAACTACATAGAAACATTTTAATTTAGAATAGCTATGTTATGAAAGAAGCGGGGTAGCTTATTGATAAGGCATTGAGCTGCTGTGTTCCAGATCCCGAATCCGAACCTGGCTTGGCAGGATATCTTTAACATTCTATAGTATGTATCTATAACCTTTTAAGGAATTTTCCATTACCATTCATTTCAAAGCGTGTAATGAATGAGTGGAGGCTCAAGTTATGTTTCTGTTTGTTATGGGTGAACTAATAATCTTTTTTTTTAAGATTACCTGTACCTAACTAGCATTTAAAAATAAAATAACTGCTTGGCCATTAGTTTTGAAAAATAATGTTCTTAATTTTATTTCCATTGGTGGTAAACCAATGAAACAAGCCGTACATATCGCTAAATACCGTAAATAAACATACCGTCCATTGTAAAGCAAATCTAAATAAACAGATGTATTAAAGATATTCCATGTTAAAAATGTTGGTGTGACCTGTTTGCCCGGTAAATAATAATATTAGGCATATTATGAAAACCAACAGAGTATTTTATAACAACCCTGAGGAAGGGGAAAAGCGGTGGGAGGTGTCGGATTTAGGCCCGACTACTCCTCTAAGAGGTTACCACTTTTATGCTCCCTTTTATTCACCTCTCTATCCGATCCCTCCCCTCAAACTTATTTCTTCCTAACTTCACCTCTAGGTTCAACTTGTCTCTTTTAGATCATTAAAATTCATCTGCATCTTTCGGTGAAAATAGGAATAGAAACCAGTGAGGAATTTAAATTAATGATGATGACGATGATTAATTTTGTAACACCAGATTTAAATTACAGTAACTCGAAGATAATGAATTCATTTTTGGAGTAAGATCCAAATGCATTTATAACGAATCAGACAAAGGGACATTTTAACCATTTAGTTTATCTTTACTATCAATGTTGTACAACTGTCCAAAGTAAATATTGGCCGAGAGGTTTAACGCGTTGGCTCTGAAAACCTATGATACCCTGAAGTTCGTGAGTTGGAATTCCGGGGGTAGTTCAACAAATCGGCATTGATGACACACACTCATCCCTGGCTGGAGGAAAGCTTCGTACAGCCGGAAATGCAAAATATAAGAGAAAGAAAAAAAAAAAAAAACTGTTTTCCATTTTACCACACTATTAAGTTTCTGAATTTTAAATTATTCAATAGCAAAATCTAAAGCAAAGATATTCTTTAGAAAGGACCCAAAAGTGATTTGATCTAGTAACTATTACCAAATGAAGATTAAAAAATATTAAATTTAAGCACAAAACGGGAGAAAGAGGAAAAAGATTTTTTTTTCTTTTCACCACACTGTAAAGTTTCTGTATTTCAAATTATTCAAATGCAAGATCTAAAGCAAGGATCGTCTTTAGAAAAGGCCCAAAAGTGATTTTATCTAGTAACTATTACTAAATGAAGATTAGAAAATAATGAATTAACGAACATTCGTGGTACCAGACAGGGATTTTGGCAAAATTTTGTTTACACTATTTCAGCATCTAATAAATTTGAGGTAATTCATCACTTTTCAACTTTCAACATTATGCTTGTATTGAACTTCATGGTATTTTGCGTCTTTTTAAATTAAAGGAATAATTACATATATATACATTAAGTTTATTCTTGTCATCGATACTCTTAAATGACATGCATATATATTTTTCGTTAAAATTAATTTTTATCGACTTTGAAAATCAGAGAGAAACTGAATACATGCCAACACCTACTTACTTAAACCAATTCGCGAATTAAATTAAATAAAAAAATCTCAATTCTTCAGATTTTTGGTTCAACAAATGAGACCCATTTACAAAAATTACAAATTGTTTAATTCAAAATTGACTTATAACAACCACCTATCGACCTAGACATACCTAATTAACTCTTCATTCACACTTTCATGTTACATTTACGGACATAACGGCTAACATGGCCGTTAGAAGACGACTGAAAAGTTGGAAGAGTGACTTAATCTTCTTAGTTAAGAACTTTTTTATAAATGAAAAAAAGAAAGAAGCTGTTTGAAGTTTGATTCTATCGCGTATAAATTCAATTATTCGCAAGTTTTGGATATGGGCCAAAGGTAAAATAATATAGAAACTTGGACCCGTTAAAAACAAAAGAGAGAGTAATTTGACTTTCACGAATGATAACTCATTAGATTAATTACTGTTTCTTGGGGTATCCATGACCACTAAATAGATATGATACTTCTATCTTATGCCTTGTTAATTTTCTCAGAGGTATTATAAATGTAATAGATTTTTTTTTATGATCTGTAAATATAGTGAGAAGAAAAGGAAGTAATCTGTCGTTAAACATGCAGTTATATTACCGGTTTCAGGAGTAGCAGAACGGCTCAGTCCAGAAAATAAAATAATGAGTAGATCATTTATTTTTCTTTCCAAATAATTTGGATATCAGATATATCAGTGTTTTTTTTTTAATTTGTATTATGACTCTCAATTCTCTTATTTTTAAATTTATCAACACCCCTATGCCATTATTTTGTTGTACTCACAGAAACATAAGCGTCATGCCAGATTTTTTTTTATAATTAAGAAGAAAGAAGTTTGCTGATCGATAAGTTGGACCTAAGTCCCGGCACTAGAGCCGAAGTAGGTTTGCGTTTTTTTTAGCCGCCTACTTAACCTAGCTGCTGGGATTAGCTTGTCTCAGATAGTTTTTCACTGCCCTTGGACAATGAACTTTCTTTTTTTGAATTCAATAATTACGGATATGTGTAATTACTGTCGAGTTAAGAATAATTAAATTGTAACTACTTTTTGGGTCTTGATTATTAATATTTTGTTGGTGGACGGGTGGTTCCCCTGTGGTGTTGCACAGGATTAAAGGCAGGTGTGGTCTAGCTTAGGATTAAAAGCAGTAAAAATCCTTAGCTATGCAATCTTTCGGATGGGATATAAAATGGAAGTTCAGATCCTGCGCCATGTACCCATTTAAGATACCTATCCTAATAATACTAGGACTCCCACTAGTAGTGTTAAAAAAAATATACATATAAAAAAACAACAACAATATTTTTTTGGATTTAACTAACTGATATTACACAGAGTTACTGACTACATTGCTGGAGCACTAGAGCAAAAACAATACGCAACTGGTGTATTTCTGGACGTCGCCCAAGCATTTGATAAAGTCTGGCACCAGGGGCTTCTCTTCAAACTTAAAACCCTACTACCCCACACATACTACATTCTACTCCAATCCTACCTCTCCGACAGATTCTTCTCTATCCGGCAGGGGTCAGAGATTTCTTCAATCCGACCAATCTTAGCAGGAGTTCCACAGGGATCAATACAGGCGCCGTTACTTTACATCATATACTCACAATATACCTACCAACTCTAAAATTTTGACTGCAACTTACGCTGATGATACAGCAATTTTATCAAGACATCATAACCCTAGACTTGCCTCATTGAATATACAGAACCACTTATTTCAATTACAAAAATGGTACTCACTCTGGAAAATGAAATTAAATCACAACACATAACTTTCACACTCAGACGAGATACTTGCCCCCCAGTTTTCATCGGCGACGACCAAATTCCACAGACAGTAACTGTAAGTTCCCTTGGACTTCTGTTCGACAGAAGGATGACTTGGGGACCACATGTCAAAATGAAAAAAAAAAAAAAAAACACTGAACATATGTTTAAAAATACTTCACTCACTTTTTTCTAAATCTTCTAAATTGAAAATCAGACAAAAACTGAATACATACACCTACTTACTTAAACCCATTTGGACATACGCCTCACAGATTTTTGGCTCAGCTAAAAAGACGCACTTACGTAAATTGCAAACTTTCCAATCAAAAATTTTGAGAATAATTACGGACGCTCCCAGATACGTAAGTAACCAAACTCTACATACAGACTTAAACAACCGACTATCCAACAACACATACGAAGGCTTTACTCACGCATTTTTGTTAAATTGGAAGGACGCAACAACAGATTGATTAACCGCATGGCCACGGCTGACATGCCTGCTAGAAGGCGGCTAAAAAGAAGCTGGATGAGAGACCTCCTCACCTGAATTAGTGTCAGCCCGGTAAGAGGTGCTGCTGAGCACCTTCCTTCCCTCATGTCTTAATGCCACACGTTTTAATGCGTTGCTGCTGACCACGAATTCGCTTATTGTTGCCGATCGCTGACAAGTGCGAATCAATGTATGAAGAAAAAAAAAATTAACTGATATGGTGCTTGTGAATCATAAAAGTTCAATTTATTTTCTTCTTCAAAATTAGTTGAGTTAGTAGTTAATCGAGGTTTTAGGACTCATTTATTACTTAATTTCAAGAAGAATTTAAACCATATAGGGCTAGTTTCAAGAAGAACCAATGAGCGCAGCGGAACGGGCCGCTTATCCGAGCGAAGTCGTAACTACCCAAGCGGCAGCTATGGACTGCAACGAGGAAAGTGAGGCCGTCAATGCGAGAAGTGCCTGGGAGTTAGTAACGGGCCGAAAAAGGTACATTGCTTCTGACTGGGATCCTAGGAAGAGAAGAGGACCGAATTTCATGTACCTTTAAATAATAGTTTTCAATTACTATCAAATACAAGTGAAGAATCATCATCAAATTCTAACGCACCAAGCCAAGCAAAATCAAATAATCCTTCGCCACTAAAACCACCTCCAATATATATTAGTAAAGTAGTAAATTATGGGGCTTTAGTCTCCTACCTACATGCTAATTCTAGCCCAAATTCTTTTACACTAAAAAGCACATCAAAGAGAGTAACTGTTTATCCCCACACCCCAACCGATTACAGATTATTTAAAACAAAACTAGGAATTGATTTTTAAAAATCAATTCTGTATCGCGAAGGTGAAACCCCCCAGGATGAATTGAAATTGAATTATAAAGTATGGATTCAAATGTCATGATAAATACTTCTAATTATTTATCAACATCAATGAAAATGTCCGAATAAAAAATGGTCATGTATGCCTCTAAGATACAGAAATTGAAATGCATCTGTTAGGTGCAGAATTATACCATTTTGCAAGACAGGTATGTGTTAATAGTCGAGATCCCATAGAGTGAGTGCCTTGGATGTGGATTAATAAAAACTTTTAATATAGTTTTACTATAGCCCTCCATCTTGATTAATTTTGGGGCTTAATGAGTTCTAGAAATATAGGGTTATTTGTTTAAAAATTTGCTCAATTATTTAGTATTACAACCTACAGGCCTCGAGACACCAAAAGGTGTCTTCTTTGTGCTAAAATATACATGGTTAGTTAAAATAACTTGTAGGCTCAAGAGCAGAAGGAATGTCACTGCGTAATGTTCTCCACCACTCGTTAAGTTTTGTCTTAGCGAATTCATCGACTGTCAATCTTTCTGAAAGTTGTTAATGAAAAAAAAATAACGATGATTTAAACTGGCAATTTTTATAAAATAATTTATTGTATGTAATAAACTTTAAGTAATAAAAATTTCAGATACATTTTGACAAGTTGCTTTGAAATTCATCGAGGTTTAGTATTCAAACAGGTGTGCTGTATTTTAGATGGCACGCAAATGGTACGGACTCGCAATGGTGTTCGGCCATCTCTTTGTTAGCTTTATATAATGCCAGAAGATAGAGAAATATGATAGAATGAGAAATAGTTTCTTCTACATGAAAGAGAAAAGTTACCACCCTTGAAGCAAAGAACGACACCTTCAGGGTATTTATCAATTATAATGCATTTCTTTGAGTGCTTAGATTTTAAGAGGATTAGAAAAAATTCCGTGGCTACGCAACATTCGAGGTAAATTTAAAAGAGATGATCTCACTGGAAAGGCAGATTAACGGCTTTACCAGATTGATGACATTAGAGTGCAAAGTTGTCAATATGGATAATGTCAATTAATCAACGAGAAAACAATATATAAATGCAGCGTAGATGGTAAGATAATATTCGGATTTGTGTTTTAAAGGAATTAAGATCAAGCAAGGATAATTGATATAACCTTCTTTTTAGGTATAATGTTATTTTTAGTGTTAATAAAATATTTTTAATTTGAACAGCGGACAAAGGGATTCGTTACGGTTCCATTGCTTTTTAGCACATACATCTTCGATTTTATTTTTTTAAATAAATAAACAAAAGAAAGTCTAAAACTTCAAAACAATCCGTTTTAATCATCCTTTGTTTAGTTTGGTATCACCTGTCGATTGTTGGAAATTACACAGAATCATTTTTCTCTCTAAAAATCGGTCTCTCATCGACTATATTGCAAATGGAAAGATTGTAATTATTATCACAAATACTTCTGACAGGCAAAGCATTACAAATAAGTGATACAAGGACATGATTCAGTGAAGAGGGAGGTTTGGCGATGGCCAGGGCGCGAGCCTTCCTTCCTTTCCTACCAATTGAACCAATTTCCTACCAATTGAAAGAGCTCCGCACTAGAAATCTCGATTATTTCGGGTTCGAGTCCCGGTAATGGTCAATCTTTTCTCAATAAATAAAAGTAAATAAATAAATAAAAGTAATAAAAAAATTACTATGATTTTGGAAAAGTAAACCGATTATTTGTAATCATTTAGTTGAATTAATTATTAATATCAAATATTTTGTACGAATTAGTTGCAATATGAACTTAAAGTGTTTTTGAAAAAAAATATCAAAGTCAAAAAGTAAAAATAATGAATTAAAAAAAATAATCCTTATAACTTTTTCTTTTTTCATAATTAGGGTAAAGGTTTTCTTCTGAAATGTAATGATTACCTCTGAGAGCTTCGGCATATCTTATAACATTTGGTAATAAAAATATGCACTGTCGGCGGAGGGGAGACCAAAGGAAGGTATAGGAAGATTGATTCTATAACACCTACAAGAAGATGACAAGATACTGGGTGTGCAAAAGTTAAGTGGTCCTGGAATGAGGATGATGGTATAGTTCTTCATTATATTGCAGATTGGTTAAAGAGAATAAGATAAAGACTCTGAAACTTTTTTTTTAAAATATTTGGAAAACTTTTATGTAACTATCTGTGCAACGTTATAAACATTAAATCGACATACTTTCACCACACAATGAGACATTAGAAGTACTCAACGAGTTTTTGGTTATGACTTCTTTCTATTATTTCTGGATCAAACGAATATTACCATTTATTACATCACACGCTTCATAATCATCTCAACCTTCTCTCTTCTTCAATCTGACTGCACATTGTATCAGGTCCTTTAAGCGGCTCACTAATCATTAAATAACGTTGTTCAAAGATCTTGATTAAGTACCGAACTCTAAAGTGCTGATTTAATCAAGGAACAGATTTCCATAGCCTCTGTTACTAACAAGGGCTCCTTTAAAGCAGGTGGAGTGGAACGAATTAGTAGCTTCTCCAACTTTCAACTGAAAACCTTGTTACAATTGATTTTATAATTACACCCTCCCCTACCCTTCTAGGAAAACGAAAATTTTATCCAAAGACAGTTATGAGGAAATGAACAGAAAAAGAAAAAAAGGAATGTTCACGATCCAATGAACGGGCTCAAGAAAAACCGAACGACGAAACTCTAGGATATTGATGCTTGTAATTAAATAGGGGTGGAGCAATCCCATCTTGCCAGATATTAATTCATTACAATAATCGAGCCATTTTTTATTTTTTTTTACTATTACAATTACTAAACAGTGATTTTTCCTATTGGAGTTGTACCTAGTGTAACCTATAAAAAAACTCCATTTCATTTATTTGTATGAATGTTAAATAAACCCATCTTCATTTTCAAAAATTGCTTTTATTTTCTACAGTGGTGGACGTTTCTGAAATTATGTCCATAGTCAAAAAGTCAGAAACGTCCCCTGCACTGTAGAAAATAAAAGTAATTTTTGAGACTAAAGATGGTTTTATGTAACATTGAAACAAATAAATAAAAAGGAGTCTACCATGATAATATTCCGTTTCATTAAATCATATGGTCCGCAGTGAACATCTACAGTAAGCAGTGACATCTAAAAGCAAATAAGCTCTACCAAAAAGTAACCATTAATATTTATAACAATTAACTTCTGCAGTAAGTATTTAATTCTCAATTTTGGTCCTAAGTCATTTTTCTTGACGATGAATATTTCTAGGTCAATGACGATGTACGATTGTGAGAAAAATGTGTCTGCCTTTTTCAGGAACTCTGAATTCTGCCGTAGGAAAAAGAATGGTGAAAAAGACATGAAATGTGTAGGTATTTATTTTAAGTCCTGTATTCAAAGGAGCTGTTTTGAAAATGGGAAAGCGAAAGGACATTGTTTAAAGTCAATGTTAGCTACATGTTAAATCATTGCTTTTCTATTCTTAGGTAATACATTAATATTTGAAAAGAGATTAATATATTCTTTTTTACGTTAGATTAGGTTAAAATATTTATAAAATAATCATTTAGGATCATTTAAGACCACCTTTGGAAAGTGCTATGAATAATATTTCGGGGACATTATAGATATTTTGAAATAAAATTAAAAAAGTAATCTTGAATTTGAAATATCATTAAATTATCCGACATATATCAATAATAAATTAACCTACTATGATTCAATATCAAAATTTAAAAAAAAAAAAACACATTTTCTTCACAACTCTTTAGCTTACCATAGTTTAACAAAACAAATAAGAAGTGATAAATGAAAATGATAATTTAATGATAATGATCATTTAATTATTATTAAATATTTTTTAAAAATTCTATTATGGGATCTGATTTTACAAAAATAGGTAAGCGATAGGTTTCTCCACACTTTCCTATTCTTCAGTACTTCACGTTTTGATTTGCTCACATTTAATATTGCTCTTATCATATTTGCAGCCCAATTATATATGATTAACTGTCATTAGTGCACCACATTTAACGCAGGTTGAGTGAGAGAGGTTGTGAAGAAGGTATGCCTGGGAGAATTCGCAGTGACCGATTCTTAGCTGGCACAGGATTATTTTTTCTCTTCTCGATCTTCTACAACTGTTTGCCAATTTTTCACATTAATTTTAATTATTATGATAGTTAGTTACTTTATTTACTCAGTCTGATAGAATAGATAATCATCAAAATAGTTTGTAATAATCTTAAATGAGCGATCAGTAGGTAATATAATTGTAGTTATGTATAAAAATATTTAAGACTTCATACTTACGATTTTTTTGAAATTTAAGAAAAACAAATATAAGCTATTAGTTGCCTTATAACTTGTATATTTCACTCACCATATTAACCTCACTTATGGAATCAAAAGTGGCTATAGTTAAATCCATTCCTACATGGAGTGGATCACCTGGAAAAAAGGAATATTATAATGAATATGTAAATCACTTTAAAAACATCAAATTGAAAACAATTACTATTGATAATAATTACTTCCTATAAATAAGCATTAATGCAAATGATATACTCTTAAGGAGTATTTATGAAGTATTTGAAGGAGTTTCCCCTTTTTTTTCCTCTGAAAAAAACCCTGAGTTCTTGATAGATTTTTATCGATCATGAATTCTTTGTTCAGTAAGCTAAATCCTGTAAAATAGTTTTTTAATTTCGCGGTCAAATCGAATTATTTTATGATTTCACATTTTTAATATTTTCAAAGTTTTCTTTAAGAAATTCATTCAATTGATTAAGTTGACGAACTGTTACTTGTACATAGTGATTAATGAAATATGCAAATAAACAAATTTCATTCAATCTTTCATAGCATAAGTGTAAACCTTTGATATCGGGTATTTGGCTTGAAAACATTATGAAGAAATTTCCAAGGAAACAAATCGATTACATTTGATTAAAGGAATCAAAAATTACTTAAATTCGTCGAAAGGGAAGTATGACATGAAATTGGACTTTACCCCCACCGCGCATCACTATACCGCCGCTTTTATTAGATTTTTTTTTAATTTTTCCTCTTGAACTATGCTTTTAAAATATTCCTACCCAGTAAATATGATTTTAAATGCTTAAATTTTCCGTAAACGTCTGATGATATTTTAAGGACCTAAAAATAAATTTTCATGATTTTATAATCGAACAATAAAGACCTTCCCTATACATGAAAAATTAACCTAAATCTAAGAATATGATTTTTTTTTTTTAATACAGTTGAAAGAATAACTTACCTCCAAAATTCGGCCTTAGCCTAATATCGTATCCATCGAGTAAGCGAGATATCGTTTGTGTCACATTAGCCAAACGGTCTGTAGAAGTGCTTTTGGTGCTGAAACATTTTTGGGTAAATTTGATTAAAAAAAATTCTTTGATTCGAATATTATTTGTTACAATAAACAAGTAATAAGAAGGATCAGGAAAATAGTTTTCCAATTAGGATTCATAATTTTTTAGAACATTGTAGTTGTAGACCAATAAATAGTAAGGCATGTAGTGTAAAAGAAACAATTGTTGTCAAGACTTTTTAATTATTATTATATTAACATCGTTGGTTCGTAGTGGATCATTGGGCATCTAAAAGTGCCTTTAGTTCCATTCTTTAAGCATTTTGAAATGTTTGCAACAATTAAAAGTTAATCAATCATAAATGTATATGAAATCTAACTGTGCAACGAGGATTTATCCTTTATACTTTGCAGACATTAAAGCTTTACAGGTTTATATGGTACACATATTGTATCATGTGCATGATTAGTGCAAAACCAAGTACAGCGGATTAAGGAAATGATATGCCTAAATTAAAGGAGAGCAAATTAAGATTTAAAATAATATTAAACACTCACCAAAAAAAAAAAAAAAAAAGATTTATCATTAATATATATTTTAAATTATTTTAAGATTTTTTGTGGCCTGGAACGTACCTATTGTAACAAATAAAAAGTGAATTATTGTTTATTTATAAAAGAGGCCGATGTTAAAAAAAATCTTTGGCAGTGCGCGTATCACAAAACTTTCATTTACTAAACTCTAATCCCAGAGTAAAAATAGATACGATTTATGAAGTAGATATTACCTTTGAAAATGGCCATCAGAAGATAACACAAAACTTTTTTCCACAATAAAAAATTTTACTGGAAAGTAAGTAATGTCGTCAATATTCTTTGACTTACCTATTCTCCGCCAGCCGGAAGAGAGGAGGAGAACGCCCCCTAGCTGACGAAGTGTGCTGATTTTTTTTTATCTCTTATTTTCTAGAAATGCTATTTATGTAGACTGTGTAATTATATTCTGTCATTTGCCAATGACATAGTCGGTATTTTCAATTGTTAACTTAGATTAATATCTTATTAACGAACATAAAGGATCGGGCAAACAAAGAGCTCGAGAGACTGAAAACTAGTCGGCGGCATATTTGAGGCACTTATTGAATCCTGTCCATGAGCCATAGGGGTGAAAAATGGCCCCAGCCAACAGCCCTACCGAACAGGTGTCGCTATCTGCTGGAATAAACCCAAAGCTTTGTTATTTCTCAGTTCATATTACAAAAACTTTTCTGTCAATAATGATCACGCAAAATATCCATTTCTTATTCTCCAAAATCATAGATCGGCTAATAAAGTTTGAGCCAACAAAACTCACTCAAACTCTATTAGCCTAAGTCCCCCAGAAGAATAGTATTGAAAATATGAATTATACATTGATTAGTTTACTCTTTATGCCATTGTAATCGATAGTAACAGTGATAGGGATCAGATAATGACAGTAATTAAGTGATTGAATAATTCTCCAACGTAAGTACAAATGTTCAGAATCCTTACAACACTATAAAATTTATTCCCTGAGATTCCAAATGGGTTAAAAAAATCAAAAGTGAATGGATAATAAATTTAACCTTGTAGGTTTTTTTTTATTCATCCCGTTAATTAGCACGTTTTCATACCATTTTGATATGGAAATCGCATAAACCTGAAAATAATTAATTCTTTGCGGCTGTAAAAAGACATGCACTAATTGTGTGTATTGTAATCTCACCGAATTGCAAAGGAGCTTCAAAATAGAAAATAACTTGTAATAAATACTCCAGGTTAATCAGATGAACAATTTTACGGTATGTAATTTTTTGAGATTACACGCCAATGACCATCTGAGGTAGAGGTAAAACCAAATAAATTCATATATTTTATTACTTATTTTTCCCATCTGAACTAAAATATATTGAATATTATGATAGTCAATTCCTGGTAGTTTAAGATTCGCTTTAAGTTCAGATCCAAACTATCGTGCAACATCTGATTCAATGATTCAACTCATGCATCAAATTTGATTTTTTGTTAAGAGTAAGTTTTGGTGTTTTGGATGACATAGTTGTTAGATTAGATTTGAAAATGCTAGTTAGTAATGTATAAGTATAGCAAAGAACACTAGCGTTGTTCCCTAAGAAATGGGCGGTTCCTAAGGCAGAGAAGGTGCCTAGAGAGTGCGAGATCAAAGGGACGAGCGCGGAACGCTGTGTGATCACTCAACACTCCCGCTGGCACAAGCCCCCTCCATTATCATCCCTCATCAACCCTATGTAACAGCTAATAGTAGTTTTCATCGATTTTATTTATTAAGGAAGAATCATTAGTGTATAAGTTTGTATTATCATCAATGTTAACATTTCTGTCTGTAGAAGATTATAAAATAAAGATAAGTTGTGTTTCATGTTTTAATATTTCTAACTCTTCGAATTTGATTTATGCTAGTATACTAACACTCTAAATGTGATGGCAAAACATCTTTTCCGACCCTTAAAATGGGTTAGGTTTGTGATTAGCTCGTCATTTCCTATAAGAATTTATGATAAAATAATTATGTCCACGTACATCGATCATTGTGCCTACTGTGCGAAGAGCGGTAAAACCTTTCAGGGCATAATCCATTTGATTGTCTTTTTCAAATTTGTCATTATATTACAGAAGAATTAATTCTTTTATGCATCTTTACCCAATTGGGTAGCAAAGATGTTTAAAGGAAACAACCTTAAATATGTATGTCTAAAACCTAAAATAACACTTTAAATTAGCAAAACATCAGTACACTGACGTGCCAAAACTCCTAAATGATATACTAAAGTTATTTTATTTTGCAATATTTTATTTTAAATCAGAACGTCCTACTACAAAGTATTAGCCGTGGGTTTACGACTGGTCGTCTAGGAATCGAATGGAAACACTTCTCAAAAAGATTATAACATTTGCGTTCACTTTTACTATCAGATTCCAGTGTAAGGTTAAAGCTTACAATTTTAATGGTGAAGTCCTATTTCATTTTTTCAGCGTTGTGACTAAGCTACTGAAATCAGCTTCACTCGACAGCCATTAGTTAATATGGAAAAATACATATTATTGATGTGTGCACATATAGTTCCACTCCAAATATGGATCCCTTGCTAGTTTTTTTTTCTTTCGTTTTTGGTATATTTCATGGTAGATGTTCATAGCGCTAGATGAGATTTGCTGTATCAATTATTCTATTAGTAAAAAACCCAATGATCTGATCTAAGAAATTATAGAGAAGAAATATAGAAAAAAGACACGGAAAGAATTTCGTTCTAGTAGAATTAAAACCGAGCATATTAAATTAGCGAAACATAAATAAATTAAAATATTAAGTTGTTTTTAAAAATAATAAATTTCTGGAAAAAAGAAGATTGTAACACAAAATGAGATGATTTATATTTATTTTACGGAAGAAATGATATTTTTGTAAAAGTTCTTATATTATTTTTTCATAAATGATAAACAGGCTCAGTGCGTGAAAAGTATTTCGAGAACTGATACAAGATATCCATTTAACTTTAACGGATATATTTATAACATTTTAATTAGATTCCTAAAGAGTTTTACCATTCTTTTATTTTAGGAGATGTAGCAATAAACATTATATATTTTCCAATAAACAGTTTATTTGACGGGTACCATGGGCTGCCAATCCCCTTGCATTAAAATTTATAAAAATCTCATCACTGTTTCGAAAAGTGACTAGCCCGATCTTTAGTAGTATATTTATTATAATACCTATAAACTAGTAAAAAACAAAAAAAACAATTCACTTTCAAAAAGTATGCAACAAATTGAGGTAAAATGTTACACAACTGTTGTAGAATCACACACACACACACACACACACACACACACACACACACACACACACACACACACACACAAACATGATATATGTTTATGAAATAGACATTATCCTTTACTTTTTATAGGGTGGTTCCCAGATTGAAAGTAAAATACATTAAATGTGACTTACTTCATTTTGAACTCCATACTCTCACCAAATCCGAGAGATCTGAAAAATAATGTAGAGTTAAAATATTTAATATAATGACTAATCGTGTAAATAACATTTTTTATTTATTTTTAATGTGTTTATTCATATATTAAATACAATATTTAATGCACTCTACATTTAACAAACGATTTTTTATTATACTATGCTATTTTTTATAAAATAAGCAGGTACATTTTTAATTTTAGGTATACATTGAAATCAGTTTGTACAAACGGAAGGAGAGGCCTTTTTACGAGTTACACACTGGAGGTTGTTCCGTTCTACTAATAGCTCTCATTCAGCTTACATTTGGCAGTCCTGCCTGTCCCGACATTAAAATAGCTGCGGCCTATTCAGTTCTCGTCAGGTCAATGAATACGGGCACTGATTTGAAAGCAACAATTATTACCTGGTACTAAGTGTTGCTTTCAATGTTATCTGTCAAAGCTTATGTTTATATATAAAATAATAAGAAGGGTATTAAAAATAGTCGTCTAATTGATGTTTGGATTCTTATTATTATCTGTGGCTTTAAAAGGCATGTCGCATGTCATCCCTGCCAAGATACAGGCTGGGCCATGATGATCCAAACTTTAGTTTTTTTATACTTGTCATGATAAATAAATAAACTTTGCACAGCGAGTAGGTTTTGCCAGGCTAATTCCTCGTTGGCACGTTTCAGAAGAATGTGGGCCTGCACACTTACCTGGTTACAGCAGTAGGGTATGTGCCATATTTTGGCACCCAGTTAATCGAATAACTGTCTGTTTAATACTTTGACTGCTGAAATTTGACATTATATAATATCTTATTTTTTGACATATTTTAGTAAAGTAAAATCAGTATCTACTGTTATTTTCCACTTGTGTGTAAAACAATGTCTCAAATCCTGATAAATAGAAAGATTAATATTGGTTATAAATCCATACATAGATAATCATAGACCCCTAGTTCTACAGCTGGATGGGATTTCTGGATTCTAAAATGTCAAATCAGATGTTCATCTGATTATAATATTTTCCTTACTTCCTTCCTCCTTAGTTGTAGGACGTAAAAACAGATAGAAAAGAAAATATTATTACAAATCTGAAATCATTATTCGTGGGGAATATGCCTAACGCTTTTGGAATACCATTTTCCACGCAAGAACAGGTCATGTTTTGGGCAAAGAATGTACCTTAACCCTAGACCGGGCGCGCTGGTTGACTTAGGACACCAATTCTCATTAAAGGTCAGTCGTGAAAGTAGCAATTTGAATTACCCCTTCCCGCCATTGAAGTGACCAGCTATTGCGTGTTTATTATTGAAAACCACAGCTGGTGTCCAAAAGCAACCACGCGCCCGGACATGTAAGTTATAAAGTTCTTTTTATTATTTTATTTTCGGATTTTTTACTTTCACTTACCTATATATGAAATATATAGTAAGTGGAAGTATTGCGATCGTGAAAAAAATCGACTTCCGGTTTTCAACGGAAATACACGTTTTGGGGTCCCATGAGTCGAAATGATCAAGTCCCGCGAAATGGTCTGTGTGTGTGTGTGTGTCTGTGTGTCTGTGTGTGTGTGTGTGAACAGACTAGCTCAAAAACTATAAACCGTGATATCATGAAATTGGGTATTTAGTGTAGGTATATGCCCGCGATGTGACAGCAAAAATTTCATCAAAATTGCTCAAAGGGAGGCGGTACTTTATATAATAACTTTTTACGTTTTTTTCGATTTTCTCAAAAACGGCTCTAACGATTTTGATTAAACTGAGTATTTGATGTAGTAATATGCCTGAGATATGACTATAAAAATTTCATCATAATTGATTAACCGGAAGGGGGACTTTACTTAATCAATTTTGTATCATTTTCACGTATTTTTTTTATTTACTGAAAATCGGCTTTATCGATTTTGATCAAACTGTGTATTTGATGTATGTATATGCCCGAGATATTACTGTAAAAATTTCATCAAAATTGATTAACCGGAGGGGGGACTTTACTTAATCAATTTTGTATTATTTTCACGTATTTATTTTATTTACTGAAAATCGTCTTTAACGATTTTGATCAAACTGGGTATTTGATGCATGTATATGCCCGAGATATTACTGTAAAAATTTCATCAAAATTGATCCACCGGAGGGGGGACTTTACTTAATAAATTTCTTATCATTTTCACATTTTTTTTTTCTTTTCTGAAATACGGCTTTAACGATTTTGATCAAACTGGGTATTTGATGTATGTATATGCCCGAGATATTACTGTAAAAGGTGTGATAGCCAACATTTCATCAAAATTGGTTTAACGGAGGGGGCACTTTATTTCATATCTTTTTAACCAATTTTTACCTTTTTTTCGATTATCTCAAAAACGGCTCTAACGATTTCATCAAATTCGTGGTGTTTAATGAAAATTAGGTGTTCTTTAATATCAGGTAAGCTTTATCGTTATTAAAATGTTCTGAGGGGGCTTAAATGGGGAAGGGGACTTTTTTGTTTTCCTATAAAGTACCTTTGTACTTGTTTATATGGAGAAATTATCTGTCTCTCGTTTTGCTTAAAAATAAGAAATGGCTAAATATGAGATATGATAGAAATCAAGGAAACATATAGAGGAGAAAAAAAGAAAAATATTCAGTCAACTCATAAAACTCGTTGAGCGCAAGCGGAGTACGCCTTTAATGACAGACCATTGTTCATAATTAAAGCCGTTCTATTCATTTGAGAAGTGGCAATTAACAAAACGCATTAATTTCTAATCTAAGTAAGTTTGTAAGTGAAAGTTGTGTGTTGCGTGCACGCACCAGATTTTTACTTTCACTTACCTATATATGAAATATCTAGTAAGTGGAAGTATTGCGATCGTGAAAAATTTCGACTTCCGGTTTTCAACGGAAATACACGTTTTGGGGTCCCCTGAGTCCAATTAACCAAGTCCCGCAAAATGGTCTGTTTGTGTCTGTGTGTGTGTGTGTGTGAACAGACTAGCTCAAAAACTATAAACCGTGCGAACCTGAGATTGGGTATTTAGTGTAGGTATATGCCCGCGATGTGACAGCGAAAATTTCATCAAAATTGCTCAAAGGGAGGGGGTACTTTATTTAATAACTTTTTAAGTTTTTTTTGATTTTCTCAAAAACGGCTCCAACGATTTTGATTAAACTTAGTATTTGATCTATTTATATGCCCGAGATATGGCTGTAAAAATTTCATCAAAATTGATTAACCGGAGGGGGGACTTTACTTAATAAATTTCGTATCATTTTCACGTGTTTTTTTTATTTACTCAAAAACTGCTTTAACGATTGAGACCAAACTGGGTATTTGATGTATGTATATGCCAAATATGTGATAGCCAACATTTCATCAAAATTGATCAACCGAAGGGGGGACTTTACTTAATAAATTTTGTATCATTTTCACGGGGTTTTTTATTTACTCAAAAACGGCTTTAACGATTAATAAAAATAAGATATGAATGTAGAAAAATGTGTGACTTTGGGAAATGATATTTAACAAAACACGTCAATTTCTTATCTAAGTAAGTTGGTAAGTGAAAGTTGTGTGTTGTGCGCACGCACCAGATTTTTTTACTTTCACTTATCTATATTTGAAATAAATAGTAAGTGGAAGTATTTCGATTGTGAAAAATTTGTGTGTGTGTGTGTGTGTGTGTGTGTGTGAGTGTGTGTGTGTGTGTGTGAACAGACTAGCTCAAAAACTATAAACCGTGCGAACCTGAAATTGGGTATTTAGTGTATGTATATGCCCGCGATGTGACAGCAAAAATTTCATCAATATTGCTCAAAGGAAGGCGGTAATTTATTTAATAACTTTTTACGTTTTTTTCGATTTTCTCAAAAACGGCTCTAACGATTTTGATTAAACTGAGTATTTGATCTATATATATGCCCGAGACATGACTGTAAAAATTTCATCAAAATTGATCAACCGGAGGTGGGACTTTACTTAATAAATTTTGTATCATTTTCACGTGTTTTTTTTATTTACTCAAAAACGGTCCGGGGCCCGGTGTTGCTGTGCGGTAAAGGGCCGTACACCCATGCTGGAGCTGCGGGTTCGAGTCCCGCCCTGGGTGGTGCTTTTCTTTCGTAGGAGAAGTATCACCCAGTGCCATGGGTGTTAGTATGGGCAGTATAGGGCTTCAGTGGGTAGTATAAGGCAGTGGAAGCCTTGAAGTCCCAAAAAAAAAAAAAAAAGAAAAACGGTTCTAACGATTTTGATCTGACTGGGTATTTGATGTATGTATATGCCAAAGATGTGATAGCCAACATTTCATCAAAATTGGTCAAACGGAGCGGGCACTTTATTTCATAATTTTTTTTTTTCAATTTTTACCTTTTTTTTCGATGACTTCAAAAACGGCTTTAACGATTTTTATCAAATTCGTCATGTTTAATGAAAATTAGGTGTTCTTTAATATCAGGTAAGCTTTATCATTATTAAAATG
Organism: Aelia acuminata; assembly: GCA_911387785.2. NCBI lineage: Eukaryota > Metazoa > Arthropoda > Insecta > Hemiptera > Pentatomidae > Aelia > Aelia acuminata. Next base: position 95,107,491 of record OU426978.1, read on the forward strand.
TTCTGAGGGGGCTTTTTTGGGGGGTTTGGGGCTTTTTTGTTTGTTTGTTTCCTATAAAGTACCTTTGTTTTTGTTAATATGGAGAAATTAAGTGTCTCTCGTTACGCCTAAAAATAAGAAATTGCTAAATATGTGATATGATAAAAATGAAGAAGACATAAAGAGGAGAAAAAAAAAATCAGTCAACTCATAAAACTCGTTGAGCCCATGCATGCGGGCACGCCTTTAATGACAGACCATTGTTCATAATTAAAGCCGTTCTGTTCATTTGAGAAGTGGCAATTAACAAAACGCATTAATTTCTAATCTAAGTAAGTTGGTAAGTGAAAGTTGTGTGTTGCGCGCACGCACCAGATTTTTTTTTTTTTAGTTTATGTTAAATATCTGAACCTTATTCTCTTTAAGGGGCAATATTATAAAGTATGAAAACATTCCAAGGATTTTAAGAGAGTTGTATGATGAGGAGAAAGAAGGGATCTTCTAAGAATAGGAGTCGGATTTTTCTGATGGGGAAGATGAAGCCATAAATTATTCTGACCAAGAGCTCGACAGTGACTCAGAACAAGAAGGCGGTCTGGATGATGAATATGAGTCGGATGATGATGATGATAGGGAATTGGTTTTTGGAAAGGACGGTGAAACAATGTGGCCAACGAAAGATTTTTCGAAACCTAATTCAAGAACGAAGTCGAAAAATATTTTAAAAATATTTCTTGGCCCTTAGGGGGACGCAAAAAATGCTTTTTCAGAAACTGAATGCTTTACTTAAATAATTGATGTAAATATTATAGATCAAATAGTTTTTAATAGTTGTTTTTAGATTTTTCGAAATATTTAATTTTTTTCAAATATTCAAATTGATTATCATTATTATTTTCTTGTTTTATTTGTTCAAAATCATAATAATACAATATTTATAAATAATTTTAAATTATTCATACACCTATACTTAATTTTAAGTAACTAAAGTAATGGTGTCCAAAGTCAACCACGCGCCCGGTAGTGTAAAAACATTTGGCGCGCCTGGTCTAGGGTTAAGGGGTCTAACTTGTTAAGGGACCTTCACACTCTCCATAATTATTTATGTTTTGTGCAATGCGGGGAAGGTACGTTATTTGGAATGGAAGTAAAATTCTAGAAAAATTAGGTATACTTATATTTAATCCGGGATTCGATATGGATTAAGTAGAAGCTCGGATGTAGAGTGATAGCGATCGGGCGAAAATAGACACCTAGCGGGATGAAGGCTTAATGGGATTGCATTGTCAAGACCTGCCCCAGCGGCCGCCCTCCCCCCCCCCCTCTCCTTATCCTCCCCCCCCCTTACCCTTCGCTCCAGTCAATTTCACTGAAATCTGTTTTAAAGACCCATTAGCACTTCTCTACATCACTCATTAGTCTTTGCTAATTACTATGTCGTGTCGTCAATTATATCTTTATCCCGGATAACAACAATAACACCAACAAGCTGCAAGGGTGAATTAAATTGGTTATATCAGTACGATTTTCGAATGTATATCTAAATAATTAATTCAAATTGGTGAAGTAAGTACTATGTTGCAGTAATTTCAATCTAAATTGTAAGTTAATAATGAACCTAAGCGACATCAAGTTTGAACTTTTAACGCAAAATTTAGCAAACACAATCAATTTTAATTAAATGAAGAGCAGTATCAAACCCAATCACCAGCTACCACCTTGCTGAATCTAAAACAAAAAGCTGTTATTTGAATTATCTAAGGTTAGGATGGGAAATGTGTGGGGAAACAACATAACTGTTAGATCCTGTTGTAAGAACGAAAACAATTTTTTTATTACTTTTTACTTTTTCAATTATTGAAAACAGCTATATATCGTAAATAAATCATAAATAACATTTCATTAATTTTTTATTACTTTCACTTACCTATATATGAAATAGTAAGGAAAGTATTGCGATCGTGAAAATTTCGACTTCCGGTTTTCAACGGGTATTTGTTTTGAAGTCCCCTGAGTCCAAATAACCAAGTCCCGCGAAATGGTCTGTGTGTGTGTATGAACAGACTATTTCAAAAATTATAGGCCGTACAAAACTGAAATTAGGTATTTGGTGTATGTATATGCCCGCGATGTGACAGTCAAAATTTCATCAAAATTGATCAATTGGAGAGGGCACTTTACTTAATAAATTTTGTCCCATTTCCACGTGTTTCTTTTTTTTTTTTTACTCAAAATCGGCTTTAACGATTTTTATCAAACTTGGTATTTGATGTATATATATGTGACAGCCAAAATATTATTAACCGTATTATGAAAATAAAAACTTTTATTTATTAATAAAAAGATCAATTTTACTTAAGAGAGTAAAAACGTGATGCTCAAATTTTTGAAGCATCGCAGGTGTGTAAAAATATGTTATTAGATAATAGTCTATAATTAATATAGGTATATTTTAGTCTAGACTAAAATACTAATAAACTTTTGTTCCAGAATAAATTTTTTAAAACAATATAAAGCCATTTTAGAGGAACAGTAATCGTTCTTGATTTCCAGAAAGGCATAAGAGACGTAAATACACCTATCGATTCACTTTCCTGATGTATTTGCAAAAAGCAACTCGTAGTAAAAAACAAGCAAGCAGTAAAAAAAACACGACTGTTGATGAAATAAGTCCCTTCATAAATAAATTAGCTATAATGAATCGAAAAGTGCTGAGAACTACCATATTTTGCTATACAGATATTCTATAACTTATGGAGATATACAAATATTAGTATATACTTAAATGTGGAAAAATGTGTGAAGTTGAGGATTGGCGTTTACATATTATCGAAACACGTCGATTTCTAATCTAAGTAAGTTCGTAGGTGAAAGTTGTGTGTTGCGTGCATCGCACCAGATTTTTTATTTAGAAAAGTTCAATTATTATTATTTTGAAGTTTAAAGTTTTAAGATTCCAATCTATATCTGTTAAAGTATAGATTGCATTGAATGTTTATGCATTTGTAATCTTTAGAACATAAATTAAAATGGGTCGGAATCGACGAGCATGTTGGAGGCCCCACGAAATAAATCTCGACCGTCCCACCATGGTTAGAATTGGATAGTTAGACCTATAGAGTAATTTTTTCCTTTTTAATGAGATCTCTTGACTAGTGTCAATTTTTTTTAAATTGTTAATTCAATTATTTCTCTACCATGATAACATGAAATTTATTATTATAATTTTTAAATATGTTTTATAAGTTGAGAAAAGATCGCCGGCCAAGGGCAATCTTTTCAAGCAAACTCTCCGTGTTATATTAATTGTATAAGTAGATACGTTTAGGCCAATAGCGAGCTTTTGTGTGAGTGTTTGCCAGCATAGGCATTCTCTGTTACCTATTACAAGATCAGCTTTGGCAGTGGTGTTCGTAGTAATATTCCGGGAGCTGAGGGCCAAAAAGGTGCCTGATTTGAAGAAAATTTTTGATCATATAGGCTGAAAGTAGTCATATCATAGACAACAAACGTGAACGTCTGCCACCTCAGATTGATGGCCATCAATTTTTATAGGTGAACAAACTCGAGAACGATTTATCGCAGAGGAAATTGTGTTTTTTCTAAAATAAAAGGGCATTAAATTTCGCTTCGACTGAGGTCTTCACAGCTAAAATCGGTTAAGTCTTTTCGCCGAAACCGATTGTCAATTTAGCCATTTTAATGGAAAAATGAATTACGCTCATTTTCCAATGCCTGATATTCCAAGAAGTCTACTCCAAATAAAATATATCAAATTCTGTGTAAAACGATCTTATTAATTTTAAAATGAGCCCGTTCCTGTGGAGACAAAGTAATTAAAAGGTGAACGTATTTTGCGCCTTGTGGTCTAAAATACGTGAAATTTTTGGGATTTTTTTTTCAGTTTCTCTCATATAATTCGGCAAATACGGATCACGAAGTATTACATTCTTCTCCATAAGAGGCTAAAATATTGAAAATAGAATATATTTGAACAAGATATACATATTAATTGAACAAGATATACAAGATATATTTGAAGTTTAAATCGGTTTAGTGGTTTAGCCGGGTTAGGAACATCAAAAATCTGCAATCTTTACGATTTTGGTGGAAACCGTGTTCCATTGCCTATAATTCAAAAACATCTAGTTTCATCTGAAATCTTCGAGGATCTCCTAAACCATTCAAATATGTTCATTTGTTTTAATTATTAAAACCCATTACCGAAACATCCCAACTTTGATTTATTACTTTTTTTTATTGCCTCTAATTTAAAGAAAGGTAAAATTATGACAAAAAAAAGGAAAAAGAATAATCACTTTTCGTGATTGATTCTTTTCCTTTAAGTACGGGGGAGGATCTTCTTCACAAGATTCATAACCAAATTTGAAAACCAAATGAAGTAATCTATTACATCTTTGTGCATATTTTTTCAAGCCTGTTTGAACTACTTTTTTTTCTCGATAAGGCTCTATAACTTTCTTTCACCATGGAATATAAATGATATACAGGCCGTATTGTTTTTCAAATAATCAAAAAGGGGGCCAGTTGCATAAAAACCAGCATAGGATATCTGATATAAGAGAAGTTTGTTTGTTTTTATTTATTGAACGTCAGTTTATATTGACTAATCGGACGATGCTAAAGTGGAAGTCCTAATTGTTGCATATCCAGGTATAATTTATAGCCTATATTATTTACAATAATAGGGATCTTTAAAGAGTAACTGACATCGGTCAGGATCGGGACCACCACTTAAGGTTTCCTCCGAAGGGACGGTATAGCCATACGATATTTTACTCCCTTTAAACAATTATGGGGCCATCTGCCAGGCAATGAACCTATAGAGTAAGTGGCTATGCTAACCACTAAGTCGCAGGTGACCTAGAAGAAAATTAAAGTATTTTTAGACTATAATTTGATGAATAGTTCTTTAATCGGCTAAGGAAATAATTGCAACACCCCTACGTAAGTTTATTTTAACCAAAACATGCGAATTATCTGTAAGGGCTATTTCTTTCTTATTTCTTGCCAAATGCAATTCTTCTTGTGTTTGATACATAATTAATGTACTTAATGTACACAATGATACATAATTTATGTATAATTGACCTAAAATTATCGACCAAATCAGTATGAGAGCCGAGCCGGTCGGAAAAAGTTGGTGAGGCATAAGGAACTATCTTGTATGTATGTAATTTAAATTTATGGGATGAATAGTGGATTGTAAGAGAGGACCAAAATAAGTTTTCAGATTTAGATCTATCTATATTTAGGTCAGATTTAGATGGATATACAAAATGTTCTGTAATATTTTTGAGGAACCTCAATATTATTTTAATATTGCTTTATAATGTATTTAGAATATATTGTATTGTTTGTTACACCCCTTTGGCAGAACGGCTGTCTTTGAATACTTCGAAAGTCTTCCCAAATACAAACTTCAAATTATCACCTAGCTTGCTCATCAACCAATGTTAGCGGGCACGCTTTGCATTCTTAGAGAACCGCAGGAGGAATAATATTTCTATAAACTCGAATTTTAAGGTTTTAGGGACAAAGGCGTGAGCTCAGTAATTTCGTTAATGGCTAGCATTTCTTACCTCTAATCTATCCAGAATTTTCTCTTCGATTTCGCACGTACGTCAACCTCTCGGAAAAATACTGACCGATTCTAACTTTATTGAATGTTTCAGTCATACACATTTTTACTAAGTTTACTAACTTTTTTGGTGTTCTCTCCAAACTTGGATCCGTTTATGCCTTCGTGTATTAACTTAATTTTCGATTTTCTTACATTCGAATAAACCGGTAAAAACCTATTTATTTTAAAAATTATGAGTAATCGGCCTTATTATACTTCTATTTGACCTATGAACAATCATTGTTTCGTATTTCGTAGCGGTCGGATATGGCGTTAAAAAGTTAATGTGTAACCCTCCACCTTAAAACCTATGTATAACATTTATGTGAAATAAATTCATTAGACTTGTATTCAGATAATGAAAAATAATAAGACAAAATTTGTTGAAATCGGATGAAAATAATTATGCCCCTCCCCGCAACTCCCTGGAAAAAAAACAAACCGAAATAAAGTACCGGCTGAATATTTAGGGGTGAGAGCTCTAGTGCAAAGGACTACGCTATACTATTACGAACGAAATAGGAATTAATAGAAAATCATGGTGCCCTAAAAAAAAGAGTGTATTTCCGTTGAAGTCGAAATAGTTGAAATTTTTCACGATCGCTATACTTTCCTTAACTATATATTTCATATATAGGTAAGTGAAAGTAAAAAAATATACTATTACGAAAAAAATATATATATACTATTACGAAAAAACAAATTACTATTACTTAAACAAGGTTGGGTAAATGCACCAATTACTGACACTTTAAGGAAAATTTTATGATTTTTCATCAATTTCTCCCTTATTTGTTGACCGATCCTTGAAATTCAAAGTTCTTCTGTTAAGCAAATTTCTCTTCTTTCCATTTCGATCATAAAATATTTCAAAATGATAAATTAATATAATTTCCTTCTTGAAGTTCAGATGCATGTTTTTTCTCCTATTACTGACATGCATGCACCAATTACTGAAAGTGTAAGGAACTAATTACTGACACCCTGTTTAAACTTAAAACAATGTTATTTACACCTCTAAAATAGGTATCTAGGTATATTTTAATATATTTTACTTAACTTAATTTTACCGCACAGCAGTATTGAGGCACCTTCTTATTTGAGCCTGAGCCATGCATCTCTGTCCTCAGCCAGCTGACTTATGCTTCTGCTCCAGTCCATTCCTCTCCTGTTAAAGGCTTCCTTAATTCCTTCTTTTCAGGTCTTCCTTGGTCTTCTTCCTTGTGGCCGCCTCCCACTCCTTAACCTCGTGAATAGCCTTGGCAATTCGGTCTTCTGCCATTCGTATTACCTGTCCTTACCACCTAAATTGGTTCTCTTCCAGATTTGCTCTAATGTTTGGATTCCTACATGATCCATTCCGGGTTTCCCCTCTATTTTTCTTTGATAGTGCATTTCTATAGGTTATGAATTGGGAGAAACTGTTAAGTCAGATAGGAACTCATCAATATCATCATCTGCCTTATTGTCACAACCCATTATAGTGAAAGGTGATCAAATTCATTATTCTTTATTAGGTACATAAATAAATTTTAAATGATTAATATATGTTTGAATTGAAAATCACTCTGATTTTAGAACCTAAAAGGAAAATCATCAACTAAATATTATAATCACAGCTCATATATGCAAAGATTAACCTTTTTGTAAACAAAATGCAATTCTTATTTTGGCAAGATACGGTGGTTTTGGTAATGTTGATTAAATAACCATGTATTTCATGCGAGTACAGGCATTCATTTAGCTTCTATATTTCCATTTGTAATCCTCGATATACAGCACGTCACACGATCTTTTTTTAATTGGACATAAATGAGATGATGTTTTCGCCTTTCTTACTGTTGGGTTTTCAATGATTCATTTGATTTTCATGCATAATCCTACTTAAGTTTTAGTTTATTGAGTTATTTAAAAGTACAAATTAAAATACATTTTTATAATTTTACTATTTTAGGATAAAAAGGAAAATAAACATGTGATTTATTTTATTTTAATTCTAAAATACTAAAATAAAAAATCTGGTGCGTGCGCGCAACACACAACCTTCACTTACCAACTTACTTAGATTAGAAATTGACGTGTTTTGCTAAATATCATTTCCCAAAGTCACACATTTTTCTACATTCATATCTTATTTTTGTTAATCGTTAAAGCCGTTTTTGAGTAAATAAAAAAACCCCGTGAAAATGATACAAAATTTAATAAGTTAAGTCCCCCCTCCCGTAGATCAATTTTGATGAAATTTTTACAGTCATATCTCGGGCATATAAATACATCAAATACCAAATTTGATCAAAATCGTTAAAACCGTTTTTGAGTAAATAAAAAAAACACGTGAAAATGATACAAAATTTATTAAGTAAAGTCCCCCCTCCGGTTGATCAATTGTAATGAAATGTTGGTTATCACATCTTTAGCATATAAATAAATCAAATACCAAGTTTGATCAAAATCGTTAAAACCGTTTTTGAGTAAATAAAAAAAACACGTGTGTGTGTGTTTTTTACGATACAAAATTTATTAAGTAAAGTCCCCCCTCCGGTTAATAAATTTTGATGAAATTTTTACAGTCATATTTCAGGCATATAAATCGATCAAATACTCAGTTTAATCAAAATCGTTAGAGCCGTTTTTGAGAAAATCGAAAAAACCCTAAAAAGTTATTAAATAAAGTACCCTCTCCCTTTGAGCAAATTTGATGAAATTTTTGCTGTCACATCGCGGGCATATACATACACTAAATACCCAATTTCAGGTTCGCACGGTTTATAGTTTTTGAGCTAGTCTGTTCACACACACACACACACACACACACACACACACAGACCATTTCTCGGGACTTGGTTATTTTGACTCAGGGGACCCCAAAACGTGTATTTCCGTTGAAAACCGGAAGTCGAAAATTTTCACGATCGCAATACTTCCACTTACTATATATCTCATATATAGGTAAGTGAAAGTAAAAATCTGGTACGTGCGCGCAACACACAACTTTCCCTTACCAACTTACCTATATTAGAAATCGATGTGTTTTGTTAATTGCCAAACATTTTTCCTTGTTTTCATCTGCTTTATTAAAAACGCTATTTTTTTTATTATTAATTACTAATAAAATTATAATTATAAATTAATTACTAATAAATAAATTAATTATATTACTTGTGATAGATAATTCGGCAATGCAAGATAATACTCCAAGTCGTCTGATTTTATAATTCGCTATGTACATAGTTGTTGAAAACGTCAAAGACTAGAAATACTCAGTTTAATCAAAATCGTTAGAGCCGTTTTTGAGAAAATCGAAAAAAAACGTAAAAAGTTATTAAATAAGTACCCCCTCCATTTGACCAATTTTGATGAAATTTTTGCTGTCACATCGCGGGCATATACATACACTAAATAACCAATTACAGGTTCGGACGGTTTATAGTGTTTGAGCTAGTCTGTTCACACACACAAACACACACACACACACACACACACACACACACACACACACACACACACACACACACACACACACACACACACACAAACACACACACACACACACACACACACACACACACAAACACACACACACACTCACACACACACAAACACACACACACACACACACAAACGCGCGCACGCACCCACACACACACTCACACACACACACACACACACACACACACACACACACACACACACACACACACACACGCACACACACAAGCGCGCGCGCACGCACGCACGCACACACACACACAAACACACAGATCATTTCACGGGACTCGGTTATTTGGACTCAGGGGACCCCAAAACGTGTATTTCAATTGAAAACCGGAAGTCGAAATTGTTCACGATCGCAATACTTTCCATTACTATATATTTCATATATAGGTAAGTGAAAGTATTTTCATTTGTATATAAAATATAAATATATATTTCTCACCTGGAAGGAGAAGAGGCGGATAGGACGAGAATGGTGACGAGGATCATGACGTCACAGGTCGGGGCTAGCCAGGGAGCCCCGCCCCCCACTCCATATCCCTCCCCAGCCTCTGTGGAAATAAAATTTATTTAGGTTATATTTTCTTTATTTATATTTAATTTCCATTCAATATTTTTATTCCATAGATATGTACATTTATATTTCTTAGAAACATAGCTAAAATTATTACATATTCAACAACGATAGTATAACTGATTTTTTGCTTGAAAGCTCTTAATCGAATCTTCAAATATTTTTATTTTTACTTCATTCATTTCATGATTATTGCCTTAACTCTTTAAAATTAAATTAAATTAAAGGTAAATATTAGGTATTTGAAAATTCAGTTTTCCAAAATAACATTGAAAAGTAATTTGATAAATGGATGTCCTACAGTTTAAAATTGCTTCATTAAAATAACCATCTTAATAAAAGTATAAAATATTTATTTATATTTGATAAGGTTTTAATCAGTTCATTCAGGAAGAGCAAATCTGTCTTTTATTGTCACAGAATTTAATATTATTCCAATAAAGAGTTTTCATTAAAAATAATAATTAAATGAAGGTAAGTAAAATTCAAGAAGTAAATCAAAGCAATGTTGAATTAAAAATGCAACTTGTATAATGAGAATACACTTGCTTGTCAATTTTTTCATTCACCAAGGAGTGCACCAAAAAAAAGAAGAAATTATCTTAAAATATATCATCATTTTTTTTTCATTTAAATAGTTTATGTTTTTTCCTAACCTTTGCGTAGGTTATAATTCTTGTATTTTCCATTTCTATGCTTTGATGAGGCCAAATTTATTTTTGTGGGGGCATTCCCTGAAAACAAATAAGTAAAAATAAAATTTAAATTTCAAATTTATCTAGTTGGAAAAAATAAAATATATATTAGCAGTATCATTAAAGCTCCACAGCTTTGTAGTGAATTGATCTCCCGATTCCCTGATTCGCTGCCATGCTTAAAAAAAATTTGTTATATCTTGAATATGCCAAGATAAGCGAAAATTTGATCTGTTAATTTACATTTGATGTGAGACCGTTTCTTGGTCTTCTTTTCCTTAAGGTAAGTAAATTTTAGATTAAGTTTTTATATGTATATTTCTACCCCAAATTTCGGTTACTTAGGTTAACAGGGGTTTCAACATTGTAGCGGAAAAATTGGGCGTGTAAAATGGCGATACTTTAGTAGTGAATCAATCCCTTATAAGCGCTGTACTAAGGGGTAGGCAGAGTCAGAGGCGGGTGGATTAGGACGATCTTGGAGAAATGGCCACGGACCTTGGACTGTGGGTGGAACAATGTAACCAACAATATGTGATATGGCCATCAGATCGGGTTTGCGAAGCTTTTAATATAATTAATTCATCTACTCTCTTATAAACATAATCACTGGTTATAATATTATAGATTATTTTTCTCACTTTAGTAATACATTATGGCAAATACCAACTGCGTTAGTAATAACGATGTTAAACGATTTGAAGGGTCCTTGGATAAGAGGGAGATTTTCGGCAGGTCGAGTGATATCGGGTGCTCTGGAGTTGGGGTAGACCTTCCTCAGTAATTGCTTCCTAACCCTCGCCCCATCCCCCCTATTTTCAACCCTTATTTTGGCTTCTTCTCCGATTGTCAGCAAATGGAAAAAGGTATCACCTCTCTTCCGGCTGGGTAGCGCAATCACTCTCAACTCCAGTAAGAAATAGCCCGAAAAAATCTATCCTATTCATACCGTGTGACCTTCCCCTGACGGACATCCCTACTTAAAGAAAATTTCCAAAATTCTCATTCTGGAAGTCGAGTAATTTTGCCCCATTTGTAACGGACACCTCTAATTAGAGGTGAATCCTGACGAAAGAATTTCATTTCATTGAATTTCTTTCAACTAGATGAATTTAAAATTTATATTTATTTGTTTTCAGGGAAGGACCCTACAAAAATGAATTTGGCCTCATCACAATATAGAAATCGAAAATACAAGAATGATAACCTATGCAAAGATTAGAAAAAAACGTCAAAGAATTTAAATTTAGAAAAAAAAAAAAAAAGGAGAAACAGTAAATAAGTTAATTTTATTCTTTTTCCTGCAGCCCTCTGTGAATGATAAAAATGTCGACAAGCAAGTGATTCTCATTAAAGCATGAGAGGAAGAAAAAATTTACACAAAAAATTTAAATGTGTGTTTGGAAACGCTTAAAATGAAAAAAAAAGTCCGAAAAGTTGTATGATAATAGAATAAAGAATTTTTTTAAAGGAATGGTGGACCTTTATGGATAAAGAAAAAGAAAACTAAAAAATCTGCTGCGTGCTCGCAACACACAACTTTCACTTACCAACTTACTTAGATTAGAAATTAATGCGTTTTGTTAATTGCCACTTCTCAAATGAACAGAACGGCTTTAATTATGAACAATGGTCTGTCATTAAAGGCGTACTCCGCATGCGTGGGCTCAACGAGTTGTATGAGTTGACTGAATATTTTTCTTTTTTTATCCTATTTATGTTTTATTTATTTTTATCATATCTCATATTTAGCCATTTCTTATTTTTAGGCGTAACGAGAGACAGTTAATTTCTCCATGTAAACAAAAACAAAGGTACTTTATAAGAAACAAACAAACAAAAAAAAACCCCTCAGGACATTTTAATAATGATAAATCTTACCTGATATTAAAGAAGACCTAATTTTCATTAAACATGACGAATTTGATAAAAATCGTTAAAGCCGTTTTTGAGATAATCGAAAAAAAAGTTAAAAATTGGAAAAAAGTCATGAAATAAAGTGCCCCTCAGTTGGACCAATTTTGATGAAATGTTGGCTTTTACATATTTGGTATATACATACATCAAATGCCCAGTTTCTTCAAAATCGTTAAAGCCGTTTTTGTGTAAATAAAAAATATGTACACGTGAAATTGGTACAAAATTTATTAAGTAAAGTCCCCCCTCCGGTTAATCAATTTTGATTAAATTTTTACAGTCGTATCTCGGGCATATACATACAACATATACTCAGTTTCATCAAAATCGTTAAATCCGTTTTTGAGTAAACACATGAAAATGATACAAAATGTATTAAGTAAAGTCCCCCCAAAGTTGATCAATTTTGAAGAAATTTTTACAGTCATATCTCGGGCACATCAATACATCAAATACTAAGTTTAATCAAAATCGTTAGAGCCGTTTTTGAGAAAATCGAAAAAAACTTAAAAAGTTATTAAACAAAGTACCCCCTCCCTTTGAGCAATTTTGATGAAATTTTTGCTGTCACATCGCGGGCATATACATACACTAAATACCCAATCTCAGGTTCGCACGGTTTATAGTTTTTGAGCTAGTCTGTTCACACACACACACACACACACACACACACACACACACACACACACACACACACACACACACACACACACACACACACGCACACACACACAGACCATTTCGCGGGACTTGGCTAATTGGACTCAGGGGACCCCAAAAGGTGTATTTCTGTTGAAAACCGGAAGTCGAAATTTTTCACGATCGCAATACTTCCACTTACTATATATTTCATATATAGGTAAGTGAAAGTAAAAAAATAAAGGTGAAAGTAAAAAAATAATAAATAAGTAAATAAGCTTAGGAGGTTGATTCATCTCATGCAAGCATATCATCATTAGTTGCATTTGTTATTATTTTTTAATCTGTTTCATTCCTTAGAACACTATATTACATATTAAATATCCCTTGGAATTCTGTATTGTATATTATATTAAGCCATCTTCTTAAGCCTTATTCCTTGTTGTCATTCATGTTCAGACGCGCAGTTATTTGCTGACAGGTTCAACATTATATTGAGCAAGAGTCAAATAAACGAGCGGTCATTTTGTTCGGAGTGAGCTGGAATCCGTCTGGCAAGCGGGCACATTGCCATTCATCCGTCAAATATGAGCCCTACATGACGTTTTGTGTAGCACGTTGTTTGTCGAGGTTATCATGAGGGACGGTCCTAGTCATATATCAAGATTTATGATTTTTCAGAAAATTCAAATAGAAAAGAACATATTGAATTATGTTCGCCAATTAGATATTATAATATATTTTCAGCGATTTCTAGCATTTAACTCGAAATTGTGATTTTTAAATTTAAAGTATTTCAAATGTACCCGATACAATTGTTTCGAATTTATAAAACTACAGAATTTTAGGTTAAAAAATGATTAGTGAAACTTTTTAAAAACTTTGGAAATACCAGTTTTCCAGAGCGTTTCTTTATTCTTTTTTTTTTATTTTATAATAAATTGTTTTAATATAAAAATATAAAAAATGGCAAAAGGAAAGGGCACCAGTGAGTCTCATAAAATAAACAGCAGTGAAGACGAGTTTCAGATAGGCAATGATACAGACAAAGTTCATGAGATAAATATTCATGCAGAAGATAAATGCATATTTGGAATAATACTAAATGTCTAGAGATTCTTGAGCAATAATATTACATGCCTATGTAACGTTTTGAAGAAAGCCGACTTTGGTGTGGATATAATATTCATGCGATGGAATCCCAACATTGTATTGTGATGGGTTGGAGCTGCGATAACAGCGTAATCTGTGGCTGAAGTGGATAAGGCTATGTGTGGCAGTGACACAAAAACGGGACCCTATCAACAACACAAGAGTCTAGGGTCAGGAGATAGCCACTTTTCCGCAATAAACAAAGTTCTTCATAACATAATGTGGTATAATGTTTTTTTTTTTTTTTTTTTATGGGGAATAATTATTGTGGGCGAATTAGAAAATTATATAATATCTATAGCTTAATAAAAGAATTTGAATGTCAGTATGTCGATCAGCGTTGAGGTAAGAAGAATCAACGAATGAAGTAAAATCCAGGTCAGAGAAATAATTAATTTCATTAACTAAATTCAGTTAACGACCACTCTTTAATAATAAGAACTGCGAACTACTAAATCATCTGTTCATTTTCATTTTATCATGAGCTGGGAATGTAATCAAAATCATTAGAGGCGTTTATGAGGGTTTTCACATTAATTTAAAAAATAAAATGAATAAATTGAGCCAGTTGAAAGATAGTTTAAAAAAATCAACAACATTGAAAAATATTTGGTGATGAAAAAACAACTTGTTTTTTGGGCATAAAAAATCCATTAAGGTCCTAATTAAGTCTCACAAAACAATCGTTGATATGATATTTGGTAATAGTTTGTTATTATTCCGAAAACATATGTTGATTAGATTTAAAACTTGTGAATTTTAATAATTAAAAATCCACTTAACCCATTAGTGCTCAGAACTAAAAGTATAAGCTGCCTGGCAACTTAAGTTGCCACTGAGCACTAATGGGTTAAGATTGCTCCAGAAGAATAAACGAACCGATGGTTTCGGTGGAAGCAAGAATGTAACCGGGGGTTATAAGAGGAGTCAAAGTTATTGTTGATTATTTCTTAGTGTTTGGCTATGCCGAAACCGATGAAGAGGAGAATAAAAATCACAATGCTCATTTAGCCCGAAAATCAAATTTGGGCCCGAGAAGTAAATTTACAGTTAAATTCGGAGTTAAAGACGGATTGGACCAGAGAGAAAAATCATGCATGACAGCGGAGACTTCTTCTTAGAAATTGAATCGATAAGCATGGAAATATATGTCAAACGTACTCTGAAAAGATTTGACCAAATTTAAGAAGCAATGGTTGGAAATCTAGATCCACAAGAAAGTGTTGATTCCATTAATTCAAAACGTTTGGTCAGAGAAGCGGTCTATGCTTAAGCATTTTGGAGTTTCCGAGATGAGCTTACACTTTAGGGATTATTCTAAAGGATGAAAAGGTCGTGATTCCAAAGGCTCCTCACTCATCTTCTAGGAAGAATTCACTCAGGACAAATAGGTTCAGAGGACTGTATTAGACTGCATTAGACAAGCTAAAGAACTAGTTGACTGGACAGGAAAAGGACTATATCCGAAAGAAAGTTCAGAGATGTAGAGTTTGTTAAACGCTGGAACCTTCGCAACCTAAAGAACCTCTTCAATCCCATCCAACGCCAACATGATCATGGCAGAGAGTAGGCATGGATATATCTTTGATGCGCGGTCATAAGGGCTTAAGTCGAAATTTTGAATTTTTCTGGAGAGCAAGAGAAAAGTTCAAACAATTGTGTAAAATCTAATTATTGATATTATTTGTAATTGTTATTTTTATAAAACAATATAGCTTGACGTAAGACCTTAATACCAACCGGTAGCTCTCATTTCGTGCTATAATATTGCGACATAATCTCCAAATCCTCAAAAAGTGACTTAAGCCCTTATGACCGCGCATCAAAGATATATGATTTTATATTTGATATAAAATACTATGTTCAATACAACACAATCTTTTCAAAGGCGGCTTAAAATAGAAATGACATATTACTAATACAATTTCATTAGCAAACATTGAAATCAATAGCTGAGAAGAGAAGAATCAATTAGATTTTCATAGTGTCTAGTATTATAAAGTTTAAATTTTGCTCTATCTTCGAAAAGATTGTGTTGTATTGAACATAGTATTTTATATTTTAATTTAATAATCTTTATTAACAATGAGTGTGTATTTTTACAAATCAAAATAATTTTTTTGTCTTATTGCATTTTTCCGCTTTTTATACCATTTTCAATTTTGCTGAGAATTCGTAAAAGTCAGAAGGTAATTATTTCATACTTTTCAGAGTATTTAGTTTTACTGGTTCCTAGGTTTCGAAGTCGATTTAATTTTATTTTTTTATAAAATGTTTTTTATTTCATGCTTTGTAGTTGGAGAAGATAATTTGAAGAAAACTGTACGTTGGTTTAAAAAAAAATTAGAATTTTTTTCGCGCTCTACCACGTTCGCCTATCCCGGGCCTTCTTATTATAATTATATAAACAGTCACCTTTTCAATTTTATGAATGCACACAGAAAAGTGGAAAATCCAGTGCGCTGCGTGTATTACATAAGTTTCAACACCCTACCTTCTATGATTATGAATGGATTTTTTTTTTTTTTAAGATCAATGTTCCATTGGGAAGGCAACACATTAAATGTTTTTCCTTTGCTAAATATTGTCATCAGTACTTGTCATTACATTCATCATCTGCGTTACGTGAGGTGTTAAGTTTGCACCGCTGTTACATAAATCAGACCATTTCAATATGAATAGGTAGGTCACTGAACAGTCGAGATTTTGGCCGTTTTTAGACAAGATATCGTTAGTGGAGAATCGATGATGATGTTTATATGGCCTATAGTAAATTGGAGAGTAATTTTGGAATTATGATCCCTTAAATATTCTTCTGAAAACCATGGCGATATTATATACAACTCCGGTAGGGACCGTTCATATTTCTTTATCTAAATCTGTCGGAAAAAAATAATTAAACACCATTTGATAGAAGTCCCTGCAGCAAAAATGGGGCAGCCATAAAAGTGATCGGTATCAAAAAGACTGCCCCGCTAGGATAGAAGCAACAGGGTTTGGGACTCATTTTATGGTTAATTTATTATTACGAAGGATATTATTATTCTCGATACTTCAGCACTTGTTTAGTTTAAAAAAAAATCTTGGTTGAGTCAATTACGTTCGTAATTCCTTTCAATAAATTTTTGACTAAACTTAATAGCGAAGTACTAACAAAGATGCAGGCGTTGATGACACCAAGGGTTTTACGCCTTAAAGCCTTAATAAACAACAACAACTAACAATAATATCCTTCGTAATAAAAAATTATTCAGAAAATAAATTGCTTGACACTGTTGCTTAAATTCTAGTGGGGTAGCCTTTATGGTATCAATCATTTTTATGAGGTTGTTTTCTGGGTGATATCGATTTTCTTTTTGCAGTTTTTATTGATGAATGAACATCAGGAAACATTGAAATTTTAATTTCTTTTTTAAATTATTTAAGGGATCACCTGTGGTGTAGTAGTTAGCATAGAAACCTTCAATACTAAAGGACGTGGGATCGCGTCCCGAGGTAGCCCTAGGATTTTTTAATGGGAGTAAAAATCTTTTTCTATGCCGTTCCTCGGATAGGACGTAAAATGGAGGTCCCGAGCCTGTACGATGTCAGGTACTCGTTAAAGATCCCTATCCTAATTAAACCTGGATAGGCAAAATTTAGGTAACAAAACTGAAGCATCGTCCGATTAGCCTAGTGGCATAAAGAGAGTTTAAAACAAACAAATAATGTAATGTCAGTATGGATAAAGTGTCCTAGGAAAATTTTCATTAATTGGGAAATACAATACACAATATTTAGTCATTAGTTTTATTAGAGATGACTACCTCGAATGCGAAAAAACCATAAACACAACCAAGTCCATTTTCACTGTCTGTTTAAATAAAATTCATTTATTTATAGAAATGGAACAAACTAATATTGAAATTATTTAGCAGGACGTAAATTATTTCATTACTGGAAATTTCCATAATTTTATTTTTGAACCAAAGTTTAGCTTAGAAAACAGATTTTTCATTTCTCAAAATCAATGATTTGGCACTGACAGCTTTTTTAATTTATTCGCTTCAATAGTTGCAGAAACAAAATTAAAAACCGATAATAGTAATCCGGATAACAAATCAGAAGTGTCACTCCATGAAGAATCGGCTCCATGAAGATTTCATGATTACGTTGTTTAATAATATCCGACAGTGATCGAGTGAATCCGACGGAAGACAGAGGTGCCTGAATATTAAGTTAAGGCCCTGAAATAAGCTTTTCCAGGAATTATTGTATTCCTTTAAATGGCCATAGCGATTGGAAGTCGTAAATCAAAATCTAATTTATATCAATAATGTCCACGATTTTAAATTTAAACGATCATTAGGATTTTGAGGAAGGCTTGAAGTCTGCTTTATCAATACCCAGTCTTTCTTGAAATTCCATGAATTTTTTGGTTTTATGATTATAATTCCCTAACGTAGATTAGATCTAAATTAAGAAGGTTTACTGTTTTCAGTGAATATATATATTTATACTAATATCGCTACAGAAAATTAGAGCGATGTTATAAATCTTAATTGAATTCTATTGTTTAAACATTTGAACTTTCACTTACGAACTTACTTAGATTAGAAATCGACATAAATAAATAGATTAGAAATAGTTTCGATAATATGTAAACGCCATTCCTCAACTTCATTAATTTTTCCACATTTATATACTAATAATTGTATAATCTCCATAAGTTCTCAGCACTTATCGATTCATTATTGCTTATTTATTTTTTGAAGGGACTAATTTCATCAACAGTCAAGTTTTTTTTACTGCTTGCTTGTTTTTTACTAAGAGTTGCTTTTTGTAAATATATCGTGAAGGTGAATCGATAGGTGTATTTACGTCTCATTGTAAAGTTTGTCACTTATGTCTTTCTGGAAATCGAGAACGATTAAAATTCCTCTAAAATCGCTTTATATTGTTTTCAAAATTTAATATGGAACAAAAGTTTCTAGACAAAAATATACCTATACTAATTATTGAATATTGTCTTATACCATATTTTTACAAAGCTGCGATGCTTCAAAAAATTTGAGCATCACGTATCTACTCCTTTAAGTAAAATAAATCTTTTATAAATAAAGTACACCCTCCGTTTGGCCGATTTTGATGAAATTTTGGCTTTCGCATTACGGGCATATTCATACATCAAATATTAAGTTTGATCAAAATCGTCGAAGCCGTTTTTGAGTAAATAAAAAAACACGTGAAAATAAGTTAACATTTATTAAGTAAAGTCCCCTCCAATTGATAAATTTTGATGAAATTTTGACTGTCACTTCGTGGGCATATACATAAACCAAATACCCAATTTCAGGTCTGTGCGGTTTATAGTTTTTGAGCTAGTCTGTTCACACACACACACACACACACACACACAGACCATTTCGCAGGTTTGGTTAATTGAACTCAGGGGACCCCAAAACGTGTATTTCCGTTGAAAACCGGTCGAATTCGAATTCGAAATTTTTCACTATCGCAATACTTTCCCTTTCTATATATTTCATATATAGGTAAGTGAAAGTAAAAATAGAAAGAGTTAATAAAATAAAGCAACATTTATGCTCTACAGATTTCTTACAAAATTTCTCGGGCATTAGTATAATTTCGTTTCAGATCAAATATTTTAAACATTACTGAAAACAAAGAAGGTGCTCTTCAATGTAAAGTCAATTGTTTCTAACTATCGTCACCCATATTGCTGCCAGCACAGCAATTTAATGCCAGTCTTTTGGTTTTAAGTGAAGAACACTTAACCATTAATAAGTGATATGATTAATAAATAAGTGATATATGAGTTAACCATTAACTCTTAACCATCATTAACCAGTCTTTTGGTTTTAAGTGAAGAACTCTTCACATCCAATTTTTAAGGCCCTTGTTTTCTCAGAATTTTAAAGATAAAACATTTTAAAAAATGGACTTTCTGATGGCGCAATATGTAGATTACACGCGGGAGAGGCAAAACTTTTTATTGCACTTCCTATAAATTTTCCTAGTCATAGGCAAAACAATTTTGCTATCGGCTTGGTCCTCATTAACCAAAGATAGGTACATTGGGTTACTTTCAAAACAGCAAACTGTGTCAAGCTGACCAGAGGAAAGGTTTGGGCCCACTCCCTGATCACCAGGGACAAACTCAAAAAGCAAAAAGCCATCCAAATTCTTCCAAAAACGTAGCATCACATTTCCCCCAAACCAATAACAGCTCAATTCTAGTTGTGCAGCATCAACTACCTTGCTGCACTAGTTGCTTATGTTGCCTTTTCTTTTTCTTTTTTTTTTTCTTTTTTACCTGTTTTTATCACTTATGTTAATTTTTTTCAGGGACTCTGTCTTCCTTTGGATTTGAGATGCAGGTTGTAATTACGACAAGACGCTGAAACTCTTAATCCACCCTGAAAAATCAGGAGCATTGGATAATCGACTATTGGAAGGCTTCATGTAGGTTTATCTGCAAGTCACATATTCCCATTGTTGAAACGCCTAAACCAAAACGACGGAATCTCATTTAAAGGGATAAATTTCCCTTTAATTTTTTCCAATAATAACCCATAATGCCGCGAATCATGAATTTTTCTTCTGACATTACTTATGCGTTGTATTACTTTCACTTACCTATATATGAAATTTTTTTTTAATAATCGTATCCCAAGGGATGAAAGGGTTATTGACAGTAAACTTGAAACTTCAAAAATTTACAATTATGAGAGATGCAATTAAAAGTTAGTTTCATGCACAAAGAAGAGTTAGAATAGCAGGGTTCTCCATTTTATTTATAATAAATTTCCATACAGATAATTTATCTATTGAGGAACTATCAAATGGTAAAAATCCTTGCCTTAAGAAATGCTGAAAATTACCTTGCAATAACAGAATGAAGATGGTAAAGGATTTTAATTACTCTAGATAATAAATGAACAGGTATTATAGATAATAAATAAAAATTTTACATATAAATGTTGATAAAACAAATTTGCAATGTACTTTTTAATGTTATATAACATGAAGGCATATTGTATTAGCAAGTATTATTTGAATAGGAATTATATAAGATATATAATCCACACATTGTTTTAGTATTAATAAATGGCAAAATATGAAGAAGGTAAATATTAAAATAAGACTAAAACAACAACATTAATTTCAATAAAAGTTTAAGCAGAATGAATAGAAGGGATAAAAGCAGAATTAATTGAAGGGATGGATAGACAAAAAACTAAAAGATATTTGGCGCAGAGCTTGAAGAAGTTATCATGCCTCCATATATATATATATATATATATATATATATATATATATATATGGACCTATGTAAATGCCGAAGAATGTCGGCAGTTAGCCGACTCGCATTGTTTATATAAAACAACTTATTTAAATTTAAACAACAGACATAATTACATATATGCGGCACATATAAACAGTTACAGATATAATTTATATGATTAATCATTCCATTAATAATCTTTATTAAATAATCTTCTGCTCACCGTAGAAAGGTTCTTAGTTTCTTCCCTTTATCTGACTCGTTAAGCGAACTTCTCCAATTATTTCTCTTCTAAGGACTTATACGGTCATTAAAACCTACCTTTTATTCAATCTATTTTTTTTTTCTTTTCGGGAAGGATAACTCTTAGTATTCACTATTTCAATAGGAAATAACCGCCGATCTGATAATTAGTAATTCATTGATAAATTCAAAATAATTTATGAATGGATGCCAGAAATTGAACAAATCAGGAAATATTATTACACTTTAAGAGTTCATATATTTTTTTTTGAAAAAAAAAATTATTTTCCTTGCATGATCTGATTCTTCGAATAATTAAGGTGATGAAACCAACTCCAACATATAAAAACACGAGTTAAAAAAAAAAAAAAAAAAAAGAATGTGATGTTATTATTTCTGAAAAAGAGGTTCCAAGCCAAAATATAGTTAAAGTTCTTTTCTTTTACCATTTGTTCTTCGTAACTTCATCGTTTTGTAATTGGAAAGTCTAAAATTTTTTTAAGCTGTTGAATTAGAATTTCCACACTGTTTTTTGAATCGAAACATTTTCGTGATTTGGAGGTTCGTGTCATTTATTTTGGGAACAATTATAAATTTAAGTAATTACTTTCTTAATCAATATTTGAAAAAACAAATGTTAACGTATAATTATCTATAACTCAACAAATTGAAACGGTAATATGAAAAAAAATCTGGTGCGTGCGCGCAACACACAACTTTCACTTACCAACTTACTTAGATAAGAAATTAATGCGTTTTGTTAATTGCCACTTCTCAAAGTTATACATTTTTCCACATTCATTTCTTATTTTTGTTTTCATTTGCTCAAAAAAAAAAAAACACTAATTTCTTTTATTATTAAATAAAAGTTTTTACTTGTGATAATTCGGCAATGCACGCATAATACTCCAAGTCGTCTGATTTTATAATTCTCTATGTACTTGTTGAATATATCATTTAGTTCCCATGAAACAAATAATTTTCATTAAGTGAACAGAACATCTTTAATTATAACGCGTTGGTTTGTCATTGAAGGCGTACGCCGCATGCGTGAACTCAAGGTGTTTTATGAGTTGACGGAATATTTTTCTTTTTTTCTCCTGTATTTGTTTGATTGATTTTTTTCATACATCATATTTAGCGATTTCTTATTTTTAGGCGTGATGAGAGACAGTTAATTTCACAATATAAACTAAAACAAAGGTATTTTATAGGAAAACAAAAAAGGCCCCTTCCCCATTTAAGCCCCCTCAGAAAATTTTAATACTGATAAAACTTACTTGAAATTATTGAACACCTAATTTCCATCAAACATGACGAATTTTATCAAAATCATTAAAGTCGTTTTTGAGATAATCGAAAAAAAGGTAAAAAGTGGAAAAAAGTTATGAAATAAAGTGCCCCCTCCGTTTGACCAATTTTGATAAAATGTTGGCTGTCACATCTTTGGCATATACATAGGTCAAATACCCAGTTTGATCAAAATCTTTAAAACCGTTTTTGAGTAAATAAAAAAAACACATGAAAATGATACAAAATGTATTAAGTAAAGTCCCCCCAAAGTTGATCAATTTTGAAGAAATTTTTACAGTCATATCTCGGGCACATCAATACATCAAATACTAAGTTTAATCAAAATCGTTAGAGCCGTTTTTGAGAAAATCTCAAAAAACGTAAAAAGTTATTAAATAAAGTACCCCCACCCTTTGACCAATTTTGATGAAATTTTTGCTGTCACATGGCGGGCAGATACATACACTAAATACCCAATATCAGGTTCGCACCGTTAATAGTTTTTGAGCTAGCCTGTTCACACACACACACACACACACACACACACACACACACACACACACACACACACACACACACACACACACACACACACACACACACACACAGACCATTTCGCGGGACTTGGTTATTTCGACTCAGGGGACCCCAAAACGTGTATTTCCGTTGAAAACCGGAAGTCGAAATTTTTCACGATCGCAATACTTCCACTTACTATATATTTCATATATAGGTAAGTGAAAGTAAAAAATAGTATTCTGTTTGTGTTTAAATTATACACCTTGAACATTCTTAAAGGTATGTTTATTTTTTATTGATGTTAGTTTCAGTTTTTTACTTTCACTTACCTATATATGAAATATATAGTAAGTGGAAGTATTGCGATCGTGAAAAAATTCGACTTCCGGTTTTCAACGGAAATACACGTTTTGGGGTCCCCTGAGTCGAAATGACCAAGTCCCGCGAAATGGTCTGTGTGTGTGTGTGTGTGTGTGTGTGTCTGTGTGTCTGTGTGTGTGTGTGTGTGTGAACAGACTAGCTCAAAAACTATAAACCGTGCGAACCTGAAATTGGGTATTTAGAGTATGTATAAGCCCGCGATGTGACAGCAAAAAATTCATCAAATTTGCTCAAAGGGAGGGGGTACTTTATTTAATAACTTTTTAAGTTTTTTTCGATTTTCTCAAAAACGGCTCTAACGATTTTGATTAAACTGAGTATTTGATCTATTTATATGCCTGAAATATGACTGTAAAAATTTCATCAAAATTGATCAACCGGAAATTTTTCACTATCGCAATACTTTCCCTTTCTATATATTTCATATATAGGTAAGTGAAAGTAAAAATAGAAAGAGTTAATAAAATAAAGCAACATTTATGCTCTACAGATTTCTTACAAAATTTCTCGGGCATTAGTATAATTTCGTTTCAGATCAAATATTTTAAACATTACTGAAAACAAAGAAGGTGCTCTTCAATGTAAAGTCAATTGTTTCTAACTATCGTCACCCATATTGCTGCCAGCACAGCAATTTAATGCCAGTCTTTTGGTTTTAAGTGAAGAACACTTAACCATTAATAAGTGATATGATTAATAAATAAGTGATATATGAGTTAACCATTAACTCTTAACCATCATTAACCAGTCTTTTGGTTTTAAGTGAAGAACTCTTCACATCCAATTTTTAAGGCCCTTGTTTTCTCAGAATTTTAAAGATAAAACATTTTAAAAAATGGACTTTCTGATGGCGCAATATGTAGATTACACGCGGGAGAGGCAAAACTTTTTATTGCACTTCCTATAAATTTTCCTAGTCATAGGCAAAACAATTTTGCTATCGGCTTGGTCCTCATTAACCAAAGATAGGTACATTGGGTTACTTTCAAAACAGCAAACTGTGTCAAGCTGACCAGAGGAAAGGTTTGGGCCCACTCCCTGATCACCAGGGACAAACTCAAAAAGCAAAAAGCCATCCAAATTCTTCCAAAAACGTAGCATCACATTTCCCCCAAACCAATAACAGCTCAATTCTAGTTGTGCAGCATCAACTACCTTGCTGCACTAGTTGCTTATGTTGCCTTTTCTTTTTCTTTTTTTTTTTCTTTTTTACCTGTTTTTATCACTTATGTTAATTTTTTTCAGGGACTCTGTCTTCCTTTGGATTTGAGATGCAGGTTGTAATTACGACAAGACGCTGAAACTCTTAATCCACCCTGAAAAATCAGGAGCATTGGATAATCGACTATTGGAAGGCTTCATGTAGGTTTATCTGCAAGTCACATATTCCCATTGTTGAAACGCCTAAACCAAAACGACGGAATCTCATTTAAAGGGATAAATTTCCCTTTAATTTTTTCCAATAATAACCCATAATGCCGCGAATCATGAATTTTTCTTCTGACATTGCTTATGCGTTGTATTACTTTCACTTACCTATATATGAAATTTTTTTTTAATAATCGTATCCCAAGGGATGAAAGGGTTATTGACAGTAAACTTGAAACTTCAAAAATTTACAATTATGAGAGATGCAATTAAAAGTTAGTTTCATGCACAAAGAAGAGTTAGAATAGCAGGGTTCTCCATTTTATTTATAATAAATTTCCATACAGATAATTTATCTATTGAGGAACTATCAAATGGTAAAAATCCTTGCCTTAAGAAATGCTGAAAATTACCTTGCAATAACAGAATGAAGATGGTAAAGGATTTTAATTACTCTAGATAATAAATGAACAGGTATTATAGATAATAAATAAAAATTTTACATATAAATGTTGATAAAACAAATTTGCAATGTACTTTTTAATGTTATATAACATGAAGGCATATTGTATTAGCAAGTATTATTTGAATAGGAATTATATAAGATATATAATCCACACATTGTTTTAGTATTAATAAATGGCAAAATATGAAGAAGGTAAATATTAAAATAAGACTAAAACAACAACATTAATTTCAATAAAAGTTTAAGCAGAATGAATAGAAGGGATAAAAGCAGAATTAATTGAAGGGATGGATAGACAAAAAACTAAAAGATATTTGGCGCAGAGCTTGAAGAAGTTATCATGCCTCCATATATATATATATATATATATATATATATATATATATATATATATATATATGGACCTATGTAAATGCCGAAGAATGTCGGCAGTTAGCCGACTCGCATTGTTTATATAAAACAACTTATTTAAATTTAAACAACAGACATAATTACATATATGCGGCACATATAAACAGTTACAGATATAATTTATATGATTAATCATTCCATTAATAATCTTTATTAAATAATCTTCTGCTCACCGTAGAAAGGTTCTTAGTTTCTTCCCTTTATCTGACTCGTTAAGCGAACTTCTCCAATTATTTCTCTTCTAAGGACTTATACGGTCATTAAAACCTACCTTTTATTCAATCTATTTTTTTTTTCTTTTCGGGAAGGATAACTCTTAGTATTCACTATTTCAATAGGAAATAACCGCCGATCTGATAATTAGTAATTCATTGATAAATTCAAAATAATTTATGAATGGATGCCAGAAATTGAACAAATCAGGAAATATTATTACACTTTAAGAGTTCATATATTTTTTTTTGAAAAAAAAAATTATTTTCCTTGCATGATCTGATTCTTCGAATAATTAAGGTGATGAAACCAACTCCAACATATAAAAACACGAGTTAAAAAAAAAAAAAAAAAAAAGAATGTGATGTTATTATTTCTGAAAAAGAGGTTCCAAGCCAAAATATAGTTAAAGTTCTTTTCTTTTACCATTTGTTCTTCGTAACTTCATCGTTTTGTAATTGGAAAGTCTAAAATTTTTTTAAGCTGTTGAATTAGAATTTCCACACTGTTTTTTGAATCGAAACATTTTCGTGATTTGGAGGTTCGTGTCATTTATTTTGGGAACAATTATAAATTTAAGTAATTACTTTCTTAATCAATATTTGAAAAAACAAATGTTAACGTATAATTATCTATAACTCAACAAATTGAAACGGTAATATGAAAAAAAATCTGGTGCGTGCGCGCAACACACAACTTTCACTTACCAACTTACTTAGATAAGAAATTAATGCGTTTTGTTAATTGCCACTTCTCAAAGTTATACATTTTTCCACATTCATTTCTTATTTTTGTTTTCATTTGCTCAAAAAAAAAAAAACACTAATTTCTTTTATTATTAAATAAAAGTTTTTACTTGTGATAATTCGGCAATGCACGCATAATACTCCAAGTCGTCTGATTTTATAATTCTCTATGTACTTGTTGAATATATCATTTAGTTCCCATGAAACAAATAATTTTCATTAAGTGAACAGAACATCTTTAATTATAACGCGTTGGTTTGTCATTGAAGGCGTACGCCGCATGCGTGAACTCAAGGTGTTTTATGAGTTGACGGAATATTTTTCTTTTTTTCTCCTGTATTTGTTTGATTGATTTTTTTCATACATCATATTTAGCGATTTCTTATTTTTAGGCGTGATGAGAGACAGTTAATTTCACAATATAAACTAAAACAAAGGTATTTTATAGGAAAACAAAAAAGGCCCCTTCCCCATTTAAGCCCCCTCAGAAAATTTTAATACTGATAAAACTTACTTGAAATTATTGAACACCTAATTTCCATCAAACATGACGAATTTTATCAAAATCATTAAAGTCGTTTTTGAGATAATCGAAAAAAAGGTAAAAAGTGGAAAAAAGTTATGAAATAAAGTGCCCCCTCCGTTTGACCAATTTTGATAAAATGTTGGCTGTCACATCTTTGGCATATACATAGGTCAAATACCCAGTTTGATCAAAATCTTTAAAACCGTTTTTGAGTAAATAAAAAAAACACATGAAAATGATACAAAATGTATTAAGTAAAGTCCCCCCAAAGTTGATCAATTTTGAAGAAATTTTTACAGTCATATCTCGGGCACATCAATACATCAAATACTAAGTTTAATCAAAATCGTTAGAGCCGTTTTTGAGAAAATCTCAAAAAACGTAAAAAGTTATTAAATAAAGTACCCCCACCCTTTGACCAATTTTGATGAAATTTTTGCTGTCACATGGCGGGCAGATACATACACTAAATACCCAATATCAGGTTCGCACCGTTAATAGTTTTTGAGCTAGCCTGTTCACACACACACACACACACACACACACACACACACACACACACACACACACACACACACACACACACACACACACACACACACACAGACCATTTCGCGGGACTTGGTTATTTCGACTCAGGGGACCCCAAAACGTGTATTTCCGTTGAAAACCGGAAGTCGAAATTTTTCACGATCGCAATACTTCCACTTACTATATATTTCATATATAGGTAAGTGAAAGTAAAAAATAGTATTCTGTTTGTGTTTAAATTATACACCTTGAACATTCTTAAAGGTATGTTTATTTTTTATTGATGTTAGTTTCAGTTTTTTACTTTCACTTACCTATATATGAAATATATAGTAAGTGGAAGTATTGCGATCGTGAAAAAATTCGACTTCCGGTTTTCAACGGAAATACACGTTTTGGGGTCCCCTGAGTCGAAATGACCAAGTCCCGCGAAATGGTCTGTGTGTGTGTGTGTGTGTGTGTGTGTCTGTGTGTCTGTGTGTGTGTGTGTGTGTGAACAGACTAGCTCAAAAACTATAAACCGTGCGAACCTGAAATTGGGTATTTAGAGTATGTATAAGCCCGCGATGTGACAGCAAAAAATTCATCAAATTTGCTCAAAGGGAGGGGGTACTTTATTTAATAACTTTTTAAGTTTTTTTCGATTTTCTCAAAAACGGCTCTAACGATTTTGATTAAACTGAGTATTTGATCTATTTATATGCCTGAAATATGACTGTAAAAATTTCATCAAAATTGATCAACCGGAAATTTTTCACTATCGCAATACTTTCCCTTTCTATATATTTCATATATAGGTAAGTGAAAGTAAAAATAGAAAGAGTTAATAAAATAAAGCAACATTTATGCTCTACAGATTTCTTACAAAATTTCTCGGGCATTAGTATAATTTCGTTTCAGATCAAATATTTTAAACATTACTGAAAACAAAGAAGGTGCTCTTCAATGTAAAGTCAATTGTTTCTAACTATCGTCACCCATATTGCTGCCAGCACAGCAATTTAATGCCAGTCTTTTGGTTTTAAGTGAAGAACACTTAACCATTAATAAGTGATATGATTAATAAATAAGTGATATATGAGTTAACCATTAACTCTTAACCATCATTAACCAGTCTTTTGGTTTTAAGTGAAGAACTCTTCACATCCAATTTTTAAGGCCCTTGTTTTCTCAGAATTTTAAAGATAAAACATTTTAAAAAATGGACTTTCTGATGGCGCAATATGTAGATTACACGCGGGAGAGGCAAAACTTTTTATTGCACTTCCTATAAATTTTCCTAGTCATAGGCAAAACAATTTTGCTATCGGCTTGGTCCTCATTAACCAAAGATAGGTACATTGGGTTACTTTCAAAACAGCAAACTGTGTCAAGCTGACCAGAGGAAAGGTTTGGGCCCACTCCCTGATCACCAGGGACAAACTCAAAAAGCAAAAAGCCATCCAAATTCTTCCAAAAACGTAGCATCACATTTCCCCCAAACCAATAACAGCTCAATTCTAGTTGTGCAGCATCAACTACCTTGCTGCACTAGTTGCTTATGTTGCCTTTTCTTTTTCTTTTTTTTTTTCTTTTTTACCTGTTTTTATCACTTATGTTAATTTTTTTCAGGGACTCTGTCTTCCTTTGGATTTGAGATGCAGGTTGTAATTACGACAAGACGCTGAAACTCTTAATCCACCCTGAAAAATCAGGAGCATTGGATAATCGACTATTGGAAGGCTTCATGTAGGTTTATCTGCAAGTCACATATTCCCATTGTTGAAACGCCTAAACCAAAACGACGGAATCTCATTTAAAGGGATAAATTTCCCTTTAATTTTTTCCAATAATAACCCATAATGCCGCGAATCATGAATTTTTCTTCTGACATTGCTTATGCGTTGTATTACTTTCACTTACCTATATATGAAATTTTTTTTTAATAATCGTATCCCAAGGGATGAAAGG
Organism: Aelia acuminata; assembly: GCA_911387785.2. NCBI lineage: Eukaryota > Metazoa > Arthropoda > Insecta > Hemiptera > Pentatomidae > Aelia > Aelia acuminata. The sequence goes on from OU426978.1 coordinate 95,137,518, forward strand.
GTTATTGACAGTAAACTTGAAACTTCAAAAATTTACAATTATGAGAGATGCAATTAAAAGTTAGTTTCATGCACAAAGAAGAGTTAGAATAGCAGGGTTCTCCATTTTATTTATAATAAATTTCCATACAGATAATTTATCTATTGAGGAACTATCAAATGGTAAAAATCCTTGCCTTAAGAAATGCTGAAAATTACCTTGCAATAACAGAATGAAGATGGTAAAGGATTTTAATTACTCTAGATAATAAATGAACAGGTATTATAGATAATAAATAAAAATTTTACATATAAATGTTGATAAAACAAATTTGCAATGTACTTTTTAATGTTATATAACATGAAGGCATATTGTATTAGCAAGTATTATTTGAATAGGAATTATATAAGATATATAATCCACACATTGTTTTAGTATTAATAAATGGCAAAATATGAAGAAGGTAAATATTAAAATAAGACTAAAACAACAACATTAATTTCAATAAAAGTTTAAGCAGAATGAATAGAAGGGATAAAAGCAGAATTAATTGAAGGGATGGATAGACAAAAAACTAAAAGATATTTGGCGCAGAGCTTGAAGAAGTTATCATGCCTCCATATATATATATATATATATATATATATATATATATATATATATGGACCTATGTAAATGCCGAAGAATGTCGGCAGTTAGCCGACTCGCATTGTTTATATAAAACAACTTATTTAAATTTAAACAACAGACATAATTACATATATGCGGCACATATAAACAGTTACAGATATAATTTATATGATTAATCATTCCATTAATAATCTTTATTAAATAATCTTCTGCTCACCGTAGAAAGGTTCTTAGTTTCTTCCCTTTATCTGACTCGTTAAGCGAACTTCTCCAATTATTTCTCTTCTAAGGACTTATACGGTCATTAAAACCTACCTTTTATTCAATCTATTTTTTTTTTCTTTTCGGGAAGGATAACTCTTAGTATTCACTATTTCAATAGGAAATAACCGCCGATCTGATAATTAGTAATTCATTGATAAATTCAAAATAATTTATGAATGGATGCCAGAAATTGAACAAATCAGGAAATATTATTACACTTTAAGAGTTCATATATTTTTTTTTGAAAAAAAAAATTATTTTCCTTGCATGATCTGATTCTTCGAATAATTAAGGTGATGAAACCAACTCCAACATATAAAAACACGAGTTAAAAAAAAAAAAAAAAAAAAGAATGTGATGTTATTATTTCTGAAAAAGAGGTTCCAAGCCAAAATATAGTTAAAGTTCTTTTCTTTTACCATTTGTTCTTCGTAACTTCATCGTTTTGTAATTGGAAAGTCTAAAATTTTTTTAAGCTGTTGAATTAGAATTTCCACACTGTTTTTTGAATCGAAACATTTTCGTGATTTGGAGGTTCGTGTCATTTATTTTGGGAACAATTATAAATTTAAGTAATTACTTTCTTAATCAATATTTGAAAAAACAAATGTTAACGTATAATTATCTATAACTCAACAAATTGAAACGGTAATATGAAAAAAAATCTGGTGCGTGCGCGCAACACACAACTTTCACTTACCAACTTACTTAGATAAGAAATTAATGCGTTTTGTTAATTGCCACTTCTCAAAGTTATACATTTTTCCACATTCATTTCTTATTTTTGTTTTCATTTGCTCAAAAAAAAAAAAACACTAATTTCTTTTATTATTAAATAAAAGTTTTTACTTGTGATAATTCGGCAATGCACGCATAATACTCCAAGTCGTCTGATTTTATAATTCTCTATGTACTTGTTGAATATATCATTTAGTTCCCATGAAACAAATAATTTTCATTAAGTGAACAGAACATCTTTAATTATAACGCGTTGGTTTGTCATTGAAGGCGTACGCCGCATGCGTGAACTCAAGGTGTTTTATGAGTTGACGGAATATTTTTCTTTTTTTCTCCTGTATTTGTTTGATTGATTTTTTTCATACATCATATTTAGCGATTTCTTATTTTTAGGCGTGATGAGAGACAGTTAATTTCACAATATAAACTAAAACAAAGGTATTTTATAGGAAAACAAAAAAGGCCCCTTCCCCATTTAAGCCCCCTCAGAAAATTTTAATACTGATAAAACTTACTTGAAATTATTGAACACCTAATTTCCATCAAACATGACGAATTTTATCAAAATCATTAAAGTCGTTTTTGAGATAATCGAAAAAAAGGTAAAAAGTGGAAAAAAGTTATGAAATAAAGTGCCCCCTCCGTTTGACCAATTTTGATAAAATGTTGGCTGTCACATCTTTGGCATATACATAGGTCAAATACCCAGTTTGATCAAAATCTTTAAAACCGTTTTTGAGTAAATAAAAAAAACACATGAAAATGATACAAAATGTATTAAGTAAAGTCCCCCCAAAGTTGATCAATTTTGAAGAAATTTTTACAGTCATATCTCGGGCACATCAATACATCAAATACTAAGTTTAATCAAAATCGTTAGAGCCGTTTTTGAGAAAATCTCAAAAAACGTAAAAAGTTATTAAATAAAGTACCCCCACCCTTTGACCAATTTTGATGAAATTTTTGCTGTCACATGGCGGGCAGATACATACACTAAATACCCAATATCAGGTTCGCACCGTTAATAGTTTTTGAGCTAGCCTGTTCACACACACACACACACACACACACACACACACACACACACACACACACACACACACACACACACACACAAACACACACACACACACACAGACCATTTCGCGGGACTTGGTTATTTCGACTCAGGGGACCCCAAAACGTGTATTTCCGTTGAAAACCGGAAGTCGAAATTTTTCACGATCGCAATACTTCCACTTACTATATATTTCATATATAGGTAAGTGAAAGTAAAAAATAGTATTCTGTTTGTGTTTAAATTATACACCTTGAACATTCTTAAAGGTATGTTTATTTTTTATTGATGTTAGTTTCAGTTTTTTACTTTCACTTACCTATATATGAAATATATAGTAAGTGGAAGTATTGCGATCGTGAAAAAATTCGACTTCCGGTTTTCAACGGAAATACACGTTTTGGGGTCCCCTGAGTCGAAATGACCAAGTCCCGCGAAATGGTCTGTGTGTGTGTGTGTGTGTGTGTGTGTCTGTGTGTCTGTGTGTGTGTGTGTGTGTGAACAGACTAGCTCAAAAACTATAAACCGTGCGAACCTGAAATTGGGTATTTAGAGTATGTATAAGCCCGCGATGTGACAGCAAAAAATTCATCAAATTTGCTCAAAGGGAGGGGGTACTTTATTTAATAACTTTTTAAGTTTTTTTCGATTTTCTCAAAAACGGCTCTAACGATTTTGATTAAACTGAGTATTTGATCTATTTATATGCCTGAAATATGACTGTAAAAATTTCATCAAAATTGATCAACCGGAAATTTTTCACTATCGCAATACTTTCCCTTTCTATATATTTCATATATAGGTAAGTGAAAGTAAAAATAGAAAGAGTTAATAAAATAAAGCAACATTTATGCTCTACAGATTTCTTACAAAATTTCTCGGGCATTAGTATAATTTCGTTTCAGATCAAATATTTTAAACATTACTGAAAACAAAGAAGGTGCTCTTCAATGTAAAGTCAATTGTTTCTAACTATCGTCACCCATATTGCTGCCAGCACAGCAATTTAATGCCAGTCTTTTGGTTTTAAGTGAAGAACACTTAACCATTAATAAGTGATATGATTAATAAATAAGTGATATATGAGTTAACCATTAACTCTTAACCATCATTAACCAGTCTTTTGGTTTTAAGTGAAGAACTCTTCACATCCAATTTTTAAGGCCCTTGTTTTCTCAGAATTTTAAAGATAAAACATTTTAAAAAATGGACTTTCTGATGGCGCAATATGTAGATTACACGCGGGAGAGGCAAAACTTTTTATTGCACTTCCTATAAATTTTCCTAGTCATAGGCAAAACAATTTTGCTATCGGCTTGGTCCTCATTAACCAAAGATAGGTACATTGGGTTACTTTCAAAACAGCAAACTGTGTCAAGCTGACCAGAGGAAAGGTTTGGGCCCACTCCCTGATCACCAGGGACAAACTCAAAAAGCAAAAAGCCATCCAAATTCTTCCAAAAACGTAGCATCACATTTCCCCCAAACCAATAACAGCTCAATTCTAGTTGTGCAGCATCAACTACCTTGCTGCACTAGTTGCTTATGTTGCCTTTTCTTTTTCTTTTTTTTTTTCTTTTTTACCTGTTTTTATCACTTATGTTAATTTTTTTCAGGGACTCTGTCTTCCTTTGGATTTGAGATGCAGGTTGTAATTACGACAAGACGCTGAAACTCTTAATCCACCCTGAAAAATCAGGAGCATTGGATAATCGACTATTGGAAGGCTTCATGTAGGTTTATCTGCAAGTCACATATTCCCATTGTTGAAACGCCTAAACCAAAACGACGGAATCTCATTTAAAGGGATAAATTTCCCTTTAATTTTTTCCAATAATAACCCATAATGCCGCGAATCATGAATTTTTCTTCTGACATTGCTTATGCGTTGTATTACTTTCACTTACCTATATATGAAATTTTTTTTTAATAATCGTATCCCAAGGGATGAAAGGGTTATTGACAGTAAACTTGAAACTTCAAAAATTTACAATTATGAGAGATGCAATTAAAAGTTAGTTTCATGCACAAAGAAGAGTTAGAATAGCAGGGTTCTCCATTTTATTTATAATAAATTTCCATACAGATAATTTATCTATTGAGGAACTATCAAATGGTAAAAATCCTTGCCTTAAGAAATGCTGAAAATTACCTTGCAATAACAGAATGAAGATGGTAAAGGATTTTAATTACTCTAGATAATAAATGAACAGGTATTATAGATAATAAATAAAAATTTTACATATAAATGTTGATAAAACAAATTTGCAATGTACTTTTTAATGTTATATAACATGAAGGCATATTGTATTAGCAAGTATTATTTGAATAGGAATTATATAAGATATATAATCCACACATTGTTTTAGTATTAATAAATGGCAAAATATGAAGAAGGTAAATATTAAAATAAGACTAAAACAACAACATTAATTTCAATAAAAGTTTAAGCAGAATGAATAGAAGGGATAAAAGCAGAATTAATTGAAGGGATGGATAGACAAAAAACTAAAAGATATTTGGCGCAGAGCTTGAAGAAGTTATCATGCCTCCATATATATATATATATATATATATATATATATATATATATATATATATATATATATGGACCTATGTAAATGCCGAAGAATGTCGGCAGTTAGCCGACTCGCATTGTTTATATAAAACAACTTATTTAAATTTAAACAACAGACATAATTACATATATGCGGCACATATAAACAGTTACAGATATAATTTATATGATTAATCATTCCATTAATAATCTTTATTAAATAATCTTCTGCTCACCGTAGAAAGGTTCTTAGTTTCTTCCCTTTATCTGACTCGTTAAGCGAACTTCTCCAATTATTTCTCTTCTAAGGACTTATACGGTCATTAAAACCTACCTTTTATTCAATCTATTTTTTTTTTCTTTTCGGGAAGGATAACTCTTAGTATTCACTATTTCAATAGGAAATAACCGCCGATCTGATAATTAGTAATTCATTGATAAATTCAAAATAATTTATGAATGGATGCCAGAAATTGAACAAATCAGGAAATATTATTACACTTTAAGAGTTCATATATTTTTTTTTGAAAAAAAAAATTATTTTCCTTGCATGATCTGATTCTTCGAATAATTAAGGTGATGAAACCAACTCCAACATATAAAAACACGAGTTAAAAAAAAAAAAAAAAAAAAGAATGTGATGTTATTATTTCTGAAAAAGAGGTTCCAAGCCAAAATATAGTTAAAGTTCTTTTCTTTTACCATTTGTTCTTCGTAACTTCATCGTTTTGTAATTGGAAAGTCTAAAATTTTTTTAAGCTGTTGAATTAGAATTTCCACACTGTTTTTTGAATCGAAACATTTTCGTGATTTGGAGGTTCGTGTCATTTATTTTGGGAACAATTATAAATTTAAGTAATTACTTTCTTAATCAATATTTGAAAAAACAAATGTTAACGTATAATTATCTATAACTCAACAAATTGAAACGGTAATATGAAAAAAAATCTGGTGCGTGCGCGCAACACACAACTTTCACTTACCAACTTACTTAGATAAGAAATTAATGCGTTTTGTTAATTGCCACTTCTCAAAGTTATACATTTTTCCACATTCATTTCTTATTTTTGTTTTCATTTGCTCAAAAAAAAAAAAACACTAATTTCTTTTATTATTAAATAAAAGTTTTTACTTGTGATAATTCGGCAATGCACGCATAATACTCCAAGTCGTCTGATTTTATAATTCTCTATGTACTTGTTGAATATATCATTTAGTTCCCATGAAACAAATAATTTTCATTAAGTGAACAGAACATCTTTAATTATAACGCGTTGGTTTGTCATTGAAGGCGTACGCCGCATGCGTGAACTCAAGGTGTTTTATGAGTTGACGGAATATTTTTCTTTTTTTCTCCTGTATTTGTTTGATTGATTTTTTTCATACATCATATTTAGCGATTTCTTATTTTTAGGCGTGATGAGAGACAGTTAATTTCACAATATAAACTAAAACAAAGGTATTTTATAGGAAAACAAAAAAGGCCCCTTCCCCATTTAAGCCCCCTCAGAAAATTTTAATACTGATAAAACTTACTTGAAATTATTGAACACCTAATTTCCATCAAACATGACGAATTTTATCAAAATCATTAAAGTCGTTTTTGAGATAATCGAAAAAAAGGTAAAAAGTGGAAAAAAGTTATGAAATAAAGTGCCCCCTCCGTTTGACCAATTTTGATAAAATGTTGGCTGTCACATCTTTGGCATATACATAGGTCAAATACCCAGTTTGATCAAAATCTTTAAAACCGTTTTTGAGTAAATAAAAAAAACACATGAAAATGATACAAAATGTATTAAGTAAAGTCCCCCCAAAGTTGATCAATTTTGAAGAAATTTTTACAGTCATATCTCGGGCACATCAATACATCAAATACTAAGTTTAATCAAAATCGTTAGAGCCGTTTTTGAGAAAATCTCAAAAAACGTAAAAAGTTATTAAATAAAGTACCCCCACCCTTTGACCAATTTTGATGAAATTTTTGCTGTCACATGGCGGGCAGATACATACACTAAATACCCAATATCAGGTTCGCACCGTTAATAGTTTTTGAGCTAGCCTGTTCACACACACACACACACACACACACACACACACACACACACACACACACACACACACACACACACAAACACACACACACACACACACAGACCATTTCGCGGGACTTGGTTATTTCGACTCAGGGGACCCCAAAACGTGTATTTCCGTTGAAAACCGGAAGTCGAAATTTTTCACGATCGCAATACTTCCACTTACTATATATTTCATATATAGGTAAGTGAAAGTAAAAAATAGTATTCTGTTTGTGTTTAAATTATACACCTTGAACATTCTTAAAGGTATGTTTATTTTTTATTGATGTTAGTTTCAGTTTTTTACTTTCACTTACCTATATATGAAATATATAGTAAGTGGAAGTATTGCGATCGTGAAAAAATTCGACTTCCGGTTTTCAACGGAAATACACGTTTTGGGGTCCCCTGAGTCGAAATGACCAAGTCCCGCGAAATGGTCTGTGTGTGTGTGTGTGTGTGTGTGTGTGTCTGTGTGTCTGTGTGTGTGTGTGTGTGTGAACAGACTAGCTCAAAAACTATAAACCGTGCGAACCTGAAATTGGGTATTTAGAGTATGTATAAGCCCGCGATGTGACAGCAAAAATTTCATCAAATTTGCTCAAAGGGAGGGGGTACTTTATTTAATAACTTTTTAAGTTTTTTTCGATTTTCTCAAAAACGGCTCTAACGATTTTGATTAAACTGAGTATTTGATCTATTTATATGCCTGAAATATGACTGTAAAAATTTCATCAAAATTGATCAACCGGAGGGGGGACTTTACTTAATAAATTTTGTATCATTTTCACATGTTTTTTTTATTTACTCAAAAACGGTTTTAACGATTTTGATCAAACTTGGTATTTGATGTATTTATATGCCAAAGATGTGATAACCAATATTTCATCACAATTGATCAACCGGAGGGGGGACTTTACTTAATAAATTTTGTATCATTTTCACGTGTTTTTTTTATTAACTCAAAAACGGTTTTAACGATTTTGATCAAACTTGGTATTTGATGTATTTATATGCCCGAGATATGACTGTAAACATTTCATCAAAATTGATCTACGGGAGGGGGGACTTTACTTAATAAATTTTGTATCATTTTCACGGTTTTTTTTTATTTACTCAAAAACGGCTTTAACGATTAACAAAAATAAGATATGAATCTAGAAAACTGTGTGACTTTGGGAAATGATATTTAGCAAAACACGTCAATTTCTAATCTAAGTAAGTTGGTAAGTGAAAGTTGTGTGTTGCGCGCACGCACCAGATTTTTTTTTCTATACTGCTGTCAACATTAAATATATGGGTGAAAGAAGCTATAGGGAAACATAAATATTTAATAAGATTTCACAGTAAATTAATTATTCTCACAATAATTTTCATGGAGTGACTATTGGAGCTTATAGGCGGGTGTTTTACGACAGAAGACCACACATCGCCTTTTAGTGGATAAGGGTCGAAATCTAGGTCAGGGGGGGGGGGTGATACACTGCCCCTCGAGTAAATATTTGGGGGTTCCGGTCTCACAGACCCAACATTAATCATTTTATAAACGGGCTAATAACTGTTGCATCTATTTAATTTTACTATCTCCTCCGAACTGGTTATTGAAATGCTAAGATGTAACATGATATCAAGTAAAAATATCCAAATTTTCGCAACTCATGTATAGTTTCTCATAACGCAAATTTCAGTTCGATGTAAAATTTTAATTAATCAAATAATAAAAAAAAATTCACATTACAATTGTAAGAATGTAGAAACTACAGTTACTAAACTATATTCATACCTATCTCATACATATAATGTGTAAGTAAAAAAATTACAGATTATACTGTATGTTTCAAATGCCTAAATTTGTATATTTCTAATGTCACTAAAATGATTAGTCAATTCTAATGGCAAAATGATATGATTTTAGTATGTATTAGGATATTAAATTAAATCCTTAGCCTAAGGATATTAATTTCTAATCTGTTCTAATAGAAAAAGTCGAACAAAACAATTTGTAATAATAAAAAACTCACATAATATTCGACGAGAAATATAGGAAACCTATTGTAATTGTGATCCAATTACAAAGTAGATGGTAAGTTTATTTGTAAGAAAGAATTCTCCACTTATAAGGCCTAATACGTTAATTATGGTTGATAGTAAATTAAAAAAGAAATAGATAACATGTATTTTAGTTTAAAAAAGGAATTATTTACTACTAAATAAAATATAATAATGAGAGTACTGTGGATAACTACAAGTGTTACATAAAGTTTTATTATGTAATCAAGAAGTATTTATGAATTAAAATATAAAATGGTTAAATATTGCTCCCAAAAAAATAATTTATTGCAATCAATACTTATACCATATTTTATCAATTACCAAGTTAAAATAAAACGATTTAAAAAATATAAATGAATAGCATTGAAAATAATAACATTGTTAGTCAGTCATGTATTACATACATTTTTATTATATAGGGAATCGAAAAGTATTTATGTTTTGACATGTACAAATGGTTAAGTCCTACTCTTATAACACTAATTTATTGTAACCATTATGTCATATTTTAATAATTATCAAGTTAAAGTAAAATGATTTTTAAATGAATGAATAATATTGAATAAAAATATCGTCAGTTATGTTAAAATCGGATAATATTATCAAGTGAAATTAGTGCCGATTTAATATTTTAATAAGATTTTCCTAATGGATCCAGTTTAACTTACTTTTCTTAATTAAAAATAAAACGACAATGTTCTTTAATAAAATCTATGAGAATGTTGAGATTTAAGAAAAATATCTATAAAAAAACTTTCTTTCAAATTTTCCTAATCAATCTAGCTTAACTTACTTTCCTTAATTAAGAATAAAACACTACGTTAGTTACTAAGACCTATTCAAATATTGAGCTATAAGGATTATACGCATATACAATTTTTTAAAATATTTTTAAATTTCTGAATTATAATATTATTTTATTATAAATAGAACAGAAAACTAATAGTGTAAGCGATTGAGTACTGTTTCATAATTAAGCTTGAACGCATTTTATGGTATGATTATTATGTTTGCTGAAACAAAAAAAAAACAAGAAAAAAATACAAAAAAAAAACATAAAATATTTTATTCCAGCTATAAATATTAAACGTTTAGACAAAAAGAAATAGTTATTTTAAATCATTTTAAAGTTGTAGGGTTTAATTCTTATTATTAGTATATGACAGAATTTAGTTTACTTAACTACATAAAGGTAATAATTGGTTGTCATACTTGTTACTTTAGAGTTTTTATAAGATAATTTTGATTGATATTAAACGGGGTTCATTACCGATTACAGCAAGCAACAGTTTCAAAATTATTAAGCCAATAATGATGTTTACCAATATCGTTGAAATACAAACAGTAAACTAAGATTTATTATGGTATGCGTAAAAAAAGTTTATTGGATACTGTGCTCTTTACGCGATCGAGGTCAAATTAATATTCTGGATTGTATAAGTATTAATAATGTTAAAATTGAAACTACTTAAAAATGTTCTATAAAATACTTCTGGCGTTTCCTTGGTTTAAAAATCGTAGAATTTTAATATCCAGACCATTTTTTGTTTTTCTAGGTTGTATTATCCTCGATGCCTAGGTTGTAATGGTACTTGATCGAATAGGATAGAGAGAAAGAAGACTATAGAGAAAGTAGATAGAGGTAGAGTGAGATTTACCTGATCGCAAGAGCGGCTGCCTAGAGCAGAGAGCGCGGCCTCAGGTCCTCCCGCCGGCGGCAGACTAGAGGTTTAGCCCCGCGCCTGCGTCCGGCACTCCAGCCACAATCGTTAGGCTTAATATCCTCCAGTTCCAGCCATCTTCCAGCCTGTTCCCAACCTACTCACACCTCTTTACCTTGTGATATATATTAATATATTGGAGGAGATTATGTTTTGTGAAATAATGCAGAACGGTATCGTCTCATTCAGTTCCTAATACTGTAAATAATACGCAAATTTTGTATTACTCGTTAATGTCGTTAAAAACCAGGGGAGGGCGTTATCAAATAAACAAATTTTATATGAATATATAATGGTACTGGACTGGGAAGGGAGAAATATAGCCTACTCCTTTCAAGAAAGAATCTTTTTTTTTTTTTATTGAAAAGAAATGATACAATCTGCCACATTCTAGGGCATTTAGTATTAGTGATCTAAGTATCCATTTATAAACAAACGACTTAAGAATAACCAAATATAGATGTACAAAAGAAGAAAAGAAAATATAAATAAATACGAAAAAAAAAACACAAAAGAAAAAAAATATATATAAACGCATTTACACTTATGTACAATATTCACATTCAGTCAAGGGATCTCCGAGTCGGTAAGAACGAATCTAAAACAACAAAAAAACTTAAAACGTGATCTTTCAGCAGAGTGAACTTAAAGTTTCAAAGTGGAATAAAATGTATTCATAATATATATGAAACCTTCAATTTAACTTTTTATTAAGCAGCGGATCGTTTAAAATAATAACTGGCTTTTATCCTCCGTTTATATCAGAACGCTATATAAAATGTAAAAATTAGGATGGTTAACTTAAAACTTTTTCTTTACTTCTAGAGCCAAAGTTTCTTTCCAAACAGTGAATCTTCGTCTCTGCTAAAATGAAGGCAAATATATGAGCAACATGTAAAGTATCTATGCTAGAAGATGAGATTAATGACAAATCGTAACAACATATTACTATCTGTAATGAATCTCATCTTCTAGCGTAGATACTTTACATGTTGCTCATATATATGTCTTCATTTTTGCCCTGACGAAGATCCAGGAATAATAAAAAAGTTTTGACTAAATATTCTGATTATCAACAGTTTTGACTGAAATTCCTGATTGTCAATCATCCTAATTATAGAAAACAGTTGAACATTACGCACCTATAAAAATGTTAAAATTATAACAGCCCTTTTCGATTCATAACGGTCTTGTTAAAGCCATAGATTGGGCATGAATCGAGTTAAAAATTTGACGATCTTGCAATAATATACTGCTTTTTTACATCATTAAAAAACCTTCATAACTCAAAATAGCCAATTTTCGAGATAAGAATATATCAAAACGGAATAGTGATATGTTCTATAAATAGGGTCTATCTCCAACCTTACGGTCCTTCTAATTAAGTCCAAAGAGACGACCAATTGTTAAAGGTTACTTTCGATTCAGGGATTATGTCACCATCAAACCAAGAAATCTCTATCTAAGTGACACAAATTGTTCACATTCTTTCTATATAATTATCAGAAAAGGCATTTTCTGGTGTTTAAAGGTTTATTCATAAACTAATCCACTAATCTTCAGGCGTCTCTTCAGCTTAAAGTGGCCTCTGAAGACCCAGATAATAAATTGGATTTCCTCCCTACGATTGCTCCCTCCTTAACACATAAATGTAATGGAATTAGGAAAAAAATGGACTTAAAAATCTCGGGATTAACTCCTCCGGTCCTAATCTACAAAATATACTTTATTGTAAGACTTGAATAGGCTATGAGATTGTATAATAACTACACTATGCTTGTAGCCCAGTAGTCTCTTTCTGGCCAAAAAAAATGCATAACCTGGAAATAATATTCATCGATTTTTGTCATCTCAAATAAGAGTTTTAGGGTTTGCGATAATATCTGGCAAAATATTTGAAAAACCTCATAATAGTTTTTATTTTTTTTTTTTTATATTCCACTGATTTTAGAAAAAGTTTCTTCCTGCAAATCTTCGCTATAATAGCTCGTATCCAAATCCTTTTATGATTAGATATAACATAAAAAGATAACTGTATATCATTTATTATTATTTTTTTTTTTTTTCTGTGATCACTAAAACTGATTCCTAACATTTGAAAAGACTTAATTTTCAGGAGCTTCACCGAAAACTGCCCCAGTGTCAGGGGGAATTCACCATATAAAATAAAGAAACAGCAATGCGTCTCAACGAATTTCTCAGCAATTCGTCAGCAATAAATATGTACACGCAGTGCCACTGCAGCCATACTACCTTGAGATTCAATCCATTTTATCAAACCATTTTATAACATAGTTTTAAATGGCCTTTATTCAACTCCCCAAATCTGTTACTAGAGACAGCATAGAAAAAGTTTCCATACTGTGAGTCATATTACTGTTTTATTCCCCAAAAAAAATATCGATTGCCACTGTAATTTTTATAGACTTTTAACGGTCAGAAAGAGTTCTGAAATACTTCAAATAAATGGGCTGGAATAGGTTAACAGCCAAGTTACAAAGCCATTATAACTCAATGCACCAGGTGCCAAAACTTATAATAGAGAAGACCTACCTTATAATATTCATAGGTACTAGCGTCACCAAGCCAAGTGTGTGAGTTTTGAGGGAGCAAATTAACCAAGGATGATGGCCTAAGCAATTTAACCCGAAAAAAACCTTTAAGCAAGGATGCCTAAGCAAATTAACCCTAGGATGGCCAAGGTATTTCGTCATCTTAATTTGGCCAACGGGGGGAATTGTGGAGCCCGCACATTTTTGTGACCTATTGATGGCCATGTTTTACTCATCTTTGAGGGATGTATTTATTTCATTTACATTCTTAAAATTGTTTGTAATATGATTATTTTTTCTTTTAAGTTCAAAGCGATGCGCGTAACACACAACTTTCACTAACGAGCTTCCTTAGATTAGAAATCGAGGTGTTTCGATAATTTGTAAACGCCACACTTTTCCACATTTACATGCTTATTTTTGTATATCTCCATAAGTTATAGAGTGTCTGTATAGCGAAATTTGGAAATTCTCATTACTTTTCGATTCATTATTGCGTATTTCTTTTTTTAGGGGACCTAATTTCATCAACAGTCGAGTTCTTTTACTCCTTGGTTGTATTTACAGCTATTTGGTTTTTTGTAAATATTTCCTTTACAATTGCTTACTAACTTTATTAATTACTTAATAATACAAAATTACTTTATATTGCCTTAAGAAATTTATTATGGAACTAAAGTTTCTAAACTAAAGTATAATTAATTAAAGATTATCTTATGCCATATTTTTTCACACTATAAATGGTTTAACACGTTGAGCGCCAGGGAAAAGATGATGTACTTTTGCCTGGGGCCAAAGCAATTTTTCCTAATTTATAACTTTAATATGATTAGAATGATACAAAAATTGCAAAAGAAATAAATAAAAAGTTTAATTTTGTGAGCGGTACGTAAAGGGTAAAGCCCGCTACCTATAGTAGTACGGGGGCTGCCCGGTTATGACCGCGACGTCAACCCTTGTGGTATAACACCTGAAATCCTCAGAAACGTGGGGTAAAAGTTCTGCTTCATCATAAAAATCGAATATGGAGGGATAAAAGGATTCAAGAAGACAGGGAAGATCTACTTTCTACCATTGTCCAAATATTCAAAAAGATTATACAGAATATTCAATAAAGATGCATAATATCCGCACGAACCCTGGAAAGAAGGTTTAAAGGTAAAGGTCGTCAGTAGCTTAGAAGGGAAAGCTTTAAGGTTACCTCAACCAGAGAAGCACATATTCTTATCCACCTATGATATCAAAAATACTGATCGAAATGGGGAAGTAAACTACCTTTTAAGGATTTGACAAAGGTCGTTGACCAAGCACAAAAAAAAAGGTTTAGGAAATGGAAGTGGACTTGAGACTGAGAATTGTTATTGAGATGAAATAAATAGGTTGTGAGGACACCTAGCCACAATTCTGCTTAATTTGGAGTAATTGCATTGCTGCCGTTTCACCATCTTAATTATATATATGTTCCCTTGAACTGAGCTAACTTTGAACTAAAATGATTTTCACGCCGGCTACCGAAACCTATGGCCGTGAGGAAGTCAAGTTAAGGAAGTGCGAGTGCTCATGACCTAGTGGTTTTGGGAAAGATGGTAGGGATGGGTGAGATCATTTTCAATGTAAAGAACTAAAAATGAGGTTTGTCATAATGAATACAAAAATATGGAAACCGGCCGCAAAAAAAGTTGTCGAGATATCATATCATTTTCACGGCTATCTCTTGAGACTAAAACTCATTCAACTACCAAAGGTTTGAAACATACAGTAAGAGGATTTTCTTCTTATTTACTTCAAAAAGTCTCTTTAAAAGTGAAGCTCTTCCGCAGTGGTGGTTTTACGTTTCCTAGGTTATATTCCTCACGTAAAGTGGATATTCTATATAGTCCCCTTAGCAATTTTTCTCACATCTTTAGTCGTTAGCAACAGCCACTATGAATAAATGTTGAAAAAAGTCATCCAAGTTAGATAAACCAAAAGTTCACAACTGTAAAGATTCTGCCGTTTTAATAATTAAATTTGAATAATGTCTTTTCAAATATAAATATGTTCCTCTATATTTTGTCAGAGCGGTTCTTTAGCCATGGGCTAACGTATATGTTACAATAGTTCAACTAGTGAGCATGTTTTTTTTCCCAACTTTTTTTTTTAATAAACATTTGACGGTAATGGATAAGCATAGGCCATTACGTCAAATAAACCTTAAAAGTATAATTTTTTCGGCATAATTCTGTGACAATAAGTGACAATTCACAATGAATAACTAAATGACTGAATGATAACTAATAACATTCTAATATTTATGTAGTCTTCATATAGTCCATTAAAAAAATATGGATTTAGTTTTCCCGACTAACAGAGTGTTTAGATCTTACAGTGATAAAACCAAGACTTACTAGAGTAATTCATACCAAAAATGTGTTCTGACGATGTGAGCTTTTCCATTATTTGTATTAAATAATAAGACTATATTAAATTTAATATAATAAGAATATATTAAATTAAATATAATAAGAATATATTAAAGTAGAAATAATAAGACTACATTAAATTTTAATTTGAGAAGAGGTAGATTGTATCAAAAGCCACCTTGGTTTTACCACTGTGGGAACACTCTCCATCATAAACTCTACAGAAAAATTAAATAGATTTTTTTTGGAATACATGGAGATTAAAAAAATTGGAGTAATATTAATATTTTGACTATGCATTTTAATAGTGATAGAATGTTAACATCGTATTTACTAATTACTTCTATACAGTAAAAATATATTAAAAAAAGGAAATTGTTTTATAAATTCATTAATCTCTATATATATAAGAGGCTTTGTCCTGACTGACAGAATCAACGCAGAGCAAAAACTACTAATGATAGAAACTTTAAACGCGATGTAGGTAACCATTAAGAAAGGAATTTCAAAAATGTAACCCCTAAGGGGCTTAAATGGTGAAATTGTCGTTTAACTCTAACGGAAATCTATTGTTGAGATTTTAAAGCATATGTTTTTTATTTGAATATCGATTTAACGTTACAATAGTATTAAAATAGACATTCACATAAAATATGGCTACTGATCATTTAAATATTAGTGGTAATCAAATTATGCACACTGTGATTCCCATGATTGGGGATGGTGCGTGTTTATTTCGATCTCTTCTCCATATATTTCTCCATATATATATATACTTCTCCATATATATACTACTACATATATATATATATATATATATATACTTCTCCATATGTATAAGAGGCTTTGTCCTGACTGACAGAATCAACGCAGAGTAAAAACTACTTATGATAAGAAACTTCGGAATTTAGATTTTAAAAGCGATGTAGGTAACCACTAAGAGAGGAATATCAAAAATGTAACCCCTAAGAATATCTAAAATATAAATGGCGAAATTGTCGTTTAACTCTAACGGACATCTATTTTCGAACTTCGAGAAAATATATCTAATTAAGACTCATTTTAAAGAATTTGATACGACGAGTTTAACTCGAAAGGCCCTATTGGGCGTCGTTAACATGTTTTACAGCCGAAAAATGAAGCGTTCACGACGAGTAAGTCATTTTTTGTTTCGGCGGTTTTAGTGAACTCTCTCCATTGCGCGTCTCCGTCTCTTCTACCGAGCCGGCAGCTTCCCCCTCCAACATTCCACCTACCAGAAGCTCAAATTCTACTAAATCTCCTTAACACCAGTTAACATATTATATTAGATCAATACCAAGATAATGGTCACAGAATTGATTTTAAAGACTCGCGGGCGAAGCCGCGACGGGGAATGCTAGTAATTATATATGCAAAAATAAAGATATTTTAAAACCTATATCCAAGTAAATTTTTTTTTATTCTAATAATATTTTTTAGGTCAAATTATGCTAAGTGATTTGCTAATTTAAAATTTTGCTTGCTATAAATTAGCTTACTTGCATTAAACAAATAGCCATTAATTATAACAAGTGACGGAAACGATGAACTCTTACAATAAAAATTGATAATAGTAGAAATAAATTATTTTCACTATTGTCAAGATAATTTATTGGCTTGTAATCAGTCCTAACTGCAAACATGAATAGTAACCTTGAAAACGCCTAAAGTAAAGTCAGAAAAAGAAGTTATTAAATGCAAAGAATATATTTTAGAAACATTTATATATATATATATATATATATATATATATATATATATATATATATATATATGAAATTCATAACGATCGAAGTTATCTATCGAGAAACCTCACGGTATCATTGTTTTTTAGGCCCTATTCAAAATAAACATAAAAGTAATAGGTAAAAAAGAACTCGACTTTTAATGGGCCAAATTTTTTCTTAACTAAGTAAAAACTGAGATGGTTTTTTTTTTTGCCTCTCTTACATTTTTGCTAACACGCTTCAATTTGGAGATATTTCAGGTGTAGCCTTTTTTCTGGGACACCCTGTTTAAACTATTCAGTTCTTAATGGAAAAACCGTGAAGTGGTTCTAGGTAGAATTTCCGAACAAAAATTCCATTTGATGCATGAATTTATTTTGTCAATCAAATTGTTTGAATTCAAATTCTACAACCTTAATTATATAATTTGACAAATGTTTAGCTTCATTTTTATTTAATTTTTATGAGCGAATTAAAGCCAATGTCCAATGGAAGAGTGATTTCATAAAATGTCATTAATTTTTGACACCATAAGAGGAATACGGAATACGAAATGGGCCTTCATCTCAAGGTACACAAATGTTTTCCAAAATATCGCGTTAGTAAATTTCGTGCAGATATATTTCCTCTGATAGATTTAAATCTACATATTGATGATGTATTATGACACGTTGAGTATATACAAATTATGTTTACAGAGATTATTGTTTTAAAAATTCAATAGGTCAGACTTCACATAAATTAGTTAAAATGCCATATAGATTTTGGAATTACAAGTGTCCAAAGAACTGGAGTAACTTGTTCAATAATTTATTGAACAAGTTACTCCAATTCTCCTTACTCCAGTTATAATTATAATTGTGATTGTTTTATTATATAATAATAGCTAATATAAATTAATTGTATTCGCAGGTATTTTCAAAAATAATGTTTGCGACATTCTTCAAATAGATTACGGAGTTCTTCTAGGTAATGGAAGATGACTTTTGGCTGATTATGAACAACTGGGGAATCAAGGATTGGGGATAGAAGGGATATACGAGGTTGTCCAATGCCAGTTTGTTTGTTTATTTAGGTTTTAGGCGTAAAACTCCTAGGTCATAAACGCCTTAAATCTTTATATAAATAAGAGAGACAACAAGGTAATCGATTTCGACTGAAGTGAAAAACAAAATCAAATATACAAAGAGCTTATTTTTTACTTTCACTTACCTATATATGAAATATATAGTAAGTGGAAGTATTGCGATCGTGAAAATTTTCGACTTCCGGTTTTCAACGGAAATACACGTTTTGGGGTCCCCTGAGTCGAAATAACCAAGTCCCGCGAAATGGTCTGTGTGTGTGTGTGTGTCTGTGTGTGTGTGTGTGTGTGTGTGTGTGTGTGAACAGACTAGCTCAAAAACTATAAACCGTGGGAACCTGAAATTTGGTATTTAAAGTAGGTATATGCCCGCGATGTGACAGCGAAAATTTCATCAAAATTGCTCAAAGGGAGGGGGTACTTTATTTAATAACTTTTTACGTTTTTTTCGATTTTCTCAAAAACGGCTCTAACGATTTTGATTAAACTGAGTATTTGATCTATTTATATGCCCGAGATATGACTGTAAAAATTTCATCAAAATTGATCAACCGGAGGGGGGACTTTACTTAATAAATTTTGTATCATTTTCACGTATGTTTTTTATTTACTCAAAAACGGCTTTAACGATTTTGATCAAACTGGGTATATGATGTATGCATATGCCCGAGATACGACTGTAAAAATTTCATCAAAATTGATCAACCGGAGGGGGGACTTTACTTAATAAATTTTGTACCAATTTCACGTGAACAAAAACGGCTTTAACGATTTTGAAGAAACTGGGTATTTGATGTATGTATATACCAAATATGTAAAAGCCAACATTTCATCAAAATTGGTCCAACTGAGGGGGTACTTTATTTTTTGACTTTTTTCCAATTTTTACCTTTTTTTCGATTATCTCAAAAACGGCTTTAACGATTTTTATCACATTCGTCATGTTTAATGAAAATTAGGTTTTCTTTAATATCAGGTAAGCTTTATTATTATTAAAATGTTCTGAGGGGGCTTTTTTTTGGGGGGGGGGGCCTTTTTTGTTTGTTTGTTTCTTTCTTATAAAGTACCTTTGTTTTTGTTTACATGGAGAAATTAACTGTCTCTCGTTACACCTAAAAATAAGAAATGGCTAAATATGAGATATGATAAAAATAAAGAAAACATAAAGAGGAGAAAAAAGAAAAATATTCAGTCAACTCATAAAACTCGTTGAGCCCAAGCATGCGGAGTACGCCTTTAATGACAGACCATTGTTCATAATTAAAGCCGTTCTGCTCATTTGAGAAGTGGCAATTAACAAAACGCATTAATTTCTAATCTAAGTAAGTTGGTAAGTGAAAGTTGTGTGTTGCGAGCACGCACCAGATTTTTTTTTTTTTATAAGTTAGAATTAATTGTTAAAGTGATAATAATAATAGAAAAATCTGGTGCGAAGACCCTAACATACAACTTTCACTTACCAACTTTTTTAGATTAGAAATTGACGTTTTTAAATGAATATTTAAACGCCATTCCTCAAATTCATACATTTTTCCACATTCATTTCCTTATTTTGGTTTGTATTTGTCCTCTAAAGTACATGAAACATATTTACTGTTAAATAAAAGTTTTTACTTATGATAATTCGGCAATGCATGATAATACTCCATCGCGTCGGAATTTATAATTCTCTATTTAGTTGTTGAAAACTTCATTTAGTTACCACGGAAACAAATAATTTCCATTGGATATCTATGTTCCAACACACCTTCATAATTTATGAACAGAACCTCTTTAATTATAAACAATGGTGTGTCATTAAAGGAGTACTGCGCATTCGTGGGCTCAATGTGTTTTATGAGTTGGCGGAATATTTTTCTTTTTTCTCCTGTATCTGTTTACTCGATTCTTTTCATATTTAGCCATTTCTTATTTTAGGGGATAATGAAAGGCAGTTAATTTCTCCATATGAACAAACACAACGGTACTTTATAGTAAAACAAAAAAGCCCCCTTCCCCATTTAGGCCCCCTCAGAGCATTAAAATAATGATAAATCTTACCTGATATTAAACGTAAAACTTTATTAAAGTTCATTAATGTTAAATGTCATATCTCGGGCATATATATACTACAAATACCCAATTTCAGGTTTGTACGGTTTATAGTTTTTGAGCTAGTCTGTTTACATACACATCAAAAACACTCACACAGACTATTTCGCGGGACTTAGTTATTTAGACTCAGGGGACCCCAAAACGTGTATTACCGTTGAAAACCGGAAGTCGAAATTTTTCACGATCGCAATACTTTCCCATACTACATATTTCAGTTAAAAAAAAAAAATGGAAAATAACAGTTATGCATCTATAATAATGGTGTACAATATATAATTAAATTTCGCTGATCAATTTACAGTCCGTAATGAATCTAATTACTTTCTCTATTTCAGATTCATTATCTTTTAGTGCTGTTCTGATATCATGTGGTATTTTGTGTTGGTTCAATATATTTTTGTAAAAATGATATTCCTCATAAATATGTCTAACGCTAAGAATATTATAACATTTTGGGCACATCGGGGGAGTTTTTAAATCCTAAGTATATCAGGAACCGTATATATAAAAATAAAATGTAGATAGACCTTTAAAAACGAAGAACTTCTATGATTTTTAAACAAAAATTTTACAAGTTATTTTCTATTATGTTTGACTTAACAATTGATTACCAGATTTAGACAATGTAACACCAATATAGGGTTAAAGTAAAAAAAAAAATAGCAAAAATTATAATACAAAAATGTCATACACCCAAGCAATCTCAAATTAGTAACAGCCTTACAAAACAGTAACTACCAGTAACAAAACGGTGACTGAAAAGTGAGTAACGATGTTCAAGACAAGACTAAGACACTAATCGACCCTTTCTTATACTTTGTACAAAATCTTGGCTTATTTTGGAATTTAATGTGTCAATTGATAGTTTACCGGATGTTCGAAAAGGAATGAATTGGCCCGTGGTATCGATCCAAGAACCTACAAAGAGTAATAATATATTGTTTTATAGTAACGTTTTTTTTTTTTTTTTTTTTTTTTTTTTAGAAACAAGCATAAAAATATTGATTTTCTCTACGAAAATCTTAAGTTATTCTTAATGTACTGAACGAGCAAGGAGATAAATGTTTAACGTCTATATTATCTCTTATTACTGTCATCCAAATCATCTAAAATAGGATGAAGCCTCTTCGACATTTATGGCAGACGAACAAGTATATAACTTGGACAAATATCGGCGTCTCATATACTTCCCTTCACTAATCCAGCACAAGGTAAGAATTACTATGAAATTACATCAAAAGATTCTATCTCTAACCTTGCTTCAAATTTTCTTTTTCATTAAATGTGGTCGAGCTCAAAGCTCATTTTTGTTTAATGAATTCTCATTAGGCTGCTAATTTGCCAGTTTCATTTACGTTGGGCTAAATACGACATTAATGTACGTAAATATTAATATTAAATAAATAGTTTCATTGCTGCTAAAAGATAAATCATAAAATAAGCAAATTAAAAATAAAAAGTGAGTGCATATAGGTTTCAAAAAATGAAAAGTATAACTTCTACTTATATTAAGGCAGAAATTAGAAGGAAGTTAAAAATAAAAAGCCATGCTAGTAGTAATAATTTATTTATAACACTTGAGCGGATAATCTCGCTCATGCTAGTACTTCAATAAACTTTTTATAGCCAAAAATTTTATTTTTTTTATAAAAGTTTTTTTTTTTTATATTTGTTTACTTTTATTTAGACTTCAATTCTTTTACAAAGATTTCTAAAAACATTTGGGACAGATTCAGCACGCAATTAGGGTGGGGGTCATGACCCGGATGTCTCATAATAACGTGGCTGACAGCACCATTTTTGTATGAGATTATTTCCTTGTATTGAAAAGGGCTGCGATCTAAATAACCAAAAACGTTTTGTTGAGGTCATTGTAACATCCTAATTGCATTATTTGTTTGAAAATACAAAACCAATATAATTGATGACCCCGTGATCTCCTTCCTGTATCTGCCTATGAAAATAAGTGTAAAATACACATGAATTCACATTTGCAATGAATGCATATTTGGTTCAGTAGTTTAAAAATTATGGTAGTATTCATATTTAGCAGTCCCGTTAAAGAAGAATAGTTGAATGGAGATTCCATATGAAAAACAACAGCATTTTAAAAGTGCAATTTATTCGCTTCATAATATCACATTGCAAGGAAATTTAATGAAAACCTCCCGTCGTAAGAAATTATTTCTGTCAATCTCCAACATATTTTAATCTCCAATTCATCGGAAAATGAACCTACCTAGATCGGAAAAAGCAAATTACCTAATCTGACTCTAATCTGTTTCCCGTTTACAATGGCATCAATTTATATATCTATATATAAAGTGAAAAACTCGTAGATGCATTTTTCAAACTATTAAAAATTAAAAGTTACTGGAGAATTTTCGGTATTAATAATTAAAACGATTATAATAAAAATTGTTTTTTAGATTGTTTACACACGGGCTATTTCACGTCAAATCGTTCAGCCGAAGTTCAAAATTTTACCTTCCCCTCTTAGATTCTGATGAAAATTTGAAGGTATTAAGTACATACGGAAATAAGAAAAAATCTGGTGCGTGCGCGCATCACACAACTTTCACTTACCAACTTACTTATATTAGAAATTGACGTGTTTTGCTAAATATCATTTCCCAAAGTCACACATTTTTCTACATTCATATCTTATTTTTGTTAATCGTTAAAGCCGTTTTTTGAGTAAATAAAAAAAAAACCGTGAAGATGATACAAAATTTATTAAGTAAAGTCCCCCCTCCGGTTGATCAATTGTGATGAAATTTTTACAGTCCTGTCTCGGGCATATAAATACTTCAAATACCAAGTTTGATCAAAATCGTTAAAACAGTTTTTGAGTAAATCGAAAAAACTTAAAAAGTTATTAAATAAAGTACCCCCTTCCTTTGAGCAAATTTGATGAAATTTTTGCTGTCACATCGCGGGCTTATACATACTCTAAATACCCAATTTCAGGTTCGCACGGTTTATAGTTTTTGAGCTAGTCTGTTCACACACACACACACACACACACACACACACACACACACACACACACACACACACACACACACACACACACACACACACACACACACACACACACACACACACACACACACACACACACACACACACACACACACACACACACACACACACACACACACACACACACACACACACACACACACACACAGACACACAGACACACAGACACACAAACAGACCATTTCGCGGGACTTGGTTATTTTGACTCAGGGGACCCCAAAACGTGTATTTCCGTTGAAAACCGGAAGTCGAAAATTTTCACGATCGCAATACTTCCACTTACTATATATTTCAACTTACTTAGATTAGAAATTAATGCGTTTTGTTAATTGCTACTTCTCAAATGAACAGAACGGCTTTAATTATGAACAATGGTCTGTCATCAAAGGCGTACTCCGCATGCGCTCAACGAGTTTTATGAGTTGACTGAATATTTTTATTTTTTTCTCCTCTTTATTTTTTCTTTATTTTTATAATATCTCATATTTAGCCATTTCTTATTTTTAGGCGAAACGAGAGACAGTTAACTTCTCCATATAAACAAAAACAAAGGTACTTTATTAAGGAACAAACAAAAAAGGCCCCCCCCCCCCCAAAAAAAAAGCCCCTTCATAACATTTTAATAATGATAAAGGTTACCTGATATTAAAGAACACCTAATTTTCATTTAACATGACGAATTTGATAAACAATCAAAATGTTTTTGAGATCATCGAAAAAAAGGTAAAAATTATGAAATAAAGTGCCCGCTCCGTTTGACCAATTTCGATGAAATGTTGGCTATCACATCTTTGGCATATACATCCATCAAATACCCAGTTTGATCAAAATCGTTAAAGCGTTTCTTGAGTAATTAAAAAAAATAAGTGAGAATGATACAAAATTTATTAAGTAAAGTCCCCCCTCCGGTTGATCAATTTTGATGTAATGTTGGCTATCACATCTTTGGCATACACATATATCAAATACCCAGTTTGATCAAAATCGTTAAAACCGTTTTTGAGTGACTAAAAAAAACACGTGAAAATTATACAAAATTTACTAAGTAAAGTCCCCCCTTCCGTTTGATCAATTGTGATGAAATTTTTACAGTCCTATCTCGGGTATATAAATACATCAAATACTAAGTTTGATCAAAATCGTTAAAACAGTTTTTGAGTAAATCGAAAAAACTTAAATAGTTATTAAATAAAGTATCCCCTCCCTTTGAGCAATTTTAATGAAATTTCTGCTGTCACATCGCGGGCATATACATACACTAAATACCCAATTTCAGATTCGTACGGCTTACAGTTTTTGAGTTAGTCTGTTCACACACACACACACACACATACACACACACAGACAATTTCGCGGGATTTGGTCATTTGGACTTAGGGGACCCCAAAACGTGTATTTCCGTTGAAAACCGGAAGTCGAAATTTTTCACGATTGCAATACTTCCACTTACTATATATTTCATATGTAGGTAAGTGAAAGTAAAAATGCTAATTTGTACCCAATCCAACAAGTAGTTTCCGATGTATGGTCATATGTACTTTTGAAATTGTACTGGAGTTTTCAAAATTAATTAATTCAGTAATTCTGCATTTCACATCAGATGATACCATAAATGTTGACAGATAATTTTTCATCATGGAAAAAAAAAATTCTTAAACATAAAAAAATCATATTTTTTCCAAGCTGCACAACTGTCATCGAAAAATGCGAAAAATCTAATATAAAAATTTAAGAAATATGAAAGAATTATGAAAAAACCGAAATGTTTGTTGTGATCCATTTAAAAGACATCTAGTTCCCATAACGAAGAAGCACAATCTCAAGGCAATCACATTAAAAAAAGCTATGTCAAAGAAAAAATATAAAATTTTGGGCCCAGGAAAGCTGCTTTATCACAATCTGAAGAAACTTAATAGAGGACCTAAAACCTTATGAAAATAAAGAAGAAAATGTTTGATGCCATCAAAGCGATGAAGATAATAAGGAATAACAATTTTGTGAAAGAACAGTTGTAAAATATGAATTAAATGAAGTTCTTACAGAATTACATTTAACACCGCTAAAACTGAATCATAGTCTGCAAAAACAAGACAAAAGTATATCAATAAGAAGCTTAAACAGGCTAAGACACTAGTTAAAAAATAAATGCGGAGTTATGAAATTAGACGATGCTCAAAGTGAATCTTTAAGGGGAAATAGATTTCAGCTGTATTAATTAGTATGCGCATTTAAACTTAATCTTACTATACTACATTCAAATCGAAATATAACTCAATAACCCACTAATATTATTTCATCATTAGATAGGCAATTACATCCTCTTTTCAGTAATAAAAGTTATTTTAATAGGCTTGGAGAGAGATTTTAGCCATACAGAAATGTACAGATCGCACTGAGTTAAATTAATTTTATTAGATTTATATTACAATAAAATCCCACCAGTTTTATTATATCATTTAAAAGGAAATTAGATGCCCTTTTCAATAATATACCTTTGTATGTAAATATATTTTAGAGAGATTTCAGCTGTATTAATTTGTATGCGCCTATTTAAGTAAAATTTTTCTACATTAGATTCAAATCGACATAAAACTCTTTTAAGCCAATAACTCACTCATATGTATTTCATTATTAAATAGAGAAATTTATACTCTTTCTATATATAGATAGTTTATTAGGCTGGTTGGAGAGAGATTTTCGCTCATGGCATTTTTCGATGACTGTTTTACCGCTTGGAAAAAATTTAATTTTTTATGTTTATGAATTTTTTTTCCATGAAGAAAAATTATCTGTCTAATATTTATGGTATCATCTGATTCTGTATGAAATGCAGAATTAATGAATTAATTTTGAAAGCTCCAGTTCAATTAATACCCATTCTACAGCGGAGTCTTAACACGTACAAGTTGGTTTTGAGCTCAAGTTGTCATCGGAACTTCAAAAATCTCAAAAGTTCGGATGACAATAATGCTGAAACTACTTGTTGAAATTGGGTAAAAATTGACATTTTTCTTATTTTCGTATGTACATAATACCTACAAATTTTTATCAAAATCTGAGAGGGGGAATAGAGAATCTATATAATTATAAATCTAAGAAAGTTAGCAGAATTATTAAAAATTTTAAGATGGATTAAGAGGATACTACAAGAGAACAGAAACAAAAATTACAATACATTCAGAATAGAATAAACAGAATTTTGAAAGCTCTTATAAAACAGAAATATGTTTAATGGTTAAAAGTTAGGAAAAACTACTAGGTGGACATTGGCTTTATACAAACAATGATTAAGTAATAGTTAATAATATAAAAGCTATAACAATTAAGTACTAATAAAATTAAAATACTAATGTTTAATATAATGCTAATACTTGGTCCCTAGAATGAACTAGGGAACGTTAATAAGGGAATAGTATAAGATACAATACAGAATAAAATATAAGAAACATTAATAATATATATATATATATATATATATATATATATATATATATATATATATATATATATATATATACGATTAGTCTCGGCCACACGTTCCTGTATTAAAATTAAATTAATTAATAAAATAATAAAAATTAAATTAAATAATAAAATAAAATTAATCTTATGCCATATTACATATTAATTAAATTCACAATTTAACACATCATGATATGAGATGTCGTATATCAGACCTGAAACAGGTTATGAAAAGCGAGAAATCTCAAACCATGTGCTACTTATCAAAACATAAAAATTTAATTTTATGTATGAGATATACAACGTTAATTTATAAATTTTATTATAATAATAAACATTTTTTTATTATTAGAATTCACAATTTCTATTTATTGTAGTGCTAATAGGTGCACAATGATATTGGTTAACCCGTCTTTTGCTAAAACAAATAGATTCGATGTTTCCCCCACACGAGAGAAGGCAACATTGGTAAAACACGGATTTTCTTAGTCCTAGCCGGAAAACATAGATATGCCTACTGGATGGCTTACCCTCCATAAATATTGAAAGGTAAATGAAGTGTGTCAATAAACTTACACCGCCATCTTTTGGAAATTTATAGAACTTACAAATAATCACACTCAATTGTAGTACAATAAGCACTTAATTTGCAATAAAAGAAATATTGAGGCCAATAACAGAGATAAAAACTATGCTATCTATTAAGTAGGACTAAAATACACACAATGAGCCAAATTTCATCAAAATGGGTTGAGTAGTTTCTGATTTTACTCCCAACTAACATAGGGACACGTGATATTATATATATATATATATATATATATATATATATATAAATTTTAATTGTTGTTATATCTTATGAAAAGATCACAGAATGAAAGTCATAATACTTGTCACTATGGTGGCGGCGTTCGCTGCTGGGACTCCATCCTTTATGGAAGAATGGAACGCATTCAAGGTATGTAGCAAATATTCGACTCGAATTTTTCTTCAACAGACCAAAATTAAAAGTAAATGTTTTTTGCAGATAAAGTACGGGAAATCGTATGACAGCATTGAAGAGGAACAGCGGAGGATGGCTATTTTTTCGGAAAAACTAAAAATAATCAAAGAAAATAACGCTAAATACGAAGCCGGACTATCGAGTCACACTTTAGTCATTAACCGATTCACCGATAAGGTAATAAATAGCATGTCGAAAGTTTATAATGTGATTACTGGTCAGTTGTAATTTATGTAACTGCTCATTTAATTATACAGAGCAGCGAAGAAATGAGTTGCTTTAGATCAAGTGGAACCGAAAAATTCAGTAAATTACCTCGCTTCAGTTACGTTCCTCCCGCAAAAGATCTCCCAAATTCAGTCGACTGGCGGGAAAAAGGTGCAGTTACTCCAGTTAAAGATCAACTTCAGTGTGAATCATGTTGGGCTTTCAGCACTGTAGGTTATGATAGAAATTTAATGTCAGAAGAAAAAGTAATAGGCAGCCATTAAAACCATGATTTAAACTTATTTTTTAGACTGGTGCCATGGAAGGTCAACTTTACATGAAAACCAACAAACTCGTCTCTCTCAGCGAACAGCAACTTATGGACTGTTCACAAGATTACGGTAACAATGGGTGTATGGGGGGTGGATTAATGGACTCCGCCTTCACTTACCTTGAGCATGTCGAAGGATTGGAAAGCGAAGGATCATACCCTTATGAAAATCAAGTAATTATTTTGATTAAAAAATCAAAATTGGTTTGAAGTAGATATCACAAAGTATACTTCGGATCTGCCGCACTACTTTTGATTTTTTTATTGAACATAAAAATATATAAATGGTCTAAACTGGTGATTCTCGTTTTAGGAAGACACGTGTAGGTACAAAGCGGATCAAGTTGTGAATGGAACCAAAGTCAAAGGTTATACGGACATCCCCTCAGGTGATGACGAAGCCCTTAAATCCGCCGTTGCCACCATTGGGCCAATCTCCATTGCAATTAGTGCTGGGAATGAGTTCCAACATTACGGCAAAGGTTAGTATACAAGTTCCTATGTATTCTTTATTATATATATAGATAAAAGTAATATATAGCTTCAATTTGTTTTATTTTTTAAAAAGAGTTAACCATCTTATTAATCTTATCTTTACTTAGCACTGAAGAAGGGGAGGACAAAAAAAAAAACTTTCACTTACTACCCTACTTAAATAGGAAATCGACGTGTTTCAAGACGAGATTACGCCATTTAGCAACTTCACAAAAAATAGCTTTTTCCATATATTTTTCTTATTCGCCATAAACTATAGGACATTATAACTAAAGCTCGGAATTCCGTGCAGTAAAAATTTGAAAACGTGCAATAAAAACTTCAAAATGTGCATTAAAAACTTCAAAACGTGAAAAAACATGCAATAAAAATGTATTGCTTGAAAACCAGGCGTTAAATCATTTTTGTGAATAAAAAATAGCTACTTTGGAAAAAAATAAATAGCGGAGAGTAAATTGATATAGAAACTCTTTTATTTTTACAGATTATGTATATAATGATGGTTTTCGTAAAATAACTGAATTTTGGATATTTTGTATAATACTATTGATATATTTTTGAAAAAAAAAATCGGAACATAAAATATTTACTTAAAATACTAACAGCAAAATGTGGAATACAGAGTAAAATACTCGTAGGGGGCCTGTAATTACATATATTGGAAATAGGAAGATCTTAAAAAAGGAAAGATACTACTCAAATTATGGAATCACTAGATGCAATATCCGGTGCATAGGCTTATTTTAAATCACTCTTCTGACAGGCACTACCCCTGTTACCGTTCTAGGGTTAAAATAAATTAAATTGTTCAATAGTTTTTGGCGTGGCCTTTACTTTAAAAGTGGAATTCAAGTAAAGCCATCAGGCATTAAAAACTTTGTTTTCTTCAGGTTAATAATCATACTGTGTCATTCGTATCTTTGGATCGCTCTTGCAAATCGCATTCTCGGTATTCGTCATTTAGACCAAAATAAATAAAATCAATCTGAACATAGTGATTCTACGGATCGGAGCGAATGAAATTGGGTTTTGCAAATTACAATACAGATATAAGGACCCATTAGAACTTACCAAGATTTGTAATTTAATGCCCGAAAAATTACTATTTTTACTTTCACTTACCTATATATGAAATATATAGTAAGTGGAAGTATTGCGATCGTGAAAAAATTCGACTTCCGGTTTTCAACGGAAATACACGTTTTGGGGTCCCCTGAGTCGAAATGACCAAGTCCCCTGAAATGGTCTGTGTGTGTGTGTGTCTGTGTGTGTGTGTGTGTGTGTGTGAACAGACTAGCTCAAAAACTATAAGCCGTGCGATCCTGAAATTGGGTATTTAGTGTAGGTATATTATCTTGTACCATATCTCTTATATCTTGAAATCATATCTATCTTGAAAATCTATCTTGTAATCTCCAAAAAAATTGCTTTTAATAATTTGAGCACATCCTTAAGTTAAGTAACTTTTTACATAAGTTAAGTAATTTTTTCTCCTGAAAAGGTTTGTTTATTCGATTTTTTTCATATTTCATATTAAGCCATTTATTTTTTTTTTAGGCGTAATGAAAGATAGTTAATTTCTTTCATCTAAACAAAATAAAATAAACTTTATAGGATTCATTTTTTCAATAGCCATTTCAACCGCCTCAGAACATTTTTATAATGATAAAACATACCTGATATTAAAGGATACTTGATGATTATTATAAATGACGAGTTTGATCAAAATTGTGTGCGCCGTTTCTGAGAACATCGAAAAAAAAACAAAAAAAAACGTACAAATTATATAAAATTTCTGAAATACTTCAGAAAACTACAGCAGAAAACCCTTCACACGTAGTCTAACATGCTGTTGAGAGCTGGAGGGAGATCTCCTTTCGATTTCCTCCAACGTTCTGCGTAATTCTAGAACGACCCTCCTCTTGCGCTTGCATTCCATCAGAGACCACTATTGACATGATCCAAAGAGCTTGAGCCTCCTGACGTGGACGATATCCTACAAACAATAGATGAGCTCAAAAACAACAAGGCACCGGGTAGGATTATTAACCTGAAGAAAACCAAGTTTTTAAGTTTTAAGTACAGGCCACGCCAAAAACTATTGAACAAGTAATAATTGTTATTATAATTGTTTTATGATACATAATAGGTAATATAAAGCAATTTTTGTTCGCAGGAATTTTCAAAAAAACTGAGTGCGACTCTCTTGAAATAAATCACGGAGTTCTTCTTGTAGGCTACGGCACCGATAATGGAGATGACTTTTGGCTGATCAAGAACTCCTGGGGAACCAAAGAATGGGGAGAAAATGGATACATGAGGTTGACCAGAGCTAGAAAAAACCCTTGTCACATTTCATCGAATGCCAGCTATCCAATTCTGGAATGAATAATGAATTGAATCTTGATTCTCGAAATTTATCACTTCGGAATTCCTGAATGTTGTATTTTAGTGGAAATAGATTTTTTGCAATTATGGGATTAGATGTTTCAATTAAATATATCCCTCAAACATATTTTAATGGTTTATAATTATTGTCAAAGAATTATTATTTTTATTATAACTAGAAATGAAAAATAATAAGATATCATAAGTATGTATGAGGTAATAAATATATAATTAGTTGGTAGCACTAAAAAAAAGAGGTAAGGAACTGTAGAAGAAGCACGATTCGAAACTGCCAATTTCGGGAGGATTTGAAGTTAATTCTCAACATGAAAATCATTATAGTAAAGTGATTAGAGGCTTTTCGATTTTAATAAAATATTAGTACCAAGTGTCATGGCCACAACTGCAGTTCTATGTTATCATCGCTCTGTAATTGTTCCCTTGTCAGATGGTTATTACTGTGAATTGTGTTGTGAAACTCAGTGAACGGTGGCATTATAAACAATTAATCATTTTCTCATTCACACCTAGTGAGGTGAACTTACTATATCGGAAATTCCCTTGGTGGGCCTTATCCAGAGTTGGGCAAATTGTAATCTGAATAATGATTCATGAATATGAATAATTGGTAATCATAAAACAAATGAAAAATGAATAACCATTATTCATAATCAGTACGGGGTATTTTTAATTATTATTGAGTGTTTATGGTATTCATTTCAAATGAATCATTAAAAATACTCCGTACTGATTATGAATAATGGTTATTCATTTTTCATTTGTTTTATGATTACCAATTATTCATATTCATGAACCATTATTCAGATTACTATTTGCCCAACTCTGGTCTTATCGCAGATAAGTTAAAACAAGGTGTGGGCTTGTGTACTAACAGACTGCCTTCAGCCGTCTCGAGTTCGAATCCAACACATTATAAGATTTTTTTTTTCTCCTTGGTATATTTTATATATTTATTTAGGTATATTTTTTTTCTCCTAGAGCTCTCTTTATTACTTTCACTTACCTATATATGAAATATATAGTAAGTGGAAGTATTGCGATCGTGAAAAATTTCGACTTCCGGTTTTCAACGGAAATACACGTTTTGGGGTCCCCTGAGTCCAATTAACCAAGTCCCGCGAAATGGTCTGTGTGTGTGTGTGTGTGTGTGTGAACAGACTAGCTCAAAAACTATAAACCGTGGGAACCTGAAATTGGGTATTTAGTGTAGGTATATGCCCGCGATGTGACAGCATAAATTTCATCAAAATTACTTAAAGGGAGGGGGTACTTTACTTAATAACTTTTTAGGTTTTTTTCGATTTTCTCAAAAACGGCTCTAACGATTTTGATTAAACTGAGTATTTCATCTATTTATATGCCCGAGATATGACTGTAAAAATTTCATCAAAATTGATTAACCGGAGGGGGGACTTTACTTAATAAATTTTGTTACATTTTCACGTGTTTTTTTTATTTACTCTAAATCGGCTTTAACGATTTTGATCAAACTGGGTATTTGATGTATTAATATGCCCGAGATATGACTGTAAAAATTTCATCAAAATTGATTAACCGGAGGGGGGACATTACTTAATAAATTTTGTAACATTTTCACGTGTTTTTTTGATTTTCTCAAAAAGGGCTCTAACGATTTTGATTAAACTTAGTATTTGATCTATTTATATGCCCGAGATATGTCTGTAAAAATTTCATCAAAATTGATCAACCGCAGGGGGCACTTTACTTAATAAATTTTGTATCATTTTTACGTGCTTTTTTTATTTACTCAAAAACGACTTTCTCGATTGTGACCAAACTGGGTATTTGATGTATGTATATGCCAAATATGTGATAGCCAACATTTCATCAAAATTGATCAACCGAAGGGGGGACTTTACTTAATAAATTTTATATCATTTTCACTGGGTTTTTTATTTACTCAAAAACGGCTTTAGCGATTAATAAAAATAAGATATGAATGTAGAAAAATGTGTCTGAAAAAACTTATCTAAGTAAGTTGGTAAGTGAAAGTTGTGTGTTGCGCGCACGCACCAGATTTTTTAGATAACGCAGGGTTCAGATCGCTCTGCCGCACGTGGTCAACTACTATTGCAACTTTCCCATACCTTTATATGAAATATGAAGATAAAATATAAGAAGGGAAACCATTGTGATCGTGAAAAATTTAAACTTCTTGTTTCAACAAAAATGTATGTTTTGGTCACAACTAACTAACTAACAACTAACCAAGTACCGCTAAATGGGGTTAGTGGGTGTGTGTGTGTTTACAGAGTAGCTCAAAAACGATAAACTTGCTGAACCTGAAATTGATAATTTGATATATGTATATGCCGGTGCATGGTGATCCTGACCAGGTTTATCAGGTTTTTAGCAATTTCTAGCTCTCTCAACGCAATATACAGCTCCTCTCTCCTCGCTGCCGTAGACGGCTTTGAATTCAATGAACAGGTGGTGAGTTTTAATATTATTCTCCCGACCGTTTATATTGCAAACCTTGGAAGTTCTCAATAAATGTCGATTGATTATTAATTATTTTTTTCCTCCGCTTTTTCGATAGAATCGATAGAAGAGGTATTCATTACTTAAATTAAAAGTTTAGTAGTTTGACTCAAACTTTTGTAGTATTAAAACTTAATTAAATTAAAAATTACTTTTTAAATTCTGGTCTCCTATGTCTTATAGGTGACAAACCATAAATTTCCATTAAAACCACCTCAAATTTAATTCAGCAATATATTTTGGAACTTATGTTTGTAAACTAAAATATAATGAGGAAACATTATCTTGTACCATATCTCTTATATCTTGAAATCATATCTATCTTGAAAATCTATCTTGTAATCTCCAAAAAAATTGCTTTTAATAATTTGAGCACATCCTTAAGTTAAGTAACTTTTTACATAAGTTAAGTAATTTTTTCTCCTGAAAAGGTTTGTTTATTCGATTTTTTTCATATTTCATATTAAGCCATTTATTTTTTTTTTAGGCGTAATGAAAGATAGTTAATTTCTTTCATCTAAACAAAATAAAATAAACTTTATAGGATTCATTTTTTCAATAGCCATTTCAACCGCCTCAGAACATTTTTATAATGATAAAACATACCTGATATTAAAGGATACTTGATGATTATTATAAATGACGAGTTTGATCAAAATTGTGTGCGCCGTTTCTGAGAACATCGAAAAAAAAACAAAAAAAAAACGTACAAATTATATAAAATTTCTGAAATACTTCAGAAAACTACAGCAGAAAACCCTTCACACGTAGTCTAACATGCTGTTGAGAGCTGGAGGGAGATCTCCTTTCGATTTCCTCCAACGTTCTGCGTAATTCTAGAACGACCCTCCTCTTGCGCTTGCATTCCATCAGAGACCACTATTGACATGATCCAAAGAGCTTGAGCCTCCTGACGTGGACGATATCCTACAAACAATAGATGAGCTCAAAAACAACAAGGCACCGGGTAGGATTATTAACCTGAAGAAAACCAAGTTTTTAAGTTTTAAGTACAGGCCACGCCAAAAACTATTGAACAAGTAATAATTGTTATTATAATTGTTTTATGATACATAATAGGTAATATAAAGCAATTTTTGTTCGCAGGAATTTTCAAAAAAACTGAGTGCGACTCTCTTGAAATAAATCACGGAGTTCTTCTTGTAGGCTACGGCACCGATAATGGAGATGACTTTTGGCTGATCAAGAACTCCTGGGGAACCAAAGAATGGGGAGAAAATGGATACATGAGGTTGACCAGAGCTAGAAAAAACCCTTGTCACATTTCATCGAATGCCAGCTATCCAATTCTGGAATGAATAATGAATTGAATCTTGATTCTCGAAATTTATCACTTCGGAATTCCTGAATGTTGTATTTTAGTGGAAATAGATTTTTTGCAATTATGGGATTAGATGTTTCAATTAAATATATCCCTCAAACATATTTTAATGGTTTATAATTATTGTCAAAGAATTATTATTTTTATTATAACTAGAAATGAAAAATAATAAGATATCATAAGTATGTATGAGGTAATAAATATATAATTAGTTGGTAGCACTAAAAAAAAGAGGTAAGGAACTGTAGAAGAAGCACGATTCGAAA
This sequence comes from Aelia acuminata, assembly GCA_911387785.2. Lineage (NCBI taxonomy): Eukaryota > Metazoa > Arthropoda > Insecta > Hemiptera > Pentatomidae > Aelia > Aelia acuminata. Next base: position 95,173,536 of record OU426978.1, read on the forward strand.
CTGCCAATTTCGGGAGGATTTGAAGTTAATTCTCAACATGAAAATCATTATAGTAAAGTGATTAGAGGCTTTTCGATTTTAATAAAATATTAGTACCAAGTGTCATGGCCACAACTGCAGTTCTATGTTATCATCGCTCTGTAATTGTTCCCTTGTCAGATGGTTATTACTGTGAATTGTGTTGTGAAACTCAGTGAACGGTGGCATTATAAACAATTAATCATTTTCTCATTCACACCTAGTGAGGTGAACTTACTATATCGGAAATTCCCTTGGTGGGCCTTATCCAGAGTTGGGCAAATTGTAATCTGAATAATGATTCATGAATATGAATAATTGGTAATCATAAAACAAATGAAAAATGAATAACCATTATTCATAATCAGTACGGGGTATTTTTAATTATTATTGAGTGTTTATGGTATTCATTTCAAATGAATCATTAAAAATACTCCGTACTGATTATGAATAATGGTTATTCATTTTTCATTTGTTTTATGATTACCAATTATTCATATTCATGAACCATTATTCAGATTACTATTTGCCCAACTCTGGTCTTATCGCAGATAAGTTAAAACAAGGTGTGGGCTTGTGTACTAACAGACTGCCTTCAGCCGTCTCGAGTTCGAATCCAACACATTATAAGATTTTTTTTTTCTCCTTGGTATATTTTATATATTTATTTAGGTATATTTTTTTTCTCCTAGAGCTCTCTTTATTACTTTCACTTACCTATATATGAAATATATAGTAAGTGGAAGTATTGCGATCGTGAAAAATTTCGACTTCCGGTTTTCAACGGAAATACACGTTTTGGGGTCCCCTGAGTCCAATTAACCAAGTCCCGCGAAATGGTCTGTGTGTGTGTGTGTGTGTGTGTGAACAGACTAGCTCAAAAACTATAAACCGTGGGAACCTGAAATTGGGTATTTAGTGTATGTATATGCCTGCGATGTGACAGCAAAAATTTCATCAGAATTGCTCAAAGGGAGGGGGTACTTTATTTAATAACTTTTTGCGTTTTTTTCGATTTTCTCAAAAACGGCTCTAACGATTTTGATTAAACTAAGTATTTGATCTACTTATATGCCCGAGATATGACTGTAAAAATTTCATCAAAATTTATTTACCGGAGGGGGGACTTTACTCAATAAATTTTGTATCATTTTCACGTGTTTTTTTTATTTACTCAAAAACGGCTGATACGATTTTGATCAAACTGGGTATATGATGTATGTATAGGCCCGAGATACGACTGTAAAAATTTCATCAAAATTGATCAACCGGAGGGGGGACTTTACTTAATAAATTTTGTACCAATTTCACGTGCACATATTTTTATTTACTCAAAAACGGCTTTAACGATTTTGAAGAAACTGTGTATTTGATGTATGTATATACGAAATAAGTAAAAGCCAACATTTCATCAAAATTGGTCCAACTGAGGGGGGCACTTTATTTCATGACTTTTTTTCCAATTTTTACCTTTTTTTCGATTATCTCAAAAACGACTTTAAAGATTTTTATCAAATTCGTCATGTTTAATGAAAATTAGGTTTTCTTTAATATCAGGTAAGCTTTATCATTATTAAAATGTTCTGAGGGGGCTTTTTTTTTGGGAGGGGGGGCTTTTTTGTTTGTTTGTTTCTTTCTTATTATGATAAAAATAAAGAAAACTTAAAGAGGAGAAAAAAAGAAAAATATCCAGTCAACTCATAAAACTCGTTGAGCCCACGCTTGACTGACAATTGTTCATAATTAAAGCCGTTCTGTTCATTTGAGAAGTGGCAATTAACAAAACGCATTAATTTCTAATCTATGTAAGTTGGTAAGTGAAAGTTGTGAGTTGCGAGCACGCACCAGATTTTTTTACTTTCACTTACCTATATATGAAATATATAGTAAGTGGAAGTATTGCGATCGTGAAAAATTTCGACTTCCGGTTTTCAACGGAAATACACGTTTTGGGGTCCCCTGAGTCCAAATAACCAGGTCCCGCGAAATGGTCTGTGTGTGTGTGTGTGTGTGTGTGTGTGTGTGTGTGTGTGTGTGTGTGTGTGTGTGTGTGTGTGTGTGTGAACAGACTAGCTCAAAAACTATAAACCGTGCGAACCTGAGATTGGGTATTTAGTGTATTTATATGCCCGCGATGTGACAGCAAAAATTTCATCAAAATTGCTCAAAGGGAGGGGGTACTTTATTTTATAACTTTTTACATTTTTTTCGATTTTCTCGAAAACGGCTCTAACGATTTTGATTAAACTGAGTATTTGATCTATTTATATGCCCGAGATATGACTGTAAAAATTTCATCAAAATTGATCAACCGAAGGGGGGACTTTACTTAATAAATTTTGTATCATTTTCACGTGTTTTTTTTTTATTTACTCAAAAACGGCTTTCACGATTTTGATCAAACTGGATATTTGATGTATGTATATGCCAAAGATGTGATAGCCAACATTTCATCAATGTTGATCAACCGGAGGGGTGACTTTACTTAATAAATTTTGTATCATTTTCACGTGTTTTTTTTTATTTACTCAAAAATGGCTTTCACGATTTTGATCAAACTAGATATTTGATCTATTTATATGCCCGAGATATGACTGTAAAAATTTCATCAAAATTGATCAACCGAAGGGGGGACTTTACTTAATAAATTTTGTATCATTTTCACGTGTTTTTTTTATTTACTCAAAAACAGTTTTCACGATTTTGATCAAACTGGGTATTTGATGTATGTATATGCCAAAGATGTGATAGCCAACATTTCATCAAAATTGATCAACCGGAGGGGGGACTTTACTTAATAAATTTTGTATCAATTTCACGTGTTTTTTTTTTATTTACTCAAAAACGGCTTTCACGAATTTGATCAAACTGGGTATTTATGTATGTATATGCCAAAGATGTGATAGCCAACATTTCATCAAGATTGATCAACCGAAGCGGACACTTTATTTCATAACTTTTTTTCTAATTTTTAGATTATCTCTAAAACGGCTATAACGATTTTCTTCATATTCGTCATGTTTAATGAAAATTGAGTGTTATTTAATATCAGGTAAGCGTTTATTAAAATGTTCTGAGGGGTTTATAGAGCAAATGAAAACAAAAATAAGAAATGAATGTGGAAAATGTGTAACATTGAGAAGTGGCATTAACAAAACGCATTAATTTCTTATCTAAGTAAGTTGGTAAGTGAAAGTTGTGTGTTGCGCGCACGCACCAGATTTTTTTTTTAAATGTTCAGATATATTTAATTTAATAATTAAACTTTTAATTAAAAATTTTGAATATAGTTTTTTTTACTTTCACTTACCTATATATGAAATATAAGGTAAGTGGAAGTATTGCGATCGTGAAAAATTTCGACTTCCGTTTTTCAACGGAAATACGTGTTTTGGGGTCCAAATAACCAAATCCCGCGAAATGGTCTGTGTGTATGTGAACAGACTAGCTCAAAAACTATAAACCGTGCGGACATGAGATTGGGTATTTAGTGTATGTATATGCCCGCGATGTTACAGCAAAAATTTCATCAAAATTGCTCAAAGGGAGGGGGTACTTTAACTAACAACTTTTTAAGTTTTTTTTTATTTTCTCAAAAACGGCTCTAAAGATTTTGATTAAACTTAGCATTTGATGTATTAATATGACCTATGTATGACTGTAAAAATTTCATCAAAATTGATCAACCGGAGGGGAGTCTTTACTTAATAAATTTTGTATCATTTTCACGTGTTTTTTTTATTTACTCAAAAAATGCTTTAACGATTTTGATCAAACTGGGTATTTGATGTATGTATATGCCAAAGATGTGATAGCCAACATTTCATCAAAATTGGTCAAACGGAGGGGGCACTTTATTTCATATTTTTTTCCAGTTTTTACCTTTTTTCGATGATCTCAAAAACGGCTTTAACGATTTTTATCAAATTCGTCATGTTTAATGAAAATTAGGTGTTCTTTAATATCAGGTAAGCTTTATCATTATTAAAATGTTCTGAGGGGACTTAAATGGGGTAGGGGCCTTTTTTGTTTATTTGTTTTTTTGTTTCATATAAAGTACCTTTGTTTTGGTTTATATGGAGAAATTAACTGTCTCTCGTTACGCCTAAAAATAAGAAATGGCTAAATATGAGATACGATAAAAACAAAGGAAACATATAGAGGAGAAAAAAAGAAAAATATTCAGTCAACTCATAAAACTCGGAGTACGCCTTTATTGACAGACCATTGTTCATAATTAAAGCAGTTCTGTTCATTTGAGAAGTGGCAATTAACAAAACGCATTGATTTCTAATCTAACAAAGTTGGTAAGTGAAAGTTGTGTGTTGCAAGTGTGTTTAATGAAAATTAGGTGTTCTTTAATATCAGGTAAGCTTTATCATTATTAAAATGTTCTGAGGGGACTTAAATGGGGTAGGGGCCTTTTTTGTTTCATATAAAGTACCTTTGTTTTTGTTTATATGGAGAAATTAACTGTCTCTCGTTACGCCTAAAAATAAGAAATGGCTAAATATGAGATACGATAAAAACAAAGGAAACATATAGAGGAGAAAAAAAGAAAAATATTCAGTCAACTCATAAAACTCGGAGTACGCCTTTATTGACAGACCATTGTTCATAATTAAAGCAGTTCTGTTCATTTGAGAAGTGGCAATTAACAAAACGCATTGATTTCTAATCTAACAAAGTTGGTAAGTGAAAGTTGTGTGTTGCAAGCACGCACCAGATTTTTTATTTTAACAATTAGTTATTAATAAATAGTTTTTTCTTTTTTAATTATTATTATTCGTTAATTTTCCACTCCAATGAATCATGGATAACTAACATGGATTTGGATGAGCACAACTCTTCTTAGGAAACGGATGAAGAGATACCATACTCAGAAGTCAGCGAGACGGACTCGCAGTATTTGAAAAGAAGAACTCTGCAAAAACGTCAGCGTAACGCCGCCCCCGGCGGGCAATTCACCCCATAAGAAAACTAAAGCGGCCAAATCGAAGCAGTCACGTGACAGAAATAACTCACAAACAGTGACTAGCAGTAAAACTACTGCAGACAACCAGTCAAAATCCACAGAATCAACCGCACCAACCATCAAAAATCCTAATACAAATACCAACCCATCAAACAAGACTCCAGAACCTCAGGGTATTTCAGCTCCACAACCACCTCCTATTTTTGTCTCGAAAAGTAATAATTTAATGTTGTTCGGTCAAGAAATAGCAGCCTTGATTGGACAACCAAATTTCACATGTTTTGCTAGAGTGAATGATATCAAGATAAATACCAACTCCAAGGAAAAATTGAAGAAACTAATAACACATCTAACATCTAAAAATTATGTCTTTCACTGTTATCAGTTAAGAGAAGAGAAGGCATATATTCTTAAGAAGTATATTTGTCCTGTGGGTTATTGCAGGGCTTATTTAAAGCCATGTAACGGGCCGGATAAACCGGTCTAAAGGCCACACTTGACCACTACACACTAATTGTTCTTAACTTTATCATTACTCCCTCTAGACAGATTACAATTAGGTTTGTTCAAAATGACTGATCCTTCCATTGGAGCCTCCTTCCAAAACAAATTTAATAAGTGAATGTTCTCCAAATAAGTTGGCCAAATAAGATGAATCGGAGTCACATGTATCACCACACCAATAAATCAGAAAAATATGCAACTCAATATGAGCTTTTTTTTTGTTCCTTACCTTCCTCGTCTTTTTAGGCTGTATGGGGTTCCCGGGCCAGGGAAGATCTTCAGACAAACATGTTCAGACGGTTAATCTGTGAATGCCCTAACCTAAATTTATTTTGATCTTTAATGATGAAGTGTGAACGATTTTTTACCGTTTAAACACCTTATTATGGATAAATTCTTGAATTATTTTCATTTAAATGGTTATAAAGATTGAAGGTAAAAGGTGACAAATAAATCTTTCAGTTTAACCGATATTTGTAATGCAGCTGACATTTCAAATAATAGATATTTTTTCCCAAAATCTTTATCAATTATACAAGATAAATTTTGCATGACGCGCTGGCACAGAGACGAAAAATAACTGAAACTGTTGAAATAAAACCTACAATCTTGGATGTTGAAATTTTGATCAGATCACAATACCTTCCTTATATTTCTATTTCTGGTAGCTGTAGGGATAGTAAGAAAATATGTGAGGCGTAGAATTCCAAAACAAGCCAAGTCCAATTTCCAGATTTTTATTTTTTTTTAAATAGTTTTTCTACAGATTATGTGGCTGGATCTGAAACAGACCTTATTTTTGTAGGGCTGTTTTTAATATGATTTAACCTCTTTTGTAAGAAATCCTTCCACCTAATGATAATCTAATAGAAAAAATATTTTAAAAAATAAAAATCTGGAAATGGACTTGGCTGGTTTTGGAATTCTACGCCTCATGTAATATAAATATTTATAGAAAAAAATAATATCATTTTACAATTGAAACATTGGAAAAATTATTTTTGAACGAATAATACAGATTTAGAAAAAAAAATTAAATAAAATTAATTGTTTTCCGTTTAAACAGTGTTTTTGTTTGACGACATACTACCAAATATATTTAATCCATATCTTTACAGAACGTTAATCATTCCTTATCCCTAATCATTTGTGTTTTGCTTTAGATATACTTCAGTTCGTTTATTATTTTTGTTTCAATAGTTACTTTAACTATAATTAGTTTATTAAGGTGATTCATTAATGCATGGGAAAGTAACTTAAGCGTATTTTTAGTACTATTAATGTTTTTATTATTTCTTTTCTAGATTCCTTCAGGGTTATCTATTTATATAAGACTGTCTCATTAAGTTTTTTCACCGAGTAATAGTAATTTTCCCTCTTCTTGCTGATCTAATTTTCTAAATATTCTTTCTTCGCATTTTTCTTTTTTACGGCCGAAAAAACTTATAATTGATAATTTATTCGATACTTTCAGAAAACCTTTAACGGTTAGTAATTATTAAATCCATGGAAATGCGGAATGATTTGTCAAAATACCTCGATTAAGGTATGGATTTTCACTACTAGCAATATTCAATTATAGGAGACTCGGTTCTTTAATCCGAACCCCTCTGAATTAATTGCAGAGTTTAAAGAAAATAAAAAATGGCTTTGAAGATTGTTAAAGGTCTTCGTTTAGGAGATATTTCATAGTTTATTTGTTCGAGTTTTTCCATCGTGAACCGTTAAAAAAACATAAAATATTAGAACTTCAAAACGAAGAACTTCTTTGAAAATTTTTACAAGTTATATACTATTATGTTTGACTTAACAATTGATTACCAGATTTAGACACTACAACACCAATACGGAGTTAAAATAAATAAAATAATTATAGAAAGGCTTTTCATTTTTATTAAAATATTAATATAAGTACCCAAGGCGACATCTATTCCTGGCAATGCTTAGCTGTCTTTCTTTTCACACCGTTATGCTTTTTGTCAACTACGCAGAAGTGGATAGTTCCATACTTCTTTATTAATGATATTATATATTAATAATGAAATTTGAACCATTTTTATCCGTTTAAACCAAATATTGTTGATAACTTTCTGAAATATTCTCATTTAAATTGTTATAATGATTGAAGATAATAGGTGACAAATATATTGAAATCATTCTTGCCGCAGACACATAATGATACCATTGTTTAAGGATACGCGTTATGTTCATGCGAAAGGGTTGTCAAGGTGTTTTGGAAGATAGATATTTAAAGGAAATTATATGTTTTAATGGTAACTAAATTAAGTTTTCAATAATTACATTGAAAATTATAAAATCAGACGCGATGGAGTATTATGCTTGCATTGCCGAATTATTAAAAGTAAAAACTTTTATTTAACAACAAAAATTTTTCGTGTACTTTAGAGAGCAAATACAAACAAAAATAAGTGCTGTCTGGCTGTACTGAGCATGTCGTCTTGAACTGCACCACCTTTGATGCATTGAGGTCTAAGCTACTCAGGGACACTGGACTCTACCTCCTCACGGAGAACAAGTTCCCTGAGTTGATGAAGGAACGTAACTACCCGTACTACAAAGAGTTCGTGTACGGGTGGAAAGAAGCCGTCGGACCAGCCGTGTTCAACCTCGGGAGAAGGGGACCACCACATGGAAGACCACCGGACAGCGTGCCACCCACTGGATAGAAGGCAGTTTCCTAGAGAACACAGATGATTCATTCAAGAGAAAGTTTAACAATATAAATAAAGTTTTTTAGGAAAGTCACCCGGTTGCTGAAAGGCAAGGTAGGGAGGACATAAATAAAAAATCCTATATATTAAAGCACTCTTCCTCACTAAGTGAAGAAAAAGAACAACTTTCACTTACGAACTTACTTAGATTAGAAATCGACATGCTTCGAAAATACGTAAACGCCACACTTTTCCACATTTACACGCTTATATTTGTATATCTCCATAAGTTGTAATGTATCTGTAATGCAAAACTTGAAAGTTCTCAGTACTTTTCGATTCATTATTGCTTATTTCTTTTTTTTAAGGTACCTAATTTTATCAACAGTAGAGTTTTTTTACTGCTTGGTTGTTTTTTACAGCGATTTGCTTTTTGTAAATATATCTATATATATGAAGGTGAATGGATAGGAGGTGTATTTACGACTCGAAATAAAGTTTGTCTCTTATGCCTTTTTGGAAATCGAGAACGATTACTGTTCCTCCACAATCACTTTATATTGCCTTCAGAAATTTACTATGGAACTAAAGTTTATAAACGAAAATATAATTAATTAAAGTTATCTTGTACCATATTTTTTTCGATCCTTAAAGGATTTAAATTATTTGAGTATCACGTATTTACTCTCTAAAATAAAATATTTTTTTTTAATGTTAAATAAAAGTTTTATTTTCATAATACAGGTAATGAAATTTTCGCCGTCACATCGCGAGCAAATACATAAATCAAATATCCAGTTTGATCTAAATCATTAAAGCTGTTTTTGAGTAATTAAAAAAAACACGTGAAGATGAGACAAAATTCAGTAAGTAAAGAGCCCCCTCTAATTGATCAATTTTGATGAAATTTTGACTGTCACTTAGCGGGTATATAGGAGCATACCGAGTTTAAACAAAATCGTTAGAGCCGTTTTTGAGAAAATCGAAAAAAACCGTAAAATTAGACAATATTTATTAAATAAAGTACTCCCTCGGTTTGACCAATTTTAATGAAATTTTTGCTGTCACATCGCGGGCCTATACATATACCTAATACCCACACACACACACCATTTCGCGGGACTTGGTTATTTGGACTAAGGGGACCCCAAAAAGTGTATTTCCGTTGAAAATCGGAAGTCGAAATTGTTCACGATCGCAATACTTTCCCTTACTATACATTTTCATACATACATTAGTGAAAGTAAAAATAAAAGCGATATCTCAGACTGACACTACCATCAAGCTAGGTAATTCTGGAATGCATTTGCAGTTAGGACTCTAGGCGAGTAGATTAAAGTAGATATTATGCTCCTACGCGACATATTTGAAAATTTCAGGGATATCTTTATAGGAGCATATTCTTTAGACCCCCCATAGTACTTCACGGCTCACGGCCTGGCATGGGATGCTATGCTCAAGTATGTTCGCATAAATCTTGACCTCTTGACTGATTATAATGTCAATATGTCAATGCTGATAGTAAAAATCTAAACTCAAACCATGTGCCTCATACCTAATATAAATACAGTACATACATACTTCAGTGTTTAATTGGTATTAAATTAATGAAAAAAGGTGGAAATTTATTTGTTATTTTCGTAGATCTGAAGCGAGCATTTGACACCGTAACAAATGAAAAATTATGGGCTATGATACACAATATTGGCTCAAGTGGCAAAATAATTAGAATTCTCCAGAATCTGTATCCATTGGCCCAAATGAAAATAAGCGTCAAAAACCAGTTATCGGATAGTTATCAATAACAGAGGGACTTTTTCAGGGCGACTCAATCTCCCCATGGCTATTTCTATTGTATATTAGCGACTTAGATGCTTTCTTAAAAAACCATGGAGCAAAAGAAATCGTTATAGACTCAAATACAAAAATCATTTCACCACAGTGCGCGGACCACATGGCGATTTTTGCGACGTCTCGCCCCGGAAAAATTACAGATTCTAGGAGATTATTTCATGAAAAAGGGACTAACATTGAATGTTGCGAAAACTAAAGTTGTTAAAACTAAAGTTTTTTCCGCAAAGCTGGTAGAAATAAAAAAGATAAGAAGCTTTACTAAGAAAATCAGGAACTAGAATATACCGACCATTTTACATATCTAGGCATTCCTTTCTCCTATAGTGGTAAATTCCTTCTGGCGACAAACCATTTCAAAAGTAAAGCTAATATTGCAATAGGAAGAATCAGAAATATTTTGATGAAAACAAAATCAAACACATGGAATACGAAAAAATATTTGTTTCAATCCCTGGTGACAAATGTGTTTCTCTATAGCTCAGGGATATGGGGATTAAGATATGTAGATAACCTTGAAAATCCTATTATTATTATAAATATGATTTATAAAATCTGTTTATTATTATAAATTATTATTATAAATAGGATTTATAAAATCTGTATACTACTGGCCACAAAATACACCAAACCATTACATTAGGTGTGAAACAAAAACCAAACCAATTAGTAGCTATGTTTTTAAAAGATTGTTGATTTGATTAAACAAAGTAACTCAGATGGATACAGAGAGACTCCCGAAGAAGTGCTTAAATAAAATGGCTGAAATACACAAAAACATGAATAACAAATATGAATTCAATTGGGTGAGCCAAGTATCAGAAATGTTCAGAATTATTGGTTAGGCACCAAATTTTTATGAAATAAATCTTTCAAAACATATAATAAAAACGTTATGTGAAAAATGGGACATTAAACTATCCGAAGGCTATAATAGGCTTTACAACACAAGATACAGTGCAATTTACCGATGTTTAGCATCATTTGATTCTGATGAAAATTATTTAAATTTGAAAACATCATTAAATAAATTAAGATAAATTAGTCAACTCAGGATATCAAGTTAAGAAAGATTCAAGATAACAGCAAATAACAACACCTATACGTAGTATCTGTAACATGCATGAAAAGGAAGATCTTTTTCGTTAATTAATTAATTGCCCTCTATATGCTAACATTAGATCTCATTACCTACAGCCGTACCTAAAGGACATTGACCCAATGACTGACATAATAGGCGAGGAAAGGATTAAAATACTGCTCTCTGTCGATTGTTTAAATAAATTAAAGTCGGTGTATTATTTCATCCTCCAAGCTTTAAAAATAAGATCACTTATTATAAACGAATGATTTTACAATAGATACATTCATGGCCAGGCACATTATTTTGGTTTTTTCAATAAATTCCACTGAATTGAAAAAATTAAGATAAGGTTTATGTGTGAAATTAATTTTCATCAAATAATAAATTATAGTTATAATCACAGTGAACTAGTATTAGCTAACCTATAGGAAGAGCGGACTGATAGAATTAACGATGGTATTGCTTATTATTTATTATCATCATATTTATTGCGTATATGTCAAATACTTTGTTATTGGATTTGTTTTATATTTTGTATATATCTTAGAATTGCATTATATTGTTCTTTAAAGTTTAAAATTGCATATAAGCTTATGATTTTTCTTGTTTTTTGTTACCAATACTATTGTTTAAAATGGTCTAGGGCCAACTCTTTCGTATGGGGGATTCCCCGATAATAAATAAATAAATAATAATTTATACGGATGGGCAATATCAAAATCCTTTCCTTTTGGTAGAACATATAAGAGAAGATGGTCATTCGGATACATTGTTGAAGCGGACATTGAGCACCCCGAAGTTTTGCACGATCTACATAATGATTTTCCTCTTCTTCCAGAGGTCAGGTCCCTCCGAAAGGTACTAATAAGAAATTATTAGCTCCTTTTAAAAAAAAGGAAAAATACGTCGTCCACTTAGTAAACCTAAATCAACCGATGAGTCTTGGTCTCCGATTAGTATACATATATCGAGCACTACGGTTCAGGCAATTCCGTTGGCTAAGTTCATATATCAACCTCTAAACTCGAATGAGGGAGCAGTCCATTTACGATTCCTAATTCTCAATGTCTCGGCCTGAGCCGCGGGCGACGCACAACAGAGCAGAGCAGTTTTTGTAGATCATGAATAGGGCCTGCCTCCCAACACGCTCTTACCCTATCTATCGCACGTTTCACAAAAAATGTCTAATCATCTTATGGTGAAGAATGATAAGAATGGAATCTGGTAAAGAATGGAATCATCTTATGGAAGAAAATGGTAAAGAATCTTATTATTATTTTTATCTTTAAACAAGGATTTTTTAAATAAGTTCTTTTTTTTTAAATAACGTTAGTGAACAGTTCCTTGAGAAAGTAGATTATGCAAATTTAAATGGTAAAAACAGCTGGAGAACGTTGCAAGAAAGTGAGTGATAATACTTAGCTGTCATGAAATCCTTCAAGTATACAAGAAATGAGATATGAATATTCATAATGTGTTGAGGCCATGTTTTAGCCGAACATATGTTAATTTTATAATGCTAGGGCAGGTTTAATGCAAGCCGGTCTTCCTAGCGGTTACATCAGACCACCGGCTTAGTGGAACTTTAAAGGATCTTTGCCAGCATTTTGTAAAGTCTTCAACGTTGTTCATTAATGATAAAAGAGCCCTCCTGGAAGAAATTCAAAGGATAGTGAGCTAATGTAAAAAATTAATTTTAATTAAAGTTGAATAACAACAATTAAATACATAATTTTAAATCAATAAATGAACCGATTTTCCAAGTACATGTGAAAACACGAACTCAGTACTACAATAAAATTTCTATAGGTAACGAAATGTTTTAGAATCGTTAAATTGTCTTCCACCATATCTCAATGAAAGGTATGTATAGATGCTATATGCATAAGATGCTCTTATCTATAAATTTAACTTTCCTAAGGTAAGGTTGGGTTCGGATATGATCCCAGCGAATATTTTATTACTTTCACTTACCAATATATGAAATTTGTTCCAATGGATCCCCAGACCGTGTTCCAGGAGTTGGTACCTGAGCAAGTGATCACGGTCCTAGTGCAAGTCGTGATCATCTCCAAGGCGGATATGTCTCTGCCAATGTCATTACCGTCCGGTAAGTAAGAAGATACCACCGTAAACGAGGCGTTACGCCATATGATATGACATGTGACACAATCCACCGGGTGTACTGCCTCAGATCCATCACGTCGATGTTCGGGTTAGTCTTTAAATATAATTGCCCACCATCCTCCATCTATACTAACCATTTCTAATAAAAGGAACCGAACCATTGGGTGGACTTCTACCACCCCATTCCTAGTAAACACATTTCTTCCTACTGAAGAAAATAGTGGCCGGAGGTCCTCGATTATCAGAGGGGCCCGACTTCTCGGGTATTCTTCCCCACAGAAATCTGACCAGTGCCGCTGAATCCCAGGAGAGGGGAACACCCTGCACTTCCAGCTTTGGTTTTTTCTTCAGGGTCAATTTGGCATGAAGCCCTTTATCCCGCAGGCCCTGCCATCCAGTCATCTTAGTAGCATCAGAGTCGGCATCCATGTGGACCTAAACAGAACCAGCCATGGTCACACGGAAGATGTGTTACACCTGGAGTTATTTTTAAGTAAGTCACGATGCCTCTCTAATGATAACACTTCGTGAATAGTATTCAGGAGAACAGAAGAAACTGTGCCAAATTTGTCTTCCTTCTCCCTGAATTCTAGCGTTTCAACTATATCTACCAGACCTTGTACCTTATGTTATACCTTATATACCATACCAACCTGTATGGTTGATATAGTCTCTAATTCTACCTCAGGTGTTAACCGTCAACTATCCCTCAATCCTCTGATATTTAGCGATATAGACCACAACCACTTTAACCACTAAACCACGCTAGCGAACATCTCTGTATTTTGTTTCGTTATTTTCTTTTTTACAAAACAAATGCCTGAACAGCTATTTTGAAATAAGTATTGTGATTCTTTCTCTTCTTATAAAATAAAACATACTTAATTATTTTTTAGCTAAATAAAAAAAAATATCTCAACACAAAACCAATACAAAACTTTTAAAACAACATATATTTAATAAAGAATTTAACGGGATTTAAAATAGAACTTTTCACCAAATTTAAAATTGATTGTTAAAGAATTTAGAAGGGTTAAAATGTTTATGTTTTACATCTCATATTTGACTATAGTAAGTATTAATGCTCCATTCATTTAGCACTTATTGGATTATTTTAGCTCAGGCGAGATTAAATATAAATAACACCCATGTAAAAGGAACTAATAAAGAATATAATTGCAATAGGGTTTAGGACAATCACAATAGACAGTGAGCAAAAATGTACGAAACTAATCTTTTGCCTTTATAGATACGAGCAGATGCGTTGCTGTGGCTCAGTATCTATAATGCGTTGAATTAGTTATATCCTATTCTTTTTTTTTCTTTTTATAGTCAAATCAAAATTCACGAATTGATTTGACGTGGAATGGCCCAATATCCATGACTCGTATATATATATATCAAAAAGTTCCAGGACTGATTTTTTATTAATTTATTTAAAAAATCTACAGGCTATTGGACGTCGTCCCCTTCAAAGTACTCTCCTTGGGAAGCTATACATTTTTCCCAACGATGTTTCCACTGTGTGAAGGACTTTGAGAAATCATCTTGTGAAATGGTGTGTAGCTGCTCCAGCGATTTTTTTTTAATGTCATCTACGGACTCAAATCTCTTTCCCTTCATGGGTCTCTTAAGTTTTGGAAACAAGAAAAAGTCTGCAGGGGCAAGGTCAGGTGAATATGGAGGCTGGGGAATGACCGTCATTCCATTTTTGGTGCAGTAGTCGCGAATGAGCAGTGCGGAATGAACAGGCGCATTGTCATGATGCAGCACCCACTCAGCGCTCCGCCACAACTCTGGTCTCTTCCTCCTTATTGCCTCGCGCAAATTTCTCAGGGTTTGAAGATAACGAAAGCGGTTAATGGTCTCACCTCGTGGAAGAAATTCATGGTAAACAACACCCTTCCAGTCGAAAAAAACAGTAAGCATGACCTTGACGTTTGATTTGACCTGACGTGCTTTTTTGGGGGTTGGGGAGGATTTTGTCTTCCATTGTGATGACTGGACCTTCGTTTCCACGTCGTAGCCATAAACCCACGTTTCATCTCCAGTAATGACTTGTTTTAAGAAGTTTTCATTGTCATTTGCCATTTCAAGAAGTTCCTGACAAACTTGAACTCTGTGTTCTTTCTGCTGCTCAGTCAACAGTCTCGGAACAAACTTTGCAGCCACCCTTCTCATCTGCAAATTTTCTGTTAAAATCTGTTGACACGAACCAAATGAAATGTTCAATTCTTCAGCCATCTCACGAATGGTTAGTCGACGATTAGAACGCACGAGACTGTTCAATCTTGCAACATGATCATCGTCAGTCGAAGTTGATGGGCGCCCTGAACGAGAATCATCTTCACACGATGTCCGGCCTTCCTTGAACCTTTTGTACCACTCATGACACCTTGACCGACTCAGACATTCATCACCGAAAGCCACTTGCAACATTTGAAAAGTTTCAGTAAACATTTTACCCAACTTCACACAAAACTTTACGCAAACGCGTTGCTCTTCCTTTACATTCATTTCACAAAATCGCCGAACACAAAAAACTTTTTTTTACGAAAACAGCAGTAACTTTGCAATGAAGAAGGTTATCAACAAACTGAATAAACAGCTGAGCTCAGGAAGAGTCACGCTAAACAATGCTGCCAACCGCACTGCTCTATGACACTCCATTGCCGCGCAATCTCAACAGTCCTGGAACTTTTTGATCACCCCTCGTATATATATATATATATATATATATATATATATATATATATATATATATATATATATATATATATATATATATATATACGAGCAGTCCCGGCCACACGTTCCTGTTATTAAAATTAAATTAATTAATAAAATAATAAAAATTAAATTAAATAAAAAAGTAAAATTAGTCTTATGCCATATTACATATTAATTAAATTCACAATTTAACACATCATGAAACGAGATGTCGTATATCGTAGAATAACATGGATTTTCTTAGTCCTAGCCGGAAAACATAGATTGGCTACTGGATGCTTACCCTCCCTAAATATTGATAGGTAAATGAAGTGTGTCAATAAACTTACACCGCCATCTGTTGGAAATTTATAGAACTTACAAATAATCACACTCTATTGTAGTATAATAAGCACTTAATTCGCAATTAAAGAAATATTTAGGCCAATAATCGAGATAAAAACTATTCTATCTTTTAAGTTGGACAAAACTAGACACAATGAGCCAAATTTAATCAAAATCGGTTGAGTAGTTTCTGAGTTTACCTCCGACAAACACCAGGACACGAGATTTTTATATATATACTAGCATACCCGGCCACGCGTTGCTGTGGCTCAGTAGTTATTTGCTAATATTTTCAAACAAATACAGTCAAACCAATATTCATTGACAAAGATAAAAACCTTTCAGCTAATCAAAATCATACGTGAGAATAGTACATTACACCATTTAAAAGTATTTGGTAAAAAATATAGGAAAGTTAAAGTTTTCATTTTTTACATATCATATTTCAATATAGTTTGTGTAAATAGTTTGGTAGATGACGTTAATTTACAAATATTTATTTACAATAACAATATACTGTTTTTTTATTTGTGTGATCGCCTCTACCCTAAAGGGTCATTGGCGTGTAATTGTACTTTAAATCCATTTGTAGAGTTCTGTGCATTTAATGAACTTGAAAAGAGTGCTGACTCTTTCTTCGTTGTCTTTCATAATTTCCATTAATGATTCAGAAGACCAACTTTTTTCCTATACTTTTCGAATCGTGGGCAATCTATCAGTAAGTGTTGGACTGAAAGAGGGACATTATCACATTTTTCACGAGTCGGGGCTTCTAGCCTCCCAAGTAGATAACTGTTTGTAAAATGGCAATGCCCAATCCTCAGCCGGCACAGCATCACTTCCTCTCTTCTTGATATTCTGCAACTTGTGATCCATTTCCTGCAGTCAGTTCTTACCCGGGTTGGTTGGCGATTTTCTCTGACCCAACTCTTCTCCCATTCTGCTAATTGCAATCTCTTTGTTTGGAGAATCCATTCTTCCAATGTAACTTTATTTATTTTATTAACTTCTGTTCCGTCTTCGAGTCTGGCTATGTGGGCTAAATTGTCAGCTGTTTCATTGCCTGAAATGCCACAGTGAGAAGGAACCCTGACGAAGTCAATGGTTATGCCTTTATTTTTTTATATCCCACCATTCGTTAAGAATTTCTATAATTAATGAATTTCGCGGGTATGGACTATTTACGGCTGCCAACAAACTCCATGAATCCGATACTACAGCCCATTTTTTTCTCTTGATTACGCTATCAGAAAGAGAGTATTTAGAATGGCTGTCGCTTCCCCTGGTGGATTAAAAAGTAGCTGATTGTGTTTACGACTCACAGCACTGCAAACACTATCGCCCTTTTTTGATGCATCGGTATAAACTAACTCGAAATTGCTATATTTTTCCACTAATTTTAAAAAGGATGACTGAACTTCTACCGGGTAAGTTTTGGTAACCTCAGCCATTGATCTATTGATTATTGGCCTAAACCTACTTCCACTTGGTATTGTTAGTTTAGCAACGGATTTAATATTGCTCAGGGTCATGCCAATCTTGGTTAATGCGTCATATATGTCCTTTTGATAGGCGTTTTTCTCAATTTCTTTGAGACCTCGATTTCCCGACCATTCGGCAAATGAGTGTTCGGTAAGAGGGTGGTGAGGTGAAGCTTTTAATTTAGCAATATATTTGAATGATAAGAAATCTCTTCTTAAAGAGGTTTTTACATAATACAATTAAGAATTTTTATTTATTCAAGTACTAATTTTTGCAAATGTTTTGGGTTAACCTGTTTTTTTTTTTTTGGCACATACCAAAAATTTGATGGTTTCCACACACGTGAGCAGGCGACATACCATTGCCCATGGGAAAAACACGGATTTTCAAAGTCCAAGCCGCAAGTGGACATTGTTTACCCTTGGGATTTGCTTATGGTCACGACAAAAGCCTTTTTTAATTTTATTGAAAATTCTGACGGTGTCAGGGGAATACGTGGCAACAGGACGGTATCTCCTCTAAACCTTCCAGTCAAAATTGTTGCTTCAATAACATTTCCTATGATCCTTTTAATGACCAAAAGGGTACCGTTGCACAATTGAGGTGGATTTAAGTTACGAAGAAGAATGATTGGTGAGCCAATCTTCAACTGGAGATTGTGTTGTGGCATTCCTAGTATATCCAGGGAATTCAAAAAATCAGTTGGGAAATTTACGGCTTCGTTTTCATCTAGAACATTGTCAATTAATGTTGGAAGTTTATTTCATCGACATCATCATTTTTTGCTGCAAAAATAGCACGAATACTCAGCCAACATAGTCCAAATAATTGTTCAAAACATCAGGAAAGACATTTTCTATTAGTTCATTTTTCGTCTCTAAAAAAGTAGAGAAATTTTCTGGTAATTTGATAAATTGTGAATTTTGATGCAGCTCTATTCACCGTTTCCAATCTAGAGCAATTGTTTAGAAAATAAATTTGCTGATGGATCATTTTCCAGTAGTACTCCCATATTTATGGTGGATAAATCTATAACTTGCGGTTTATCCAAATAACAGTTATTCCTGTTTAGTAGAAGTGTAATAATCATTATATATACAATTTAAAAAATGCCGCGAAGATTTGTAATCCTTTCTTAATCAACAATAATTTAAAGATAAGTAAAAAAATGTATTCTGGTGAAATTAACACCGAAATATCATACCCAATAATAGCCTCCTTTAAATTAAAGAAAGGATTAAAATCTTCGCTGACATTTCTTAAATTTTACATATAACTGCACATAAAACACATATAGCTGAACGTTTTTAAGATGGACGGCTAAATGAACAAATGCTGTATCCCGATCATGAATAGGAAAACCAAAGATACTCCAAGCAGCTTCATGGGCCATAAATCATGTTTGCTGTAACAATATTAAACAGCAATCTGTCAGTAGACGGATCTGGAATTTCCGCAGAAATTATATTATCGATTTCTTCAGGACAGATTTTGTCGATTAACCAAACCAAAATATGTGCATGAGGTAATCCTCTGTTTTGCCGCTCAACCGAATTGCAGCGTGTGAAAGCCGAATACATGTAATTTAGTAATGAAAATCATTAAAGACTTCAGCTTTTGTCTGAACACACGTGCTGTAATGTCATGACGATGTATTTGTATCAAAACTCTTCTGGTAAACTAACCTATAAAGCTCGTTATCGCAAGCAAACATTGCTTTTTTTTGCGTTTTTCTTCAAACTTACTCATCATAGTGTATAGTAAATTCCGCACATCACTTTGTATAGTTTTATTAATTTTAAATGATAAACTCCGTTATAAGCGGATAGGAATTGTTTACAATTTGTTATGACGGGTGACAAAATGACATTGGTAGAATGTTATCATGTAAAAAGTTTCAATTAAATGTTAGGCTCAACTGGCGGGGATAACTTGCCAAGTGATAATTGATCAGTTATCGAGTGGGATGAAAAATGATTAACACGTTGAGCGCCATGGAAAAGATGATGATTGCATGGGGCCGAAGCATTTTTTCCTAATTTATAACTTTAATTATATTAGAATGATACATAAATTGCAAAATAAATAAATAAAAAATTTAATTTTGGCCGTTAAAAATGATTTTGAGAGCGGTACGTACGTAATGCCCAGCTACCTGAAGTAGTAGGGGGATGTCCAGTTATGACCGCAACGTCAATCCCATCGTACCTCTCCTGTTCATTGCATCTCCATCCCTCAGTTTTGCTCTTGGCTACTTGGCGTTCAGATCTCTTCTTTTTCATGACCCCACAAATTAAAAAAAAAATTACTACCAATTGCATTGGCGAATTGTTCGGGGGGTTGAAAATGTTAGGGGTGGACAACCCATATCACTTAGGGGTATGAAAAATAGATAGTAGCCGATTCTCAGACCTACTGAATATGCATATGAAATATTATAAAAATTGGTCAAGCCGTTTCGGAGGAGTATGGTAACTAACATTGTGACACGAGAATTTTATATATAAAAAGATAATTACAAATCTGCTGGACAGGAAGGAACAGTCTCTATTCGATTGGGATTAAATTTTCTCAACTTTAAATTATTGTTGATAAAGGAGGAATTACAAATCTTCACTGACATTTTTTAAATTTTACATTTTAGAGCACAGGGTAAAAATAATAAAAATGTTTGGTAAAATAAAAAAACACTGTATTCAAATAATAATAACAAAACGAATAATGAAAATAAAGAAACTTCTGTCAAATAAATAAATATAATATTAAATTCTTAATTATGCAGTTCTTTAGCAAATCACAAAGTATCCCACAACTCCTAATCAAAACACACTCAGGGAGTTTTCATGTCTGGTTACCCGCAGTGTAATTTTCACTACTTTTTGGCAACACTGAATCCCCAAGTCAGGTTTCTATTAGGTGACCAAACGTGTACCGTAATAAATAGTTAATTAAATAATAATTAATAATAATACAAATAATGGCCTATTTTAAATTATTAAAATGTAATTAAGTTTCTAAAAGTTGATATTAGTATAGAGTTTTAGCATTTAGCTAGTAATTAGAATAAAATAGAAATAAAAAAATGAAAAGAAAGCAAAAATGCCTACAACTTTGAGAATTTATTGTAACCTTTTCTTGATTTATTTATTGGTTTATGAAAATTAACAGTAAATACGAAGATTTGTATTACTATTTGTCCGTGGAAAATAATAATGTACGAACAAATAAATGGTCTCATATAACACAACACATAATTATAACCTGTATTACAATTGCATGCTTATAAACAAAAAGGTTATGAAATCGACATATGAGTCCATGTTAATAAATCGAAACTCGACCTACAGTATTTGCAATAATTCGCAATAAAAGAAATATTGTGGTCAATAATCAAGATAAAAACTATCCTATCTTTTAAGGGACAAAACTACACACATTTAGTCCCAAATTTCATTAAAATCGGTTGAGTAGTTTCTGAGTTTACCTCCGACAAACACCGGGACACGAGATTTATATATATATATATATATATATATATATATATATATATATATATATATATAAAGCTAAAGGAAAACATCTAGATAACAGCTCCCTAAGTTCTTTGAAATGTGTTATAAAAATAGCATTTGCAATTTTAGATAGAGGTTGTTTTATCTACAACGTTGTATTGTTAATTTGTTCCTTGACTTCTAAACATGAAGTAGAAATGTTCATTCCTAAAAAAAAATTCTACTTCTTCTTATTGTGAATTCTATAAACTTTGGGGATATTGTATGATGATATTGATAGGAGATATTAATATTGAGAAGATATAGTATTGAGCAGTATTCAGCAGCTGTCATAGAACATTTTATTTTCATGTTAATTGTATTCATTTATATACGTTTGATTCGAAGTGACGATATTGTTAAACGATGATGTGATTATTGATTCCACAATGACAGTATAAAAAAAAAAAAAATATGAATCATGAAAAATGTTTCTTGTTTCGTCTTATTTAGTTTTCAATCAAACACTATTGATGAGCTCATGAATTACAAAATTGTGGTTTGGGCTAAAATTAGAACATAGACGAAGTTGAGTTCTAATCCAATCGGATTACATCTTCCCCACTATTTAATAATTCTCCAATCTGTGAATTTTGAATCCAGCTCCAATTATTTAATGTTGGCGAATTATCGGAGAGGTTCGGAAATCAGGTCTGAGATATCACTATCAGTTCCAGGATCAGATTAAACCATTTAAACGGAATAGATTATTTCCGTGATTGAAATGAAGATATTGATTAAAATTTGATGCGTGGACCTCTTTAATTATAATTTTTTAGGTATTTAATTGGTTTTAAACAATGTTTAAAAATAGAGAACATCCAAATCATTAATGATTCCGTTTATAAAAAACAATTTTTCAAATGATATTATTATGAATTCTTGTTACTGCATGGAATTGCATTTACATTTATTATCCACATCATTTTTTTTTATTTTTTTGTCATAATTAGCTTTTTAGAAATACCCTATACAAATAGGTTCTATAGTCTTTCGACTATAGAAGGTTATTATACCTACTAAATATTTAATTTTATCCTGAATATTGTAAATATTATATGTACAGGAGGAATATGCTTTTTTTTTTTAAATTACGATGTCAAGATTTTATAATTTTTATTAGTTAGCCTGACAGGTTAGACTAAGGCGCTAGGAAATACGGGTTTGCCCAGACAACACATGATTGATTATCTGTTTAAGATAGCCAGCTCAAAACCCGTGATACATTCATTACGGGCATAAATCCCACCGCCCCCCCCCCTCTAGCTATAAAGGTTTAAGTTAATACCAGACTATTTCAACTGTACGTTAATAGCTTAAACCTTTTTACCCTGATAATTTAGCCTATTATTTTTACATTAAATTTTGAACAAAACTTATATTTCAAAATAACAGTAAAAACCAGAATTTAAACAGCATGAGGGGGACCAAATCACACGTTAAACAGATACATGGGTGATTCTCATTTAATTTGACCATTTAACATTTTTAGTAATTGAATTTTGGGTATAAAAAAATTCAAGTTATGAATAAAATTTGATCTGAATATAATGAATAAGATAAATGAATAAGTATTTTTTATTATTTTTTCAACTCAAAAATGTGTTTTGTGAGAAGCGTTTCTATATTTTTATTTATTTTTTGTAATGTTTTTTTTTTTTTTTTTTTTCTATTCTCGCTCACTCTCGTCACTCCATATCACAGCGTAAAACTCAATTTGTAAGGCATCGATTCTTGTTTCCTACGCCTTTACTTGCCAATGATTGCCTAACTTAGTAGCCTATACTTTTTCGCTAGTTGACCTATGAATAAGTCGTTCTGTCAAGGCTTAGGTTTTTCGTCGGATATTTGCAGCTCATTGATCATTTCGTTGTGAAATATATATGATTTTCCTGCACAGTTTTTACTCAGTTTAGAGTCAACGATTCACCCATAATTAATTCGTTCACTGCTTTACATGTAGGTCAAATTCAAAGACTGAGAAGTATTTTCACAAGCTCAGTAGACTTAATAGTTTTGCAAGCTGCCAAATTGCTTATTTTCTTTCTCTTGGCCAACATCTCTTGTTATTAAGAATAGGGGAGAGCGGGGTTGGTTGGCATAGGGGGTAGGTTGGCCATTGGCTTATAGTTTCCGTAACACCTGTTGTGAAGTCCCCACCATTGTACCATGTGACGCACTCGACCTCGGGAGTCTTGTCCTGAGTTTTCAATCTGATGCTAACAGGTAAAGAAGAGCGAGCTTCAGCGATTGATTTCTCAACATGTAAGTAAATTTTTATATTTTCAGTAAATTTGGTTTAAAGGGATGGCAAAATATTTGAATCCGATTCTGTTCACATAGCTCCAAACTCCTTTGAAAAACCTAACCTTTCGACTAACCAGTTTCTTGTTTGATTGTTCTTCCCTGTCCTGGCAGCCATCCTTCATATGATTTCTCCTGTGGGGTTAGTTGGCTCTCTTCAAGTGGTGTTTGTTGGCGCAGTAGCAATTCACAAAAGAAAGGTAAACATAAACAAAGGTTAAACTACCAAATGTCTTTAGTTCCAGCGAGGATAATGAGAGCAATATTTCCTATGCAGAAAGTGACGACAGTCTAAACTTCTACCTTCTTCTATTGTCATTCTATTTTCCCTTAAAAGCTGTTAAAAACCGATTCAAAATTATTATACCATTATAGTGCAGCTTTTAATTACAATAATATATGTCAGGCAGTACTTGAATGAGATGGCTAAACAACTCCAACTTCTAGGCCAACCTGCCCCACATAGGCGGTTAGTTGGCATACTCTGGATTGACGAATTCTTCAATCCAATTCAATTCAATTTTCTATGATCTTAGTATTAAATATTATGTGTTGAAAAAAATACTTGAAGTGCTCTAATACTTGGAGTTTACAGTGGTATCAGCCCTATTGGGATTATATAAACAGGGACGACTCAACAATCAAAAAAGTGAAAACTGTTGCCAACCAACCCCGCTCTCCCCTATATTTTGCATTATGTCCTTAGTCTAATTTTTCGTTTCTCTACTGCTCCTTTCTACAGCTTGTTACGTAACACTCGTGACATTTTCACAAAAAATCTCCATCCTTAGCTAAACCAAGTGTCGGACATATATGAGAGGATGACCTCGAATACATGTCCCTAAACCAACATCTTTTGCACGAATAATTCACATTTTTAAATGAACGCTGCTACATACAACTTAACACTCGTGACCTATAATTTTTGTGACATACATGATTTTCCATAGGACATCAAATAACAGCCTATTAGATACTTTCTTCTCCAAGTTTACACATGAACTGATAGCCGGTATCACAAACGAAGGCTATCATAACCCTTCCCTACATTTTCAAAGAACAGAGTAGCCCAGAACAGCCGACAACCCTCGCTATGAATTTTCCTACTGACCTCGGGGACAGATAAATGTTCCTGATATACATTCGAAGTAGTAGAGGTAACTAAAAAAAATCATTCATACCTTGAAACACCGCCAATTACAATGAAATAAGTGATTGTTCAAATTTAATCAATTATCAGGGGTTCATTTCAGGATGTGGTGAACTAAGCATAACCAGCTTGGGGACTGTAACACTCGTGACATTTTCAAACTTCGCATTAAGATATTTTTTACTTTCACTTACCTATATATGAAATATATAGTAAGTGGAAGTATTGCGATCGTGAAAATTTTCGACTTCCGGTTTTCAACGGAAATACACGTTTTGGGGTCCCCTGAGTCGAAATGACCAAGTCCCGCGAAATGGTGTGTGTGTGTGTGTGTGTGTGTGTGTGTGTGTGTGTGTGTGTCTGTGTGTCTGTGTGTGAACAGACTAGCTCAAAAACTATAAACCGTGCGATCATGAAATTAGGTATTTAGTGTAGGTATATGCCCGCGATGTGACAGCATAAATTTCATCAAAATTACTTAAAGGGAGGGGGTACTTTACTTAATAACTTTTTAGGTTTTTTTAGATTTTCTCAAAAACGGCTCTAACGATTTTGATTAAACTGAGTATTTTATGTACTTATGTGCCCGAGATATGACTGTAAAAATTTCATCAAAATTGATTAACCGGAGGGGGGACTTTACTTAATAAATTTTGTAACATTTTCACGTGTTTTTTTTAATTTACTCTAAATCGGCTTTAACGATTTTGATCAAACTGGGTATTTGATGTATGTACATGCCCGAGATATGACTGTTAAAATTTCATCAAAATTGATTAACCGGAGGGGGGACTTTACTTAATAAATTTTGTATCATTTTTACGTGTTTTTTTATTTACTCAAAAACGGCTTTGAAGATTTTGATCAAACTGGGTATTTGATGTATTTATATGCCCGAGATATGATTGTTAAAATTTCATCAAAATTGATTAACCGTAGGGGGGACTTTACTTAATAAATTTTGTATCATTTTCACGTGTTTTTTTTTATTTACTCTAAATCGGCTTTAACGATTTTGATCAAACTGGGTATTTGATGTATGTACCTGCCCGAGATATGACTGTTAAAATTTCATCAAAATTGATTAACCGGAGGGGGGACTTTACTTAATAAATTTTGTATCATTTTCACGTATTTTTTTTATTTACTCAAAAACGGCTTTGAAGATTTTGATCAAACTGGGTATTTGATGTATTTATATGCCCGAGATTTGATTGTTAAAATTTCATCAAAATTGATTAACCGTAGGGGGCACTTTACTTAATAAATTTTGTATCATTTTCACGGGTTTTTTTATTTACTCAAAAACGGCTTTAACGATTAACAAAAATTAGATATGAATGTAGAAAAGTGTGTGACTTTGGGAAATGATAATTAGCAAAACACGTCAATTTCTAATCTAAGTAAGTTGGTAAGTGAAAGTTGTGTGTTGCGCGCACGCACCAGATTTTTTTTTTTTATGATGCCTAGGTTCATTTAAATGTATCTAATTCTTGACTTTAATATACGTATACATATGTGTGTATATATATAGATATATTCAGATAATATACATCTAGTTGTATAAAGGCAATTAAAGAAAAGAATAAGCGACATACAGTTCGGTATCTAATCAAATATTTTAGGAACTGGTTTTCTATATTTTCGATAGTCAGCGTTTTAATAAGTTGATCTAAAATGCAGGAAATACCAGAGGCATGGATAGCTGCCAAAACAAGATTTATCTTTCAAAATAAGCAAATATATCAACAGAAATGAAACCGTTTCGATATAAATGCAGTTTGAGAGGAACAATTTTTAATTAAAAGGCTACTAGCTAAAAACTCTGGTGCGTGCGCGCAATACACTTACCAACTTACTTAGATTAGAAATTGATGTTTTTGTTAATTGCCACTTCTCAAAGTCACACCTTTTTCTACATTCATATCTTATTTTTGTTTTTATTTGCTATCTAAAGTACACTAAATTTTTTTATTATTAAATAAAAGTTTTTACTTATGATAATTCGGCAAATAAAGCATAATAGTCCAAGTCGTCTGATTTTATAATTCTCTATTTAGTTATTGAAAACTTCATTTAGTTACCATGAAACAAATAATTTCCGTTAAATGAACAGAACGGCTTTAATTATATACTGTGGACTGTCATTAAAGGCGTACTCCGCTTGCGTGGACTTTGCGGAACGTGTTTTATCAGTTGACGGAATATTTTTCTTTTTTTCTCCTCTATATGTTTACTTAATTTTTTTCATATTTAGTCATTTATTTATAACAACCCTGCCCTGCATTTAAGGCAATACGGGTGTTTGCAGTTGTGGGGTGATAGGCTTAATTAACAATCCACCGCTGCATTCGAAACAATAGTCCATTTGGCGCTTATTTTTTTCGTTTCATCAGTGCCTTCAATCATCTTCAATCATGCCTTTTCAATCGTCAGTGCCTCATTCCGGTGTTTTCCCAAGTGCAACTCCTCTTCTCCTTCTCAGAGTGAAGTGGGCTGGTCCAAGGACTTCCTTCCACCCGTAAATAAAGGACTTAAAACGAGGACACCTGTCCTTCGTGACGAGCTGAGGGAGATCGCTCTCCGTCATAGCGTAGAGTCCTGTCTCCCTCAGTAGTTTGGACCTCAGTGCCTAATAGGCGGTACAAGAAAGGACGATATGCTCTGCGGCCTCTGGCACAGGGAATCGATATTTATACCATGGTTTGCGAGCTTCGCTCGGATACCCCCATGCCCCGAGAGAATCTGTGAGATCCAGTAGTCCGGGAGGATCCACGTTGCTTCTAATCGAGATCTGACAGTTGGGAAGTATTTTCTCAGGGTATTCCACCGTCGGTTCCATTCCTCTAGTGTGTCCTCCCCGCTGGCCCTCTTCCATTTGCTGGGATCATCTGATATTCTTACTCGGAGCTTATCCGGTAGATCTGCTAAGCCTTCCCTTTTAAGAACATATCTGTTTCAGTCTTCTCTGGGCAGGAGGTCGAGAGGAATTCCTCCTGCCAAGACCTGCACAGCCTCATGAGACACTGTTCTGTAAGATCTGGTGGCCCGAAGCAGAGCCATCCGCTGAACAGATGCCAATTCGCTCTGCTGACTCTGCGAGAGACTTCTGTACCATGCGGGGACACGTACCTCAGTATACCCAAAACCACTCCTTTGTAAATAGTAAATATTGTTGGGTATCTGAGGCCCTAGAAGGCGACTAAG
Source organism: Aelia acuminata (assembly GCA_911387785.2). Taxonomy (NCBI): domain Eukaryota; kingdom Metazoa; phylum Arthropoda; class Insecta; order Hemiptera; family Pentatomidae; genus Aelia; species Aelia acuminata. Next base: position 95,201,515 of record OU426978.1, read on the forward strand.
TCCATTGAGAGCAAAGCCCATCCTACTTTTCAAATAGTCAAGTGAGGCGTCATACTGAAAGTCTTGCCTATTCTAATCCCTAGGTATGTGACTACCTCACTTGGACGTATCCTTGAATCTTCTATAACAATAGTTATAGGGTGAGCCATATGTCGTCCCTCGCAAGAGAATGGCCTGAATCTTGGAAGCGTCTTCTTCTCCCACCAGCGCCGCACAAGGTTGTCGCATTGCTCAGCTTCGGTTTTTAATCTGGCTCTGCTCTTCGAGGCCACCACAACGGCCAGATCGCAAGACGTAGGAAGTGGAGAGGAACTGCTCAGCTTCCAGCTCTCCCAGCAACTCGTCGACCACTAACTTCCACGTAGCAGGACCAAGGCTTCTTATAAAGTTCAAAGCCTGATCAATAAAACTTTTACAGGTGTGTCATGCTATTACTTTTATTCTAAATAGCTATTGGGGTACGGGAATTAAATTATATATATATTTCTTATTGAATGTCTTCTCAGTTCAATTAGTTATCACTATCAAAAATTATAGAACTATATATATTTTTTTAATGTGGATGAGGTTTAATTTTTTGGAAAAAAAAAATTAGCGAAATGAGAATAACTCAAGAATTAACTTGAATGAAAGGAAAGTTACTCATATAAGAGGACATTTTGGGAAACACAAGATAATACAAGGACATGTAAAATTTCATATAACAGATTTAAAATTCTGTATAATAATGAAGAAGGTTTTATTTTTAATAACAAACTTTTATCAAAATTGTACCTTATCATTATTCTTAAAGCATTAATGGAAATAAATTGAATCAACTTAGGTTGAGTTTTTTGTACTCTTTTTATGTTGTTGATTTTTGTCATTGAGAAAAAAGATCCAATTGATTTTGATATTGTTCGATCATGTGTATGAACATCTTCTATTTCAGGTCGCTTGGTATAAGTATTACCCAATTCATCAGGTGCGTGCATCAAAATGATAGCAGTAGGTATACATATAGTATAGTATACATATAGTAAGACGTTTGGTAGCTAATTTTCTATTCTTTATATTTTTTAAATTAAGTCCGATCTTCATAAAACCATCATTTAACCTAGTCTTAATTATTAACCCTTGCTACATTTGCTAAATACAAAATGAATTCCTGATATTCTCCATGAAATCATTACAATAAATACAATTATGAAATATTGCTGTTGTTGGCAGATGTCAGGTAAGAGAAAGGAGGAAGGAAAAGTTCCTAATGTATTGTTTTTCTTATTTTTTCTAGTTTTTACTTATTCTATATTCTTATAGAAGAACTCTTTTCCTGCACATGGTGCATTTTAAGAGTTTTTTGTGTCAGCTTAACGTGTTAAGGGTCAGAAATCTGTCCTTGGTGATGGGGATCACCAGTTTTTTTAAATCAGTTGGGTTAAGTTAGCTGTCCCTAATTTAAGTAAGTCTAAAACAATTTAAATGAAAAAAAAAATTAGTCTAATCTATGGCTTTCGACAAGTGTTCGCCATCTATAAATATTAATGATCATACTGCACTTTATTATGTTTAATTGTAAATTTAAGATAAGGAAGACAGAAGACAACCCAGGCATGTAAATAAATCTTTTTTATTGAGCTGATTCGAAGAAGGAATGAAAAATGGAAATGTGCGTCATTCCAAGTTTTTGTCATTTCCAGGATCATGAAACGATAAATAATGAATTTAACCCTAAAAGATATCACGCGTTATTCACGACATTTCGACTCACTGAGAAAATTCATGTACCCTAAAGAAGAATATAATCTTCGAAATATAATGATATGATAAACGAAACCACCCTTACCTTGAAATTATATCCACATATAAAGAGCTTCCCAGCTTCAAACACAAAAAGAAATGAAACATAAAATACACTGTAAGTCCGATTAGCCTGCAAGAAAATATATATTTCACTCTCAAACTGTATAAATAGAAGGCAGAAAAGAAAGGATGAGCATACTTGGAGGGATAGCACACTACTAAGAGCTCAGGGGCTAAATCAAAGAGAGGGAATATAAATGTCGAGCAGGTGTAGCCGGAGGGGCGATGCGATGGGCTAGTGCCCGCAGCGATGCTGGTTCGGCTGGTAGTCCTAGTCATCGCGGACCTCTTCGTGGCGGTCCTCGGGCAAGGCTTGTCCGCCAATGTTTCCAAGCTCCTCAACGGCCTCTTGTCTAGGTCTTACGATAATAGGATACGGCCAGACATCGGAGGTAACTGTATAGATAAGTATTCGTAACCTGTTCAATGGGATATTTCCGAAATCCACTAATAAGTATATAATGTGTAAGAATACTATGATTGTTACAATAAAATATACAGTCTACATAACCGAATTTCAAAAAACATTTTTAGTTACAATCTATAATTCAACCGCGAATCTAGAGAACTCCAAGGTGATTGTGATTCTGAAATGTAGAAAAGCTAGCTAAAAATTACAATTGGCTCTAAAATGGACAGATGCTATTATAGTAGCAGGTTATTTCTCTGGGTTATTTCATCTGGGTTATTTCATCTGGGTTATTTCTCAAAGGAAATTTGTTAATCTTTAATATTATGCTGACAGTTTTTGAGTTTTCAGCATTTTGATTTAGCAAGAGGTCAACCCTCTGCCATCTTTCCCCAAAATATATATTTAAAGTTTTATTTCACATATAATCGTAAATATCAGGGGTCGATATTATAAGTTAACTTTTATTTTTCAAAAGTTTAAGTTAAACTTATAACTTTTTTTAACCCTACTTGAAGTTTTTGTTGAACAATAACTTTTTCATTACAAAAACGTTTTGATAAAGTTATCTTAAACGTTTTATGCAAATAAATGTTTGCATAAAAGTTCATTTCAAAAAGTTATTCTGAAACTTATTCATAAAAAGAGTTTACTCAAAGAAAATAATTTCGGAAATGCAAACATTTATTTTAATAGATTAAAATTTTCAATGTTTTGTAAATATTTGTATTATTTTTAAACTACAAAATTATGTTTGATACCATGGAATCAGTACAGTTAATTACCATAGATATATAATTTATAATATCGTTACTCAATATAAAAATATTTAGATTATTATTCAATAATCATTATTTAATCATTTAATTTAACAAGTTAAACAATTTAAAAACATTTTAATTCACACCTATAATCATCAAGAAGAAATTTCAAAGTAGCCCCCATTTTACACAGCTATCTAATAACATTTCTTTGCTTATTTTTACTGGTATGGGTTTTAATTTGTTCTTGCTACACTTCAAGAAACTATTACAGTCACATACTTCGTAAAAAACACTTTTATCGAACCTAAATAAATGGTTTTTCAAATTCGTTAAAAAATTAACTTTAATTATTCTTTCACAACAGTTGTTGAGACGTATTTGAAAAAAACTCCGAATCACTCGGTCTTTTTTGCGCACCTTCGTAATTTGCGAACCGCTTACACACAAATAATAACAAACTAAAATGAAATGGTCCGGTGAGATGAGATAATGAATGAGCACTAGTCTTGTTTTGATTCGAGAAGAATGAAATAATAGGATAGGAATAAATATACCTTTAACTAATACTATCATTGGATTATTAATCAAAATAAACGACTGAATGAAACTTATTTAAAAAGTTTAATGACCTTTTCAACCCCTGGTGAATATATTAAATTAATTTTTAAAAAATAAATACTATTGAATCCAAATTTAAAATTTAAATACGATTGATTAGATTGGTGATAATGTTACTTCTATACTACAAATTTCATATGTTTTCCTGAATGAACCATGATTTTTTTTTTTTTTTACATTACTCTATATCTTCACACCTAGAATTTTATTTTAAAGTACACAACAGAGGTTTTTTTAAATTAACTTTTTTATGATTTTATTGTTACTATCGAATATACTGGACTCACAACAGTATATTCTTTATCGTAAACTTAAAATAATTACGACTATAATCATAAATTATATTTGCTTATTGTAAAATAAATCAGCATTTCAATGTCTAGGGCCTCCAACTAAGGTGACCTGTAATTTACACATTAAAAGTTTGGGACCTGTAGAAGAAAACGCTGAGGTAAAAATAATATTATATTTTCTCACATCAAATTTTTGTACATGTTGTTAAAGTTAATTTCTTGTTACCTACACCATATTACATAAGAAAAAATAATTAACCAGCAGACTAATTAGTTGATAGAGTCCCATCTTGTTTTCTTTAACCTTCATACGAAATCTTTACCCTTCACAGACAATTATTCAATTACATTTCAATTCCTTTTTGATCCGATATATACCTACTCAAAAATAAATTAATTAAAAAAAATATTCTAATAAGTTTAAAAAAACAAAACCAGTAGGGTAACTGAACCAATAGTTGACATTTTGCACAAAAAGTGTGAATAATAAGATTCAGGGTTGATTAATTTTTTCCAAAATTTGGCGGTAATTTGCTATAAGTTATACTAGTTAGATGTGCTGCCATCGACATTAGTGTGATGAAAACTCAAGCTTATTTGTGAGAGGTTGTAATGGCAAATATTCTAGTGGCCTGAAAACTTGGTTCCTGCTACCTTGTTTCATTAAGGTGGAAGTCAAGTTAAATAAGCTTTTTGGTTGGTTTATTTGTGTTCAATTATTTTTTAACTACTTTTATGATATCCATTAAGTTCATGGGAATCATTTGATATCCTTTTCGAATTATTTATACAATGTTTTAGGGCTTAAATGTGGGTGCCAACTATTAGAACAAAAATTAATCCTTAATTTCAATAGTTGACATCGATGTCGACTATTAGTGTTTTTTACTCAGATGAAACTGATAGTTTAAAATAATTTGCTTGATTTGAAAAATATCTGGGTTTAATATCGGTGGTGGAATCACTGATCTAGCTCCATCCTAACCAATGTTCGACAGGGGTGTCAACTATCCGTTCAAACGTATCAACTAGTGGAATATTCTGTTTGTAAAGTTGACATCGTGTGTGTTTATAGTTGACATCCATGCATAGCCTCAGCCCTATTTGACATAATCTTGTTTAATTTATTTTTTAAATCAAGTAACAATGGTAACAGTCGGAAATTATAACAATTTTATTTTATTAGGGAATGAAATATATCGTAAAGTTAAATAGTTGATTGGATTGAATGATACAACTTATTATAAACTTATAATAATTATAGATGTTGTAACTAGTTGTTGTAAATAAATGTTGTAAATAGAATTCAAAAAGAAACCTAAGAAAAATTCAGTTAATCAGGAGATACCTGAAAATACTTCAGCACTGGAAGTAGACGAAACCATACTATCCCAACCACAAATTTGGGAAGAGAAAGAAAATCAGAAAAGCTTAGATTCCCAAGAGCAGGTGCAGAGAATTAATGTTGATCAAGGAATATTTCTTCAAGAGGAGGAGCAAGGTAGTTTAAGTGTTGATGAAGGAAAATTTATAATAGTTGAGTTCTCAAATAAGAGATTTAAACGTAAAAAATGTCTGGCTCAAGTTACTAAAGTTGTCAGTAAATTAGAGATTCTGGTTTTACTTTTACAACCATGCATCGGATGAAAACAAATTTTATTAACACCGATACATGTTGCACAGTCCCATCATGTGATATTATATCCGCGATATATATGCCCAAAGTTTTTACCTTTAATGGACACCAAAGGTACCATTTTAGTTTCCCAGTTGAGGTAGATTAATTTAAAATGATTGTTGTTATATGGTTTCATTTCAATTTTGAGTAGTTTATAAATAAAAAATGATTAACTTTTATTGCATTCCTTATTACCTAATATTTTCCTTGGGAAATTCAAAAATAATGTAAGCGTCAACTATTGGCACAATCAATGTCAACATTCCAAGGATTTCCATTTTGATGTGTCAACTATTGGCACAATTTAGAAGGCTCAAAGAAATCATTTTTTATAAAAACCGTAAATGTAAACCATACGATATTGTATTCCCAGTTTTCAAGAGGGATTGGCATAACTAAATTCATAACAAAATTAACCTAACATCAATATTTTAGTAAACAGTGTCAATAATCTAATATTTTTTTCTTAACCTGTCAACAATTGGTACTGTTACTCTAAAAAAGGACAAAATAGATAGGAAAAACGAATTTTGAAATTTATTTATTCTTTATTCAGGAAGGAATGTCTCATTGTAATTGATATAATTAAATTCAAGAGAATTAAAACGCAATTATATGAATATTATAAAAAAAGATATATATATATTTCTAAATTTTAATTAGCAATTTTATGATCATTATACAAGGACAAAAGAAAAACCTGTCACCGAAAAGGTCAAGATAATTTCCACAAATATTATTGTTATAAAACATGTTGTTAATTCCTAGAATACACGATAGTTTCGCTATTCTGCTATTAATATATTTATATATATATATATATATATATATATATATATATATATATATATATATATATATTTCTCTTAAAAATAATAATAAAATAAGCATTTTTTATAATAGGAAATGCAATTGCGTTGTTTCAGACTTTTTTCATGGACATTTACTTCCGCCAATCTTGGTACGATCGCAGACTAAGCTTTTCATTCCCCGGAATTGATGAGTTGTCTATGTCATGGCTCTTCCTGGAGAAGATTTGGAAACCTGACACATATTTCATCAATGGAAAGAAGTCTCATTTGCACAGGATTACGAGTCCAAATAAGTTTGTAAGATTAAGAAGTGATGGTTTTCTGACATACTCTAGCAGGTAATTAGTAGCTTACAAGAAACATTTTTTTTCTGAACAGAAATGAAATTTATGGTTTTCAAATGTGTTTTTTCGCTAGTGTAATATTATGTGTGTTCATTTACCAAAATTAATGATTCGTTGAGAACCATAATAATGATAAGTGCGTTGTGCACTTACTTCTGACAAATATTAAACAACTTTCCGTCAAATTTCCGTTGCCCAACTTCGTCACATGAATGTTTTTTTTTGTTTTTTTTTGAGTCACCTATAGTGTACGGTGTGTATGCCAGGATGAGGAATAAGGAAGAGAACGGCATTAAGATAACCAATATAGTGTCTCTTACACGTATACCATATTTGGGCGGACTCCGAGCTTTCCAAGCTTACCACTAATATTAAAACATGTTGGGCCGGGGATAGCTGAGCGTGTTAGGGAACGAACGCTTTAGCATTCTCGAGCCTGTGGGTGCCGGCTCGAATCCGTCCGAGGCAGGTTGAATTTTATTTCATAGCGGACCTACAGGATAAATCTCGACCTTTCCTCTATTGTCAGAATCGGTTGGTTACACCTCGGGAGTACCATAGATGGCCAGGAACATAAAAAAAAGAAAATTAAAAGATTTTTACATTAGTTATTATTGCTCCAATAAAATTATTATTTTCAATTAAAGGTCGCATCAGTTGATCTCATTTATAACGATTGCTAATGTGAAGAAGAATGCTTGTAAGTAATTTAAATTTTAAGACAATCAGGAGTGATCAACTAAACCTTGAAATTCAATGTAGTATGGAGGTTAATTGTCAAGCACTAATGCGAGTAAAGTAAATGTTGAGAGATAATAATGAAGTAGTGTAAGTAAAGACATTATCATTTTGGCTGTTTGCTTCTCACGTCAACATTTGAAAAGATATAAAGGAGGGTGCATCAATTAACTAAACTTCAATGTTTTAGCTGAATATGGGAAAATGTTAAACGGATTGAAAGCATCATAAAATCTGATAGAACATTAAAAGACTAACAATTTATTCTCAGTGCATGAGTGACGGGATCTTTAACAAAAATTTAGTTCTAAAACTCTGGAATAAAAAGTTCATAAGCTTGGCACATTCCATCATCAAAATTGTATCAAAGATTCAAAAAGACGAAAAATAGAAATAAAACTGAGTCATTATCAGATAGGTCTTGGACATCTTGGGAATTTTTTTAATTTGATCTTGTCAGTTGTTTCACCGATTATCGTACAGTAACGTTGAAAGAACCTTCTGCTGATTAAATCATCCCTTCTTAAGGCTAAGCGCAGATTGAGACACTTATAACGCAGAGCACAGCGGTTTTTATAATACACGTGGTAGGTAGGAATCTGGGCTGCCCTGTTCTGCGTCTCAATGTGCGCGGTTCCTATCTAATTCACGTTTCACAAAAACTGATCTGCCCTGCGTCGCGAGTGTCTCAATGTGCGCCTAGCTTAATACAATAATGCATACTGAATGTTATAATGTTTGTTGGGAATTCTAAGAAATCTCACAATAATCATATAACTTTATATGTTTCGTTTCATGATAATTTTAAAATATTTATTACACGTCAATGTGGTCTGACATGATGTTTTCAAATTATAGGCTGACAGTGGCTTCTCAGTGTAAAATGTATTTGCGAAAGTTTCCCTTGGACAGTCAAAAATGTTCCCTCATCATTGGAAGTTGTAAGTTTTTTTATTATGATTCTAAATTGTTGAATATACTAAATTAGTTTTGATTATAGATTTTGATAATGGATTATAGATTTTGAATAATTTAAATGTCTATTATCAAATTAATCATTCGTTAATTTTTCCTTTGATGATCGAAAAAGAGTTTTTAAGATTCCTGAGCCAACTGATAACTTTTTCAGTTAAAAGTTTTTTCCTGAAACATCTCGTTTTAGGATTACGAGGGAGCACAACACTTGCGAAAAGTCTTACTATATTTTTGAAAAAAACATTTTTTTTTACAAAATACCTTTTTTTCTGATCCAGGAGGCCCTAAAACATCGTTAATTTTTAAAACCATTGATAATGTTCTTCTGATAGTTTAGATTTCCTCGTATTTATTCGAAGGATTGTATAATAATTAATGGCAAACTTTGGTTAATTCAATATCATGGAGCATCATAGTAGATCATAAAATTAAAAACTAAGTTTTAGTTTGCCTAGGACAATCATGAGTAAAATACATTTAATTCTGGATAGACACCAACTGTCTAACCGTTTATCAAATTCCTAAAATAATCAAATATGTTAAAATAGTAGGAAGTGAGGGGTATGTTGCTTTAGGTCTGTATAAATAAAGAGCTCCACCTCCGAGTTATATATTTAGTGAAGGCTCCTGCCAAATCAGATAGGGCCTTCTCCAACCATTGCTCTGCGCATCTCCTTCGTCGTATAAAATTACATTTTAATATAAAAACACTATAAAATGAAGTTTATTACTGACACACACACAGTTTATTTCATATGTAATTACTTAATTATTATCATTATTTATGTAACTTACAAAATTTTATCAATGTATTGTTATATACGAATATTTTTTTATTTACATAGAAGCTGTGGACTTTCCAATATTTAGTTCGTTTCTTAATTCTTACTACTTTTATTCATACTACTATAAAACTAATTTTATTCATGAATGAACTGTTTAATATTAAAATTAATATACTAATGTTATCGTTGTAATAGTCGATGGAGATGAGAAGTACAGCTAATACTTATGGTATAGGTTGACTGCCTCAATAAAACTTTTCATATTTTTAAAACTTTTTTGATCTTCACCAGTTTGATTGACTTCTATGACTGTTCTGCTGTTTTGTCCTTGTTTTTTACCTTTCCCCCACTCTTACAAATCTCGGCTTCGGTCGAGTTGTACAGGTTATGCTTATCGTTAGATATCTGAGGCTATCTGACAATGCAAAACGCTGTTCTGATTCTTGCCCAATATGTTCTGAGATTAGTAATTTTTTGATATGTGTACTCCAGAGTCATTAAAAACCATTACAATACATTTTTAGTAGAAATTGTATTTTTTTTTTTCTCAGTAAATACATACAATAAACATAAAAGCAAATTTTAAGTAAGCAAATTAATTGGAGAATCTAATCCATTGGTCGGGTGACTAAGGTGACACCCCGCGAAATAATAAGCATATAAACAAAAATATAAACTTAAACCGCATTATCCTTGATACGCAGATTAAAAAAACATAGTCTATTTAATGTTGAGGTATAACTTTAAATAGTACTCACTATTCAAAACATTCAAGCTTCCTTTGCAGATAAGATTTCTTTATTTATCCACTGGATCTATATCCCAAGAAGGGCTTTGGCCTCCGATACGATCTTTCAGCCGCCACTGCTCTCCATTTCCACACACTCATGGGCGCAAGCCCGGACTGCGAACGTCTTTACAGTCTAGGCCGTCCTCAGTCGTTTAATAAATCTCAGATATTAATTGCATTATTTTTAATATTTGCTACCGGATTTAATTCATGTGGGGTTTGGTAACTAGCTTGTGTTATCAATTAACTGGTATTTTTTATTTCCCTCCTATTTCTAGACGGTGATAAGCAGAGGCTTGTGGTCAGAAAATGGTAAGGGACCTCCACTGAAATCATTTGTTTGGAAAGGCATTTATGTTTTTTTTTTTAATTATTGTAATATATAGGCATTTTATTTATGTAATAGGCATTTGTTTTTTAAATTAAAATCTTTCCCTGTTAGAATTGATGGGTTCATCTTTCGATCTTCTTCTTTTACTGAACTTAATCAAATTCTCAGAAAATTTTAAAATGGTTTGTTCACCTGCTGTTTTTACGTTTGGTAAACCAAATCCTAAAACTTGCCTTTGGATATGGATGCAAATTGTGTAATGAATTAAATTCATTATTCCAATTTTTTTGGACTAAAATACAATAGATAGATACTAGTATCAATGGATACAGGGAATTGATACATATTAGTATCAATTAATTTTAGTACAGCCGTTTTTCCTGTGTAGATAAAAAACTTTACCTCCTTAGATGTTTTTTGAAGGCTAATAGTTTACCTCTAGATGCCCTATCAAATTTCTTTTCCTTGACAGCAGGGATCCAATTAATATAAAAACCACTAAAAAAAGAGCTGTAGCTACAGTTCCTTTTTGTAGCTTCTGGGGTGAAATAGTTTGATGATATTTCCTTACTCTTAACTTGTTACTTAAATTGCTATGATTGGAAAATGACTGTAATCAACCTTATCGATGTGCTCGTATTAAGGATAGATTGTGGTTTTAACTTGAAATCAAAAGTTTCTCTGTCTTTATTATATTATAAAATAATTTTCCTTTTTGAAGGAGAAATTTATTTAACACTAATTCTTGGTAGAAAACATCAGCAATCTTCTTTATATTTCACTCACTCCATGTTGCCAATGGGTAGCGGAAGACCTATCTTTTGATGGAAAAACACCTGCGCATGTTCTTTCATGTCACACGGGCTCATATAAAATACATAATTATTTTGTTAATTTTTATTTGAAAGATAAAAAAGATATATTTATAATAATTACTTTCCACGCGTAACTGGAGATGGTTACGTGACAGATGACCTTCACTATGTCTGGGATGAGAAAGGTGTCCTTATCGATAAGGGCGTTGAGATGGCACAGTATGACATTGTCAACGTCACTACGGAGGCCGCTAAGACTGCTCTCAGAGGCACTGGTATTTAGCTTAAGACATATTTCTAATAACATTATATTAATTTTTTAAGTATTATGATATTTTTATTGAATTTTATACTTTATCATCTTAAAGTATGAAATTCAAAATAACTTATAAATTAGTTACCCGTTAATGATACTAATAATAACAAAGAATAATAATTTGCAATCGGCTGCAATCTAATAAATTAGTAAAATGATGGAGACTATTTCTTTTATATTGTATAAGACTTAATCTTAAACCTATGATTAAGATTTTTAAAGATGTTCTTAGGTATGTAAGATTGTTATAAAGAAAATCTTGCCGACAATGGCTAATTTTTTGTCTAATGATTAAATATTAGCAAAATTAAATTCATAATTATATTTTAGAATACAGGTGTTTAATATTGTAAAGTTATTTTGAATGTATCGTTACTTAACTTTCATTTTTAACTAATTATACTATCCATACATAAATTGCTTATTAATGTAAACATTACGCCAACTCGTAAGAATAATACACGAAAATATAATATCACACATGGCGTTTAAACAAATGGCAGAGGTATTGCCCTAAAATATACCTGATAAAACATTTCCCGAAGCTTATTGCGATAATTAATTACATTAATGATGAAGGATACGTCTATGAATACCAAGAGGAAGGAGTTGTATGCCTACTATCGATGAAACAGTTGATGAGATACATTAAATCTTGGCACACTATAAACAGGTCAACATCTATAAGAAAATCATCGGGCCTTCTAGACTTTTTTTATTACTAAAGGATAGGAAAATTCTTCTTATATCAGGCTGGCTGCTTTGCGTACCTAATTCTGCTGTTGGATTTCATAACGGCTCTCAAGTCATCAAAAGACGTGGTAGGGGAAAACCGCTCGTACTCTAGCACTATCAGTAGGTAACTCATCGAAAACTAATCTTAATTGTGCCTTCATTATTATTCAAATAACCATTAATGTCTAACACAATAGGAAATATGAAATGATACACAATTACCTCTTCTGATCGTTATCACCTTATCACAAACGCTCATTAGATTTAGTATCCTGTTACACGTTTACAATTCAAATTCAATGCTAACTGGAAACAACCCTGTTACATATGAATTTCTGTAATGACTTGATAAATCTGGTTTAAGGGAATTAAGTTTACCGGATTGTTGCCAACGTATTCAGATAAAGAGATTAGAACCGTGCATACATACTTAAAGGTTATTTACATCTCTTTACCAACTTTGGTAAACAGATATACATTTGTAGATAGAACATTCATAATAAATGAAAAAAAAGTTTTTATTTTTAATAAAATGAAATTCTCTCTTAAGTAGTTTTTACAGGTAATTCTTCAGTTTTTGAGCTCAATTTCTTCCTCAATCGATTTCCCTCTTCTGAGGTAATCTTGACTTCCCAATATAGCTTCTATCACAATCGGTAGCTAAAGTTCTTTATTTTTCCTGTTGTTTTGCTATTGGATAGTTTAAGATACAATTAGTAAAGCTTGTAATTGTATAAATATAAGATAAACATGTAATTTATAAACATGTAAATGTTCATAAAACGATATCAACGTATATTTAGATGTTGTTTTCTTGAAATATTCCTTTAAAAAGTATTGAAACTGAGACAAGTGTTGATTTTCTTTGAGAAAATTAACCCGGGGATGGCCAAGGGGGGGGGGGATTCCTGGAACCCTCAAGATTTTTAAATGCCAAAATTTACCCAAATATGGTCTTTAAAAATTTGAAAAAAATTGTATTTTTCAGAAAAATACCGCAGACTATGAAACTGGGGATATACATATATTTTTTTTTATGATATAGTTAATAAATTTCAAGGGCCGAGTGGACTTGCGGGTGCGCGGGATCACCCCATTGGCCAAGTCCGAGGGAAACTGAGGATGTGCGCATGCTCAATGGATATCAATTGCTTACAATGAGCCAGCTAACGTAGAACCAAAATAAGTCTGACAGACAAAAAATATTTTTTTTATGAGGTTGCTGACTTACTTGTTACTGACAAGAAAGGAGCCGGAACCTCAGCAGACTTCAGAGACACAAACTGAACGCTATGTCATAAACTTTTGGGCACTCGCTGTCATCTGATCAAACGAGCACAAGTATGCAATTGGGGAAGAAACGATGCTACTCGTGTGTAAAGGAGGCCAATTCAAAACGACAGAAGTAAAACAATGTATCAAAAAGTAAGGAAACCTGTGGTATTGTAAAAATAACATTAGGAATAAATATCGGAAAACAAAATTATATGCAACGTTGTAGATATATATCAGTTTTTATTTGTGTATATGTAAGACAATATCGAAAATAAAATTACTTCATAGCGTCTTATCTTCTATTATTTAAACATTTTTAAAGATAAGCTAATAAATACATTTTTTTTTTTAATTTCGAACTTAAAGAAAAAATTGTCATATTACAAACAACTATAAGAATGTAAATGAAATAAAGAAATCCCTTAAACAGACAATGCATTTTGCAAAGGGTGAGTAAAACATGGCCACCAATAGGTCATAAAAATGTGCGGGCTCCCCGAGCCCCCCCTCCCTTGGCCAAATTAAGGTGGCGAAAAACCTTGGCCAGCCTAGGGTTAAAGACAATTGGCTAACCTCGTTACCACCAAGAGACACTGACAAATTTGGGAGTTAATCCGATTTTAATGACTGGAGGGTAATAGTGACCGGTATTCATCGAAAATGTGTTAAACCGAAAGGAGATCATCGTAAAATATACACGACGGAGGTGGCTGTTTTTTAATAAGGTGTGAGTGAGAGTGAGTGCAGTGTGGCCAATTCTCAATCGGGCTAGGGCAACTTCCACCCTCCTGCTAAGGAACTAAATAGAGGTCGATTAGCCCTGTCGAATACCCATCTTGGTTGCATGCGAGATCTAGGATTTATATTTTAGCATTTCATCAAAATTGGAAAATGAACACTAACGTAAAGCTCTGGTTGGACGATCCACTCTAAATTGAGATAGAGATTAGGGTTACAAAGTTAAAGGTCTATGGCTGAATAGGTGCCATAGCTTGAGCTGAGGAACGTGACGAACCTCCTGAGTTAATCAATCTTAATTGATTCGGATAGTTTGGGTGTAGCATTAGGATATAGGTATGGGTATATTTTTCAATCCCATCTTTTTTTAAATTTTAATCAGTGAGATATCAATAACAATATCTTTTAGTTCATCCTTAATCTCCTCCATGGCTGCAGATTGGAGATCAAAATATCTCATTACTCCTTTGGAATAGTTTAGAGAGCGATGTGGACGAATTTTAACTTCAAATTGATTACGAATTTTTTTTATTGCTATCGTTGTTATCCGTTTATTTTCTATTATTTAATTCAATTAATAGATTCCCATCATTAGGTTCCTTAATATTTGCTTAAGTAATTAAAACATTTCATTTGGTAAAGTAATTAGCAAAAATAATTTACATTTTGGTAATTAAGAGCGATATGTTACTTCCAGATGTATATTCCGTCATAGAAGCAACTTTCTATATGCGCCGAAATATTGGCTACTTCATGCTCCAGATCTATGTACCTATTACCCTTGTCGTCTGCAGCTCTTGGATCTCCTTCTGGATAACACCATCTGACTCTTCTGGCCGTACTTCTCTTGGTAAGGAAATGTTATGATATCAGTTTCTGTTTCCTATATCAACTTCATCCTCACCTTTGGTTAAAATAAAATCTCTTAAAATTCAAAAATCTCTTCCATATCCAAAATAACCCTTAGGCAAATATTTTAGCGTCTATTTTATTATACGTTCAAAGGATATATTCTTTCTCAAAATATCTAGAATAAATTTTAAGTTAACATAATAGAACTGAAAAATTGAAAATTATAAGGAATAAAGCATTCTTTAGGTGTGACAACTGTGCTTTCAATCACAACATTGGGATTCGGCGGCAGGGCGAGCCTTCCAAAGGTATCCTATGCCACGGCCTTGGATTGGTACGTCATCATCTGTTTTGCTTTTGCCTTCGCGGTCATGATAGAGTACGCTATTATAAATTTCATGGACAAGTTGGCAGAGGATATCAGAAGACTTCTTGAAGAGGAAGCAAAGAAGAAATCTGAATCGGTAAGAAATTTAGAATAGGCAAAACAACTAGGCATATACTTGACATAAGCTATAACAACAAATCACATGTCATATGTATAATGTTTTAAAATAAAAATTATTTTAATATACTTATTAATTAAAAATTTTAGTAAGTATATCATAAAAAATATTTAATTTCGATCGTACGTTCGATGATATTTTAAACACATAAAACTATGTTTCTATGCTATTTTCAGGAGGCCACAACAAACACTATCAAGTCCTTAGACGTAGATGAGGACTTAGAAGAAATAGATAGAGAATCTCTGGAAGTGCACCCAAAGCTGAGAAATAACCTTTTACCACATAGATGGTTCTCCGTTCCGGCAGATCTGTCCAGCCAATCAATAAGGTATAGATTGTTTTCCCTACAAGATAACTGACATTTTAAATTATGTGAATTTTCAAACCTTTCGCAGAGGCAATCTCGTAACTAATAAAGATCTCCTGAGGCGTTAATAAGAAGATTCGAGTTGGGGACAGCATTAACAGGAAGAGAAGGACAGGAACTTTACTTTGTCAGTAAAGTCAGAAATGGTCCAACGCATTTTTGCCATTGCCAGAGCTTCAAAGGTTACAGGATCATTTCAAATGAAACTGCTTGCATCATGGATGATTTAATAAAAACTAAAAATAAAGAAACGACAAATTTTGGATTGAAGATATTGAACATGACGTTCATTACTGAAGTGGTAACACCCTAAAAGAAAACAGAAAAAGCTACGCACAATTAACAGCATAATACTGCATAATATATGTATTGACTGGCTATGGACCAACATGTTACACCAGTTGCCTTCTGTTTAATGATTTAATTTAAAAGAAGACAAAAAATGGTTGTGTGACAGACATAACAAACTTATGACCATCTTATATTTTCCAGCATATTACGAGACAAACATATTAATAAAAATACTAGGAAAAGTTATGGTATATGGGCACAATTGACCTATTATTATAGAAGAGCTACTCTTTCATTTTGGCTGAAAATTTCTGGAGGTTTTGGATGGAATATATTATGCTAAATTATGGGAATAATATATGATAAATACTTGACAGTTTAATTTAATAAAATTAATCATGATTTTTTCGTTTAATATCTTCTTTATTCATAATTAATTGATACTTTACTATAATTAATTGATTCTTTACTATTTATTATAATTACATGATAAACACCCAGGGTATTTTTACTTTTAAAATTTACCATAAATTACTTGGGCTACTGGAATGGGGAAAACATTAAAAAAAAAATGTATTAGACATTAATACTCATTAAGTTTCCCATAGAGAGTCTAACCCAGTGGGGCCTGAAATTAGTGCAATATTAACTAACATTTAATGTGTTTTGAAAATCTAATAACATTGATGTAGAGCCTTCCGATATTAAAATGATTATGAATTTGATAAAATTGAGTCTCATTAAAAACGCCAACTTTTCATGCAGACCATTAATTATTTTACATATCTACTATTTACAGAGATGACCATCCATGGACTCCGATTCCACCCATCACACCTTCCAGCAGGCCGTCACCCGTCCAGGCATGGTATAGAAGTACCCTCACATTGATAATCAAGTTGTGGAAGAACGTAAAATTCATGCCCAAAGAGAAGGAAAAACTCTCGGAAAAGGGTTTCAGCCAGATCGACATCGTGGCAAGGCGTGCTTTTCCCCTTGCATTCTTAATCACAATGTCTACATACATCCTACTGTATGCCTATTACATTACTGATATGAGCGTTGAGGATACGAGTATGTGATTGCGAGATGTGAAGACATAGTACCATTACACAAAGCGTTGCTCCTCACATCCGAAATAATATTAGATTAAAAAATCATTGTTGAATATATAAAACTGTAAACAGAATAGAAGTCTTATGATTCATTCTAATTTTAATTAAGATAATTGAATAAACTCTATTTTTTTAATAAAGAAAATAGTTTTATTAATTGCTTTCGGCAAATCCACAATTATACCTTCCAAAAAAAAACTTTAACGTACATAATCGTACATTAAACAATCCTAACTATAACTAAAAATCCTAACTTAATCAGTTAATTATTAACCAAGTTATGACAGTAATAGATTTACATAAACTTGGGCATTAATTAACATATTTCCAGTCGAGAGAATCTCTCTTTCACAGGAGACGGGAATGCCTATCGTTTTAGCATGTATTAAAATTAAAGGAACATTACCACTCTCAACTGAAACTGCTATTCTTTGAAGAAAAATTTGAAACGCCCAGAGTATGTATCGTAATTATATATCTAACTAGTGTATCTTAATTAAAAAATAGTATTCAATAATTAACATCATATGAATTTAAAACTAAGTAATATAAGTTTATCGTTGATCTGAATATCCCATTGTAGAAGAAAATGAGGCCCATTATAGATACATCAATAGTCAGTTATTGGTAGAAAAGCCCTTTAAAAATCTGAAAATGATTTATCCAACTGCTAGTGGAGTATAGAATTTTTCAGCTCATATAGATTAACGCTTCCAGAATGCAAAATAGTGTTTGTTGGCTGCGCAATGCTATTCCGAATCGAAACCAACTTCTAAGAGGGGAGATCTCTATTTTCTCATCCTGCTCTTAAAAAGAAAATATGGGTCGGTGCAACGGCTCAAGGAGCTTTTTAGCGGCAATCGAAAAAATATGGTCACTCAATAATTATATACTCGTGCTGGAAACTGATAGCTCAACATATGTGATATTCTACTTTCCATCGCTCAATCGAATCACGTGCTACTAAAAATCATTCAACTGTTCAAGTTGGAAATTACTTCAGTACTTTATTTCAATTATTTCTTAGTGTGTACACTTTTGAATTGAGAACTAATAGAAAGCGTAGCCCATGCTGCCATTCCGAGGTAAGGTTTCGTAAGAAAATGAAATAGTAGATGTTTTCTCTACTATTGCATTTCAAAATTTACTGCAAGAATAAATTTATAAAAATTTAATTTATTGTAAAAACAATTTAAGTATATTCCATTTAAAATGAGTTTTTAAAATATTGATTCTATAAATGTATCTACTTCTTCGAGAATAAATAAATACACAAGTTAAGTTTTAAAATACCCATATCCACATGTTTTTTTAACTTGCCAGTAAAATACTAAAACTAGCTTTTTTTGGATGATAAAAGTTTTGGAAATGAAGAACTTTCTAGTCTCGTAGCTCAAGTGGAATATAGATGGAAAAGTTGATTAGGCTCTGTCAGAACATAAGTTACGAAAATTTTGGCAAAACATAGCCCTCCATTAAATGAATGAACTAATTCAAAAGCAGTTTGATTCAGTGAAATCCAAAAAGATGTTTACTTAATTACCTAAAAGTAAAATATGCCTTGCACAAATAAAATAACTTGAGCAAAATAAATTTTGATACTCAGTTATTGTTTGTATGAAACGTAAATATTTAATTTATTGTAACAATATAACCATTGTGAGAAATCAAACAAAATAAATCATTGAAGTGATATGA
Organism: Aelia acuminata; assembly: GCA_911387785.2. Classification (NCBI taxonomy): domain Eukaryota; kingdom Metazoa; phylum Arthropoda; class Insecta; order Hemiptera; family Pentatomidae; genus Aelia; species Aelia acuminata. Next base: position 95,220,605 of record OU426978.1, read on the forward strand.
CCTGCAAAAGAAGATAAGGCTGAAGTTTGCTCGACTCAATAAGAACAATGTAGAGGTAGGTAGGTATCTGCTTCACCATGCGGACCTAATTTGTCAATGGTCTGTCAGTATTTAACAGGCTGAGTAATCACTGCATTGTCAGAAATATTGTTTGTAAAAAATAAAAAAATTATCACCGAGAAATTGCTGTGAGTTTTGAGAATAAACAATTTAAGTATAAAACTGCTGCAATAGACAATAATATTAATAGGTAGTGTATCATTCAAACCATATTAAAAATTATTATTTACAATAAGTTTGAGCAAGAACTAGCAGAGACTTCGCTGAAAACTTGATTTGTATGTGGATAAGAATTTTCTTTTTCTTTTTACATGATTTCTGAATTATTCACCTCTTTTTTTTTCCCACATTAGGTACGGAATTAGTTTTAAAAATCTGGAATTTCGCGTGCATAACACAACTTCCATATATTACCATTTTTATTTTGATTAGAAATATACATGTAAAGACCCAAAAAACATTTTTTTTATAATGACTGCTTTTTTCTTTTGGCAAGTTCTGACAACATTACTTGTATTCTAAATGCATACCGTAGTGGGCCTAGAGAGGAAGTGGAGTCCACTTCGCTTACTTATAAGACTTCGTTGTTGGTGATTCGTTAGCAGTTTTAAATAATCTTTACATTTATTTCCTGATAACATTCAAAAAAGATCATTAATCATCTTAAAAATCATTAAAATTTAACCATATTAATTTACTAAAATCGCAAAGGCCGTAAACTATGATCAACGGTTTAAGACTTGGAATGTTAGAGAAGACACTAATTATTATTGTGAAATTTTAGTAAATAATTAACAAATATACCGAAAAAATGTTTTTTTTAAGTAATAGAAAAAATTAATAAAACAAGTTAATGGCATTTCCTGAATAGTATCAAAATAACATGAAAGCACTACCTTTCAATGGTGGTAAATTTAGAAGTTTTTGATGCCAAGTTTCTACGGATCCTTGATCAGCGGCCGTCGTCTTTACAGAATTCTTATCTACCGTTTTCTAGACACGGAGAAAAGACGGATTAAAAAATTTCCAACCACTGTTTAATAATACTTACAAGCTTGTTGTCCATTATTGCTGCAACGTGGAAAGATATTTCTCTCGTGTTTAATAAGATATATTGAGAATATTCATAAATATGAATCTTACCAACATATCATAACTTAATAGTAGAGTAGATTATTTTTTTTATTCATTCAATTATTCAACAATGAGTTTTTCGATGGAGTATGTAGAAATTTTTATAGTTAGTAAAATAATAATCTTTATAGTTAATTAGAAATAATTTTAGTAATTTACTATTACTATAACTACTTTTGAAAAATACTTACAGTAATAAGGTGTTTTTTTTTTTTTTTTTTTATATTGGATATGGGTTTACTTATTATAGAAAAAAAATAATGCAATGAATGAATGAATTAATTTCATTATTTTTTTTAAGGATAATTAAATTCATATCCAATATTAAAAAAAGTCACCTTATTAGTAAGAAAAAATAAAGGAAAACGGATACATATTAGATATGAGACGTTTTCAGCCTAAACATAATGAATCATATTACAAATCTAGAGAACTTAGAATAAGGGACAATTGCCAAAAAAAGAAAAAAATACTCCAGTTATTTTTTTCTCTGGTTTAGACTATTTTTGAATTACCAAAAGACAATATTTTTAACACAAGCCAAAAACTCGATAAGGCTAATCTATTTCATATCCGGTAACTGGGATGACCTGAATCACACTTTTCCTTAAATCTATCATTTGATTTTACTATTGTTCTATTGATTGAATTACATTGAGCGCCAGTTAATTGTTATAGGGACCCTTATAAAATATTTAACATTCTTCAGTGGAAAATAATTTTAAAATTGGAAATAAATAGAATAATATTTTCTAGGGTAGTTGCAAATAACAGGAACAAATTCAAGGAAAAACGATAAATAAGATTACGAGTAATTTTGAATTTAAATAAATATTAAAAAAAATAATATAAAGTAGTCATATGTAAATATGTACTGTAAATCATAATATGATGATGGCTGGAAGCTACTGATGCGTCCTTTTAGCGTTTTCTACATTTACCTACTCAATAGGGTTCAGGGCTGCGTGCAAGTCCAGGTGCGATATTTCAGCATCAACCATACTTGACCAGTGAGTTTGGGCGTTATCTTTCATCAAAAGTAATAAACACACACACAGACCATTTCGCGGGACTTGGTTATTTAGACTCAGGGTACCCCAAAGTCGAAATTTTTCACGATCGCAATCCTTACTATATGTTTCATATAATTCCCTATTATATGTTTCCCTACTATATTTTTCAAATCGGTGAGTGAAAGTAAAACGGATAAAAAATATATAAAAAAGATACCTACTGCAAATTGTTAAATATATAATAAGGGATAGAATTTTGTTAAAGCCCTAAAAACAAGCAGATTGCTTCGGAAAATATTTTAATTAATAGAAAAGAAAATGTATAACGTACAAAGAGCTAACGTTGCGAAAAATGGGAAACGATTCCAAAGCAATGAGACATAAATTGTATGCATTTAGTAGCGTATAAGTTAATAAAGGAATTTGTAGGAATTTCCGGATATACATGGTCATTATATCAGTTTATATATAAAGATCATGATTGATTACATAATCAATTAGATCAGTAAATCCATTTTCATCCGGAGCTACTGGAACCAAATGCAAACCGGATAATCGACAATACGAAAATAGAGGAGGCCCGGGTGAATAGGTCGGGGAAGGCGAATAAGCACTTTCAAAGACACGTTAACAACGCTAGTGCTTTGGGTGGCTAATGCGAGAACTAGGGGTAGAAGCAGCTTCACAGGACGGAGAGATATTAGTTGTGTTTCATTTTAGTTGTGAGATAATTTGTTTAAAACGGAAAGTGGTACGGTTCTTAAAATTTGTAAGTTTTTATATCTTTATTGTATAACCAATACAAGTGTAACATCTATTGCATGGTTTAGTTTAAACTGTAGTATAAGCAGATAGTTTTGGCGGGAACTGGCAATTTTTAGATTATATGGTCGTAGTCTAATTTAGTGTTGAGTTAAAATGGCGTCCGCCGGGCAAAGTGGATAGCAGCTATTGCCCTGGTACATGCATTTGTTTTATCCGTCTAAGATCCTACGGGGAGCCTCCATTTGACGATTGGATAAAGTGAGGACAGTGCAAGGATTGGGTGCATGAAGGATGTTCATCGTACTCTGGCGTCGGATCCTTTTTCTGTGACATTTGCCATGAATCATAATCATGAAAACGACACATATATAGCATAGAAATGTGTATCTGTAATTAAACAATGTCTTCTTAAATTTTTTTTTTCATTTTCCAGGTTTTATTCCTAAGCTGGAGTGCTATATTCACTTTGCCCGGGTAGTCCGGGCAAAGTGGATAAATTGACAAAAAAAAAATATTTTTTAATATGTAGGATTGGCTTTACATAACTGATATTTTTACAATAAGTTGATAATATGTCTCTTACGATAATTTATGTATTAAGTTGTATTCATATGGTTCCAAGTATTTTTAAGAAATCTTTCTCTCTTAACATATTCACTTTGCCCGGTTCTCCCCTAAGGGTAATAAAACTAAAAGAAATCCATACACAAGGTAATATTAATTTATCTCTAAACTGAATTAAACTTTTTAAAGAAATACAAAAGGAAAATCATGAGTAAATGATGTTTCTCTAATTTCCGATTTCCAGTGAATGTGGACGTCATGATTTAATCTTTTCATTGTTCTAAATAAATTGTAAAACTCAACATGAAAAACAGAAACGAAAAAGACAAGTTCAATGGCCCAACCCAATAATTCTTGATTGGAACAAAAGCAAATACAGGAGGGAGGAAAATCAGGCAGTAGCCTAAAGAAAACACCTTGACAAAGAAAACTCAGCTCTATGTAAATCTGTTTCATTCTGAAATTGTTTAAAAGAACAAAATTAAAAAATCTGGTGCGTGCTCGCAACACACAACTTTCACTTACCAACTTACTTAGATTAGAAATTAATGCGTTTTGTTAATAGCCACTTCTCAAATGAACAGATCGGCTTTAATTATGAACAATGGTCTGTCATTAAAGGCGTACTCCGCATGCGTGGCCTCAACGAGTTTTATGAGTTGACTGAATATTTTTCTTTTTTTCTCCTCTTTATGTTTTCTTTGTTTTTATCATATCTTATATTTAGCCATTTCTTATTTTTAGGCGTAACGAGAGACAGTTTATTTCTCCATGTAAACAAAAACAAAGGTACTTTATAAGAAAGAAATAAACAAACAAAAAAGGTCACCCCCCCCCCCCAAAGAAGAAGCCCCCTCAGAACATTTTAATAATGATAAAGCTTACCTGATATTAAAGAAAACCTAATTTTCATTAAACATGACGGATTTGATAAAAATCGTTAATGCCGTTTTTGAGATAATCGAAAAAACGGTAAAAATTGGAAAAAAGTCATGAAGTAAAGTGCCCCCTCAGTTGGACCAATTTTGATGAAATGTTGGCTTTTACATATTTGATATATACAAACATCAAATACCCAGTTTCTTCAAAATCGTTAAAGCCGTTTTTGAGTAAATAAAAAATATGTACACGTGAAATTGGTACAAAATTTATTAAGTAAAGTCCCCCCTCCGGTTGATCAATTTTGATGAAATTTTTACAGTCGTATCTCGGGCATATACATACATCATATACCCAGTTTGATCAAAATCGTTCAAGCCGTTTTTGAGTAAATAAAAAAAACACGTGAAAATGATACAAAATTTATTAAGTAAAGTCCCCCCTCCGGTTAATCAATTTTGATGAAATATTTACAGTCATATCTCGGGCATATATATAGATAAAATACTCAGTTTAATCAAAATCGTTAGAGCCGTTTTTTAGAAAATCGAAAAAAATGTAAAAAGTTATTAAATAAAGTACCCCCTCCCTTTGAGCAATTTTGATGAAATTTTTGTTGTCACATCACGGGCATATACCTACACTAAATAACCAATTTCAGGTTCCCACGGCTTATAGTTTTTGAGCTAGTCTGTTCACACACACACACACACACACACACACACACACACACACACACACACACACACACACACACACACACACACACACACACACACACACACACACACACACACACACACACACACACACACACACACACACACAGACACACACACACACACACACACAGACCATTTCGCGGGACTTGGTTATTTCGACTCAGGGGGTCCCAAAACGTGTATTTCCGTTGAAAACCGGAAGTCAAAATTTTTCACGATCGCAATACTTCCACTTACTATATATTTCATATATAGGTAAGTGAAAGTAAAAAATTATTCTATGCTGATTACTAAAAAAGTGCTTGTGGTATATTAACGCTATGATATCTGTATATTATACAAAGATAATAAAAAAGCTTTGTTGTTTCTATATTGGTGAAAAACAGGCAACTCTTATTTTGTTTCGTCTAATGACCTTAATGACCTTAATGATTCGAAAAAAAAAAAATGTAGAAGCTGAAAAAAGCCTATTGTCTCTCAAATTTAAACTATATTAGCAACAAGGTTGTAGAATGTTTTCTTTGTTTGTTAGATTTCACTCGAAAATACAGTATTTTGAACTGCACTGCTACTCATCGGAGGGGAATAGGAATGCGTTATCTACCTCTTTTAGAACAGTTGGAAGACGATTATGGACTTTTCGGGTTGATGAATAATGAATGGAGGGGATCCGCGGCGGCACTCAGTAACGCATTTACTCTAAAATGTGCCCCAACAGAAACCAGAATACTTCATGGTTCCTATCGTGACAAGTATTTATGCCTATTATCTATGTCTTCTTGACCAGTTTAGAGCCTATAAGTCGTCGTTTATTTTTTTGGTTAAAGGCATTCATTAGTGAGCAGTCTTATAGTCATATCCCACAAGTGGAACTTAGTACTGCGTGCGTTTTGAAATGTAAGTGCATTTACATTACTTTGCAATATATGTAATTTTCTTGTAAATATTATTTCACTAAATATAATTACATAGTAATGTGAAACAAAACCATATGATTTTGACTGTTACATTGAAAACAGTTCTAGACTTTTTGTTGGAAAGATTAAAAGAGAATCTTCTACGCTTTTCGAGAACTTTCTAGAATGTTCGATTTCAGACTAATAGATAAGAAGCAATGGACTAGAGTATTAGCCTGAAGGTTGAAGCATATGGTTGCTTGTGAGTTAATTTATTGTTTGCAAGTTGTTACTTTTTGTAACCTTGTTGATAATTTGAGATTTTATTGTTTGTCTGACGTTGTAAATTATTATTTTCTTCTAATAAAAGTTAGTTAAACCCGTCACATATATTCATTTCTATCATTGAAGGTTCTTATTTTATTTTACTAACTTCATTTTACTTTACTATATGGGTCATTCTCCCAATACATACAAATTTATGTCCCAATGAGATTATATTATTTGTGTGAAATTGCTAATAATTCAATTGCATCCACTGGTTAATAGAAGACCTCAGCTTGTTGTTCAAGAATTTTATCTCAGTAACAATTTGTTTATAGACCTAAATTTAAACTTAAAATGTCAATATCTATCTCCCTCACCTGTCCCAAAACTCAAGTTGCTGATTTTAATGGTGGAAAAAAGATATATAATCTTTTATTTATGACCTAGTTTTTTTTTTTCATACTTGTTAGAAGGTCATAATTATTTAGTTTTACGGTATATTGCGATTTTCGTATTATAGAAAAAAAGTTATGATCCATGATCTACCTGTCCCATAGATGCAATCTATCTCCCTCACATTGTTTTGAAATCGGGCCTCAAAACTTTGGAAACCTTTATTTCATTATAATTCATTGCTGGCAACATTGTAACAGATTCCCGTCTCAACAAGGATAAATCTTTTGGCAGAATTTCTGCTCTCGTTTCCTCGTGAGGGTGTTTTTATCGGTTAAAACAGTGAGTGTCGTTTCATTTCCTATCTCCCTCACCCACTGATATTTCCTAAAAGGTGAGTTTGATTCACCTTATATTACGGTTAATTTGTAGGTTAACAAGGGATTTCAAAAACCCATAAATGTTGTTCATAAGAGACTGACATGGAATGGTCTACTTTAATATAACCTCAAAAACCTATCTCCCTCACTCGTGTGGAATGAGGGAGATAGACTTTGAGTTGAGTTTAGTAAAACCTGAACTCTACACTTATTCAAATATTTAAGGAAAATTGATTTTCAGGTTTGTTTTGAGCACTTTTAAATAATATTGAGAGAGAGACAAAGACTGGTTGACACGTATTTGTTTTGTTTGTTTAACGTCCTTTATGCCACTAAGGCTAGCCGGTCGATGCTACAGTGGGAGTCCTAAATTTTACATATCCAGGTATTATTAGGATAGGGATCTTTAACCGTACCGAGTACCGGACATCGCACAGGCTCGGGTCCTATATTTTTCGTCCTATCCGAGGGACGTGTTTCGCTTACAACTCGCAAACGAAGAGATTAATCGAAAAAATGTATACGACCGAAAATGTTCTCCTTGAAAACCTGAAAAGATTGACACCATTTAGAAACCTCAACGACCATTTTTCCGTAAAAAACACTGTTTTGCGCTTATAACTCGCAATCGGCGAAATGAGTGATTTGTATATTTGTCCGGTATAGCGGTTAAGGAAAGCTTTAAAATGATGCCTTATTCATGAATTTTGATAAGTTATTAAGGAAGTTATGGCGTACCGACAAAGAAAAGGCCTTGAGAAATAATATATATATATATGTATATATATATATATATATATATATATATATATATATATATATATATATATATATGTTTCTATGAAGGCATTTTTTGTACACACCATTAGCAGCCTACCTTCTAAAAATTTGTGGAAAAAAACATTGGAAAATGTAATTTTTTTGCATTGAAATTAGAACAATGAAATTTGAATGAAATGGGAGAATGGCCCATATATCATTTTTATTATAATTTATCAATATCTTTTAATGCATAACATGATTATGTTTGTAAAATATTAATATTTTTAGATTTAATGTCAGTAAAAATTATTTGAAATGAGCAACATACATGCGATCCTCCCTGTACATAAATTAAATAATATTGAGCATGAATAAAAAATCATGCGTACATCCAAATTTTAAATATTCAAATCTGATGAAAACTACTAAATTGTACTCTTAAACTGTTCCAATCAGCCAGACATTGTGCTACAGATTCTGGAGTGTAACAATTTGTTCCGACTTTGTAGCAGGCTAATTTTAATTTTTCAAGGGCGTGGGGGTGTAGAAATAGACGAACATAAATTATCGCATTGCAATTTCCATTCCGTATTTCACATTTTATTTTTTAAAAAGTAATGGGATAATGATTACCCCATGCTCATTCAACTGTTACAGTCAAAGAATCTAAGTTAAAGAAAACATTTTTTTTTTTTTTTGGATAATTACTGGCTGGGAAATATTAATATTTAATATAACCTAATTAAGCTGTAATTTCGAAGAGGTTCCAGATTGAAGTTCGGGATATAAAGAAAAGCTTGTGAAAAAGAAAAAGAAAACTATAAAAAGATGAAGGTTTCAAACCTTTTCTAATTCCTATCAGCTTGTTAACTGGGCCGGTCTCAGCCTCTCCCTTTGTTTCATGGAGATCTCTTGCTTCCCATTTTATATGAAGCCCATTTAATTAACAGCCAACAATAGCCTTCTTAACCTGAAGACAATCTGGGTATCTAGATCCTCTAAAAGAAACGAAGCCTTTCAGATCTGCTCCTAAGAGAAGTCTTTAAAAAAAAGAGAAAGGTATAAAAGAAATAGCCAGCGGATTCTATCAGTTTATTTACTCGCATAGTGAACTAGAATTCTGTTCTTTTGGAAAGATTTACTAACGCCATGGTTACCTACCTTGAAAATTTCTTGATAAATAAATTATCATATTAACTTTATACTAATGATCAAATTTAAACCTTTCTACAAAAAATATTTGGCAAATTTTTATTCCTGTACTAGAAATCAATTTTTCTCCTTTGTCTAAGAAACTTTTTAATTTTATAAAGGGTATTATTTAATGATGCAACTTAGCTTTTTCATTTTTTTTTAAATTTACTTACAATGGTACATGTACAACTATAATGAATGAAACAGGTTAGAGGATACAGTGTAGTAGATCTTGGGGTGATAAGAGTAGAGATAGATCCACCATTAGGATTATTTGTAACTTTGATATAGGATGGCGTATATCGTCAACTAGTCAAAGACAACCTAGTAACGCGATCGACAACCGAAGCAGACTAATGGATGCAAGTGAAGCATTATTCGGTTAAAACTTATTTTTGATGAATTGCTACCCTAAGATGATTTATATGAGGTTCCTGCTACCTATGTCGACAACGAGAATAATTTTAAACCGGCTAACAATTAAAAAAAAAACGCATATGTCAAAATACGTCACGAATTCATTCTTAAAGTAATTCAAGGACTAATAAAATCAAGACGATCAAACACTGCACCTGTTAGCTTAATTTCTGACGAGGCCACCTCCTAGGATCACGATTAGAGATTCTACAAATATTTGGGCCAAAGTAATGTAAGTCTTTCAAAGTGGGAGGTTATTGATTTTTTGAAAGAAGTAATATTTATTTTATGAATGATTTCATGAAAGGTTTCCACGGCAATTATTATTAGCTTATTAAAAAAAAAATTAAAGATGTTCCTATCAATTAATGGATTCAGTTTTGTGTGTCAAGTGTTTATCAAAAGTTATTATTTAATGAATTTAATTTGTTTTAGATTCAATTAAACCGAACCCACCTTCTTATCTCATTAAGCTATTTTTATCACCCGTCTCTGCTTATTTAACTGATTTTTTACTACTATGGCTAATTTGACAATAGTGTAGTGAGAGTCCTTAATTTTGCCTACCCAGTTATAATTAGGATCGGGATCATTAACAAGAATCTGATATCGTACAGGCTCGTGAACTCCATTTTCTTCATAGCCAAGTTTTTTTTTTCTACCCTCGGATATTCCTAGGGCAACTTGCCAAGATGCGAGCCCACGACCTTCTGTGTAATAGTTGACAAAGCTAACCACTGCACTACAGGTGATCCCCATAAATTCCATTTTGTTTTTCTGGTGTTTTTGTGTTATCTGTAAGCTATTTTCTCCTCCTAATTAAAATTTAGTAAAAAAAAAAAGTAATGGGTATGTTATGACTTTGTTTTCGCATCTTATGAGTTAAAAAGGGCCTTGATTGCCTTTATTAGATCTCAGCTTTTGACTTCCCCTCGTTCAAAAGGGATAACCGAACCCCCAACGAGCGCATAGAAACATAGAGGCGGTTTCTTTTATTCAATAAGTGTACAAATCATTGGTTCATTTAAAATGTAATTATTATAGTTTGCGTTAAGCCTATTGTAATCGGTCGGTGATTTACACATATCTTACTTATATTAATATGTTTTAACGATAAACATAAATACACAAAAATGATAAATATAAATAATAAATATATAAATGTTTTAACGATAAATATAAATACACAATCCTCTCAGTTGTTGAAAAGTTTTCTTTTTCCCTCTATGTCAAAGAATAAATAAAAAAGTAAGAAATACAGTTTATTATTTGGTAGGATATATGAAGTTACATGAACCAGAATGAAATCACAGCTGATGGATTATGATATATTAAGGGATGAAATATCAACCTTATTAGATCTCCAAAGATGTATCATTAGAACATCCCAAGCTAATTAAGAGGGATCGCGTGGGACGGGAATTTGATATGTCCCTTTGGAAGATTTCTGGAGTTGATGAAATTCCTTTATTACAAGTATTATTATTTGCATTACAAACATTATAATAAATAAACAACAGACTTCTTTTTTTGATCTAAAAATAAAAAAGAACTTACATCTTTTGTTTGTTTGTAAATTAACATCACTTTATGCCACTAAGGCTAATCGGACGATGCTAAAGTGGGAGTCCTAAATTTTGCCTATCCAAGTATAATTAGGATAGGGATCTTTAAAGAGTACCTGACATCGTACAGGCTCGGGACCTCCATTTTACGTCCTATCCGAGGGATGGCATAGCTAAGGATTTTTACTCCCATTAAAAAATCCTAGGGCCACCGTGGGACGTGAACCTGCGACCTTTAGTATTGTAGGTTGCCATGCTGACCAATATACCATAGGTAACCCCAGCCCACTTACATTTACTAAAATAATAGGAACTTTCAGGATAATAATAGGAAATCATTTTGACAAATACTACTTTTGGTATTATTTACTAATTTAGTTAATTCAACTCTGCCCTGCCTTTAAGGCGCTACGGGTGTTTGCAGTTGTAGGGTGGTAGGCGTTCCTAACAACCCACCGCTGAAATCGAAACAAGAGTTACATTTGGCGCCAAGTACAGAATCAAAAGAGGATTGCCGGCGAGAGAAGGGGACAGCTGCGTTTGGAGTATAGAGTAAAAAAATTCATGAAATACAATCATTTTTAAGAAGTGTACAATTTGGCGTTACGTACCAAGTGGTAATTGAATTTCCAACAGAGATCTATTGTTTAAGAACATATTCTTAAAAAAAATATATAAATAAAAAAAATAAGTATAATCCAGCACCTAATATTTTTCTTGTGTTGTTAGGTGATTCATATAAATTTCTTTGAATAATCTTAACCAGTATAATTGAGTTAAAAGACTTAAAATCGGATTAAAAATCTTTTAAAAACATCAAAGGCATTTAGTATAATATAAATGTCCTTTGATAAATTTCTAGTTAAATAATCGTTTCTCGTACCTTCAAAGAAACTGTTTGCTAAAAATTAAAACAACAATTATAATTAAGAGCTCTTACAGAAATGCTTAGAAGCGAATTTTAGTATTATTCTGGTATTAAATTTTTTTAAAATATACTTTAATTTTGTGTGTGTTTTTTTTATTAATTCAATTTTTATTAAAATATTAACAACTTCGGCAAAGTATTCAGGAAATCCCTTATAAAATTTAATCAAATATAGTGCGGTCATAGTATACATATCATCAATAACATTTAGCTTTACAACAGTTTTACAGTACAAAAAAATTATCGTAAACTTTAATGCACGACGATTGCAAGATGAAGTGGCGTATTTCAAATATTTGCAATATTATGATACTCTAACTAGGCCTATCTCGACGAGCTACACATGGAAATATCTTCCGCATGTCTCACGTAATATTCACTACAGAGATTTGAATTTTAAAACTGGGTCCTATCTCATGTTTTAATATTTTTTGTTTTTGCTCAAATAACAAACGCATTAAATACGAAGTACGAATTAATGAACAAGCGACTCAATATGTATATTAAAAAAAAAAAAAAAGTGTATCAAATCCCAAAATAGGTTCGCTTAAAATGAGATACGGCCATCGTTTTTCATGCGTCAATATGGAATGAGAGCTTAATTACATGAAGTTTTTATACTTAATGTGATTCGCATATCCATACATTTTTATTTTAACAGTTTCCATCACTTGCGAGCCTTTGAGGTATAAAAATAATCACCAGACAGTTTCTGTTATACAGTAGTGAAGATGTTAAATTTCATTAAAGATGTCAGAATCAACAATTTTTTTTTTCTCATTGACCCTGCAAAATATCAATAAAGCTATTCAGAATCGACTTGTCATATCTTTTTCAATATAATTTTAAAATGAATATAACAATAAAAAAATTAAATCAAAATTCGTCGAATTTTATGTAAACGATACATGACGGGAAGAGAAACAGCGATGTTCTTGTATAATGAAAGACTGACAATTCACATCAGCATCGTAACAAAAGCTACTGAAAGGAGTATACGTCACACCCATAACAAGAAGAACCAGTGTACACTCTTAATGACGTGCTTCCTCAACAAAAGGCAATAGGATCAGTAAAGTTAGCCTACCAACTCCCGTCTCCCATATTCCTCTTTGTTTTCTAATTATCTGTCTCTCTGCCTCTTGTTCAGATGAATCCGAGATCTTGACATGACTTTAGGTAAAAAACAAAAATAATTTATTCAGGTTCATTAAAAATTATTATACTTAATTTTAATGAATCCGATAATTAGGGATAAATAATTAATAAAATAATATTTGTATATTCTGAATAAAAAAAAATGATCTCGCGCAGATCGAACCTGTTTCTCTTGTCTTCTCGCAGGATGCATTCTCGTGGTCTTGGCTACATCTAACGCAACGAAGGGGGTGTTTACAATAAGACTGTATAGCCTTAATGTTGGCACCTTAAACACTGAGGTAACAGGTTTTTTTTCCGAGGTTCTTCGATAGTGACTCGACCATAGTAAATTGGTATATCAAAGATTTAATCATTGAAAGTTATTCAGAAATTTCAATAAAAACATGGACAGTGGTGTTTTGTATACAAGATAATATATTGGAAATATTTACTGCTTCATAGCCATATCTTAGTATCTCTTTTTTTATTTCACTCGTTTTTAATTTTTTTGATATGTAATTACAATTTTCCCCTGTAATTATTAAAATATATAGTCAGAAGAGCAATAATGACATTATCGTACTACAGGGCTGCTATAAAGTGAATTTGTTCAAAATTAATATGAGGCATTTCAGTGGGTGTTGCGGTTTTGTTAGCTGGATGTATGAAATTCCGGCATTTCTGTGCTAGACGTTTCCCTCTCAATATAATGATCACTATGTAAATTAAGCTATGCGTACCTAATTAACATAATACATTGTATTAAATAGATTACAAATTATTGTATTACATTTACTTTGTTGTAAGGAATCTGTTATTATGATTTAAAATTAATCAATAAATGAATTAATATTAAAACTAATCAATAATTTTGATACTATTTTCTTCTCTTGCTGATTGATCATAATGCGATGTTTTTTTTACGTGGTTTTAGGATGTACTTATATTTTTCATGGAAAGATCTTTTAGCCTTTAAATTGAAATATATGGGTATTTTATATTTTCCCACTCAATAAACAAAAATCTGGTGCGTGCGCGCAACACACAACTTTCACTTACCAACTTACTTAGATAAGAAATTGATTTGTTTTGTTAAATATAATTTCCCAAAGTCACACATTTTTCTACATCCACATCTTATTTTTGTTAATCGTTAAAGCCGTTTTTGAGTAAATAAAAAAACCCGTGAAAATGATACAAAATTTATTAAGTAAAGTCCCCCTTCCGGTTAATCAATTTTAATGAAATTTTAACAGTCATATCTCGGGCATATACATACATCAAATACCAAGTTTGATCAAAATCGGTAAAGCCGATTTAGAGTAAATAAAAAAAACACGTGAAAATGTTACAAAATTTATTAAGTAAAGTCCCCCCTCCGGTTAATCAATTTTGATGAAATTTTTATAGTCATATTTCGGGCATATAAATAGATGAAATACTCAGTTTAATCAAAATCGTTAGAGCCGTTTTTGAGAAAATCGAAAAAAACCTAAAAAGTTATTAAGTAAAGTACCCCCTCCCTTTAAATAATTTTGATGAAATTTATGCTGTCACATCGCGGGCATATACCTACACTAAATACCCAATTTCAGGATCGCACGGTTTATAGTTTTTGAGCTAGTCTGTTCACACACACACACACACACACACACACACAGACACACACACAGACCATTTCGCGGGGCTTGGTCATTTCGACTCAGGGGACCCCAAAACGTGTATTTCCGTTGAAAACCGGAAGTCGAATTTTTTCACGATCGCAATACTTCCACTTACTATATATTTCATATATAGGTAAGTGAAAGTAAAAAATTAAACACTATGAGATCATTTTTTTATTTTTTTTATACGGAATATACAAATGTAGAGGTGAGAGATTTTTTTATTTTATTTTATTTTATTTTATTTCTCACTCTACCGTACCTTGAAGGTAATACGAGTGTTAGCAACAGTGGTATGATAAGCATGACTGCATAACATACCACTGCTGCAAGTAGATCACATTACTTCACAGCCGGTGCTCAGTGTCTAAGCTTCAGCCACTGCCTCCTTCTTCGCCTGCTCTGTTCTGCGGCCTCAATGGAGATCTTCTACCCAAGGTGAAGTGGGTTGGGCCCACAGCTTCCTTCCACCCGGAGACGAAATTTATGAAGTGCTGGTAGTTGTCTTTAGACACCAGCTGAGGAAAGTCGCTCTCCGACAGTGTGTAGAGCCCAGTTTCCCTCAGCAGCTTGGCCCTTAGTGGCTCATAGGCAGTGCAGGCAATAACGATGTGCTCAGCGGTTTCTGGGATCCCGCAACTGGGACATAGAGGATCAATGTTTATTCCATGCTTGTGAAGCTTCGCTCGAAAACCTCCATGTCCCGTTAGAATCTGAGAAGTCCAGTAGTCCGGGAGGACCCACGTCTTCTCTAGCCGCGATTCGACGGTGGGGAAGTATTTCCTTAGCGTAGCCCCGTTCGGGGTCGTCACCCACCGCCGATTCCATTCTGCCAAAGTGTTCTCCCGGAGGATCTTCTTCCATTTGGTGGGGTCTGCGCAGATTCTTCCCCGTAAGTTTGCTGGTATATCCGCCAAGCCATCTCGTTTAATTTTATGCCGAAGTAGGTCTTCTTTTAGGAGGAGGTCTAGAGGTGAGAGATAGTAAACTGTTAATCTTTACGATAGGTTAAATGATAATCAGGATTTTCAGTTGGAAATTCTTTTTATTTTCGTCAATCTGTCTACCTTGACTCAGAAGCCCTGATGAAGATCCACAAGTTGGATCGAAACGTTGTACGTTGTTGTACGTGCTTTCGAAAATAAAATTTTTTCAAACTGAAAATCCTGATCATCATTTAACCTATCGGAATATACAAATATTCTTGCCAATAATATACTTTGCCAATTTTGTTAATGTTTTAATAAAAATTGAATTAATAAAAAAAAACACAAAGTTAAAGTATATTTTTAAAAGTTTAATACCAGAATAATCATAAAAATCGCTTCTAATCATTTCTGTAAGAACTCCGAATAATAATTGCTGTTTTAATTTTAAGCAAATATTTTCTTTGAAGGTACGAGAAACGATTATGTAACGAGAAATTTATCAAAGGACATTTATATTATACTAAATACCTATAATGTTTTTGAAATATTCTTAATTCAATCGTAAGCCATTTAACTAAATTACACTGGTTAAGATTATTCAAAGAAATTTATATGAATCCACCTAATAACACAAGGTAAATTAGGATGCTGGATTATACTTATTTTTACTTTCACTTACCTATATATGAAATATATAGTAAGTGGAAGTATTGCGATCGTGAAAATTTTCGACTTCCGGTTTTCAACGGAAATACACGTTTTGGGGTCCCCTGAGTCAAAATAACCAAGTCCCGCGAAATGGTCTGTGTGTGTGTGTGTGTCTGTGTGTGTGTCTGTGTGTGTGTGTGTGTGTGTGTGTGTGTGTGTGTGTGTGAACAGACTAGCTCAAAAACTATAAACCGTGCGAACCTGAAATTGGGTATTTAGAGTATGTATAAGCCCGCGATGTGACAGCAAAAATTTCATCAAATTTGCTCAAAGGGAGGGGGTACTTTATTTAATAACTTTTTAAGTTTTTTTCGATTTTCTCAAAAACGGCTCTAACGATTTTGATTAAACTGAGTATTTGATCTATTTATATGCCTGAAATACGACTGTAAAAATTTCATCAAAATTGATCAACCGGAGGGGGGACTTTACTTAATAAATTTTGTATCATTTTCACATGTTTTTTTTTATTTACTCAAAAACGGTTTTAACGATTTTGATCAAACTTGGTATTTGATGTATTTATATGCCAAAGATGTGATAACCAACATTTCATCACAATTGATCAACCGGAGGGGGGACTTTACTTAATAAATTTTGTATCATTTTCACGTGTTTTGTTTATTTACTCAAAAACGGTTTTAACGATTTTGATCAAACTTGGTATTTAATGTATTTATATGCCCGAGATACGACTGTAAAAATTTCATCAAAATTGATCTACGGGAGGGGGGACTTTACTTAATAAATTTTGTATCATTTTCACGGGGTTTTTTTATTTACTCAAAAACGGCTTTAACGATTAACAAAAATAAGATATGAATGTAGAAAAATGTGTGACTTTGGGAAATGATATTTAGCAAAACACGTCAATTTCCAATCTAAGTAAGTTGGTAAGTGAAAGTTGTGTGTTGCGCGCACGCACCAGATTTTTTTTTTTTAAGAATATGTTCTTAAGAAATAGATCTCTGTTGGAAATTCTATTACTACTTGGTACGTAACGCCAAATTGTACCACTTGGTAAAAATGATTGTATTTCATGAAATTTTTTACTCTATTCTCAAAACGCAGTTGTCCCCAACTCTCGCCGGCAAACCTCTCTTGATTCTGTACTTGGCTGCTGCAACTTTTAACTTTAGGTCGATTGGTAGTTGACCAGCAATAACCAGGAGGGCTGAAGTCGGAGCCTTGTAGTAACTAGTATGAGATTCACTCTGAGAAGGAGAAGAGGATTTGCAACTGCAAGACCACCGGAATGAGGCATAATTAAAGTTATATGGTGATTGAAAGAATTAAATGAGCGCCAAATGTAACCCCTATTTTCGATTTCAGCGGAGGGTTGTTAAGAACACATATCACTCCACAACCGCAAACACCCGTAGCGCCTTATCACGTTAGGTGCGGCATCGGTCCCTGGGGTCCGATGTCTTACATTACCCTCTTGACCCTCCGTTAGTCGCGTGGACCTGACAGGTGCATGATTTTTTGGCGCCAATTTCTAATAAGGCGCCATAGTGTATTATCCTCCTAGATATGCTCTACTCTTTAGTATTCCGACCAGTAAGAATACCCCGGTGATCACCAAAGATTGCACTTCCTGTCATTGTCTGAGGTGCTGCGCGACTATCAGTGTCATTACATATTACAAAATATGTAAAGTACTGTATATGCTCAACCAGGTGGTCAGTTTTACCTGAAGGCGGCAAAGTCCTGGAAATACCGCCTTGTAAGTTATTGGGGCCATAAACCTGCAGTGAGAAATTCAAAATAAGTAAAACTGAAGACTGACAATGCTCCCGACAAACACCCAGGGAAATACCAGGGGAAGATTGTTGGAGAAATTTTGGGCCATAAACCCCGGTTTTTCCAGGCAAAGATACCGCTGAAGAAATGTAGAGAGGGATGGGAATTTTAGGATGGAAGCCAATCAGAAGAAGTCAGAATCGGAAGTTTATTTATTCATAATTATATTCTTTATATTAAGTTTTTTTTTCTGTTAAGTCTATGTCATTTTATTACTCTGTTGTATTAATAAATATGACTGAAATATTTGTTCCTATTCCCCGTTATATTTATATGTTAATTATTTTTTCTTGTTCATTTTAGTGTTTCTTCTTTGTTATTTTTTATAATAAAGTTCTTTGTTAATGCAAATTTGTTGTTTCTGCCCATACCCTTTAATCTAAATAAATATCATTTAGTATCAATCATTTTTAGAGGTGAATTATGGATTTCGATAGTGCATAGCGACTATTGGAGTCAGGGAAAGGGGCGCGACTAACGCTGGGTTAACAGCCGATTTTCACATGAAAATGTCCGAATGTCCGAACATTGCAAACACTAAATTTGTAATGAGGTTATTGCATTTTAGTGCAGAAAATGTTCCTAAGAGCTAAAATTCTGTTGTTTTTTAGAATCGGTCTCGTAGGTCCGATTTTATTTATCGATTATCTGATTTTATTTCCCGAAGTATGGCGTAAATCCTGTATCGGACCCCGGGGGCCTGTCCTGTGCATATTATGTCTAGTTACATAATATCCTTATCAAGAGATAAAGCCCTTAGTGACGCTCATTTAATCATTTATCTCATCATCATTTAATTTAATCATACTTTTCAGTCAAAAGATAACGCTTTCGTCAGAGAATTCCCATCAGACCCCGACGCCCGATATCGTCTGTGGCTATCCCAGCAGTCGGACCCCTAGGACCGATACAGTTCAATTCAGGATAGCCCTTAAATCTGCCGCCGCACCTAACGTGTTTAAAGCAGGGCAGAGTTTCAAATTCAAATCAATCCTTGCCCTAACTCATTTCGTTACTATTATATAAATGTCAATAATAACCTAACTACAATCAGATTCCGTAATGACGAAGTCACTGTCAGTAATAACAATATCGCAATACTAGTCATAACGATAAGCATCTACAAGCCGCTTATTATCGCCACTTCTCTAACTTTATCACTCTCTCTTTCCTTTGTAAAACTGAGAAAATCAGCAACAAATATCGCTAATTTGCATAACCTTTCAGTGGGATTCCTCAGAAGTAGAACCAGAAGAACTAGAACTAGAAGCACTAGAGCTAGACTAGAAGAACCAGAAGAATTAAATTACTAATTAACTAGAAGAATTAAATTAAGGGCGTTGATGACCTAACAGTTGTATACCCCCTCAAATCAAATTAACAAACCAACAAGGGGAGAGCCTTAGCGCTATCCTTTTTGTTAAGTTTATCTCAGATATAGTTAACTTTTTTTGGAAGCAGAGGAGGGAGCAGAAGGACACCTGGGAAACAAAACTAGCCCTCTTCGATGCCATTGTCTCCTCAACTCTCCTTTATGCAACTGAGGTCTGGAGCTTGGACCACTTGGAAGTTGTGGAAACTGGGCAAAGTTTTCAAATCTGTATATCTCTGGTGTAAAACTACACCTAACTGCATAGTGCGCTTAAAAACGTATCGTCTCCCGCTTTTTGTAATAGGTTTAAAGAAACTTCTAAATTTTTGCATAAAAATATTTCTGTTTCGCGAGCATGATTACCACACCAATCCTTTAAGAGACTTTTAACCATGGACACCAGAAAACAAGACACAGCTCTAATTGGATATCACAAGTTAAGAGGACAGCCTCCATGAACAATGCAATAGAGTTTTTTACAGATCTATTAAACGGAATCCAATAGATATCAAACAATATTATAATTATCGAAAAAGTTAAAAATAACGCCTTGTCTACAAACATAAACCGGGCATGACCTCCACCCACAACCCCGTCAATAGAAACATCTGCAACTTCACATATCCTCAACCAGTAGAATATCTGTCATTCAGTTTAAGTATCGAAAAACATCGAGCTAAAAGCCAATTGGGAATCGCAAGCGCTGCATACCTGCAGATTCCTTTAGAAAATAAGCTCCTAGTCTTCAAGCTTAGTGACCCTTGTAAACTCTGTCAGAAACCTATCGAAGACACTCTAAAGCATTTTCTCTTGCGCTGTTGTTTTTGTAATCCATAAAGGGAACATTTCCTAAAGGTGTATATAAATGGAAATTATGAACTTTCTTCATTTGAAAGCATCTTAAATTATAATAGTACAAATAAAGGCAGACATGTTCCTCCATTCATGTTCCTCACATCTGTCTTCAATAATCTCCAATCTACCACAGGTTAGCCGGCTCGATACTTCTTGATGAGGTCTACCATGTTGTAACGTTTAAATTCAAACGATAATAATAAGAAAAGGAAAAAAGATAAACTTTTCTTATGAATCCAGTTAAGATATATATATCTTATATTTATTATTTGAATAAAATTTACTCAATAGTATGTAGTTTTATATTTATATATAAGTACCTTGCATTGATTATAATTCAGAAGTTGAAAATTTCTGAATATTTATCTGATATAAATATTTATTAAAAGCGAAATGGTATGTTTATGTGTGTGTGTTACATTGATTGGCATAATGTTTTATTATCATAAATATTATTTATGATTTAAACAAAAAAAATCTATTCTATTCTATTCTACTGACTATTTTTTTTTGCTCGTTGCTAGAGCACTAGAGCAAAAACTATAAGCATCTGGTGTATTTTTGGATGTAGCTCAAGTGTTCGACAAAGTCTGGCACCAGGGTCTTCTCTTTGGTCTCAAAACCATATTACCGCACACCTTCTATCTCAACCTCCAATCATATCTTTTCGACAGATTTTTCTCCGTTCGCAGGGGTCAGAAATTTCATCAATTCGCCCAGTATACGGGAGTACTTCAAGGTTCAATACCGGCTCCTCTTCACTACATTATATAAGTACACGACATACCCGTAAGCATTGATATACTGACCGCTCCTTAGGCTGACGATACAACAATTCTCACTGAACCAATAGATCCTATATATGCCTCACTAACTTTACAACACCTACATAAACTAAAAGACTGGTGTAAATTATAGATAATTCGACTAAATACTTGCCCGCCAATTTAAATAGGAA
This sequence comes from Aelia acuminata, assembly GCA_911387785.2. NCBI lineage: Eukaryota > Metazoa > Arthropoda > Insecta > Hemiptera > Pentatomidae > Aelia > Aelia acuminata. The sequence goes on from OU426978.1 coordinate 95,241,973, forward strand.
ATGTGCAAATTTCTCAAACTGAGAATACACCGTACATTACCTTGGTCTTACCTTTGGCAGAAGGAAGAAAGACATGGGGTCTGCGTGGAAAAGGGAAACGAAAAACCCATAACAAACGACTCAACCTACTTTACTCATTTTTTTCTAAAACTCCAAAACGAGAACTGAGACCGAAATTAAATACATATCTTTATTTGCTGAAACCAATATGGACATAATTTTCACTTTTATATGGTAAAGCCAAAAAGACCTTCTTACAAAGATTTCGAACCTTTCAATAAAAAATGGTAAGACTCATAGTAAAAGCACCACGGTACGAGGTCAACAATACTCTCCATACTGACTTACAAATACAAACAGTTGACCAACATATAAAAACACTTTACAAACGTTTCCATACTCACACTGTCGACTGATAAGAGAAATGGCAACAACTAATATACAAATAAAACAGAGAATGAAAAAGTGCTGGATCTCCTTCGTTAAAAATCCAGATTAACTGAAACATACCAGGGAACTTCCCCATGTCTAACGTGCTCTTATTTACTTAGTCCAGTGCACATTTGCTGATTGTCGAAGTTTCTTGACAGGCACTAATTAAGATATGAAGGCAAAAAAAATCGTTTTCTCTTATTTAAACCGATTATTTCCTCATAGTAGTTGTTTTTTAAATAATTAGTGGTGAAATTACAGATAATTGTTGTAATATGCAAGAGGTAAATGTCTCTAGATAATAGATCATCTTTGAATCTCAGAGATCCTTTTTTATTTGAAGCAGGATATTATAACTGATGATAATTATTCTTTTATTTTCATAAATGTAGATAACAGTATTTACTAGCGGGTAATATTTCACGGCTGTTATCCATGAGCTTTCATCAGACACTATTTAAACTGAAGTCATCATAACTGTATTGCAAAATGGTATTTCCTTGCACCAAGCAGGTGAAATTCAAACGGATTTTTTAAGAGATAAATCTCTTAATGTATGTTATTAAAATTGTTTTAGGTTAACTAATTGACAGTTGAATCCACCGTATCTTTTCCAAAATCCAAATTTTATGAATTCCGACGATGGATTGAAACTCAATTACGCCGTAGTACAGTGATAGCTCATGTGTGGAATTTGCTAAGGCTCAACATCGGATTGAAGCAGTGAACCAATTATCTAACAAACACGTTGGATCCCTCCCCCTAGAGTGTATAGGCACATGCGATGGTTTCCATTTCGGAGAGTATTGGCATGCGGCATGTCGATAAATAAATAATTATAATTTTCCTAATTAGTTAAAATTATCAAAAATCTAATTTCAAAGAATGTGGAATATTTTCCCACGCTTAGTGGTGTTTTGAAATTGTATATACGATAATAATTTACAAATATAAACGAAAATTTTATTTCGTGACAACTTACTTAGTTTTTTCTGTAACAAAAATGAAAGAAAAGTATAGTTGATGTTCTCTCAAACAAGTATACGATAATAAACATTTCACTTTGCGGAAACATGCGGACGTAGTGTTAGCAGAAGGTAAGCGTATTGCCCATGAATAAGCCAAATTAAATTATCTAAAAGCAAACATCGACCAGTTTTAGGAGGGTTCCTTCGGTAAAATAAAGTCAAACCTGATAAACTTTGGGCTTTATTGTGTTTAATTTATTCTGTGCAGTGATCTAATAAAGGTATACCAAAATTGTTTGTGAATTAACTAATAATAATTTAAAAGCACATGAATGCAGTTTTGATTACAAAATTTGATATAAACGTGGCCTATAATATAGGTGAGGGTCGTACAAGCGTTAAAAAATATATATATTAATATGAGAGATTAATATGAGAGAAACCTTTATTACGATAAATTAAAAATAATGGCAATGATAACATACAAATACACATAAAAGACGCATGAGTAAGAACATTACATAAAGAGTTATTAAGATTTGATTTGGAGTTCAACTGCAAAATATTTCAGCTTGATCTACTGATCAATAAAGAGTTTTTAGAGGCCGGGTATACTCCAGAAGGTTCACCAGAGTCACGGATCGAACCGCGGATGTTCGTTAAAAAGAAATGGCAGATGTTTCTTAGTGAGGACTTAAAACGAAAAAGAGATGCGAAGAAAATGGACCGTTTCATTATGTTAGTTAGTTAGGCCCTTATTGTATTATTCATATTTCAGGTAGTTGAACGTTAAACTCAGATCATCTTCTCATGCCTCTTTTGATCCAAGTTATGATTAATAAGATTTACTCGTAAATTATGATCTAAGAGAATCGTAACTTTTTATGCATAAAATAACTCAGGTACCGGGAAATGGAGGATATAACTTTCAAAGCCATTGCTTTGAGAATATCAAGTAGAAAAGTCTTTTACATTACTAGTAGGGTTCCACTATTGGAAATTTCGTTAGCATTCTAATGTCACAAAAGATTTTTTTCCTATATCAGCATGATAAAAAAGGATGGTGATGAGCTTCCAACGGTAATAATCCTGACTCGTGATCAGGGATACGCCGGAGAATCAGAATAAAAAATGCAAGAGCGAATCATATGGATTTTTCTGCTAAACTTTCTCCTACTTTATTTCTATCCACATTTCTTCATATAAAATTAAGTCAGTGTGTTTTGAAGTGATGATTAAGATCATATTCAGTGGTGAAATACTTCATAATCCAAGATAAATAGTCATTAATGATACACAATCCATCAGTTGATTAATGATATAAATCAATTAAAGAAGGACGAAATCTTCATTATAATAAATAAAATACTTATAATAACAACTACATGGACGTTTTTATCGTTAATTAACAGTCGCTGGGATAGATACCTAATTAGACTAAAACATGGTCATTTATTTTAAAAAGCTAAAGGATTCTTGCTCGCCATCCAAGATCATGAAATAGCTACGAGAGCATACCGAAATATATTTGTGGAGAGAATATTCGACACAGCGCGTTACTTCAGGATGTGGAATATTACAAGAATAGCTTAAAAGATGGGACTCGTTGATTATTACTGCCCATATTAAACATATCATCAGGAACCATTCATCTCCAAACAATGGATCAAGAGGTTCTGATATCATCCTATGCTCACGGATTATACAATCCAAAACAACAGACCTGACATTTTGGTATTAGACAAGGAAAAAAATCTACTTAAGGTACTAGGAGAAAAAAAAGAGGAAATCGGCAGGATTAGCGGAAGAAATGAAGCAACTTAATGGTTTGAAGGAAACCTATGTTAATATCAGGCAACGTCTTGATGCCAGAAGAAACGCAAGCTTTATTACAATAAGTTGATCATCCTTCTGGAACAGTGGAAAAAATGCAGCAAGAAGAATTGTTGGGCATTGCTAATGCATTTAGAAAATTTATGAGTAGAAAATTGTTCCGTTCTTAACTGTATTTACATAATTTTTGATGGACCAACTTTGGTCCCCAGTAGTTGCAATACCATGTCACATTTGAAACAAATAAGAATATTAATATTAATAAAAGTATTATCAACATTTTTTAACGATAAAAGCATATAGCGCAGGAGAAACAATGAATCCAGCTCTAAAATATTATTTACAAAACATTAAAAATAAAAACGAAGCTATCATTAGATCATTAAAATGTAGGAATGTAAAATTAAAATTCTTTTCTAATTAGTTTTTTTAATGATTTATTTGGTGAATTTTTTAAAGAATTTCCAAAGACATTTTTTAAGAGATATACAATCCCTGCATTAAGATAAGGTCTAAGTTGTTAAATTGAATTAATTCAGTGATTTTAAATAATAAAAAAAAAGTAACTGTATAAATAAATAATTGTTATTATATAACATAAAATACATCTCTGGTAACTATAAAGGTATGCAATAATTCAAAATATATTGAGTTATAAATATTAAATATTACGAATTTTATTACTACGCTAATTATATCCTCATGGAAAGACATGAAAATATCACTTGCCGAAAAGGAAGGGTTGCTTGAAAATGGGTGGGTGCTATTTTATTCAGTCCGCGACTGATGGATTACTACTGCCAACCTGGATAAACGTCAAAGCTCGTATTTTTCATAGTTACAGCTACGATTATTGAGTAATAATGTTAAGGGCCTAATGGCTGGCCATTCAGAAATAATTGATTGGGCCACGTGGTTTTTTTTTATCGCTTTTATTCAAGCGAATTTATTTATAAAAACAGAAAATAAAAATTTAAGTAGGTACATTAAAAGCAAAAATATAAATGTGAATTATATCAACACGGACATTTTTACGAATATACATTGAATACATTGAATAAATAACAAAATACAACTTAAAAATATATAAAGTTTGCCTACACTACCATCCTAAATATTAAAATTTACTTACTTTTTCTGTTACATATTTATACTATTGTAAGACTTTCACTGAAAGAATGATAAGCAAGAAAAAAATCATTGAAATATATTTTGTAAATACAACTTATTTCACAGTTTATCTTAATTATCTCGAGCATCCCTCAGTTTTTTTTTTTTCTTTTTTAATACATATCTTTTTCCTCAAAACTTAATTGTGTTAATCGACATATAATCCTCTACGATTGTATACGAAGTTAAACGGACAAAACAATAATGGAAGTATAGCTACAGCAAAAATACCAATACATAAGAAGAACAGACTGAAAATGTACTGGATGAGAGATCACCTTTCTTAACAGACCTTGGAAATTGAAATACACAAGAGAAGACGTATTCCCTTCTTTCGCTGTACCCTACATGTCATTTCATTTCTTTATTATCATTCAACTGTACGCATTTTAGAATCAATGTTTAATGCATTAAACATATATAATTAACATTGTTAACTAAAATGATTTATATAATCCAATTTTAATCATAATTAACAACAACTTCTAACGAATCAACAACTTTTTCTGGTAATGTTGAAGGCGGTTTTTCCTGTAATCATCTTTTTTTTCATGTTTTAGTTTTAGCCTTAATCTAAGGAACCCATTCCCATTCATAAACTTATGAGAAGTTGTCAACAACTAAGTAACAACCTCACATTCTCTCGCGCTGGAATTCTTTTAAAATATTCATAACACATTCCTCTAGTAACTTTAAATTATTTCAAGACAGATTGCATAAGTATAGGATTTTGTATTCTTCCTGTTTATACAATAGAAACTTAATCTCAAAAACTTCATGTAATCAATGATTGTCGGCCATCCAAAAAACGGACTAATACCATACTTTAAAATATAAAGATGATTAGATTTTTAAGAATTACAAAAAGCAATTCTTCCCGATCCATTGACTTTAATTCCTTAACACCAATCGTGGGAACGTTCCCCTCTATAAATTTGTTGAATAGATATAATAGAATAGAAATAGAACAAATGAAGCATTTCTCTATCTTTAGATGACAGCAGTTTGAATAGGTGTTTCCGTAAGTAATCGGATGATTAAGTAAATATTTTTAAATATATAGAATAAAAAATATAAATAAATATACAATATAAATAAAAGAATATAAGTAAATAGAAAATATATATATTTACTAAGAAATATTTCACAGCCTATGCAGGAGTATAGTAGAAAATGTAAAACTCAGATGAAACATTTTTGAAAAATTCACATTGCTCATATTTTAGTGCGCAATGTGTACTTATTAACAATGTAATAGTCGGCATTAATCGCTTGAATTAATCGATTGAAATTTTATTATGAAATGGTTTTTCATACCGTGCTATTTAAGTTTAGCTTAGTAGCTACGAAAGACCAATATTAAGTAGAAATGAGTTTCTTGAAGTTCACGGACCTCGATAAATTTTAAATATTGAAGTCTGAACAAACCTATGATACCAACTTCTTTCTTTCAATGTTACTCAAAAATAATATAATCTGAAAAGAGGGACTGAATATATGGTACATCTGGCATTTCAACTTATAACATGAATTAAAGAAGGTTAAATAAGCCAAGATATCCATTCTATATGTTAGACAGAATGAATTCACATTAGTAACACCTTTCATACACTTTACTTGCCCTAGCTGTTGATGGTATATATGACAATAGCCTTTCTCGCTTTTGTCTCATAGCTGAAAGCAATGAGTGTCGTATTACCTCCCTATGTCATCCTCTGGTCCGAATATTCGCATAGTAAAGGTGACCGTCCAAAAACGTTACTATTACTTCTGTATTTTTTACTTTATTTTGAACACCAATAATTACTTTTGAAACATTGCTATTTAAACATTAGTTGTTAATAACATAATTTCTAGTTTTTTTTTTTGTTTTTTTGTGATCCTCCCTTTCCTCGCCGTCTAGCCTATACGGGGTTTCCCGGGCCAGGGGGAAAGGTGGGGGATTATTGCCGAGTATCACTAAATTTCCCCTGGCTCCGGGTTTTGAACTGGCTATCCTCGGGTTTCTAATCATCTGTTGGTTGTCAAGGGCAACGAGTGGTTGCCCTTTGCTCACTCGGCCGTCCCGCCACCCCTAATATTTCTAGTATATACAATCAGAAATAATAAAATTTAATTTCGTTAATCTATTATAAATGGAGGGTAGTGAAAATGCCAGTACATTGCTATTTCACTTGTTGAATATGTAATTTCTAGTAAATAAAATAAGAAAGATGAAAAGTTAGTTTGCTGTAACCCTTAAAGAAATTGAGGGTAGTGAAAAAGCTAGTAAATTCGGAACTGAAATTTATTTCATACATTTTCCATTCATCGCAAATATTTGGATTAACCTCATAATATTCATTTACTTTAGAGTGCAGCGTTTCATGAGGAGCATGTGGAAACGTGACATGTATTAATGGGATGTAATTCAACATCCCTGTTATTCCGTAGATCAATAAATTAATGGCAAGCGTACGTACTGCTAATGAGTTTATAGATTAAGATTCTATTTTAAGATTTATCAAAAGTATACGGAAAATCAACAAAAAAACATTAATAAATTGGAAAAAATCTGGTGCGTGCGCGCAACACACAACTTTCACTTACTAACTTACTTAGATTAGAAATTAATGCGTTTTGTTAATTGCCACTTCTCTAATGAACAGAACGGCTTTAATTATGAACAATGGTCTGTCATTAAAGGCGTACTCCGCATGCCTGGGCTCAACGAGTTTTATGAGTTGACTAAGTATTTTTATTTTTTTCTCCTCTTTATGTTTTCTTTATTTTTATCATATCTCATATTTAGCCATTTCTTATTTGTAGGCGTAACGAGAGACAGTTAATTTCTCCATATAAACAAAAACAAAGGTACTTTATAGGAAACAAACAGACAAAAAAGGCCCCAACCCCCCCAAAAAAGCCCCCTCAGAACATTTTAATAATGATAAAGCTTACCTGGTATTAAAGAACACCTAATTTTCATTTAATATGACGAATTTGATAAAAATCGTTAAAGCCGTTTTTGAGATCATCGAAAAAAAGGTAAAAATTGGAAAAAAAAATTATGAAATAGAGTGCCCGCTCCGTTTGACCAATTTTGATGAAATGTTGGCTATCACATCTTACATATCAGATCAGGAATCCTCTATCTTCTCAAGCAACATAAAACGTCAACAATTTTTATGAATATATTTATCGAGTTAAACTGTGTTCCCTTCAATCTTGGCAGCAACAGTTGTCAAATTTCAAAGAAAAAAATATTTTTATTTCCTGCCATCTTAAGTTTGAACTTCCTACTAATATGGGGTTTCAGGACTTTGACCGTAATTATATGGGGATTTATTTACAACAACAGTTACATTACTGCAATCTTTATAAGTAGCTGCAAATACTTCTTTTAATTACTGCTATTGCTATTGGGTCTCTCAATTACAATTACATGTTCTAGTAGCAGTAATTGAATTTAAAAAATGGATTATTAAATTTATTTCATCTTTAAAAACTACCAAACCTATGACTTTTTTGTCCTATTAAGGTGCCACTTGCATTGTTTCTATTTGCAAATACCAACTTCAATTACCTGTAATTAAATTATAATTAAAACAATGATACGTTATTGTAAATGAATCATTGTATTCAAATAAAAAAATAACTGGCGATCAATTGTAATTATAATTGAAATTACGTTTACCTCAACTCGTTTACCAAGAATTCACTTTAAATGGCGAAATAAACCATTAGACTTGATTTATTAGGTTAGGAGTATTTTTAACTGTAATAAATTTTTGTTTTTTATTTATTTATTTTTTTAAGAGAACATTATCCTATTTAATTGGTAAATTTGTACGGTCACAGGAAGTCTTACCTTGATGATGGCTTAGTAGCCGTAACGTCAGACGATAATATCTCACTCATTTATATTATATCAGTAATAAGTAATCTTGTAAATACTTGAATCTAAATAAAATATGGTAGCCTCAAATAAATAAAATATTATTGCCCTAAATTTAGTTTTAAATAAAAATAAAATTCATCTACATTATTAATCAAAAACAAAACCAGAGTCAATAATAAAAGCACTGTATTAGACCCATAGTGCATATATTGACGGCCCACAGACCGTCATTGACCGTCCAAGTGCATCTGACATCGCATTAGATACAATTTCATTTGTTTAATGTTCATTTTCAAACTTAAAAGAAATACCGAAATAAAGATTTCTAAGGATTGGTTAAAGGAAAACTGGAATAAGAATGAGAAAGAATATACGAAGAGATCTGAGATAGGATAAGGTGTTTAAAAGTCATAAAACTTCTATTTGAAAAGGATTTTCATAAACTTCTGGATAGCTTCTATGAGTCACTTTCTCGCTTTGAGAAGCATGTATCCGAACGTTCGCGTAAATTACGATGGAGATTGAATTTGATGGTCTATTATTTCTTAACCTAAGACGGTATCATAATATTTTATTGAAGCTATAAAGGACGAGTTTATAAATTATGAATATGTAGCAGGTTAGATTTACTCAATTACTTCTAAGCCGATCAGGCACTTACTATTCAGAGCTCCTGAAACAATTCTTTAGCGAAAGTAATTTCCTTCTAAAGTGGTCAATCGTTTTACTTCATCAAGACCACCGTAATAGGGTTTTACCGAGTGCCCTGTCCCCATTGGATGGGGGAACCTAGAATCGAGTAACCCTTTGTTAAAAGCTCTCAAACCTTATTTGCTCTCCAGAGTAATCTTTTTTTTCCTACCTTCTTTTTTTTTTGTACAAAAGGTGCCGGGTAAAAGAGGAATTAGTGAGCAATAAAACACGAAAATCCAGACCAAGAGGGCCCTAGAAAAGACGGGGGTTAACAAAGAATTGAAGCGGTAGCGGGGTTGATCGCGCCTGCACCAGAGGGCGGTGGTGGGGGTCCCATCTCACGTGGCTCCCACACTACCACCTCCAGCCTCCGTAGCAACCTCCGTACTGGAGCGTCTTCGCCTTCTCACGGTGAGTACGTAGGGATGAGTCTCCAGAAATAGTAAACCTGCCATAATTTTGGTAATTTTATTTTATTTTATTACAATTTTTATCAAAAATTTACAAACAAAAAAAAACACTGAAAAGCTACCAATAAGTAGTTACGTATGAACTATATTTAAGAATGTAGGGTAAAAATATTAGAATTCTTAGGTTCTCCAATTGATGACATCATAGCAATGCATGAAATATTAATAGTTATGGAAATCCTATATTGTGGCTCATATTTAGAGAACAAAATATTTTACAAAATGAGAAACTAAAAATACTATAAATAAATATTTATAGAAATACTGCGATAATGAATTTCCATCTGGATTTAATTATTTAAGTATTTGCTAACCTAACTATGCTAGTATATACTGAATAGAAACAAAAAAGATTTTTAGCTCCTTCAAGCCATCAATCCACAGACAGCTAGGCCAATTGAAGTGTATAAAAGGTCTTACTAATGTGAATTAGTTGTTTATTATGGCTTATATATATATATATATATACAACATACATAATTACAATGAGCTTAGAATCGATCATCTTATTTTTTATTTTTAGGTTATGGAAATAATTAGATATTTTATAACACTGCAAATCGTCATTACCAAGGTAAATTAACAAACAGAAAACAAATTAGAGATTTTTTCAGGAGACGAAAGAAGCACTTTTTTTTTTTCACTTTTAATTTCTCCATTGTGAACAATATTTCAATTTTTTTTTCTCTCTAATAAGTTTCCTCCTTTTTTTTTTTTTATTTTCTCATATACTTTCACCTTGTAAAACATTACAGTAGGATTTGTTTTTGTTGTTGTTTTTCACATCCTTTACTTATATGCGGTTGTAGTCTTATGATGGAATTACGTAAGAGCATACAATTAATTAATCAACCATTAATTTATTTTACTTAATTTAAGATGAAACAGTTTTGACACCATATTGTGTGACCCTGATTATTTATTTATTATAAAAAGAAGTGAAGACAAAATATATAATAAGTCACAAATCGACAACAATATACTTCAATATTAATTCAATAACTTTCAATTCATAAAATTCACTATACAAAAATAACCATGAATTGCAAATTTATGCAGAAAGGTAGGTGTTTAATAGTAAATATTGCTTTAAGAATAGTCTTCTTATTTTTATTTATTATTCCTATAAACTTTTTAATTAATAAGTGTAGGTTACTTAACCTATTTCTTGAATACGTTATTCATTACCTAGAGTTTTCGTAATTGAACTCATAACTCATTAGAAACAATCAGATCTCTCTCCATTTTCCATATCAGTACAAATATTCACATTACTTATACTTGAAAATGCATTATTTCTAGCGTTATATTTTTAAAGAATAGGTGGTGAGTATTGTATTAGATATGAAGCTATTAGACCAAAATTACTTGTAAAAGTATGTAATAATTCATTTGAGAAGAAATCGATGAACGATCCTCCAGAATTTATATACTTTAGAGGAAAACAAAATCTAAGCCTAGGACATTAAATAATGTAACTCAATTAATAACGTTGTATCAGTACAAAAATATTGTTTTTCAGAGCGATGATAGTTCATTAGAAACTAAACTATCGACCAAATGTATCTCCACTATTCAATTATGAAGGAAAACGGAATTATTTGTATTAGCAGTCTAAACCTTACAAGCAAATAATGATCAAGAGTCAGTTCCCGAATACTTTTTAAAACTACCTGAAAACGTAAAAACCAAAAAATAGAAAAAAGACCACTAACCGTCAATTATTGAGGATAAAAAAAAAGTCAAATTTTCTAAAAACAAATATTTACATTATTATAATGACTTTTTAGACGAGACAAAATAAATGAAAATCAGCAGTAACGACGAAAGCAGACTATGAAAAATATTAGGTACTGGTCAAAAAAATTCATTCATTAGGAACCTCTAAAAAATTATAGGTAAGAACGGCACAAATTACCCTCGGGGGTAGAGAATAGAGGACACATACATATATATATATATATATATATATATATATATATATACATACATAAGTATGTGTGTGTGTGGTTTAAAAGACCCGAAGATTATCTGAAGCCCAGAGATCTTGGGTGAATTGATGTTCCCCCGGCTTGTTGTACCGATGATCAATAAGATTAAGATATCAGATTTAAAGGATGCAATACAGGAAACAAAAAAAAAAATCTTATGATAACCTATAATTTGTAAGTAAGATCTGATTATAGTGATTCCCACATTTAAAAAAGGTACCTCAAATTACGTCAAAAGACGGTTATGACATTGGTTAAGCATTCTCGGTGTCCTAGAACAATCTACGATTCAGCAATTTTTTCATGAAACTAATTATCACATATTTCATTAAAACAATATCATATCAAAGCCCTTTGATTAAAGAAAAAGGCAAGTATGTTTTTCTCTGTTTTTTTTTTTGTTTTTTTTTGTATGTAAAATCATATTCTTCTTCCTCTTCGCTTAAAGTTAACACATACGCTTGAAAATATCTTTGGCCTGCACTCCAAGTTCCATCCGATTCGGTCCGTTGCATGCAATAGACTAATTCTCAGTTTTCAAAGATCTTCGAGAACGTCACGCATCGGCCAATTCCAGTCCGTTGTAATGGGGGAGCAGTAGCCCCACAGCCCTTACCTTGGATCTGTAGAGCAGCTTTTTAAACCTTATGTTCTTTCCAACAACTAAAATTCTAATTGTTCTGCATACTTTTTGTTCTTTACCTTACTCCCTTCCTTTTAGTTAAATTCTATCTTTAAATGACAAAAAAGTTTTCAAAGGAATATAAAAAATTGCAGTTACCACAACTCTCTCAACAGTGTCCGCCAATGAGTTTTCGTCTACTCTTCTAGCTTCATCTCTCTCAGCAAATGACCCTAACTCTCCTTTCTCTGTATCAATGATATCGACCTGTTGATCAACATAATTTTTATTTTCACTTATGTATTCTTGCGAACATGCATATATGCATATAGATTAATTATAGTTCATAGGCATATAGATGTTAGTTTATAAAGACCTTTTTTTATCTAATTTATAACTATTGTAATTCGCCGATTTGGCAAGGTCCATTTTTACCGCTCCTTTCACAATAAATTTCCAACTCATTCGAACCCTCTTGATTCCATCCTTGCTTCCTTCTCTATTCCTGATAATCCCCTGAGGTTTACTCTACCAATGAGTACTCCCTTTTAAATCTATGCATTTATTATTTTATTTTATTTTTCTTTCATGTTCACTAGTAATTTGTTTCAAAACAGGTATAGATAAGAATAAATGCATCTAATAAAAGACCAATGTAGGTAGTTTTTTTTTTTTTTTTTAATACCTACACTTTTACAAGGACTTTTGCACTAATGCAATGACTTTTTCGCTAATGAATACGAATTTTCCTTACCTTTGTTAACAAGAGGTTAAAGTTATAATATGAATCAAAATAAAATATTGAATATAGTAAACTTACTCCAGAAATTAATATTCCACCATCTAGGGATTTTTTTCAGCCCGAACCTATTAAATATTGGTTTTTAAAAAGTACCCTTATAGTAGAAACAAGTTGCAATAGTGTAAATTAAACAGAATTAAAATCATCAAATGTAACAAACACCTTTTAAAGTTACTTTAAACGTTCTTTTATTTACATTTATATTGCATAATTTGTACTACTTACAAATAGGCTTCATGTTAAGGAAGTTTATATTTGCATTCATTACACGAGTTGTTTAAACAAAGGAAATTTCATCTTCACGATGATTAATCGAAACACATTATCTTCACTCTTTGAATAAATGAATTTCCACCAATTTTAATTAATAATAACTTGATTCCTCATACGACCAGAAAAATAAATTTTAGAATAATTTTGGGATAAAGATTGACATAGTACCAACATAGCACTTTCAACAACAGATTCAAGCCAAATCCATTATCTTTTTTCCAAAATAAATCTCAGGCAGTAAATAAATACAAATGCATGTAAGAAATAATTAATATTTATACACACAATTAAATAGACAATAAATACCTTATCCCAAAGTTATTAATGATAATAATAAAAATTATAATGAATCATAAGAAAAGCCCGTTGAATGTCATAAACAATTTGACTATTATTATATATTTATATATATAACTTGTTTCATCAAGCCTCCTATATGTTTTTATTGTAATCCATCCCCCCCCTACATTTATTTATGTAACTGTACATATTATATATTTATTACCCGCAAGCGAACAATATAGCCGCAGCCCTCAGACAAGTGAGCCGGCTAATAAGTACTTTGAGTGTAAATCAACCCATGATGCCCATTAGGAGTGTTAGAGGATCTTTGAAAAATATATATCTATCCAATAGATTTCGCAGAAATTTATAATAATTTTAGCTACTTTTTAAAAGCCTTCTTTTCTGTGACTACATTTCTTTTGGAAGATTTCCATTTTGAGAAACCTAATAAATCCTCTAAAATACAAGGGAAAGGTTCCCATTAATTGTGAAATACAGGCTCAAATTTTTCCTGTCAGCCAAAGTATTTTTCATGAATGTTTAATGCTTCAGGCCATCAAGTCCATCCACAATTCGTCAGTGTCTATTGCTCAACAATTGAAAATTATGTTAAGAAAATATAGCATACCTTTAAACCAAGTTGTCATCCACAAAGGTATTATCGGTAACCGTACCATGTAGGTGTTTTTTTTCAGTATATTCATTGATAGACAAAATTAAGGAAATTGAAAATTTCCAACTTATGCAAATTTTGACCTTTGAAAGTATTTTTGTTTAAAATATAAGCAAATTTACTTTAATATGTACAAAATTTTATTGTACATAGATAATAAAAGGTACAAAAATGATTAAAGAAAAATATTGAAAATATAAGTGATCAAAAAAAATTAAAAGAAATCATACTTTTTTACAGTTGTCTAGAAACATGTTTAACAATAACGGATGTTTCAACCTCTGGCACCAATCACATCTCTTAAACGCCTTTCCATTGATTCGAATTGTTTTTTAATTGAATCCTGAGTAAAAACGTCCCCCTCTTCAACAACAGCTCTTCCCAGTTCTTCAAGGGTGGTAGGGCATGAGTTCCGTTGTCGTGCTCTTCGCTTATCTTGGTCCCAGACGTGTTCAGTTAGATTTAAGTCAGGACTCCGGGATGGCCACACCATGGAATCCCAACTTCTTTCACTTGTCACTCATCAACAATTCGTGCTCTATGGGGTCGGGCATTATAGTCCATTAGCAAGAATCCATCACCGATGTAGATGTAATGACACTACATGTTCCACGATTATGTCTTCTATGTACCTCTGCTTTAAAGACGTTCCCGCACTACAACCAGTTCAGTACGAGAGTCAAAGGAAATGCCTCTCCTGAACCCTTGAACTACCATGAAATGCCACCTAGGGAACAATACGACATTGCGCATACCTCTCTCCTTGGCGCCCCTGTGTGTAATTAGAGTCATTTGAAGACCTGAGGCCTACTCTCACCCCATCTGTAAAGAGAACTTTCTTCCAGTCATCAATAGTCCAGTTTACATGTTCACGTGCAAACTGAAAACTGGTCTTGGGCCATTTTCGTAAGGAGAGGTTCACGGGCAGGATGTCGTTCCCTAAGATTATTTTCATTATGCCCTCTTCTTACAGTCCTAGTAGAAATGAAAACATTTAGGACTTGCCTTATGAGACCTCTTATCTCATTTCCGGCAACGCTCCGATTTGGTAAAGCTAAGTGTCGGAAGTACATATCATCTCTTTCTGCCATACATCTAGGCCGGCCCTTCCCTTTTCTTCTAGAGGATTGCCTCTCTCCCTGAAACGCTTAAGAACCCTGGTTATTGACGAGTGATGTACACCCAGTCTCCTGGCGACTAAACGCTTCCTGAATCCCTCTTCTATCAATTTCACAACTTTAACACAATTGTATTCACTTAAATGCCTTACTGGTGCCATTGAAGAAAATTTAAAAACGTTTACAAGTTGAGAGAATGAATATAAGAGAAAGAATGGCGGTGAAAACGATTTTTACATTGTGTTAAATAATTATACTGTAGGTGAAAACGGGATTATAAGCCTTAACAAAGCATTATTTATATTTACACTATTACCATCTAAATACCAATACTCAGTCAACATTAAAATGGAAGATCATGTATTTAATTTTAACTAAAAAATATTGAGTGTTGCGTTAATTTCGTCCATCAGTGTGCAGCATAGTGTTTCTTATATTGTCTTAAGTGCCGTATCTAGGAATCCGGAATGAGAGGTTTATGTTATATTATTATAAAATTCAATCTGCATGAATTTTAAATTAATTACTTTATTCACTTAGTATTCTTGAGTAACACCTTTGTTTGCCCTAGTTAAGGATTATATCAAACAATGATTATGTAAAAGATGCCTGCGATGCAGAATCGTAGTTATCGCGCGTACTTTAACTGTTATTTTTTTCAAGAAAATATCAAATGAGAGCTTACATGTTTATTAATGCCTTCCTAGTTATTTGCAGCATGCGGCGAACAAGCGGATATATAACCTATTCTTTTCAGGGTGGTATGGCCGACTGTCCATCCGTAGGTACGTCAATACTAAATTTATTGTAACCGCCCAGAACGGAATTCCCACTTTTGCAGGCATTGTGCTTTCAGCATAGCTCCTTCTTATCACTCTGGTCCTATAAACTGATTAAGAGATCGAGATAGTAATGCACAAATTTGTTTCGCATGCACATTCCAAGTATCAAAAAAACTCAATCACGTAACGTTTTATCACTTTTTTCACGTTTAATGAACTTTGCTTCAAACGTTCGTTTTCATACACATTCATCAGTTGATGTATATTCAAGGGCTCGATATATTCCTCCACTCACAAAAAATGGAATGTATGTAATTTAGAAATGCATGACGTGCGCGGTTTCTCAGTTACCTTTCGATACTTCATAGAATCGTGAACTGAAATTTTCATACTGGAATCCTTTAAGAAACTTATAACGAAGAACAATCGTTTTATTTGAAGAAAAAAAGTAAAAATCTATAATAGGATTCAATGAAAAAGAAAATGTAGGATTCAATTTGTTTTGAGAACCTAACGGTGATACCCTCCCAGGCTGGTGATCTCGTTCATGTCTCTCGTTGCAACTTAATCCCACAAACGACTGGTGTGATTATCATGGTTGGATGAAAATGGTCCCAACACCCAAGAACAAAGAAGATCACAGCAATTCCCTTGCTTGATCAACTACATTTCTAAATTCAAACCAATGATTTCTGAGGCCACGAAGGCGGCTTTTGATCAATGAGAATGAATTGGCCTGGTAGCAAGCACAGGAGGATGCGTTTATTCATCTCAAAAGACTGGTCACATATTCTCAAGTATTATGATCCAACAAGTCCTGTGACTCTGCAGTGTGATGCAAGGCAGCTTGAGTTAGGAGCAACTCTTCTCCAAAACGGAAAGCCAGTGGCCTTTGCTTCCAGGGCACTCAAAAAAGCCGAAGAGAATTACGCCCCCAATAGAATAAGGATATTTAGCAGACGTTTTCGGTTGTGAAAAATTTATAACATAACTGTATGGTCGAGACATGGTTCTGGTGGAGTCCGATCAAAAACCATTTGAAGTCATTTTTAAGAAAGTCCTGACAGCACTAAGCTTAAAAAATTCAATTTAACTATAACTAAACCTGGAAAAAGCAATGGAATGATGAAAAAAAACAATGGTTGGAAATCTAGATCTGCAAAAGATGATTTTATTAATTAAAGAAGGTTGGTCAGAGAATTGGTCTATGCTTAAGAAAGATCTTCAGGTAGTTTGAAGTTTCAAAGAATAGCTCACACTTCAGGTCGGAGTTATTCTAAAAAGTGAACAAGTCGTGATTCCATATGCTGTTCGTCCTGATCTTCTTGAAAGAAGTCACAACGTAATGCCTGTTGATTCAATTTATGGTGTACAAGGTAACTGTAAATGGTTGTGTGACAATGATGACCTTATTAATTAGTATAGCCATGGGCATTAATTAGTGTAACCATGGGAATTGCATTCGTGGTTTCTGTTGTCCGACAGGGCCACGTCTATGCGTTTTCTTTGAAGATATAAGTCCAGTTCAGTTTTTGTTGTGTTAGTTCGTTGGTGTTACATAGAAGGATGACACTGCAGGAAGGAAAAGCCCGCAATTAGCTGATAATAGGCCATTTGGATAACACACTACTTGGGTCACTATGCGAGCAGTTGAAAACCACTGGGTAATTGAAATAATTGAGGAAGGGTTGTTGGGTAATTGAAGCGTGGAAATGCATAAGGATCTAAGTGCCAAAAAAATAAAACAAAGTTTTTTTTTGCCAAATTGTTATATGTGCTACAGCCATTCTTCAGAAATGGGTATAAGTAATGTTTTGTTGTTAGAAAAGAGTTCATTGAACGTATGTAAGATGGCATGGGTTTAAGCACTGAACGTAGTTCACCCTAGAGGATATAAGTCACATAATTTCAGTAAAAATTTCCTAAAGCACTTTAGGGTGGTTGCTGGATAAGTTCCCGCTTCATGCCCGAACAAGCTGGTTTATTTTGAGAAGATGAAGATTTGATTCGTGGTCCCATCTGCTGTGAAGATTATCCCTGCTGCCAATCCGGAACGAGTCTCTCTGTATGATTCTTCTACGCTGGTCGCTGCGCTGGTGGCGGCCAAGAGTTGGTATGGAAATTTGTTCTTTTTTGTCTTCATGGGTCTCTTGATTCTGATTTTTTTACATCCTTTAATTTTCGTCCAGAAGATGTAACCTGCTTCAATTAAGTCCATATGACTACACCCACTGCTCTCAACATTTGAAGTTGAGGTGGGGATCATTCCTCCACTTGGTTTTATTTCTTCCCTCTTCAGTATCCCGCTACCATCGAAATTATAAGAATTGAGGGAACCAAAAAAATATCCCCTAAAAAATTTTTTTTTACAATAATTACGTTAACAATTTTTTTAGCTTGGTTTTTATTTAAATTATATATTTTCATTATGTAATATTTTTAATTCTGTAATTGCATCATAATTTTATTTTATTAAGTACAATAATAATATTTCCATATATGCCAAAAGAACTTTAAGTAACTTAAATTTAGTTTAATATAACTTCTTTTCAAATAATCGAAAAGTTATAATATTAATTAAGAAATTCTCAAGGAAAAGAATGAGGTTTCCCGAAATATGCTGGACATAGTAATAATTAAAACACTAATTTGTTTTATCTTATTTAAAAAAACGAAATTGATCTGAAGCTATGCTAACAAACATAAAAAACATTTCTTTCTAATGATTATATAAAGTATGTGAGAATAGTATGCACCGAGCTATTAAATTTGCCCTATGAAAAGTTTAAGTCAATATTAATTGCTTAATTAAATAAGCTTTTAATAAATAAGCTTTTATTTATCAATTATATTGTTTTGATCGATAGAGTCATTCACACCATGTTGGAACAATCATCACTACAATTTCATGTTAGAACGGCCCCTCTATAAACTGTTAATATAAAAGTTTCTGATTGAGTCTATGTCTTTATATTTCTTATTAAGAACGTACACACATAGTAAGGGCATATTGGCTGTTCTCTTTTTCCATTAGATTTTTGGAAAAACCATATATGTCCAATCCTGAGATAAGGATTACCTCTTCTCTCCTTGTCGGGCTTAGTTAATATACTTGAAACGTTTTGCGTGATGTATTCATCACAGTATGTGTCCCTCTTTCTCCACTCACCCCTCATTATGCCGATTTTAAATCGTAATCGCTAATATAACAAATAAATTTGTCTTTAATTGCCCTTTGAAATCGTTTTGTTATTGATGATCATATTGAAAAGATTTTGTCTTTGCGGTCTATCGAGTAAGAGGAATTTTGAGTTTATCAGTGCTTGATATAAACAGGAACGAAAACCTACTATCCAACTTGAATTTCTTAGAATTTCATAATCTTGCAAGTAAGGGTAATGTATTTAACCCTTAACTAAATACAGGAAAAAGTTTGCTTTTTCAAAGTTGTTCCTCCCTTGTGGAATCTTCTCTTAATATTTCTATAGCTTATTTAACAAAAAACTTTCAGGAACCCACTGCTGTCTATGTCATGTTCTATGACATGCCTTTATCCAATGAATGTCATTCCCGTATCTATATTGGCACAGTCTTTTATGTGCATGAAAAATAAAACCTTTATAGAATATTTATTTATTATAGCAATTTCAAGAGCACTTGTTCACTTCTTAAAAAAACAATGCCTAATGAAGAGCAATTCTAAAAGATTTCATTGTCAGATTATTTTTTTGGAAAGCAATAAAAATCATTAGTTATCCAGTCTTCAATAAGAGCAATATATGAAGGTTACGTCATAAAGTTAATTCTAAAATGCATACCAATATTTTTTCGCTCTAGTTTTAGTCTCATCCAGCTTTTTGTCAGTCCTCTCTTTTCACTCTTGAAATGACTTTTCAAGGCATTTCAGCCTTTCCATGTCGATAACTTCGACATAAATGTTATGTCATTTCACACTTTCTTATGTGCTTCCATAATTTATTATGAACTAAATACATTATGAAAAGCCTGAATACAGAGTTTATATTTGTTAAAAAATATGTAGTTGTTACTTTCAAGGCGCGTCTGTTATTATTCTAACAATTTTAGATTAAAAAATAGTTTTACTAAATCGTAATTCTCTGAGGCGCATGTTCATATGAGTTTTAGGTATGTTATTATTTTATGTTTTCTTCTTAATCTAGACCCGATTTGAAAAAGCGGGTACAGTATATTTAGTGTACCTAATATTTTAAATAAAAATAGATCTTATTTAGATTAGCCATGCCAATGAATTATCTTTTAACAGTTACCTAATGCGTCCTTTCGACGAGGAAAACAGGATTCTTCAATCTTGACTGTCAATCATTACCCTCCAATAGCCGTTGGGGTTTCAGCAAACTAGCTGCGTCAGCTCATGTCGAATTCTTTGGAGCAGAATTTAAAAATCGTTTACTCCTGTGCCTATTAGTAAATAAAGAACTAAGCTTTATTTAACGGCAACCTGCTGCTAAATAGCCACGTACATGCCACATTCATACCGGCATTTTCTTTTGTTGCATCTATACATTTGCCAATCTTCGTAAAATTTCATTACTGGCCTTTTTAAAACGCATTTCGCTGGTTAAATTTTTTATTTTATCTAAAAAAATCATGGCTCGTTCCTCTTGTTTGCATAAATAGAAAACCTAAAAAGATTCAACGTTTTAGCACTTTGTTAACTGCAATGAAATATTTTTTTTTTTACATAACATTTTTTGAAATTTACAACTGTACATTACCTTATTGTGAAAGATCAGGTACCTGGATATGTACATGCATAAGTTCCAAATCGGAGACATATGGGACACAAGGTCATTGTGCCTTAAGGATTTTCAAAGGATTTTTGAATTTTTGAAGGACTAGAATCGAGAGGAATTTGATGGTTTGGAGGAGCCTCATAGATTAAGTTATTACACGTTATTATCTGAAGTCCAAATCGGTCTAAATAGTGTCATATAAATTAATAATAATTTAAATTATATTTAAACCTGTGTGTAATTTCTATATCAACGGTATCAAATTACATAGCAACAGTCACTAAATATCATAATAAAATTACTGGCGTGGCTAATCTAAAAAAACGATAAAAAATTCTAAACGCATCATACTTATCCCCGTAATCATCTCTAGATCCCGGTCTCAAATATTGTCTTTCGGTAGGTTACTCGCATTCAAAGTCAAGGGAGATTAACCGGACAAATTAACCGATTGATAATGGTGAGTTATTTGTTGAACGTAGTGTTGATAGTAAGAAATAAGATTCTCTCTCGGGAATCGAATCATTTGGTTTCATCCATTACCAAGAAAGAATTCAAATTAAAGGGGAATGAGATTTCAAGGGAATTGGAATATCAAGTCTAGCTAAAAATAGGAAACGGATCAAAATTTGATCAAAACTTGATTTTAGAGTAGAAAATATTTTTCTTATTAATTTATTTTATAATCCTCTGGAAAGAAAGTAATCATTGTATTAAAAGTTCATTTAATAGTGCATTGCCAGGGAATTATATTAAGGAAGATGTATCACGGTAAAATATGTATTTGCCAATTTTTATTTTAATGAAAACGGATTTTAAGACGGTTTTAAAACCCTATTGCTAAACCTGGCAGGCAAGAAAAGGTGTTCAAATTTAATCGTTGAACCACGGGTGATGTGGCTCTGCTGGTGAGAGCGGTGCACTGCACCGAGGCCCCCTACTTTGACAATTAGTGATAAGATTGTGATTTCGGTCAACAAACAAGAACATGATATTTTCTCGATAATTCCAAATTAGATTATTTAATACGTTAAATGGGAAGTCTCAAGCCTTCCAAGTAAAGTTGAATGAAAGTGGAGACCAGGAGCGCATGATTCATCACTCCCCCTCAGGTTAGGGGGGGGGGTCAACCATGATTAGTTTTGCACTTATGGCTTTCCTGCCTAGATAAATGAAAAATTTAGAGGGATACAGCTATCCCGTACCACTTTCCAGCCAAAATAATTTTTTATACATCTCAATGTATAGTAACTGTGACACTGAGGATGTTTCTATCTTATTTATATTCAATTATTAACTCTATAATATTCCATAATGACTGTATTGATCTATTAATTGCTCTTATCTTTCGGTTTGTTGGTTGTTGTTTATATGAGTGTGGTATATATATATATATATATATATATATATATATATATATATATATATATATATATATATATATATATATATATATATAAAATTGATTTTTATTACTATTATGAAACCATAATAATAACAATATTAATCAATAGTAAAATAGTAAATAATAATTACAGACTCATACTTCGATGAATAGAAAACTTAAACATGTGTACATGATATCTAAAATGGTAGAGAAGAGAGAATAAAAAGAAAATTCGAAAAATTGGTAAAATTAGAGGGTAAAGAGAGGGCGAGAGAAGATTAGAGACGGTTAGACTGTTTAAAGAAATCCCTCCACTCTTTGGACAGGTAAGCGAAGAAAATCTTTAGAAACTTTTCCTCCTCTCCTTAAGCCGTCGGTTTATTTACCGGTATTTCTACATCATGTAGTTTTGTCCTGTAAAAAGTGCAACTTTCGAAGATGTTGTGACCTGAAACCATAACTGATGTTTACTTCTTTTACTCTGTAAAAACTTCTGGAACAGTCTCGAACGATTGCAGTCATGTATTAGTCCGTGATCATATGTTTAGCACTTTCTAGACCTTCTGGCTATGGAGCGTTGCATAGGAAGCGACCAACTAGTCGCTAAATGTAACTTCATGCATTAAAGCATATAATTAACTACTGTTTAGTAAGGTTGTTACTATTTAAGTTCTAATTGTTCGTTTGGCATTTATGTGTTATAATTTTACGTCAATAGGATTTTTGAACCTGTTTCATTGTTACAATTTGTTTAACAGTCACACTTTGCATCTCCGGATACTTACACTTTTACCTGTCTTAATTCAAGTATTTGTATTGTTAAGTCTGGGCTGTTGAAGTAATATACAGTGTAATTAATGTTACAATCTAAGTTAATTAAATTATTTAATTATTAAATAAATAATTTATGTTATCACTTTGATTGCTTTAATGATAAATTGTGCCGGTATTAATAATTAATGAATCCAAATAATTATTTTAAATCTGATGAAATCCGGTTCTCAGTTCATTTAATTTGTTTGTTTTTCCCTCCCGCTGTGCTCAACCAGATGTCTTAAACCCTGGGGGAATTGTTTAGGTAGGTTTTATTTTAAAAGGTTTCAGTTTGCAGTTGATTGTAGTTTAGACCTTCTTTTATTCCAAAATAGGGGTTTAAAACCGTCTTAAAATCCGTTTTCATTAAAATAAAAATACCTATTTTATCATGAAATAAATGAACATTCAATACAGTGATTACTTTCTTTCCATAGGATTATAAAGTAAGGTAATACGAAAAATATTTTCTATCAAATTTTGAAATTTTGATCTATTTCATATTTTTAACAAGACTTGATATTTCAATTCCATTGACCGTACCACCTACCACCAGAAACATTACTTACTAACAACAAGAAAAGATTACTTTGAAATTCCATAAAAGTTAAAGCCAAATACCACCAAAACTTTAGAATAACCCGGAAGATTTGTTATATTCCATGGATAAATTGCCCACGCTTTAATATGGATATACATACGTTCTTACAGAGCGGAGAAAAAACAGTGTCAACAATCCAACTACACATTTAGGTCCAGAACTGCCCTGGAAAAGTTTAACGCCACTTCTAAAAAACTTTGAATAGAAAATAAGACATGAGAGAGTAACAAATAACCAAAAATATTCACGAATGGCCAATATTGCCGAACATTTCATTTTTTCCAAGATATGGGACAAAACGTTAACAGTGAGCTCCCTCGGCATGTACTACTCCTTAGGTAAAGCAGAACTTCTTGTTGATAAGTAAACTCTATGAATCCTTCTTTGTTATATATTTGTCAAAATATATTTACATAAGATTGGGTTTCTTCCAAAATGGCTCTCCGAAAAATTTAAAAAAACTTTCCCGGTCTTTCCCAAAAGAATAAGATCGATTCGTGAACAGCTTCAGATATTGAAAGTGAAAGAAGCACCTAGAAATTTTTCACAACTTTCAACTATTAAGAAATCAAATATTCAATGACATTATGGCCATACAATCACCTTAACAATCAACTTAATTTATCATGAGGTTATTTAATTTGAAAGGCAAGAACAAACAGTTCGTGAAAACCCATTAACTTAGAAATATTTATCATACGAAAAGGAATAAAAAGTATTGTACCTGTCTAATGTAAGATGTTTACAGGGTGAAATGAAACTAGCATTTTAAAGAAGCTTAATAACATAAAAAAGAGTATATGGAAAACAATGAATATAGTAGTTGTTCCATAATTAATTTAAAGATGTAATTACATCTACATAGTATTAAAGTAGAAAAAAAAAAAACACGTAGTTTTCTTTTATAGAAATGTTGATTATTTTAATGCAGGTGGGATTGTCAAAAAAGAAAAAAAAAAAAAGCCAACCGCTTAGACCTCAGTCGGACCTTTTCAATTCAACCTCCCATCTTCATAAAATACTGCTTCTCCAAATGAAAAAAGAAAAAAAGAATGTTTCCAACTTAGATGCCCCGTTTTGTCGTAAATAAATAGTATTTGTAATAGATAATTATGAATTTAAAGAAAATGTAGAGTATTGGATTCCCATCATGTAGAAACATTTCTTTATAAACATGTTCACCAAAGGTTAAAAAGAATCTTTTTCTCGCAATGGAATGTGGCTTGATTCTCTACTTTTCCTGATTGTGATTCAATTATTCTCGTTTTTTCATCATTTAAGTTTATATAGAGCCAGAATTAGTTTTATAAATAAAATGTATTTAAAGGTTTTTTATGTCGTCCTTTTTTTAAACAGCTAGAACGTTTTTCCAAAGAAATGTTTAAAATTATTTGTGCAGAAAATAGTCTGAACTAACATTGAGACTATCAGCATAAGAAAAATGGGGAGATTTGGACACTTAGCAGGAACTAATCGTCATTGTATCAGAAGTGATTTGTCTAATTTATTCGACAGACAGCCCAAGTGGACGCTTGTGAAGCCATCTCGGCAACAATGGAGAAGAGCGAAGGTAAAGAGAAATCAGCTAACAGTACCAATAATAGGAGATTTAAGGGGAATGAGGAGAGAAAGCTTAGAGAGGAGGTATTGGAATATTATTTGGAAACAACGATCATGTCACCCAATTATGCCCGAATCTCGTTGACCTATTAGCCTTCGAACCGGAAGTATGCCTAAGTGCACAAACCAAAAAAGGCATTAAACAAAAAGAAAAAAAAATGTACCACTACAACGAATGCTTAAGAGGCTCCGCGCGCTGGCTGCTACACCATCAACTCGTCGCAGTTTGGGTCGGCCAACACTTCTTAATCTGAACAGTTGCGCAACAAGAAGCTCCAGGGGAACTCTTCAAGCCTCATCCTGGCGATATGTCCAGCCCCTCTCAGCCGCCCGATCCTGAAGAATTTCGCAATGTCAGCTTCATCATATATTTCTTTGAGTTTTGCGTTGATGCACTGCCTGCGTTCGTCGTTGACGCATGCTACTCCGAAGGTCCTTTTCGGAATTTGTCTTTCGAAACGTAGGAGGGCTTGTTCCTGTGCCGTTGGAATTGTCCAACTTTTCGAACCGTATATAAGCACTTAACTGATTAGGGTATTATAGAAGCTGAGTGTAGTTGCAAATGTTAGGGTTTTACTGCAGATGTATTCAGGCATTCCAAAATAGCATTTGTTGGAGGCTAGAATTCTCCTTAAGATTTCTTTCGGACTTCACTTGCGCTCCAAGATACATAAACTCGTCAACCCATTGAAGAATACCTTCCCCTACATTGAACTCTCGGTGGAAAGGGCCTTCCTCTACCTTGGGATCCTCCATTAATGACCAGCCCGACGATAGCCCTAAATAATATAAATAGTAAGTAGTAAAAATAGTAGTAATATGATTATATCACCTTCACAAGAAATCTCCGAAAACTATATGGAATAGCCAAGCAGCTACCAAGACCATTTATTCTGATCGGATATTCAATGCTTACGGCACATTATGGGACTCCAAGCTTATCTATTTTAATCATAGAGGTAGAAGTATTATCAAGTTCCTTGAAAACTATTCTTCGACAGTTCTACTAAATCCAGGAAAGAGTACTCACATAAGCAAAAAAATATTCTAATTTCTCTGCAATAAATATAAGTTTCTAAGATATCAATAAGAACGCTTCCCTGTTCCGAAATTGGCATACAAGAAGTTGGCATACGAACATAAATGAAATGCCTCCAACTAGCGAAATTATTGAAAAGGAGATATGGAAGCCTTTGGGAAATCGATTCTTGAATTAATAAAAAATAAACTACGTGGCTAAATTTTAAATGAAAAGTTGGTGCGTTTTTGTAGGCTCACTCTGCTGATTGCCACTGCGGATTAGGTGGTATTTTTTCACCTTTCTTGTGATATAAAAAGAAATTAATTGTATTGCATTGTAGATAATTTTATAAAAAATATGCTAACCTATACATTGTGGATAATCTCATCATCGCTCTTATTCATGATTTTTTTTTTTCAAATTATAATAAAAAAAAAATTTTTTTGATTTAAAAACCCGGTGAAGAGTTATAGATGGAGTGGAGATTTAGGCAGATTTCTCAAATTAGGTATCTTTGCTAACTTTTAAAATTAAATAAGTAAACCTAAAGTTTTTTATTAAATTTTAATGAAATATTCGATTTTATCTTATTTATGGCTTAGATATGGTTAAGACTTCTTAATAATGCTTTTAACTATCGTTAACGAAAAAGTTCAATAAGTTGTGGTTGAACGAAAACAACTTTTGTGACAGTATAATACTGAAAAGAAAATTGACGTCCAAAAGAACCTTCATCAACGCAACAAGCCTCTCAAAACAAAACTGTAAAAGTTTTAAATGAATGGAAAGTAGTAAAAAAAAGTTGATAAGACATAAAATATATTAAAACAATCTAAACATTAATTAAAATAAAATTACATATACAAAAAATATATATTGTAACACTTTTTTTTTTTTTCGGTACCCCTACCTGGCCATGTGTGGCATACGGGGGGTTACTCTACAGGTGTAACCAACCTATCCTAACCATGGTGGGTAGGTTGAGATTTATTCCGTGGGGCCTCCACGAAATAAAAGTCAACCATCCCAGGGCGGATTCGTACCGCCACCGTTCGGCTCGAGCGTGTTAAAGCGGGCCGCGCTCTAACACGCTCGGCTATCCCCGGCCCCATATTGTAACACTTATGTGGGTTAACAATTTTTATTCAAAGAAAAATAGAAATTTTCAATGTCACATGAATTATAACAACGCAAAAATTAGAACAAGTTACAAAAATTATCTCTTTGTAACACACAGAGATATCATGGCATGAGCTTCACAACCAAAACGAAGACTATCTGTCCAGTCACTCACTCTTTATATATATATATAATGGTAGAGAGGATGGTATAGAACTTCGTGGAACGGCGTGGATTTTACTCGAAATTCATAGTCACAAACACCTGTAATGACAGTTTGTTCCAACTACTAGTTCGTTCCAACGATAAGTTAAAACCATTCCAAATCACATGTTTTTGTTAAACTTTACAAAATTTTACATTAAAGAAATGAGTAACTAGAATATTTTTTCCTTTGAAGTATTTTTATTGTTACAAAAAAAACAAATTGTTACAAATGTTTGTTTTTTCACAATGAACCGTTGTATTAATAATTATGATCTTTCAGCACCGAAATCATTAACCTAAGAGCGAGCGAAATCATTAACCTAAGAGCAATAATAAATTGAAGTTATAACATTATTGTTTTATTAACAATAACAAGGACTAGGTAAGGCGCAAACTGAGACGCCGGTGACACCGAGTAGAGCAGTTTATGTGAAACGTGTATTACCTAAATAGGGACAGCGCACAATGACAGGCAGAAAAGGAAAGTGCATCTCCTTACCTAATACACCCATTACAAAAAATGCGCTGCTCTGCGTCTCAATTTGCGTTCGGCCGTATATTTCTGGAAGCAGACAATAAATGATTATTGATACCCCCTTGGTTTAAACCTAGCAGCACACTTTTGGTAGCTATATAGATATTATAGCTAGGCTAGTACCACTTCTAGCCTTGATCAATATGAATCTAGCTTTTGATAGCTATACTATACTAATAGATACTATATCTAGGTTAGAATTGGTAGGCCGAAAGAATCGCGATATGAACTGTCCTTACATCCCCCCACCCCAGAGTTCCAGCAGTTATAAGTAACAAGACTGCTTTAGCTCAGCAACACCAACCGGCCTTGATTATTCCATAGTCCTACTCAAATTTAAAAAAAGTTCTATCATTAGCCAGCAGATAAGTAAATTTATAATTACATTCCACTAATAAGAACCAAACATACTATAAGAAAGCATGAGAGGTGCAATGAATATAATACGTAAAAATCTGGTGGGATGCGCGCAACACACAACTATCACTTAACAACCTACTTAGATTAGAAATTGACGTGTATTGTTAAATTCCATTCCTCTAATTCACACATTTTTCCACATTCATTTACTTATTTTTGTTTGTATTTGCTCTCTAAAGTACACTAAATTTTTTTATTATTAAATAAAAGTTTTTATTCGTGATGATTCGGTAATGCAAGCATATTACTCCATCGCGGCTAATTTTATAATTCACTATGTATTTGAATTATATGAAGTTGAAAACTTCATTTAGTTACCATGAAACAAATAATTTCCATTAAATGAACAAAACGCCTTTAATCATGAACAATCGGCATGACTAGTTTATTAAACATGAGTTTAATCAAAATAGTAAAAGCTATTTTTGATAAAATCGAAAAAAGTTATAAAACAAAGTCTACTCTGTTCAGACACACAAACACAGACCATTTCGCGGGACTTGGTTATTTGGACTTGGGGCACCCCAAAACGTGTATTTCCGTGGAAAACCGGGAGTCGAAATTTTTCACGATCGCAATTTCCCTACTATATATTTCATATATAGGTAAGTGAAAGTAAAAAAGAATATAAGAGTGAGATCAGTTCTTTTTTTGACACAGCAGTTGATACGCAGGATGAATTTTGACATCACATACTTATGGACTTGCAAGAAGTTGATGAAATTTCTATCCAATTCTATGAATTTACTTCATTAATTCATCTTTATATAATTTTACTAAGTTTCAACCTTATAGACAAAGATATTATTGTATAAATCATCTCCATCAATTCCGTCACGACGGGACAAGATTTCAGAGAGACAAACTTGCTTAAATCAATTATAAAATTGGATTTTTTTTTTTTTTTTTTTTGAAAGATCTTCAGCTTATTAGTGAGCTTGTCGATTTCCTTGAACTGTTAAGGGACTGATTGATCAGAAACAACTTTCATAAAACTTATTGTACACCAGCACATCGTTATCTCCAAAGGGGGAACAAAAAAGGCTTGGCATCCCTCTATTCTCTTTCTCAGTGATACAGCATCCTAAAATAACACAATCTCATCGTAAGCTTTATCCCCAATATCGCAAACAAACATCAAGTTAAATAAAATGGCAAACTATGTAGCTTATTCAACACTGAAAGTGTTCAATCCTCAATAGGTAGCCACTATTTAATTGCTCTGAATATTGATAATAATAGAGTTGCTGAAAAATATTTTGATGACATAATATTTGTAATTTTCTCTTATTTGAATCCACATCACAGTAATATGATGTCAAGAGTGAATAGTAATTACAAGCAAAGAAAAAAATTATAAGTTAAATTAAAATTCTTGATGGATAAAAAATTATCAGAGATAATTTGATTTCAGATTGATTTGATATCAGAATATCAAAATTTGTTTTAAGTTTAGATTCGATATTTTAATATTCACTTGGACAATTCACAATAGGAAATAAAAATACCAGTTGACAAAATGACCTACTCCATCAATTCAATGTTTTTCCAGAAAGCACTTTTAATAATATTTCTCCGTGACAAATTCTTACCGTTTCATTTTATAATGGTATGAGAAAAATATTGAAACATCATAGTTTAATAAATACACAAAGTCGAAAGGTACGAATTTTCCAAAGAGAAGTAACTAGAAAGTTGAAATGGGTAAGACGAGAATACGAAAACTATTAATATAATAACTAATAATATTATATCAGCGACTCTGGAAAATGTAAACAAAAGCTTGTACCGGCTAAATGGAGAGATTTTTAGGGTTACAAGTTTCAGCGGAATTCCTCTGTGGAAAACTTTTTGATATAAAATGGTTTTGAAATATTTTACCCGACCAAGTATGACACAGAAATTTCCATAACTATTTCAACGCTCAACTTGCTCCACACGGTATAGAGTATACGTTAACTTTCAGCCGACAATATAACGATGGCAAAACTTAAACAAACTTTTAAGTAATTTAAATTTCAGAATAACAGGTTAAAATTTCAATATTCTTTTCAGTAACGATTTAATTGTTATTTATAAGCACACTAGTTTTGAAAAAACAGGTCGTAAACAAATAATTAAAACTCATAATTTAAAAAAAATCATGAATTGCTTACATAGTTTTGATGAGATCATTAAAGGAAAGCGACGGATAGAAGAGTGGTGAATATTCAACATAAAAAACCTGGAGGGACGTGAAGAACGAGATTAATGAACGGAAAATACTTCCTTGTATCTCAAACAAGGAAGAGAGAGCGATACATATTCATGGCATATCGCTAAGTGATTGAGGTATTTGGCGGTATGGCCAAAGAGTGTCACATTCCTGTTAACACAGATTTAATGGCAACGAGATGAGGCATAATCTCCGGATGACAGCTATTCACAACGGGTTCTTTGATGATGAGATTTGAAATAATCAATGTTCATCCCCGTACCCAACAGGAACAATGTTCCGATAACTTTTGTATTATCCGTAATAATAGACTTTTTTTTTTTTATTAAATACAAAATATTCTCTGCATGAATTACTCTGAAGAAGATAGAAATAGATATCTAGTGGGCTCAAACTTTAGATGTGTATTAT
The DNA here is from genome assembly GCA_911387785.2 of Aelia acuminata. Lineage (NCBI taxonomy): Eukaryota > Metazoa > Arthropoda > Insecta > Hemiptera > Pentatomidae > Aelia > Aelia acuminata. The sequence goes on from OU426978.1 coordinate 95,273,089, forward strand.
AACGCATAATCGCTGCCTAATAGTATACGGGTCATTCTCCCAATACATACGAATTTATGTCCCAATGAGATTATATTATTTTTGTGAAATTTCTAATAATTCAATTGCATCCACTGGTTAATAGAATACCTCAGCTTGTTGTTCAAAATTTTTTAACCCAGTAACAATTTGTTTATAGGCCTAAATTTACACTTAAAATGTCAATATCTATCTCCCTCACCTGTCCCACAGCTCAAGTTGCTGACTTTGATGGCGGAAAAAAGATATGTATTCTTTTATTTATAATCTAATTTTTTTCCCATACTTCTTAGAAGGTCTTAATTATTTGGTTTTAGGATATATTGCTATTTTCGAATTATAGAAAAAAGTTATGATCCATAATCTGCCTGTCCCATAGATGCAACCTATCTCCCTCAATTTTTTTTAAATCGGGCCTCAATACTTTAGAAACCTTTATTTCATTATTATTCATTGTTGGCAACATTGTAAAAGATTCCCGCCTCAACAAGGATAACCTTTTTCACAGAAGTTCTGCTCTAGTAACCTTACGAGGGTGTTTTTATCGGTTAAAACAGCGAGTGTCGTTCCATCTCCTATCTCCCTCACCCACTGATATTTCCTTAAAGGTGAGTTTGATTCACGTTATATTACAGTTAATTTGTAGGTTTATAAGGGATTTCAATAACCCAAAAATTTCGTTGATAAGAGACTGACATGGAATGGTCTACTTTAATACAACCTCAAAAACCTATCTCCCTCACTCGTGTGGAATGAGGGAGATAGACTTTGAGTGAGGGAAATAGGAACAAGGTGATGTTTGGCGAAATAGGATTTGATAACAAATCTTGGTGCCAAAAAAAAAAAAAAAAAAAAAAAAAAAAGCAGATTTTTGAGTTTGGTAGAACCTGAACTCTACACTTATTCAAATATTTAAGTGAAATTGATTTTCAGGTTTGTTTTGAGCACCTTTAAATAATATTTAGAGATTACATAGACTTAATTAGTTGACACGTATTGTGTTTGCTCGTTTAACGTCCCTTTATGCAACTAAGGTTAACCGGACGATGCTTCAGTGGGAGTCCTAAATTTTGCATATCCAGGTATAATTAGGATAGGGATCTTTAACGAATACTTGACGTCGCACAGGCTCGGATCCTCTATTTTACGTCCTATCCGAGGGACGCTTTTCGCTTACAACTCGCAAACGAAGGGATTAATCGAAAAAAATTATATGACCGAAAATGTTCTCCTTAAAAACCTGAAAAGATTGACACCATTTAGAAACCTCTACGACTATTTTTCTCGCAAAAACCGCGGTTTTGCGCTTATAACTCGCAATCGAAGGCGAAATGAGTGATTTGTATATTTTTCCGGTGTAGGGGTTTAGGAAAGCTTTAAAATGATGCCTTATTCATGAAATTTGATAAGTTATTAAGGAAGTTATGGCGTACCGACAAAAGAAAGGCCTTGAGAAATAATATATATATGTTTCTATGAAGGCATTTTTTGTAAACACCATTAGCAGCCTACCTTCTATCAATGTGTGGAAAAAAATCTTTGGAAAATGTAATTTTTTCGCATTGAAATTAGAACAATGAAATTTGAATGAAATGGGAGAATTACCCATATTTACAGAATACAAAACTAATCACTAATCAAAAATAGCAATCAACAAATAATTACTGCTAATGCCTCGATAACACTAGGATAGCTTTTTATATTCTGCTAGTAAACCAGTCGAGTGTTATCATCTTCACCAGCCAACAAGCATACAGTTAAACTTTACTAACTTCTAGTGAAGTTAAAAGCCGGGCAACTTTACTAGTTTACTCGCTGGCTATTGGGTAGTAAACTAGTCATATGCCATTGTTGCTAGTGATCTACCTTCTAGTAAACCGATGGTTCCTCGTTCCTGTGCCGTCTCAAGAATGATGAAGGACTGGTCTTTACTTTAGCTATGCTTTCAAATAAAGGTTGAAAAAGGAAAGAATAAAAGAGATCCATGAGAGAGCATCTAGAAAAGTATTAGAAGAGTTGGAGGGCGGAGACAAACAGTGGTACGAATGGCCAACCAAGGTGAAATAATTTTGGAAGCGACTTATTCTATTTTAATATTTGGTCTTCCCTGTTCAACCACATTGCAGTGTAAGTTAGCTTTAAAAATTATCTTGTAAACCACAGTCCTGCACTATCTATTGCGTCCTCTTCCACTTAGATCCTCTTTTTTTCGGAGGCCTCCTTCAAACCTTCATCCCAAGTCTTCCTTGGGGTAATAGGTAAAAGGAATTAATTTCCTTTCTGCGACAGCTTCATTTGTACATAGTCTGGCAATACAATCTGGCAATCTCAGACATACGGGTCGCATGTCCGAACAATCTCAAGTTCTTCCAATATTTCTTCGCGTGATCCAATATCAAGGCTCTCTCTTAAGTGTTGAGGCGTTCCTCACATCCTCACAGATGTTCCTCACAACCCCTCGCCCTCCAACCCTCATGGTCTTTTCCTCGACCATTCTAAGGTACCTCAGCTCTATTGCTATGATCTGACACTGGTGATTAGCCGTGAGGGTCCAGGATTTGCTTGTATATATCGGCATCAGAAGGAATGTGTTGTTATAAACTGGATTCTTCATATGCTCTTAAATTGTTTTCTTTCCCAAGAGGCCAATCTTCACGGAATTGCAGCATCTTCCCAGTGTTCTTAATCTTTCCTTTATTTTGCTCTCTATCCATCCATACCCACTAAAACTCGATAAAAGTTTATAACTCATAAAGTAAATCCAAGGAGGCCATAATGGGATATAACTCCAATAATCCACCAGGAAAACTCTAAAAAAAAATGAAAGTGAAAGGCCAAAAACTAGGTGAATAGAATGAATCAATACAGGCTACGGAGGTGCAAGAGGGGACCTAAAAGGCTGTAGTTAATGGTTGGCACGAGTGGATAAGGCCGGTCTAAGCAGCGAAATACCGAAGATCTGTGAGACCAAATACCGTAAAAATGTAGATAAAAAAGGAAGTATCATAATTTATGATTTTTGACTACTTTCGTTTTTATTCAATCGAAAAACTATTAAAATATATGGTATAAAATATAACTGCTAATGGTTTTACAAGTCTTTTTAACGCCCATCCCCTCCCCTCTCAAGGGCTCATAACGTCTTGATACCAAAAAAATATAAACTATATAATAACACATTAAAGGACCTAAAAAAATATATCAGCTCTTATCCCATACTAGAAACACAACGACTTCTTATTGATTTTTATTCTAATGTACCGATGTGACAAATCCTTGCATTTATCAAATGAATTCTATACGTGAATCTTCATTGTCGATTAATGCCATACTATCAAAGTTCAATTTCACTATCGAAGTTATATTATTAAATGCCACCTTTGGTTAAATCAAATAATAATTTTATTCCGATGGCCTTTAAGAATAATTCCAATTTTCAGTTACTCGATTTCGTTTTTGTTACATACAAAGGAGCATGTTACTTATAATGTAATTTCTATTTTTATAAAATATAAAATACTAATAACTTTAAAAATATAAATTTCCTTAGTTAAAACACCTAAATGAATTGAAGAATTTCATCAACATTCATTAAATTTAATATATAATAAAAGAATATATAATATATTCTTCATCCACTGATGAAAAACAATACTGTTCAAATATGCTAGTTCCTTTAAAATACCGATGATATTTCAAATATTATCCGAAAACCTACTCTATAGATCATATAATTGAATAATACTTGTACTAGTTTTGTTTCTTACTTGTAGTGCATTGACCTGTATAGATTAATATTAACAGTTTTACCATCAGACTATTAATCTTCAATATCAATCAAAGTGCAAATGGTTACATTTATATTATGAATAAGGTTTGATGAAGGTATAAGAAATATAGTCTTTCACAAAATAGAAATCACACATTTTGTATGAAAATATGTAATTATGAATTAACAACAGACTACTTATACGGCACACTTAGTGATCTGCATCTAATAATTGCCATGTGGGATATCGAATACAAATGGTGAGATGGCCTATCAATCCTTATTATCATGTATAATATATGCGAAATTGGAATATTATAGATACACACATGACCTCTTGAAATTATATAATTTCAGATTATTAACTCATGCTCTGTTGAACTAGAATTCAATTGATAAGAACCTATTACAATATAGAGGAGGCAGGTAATTAAATAATAAAAATGTATAAATTTATTATGATGCCCTTCTCGAAAAATAAGGAAATAGTATGATGCATAAACAATCGTAGGCATCCTGTAATGTAAATTATGAATGTTAGCTATGAAAAATAGCTATTGGACTGTAGAGACGAAAAAAAGTACACATTAACGAGTTTTTTTGTTTTTTTTTTCAATTTTATAACCCCAATTATTCAATATTTTAATTTTCTTATTAACTATTAGCAAACTTCTCTGATCTTCCTTTACACTACCAGCATACACAACCATGGTTTCTAGTTTTCAATTAACATAGTACATCTCTCGAAAATCTCTTGTGTGTCGAAAATTTGTGTGTTCTCCGTTTCGTGTATATAATATTTTTTGTTTTTATTATAAAACAGTAGTAGTAAAAGAATTTTTTCTAATATTAAATATATCTCAATCGACAGTACATTTTTCTCTCCAAAGTTAATTTTTATCATCATCGTTATAGAGTCCAGTCAAGGGGGAAATATATATATTACAAAGTTTTGAATGCATTAAATTAAACTTGGACCATTATCGGTTAATAGCAAAAAGCATTAAGTAACATTTCATAAAATAAAGTCACAAAGTTCTATAAAGTAAAGGTAAAAATAATATGAATCTTGGGAATCTATACTAATATATACAACAAATATATGATTGGTAAATTTAAAAGTAATTGCCTTTCGGGGATCCTATTTTGAAGTGTCGAAAGTGAAAACAAAAATCAGACAGTTTCTTTTATTATTATATTCCTTTAATCAAAATTGACAAACAAAACCTTAAATGTTTAAAACTTATATTACACGATATTCTTGAAACATCAATAACTTAATGTGAATTTTCACATTTCTGAAATATGCATATTTTAAGTGATATGTTTTCAATTTCACCATACCTTTTATTTTGACATTTTTAAAATTAGCTTAGAGGCTTGCACATTTATTAAAAACAGAAGTAAAACAACAATTTCCTTATAATAAACTGAAAAAGACATTAATATTAAAGTTCTTGAACGTTGGGACAAATTATCTTAAGCAATTCTAACCTTGAAATCAGAACATTATTTACTTATTGTGACTTATTTGGGTTGATAAAGTGTTTTTTTAATTAATACATAACGTCGACAGTCATACTTAAAAGTTAAGCTTCATTGCAGAATATATTGTAATTATTTCTAAATGTTATTCTAGCAACTTCTAAACCATAAAAAATTATAAAGAACAAACCATATTCATTATTATTCAAAGATTAATTTAATTTAAACGTTCCATTGAAGCAAGTATCAAGAAGCTACAACGCTTGTAACCTTAGTTCACATTTACGGCAGGAACGTCGGCCTGTAGTGCCTTGTTTAATCCGTTTAGCTGAGGAAATTACAGTTTTCACTGAGATGAATTAAAACCGATTCTCTATGAATTAAAAGCAATTTTCATCCTGGCTCTGAGAGACACCCTTGTCATTAAACGATTAAAACACCCATCATATTACACTATAGAATAATTAAATATAGAAGCAATCGTGAGCAGCAAAACGCCTCGACTAAAATAAGGATTTTCTCTCTATGTTTGCAACTCTGACATTTTATTTTTTTTTTTTTTCGTAAGTAAAGAATGAAAAGAATGTTTTTCAGTTTATAAAACGAAAAATATATATATATATATATATATATATATATATATATATATATATATATATATATATATATATATATATTGTTATTAAAACAAAAGAGCTTAGAATTGCGATCAATTGAGAAAGTTATAATCAGCTCAGTCGTTCCCCAGACATTCTTCTTGACTTGACCTTGACTCAATAAATTCTGAAAAGCTGAATCCTTTTTTCGACTCACTTTCCCAGTCCCTAGATCCTATTTATTCTTCATCCTCCATAGATGATATTGTTGAATGCCTTTCTTCTGATCTATCCATTTTCCTAATTCAACATGCTCCCCTCAAGACCTCCTGGACCCTGGAGATAACCCGAAATCAGAGAGCTAATGAGAAGAAGAGACGGTACCAGAAGACACTTCAGACGCACCCGTTCCCCTGAAGTCCCATTTTCAAGTCCCTAAGTAACCTCACCTAATCTTCTTTACGGCGTGTCAAGGCTGTTTTTCCATAATTTTCTATCACAAGCCCCCGATCCTAAGTCCAGATGGAGGATCCTTAAAAAACTGTCTCTTCCACCGATCCAGTCGAATTAAATTCCTATTTCGCCAATTATCCGTCTATTCCTCGCCACTCATCATTTTCGTTTGTACAAACGTTCGATACAGATAATTTCGATTTCCTGAATATTTAACCTGAAGCCTTAATCTCTTCTAGCCTTAAGTCCAGAATCAATGGCATCGCCACAGACCAAATTCCTGTAAAGATCATTAAACTCTGTCTTCCTGTCATCTTTCCTCCTCTTCTTGTATTACTACTATGTATTACTTCTTCCTACAAAATTCCTATTTCCCAGAAGCCTGGAAAAAAGTGATAGTCTGTCCATTAAACAAACTACTCCTTCTCTCTTTAGCTTCCGACTATAGACGGCTCCAGTCTCTCTGACCTATCGAAACCGCTCGAAAGATTTGTCCACTTCCGGTTCAATGATTTCCTGAGTTGAATGCTCTCCTGCACCAATCAACACAATCTGCTCTACTAAAGATCCCCTTCAATAATTCATAGACGATAGTAAAATTAACATCTAATTCTATTCTAGTACTAATTCTCTTCCATTTCTCAAAAGCATTCGAAACCGTCAATCACAAGATCCCCCTTTCTAAACTCCAAACCTTTCCGTGTCAAGCAACGTCTTAAAATTGTTCCTCTTGTCTTTACGTTCGCAACCAGTTCAAATCCCTGACAAACCTCCTTCCTCACCTCATTTACTAATACTTGGCGTTCCACAGGGCTCACCAACACTCTTCTCTGTTTATATTAATGACCTCCCTGATTCCATCAACCGATAACAATACCACTTATACGCTGAGGACATCCAAATTTACCCATCCTACCGAGATACGTAGGGGTAATCCGAAAATTACAAGAAGACATAGATAGTAGTGATGCGACATCGAAGGCAAAACATCGATGTTTCGAACATCGATGTTTTTTCGATATCGATGATCTTTAAAATATGCATTCTTTAAACATTAACATATTAGTACCCAGACGTATTTAAATCGATGTTAAAGAGCAAAGCATTTTTGTTTTTAATAATTAATGTATAAAAGTAACGATGTTTTCGACATTGTTTTTCATATTCATTTATAAAAGATCAACCTGTTAGGATCAAAACATATTCATACCTCGATGCCGCTTTCCTAGTATGTACACAGGATCGTATTTCTGGTAAATATTGTTAAAGATTTTGCTAGCAAATTCAAATGTTGGTTTGTGTTTCATATTTTATTAACTTATTTGAAGTTGAACATTTTACAGACACATGAAAGGGTAGGTATAACAGCGGTTATGTATACAATATATTCTCAAATATCGATGTTATTAATATCTTTGTTTTTGTCAAAACATCGATGTTAAAAATATCTTTGTTTTTGTCAAAACATGGATGTTAAAAACATATATATTTTTTTGTCAAAAGGCCGATGTTAAAGAATATTTGATTTTGTCAATAAATCGATGTTAAGAACATTTTTGATTACGTTAAAACATCGATTTGTTCTTGTCTATACATCGATGTAAAAAATATCTTTGTTTTTTTCAAAACATCGATGTTAAAGAATTATTTGCTTTTATAACACCTATGTTTAAAAATGTATGTCAAAAAAAAGTTTATTTAAATTTATTCAAAGCATCGATTAAAAAACTTCTTTCAAACTACCAAATACCAGCACTGGCACTTTTTTTTTTTTGTTTCTTTATAGGAACCAATACTTAATGCGTACAAAATGAAACAAAGTAAAAGCTACCACTATCACTCAATTCACCTTCAAAACCGCCACTTCTTAACTTGTAACTGACAGCCCTGTAAAGGCTCAGGGTACTCCAAGATTCTAAGCGCTCTGATTGGATGTCGTTTATCGCTCATTGGTTATCTTTTGTACACGTATACTCCTTTCAAGTTTGGATTTATTGAGTGTGAACACTGTGCTATGAGGTTAAATTTCAAGTGTTCTATTTTTCTTTAAAGTGACTGAACTTGAAAGAAACTTACTTTTATACCAGTTTTAAGAAACTGGTCTTGAGACATTCTTTAGTACCTGAACATTTGGTTTAAAATTTAAGAAGCATCTCGTAGCCAAAAAGACAAAAAAGGGATCGCATTGTTAATTGCGTATAAAAAAATGAATAAATAATAAGTAATTTCTTAAAATAAGAAGTTCAGTTTAACATATTAAAGAGAGGACATTAGCGTCATAATTAGTTATCAATAAGGTGCGCAAAACCTTATTTAATATTAAGTAGAAGTTCCTTGAAATGCAATTACATCGAAGGAAGCGGGAGACTTTTAGTTACAGAATCACAGGACTTAAAGTTTAAGGCCCCATTAAACAACTAAATAGGTTTATGAAAGGCCAAACTTAGAAATAAAATCTAATATTAGACATTCAATTTATTTTTATAGCACTAAAGTTTGTCATATCACACTAACATCAGAATGACAATATATATAAATATAGACTAGGATTTTTAAAAAGTTAATAAAGTGAAATTCTTGTGATGCATATTTATTATTCAACATTAAAGGAAAAGCAGCACCTCACGATTTTTTCTATGTAGGAGAAACTACTTACATACCTAATGATATCGAAAACAGTGTTTAAAAAAGTTAGTGTTTTGATATTCAATAACTGACTAATGTATGTCATACGTCGAGGAAATAAAAATGATAACGTTATCGAATCAAATTTTATTTCGTCCCCAGGGTAGAAGTAATATGAAACTTTGGTGTTTCTTTCTGTTTCTCTTTTAAGATATCTCAAAAATATATTATTGTTAAATATAAAATGTATTGCTCATCAGCAGGCCTATTTTTGGGACCATAATTTTGTGTGAATTTTCAAAGACCTGAGTGAGCATGTGGACGGTGTAACGCTAAAGTGAACTAAGCGCCAAACTCAACATTTAAAAAAAAAATTGAAGTTATAGTTGAATTTTGCGTGGTAGGGTTGGGTTTACTTCTATCGTTTTTGATCTATAATTTGTTTACGTTTTTGTGTATTTAAATATAAAGAGACATGATTAAGAAAAACAAAATTAAAACAAAATCGACTAATATAATATAAATGATTTGGATTTAGTTCACTATGGTTTTACACCGACCATATTATTCTTTCGATTTCCCGAAAATCATTTCATAATAATATAAAAAAAAATCTGGTGCGTGCACGCAACACACAACTTTCACTTACCAACTTACTTAGATTAGACATTAATGCGTTTTGTTAATAGCCACTTCTCAAATGAACAGAACGGCTTTAATTATGAACAATGGTCTGTCATTAAAGGCGTACTCCGCATGCATGGGCTCAACGATTTTTATGAGTTGACTGAATATTTTTCTTTTTTTCTCCTCTTTGTGTTTTCTTTATTTTTATCATATCTCATATTTAGCCATTTCTTATTTTTGTTATGAGTAATGAGAGACAGTTAATTTTTCCATATAAACAAAAACAAGTTTACTTTACAGGAAAACAAAAAAGACCCCTTCCCCATTTAACCCCCCTCAGAAAGTTTTAATTACGTTAAAGCTTACATGATATTAAAGAACACCTTATTTTCATTATACATTGCGAATTTGATTAAAATCATTATAGCTGTTTTTGAGATTGTCGAAGGAAAGGTAGAAATTGGAAAACAAGTTATGAAATAAAGTGCCCCCTCCGGTTGATCAATTTTGATGAAATCTTGGCTGTCACATCTTTGGCATATACATACATCAAATACCCAGTTTGATCAAAATCGTTAAAATCGTTTTTGAGTAAATAAAAAAAACACGAAAAAATTATACAAAAATTATTAAGTAAAGTCCCCCCTCTGGTTGATCAATTTTGATGAGATTTTAACAGTCATATCTCGGTCATATAAATAGATTAAATGCTCAGTTTAATCAAAATCGTTAGAGCCGTTTTTGAGAAAATCGAAAAAAACATAAAAAGTTATTAAATAAAGTACCCCCTTCCTTTGAGCAATTTGGATGAAATTTTTGCTGTCACATCGCGGGCACATACATACACTAAATAACCAATTTCAGGTTCGCAAGGTTTATAGTTTTTGAGCTAGTCTGTTCACACACACACACACAGACCATTTCGCGGGACTTGGTTATTTTGACTCAGGGGACCCCAAAACGTGTATTTCCGTTGAAAACCGAAAGTCGAAATTTTTCACGATCGCAATACTTCCACATACTATATATTTCATATATAGGTAAGTGAAAGTAAAAATTTAATGTACGTAAACGTACATTCTATATCTAAGACTAAAGAGATAAAAGTTTTCGATAACAAATAATTGAGCAAATTAATAAAAGAGAACGATTAATTTAATAATGTAATGATTATTAACACTAAGCATCTAATAAAATAAAATAAATATAATCGATGCTTCTCGTATGTGGTGTCCAATGTTTAAAACAAGGTTGTCCAGGTCCTTTCAAGGTTTTTCTTCGGAGGGAAAATCTAATGAAAGATACGCTTTCCCTTAGGCTCATGTCGAAAGGGAAAACCAATAAAACCTTCAGCAACATAGAAGGAACAAAATTCCAATCGCATCTCTTCTTGTTCTCTGAGTGCGTGGGGGTAGGGGATGGTTTCCTGATACTCAATCACCCCATCTTCCTAATTGACGAAAGCCTAATTAACAGAATCAATAATCGATTTACATTCTCAAAGATATGTGAATTAATTTTGATTCTTTATACAGTCAAATGAAGTTTTAAAAATATCATTCATCAAACATCACTCAACTACCGATCCCACAAAAGTTCTTACAACTTTATATTAAAAAAGAGGTCTTACACTAGTGCGTAAAATCATTCCACTGCAAATTTTTTTTTTAACTACTTAATAATTAGCTTAAAAAAAAATTAATTATTCTACTGTAATTTTTTGTCGTAGTTTTTCTTAGATTTTTTGTAGAGCAGTTAGAACAGTTTTTCTAAATATAGAAAAAAAATTCAGAAAGTCCTTAAAATAACAGGAAATTATTAATGCATTAATAATTCTTAAATAATTTATATGTTATTATTTTTAATCACTAAAAACATATCTATATGCTTTTACAATTTAAAAACTATCTTTTGTAACGTTGTAATAAGAGAAATAATAAAAGCCACCGAAGTTCCGGCATTATTGTCTAAAGACTGATTCAGACTATATATGAATAATAGGGTACAACTATAAAATAATAATTTATTAATATTTCATTTTTCTTTCAACTAAATCATTCCTCATGATGGTGGAAGATAGTTGACTATAAATATAATGAACAGGATATAATAGATATTATAGATAACAGGAAATGGTTGGGGGTTCGGTCAAAATAAGTAGCACAATTATGTGAATTTACATATTTTATTGTAGCTGACGTTTCGACCCAAATTTTAGGTCATCATCAGGGCTCTTTCACAGTTGGAAGTAGAACGCCTTATCGCATTCCTCAAATCTTTTCCTCCAAACCTTCCTGTCCTGCTCTATGTACCGACAAGCTTTCCACGACTTCATTTTTCCACCCTTACCCTTTTCCTTCTACCTCCCCCCGATTATTAATTGCAGTATTCTTTTCGAATACATTCTTTTAAGGGCGTAATAATCGAGATATTTATCGCCCTAAAACCCCTATCCTATCCTATCCATTCTTTTAAAGCAGTCTTCTTTTTTTTATTTTCATTACTTCTAGAATGTTTTTTTCATTACTTCTAGAATTTTTTTTTTTTTTTTTTACATTCTCTAATTCTCCTCGAAATCCATCTTCTTTTCAAGTTCTTTTTTTTTTTTTTTTTTTTTTTGTAATGTTTTAAGGGTCCCGTCCCGTGTTGCTTAATAATCGTTGTTCATATTTTAAAGGCTTCGCGCAGCTACCTCTATACACAACCTAAATTGAGGATATGGCATAATTGAAGCCGATAATGAAAGGTGGGTTGCGTCAACACACAAACACGCTGAAAATAGGTTTCGTATCGTGGATCAAATAGGATGCCCTGATGATTTGAATTGGCATTAGAGGACAACAATCAGAGGTCAGAGCAGAGGCGCATAGGAGGGGGTGCATTGCCCCATCAACATTTTTCAGAGTGTCATATCTTTGGCATACCTTTGATTGACAATTTATAAATAATACTTTCACTTTAGGTATCCAAAGCATTATTTAATCCAGAACAAGGCGGTCAAACGGGTTAACGAGTAGAAACAGCAAACTAATGGTGTTATTTAATGCAGGAAATCCGCGGATGTCCACCCCTTGACTGGTAAAAAATCCGTAAAGCTTAATATGGGAGGATTATTAAAGTACAATTATTTCAAAGTAAAGTATTTAGACTTTAAAACAGTCCATTTCATTCATTCAATTTTTTTTCTTTATTACCCACTTTCGACATCGAAGGCGAAGCGACGAAGCTTTCGACGTAAAAAGGCCAGCCTTATTCAGTGGCCAAACCAGTGAAGCCTGCTAGGTTCAATACTCGATTACATTTGTTGCCCATGGCCTATCAAATTTCTAACAGTATTATGAAGCATGTGCTAGAGCCTAGAAACACCACAGTTTCCTCTAAGGAAAACTACTTCCAGTGCTAGTAATTTCGGAAATCTTGGTGTTTCATATGGTATGTTTATATTATAATTTTAAGAAATATTTGGGAAATCTAAATTTATTAAAAAATAAATACGAACTTGAAAAAACAACACTCCTCACGATTATATTTAACATATTCCAATTTCAGATCCTCTTCTAGATCATTTTACAATACTAAAGGGACCCTTAAAACAGTACAAAAAAAATAAAATAATTTTAAAAGAAGATGGATTTCGAGGAGAATTAGATAATGTAAAGAAAAGCCAATTCAAAGTAAGATCGAATGTAAAAAAAAAAAAATCTAGAAGTTATGAAAAAAAAAGAAGACCACTTTAAAAGAATAGATTCAAGCAAAATACAAAAATCTGGTGTGATGCGTGCAACACACAACTTTAACTTACCAACTTACTTAGATTAGAAATTGACGTGTTTTGTTAATTGCCATTCCTCGAAGACACGCATTTTTCCACATTCATTTATTTATTTTTGTTTGTATTTCCTCTTTAAAGTAAACTATTTTTTTTTATTATTAAATAAAAGTTTTTACTTGTGATAATTCGGCAATGCAAGCATAATGCTCCAAGTCGTCTGATTTAAGTTATCATGAAACAAATAATTTCCATTATATGAACAGAACGTCATTTATTACAAACAATATTCTGTCATTAAAGGCGTACTGCGCATGCGTGGGCTCAACAATGACGGAATATTTTGCCTTTTTTTTTCTCCTGCATATGTTTACTTGATTTTTTTTTAAGTTTCATATTTAGCCATTTCTTATTTTTAGGAGTAACGAGAGACAATTAATTTCTCCACATAAACAAAATCAATGATACTTTATAGGAAAACAAAAAAAGCCCCTTCCCCTTTTAAGCCCCCTACAGAACATTTTAATAATGACAAAGCTTACCTGACATTAGAGAAGACTTGATTTTCATCAAACATGACGAATTTGATCAAAATCGTTAGGGCCATTTTTGCGAAAATCGAAAAAATTGGAATAAGTTAGCAAATAAACCGATTTTGATGAAATTTTTGCTGTCACATCCCGGGCATATACATACTTTAAATAACCAATTTCAGGTTCGAACGATTTACCTATAGTTTTTGAGATAGTCTGTTAAAACACACACACACACACACACACACACACACACACACACACACACACACACACACACACACACACACACACACACACACACACACACAGACACACACACACACACACACACAGACACACACACACACACACACACGCACGCACGCACAGGACATTCGCGGGACTTGGTTATGTGGACTCAGGGGACCCCAAAAGGTGAATCCCGATGATATTGCAAATGCTACCTTTATGGTTATCTTTAATTTTATGTGTTTGATTTTATACTATGTAGTTCTATTTAATTTTTCTTTGACATTCTTTAATTATGGCATAAATATGAGAAAGAAAACAATTTTTTTTTTTAATACTTCTTACTAAGTCTGTAATTATAAATAAAACGTACTGATATTTGCTTTATTTATTTTATATAAATTCATTTCTTTAAAAAGAAATTATTTTTTATCATAGAGTAAGTGGTTGTGGAGCAGTAAAAGGCTCCAAAAAATTGTTTTAACATTGAAAAAATTATCAATACGGATGGCAATTCAAAATTCTAGCAGTTAAATGCTATTTTCGATAAAGTATGGCGTAAATCCTATATCGGACCTCGGGGGCCTGTCCTGCGCCTATTATGTCCAGTTCCAATCCTTACCAAGAGATAATGAATGCCCTTAAGACGCTCATTTAATTCACTTTTCAGTCAAAAAATAACGCTTACGTTAGAGCATTCCCATCGGACCACGACGCCCGATTTCGTCTATGGCTCATCCCAGCACCGATACCTTTCAATTCAGGATACCCCTAAAATACGCCGCCGAACATAACCTGTTAATTCATGAAATGTGTTCTGCTATTGTTTAATATTTAAGGAACTCTCTTCTAGAAGTAGGTACCTGTTTCATTTTCTTTTACCATAGTACTCGAAGAACTAGGAAATTTTACCGGTAGTGGAATGTCTAGAGAATAGTGGCGTGATATTGGTGACACCAGTATATCTCACCGAGTGGATTGATTTTGCTTGGAAACTCCTCACGGATATCAGAGAGAAGTAACAATTTTTAGCTTGATGTTTCATCATTGTATTGATATCGCAAACATTTTTTATCGGAAATAGTTAAATTTATTTCTATTTAAGTATTTTCAATTAAAAGCTCAAAATAAGCTTTGTATAAATTTTCGAAAAAAGGAGAATTTTTTATTTTATTTCACTGTTAGGTCTAAAACGACCAAAACAAAACAAAATGTGTACGGATAATTAACAATAAAAAGGTCTTATTTCATTTTCATGACGTTTGTAGACAGTAATGATATATTTTTATGACAGACCTAAAACAAGTGCTGTATTTCTGGTGAAATACCAAGAAAGTAAGGTTTCCCATCTCAATCTTTTGGACGTACGTCTATATACATATTGGTTTTATGATGTTTTATATGCATCCCTTATAGGAACTGCTATTTGGGACGTTAATAATTTTTTTGTTTAAGCAAGCTGTATTTGAACCTCATAATTAGAATAATAATTTCGCCTTTTAAATAGTTGTTCCGGTGCCAATGGATATGATGTGCACAATTTTTATATTCTGCCATGAAGTATTATTTTTTTAAATTTCATATATAGGAGTTTTATACCTGAATGCTTTTAAGCTAGAGGACTACATGATGTTTTCTTCATTTTATATTATTATTGAGAGTAAAGGGCAAAGTTGGAAAGTCCTTGAGGGAATGTGAAAGCCTATAGGAAATTCGGAACAACTTCCTTTTGCCTACACGAGCCGATTCGAACTCCGCTCACGATTCCTCTTACCTCGTGGACCGCCTAATACCTTGGTCCGCCTAGAACAGGGCCCGGTGTCGCTGTCCTTTTCCAATCTTTACAAATTGTATTAGCCTCACCTTCCTAATCGCTTTGAAAATGGAAATCGACGAGCTTTCAAAGTTGATATTTGAATTCCTCCTATTATACTTGCTTTATGTTTTAATCAGCAATTTAACCAATCTGAAATGACAAGCAACTAAATCATCCTCAATTATAACGATAATCTAGAGTTGAACGACTTTTTAGAGATTTATAAACACCTGTCGTAGTTAAATCATGATTAGCAGAGTGAAAATGATTTTGTTGGCAGAGAGAATTACCCTAGGCACGTAGTAATTACCTTACAATTTAGTTTATGATGTACCACGTATCTCATACAGACAATAAAGAATATATTTAAGTAGCAGTGAGTTGTAGTAGGGATTAGTTTGAATTTATTAAATTTTTATACAAACTCAAAAATACATGTCGTCAACACATTGTAAAATGTATCATTGAAGTATTTGGAGCTAACCAAATCATTCCTTTTTAAAATTAACAATAGTTATACGTGAACCGGAGAAAAAGAAACAATAAATCAGGAAAAGAGATGGATGATGAAGTTAATTTTCCTGAGTTCATAAATTTATGTTTGAATGTTACGGTAAACGGTTGAATGAACGCACATCAGAAGTAGAAAGCCGTACAAGATTTTTTTTAATTTCTTCGTTACATTCCTGAAGATGAAGGGATTATTATATTGATCGTTTTGAATAGCCTTGGAAATTCAAAGTTTAAATGGTAAGGATGAATTCAATGAATTGGCAAACCGCAATTTATTATTGAAATGTATCACCTATACAAACTAGTTGTTGATTATTTCCGTCCAAGCAAAGTATTATTATGAAAGCAAACCTTTTCAGATAACCATCACAAAACTATAACAAATTATCTGGCAAACAGCCATTATCCTACTGAGATGTGAATTAATCTAATAGCGATTATCATTGTATGTATTCAATTTTTAAACATCAAAAACATATGTTGTCAAAACATTGTAAAATAAATCATTGAAGTTTTTGGAGTAAATACCTTTTTCCTATAAAATCCTAAATAAATGTTCCGCTCAATGATTAATAAATACTTTTTTTTAAATAATTTATTTTTGAAGAGAAAAGGTTTGGCTCCGCCGGGAATCGAACCTGGGTTTTCCGCGTGACAAGCGTGGTATGCTAACCATTGCACCACGAAGTCGCTACCAAACGGTGCTAAATCCTTCCTCTTCACTGACACCTTTCCCGAAATTTCCCCCGTTTTGGAAGCGACTCCGTGGTGCAATGGTTAGCATACCGCGCATGTGACGCGGAAGACCCGGGTTCGATTCCCGGCGGAGCCAAATCTTTTCAAAAATAAATTATTTAAAATAATTTAAAAAATAGGTGGTCACCCACAGTAATGGTTAAATTAATATAAATACTTTTTCTTATATTGATAGAACTTATTATTATCTGGGACTAAATAATAACACACGTAAAGATCGCAGTTCTCCCGTGTCAAGTGGCGCTACCTTCCAATTAGGGTTTTCAAGCAGAATATCAAGCGGTCTGAATATTCCCATCTAAGTTTTGGGCGTCCACCTCTTAAGCCTCATATTTGAAGTAATGGGTCATCCTCAGTATAGGTCTGGTCTTAAGCATTTTGAATACTACTTTTTTTGTCCACTCACATAGGCCTCAATGCCTCGGTTGTCGATGAACCTGTCGGCAGCATTGTCAGTCTTCGGCTTTACTTATTTTTAATTTCTAACAACATGTTTATGGCCCCAATAACTTCCAAGGCGGTATTCCCAGGACCTTGCCGGCTTCAGGTAAAACTGACCACCGGGTTTGAGCATATACAGTACTTTAAATAGTATCATTTTAAATTATTAGTACAATTTATTTGCCTGGCAGCAACCACGATACATAGCAAAATTATGCTAAGTTTTATTTTAAAATATTATATTCTTGTTTATACCTTGTTTTCGTCAAATCTTATGCTGCGAAAGGATAATTAACTGTTCTTCGATAGAGCAGCTGCAGATAATTGGTTGCGAGGGGCATCTAATTTAAGCCGCTCATCTGCACAATAGAACTCAAGTCAACACAAGCAAGGAAGGCCCCGCGACTATTGCTTTGCTCCGATCTTGAGAGCTCACAGATGTTCCTGGCAGCGCCTCAGCGACAGAGGTTGGCTTTCATTTCTAGTCTCAAGTGATCTAGAGTCTTCGGAGCAGAGATTCAAGCCCCATTGTGTCCAAGTCCCGGTATTTACTATGTTAAAATACTAATTAATTATAAAATAAAACTGAATAAGTTACCAATTGCGCCTATTGTAGATACGTGCTCAGAATTTGAACGTAAAGAATTATGACCCAGGTAATGTAGATTCGGAGTGGCTTAACCAAATATGTCATTTCTCAAACATAAATTACACAAAATGAAGTTGTAAACAGTGGCGGATTTACTACAGCAAAAAAAAAGGCTTGCCTTTAAAAAATAGTCAAAAAGTGGGAAAATTTGTGTGCAATGGAGATTATTTGCAATGGAGATGAGATGACACAATGCCTACGTAACTGTGTATTACAAGGTGAAAAGCAAAGAATAATTTTATGTGTGTGTGTGTGTGTGTGTGTGTGTGTGTATTTATAATAAAAAAATAATAATAAATAACTTTGAAACTGGAGCCCCGCGGCTAGGGACAAGAAGGGGACGCAGATGGTATTGACGGAACTTTAATTGCATGCCTGTCCAACTTACTTGTGAAGGGTGTTGGTTCTAGGATACATTTTTTTTTTATTTCGAAATATACAAATGAAAGCTTTTCCTTGACAATACAAGAATTCAATTTTCAGGCATATATTGGAAGATCAGATAACTATGGTAAATATTAAGATACATAAATCATTAATAATAAAGTTTCGTTTTTATAAATTAGATTAATTAAGAAATTAGTATTTGCACCGCATATGCTTTCATTTGTATTGTCCTAAAATCAAATATTAAATGAATGTAATAGACGAAGATTAATTAACTGACCTTGTTGGTGTTTATTTTCTTTCTTTTTTTCTTTAGATTGTTTTGATCCATGATTAAATTTTCCCCACTTTATTAACATATTATTTAATATTAAAGAAAGAAGACCTCCACATACTCTCCGCAGCCCTATTTCGGGAGGAAAATATCAAACAATGTGTGCGTTAATGCCAAGAGATTAATACTATCCACAATTGACCACAAAGGCTGTAATAATACAAAACATTACCGACCTCACGCCTTCAAGTCGAGTTTCTACGGCAGTTGAACATTATTTTTCACATTATGAATTAGCAGACCCAAATTTCGCATCACCAGGACAGATAGATTTTCTTCTGGGAGCCGACTTAATTGCTCAAATCCTCACCGGGGTATCATTGTCCAATCCAGAAGGAATGCCAAACGCTTTGAAAACAATTTATGGCTGGGTCATACTCGGTCCATTTAATACTTCTGCACAAGAGGGAAATTCGTAGATTTCCACCCTAATGGCTTCAACCCAAATATTAGAAAATTCATCTATTGAAAAGGTTCTGAGAGGTAGACGAGGTAGATACGATATAACAGTCCCTTGCCGTATACTTTAAAACATCAGGTCACTGATCATCGATGACATGCATCGCAACTATCTTCACGCTGGACCACAGCTATTATTATCATTGCTAAGGGGGCGTTATTGGGTGATAGCTGCATGACTAATCGTTAGGTCGCGCATACATCAATGTGTAACCTGCCATAGATTTAAAGCTAGAAATTACAACCATATAATGGCCAACTTACCAAGCACGAGATTTGAGGAATGAAGCCCATTTATAAACATAGGCCTCAATTTTGCTGGACCATTTATCACAAAGGAAAGCCCAAGGAAGAATTCTGTTCGGCGAAAATCATATGTATATCTGTTTCTATGACTCGTACAAAGGCAGCTCATATTGAATTTGTTTCGCACCTTACAACGGAGGCTTTCTTGGCGGCTTTGGACCGGTTTATAGGACGACTAGGTCTACCAAACAGGATCTTATCAGACAACGGAAGAAATTTCATCGGGGCAGATAGATATCTAAAAAGCTCTATCAGTGGTTGAAGTCACAAGAGACACAGGATAAAATTGCCCATTATCTATCAAGTCAACTCATCAAATGGAAGTTTATACCTCCTGCTGAACCACATTTCGGAGGAATTCGGGAAGCAGGCGTTAAATCACTTGAACAACACATTAGAAGAATCATGAAGACGCAGGTTCTTACTCTTGAAGAGTTCAATACGCTGATCATTCGCATAGAGGCAGTGTTAAACTCTCGCCCCTTATCCCTCATCATCACCTTTACCATGCCAGGCCACTTTGTAATCGGTAATCCATTAGTGAGTCTTCGGTCGGAAATTTGGATTCGGTCGGACATTAGTAACAGCTAAGTTAATATTCCTCTCTGTGTTCTACTTATCAATGTTTGGCCGGCTTCTTTCGGCCAGGGTGTCCGCAGGATTTTCTAGGGGGGCCGGCTGGTAAAATTTTTGTCTAGCGTGGATAGGCTGGCAAAATTATTCTACCTGGGGAAAGATTTCGAGGTATTATGTTCTAATTGTACCATTTGTATTGTATTGTTCTAATTGTACTAATGCTATGAACAAAATATCACTGCTTCAAATACCTTTTAACCTAGGAAAGATGAAAATAACCGTGAAAAAAATTATTGTTTAGCCAATGAGACTGAAAAAGGTGAAAAAAAATTATAATAATGTAAAACAAAATCATTATAACTCAGTACTATCATAATGTTGTACAGTTGAAAATATATATGAAAAATAAAATATATACAGGCAGGTTTTATAAAAATAAATAACAGGTTGTCTAGCTTTTTCCTAGCCAGCTCCTTTAGTGGCTACTCAATACCGTTCTATTGATGCTTTATACATCTGTATTCTGCTCAGCGCAGTAATCCTCCACCTCCGACTCCATCTACTTCAGATCTAGTAATATTCAATAAGCTTCTTCAGCAATATGGGTATGCTATATGCCACAAAAATGCTAACCTAGTTCTCTTTTACGTAGCATAAAAAAATGGCACCCCCAAACCATTGGAAACGAGGTTCAAGATAAAACGATTGATATTATAACTAAAGATATAGAACCTAGAATTATTTTAATAAAATTATAAAAAGCAAGATCCCCGCAAGATGGCAAAATCATACTACCGCAGAATAAAAATGATGAATTAAACAATGCCAGCCTTCTTTCTTTAGATAAAATTATTTTAAAATTGTAAAATTGTAGATTATCTAACTAAATACAAAGAAAAAATATTATTAGAGTGCTTCCAATGTGTCGTTTCTTTGCAATTCTATACATTTTATTGTTTTTGAAGCTTTACACATTTACTTGAAGTATTAATCTTAAAATAGTTGAATTACCAACAATTGCAATTTAAAAGATGTATATAACTATAGGTTACTTGTGCAAGAATTAAAAGAATAGAATGGGCACAGTCACTAATTATTATTAAGTACCTATCTTAAAATAGATTCTTAAAAATAAATTTGGTTTTATACGTCCTAACAATGTAGCGTGGACGGAGAATAAATAAATTAAGTCAGCATAGGTATAATGAAATATAAAGAAAATAGAGAAAAAGGTACACATTATGAAAATAAGCTTTGAAGAAATAAAAACTCTTTTTTGAATGACATTATAATATCTGATAGTGGAGGACAAATATAATAACGCTCACTGATCACATTCATAGATTGTCTACAAAAAAATCTATATAAATATTAATTCAAATTAAATAAACCGCACTTAAGTAGATTAAAAAAATATCATAAAAACAGACGTATTGTCACTTACTAAACTTCAAAATCTATATTAAAAGGCAAATGTGGGGTCTCCTGTTGTATTTTTGTGGGGTCACCTGTTGGCATGGCAACCTACAATACTAAAGGTGGCAGGTTAGCGTCCCGCGGTGGCCCTAGGATTTTTTAAAGGGATCAAAAAATCCTTGGCTATGCCGTCCCTCGGATATGACGTAAGATGGAGGTCCTGAGCCTGCACAATGTCAGGTACTCGTTAAAGACCCCTATCCTAATTACACCTGTATAGGGAAAATTTATGACTCCCGCTGTACCATTGTCCGATTATCCTTAGAGGCATAAAGTGACGTTAAACAAACAAACAAAGGCGAATGTAACAGACTGACTGAGGGTGAAACATGGCCAACTTTGGAAATCGGAACAGGGAGTTTTACTCTCCCACGTTAGCTAAGTTCATTTTTACTGAAAGTACTTAACAGCTTAAAGTTAGGGACCTCAAATCCCTTTTGTTGTCAATCGGTAGTTTTTTAGGGCAAAATAGATTTAAAGAGTATATCCTTCATCCTAAACTTTTAAAAATTTCTTTGTATTCTAATGTATTTTCTTCAAATTTCCGAGTTTTTGTTGTGTTATCTATCACAAATTTATTGCTTTGTTTCAATCTCATCATTTTTACAGAACTGAAAAAATATTTGAGAAGGTAGGTAAGTTAAAATAATTTTATGTTAGAAATTTGAAGAAATCTTGATATTAACGGAGCTAATTTCGAGTCAATGGTGGAAAACTAAGAAACTCTGCTGGTTTATCGTATTATATTGTTACAATCTGATTGCGATTGCACACCAGGTGCTCATCAATTAAAAAAAAAATATTCTTATCAGGAAGAACTTCAGCGATTCGCAACATCAAAACAACGCGTGTAATAATCTAATTTCAATCTTCAACAAATCTTTAAAAATAATTTTGATGGTAGACATACCAAGTATCTGACTATTCGATTTCATGATTAAATTATGTTTCTAGTTGATCTGCTAAAAATTGAAGCATGGAAATGCATAAGGGTCTAAGTGCAAAAAAAATAAAACAAACTTTTTTTTTGAGTGTAAGCACTGAACAAGCAAGTTCACTCTAGAGGTTATAAGTCACATCATTTCTGTAAAAATTTCCAGGCACTTATACCCTTATGCATTTCCACGCTTCAACTAATAAAACATTTTTGTTCCTTCGTCATGGACTCAAGATGAGCTTCATGGCATCGCACTCCGTGTTTGTGCCTATTTGCCATTTCCTACTCATTTCCTCTTGTGTTCATTATATGGAGGTGCCGCTTCGTCAGGAATAAACAAAACGTTGTTCGAACGGTCTGCCCCTAATCTTTGTTTTCTGAACAATGAAAACTGCATCAGTATAATTCATTTGTTATTTAACGCAAAAGTCCGGCAAATGGTGTCATAATAGAGATTTACAAAAAAAAAAAATGGTTTGGATTAAGAGGAATTAACTTCAGGTAAACAATGTTCCCCAGAACTCCAATCATAGTCCTGAATAATATTACTAACTTTAATAGCTAGAGCTACCCAACTTTGATGATCTAGATAATGTTATTTGTCTTTGGATGGCCATCTATACTCATAATAGGTTAATTGGCAGGGGCAGTTAAATGGTTTAGGGTTAACCTAAAACATACTATAAAACAGGGTGTACGTTATATCAAGCATGAATAAAATTAACTACAATATTGAGCATGTGAAAATGTATTATTGAACACACTATTTATGATTAGAGTTCGGGATATTAAAAAAAACAAAAACAAAAAAAAACAATTTGGGTAGAAATCCGAAAACATATAAAGTGGATTTTATATAATCTTTTTTAGGTATTACATATCTGTTTAAATGGAGCAAAGTAAATTGTAACTTATATAGATAATGTCTAATGCGTGTGTATGTAATGGTTAAAACTGTTTCAATTTTATTATTTTTATACTGCGTTATTAAGTATTCTTCAAAACTTTGCAAAAGTTCAAACGAAAACGAAGAAGAGGGTTTTGGGATAGCATGTAGGAAGAGATGGGTATCGGCAAAAGAGGAAATCGAGCGAGAGATCTGGAGGGGCCTCCTTGAAGAGGCCAAGGTTCATCCAAGAGCTACAGAAAAAAGAAAAGGAAGAATTTGAACTATTTTTAGGCATTGATGACACTAATGTTTCGCGCCTCTGAACAAAAAAAATAAACATAAAAAAAGTTTATATTCAACATATAAACAAAATAATACACAGAAAAAAAATCTTAAGCGCAAATTCATCTAAACTTATATTAATTTTCCGGCGCGAATGAAAATTTCATTGCATAGTTATTCATTGATAAATGAATATTAATTTCCATAATCCAGCCATTAATTTCAGAAAAACTTTTATTAAAAATTTTTGTTTGGTAAAAAAATGATATATAAAAGAATTTTTTTGGAGTCAATTTTTCATATTTCAAAGTTGTATGTAATAGATATTCAGATCATAAATGACTCAAATTTAGTGATTATTGCATTCAGGAAAAAAAATATATTTTTTAATATACCTGTTAATTGACATTTCGAATAATTTATCTTTAGTATTTATTTATTTGTAAACCCCTATTTATGCATTAGTAAACTTGGTAGAGTAGGCAGTTTATTTGTTGCTTAATAATCGTTGTTCGTATTTTAAAGGCTTCGCGCAGCTACCTCTATACACAACCTCAATTGAGGATTTGGCATATTGAATATATTGAAGCCGATAATGAAAGGTGGGTTGCGTCACAACACAAACACGCTGAAAATAGGTTTCGTATCGTGGATCAAATAGGATGCCCTGATGATTTGAATTGGCATTAGAGGACAACAATCAGAGGTCAGAGCAGAGGCGCATAGGATATAATAGGGTGCATTGCGCAAGTTGCCCCATCAACATTTTTCAGAGTGTCATATCTTTGGCATACCTTTGATTGACAATTTATAAATAATACTTTCACTTTAGGTATCCAAAGCATTATTTAATCCAGAACAAGGCGGTCAAACGGGTTAACGAGTAGAAACAGCAAACTAATGGTGTTATTTAATGCAGGAAATCCGCGGATGTCCACCCCTTGACTGGTAAAAAATCCGTAAAGCTTAAAATGGGAGGATTATTGAAGTACAATTATTTTAAAGTAAAGTATTTAGACTTTAAAACAGTCCATTTCATTCATTCAATTTTTTTTCTTTATTACCCACTTTCGACATCGAAGGCGAAGCGACGAAGCTTTCGACATAAAAAGGCCAGCCTTATTCAGTGGCCAAACCAGTGAAGCCTGCTAGGTTCAATACTCGATTACATTTGTTGCCCATGGCCTATCAAATTTCTAACAGTATTATGAAGCATGTGCTAGAGCCTAGAAACACCACAGTTTCCTCTAAGGAAAACTACTTCCAGTGCTAGTAATTTTGGAAATCTTGGTGTTTCATATGGTATGTTTATATTATAATTTCAAGAAATCTTTAGGGAATCTAAATTTATTAAAAAATAAATACAAACGTGAAAAACCAACACTCCTCACGATTTCAAACCATCAAACCAACATATTCCAATTTCAGATCCTCTTCTAGATCATTTTACGATACAAAAGTAATGTAATGTATTATGATTTAAACCCAAAGTGGTCAGGACGTCACACCAGACCAGAAATCGCTCCATTTATGATTATAGATGAAACAGTCCATCTTCTAATTAATTTCTCGGAATGACTGTTTACCTCGAAAGAGCTATCTAAAATTGATATGTATAATAATCAGTAGTATGAAATTATAGACGGTAATACACTTCCAATAAGTATTTCTTTCGTTATTTTATAAAACTTTTTTATGATTTTTAGAAAATATATTTCTAACAGGACCTAAATCAGTTTCAAACCCAATTTAAATATCTAACAGACATTTATTGTAATTAATCCTTTTTTGTTAAATTTATAAAGGAATGCTTCAAACCATAGAATCCCCTTAACAATTTTTAAGCTCCTCGAAGAAGCAAACAGCTTAAAAATATGCAGACTTCCGTAAGCTCCCTTCAGTATGCTTAAGTGGAACTTTCAAAGTTAGGGGTGACGAGGTAACTAGGAAGGTCTTCTTGCGACTGACAAGTTTGAACCACTTACAGTGACCGAGCTAACTACCTCCGAACAATGTTGAATTGTCATTGGCCAAAATTGAAACAGATTAAAGCAGGTCATTATTATCACTCAAGCTAGCACGAATACGACGGCCCTACTCTAATTACATAACTTTATGTTAATAGTTCTCGAAGGGGCTGGCCGTTTGTCACGATCAGTTTATTTCACTTGAGCTTCCCAAGTCGGCTTTAAATTATAAAGTTGAAATCCATCAAATAATCCTATCTGTTCAAAAAGCATTTCTTCACGAAAGTTGGAATAACAGATATTTAATTTATAGTCAGCATGGAACATCATCCTGATGTAAATATTTTATTTGATTGTTAACAACATAGACATAAAAAAAATCACTATACTTAGAGGTAATTGATAAATAATTAATTAATAAGATAAATAAGATTTATATATTTTTTTCCATATATGTGGAACAGCTCGTCGCGTAAGTAAATTTTCCCTAAATTTTTTATAATAGGAAAATAGATAAAATAATTGTCAACTGAAAATAATGAACCATAGGGAAATTTCATATTAAAAAAGAAAACTTCCTTTTTTCTTTTTATCGAACGCCTAAATAACATTCTTGTAATAACTGAAGCTGAAGCTTTTACTTTTTATAAAATTGTTTCTATTTAAAGAGGGTGGAAGAAATAAAAACGAAAATGGCCAGATAGATTAGATAGATAAACAATTTATTATAAAGTGATAAGTAAACAAAATATTTGTAGAACTGTGGTCTTTTAGACCGTCAGTCACAGCCCCGACCTACTCCATTACATTCATATGAAAAAAACACGACCAATTAAGTAAAATAAACTTAAATGCTATTATTTTATGTAATCTTAACTAGAACCATTTTTTCTTTTTATTAAAAATATTTGATATAATTACTAATTTATTCTTTAAGTTCTCTTCTAAAAAACTTACCTTCCGATAGTGATGAACTGTCAATCTTTTTTTTATTTATTAGAAATACATTTAAATGGAAAAAATCTCTGAAAATAAAGCGCATAATGATTGTTCAAAATTGTTTTATACTTCCAATTTTTAAGTAATTTTAGTTTTCATAAAGATTTGCATGGAGACCATGATAATATCGTCCTGTGCGCAGATCTCGCCCAAAGAAAAATACGAAATTGAAAAAATTGATACTTAAAAACTATCAACATGAAATGAAGCAACTTTCCCTTGTATTTAAGTGAAATATAACAATATTAAGCAATCAAATTTCGAATACTAATTATGCACTCAATGCCCTTGAGTGTGGCCGCATGCTTTATTTAAAATGAAAATTGATCCAATAGATGTTACGAATACGATCCATAAATGACGAGAGTGCTGATTTTCACAGCAAAGTTGCAGCATCCGAGCATACAAGGGACAAACTTCTGAAGGAAACCTGACTCTATCACTTGTCTATGGGAAATTGTCCTGGTCATCACAAGGACAATTTTCCTAGAGATAATAGGAATAATCACGCACACTTTGTTTCTTTTGCGATTGGGTGGGAAAAAGCAGTTGGAACCAAACATTTAGATTTACTCGATTTTTTTATTTCTATTATTCGAAGTAATATGTGATAAAAAAGAAAACAAGATGTTGCGATGGCAAGCAATACTTTTACATTTTTCGTATTGGCTAGAAAGGTGAAAAATAAATCAATAATATAAAAAAAATAACTATATAATAAATAAGAACTGGTGTTCACTAGATTGAGTAAAAAACGTGTACTCGGTAACTTCTTAAAAAAATTGTCTTAAAGGTAACTTTCACCACTTAAAACAAGAAAATATTTTGAGTGGTAGCGCTTCTAATCCGAGTCTTTAGATTTCTTTCAACGCTTATTATTGTTATACGGAGAAATTGCAAAGCTAACACTGTTTACAGCAAAAGAAAATTTCTTATGCATTGTCAGGACGTCTTTGAAGTATATTTTTCCATTTACACAATTTCTAGAAATATTCTCTTCTCCACTTTATGCAGGATTACATTGCCAAGTTGAAGATGAAACTGAAGACGAAAGAAAATGGGTTTCCCCTCACGTGGGACAAAAAAAAAAGAAAAAACTCTGAGGGAAAGCGACCCAACAGTATGAAGAGTTACACAAAGAAAATGGAAAATAGCTTTGTAGACCTGCGAGAGACATGGGACCTATTCAGCAGATGAAGAGCATTCAAAAACCACCGTATTTTTTGCTTCTTTACAAAAATAAAATGAATAACTCTAAAATCTTTAACAATCTATTGATAAAACAATACTTAATTTGCAGTATATTTGATGAAATGCAAAAGAAATGAAAATCGTTTCATTGGGGCCTAAATATTAATTATGAATATGAAAGAAACTGTTCTGATGTCTTTTGGTGTTTTCCAATAAGCAACAGGTAGTAGTTACCCATTTTTATTCCAGAAACGTTTAATTGATCTATTTTATATCATATCGTCTCATACCATATGTCTTCTGTATTACCGTGGTTAAAACTATTAATCTTAATCTTAGAACTCTACAAATTAAGGGACTTTGAAAACAGTAAAGATTTTTATCAATCTTCGTTAATCACCATTATACTGGTATATGCAACCACTAATTTTCTTTCAAAGGAATTTGAACGTTCAATTAGTAATAAGCCGTACGAGGAGTAATTTTTCGGCCATTGAAATACATTCTTCACATTGCAAGTTCAAACATATTTTAATTTAAAAAATCTGATGCGTGCGCGCAACAAACAACTTTCACTTACCAACTTACTTAGATTAGAAATTAATGCGTTTTGTTAATGCCACTTCTCAAAGTTACACTTTTTTCCACATTCATTCCTCAATTTTTGTTTTCATTTGCTCTATAAAAACACTAATTTCTTTTATTATTAAATAAAAGTTTTTACTTGCGATAATTCAGCAATGCAAGAATAATAATCCAAGTCGTCTGATTTTATAATTCCCTATGTACTTGTTGAAAATTTCATTTAGTTACCATGAAACAAATAATTTCCATTACATGAACAGAACGGCTTTAATTAAGAACAATGGTCTGTCATTAAAGGCGTACTGCACATGCGTGGGCTCAACGAGTTTTTTGAGTTGACTGAATATTTTTCTTTTTTTCTCCTCTTTATGTTTTCTTTATTTTTATCATATCTCATATTTAGCCATTTCTTATTTTTAGGCGTAACGAGAGGCAGTTAATTTCTCCTTATAAATAAAAACAAAAGTACTTTATAGGGAACAAAAAAACAAATAAACAAAAAAGGCCCCTACCCCAGAAAAAAGCCTCATCAGAACATTTTAATAATGAAAAAGCTTACCTGATATTAAAGAACACATACTTTTCATTAAACATGATGAATTTGATAAAAATCGTTTAAGCCGTTTTTGAGATAATCGAAAAAAGGTAAAAAATGGAAAAAAAATATGAAATAAAGTGCCCCCTTCGATCGACCAATTTTGATGAAATGTTGGCTGTCACATCTTTGGCATATACTTATTTCAAATACCCAGTTTGATCAAAATCGTTAAAGTATTTTTTGAGTAAATAAAAAAAACACGTGAAAATCGGACAACATTTATTAAGTAAAGTGCCCCCTCCGGTTGATCAATTTTGATGTAATGTTAGCTATCGCATCTTTGGCATATACATACATCAAATACCCAGTCAGATCAAAATCGTTAGAACCGTTTTTGAGTAAATAAAAAAAATCTGGTGCGTGAGCGCAACACACAACTTTTACTTACCAACTTACTTAGATTAGAAATTAATGCGTTTTGTTAATTGCCACTTCTTAAATGAACAGAACAGCTTTAATTATGAACAATGGTCTGTTAATTATAAACAAAAACAAAGGTACTTCATAGGAAACAAACAAACAAAAAAGGCCCCAACTCCCCCCCCCCACCCAAAAAAAAAACCCTCAGAACATTTTAATAATGATAAAGATAACTTGATATTAAAGAACACCTAATTTTCATTAAACATTGTAACGAAAAATAAATAAACAAAAAAAAAAATTTTTTTTTATTTAATAAAACTCATTAAGTAATAATCGAAGAGGGCTTAATATATTTTTGTATATAATTAAAATATGTGTTGTTTTAAAAGCTTTGTATTAGTTTTTTATTGATATAATATTTTTTTATTTAGGTATAAAAATAATTATGTTTTATTTTAAAAGAAGAGACGGGACCGAAGTAATTAATTGAAAAACAGCTGTTATTAAGGCATTTGTTTTTTTTTTGGAGAAACAACGAAGGAAAAGACGAGAGATGTTCGCTAGCGTTCCACGAGTGATGATAAAATGAGACTGTTTTCGTGATTAACGTAGTTGTGGTCTATATCGCTAAATATCAGAGAATTGAAGAATAGTGGCGTTCACGGAAGAGATTCCGGTGACGAGGATCGCCAAGCCGAGTGGCTACTGGCAACAAAGCTACGAGAAGACAGGCGAGTTAACAGAACAGACTGGAGATATTTTTCTTTTAATTTCTTTGTTAAACCTTGTTTTTTTTTTAATGTATAGTTATAAGTTTAAATTGTTTCTAGTTGTGTGAATAGAGTTAGATTTTGATCAGGCCTGACTACAGAAATTGTGAGTAAATTTTATTTTTAATATCGTAGTGTAAATATAGTGTTAATTAAAAGTTTCTTTTATTTGAGTTTAATTTGTTTTGTTCTATTTCTTTCTAACTTACCATTAAGTAGATCATAAGTGTAAATTGCAAATTGAATTTTATGTACAGCCCTCTCCGAGATTTTAAGGTAACCTTCACTTATCAAATTTAAATTATTTTTTTTATTCAGATTGCTTTAGGTTTTCGCTATTTCCTTAAAATAAATAGCGTGGCGCCCCTTAATTTATTTCAATTTTTTTTAATCACTAGTCATTTAAGAACCCGCCCGTCTCCACTGAGCTACCACCTTTCTTGTTACGATTGTTTTATTTATTTATAACCAATTAATATTTTTTTTAACGTAACAAAATGGCGCCCAACGTGGGGCTATAAGTGATTAGATAGATGCTTAATTTAATATTGATTTAGTGATTTTTAAATAAAAATTTTTTTTTGTCCTAATATTGAATTTTTTTATTTTATCTGCTAAGAAAAAGTAGTATAATTTTTATTTGGTTCTTTTGAAATCATAAAGATGAAGGTCGATAGGTTGTTAAAGGACGAGCTTGAATACGAATTAAGGATTCGGGGGATAGTTGGAATATCTACTGTAGAAGATATGAGGAAAAGACTTCGGACCGTCTTTAAACTAGAGAGTGCAGGAAAATATGTAGCTCCGGTAGTTGACCTTTCTCCTACGGAAGAATTAAGCGTGTGTGAAGAGAAAATTGCCACTGTTAAGAACAAGATTTCTGTTCTCCCACCCTCTAGTTCTACCGGGGATATAGATAAAATCGATACAGGTCTTCAACATTTGATTAATAGACTAAACCGGATAACAACGAAAGACACCATCGAAACGGAGAGGAAGTCAGAAGCAATTTCAAAATGCCTTCTATTATTTGAGGAACTGGAAGAAAAATTGAGTGGGCAACCTCCTGTTTCAGAATCCCACTTTGAAAACCCAAATCCCGGAAAGTCTCAGGAGGGTAATGTACAATCAGTGATTACCGAATCAACCGAAGATACAAAGAAGCCGGTAACGACCGTTGAGTCGGAGTCAGACGTTGCTCCTAATGGAACTAAATACGTGATCAGAAGAACTGAAACTCCCATAAGAGATTGGGGAATTCACTTCACAGGCGATGGGGAAGGTCTCAGTGTCCATGCGTTTTTAGAGACTGTAGAGGAGTTAAGCTTGGCAAGGAATACTACTCATGAAGAGCTTTTTAGGGCTGCGTACGACTTGTTTAGAGGACCAGCACTGATTTGGTTTCGAGCTGTACGGAAAGAAGTAACAACGTGGGCTGAACTTATCTCAGAATTGAAAGCCGAATATACACCTTTAGACTATGAGGATCGCCTTTGGGAAGAAATAAAGAGAAGAACACAAGGACATGCAGAGTCGATGGGTACATTCGTGGCAGTTATGAAGAATTATTTTAACCGTTTACCAACTATGCCTACGGAAGACCAAATGTTGAATATCATTAAGAAGAATTTGAACCCCCTCTACTTGGAAAGAATGGCTTTGCACCAAGTAACAACATTGAAGGAGTTAGTAATAATCGGTCGGCAGATTGAAGAAGTAAGGTGGAGAATGAACGAATATCGACCGCCACCAGATAGTAAAGGATTACTCGAACCCGACTTGGCCTATGGCCCGCCAACGAGGAAACAACTCAATCAAGACGACACAGTAGCAGCATCGAAGATGGTTGTAGAAGCCGTGGCTAAACCCAATTACACATTTCGCTGTTGGAACTGTGGAGGGACCAATCATTCGTTCAAAACGTGTCGCTCTGTAAAAACCAAATTCTGTATAGGTTGTGGCCTAAGGGATGCGGATAGAAAGACATGTAAACGTTGTAATACCACCGACCAGGGAAACGATCAAGGGGGTCAGGCCTAAGTGGAAGGGAGCCTGGACAAAACCCGAATTCCACGACGAAAGCTGAGTGGGTAGAGTGGTTGTCGATTGTGGAAGAAGTTTTCGCTGGAAAGAAATGGAAAATTCTTAGACATCCAGCAAATGAACAGGATCGAAGGCCGTATTTAACGGTCAACATTCTGGGAAGAATAGAAACGGGACTGCTGGATTCTGGGGCTTCAAGGTCATTGATGAGTGAGGAATGCTGGAAACGTTTTTTACGGCTGGGTGTAAAGCTACAAAAAAAACCCAAAATTCAAATAAAGGCTGCTGGAGGCACCGCTCTCAACGTTTTTGGAAGCGTAAACGTGCCAGTGGAGTTGGAAGGTAAAATGAGAATTATCCAATTTTTGGTAGTTTCCAACTTGGTGGATGAACTTATATTGGGCATCGACTTCTGGAATAAATTTAGATTGGTTCCGGACATATCGAAAAATATGTGGCACTTTGCTCCAACAGAAGAATGTTTAGCTGTGTCACAGAATGGCCCTGCTGTCCTAACTAGACCGAATCTTACGCAGGAACAGGAAGAAACCTTAAATCGGCTTATCGGACATTGGCGAAATATCCGACCATCAAAGTTAGGATGTACAAGCAGGATAGAGCACGAAATAAATACGGGTGATAGTAAGCCAGTCAAACAGCGTTACTACCCTGTTTCACCAAAGATCCAAGATATCTTAAATAAGGAGCTCGATGAAATGCTCGTAGAAGGAATTGTAGAGCCGTCACAGAGTGCTTGGTCGTCACCTGTTGTTTTAGTGAAGAAACCCGATGGATCCTACCGTTTTTGCGTGGATTATCGTCAGTTAAATGCCGTTACTAAAAGAGACGCCTACCCGCTGCCCAACATTTCGAATATATTGGATAGGTTACGTGATGCCAAGATACTTTCTTCCATCGACATAAAGAGCGCATACTGGCAGATACCAATGGCTGCTGAAAGCAAGGAAAAGACAGCTTTTACTGTTCCCAACCGCGGCCTCTTCCATTTTTGTAGAATGCCTTTTGGACTGCATAATGCACCAGCGACATGGCAAAGACTGATTGACGATGTTTTGAGAGCAGATTTAGAACCAAATATCTTTGTTTACTTGGATGACATCATTGTGGTCTCATCAAACTTCGATTCCCACATAGAAACATTGGAGAAGGTCTTAGAAAGATTGAGCTCAGCCAACTTAACGGTGAATTGGGAGAAAAGTCAGTTTTGCAGAGAGGAACTAAAGTTTCTGGGATATGTGGTAAATGAGAACGGCCTACAAGTTGATCCGGGAAAGATTGAGGCGATATTAAACTACCCAGCACCTAAGAACGTAAAGCAAGTGAGACAGTTTATAGGCTTTCTTCCTGGTATCGCCGCTTTGTCCCTAATTTCTCGACTCTAACTTCACCGCTATCGGATCTACTGAAGAAAAACAAGAGATGGAAATGGGGACAAGAACAAAAAGAAGCGTTCAGATTACTGAAGGAGAAGCTTGTCACAGCACCTGTGTTAGCATGTCCTGACTTCAGTAACCGATTCTTCCTACAAACCGATGCATCTAAAACAGGATTAGGGGCTATTCTTTACCAAGAATACCCAGAAGGAGATCGGGTCATAGCTTATGCGAGCCGAAGTTTGACCACCGCCGAGAGGAAATACAGTGTAACTGAGCAAGAGTGCCTAGCAGTTCTCTGGGCAATAGAGAAGTTTCGGCCTTATTTGGAAGGGATGGATTTTACAGTTATTACTGACCACATTGCCTTAAAATGGTTGAATAGTCTTCGCGACCCTCAAGGTCGACTGGCTAGGTGGGCACTAAAACTGCAGCAACACCAATTCACTATCGTACACCGTCCAGGCAAACAAAACGCTGCAGCCGATGCTTTGTCACGGACTTACGAATCCCCGATAGCCAGAATTGATATTGGAGAACCAATAGAGGACGCGTGGTATCAGCGGATGATTAAACAAGTAGAAGAGAATCCTTCGAAATATGCGGATTGGAGGATTGTTAACCAAACTCTATGGAAGCTTGTTAATAATAACCGGAAAATGGTAGGAGATAGCAACCAGTGGAAATTAGTAGTTCCTAAACAAAAACGTAGGGAAGCGATCTGGGAATGTCATGATAAAGAAATTGCAGGACATTTGGGATGTTTCAAAACCTTGCAGCGGGTAAAGGAGTACTATTATTGGCCTGGCATGGCAACCGATGTAACCAGGTACGTACGGAAATGTGAAGTGTGCTTGGCGAATAAGCCATTACAGACTAAGCCTGCGGGCCTAATGGGGAAACAGCGAATAGTTACCCAACCTTGGCAAATGGTTTCGGCAGATATAATGGGGCCGTTTCCTATGTCTTCAAACCGGAAAAGGTTCATATTAGCGTTTACCGACTGCTTCACTAAATACAGCATCATAGTACCAATTTCAAAATCGACAGCCGAAGTGGTGGCCAAAACTTTAGAAAGAGAGGTCTTTCTTAAGTTCGGGGTTCCCCAAATTATTATATGTGATAACGGCCCTCAATTCAGGAGCAATATTTTAAAAAAGAAAGCCCGAGAATATGCTGTTAAATTGTGGTTCACCCCAGTCTATCATCCACAGGCTAATCCGATGGAGCGTCCAAATCGAGTGATAAAGACACTCCTAGCTTCCTATGTGAAAGACAATCATAAGCACTGGGATAAGGATCTACACAAGTTGGCTTTTGCTATGCAGACTGCGGTACATGAGGTTACCGGTTATTCGCCAGCTTATTTGAATTTTGGACGCGAGTTACCACGTTCAGGCGACGAGTACGAGCATTCCATTGCTTCAGATAATGTTCCGGAAATGGGAGATCGTAAGGCTTACGCACAGAAGTTCAACATGATGCCAGTAATATATGAAGAAGTGGTTGAGCGTCTACGGCGATCATACGAGAAAAGCAGTCACCATTATAATCTTCGGAGAAGGAACGTGGATCTACAAGCTGGAGATTTAGTGTGGAAGAAGACCCAAACCCTTTCGGATGCTTCAAAGAACTTTTCTAATAAATTGGCACCTCTATATGAGAAATGTAGAATCAGAGCAAAACAAGGAAATTTATTATACGTGCTAGAAGATCTACAGGGTCATCCCTTAGGAACTTGGCATGTCAAAGATCTAAAACCTCATCCGACCTAAGAGTTAAGATTCAAGCATTAAAAAAAAAAAAAAATTTTTTTTTGGTAGGGAGGGGGAGAGTTTGTAACGAAAAATAAATAAACAAAAAAAAAATTTTTTTTTATTTAATAAAACTCATTAAGTAATAATCGAAGAGGGCTTAATATATTTTTGTATATAATTAAAATATGTGTTGTTTTAAAAGCTTTGTATTAGTTTTTTATTGATATAATATTTTTTTATTTAGGTATAAAAATAATTATGTTTCATTTTAAAAGAAGAGACGGGACCGAAGTAATTAATTGAAAAACAGCTGTTATTAAGGCATTTGTTTTTTTTTTGGAGAAACAACGAAGGAAAAGACGAGAGATGTTCGCTAGCGTTCCACGAGTGATGATAAAATGAGACTGTTTTCGTGATTAACGTAGTTGTGGTCTATATCGCTAAATATCAGAGAATTGAAGAATAGTGGCGTTCACGGAAGAGATTCCGGTGACGAGGATCGCCAAGCCGAGTGGCTACTGGCAACAAAGCTACGAGAAGACAGGCGAGTTAACAGAACAGACTGGAGATATTTTTCTTTTAATTTCTTTGTTAAACCTTGTTTTTTTTTTAATGTATAGTTATAAGTTTAAATTGTTTCTAGTTGTGTGAATAGAGTTAGATTTTGATCAGGCCTGACTACAGAAATTGTGAGTAAATTTTATTTTTAATATCGTAGTGTAAATATAGTGTTAATTAAAAGTT
The DNA here is from genome assembly GCA_911387785.2 of Aelia acuminata. Classification (NCBI taxonomy): domain Eukaryota; kingdom Metazoa; phylum Arthropoda; class Insecta; order Hemiptera; family Pentatomidae; genus Aelia; species Aelia acuminata. Next base: position 95,309,427 of record OU426978.1, read on the forward strand.
TCTTTTATTTGAGTTTAATTTGTTTTGTTCTATTTCTTTCTAACTTACCATTAAGTAGATCATAAGTGTAAATTGCAAATTGAATTTTATGTACAGCCCTCTCCGAGATTTTAAGGTAACCTTCACTTATCAAATTTAAATTATTTTTTTTATTCAGATTGCTTTAGGTTTTCGCTATTTCCTTAAAATAAATAGCGTGGCGCCCCTTAATTTATTTCAATTTTTTTTAATCACTAGTCATTTAAGAACCCGCCCGTCTCCACTGAGCTACCACCTTTCTTGTTACGATTGTTTTATTTATTTATAACCAATTAATATTTTTTTTAACGTAACAACATAACGATTTGATAAAAATCGTTAAAGCCGTTTTTGAGATCATCGAAAAAAAGGTAAACATTGGAAATAAATTAAGAAATAAAGTGCCAGCTCCGTTTGTCCAATTTTGATGTAATGTTGGCTATCGCATCTTTGGCATATACATACATCAAACTCCCAGTTTGATCAAAATCGTTAAAACCGGTTTTGAGTAAATAAAAAAAAAAACACGTGAAAATCATACATATTTAAAAAGTAAAGTCGCCCCTCCGGTTGATCAATTTTGATGAAATTTTTACAGTCATATCTCGGGCATATAAATAGATCAAATACCCAGTTTGATCAAAATCGTTATAACCATTTTTGAGTAAATAAAAAAACAACACGTGAAAATTATACAAAATTTATTAAGTAAAGTCCCCCCTCCGGTTGATCAATTTTAATGAAATTTTTACAGCCATATCTTGGGCATATATATAGTTCAATAACCCAGTTTGATTAAAATCGTTAGAGCCGGTTTTGAGAAAATCGAAAAAAACGCAAAAAGTTAATAAATAAATTACCCCCTCCCTTTGAGCAATTTTGATGAAACTTTTGCTGCCACATCGCAGGCATAGACATACCCTAAATACCCAATTTCAGGTTCGAACGGTTTATAGTTTTTGAGCTAGTCTGTTCACACACACACACACACACACACACACACACACACACACACACACACACACACACACACACACACACACACACACACACAGACCATTTCGCGGGACTTGGTTATTTGGACTCAGGGGACACCAAAACGTGTATTTCCGTTGAAAACCGGAAGTCGAAATTTTTCACGATCGCAATACTTCCACTCACTATATATTTCATATATAGGTAAGTGAAAGTAAAAATACAAATGCCTTAACCATGCGAAAATTAATCGAGATTTTCTTGACAATTGACTTTATTTCTTGATAATATACAACCTGCCAAATTTTATTTTTGTTTTAATATTTATTCTTACATAGTTAACACATTTAACGCCAGATACGTACCAGGGACATACCACTCGGCGAGCCCAGGTGGCCAACTACGTCTCAGGGACATACTAAGTTATCTTCTATCCTATCCACTTAAAAGCGATGGCCGGATAGGAAAGTTTTGAATTTAGTTAGGCAGCCACCTGCATTGGTTCATGACTGTCATTTCTGCGTTTTTGGTTTTCTCCTAACTGTTTTATAGCAAAAGTTGTGGATGTTTAAAGTTTTCACTCAATTTTTATTAAGTTAAGGGTTTATATTAGATTATCATCATTATCGTATTATTACATTATTATCATTATCCAGTTACAGTGTATTAGTAAAAGAAGAAAAAATTATATATAGAAATTTTCAGGGACAAGAACGAGGAGATTTGTCGATGATGAGAGAGAGAGAGAAAAGTTTTTATTAATTATAAAATTGTACAACATACATATTTACAAATTTTTACATGATTTCGGATATATTATCCTTAAAATCAACAATTTATATTAATTTGATGATTATTTATAATGCAAAGAAAGGTAAAAATTATAAGACAGTAGGAAAAAATAAGAAAAAACCTACACAAAATAAAAATAAACTAAAAATAAAAAGAGTTAACTTAATTTAAATGAACACAATTAACTTCATAAAGTAATAAATAAATACATAAACAAGGAAGAAATAAAGATAACAGAAATGATTAGTTTAATAACATATGTTTGGTTCGTTTGTGAGTGTAGCGTTTGAGTGAGTTTTTGCTATAGTTTCCTATTTCTTGTATTAATGGGTTTGTGGAGACTGTTGTATATCTGAAATATTTGGAGCTATGTGATAGGACAAATTGTTCGATTGCGGGCAGATCTAGGTCTTTGAGCATGGTAGATATTTTCGTGTAACGGGGATAGTTGTTTATGATTCTCATGCAAAGGTTCTGTATTCTTTCAAGTTTTTTATAGTTGGTTTTACAGGTTGAACTCCATACAGGTGAGGCATAAGTTATTAATGAACGAACTACGGATTTATAAATAATAAGCTTGAGCGTTGGGCTAAGTTTGGATTTTTTATTGAAATAAGGGAACATTTTGTAAATAATTTTTTTTTGCCGCATCAGTTTTCTTGTTTATGTGTTCCGTGAAAGTGAGGGATTTGTCAAGCGTTAAACCAAGATATTTAACAGATTTTGATCATGGTATGCGGGTTGAGTCAATATTAATTTCGTGGTTTAAATGAGGTCTGCGTTTTGTGAAAATTATTGCTTCTGATTTGTTGGGGTTGATTTTTAATTTCCAATTGAGACAATATTTGTTTACTTTTTTGTAATGTTGCTTTAGTCGATTTACTATTGTATCTATTCTGAAGGAAGAGGTGTATAAAGCTGTGTCGTCAGCGTACATAGATCTAATTACATGTGGGTGAGATGGAAAATCGGATGTGTATAGGTTGAATAGGATTGGGGAAAGACAGGAACCTTGCGGAAGACCAGCAGCGATAGGAAGAGTGCTGGAGGTAGCATTATTAATTTGAATATAGAATTGTCTGTTGGAGAGATATGAATGGATGATATGGACTAAATATGGTGGGAATCTGAATTTGATTAATTTGTGTATAAGTCCATCGTGCCAGACGGTGTCAAACGCTTTTTCAAGGTCTAATAAAAGCATACCGGTATGTTTTTTTTCGTTAAAGCCTTTGGTTATGAAGTCTGTGAGGCGTGCCAACTGGTCAATTGTGGAGTGGTGCCCCCTGAATCCAAATTGTTCATATATTATAAGGTTGTATTGGTTGATGTGATTTTGAATTCTCGTCAAAAGTAATTTTTCTAGAATTTTAGATAGTGTATTGAGTAGGCTTATGGGTCTGTAATTGCAAACTTCAGCTGGGTTTCTGTTTGGTTTTGGTATAACTATGGTTCTCGAAGTTTTCCAAGTTACGGGAAATTGCCTATATCGTAATATGGAATTGTATATTTTGGTTATAAAATAAATTGATTTTTTGCTGAGATTTTTTATTACTATGGAGGGAATGTGGTCGTTTCCTGGGGCTTTTTTAGGTTTTATATTTCTGATAATCTTACTGGTTTCTTTAGGAGAGATGGAAGGGAAGTTGTTTATGTATGGTTCCTTTAAATAATTCTTAACAGATTTGATAATTTTGCGGTTGTGGTGGTTTGAACCCGCGTTTGAGGTTATTGTATAAGAAGTTTGGAAATATTGGGCTAAAAGTTGTGCTTTTTCTTTGTCTGGGTATATGTATGTATTATTATGTTTCAGAGGTGGAATTTTAGGTGATTGCTTTGTAAAAGTTTTATGGATTTTCCAAATGTTGTTGTCCCCGGGTCGAGGGTGGCGGGATGGCCGAGTAAGCAAACGCGTTAGAAAATACGCGTTGCCCAGGGCAACGTCTGTTTGGAAACATGAAGAAAGCAAGTTCAAAACCCGGAGCCAGGGGAAAATTTAATTAATCTCGGCATCGATCCCCCACCCTCTCCCCTGGCCCGGGAAACCCCGTATAGCCTACAAGGCGAGGAAGGGGAGGAACAAAAAAAAAAAAAAAAAAAAAAAAAAAGTCCCCGGGTCGAAATGAATTTAGAATTGTGGCCCAGTTTTCATTTTTCCAGTTATTAATGCGATATCTTACAAAATTATTTAATCTGTAATATATAGATTTGGTCTGAGGGTTTCGGGTGCGTTGGTATTTTCTTTTTAGCCTGTTTTTTATATTTATAAGCATTTTTAGGTGAAATGGTATATTAACGGAATTATTTGGATGGTGAGGTTGTTGAGGTATGGATAATCTCATGGATTCTTTGATGTCACTATTTAATGTTTTTATGGCATTATCGATTTCCAGTGAACTTTTAATCGTAGGATTTATGGAGATACGGGAATCTAACTCATTCCGGAACTTTTGCCAGTCTGCCTTCGTAAAAATAAATTTGAATTTTTTCGGATGAATATTTAATGTGGACTCCAAGCGAAAAATAACGGGATTGTGATCCGAGTTTAGAGATGGGAGAGCGATAAGGGGTGACAAGTTGTATATGTTTTTAGTAAGAGCTAAGTCAATGATGCTTGGTTTATAATTTCGTTGCGTCGGAATGTGAGTAGGTTCGAACGGGCTGTGCAGCTGTATTTGATTACTAGCAATGAAATTTAAAAGTAATTTACCGTTTTTATTAGTACTATGGCAGTTCCATTGGATATGTTTCGCATTTAGATCACCGAAAAGTATTACTTGATTATTCATATGAAATAATTTAACGATGTCCGAAATGTGAATTTTGTTTGGTGGAATATAGGCGGAAATAACTGTAGTAGATTTATTATTAATTATAGAATTGATCGCTACTGCTTCGGTGGTGTCTAAGTCAGGCACTTGTATAGAGTGATGCTCAACATCTGAGCGGACCAATAGCATGACGCCCCCTCCCGCTCTATTCCGATCTCGTCGGTAAATATTATACCCAGGAACAGAGAATCTGTCATTTGGAGATAGTCGGGTTTCGTTTACTGCTATTAAATGGGGTTGGTTTTGATGAAGGAATAATTTAAATTCTACGTCGTTACCTCGGATTGTTTGGGCATTCCACATCATGAATTTAATTTTACAATTGTTAGTTGCCACTAGTACGTGGTATGGGCAACAGAATTATAGAGATGTGTTTTAATATTTGAGGGGGTATAAACAAAGCTAACGAAGATTTAGTGTTTGTACATTCAGTTGATAACGGTATAGTTATTGTTAAAAGTTTATGAAAATTAAATTTATTAACAACCCAGGGTGTCCAGATAGAAAAACTTGGTGATTTCTGATACTTCGTATTAAAAAGAAAGTGAGAGTATAAACGAGAATTTATCAGTAAGCTGATGAAAATATTATTAGTTATGCAATAAACAAGGGACGGTATTATTGTTGTCAAAGCATTAGACCTGTTTATAGATGTTTTGTTTAAAGTCAACAAAACCCAGACAGTATACATTTTGATACGTAATTTAATGGTGTGGTTAGTTTCCATAGAATAATGAGTAAGCGGTGTTATTTGTGTATTAGTGCAGTGGACTTTAAAGTTTGTAGCACACGGAGTATTACTATGGCTAAGGGTTACTGTAAGTAATAATAAAGTAATAAATAACAACATATTGAAAATTATAAAGTAATTCACACTCATTATAAAAGTCTTAGACATCGGTCTATTAATCAATTAAGGATAATAAACCTTCTATTACGATGAATATTTTTGACATACTGTCTTCTGCAGTTTTTACTTCCGACACTATACTTTTAAATTTGCTAATCAATTTATTAATATTAAACAGTTTAAAAATATTCATAACCTCTTTAAAACAATCTGTAATAGAAGGTTCACTATTGTGTGTAGTTATTTTTTCCTTAGTATTAGCGGTAAATGTTTTTTGAAACCATTTTGAGTCTGACTTTGGTAAAGAAGGAAAATCGCTAGGTTTCGGTCTGAAGATAGTTCGTTGTGAAGGGTTGATTGACGGTCTTTGTTTGCTCAACTTCAATTGTTGATTTCTTATATAATACGGGCATTTTTAGTAATTGGAAAAGTGTTCCTCTTTGCAATTACTACATTTCGGTACGAAATCGTCGCGTAGAATATTTGGGCATTCTTTAGAAAAGTGTTCTTCGGCACATTTTAAACACTTTGGTTTTTTGAAACAGTTTCTAGCTACATGGTTATATTCTTGGCATAAATAACACTGAGTTAAAACTTTTTTACTACTATATTTTTCCCAGGATATTACTACGTTGTTGCAGTATTTGATATGATTTAGTTTGGCCAGCTGATCTTTATTATTTAATATAACGATTGTTAGAGGTAGCTTGGTTTCCTTACCTTCGGTTTTTTTTATCATTGGGAACATTTTATAAATTTCCAATCCCTGTAGCATTAGATCGGACATTATGTCATCGATTGAGTAATCGGGGGGCATGCCTTTTAAAACCACTCTGGGTTTAACTTCATGCTTTGGCGTATAAGTGTGAAAACTGTAATTTTTAAGTTTTAATTCGTTTTTTATATTTTTAAAGTCTTCGTCGTTATAAACATAAAAAATGGTTTTATTACCTGCATATTTTATGTTAATTTCTTTTATTGTTTTTTTTAAATTTGTTATAACCTCCTTATGGTTAGTAAAAGAAGAGCTTACCACTACTGGGGGATAAATAAGTTTCGGTGAGTTTATAACTACGTTATCATCCATATCCTCTTCTTCATCATCGTCAGAAAAAAATGGCATAGCTATTTTCTACAGGAATATTATATATAGTGGACTCACCACGTTTCCTTTTTGCTACTGCATTCATTTTTCCTTTAATTTCAGAAGTGCTTGGATGATCTCCCATTTTGGTTACACTTCCCCAGGGGGCATTGTTAATTAACGAATTGTTCGAGAAAATGTTTAGAGTCACAAAAAATGAATTTACTTAAGTTAAACAAACTGGAACAAAATAAAAATCACACACTTTTTAAAATGAAACAATATAAGATGAAAACTAAGAACAAACAACTGAAGGGCTAAAGGATGTCTATACTAGACGGCTGCTAGAGCTAGATTGTGTGTCGATGATGAAACTGCGCTTGGGCAACCACAAACTGAATATTTTTTTTTTCATTTTGTATATGGGTAATTCTCAAATTACGGGCAAGTTATACATTTTATTTTCAAAAATTTTCAGTGTGGTTAAAAAAAAAAAATGTACATGTATTTGGACCCATCCACAGCAAATCTAGCATAATATCAGTTCATGATCATTGCTTGAAGTTCAGATAATTTAATTTAAAATTTCATTGCCAAGGCAATGATTTCAGTTACGTACGTCAATGAATAATTGTAAAACTGTCTAAATTCCATTTATTGTTTAGTATATTCCACATTCAATGCAGAATCGGATGATACCGTAAGAATTGCCATAATAATTTTTTATTAAGGGAAAAAAATTCTTAAACATAAAATCATATTTTTTTCAAGAAATAAAAAAGGCATCGAAAAATGACTAAAGCAAACATCTGACCCCGATTCACGTAATTCATTTATATTGCTGGAAGGAGGATGAAATTAATTAAATATAAATATTATATAATGTTTATCAAAACACATCTTGCATCATCTCGGATAATTCAAAAGATTGTAGAGAAAAGGAAAAATCTTTTCCACAATACACCTTTAAGCACCTCGAGGAATAGAAATGATCAGATTGAGAATTTTGTTTTCATTTAGTAGAAATTAATTTTTTTTAATATAAACTTGTTGCAAGTGACTTGTCCTCTTTAATTCATGTTGTCATGCTGCATGTCGTTCAAAACTGAAAAATATAACATAATTATTTAAAACTGAAATAAGTATCCGATTCTTCGATGAATCCAAATAGTCTAATTATTTCATTAACTGATTCATATTTTCATAACTAATACACAAAAATGTATCCTTTTTTAAAGCAACAGTACATTGAAAGGTTCAAATCAGCAAAAAAATAGAATAGCTTAGTTTATTTTAATCGAAGAGACACATTTTTGTAAATATTTTACATCCTATCAGTTAAATTTTTTTGTTTTCTTTTTTTTTATTCCCCTCCTGGTATGGTGCAGAAATGTTCATTATTTAAAAGCTGTTTTATATTGTTTCATTATTTTGCCTTACAATAGTCATTGTCATGGGCAAATAATTGGCCACGACAGGAAATATCCACGAAAATGAGGCGAGGAAAGCTCCACGAGAATGAAAAAATGACATTTACAAAATTTTCTTTTAAAAAATATATGATTTACGAAAGAACGAATGTCATAATTTAATAGAGCGAGTTAAGGGGAAAAAGAAGAAAATAGTTTGAAGCTCTTAATTATTAAAGAACAGCGAACAATTCGGGTCACGTGAATGAGGGTAATAAACATAAACTTCCATTTTCGATGAAAGAACACCCCGGCATGGGCCGAAATAGTGCAGAAGGTAATTAAAAGAGGTGAAATCTTACTCGACAGTATTGACATTATTGAAATTCTCTCTTTGAGTCACTTAATCCCTCTTAGTTGGTGTACGATTCGATAATTCATCCGTCCGTAATGACGTCATATCCCAGTGACAATTTTTAAGTATTTTTTATTGGTTTATCATTTACACCAAATGGTTGAAAATCGTGTTATTTTAATTCTTCTTCCGTTATATTACAATCAGGATTATACATTTTTGTCAATTAATGAGTACTATAAACCAAAATATATATTATGTAAGAAAAATCGTTACTGGTGACAGCCCACGAGAATGACGAATAAGATAAAAAATCATCAGATTCGATCAGAAGAACATAGAAATATGTTATAATTTTCATTTCATCAGTCAGATATCTGCTGACAGAAAATGTTTATATCTAAAAAACGAGGCCACAATGCCGGGTTTGGCTTTGAATATGGAGTGACAAGAAGTTGCCCATAGTTTGAGAATCACCCATATACTAATTGATTTGAATTTCATGTCACAAACCAATTTTAAATAGTGATAATTGTAGTTAGTATTAAAATAATTAGGTATAGGATTATAATTGTATAATTAATTAAAACTTGTAAATAATCTCATTAGTTAACATTATTTGTTGTTTTTATTATACATAATGCTTTTTAAAAATAAAATTATTAAAGAAAAAATAATGATGTATTATAGTATGATGATGATTTTTTAACTGAAAATTCCACAATACCCACAATTAGTTTCACTTTCAAAGGAACTGGTGTTCACTTTTTACTTTCACTTACCTATATATGAAATATATAGTAAGTGGAAGTATTGCGATCGTGAAAAATTTCGACTTCCGGTTTTCAACGGAAATACACGTTTTAGGGTCCCCTGCGTCCAATTAACCAAGTCCCGCGAAATTGTCTGTGTGTGTGTGTTGTGAACAGACTAGCTCAAAAACTATGAACCGTGCGAACCTGAAATTGGGTATTTAGTGTATGTATATGCCCGCGATGTGACAGCGATCAAAATTTCATCAAAATTGCTCAAAGGGAGGGGGTACTTTATTTAATAACTTTTTAAGTTTTTTTCGATTTTCTCAAAAACAGCTCTAACGATTTTGATCAAACTGGGTATTTGATGGATGTATATGCCAAAGATGTGATAGTCAACATTTCATCGAAATTGGTCAAACGGAGCGGGCACTTTATTTCATAAATTTTGTATCGTTTTCACGTGTTTTTTTTATTTACTCAAAAACGATTTTAACGATTTTAATAAAACTCGGTATTTGATGTATGTACATGCCAAAGATGTGATAGCCAACATTTCATCAAAATTGATCAACCGTAGGGGGGACTTTATTTAATAAATTTTGTATCATTTTCACTTGTTTTTTTTTATTTACTCAAAAAAGGCTTTAACGATTTCGATCAAACTGGGTATTTGATGTATGTATATGCCAAAGATTGTGTGTGTGTGTGTGTGTGTGTGTGTGTGTGTGTGTGTGTGTGTGAACAGACTAGCTCAAAAACTATTAACCGTGCGAACCTGAAATTGGGTATTTAATGTATGTATATGCCCGCGATGTGACAGCAAAAATTTCATCAAAATTGGTCTAAGGGTGGGGGTACTTTATTTAATAACTTTTTACGTTTTTTTCGATTTTCTCAAAAACGGCTCTAACGATTTTGATTAAACTAAGTATTTGATGTATTAATATGCCCGAGATACGACTGTAAAAATTTCATCAAAATTGATCAACTGGAGGGGTGACTTTACTTAATAAATTTTGTATCATTTTCATGTGTTTTTTTTATTTACTCAAAAACGATTTTAACGATTTTAATAAAACTCGGTATTTGATGTATGTACATGCCAAAGATGTGATAGCCAACATTTCATCAAAATTGATCAACCGTAGGGGGGACTTTATTTAATAAATTTTGTATCATTTTCACTTGTTTTTTTTATTTACTCAAAAAAGGCTTTAACGATTTCGATCAAACTGGGTATTTGATGTATGTATATGCCAAAGATTGTGTGTGTGTGTGTGTGTGTGAACAGACTAGCTCAAAAACTATTAACCGTGCGAACCTGAAATTGGGTATTTAATGTATGTATATGCCCGCGATGTGACAGCAAAAATTTCATCAAAATTGGTCTAAGGGTGGGGGTACTTTATTTAATAACTTTTTACGTTTTTTTCGATTTTCTCAAAAACGGCTCTAACGATTTTGATTAAACTAAGTATTTGATGTATTAATATGCCCGAGATACGACTGTAAAAATTTCATCAAAATTGATCAACTGGAGGGGTGACTTTACTTAATAAATTTTGTATCATTTTCATGTGTTTTTTTTTAATTTACTCAAAAACGGCTTTAAAGATTTTGATTAAACTGGGTATTTGACGTATGCATATGCCAAAGATATGACATCCAACATTTCATCAAAATTGGTCAAACGGAGGGGACACTTTATTTCATAACTTTTTTCCGATTTTTACCTTTTTTTCGATTATCTCAAAAACGGCTTTAATGATTTTGATCAAATTCGTCATGTTTAATGAAAATTAGGTTTTCAATAATATCAGGTAAGTTTTAACAGTATTAAAATTTTCTGAGGGGGCTTAAATGGGGAAGGGGCCTTTTTGGTTTTCCTATAAAGTACCTTTGTTTTAGTTTATATTGAGAAATTAACTGTCTCACATCACGCCTAAAAATACGAAATGGCTAAATATGATATATGAAGAAAATCAAGTAAACATATACAGGAGAAAAAAAGAAAACTATTCCGTCAACTCATAAAACACCTTGAGCTCACGCATGCGCCGTACGCCTTTAATGACAAACCAATGCGTTATAATTAAAGATGTTCTGTTAATTTAATGAAAATTATTTGTTACAAGTACATAGAGAATTATAAAATCAGTCGACTTGGAGTATTATGCTTGGATTGCCGAATTATCACAAGTAAAAACTTTTATTTAATAATAAAATAAATTAGTTTTTTTTTTTGAGCAAATGAAAACAAAAATAAGAAATGAATGTGGAAAAATGTATAACTTTGAGAAGTGGCAATCAAAAAAACATATTCATTTCTAATCTAAGTAAGTTGGTAAGTGAAAGTTTTGTGTTGCGCGCACGCACCAGATTTTTTTACTTCAAATTCATTCAGAATGGTTTAATTATAAATTTACTAGATCATTCTTAAAAATTCTTAATTTATTTTGATAGCAATAATATGAAACATAAAAAACATAACGAAAATGAAAGGTAACAGCGCTACTCACTGGTGTATTGCGGGTTAACAAACTCTTGCGACTCTGAGGGCCAACTACTTCCTGGGGACGTACCGGCTCACTGATGACCAAAATTCCTTCCCGCTCCCTGGCTCACCTAGAGAATATGGAGCCGGCGTTGAATGTGTATTTTTTTATGTAATATTTTTTATAATTGCGTTCGAGGTGATGTACCAGGCTATACGAAGCAATGAAACTTTCATGTCTATTACCAAAGGATTTCTTATCAAATATCATGTGAAGTAATTTCTAACGACCTCAAAGGCAGGCACCGAATTCCATGAATGGTAAGAAACCTTTTTTTTTTTGGCTTTCCTGAAAGTTGTGTTTTCGATTGTTCGCTAGTTTACCCTGCTCCCGTCACATACTATCAAACATGTATGAGCTCTAAAAACATAGTTTAAAAAAATAACAAAGTAATAGTCTTAGTCATTGTCTTGACTGTGAAGCTCAAGCCATATTATTTGTGTGCAATAAAGTTATAATTTTTTTAACCTGCTCGAATATTTATGTTGTTATAATTCTTATGGCATTTATAATTGTATGCTTGTGTTGAATAAACAAGTTGTCTCCCGCTTTCTATAATAGTTTTTAAGAAACTTCTAAATTTTTGCAAAAAAATCCTTTTGTTAACCGAACATATATTACCACGCCAATGCTTTAATAGACTTTTAACTATGCACATCAGAAATCAAGACCACAGATATAACTGGATATTAGAAGTTAAGAGAATAGCTATCATGAACAATGCGCTGGACTTTTTTTGCAGATCTATCAAACGGAAACCAATTGATATCAAACAAAACTATAATCATGGAAAAAGAATAAAGCCTTGTTGAAAGACAGAATAAACCAGGCAATGGCCTCCACCCCCAACCCGGTCTATAGAAGCATCTGCAACTTCACATATCCTCAACAGAAGAATATCTGTCATTCAGCTTAAGTATCGAAAAACCTAGAGCCATAAGTCAATTGAGAATCTCAAGCGCTGAATACCTGCAGATACCTTTACAAAATAAAAGCCTAGTCTTCAAGCTACTTGTAAACTCTGCCAGAAACATATCGAAGACATTCTAAAGCATTTTCTCTTGCGCTTTTCTTTTTGTAATCCATATAGGGAAGATTTCAAGAAGGTGTATAAAACAATAAAAAAAAAAATTATTACAATAAATAAAAATAATAAATACAAATAAAATAAAATAAAATAATAAATTTATTCTATTATATGTATGTGTTTATTTATATATAGATATCTTACATTGATTATAATTCAGAAGTTGGAAATTATTGAATAGTTATCAGTTATAAATATTTATTAAAAGTAAAATGCTGTGTCTATGTGTGTGTTACATTAATTCATAAAATGTTTTATTATCATAAATATTATTTTTGTAATGCCTTGTCAAGAAAATATAACAAGCGTGTATTGCTTTATACAATAAAAATCTATTCTATTCTAGTTGTGTTGAATAAATATTTGTTAACCCACAGAAGTGTTACAATATATATATAACTTTTAACAGTAAAATGATTTTCAGCATTCAGAATTGTTACAAATAGAAAATTAATATTATTAAATAAATAAATACAATTTATTAACAGATGTTAAAAACTGCCTGGTTAAAAAATATATGAAAATGACCGAGAAAATAGAGAAAAAAATTATGTTTAACAAAATTAAATACTAAAATGAATATAGCTTTTTCTTGTATACATTATATCAAATTTTTCAAAATTTCGTTTTTCTCTCGGTGACTTTTATATATTTTATATTATATATTTAGGCTTTCGAGCCACAGGTTATCCTACATCAACATATATCAAAGATGAAGGATTATAGGATGATTGATACGAAGTTGAGTGGAAGTGTGGAAGCTGGTTTACTTAAGAGGTGTTATGTTCATTCGTGGTGGTGGTCGTGTATCAAAATAAACAGAAATCTTTACTTTCATTTCATTTTTTCTTTTAAACGTTTAAGTAACAACTTTATGCCATATGTCATAATTATATTTAAGTTTCTATCATCTTTTTCGTTCATGCAAGTTTCCTATTCGCATTCCCTTCGCTATAATTTATCTCTGGAATCTTTTCCGAAATTCTTTTAGGTCATGTTCCTTATTTCTTTTTAAAAAATAAGTTTGGAGTCACCGATAAATAAATAACTAAAGATCTAAAAAAATAATAGGAATTCCTACAAAAATCATTGCATACCTTAACGCAACCAGGATACTACCAGGGGGCTTAAATAATTTTATTGAATTCTAGAAAAAAGTATCCCACTATATCTGTCAAGTACCAAATGAGCAATTATTTATTTGGCAAGAAAGTGAATGGAAAAGTGCTGCTTAAAATTTTAATTTAATTCAGTATACGATTTTAGGGGTAAAAAAAGTTTCTTTCTGTTGTCTGGAAGGGATTCAGCCCCAATCTCCCCTTGGTTTCGCCAGTGATTGCAGAACCACATATTTTGACCCAATCAATAAATTTAATAAATATGTTTACGAATAAAGTGGTAACAATATTTTTACTGGCAATTTTTATGCTCCTAGGTTTTGTGATTATTGCCGGAAAACTAAGCAAACACTCTTTAGAAAAATTTAATTAAAATAAAAAATAAATAGTAACTATGTTTTAACCAGCAGTCGTAAATATCCCTTCCCCCACTACCAACGCTAGGATTCTAAGTTTGATTGGTTACTTTTCCCGATGGGTTAGCTCTTTTTTCAAAAATCAACCAATCAAATTTAGAATCAAAAGAGTGGGGAAAGGGAAATGCGTAGGCCTGGCAGTGACAGCTCGGAACAAAACCTAAAACTTGGTTTATATTAACATTTGACTGACACGGTTCAAAAACGTCTATAAATAAGATAGGCAAGTAGTCAATATATTTTTTTTTATTTTGTCGGATTATTATTATTTGGAGCGTAATACAATAAATCAGGTATTTGCCCGCAAACCATTCCTATCCCATCAGAAAGGTCTAAAACGGAATAGAATTTAAATGTTGCCTTCTCGGCAACTATATGCGACTTCCCATCAGTTCCGTAATACCTAAGTGGTCCTCCATCAAACGAAACTATTGCTGAATAAGAAACGCCAGGCTCTATCTGTGCAGGGTGTTCAAAAAATACATCGAACGCGTTTTGAGAACCATCGGAGCTGTAACTTGTAGTCGTCTGGATCACAGCCTTCCCCATGCGTTTCAATTCTAACTTGACTGTGTAGTCAGCAGGACCATGAACGGATCCGAACAAACGGTATCCCACCAGAAATATTCTCTTGTCAACAGTAAATTTAATTGAATCATATCGGACACGGCAAGGTGCTCTATTAATACCCAACGAAATTGGTGTATGCTTGCAACACCTGTGACATACTAGTGTTTTTAAACCGGTCCTTGGTCTGATAGGGAAGTCAAGAATCGGTTTCGTTGTCGATGTTAAATATATGAAAATGTCGATTGTTTGATCTTTGGTCAAAATTCCAGATTGCGCGGGACCATTAGCGTACTCTTGAAGAGACATCGCTGGAAACCTAATGTGTTGAAGAGCTTTTTCAAGAACGATTCTCTTGTTTTCTGCAGTTGTTTCAATTCCTCTTCTCTTACATTCTTCTTCGGCCCACAATAAAGCCGAAGTAAATACGCTATTTTCTTTGCAAGTCAAGGTTTCCCGTTCCAGAATAGAAATAAATGTGGCTTCGTCTAGTTGTTTTATACCTTCCGATCTAAGAACTAGCTCAGCCTGGGCGTCTACTACATCCCAGCAGTGGTTTGTAAGCTTTGACTCCTCGAACAGTCGCATTTGCTGAAGGAGAAGACAAACATTATCATGTGTCAGGGTGGATTGAAGGTATTTGATGCATGCATCGGACAAATATGGGAGCATATATTTCTTCGAAACGTAGAGAATCGGGAGCACGGTATGAGGTTCTAGTGATATCTCGTCACAGTAGAGGTATTTCAGCATAGATAGGAAGGTGGAGGGCTCCACATCCGGGACCTTCACTTGGCTCTCAGCCAGCTCACCGTACAGCATGGCGTAGAAAACGGAACTACCAGTGGCGAGGACATATTTGTGAGCTGGAATCCTTTGAGAATTACCTGGGGGTCCAACTTCAAAGATAACGTCAGACATAAGTTCATTACTGACCATGGCTGAGTTTCGATCAGCAACCGAGTTAAAATTGGACTGCCAATCCAATTGAAGAGTATTCTTACTTCTGGTAGATATTCCATTGGAATATTCATTCGAGAGCTCAGCCAACTGTTGAATTTGGCAATTAAGGGTTTCAGCTGCCATCCTTAAATAATCCAATCAAATCTACTCTACGATTTGTTCAATATTAAAAAAAGTTCATCACTAAGTTATATTAAATGCCAATGATACACATGTTTAGTGTACGAAATTTATAATCATTATTAAATACAACATATGGGAGATCCTCCGATTTCACAAAAAAAAAAAAAAAAATAGTAATTTGTTCCAATAAGGAATTAATTTTCAGGCAAGGACTGCTTAATTCTTGTATAATATAATCTATATTTAAAAAAAAAAGGAACAACTGCGGAAATAAATTTATTAACTAAATTTTTCACATTACTTTTGATTTCAAGTTTTTCTTCAATAAAGACACATACTCAGAATGTATTAATGTCATGAAACGTCAATTAGACGAATCAAATCAAAATACCCAACTTTTAAGACAGTGAACAATTTATTATCATCCACAATCCAACTAAAATTTCTGTCGCAGGTAAACACATTATTGATATTTGACCCCCTGGAAGAGAGCGCCATTTGCTGAAAAGCACATATTTCAATATATAATTATTTAAAATTATTACAAGTTTTTGTTTGCTATACAAAGAAAGATAAGTGTGAGAAATAATGAGGCTAATTTCCTAAACGAAAAATGAGCAAAAGAATTTAAAAAAAAAATATTTAAGGAGTCAACTGCTCTCAAAAAGTTTATTTATTTATACCTTTTCTGGTTCAAAAACAAGCATTAACTGCACCCCATAGAGCAATGTTCTTAATTATTCCGATGTTCGCAGTCTACTATTTTATTGTTTATGAGAGTGGTACGAAAACATTCAATTGTTACCTATCCTGTGATGTAGGCGGAAATCGAATTATATAATTAATGCAATAAATAGCTTTTGGTATCAGTACCTTTAGAATTGAAAATTATTCTTTTTGAGATGCTATAAAAATTAAGTAGGGCTGAATTAAATTATGAAATCAACTTCAATTCTACTTTGAAAATGGAGTATCCAGTTCGTTGGTATATGAAGCAGTTTTAATGCATTCGACTATTGAACAGTTTCGGTTTTCTCCAACCGACTAATGTTTATAACCAACAGTCGCACACAGGGGTATTTGGCCCTAAAAGCTGGCCAAAACCCATTTTTTGAAGTTTGAAATTTCTGGTAAATAATGACTCGAAGGTGAAGTAGAGGACCTGTGGGATCATGCAACATGATTCTTATCTCTTCCAGGCCCTTAATCCGGCGGCTATTCTAATTCAAATCTGACCTTATCCTTTAACTCGTCTGTGCTCATAAGTATTGTTCTACAAAATATATTAATTTTCTTTGTTCTTACTGAAGTATCGGCGTTATCATATAATGGATAGTTCGAGGCAAGGTTTGTACTTGTTATTCACATAGTTATAATTTTTTTGTATTCAATACTAGTATCAATATCTTTTTGTTTTTTTGGTAGGTATATTTTAGAGCTAAAAATTAAATTTGAAGGTTAAAAAGTTATACTTCTGGGCATTTCTGGGCAACGAAATATTTTTTATGATAATGTATAATTATCGTTGATTATTTTTCTTGAAAAAAATTCTGCGAATATCTGCGATTCGGAGACTTATAATTTTTTATTACTAAAATGTCAATTTCATTAAATAATAAAAAAAATTCAATTTTGTTATATTTTCATTTATTTATATTTTAGGATCTTCTGGAATAATAATAATAACTAGAAGGGAATTATTTGACATATTTTTAAAGTCGAAAGCACTAGCTTTAAAAAAAAAATAAGGAATTTTCGTAGTCTTTTCTCATTGGGAAATATTGCCTAGCTAATAGCCTAGAGCAGGTAGACCAGAAAATTTTACCGGATAGAGTGCAATCTGGATGTAATTAATAGATTAATATTTACATCAGATCCAGTTATCACAGGTATGAGAAGTTCAGAAAAAAAGGTATCAGGTTTTGTAAGGAAACTTTAGAAATGTTGTCTCCCCCAACCAACTTGGCCGATAGTGGTGATTCCGAAAGTTCATTAAGTGACGAGGAAAGTGAATAATGAATAATTAAATTTAATATGCATTTTTAAGAAAGGTTGGTGCGTTTCTTCCTTGGATATAAGTTGTGTTTCGAAGAGGTATTAAACAATTCTTAATGAATTAGGAAAACACATTGTTTTTCTTTATCACCATAACTTTTTATATTCACCTATTTTACACTATTTTCATTTTTTTAAAATAATATTAATAGATAAATGATAATAAATCTTTAATTACTTACAAGCATATTTCATGGGTGCAATGCATTATCAGAAAATAATATGAACATAAATTGTAAACCCATGGATGCCTATTTCACAGTCGGTGGATTTATGTAAAAATTAATTTTATGAAAATTTTCTCCTTAGAGTATTTTTTTTAACTGCTAAAAAAGCATTTTTAATGTCTATTACAAATATAGAAGCCATTTTGAGGACTTTTGAATTAATAAAATGGAAGAAAATAGTTTTGGCCAGCTTTTCGGGTAAAATACCCCTGTGTGAGTCGATCCGATCCACATCCTGTGTTTGATGAAGTCATAATTCATAAAAAAGTTTATTGCCTGCTACAAAAACTAAGATAATTTAAATATGAAAAAATCGTCGATTAAAGGTTGAATACATAATGTATTCTTAACACCATAAGATAGCTTTGCCGACATATCCATTTACATATATCAAATTTATTGAAAAGAAAAGATTTAGGGAAGCTATTATGACGTAAAAGCTGCATGTTCAAAATACACAGGTTTTACGAGGGTACCTTACATGCTTTAATATTGAACTTCATTAATAAGTAATACTTAATGCTTTGTTCTAGATTTAGTTAATAACTATACTTGGTAAAATAGTGGCAGTTTTGAGACTAGAGCAATACAAGGCATAAATTTAGCTGGCGGTCTTAGCGGGGCAGTTTCTTTGTTCTTAGAGGACCCTCCAAGTTCATTCTTTCGACGTCCTTCTGCTACAGGATGAGCGTCGCGCTACTAAATATCGGCCTCCAGCCCTTAAAACCATTCTATAATATGATATCACATTTTCATATAGTTTGATTTTGATATTTATTATTTACCTATTGTTTTATCATAATATATTAACATTATAACTTACACTTCTAATTACAAGTTACTTCGATTCAGTTAGGATTGCAGAAGGCTAAAAGGGAAGTCAGGTATCATGGAAGTGTTGAACAG
This sequence comes from Aelia acuminata, assembly GCA_911387785.2. Lineage (NCBI taxonomy): Eukaryota > Metazoa > Arthropoda > Insecta > Hemiptera > Pentatomidae > Aelia > Aelia acuminata. The sequence goes on from OU426978.1 coordinate 95,328,516, forward strand.
TTGCAAAAGAGTTTTTTTGAATTCGGTGGAATTAAAATGTATTACTAACAAATGTAATTGGAAAATATATTTTTGAGACCCCCCCAATTTAAAGAACACCTATTGTATCGCCTTTTAAATGTGGTGTGTGACAATAAATCAGCTTACAGCGGTTACCATTGTCAACAACCACCTCCGAACTTGTTCATTTCTGAACTTGATTGCAAAACGTTTACCATTGTCATTAATCTTCTTCAGTTATTCTTTTATTTCCAAAACTTCCGTTAATTATAAATAAGTTCATGATCATCATCACTAAGGTCTAATTTGTAGAATTTGATTTTTAAAGAGCTCTAAAATAGTACTTTGTGGATTATAATCATTTGCGATTATTTTACCAACGAAGAATAGTTTTTTCACAAAATTTTATTCACTGTTTTTCAAAGTTTCATACCAATGGTGAACAAAATAACTGACTATTGAAAGGTGAATAGGAAAAAGAAGGTAGTTCCATTTTTCTAACTTTTAAGAATTTACAAAATTTTTTATACAACCCTTTTTCGTTTTCTTCATTTCATGGAATAGGTATAAAAATATAAATTTTATAATTTGCAACAATTTAAAAATATCATTGTATGTCGCTATAAATATAATAATAACAAAAATAATAATCGCTATATAAAAAAATAATAACAAAAGATATGCTAAACCGAAGACTCATAAAACAATTTGAGTCTATTAAAAATAAAATTTCCTTAATTAGATGTCCAAAGGTAGGATGCTTATGCCAAAATACCCAATGATCCCGAGAAGTTTGGTACTAAGCGGATAAGAAGGACCTGAGTTACTTCGTTAGCTAAACCCAAGATCATCTCTCATTTCTTTTCTCTTGTAGATTCAGTCGGAAAAAGAGTCACCACTTTTTTGTTCAGTTTAATTCATTATTTCTAAAAACTTCCGACAACAAAGAGTAAGCATCTTTGAGGTCATTAATACCAGAGCTAACGAAGGAATTTTACATCTTGCTAAGTTAAAAGTATTAGATTAAGCAAGTTACAACTTGCAACATTCTTTTTAGCATTCTAAGCAAGTGTCATCTTTAAACTGTATACAATATATGTAACTTCTTATGTATCCTTTTTTTCTATATTTATTTTTCAATCTTGATGAAGTGTCGGCCATGTTTAAAAAAGCATTTCCCAATTATTAAATTGTTCAGTCAAATTACCTTAATTTTTCAGGGCACGACTAATGAAGCTAGAAAAATATCGATATACAATCATGTGATGTGGGTTTAAATATTATTATTAGAAGAAAATGACCGTTCAAAATGTCAGATAAATAATAAAAACTTAAATAATGAACAAGGTTAGAAAGGCAAAAATGCGAGATCGGTGGGAAGGAGGTCAGTGAAGAAAAAGGATAGGACTTGCCGGAATATGTGTCTGGTAGCTCACGTGGCAGAGCGCCTTACTAGTGATAAGGAAATCCAGTTTCAAAACTCGGCCGGGGCCAATCTTTTCTCTTCTTATCAAATATTTGTATATGTGTTTCTAAATTTCTATATCTGTTGGTTTTGCATGATGTTGTAGTTTGATCTATCTACCTTCCACCTCACTTCATCTTATCTTGGTCTACTGGTATCAAATTTTTTGCGTGGAGCTCTGAAGCTTAATTGATTCTTCTTCTGATTTCATTAGTACCTTGATCCCTGGTCACTCCTGTTTTCCCTCGAATCATTCAATATTTTTTTTTCTAGGGCGCTGTTTAATGTTACCATCTCACAGATTCGTAAGAACATCTTTGTTAGCATTTTCACTCTAATTTAAATTATTTATTACGATACAGAGCGGGCAACTAATTAGTATGACTTGGTATTTCAATGAAATGTATCAAGAGGCTCGGTACCAGACTAGTCGGAATTAGTTAACAGGAAATGAAGGTAGAGAGCTGCCCTTGAACAAGCGAAGGATCTGATGGAGGCTAAACAAGCTAAGGAACCCCCCTCCACAAAACTAAATAGCTGCTGAGTCTGAAAAGAGGGTTCCGCTTCATGGCTCGTGTCCTAACAGGCTGCAACAGCCTCATCAAGCATCTATAAATGAAAGGAGTCCACGGTCGGAGATGGAAGGCAGGGGGGGGGGTCGAGGAAGACTTCATGCCGGTTTCCTGGAGTTCATTTGGTAGGATTAAAAAGTATAGCTATATAACTAACCTGTTATCCATTTAAAAACATGTAATTAGGAACCGTAAAATATAATTAAACGAAAGTTGATAATGGGTCAAAATGAAATTTTTGAAAAAACCGAGTTATAATTTCCGCATTCGTGAATTTCATTGTCATTTTCAGGACAGTCTGTAGATATGCGACCGAACTGCTTAAACAAATAAAGCTCATGACAATATGTTCCCTTAAGAAAATGCGATGTGATACACTCTCGTGGTTTATTAATAGAAAGGAAGGCTGAGGTCATCAGGTGGAATGTAAACTTGTCATCTAATCATAAGAGGACGAGTTAACTGGAACCTCTTTCTTCGTATTTTTTCTTGTAAAATTCTTGATGTGTAACGGATACATTTCGGGTCCATTAACGCTGCAATTTTAAATACGCAATCTTTCTGTTTAATGCGAGGGTAGGTTTTTAATATGATAGCATTTTCTCGTTTTCAAACCGTTTGATGGCGGTTTCTTTGGCATAGGTTGTTGCCTTTGTGAGGCTAGGGCTAGATGTATAACTTTAGGGTGCTAAGTTTGACACAATGATACCAATAAATTTGATTACCAATAAATGATATCGCTACAGAGCCTGGACAACAAAGCCTGGATAACAGAACGTCTGCCGACCAACCTTTTACAAATATAAAAATTCTCTATTTTTTTTATGAAACAAGTATCCTCAAATTGTCCAAAAATCACAACACAAAGCATATTTTAGCATAAACTACACTTAAAATGACTAAAACTGTATGACTGACCTGAAGTATGTTTTCTTAAAAGAGGTCCCAAACAGCTGTAGTATCTCTTATGAACCATTATACGAGTACTTAGCTTTAAGTTCATACTTGTAATAACCTTTATTGATGTTCAGATATTCCTTAAGAGATTTGTCTTTAATTAGAGATAAAATGTAAGTAGAGATATTTATGTCATTTTTGTTTTATTTCTTACGTAATATTTAGTAATAATCTTGCAAAACCATTCTCGTGAAGATTGAAATATTTTAACGGACACATATGCACTACTATGTAGCTAAAACTCGAACTGCCGCGCGGCAAGGAAGGGGGGGCATTATTAAATAGTAAATAAATGATATTGAAAGACAAGAACCAAATTGAAATTTTAAATTTAATAAAAAAAATGGTTTTGAATCCACATAAAAATCATTTCTAACTTTAATTTTCATTTACTTAAAATGGGCAAAATTTCACTTAGACCCTTTTCTTTTAAGTTCCATGTATATATGCTTTCTTATTATATTAAATATTGTATAATTTATTAAGAAATATAAATTACACAGGAAGGGGGGTAGGTACCAGGGCCTTGTACCAGGGCTGTCTGTGAATGTGAGGGCTGTGGAGATATGCTTCCACTTACAAGGGGCTTTATAAGCTTAAACTTCAACATCATTCACACTCAAGTCAAACATCCAATTCAAAAATAACACTATGTATTTCAATACCCTAAAAAATACTTTGTTGAATTTGTTTTTTTGGTGCATGTAGAGATAGCTAAATGAAGATGTTTCATACTGTTATTGATGTTGATAAGTAATTGGAAGTGTTTAGCATGGTTTTTATGTCCTTAGTGGACAAATTAATCCAACAAATAAATGGACTCTGCTTACCTCCGGGGAATAGAAAAAAAAATTAAAAAAAAAAGGAGCCCTGTGCATTAGTGACCCTACTGGGGCTCCCCCGCCCTCTATTAATGAGGTAATCTTAATTAGATAATTAGTTTGGTGTCCGTTAATCAGGAAAAAGTAATTGTTGTGAATATCATAAAGCATCAATTTACTAAAAATATCAAAATAGACAAACATATTAACAAATGAACCAAAAACCTTCTAATGCTTGTTATTGTACAGGATTGTTAGTGGGGTCAACTTTTCAAATCCATTACCGAATTTCATCGTTATAACATAAAATAATAAAAGCGAAAATTGAAACTATCAAAACATTTATTTTACTAATTTTATCATAAATGAAAATAAGCGAATGGGAACAAAATAACTTATAACCGTTTTATAGCGATGGTTAGGTTGGAAAATCGTGATGGGAACCAAGGTTATTATTTCTCTCCAAAGCACACTTTAATGACAACCTATAATCCAGTTGGATCACCTCATGTTTACTGATTGCTTATAAATCTCAATCCCCCTTTGTAAAGGGATTACATATGTACTTATAAACTAGCATATCCCAATAATGAACTTTACTTTGAAAAATCATTGATAATTTAACTTTGAGAGCAGTGTATAATTATTTTTCTTTTTTATTAAAATAATCAAAAAAAATAATCCTATATTGATGTGCAAACTCAAGGGTATATTCACACTGCACAAAAAGAAAAATCTTGAAACTAAATGATTGTTTAACACAAATCTAAACGGAATAATAAAGAGTGCTATGCCCCTGCAAGAACTTTCACTTGAGATACCAATTTTTCTTATTTCTCCCTTTAGTACACAATAAGCTATATTAGACACGTTTTATTATTTTTATACATAACCATATCGCTCGGGCAATGCAAGACTGCTCTGTTTAAAAGAAAAAACGATAATTCAACCACGCCAATTAACGTAATTTTTTCCCACTTACTTCGATAACCGGTGTCTGCTTTATCCGATTGTTAAAATGTTTCAGGTATCATCAATACAGCAGTTTGAAAGCGAACTTGTACAGAGTTAGTATTGAAAAATTGAAAGATAATTCGGGAGAAGAGGGGGTTTATTACAAAAAAAAGCGATTTTGAGTTCATTTCATTATACCAGCGATAAAATATGATCAAGAAAGTGTATTTATCGCAATTAATTGTTTAATAAGCTATTTTATATGGTGAAGGTACAGTTTACTCTATTGTATTCTTTCTTACTAAATTGTCTGTGGATGGGTTTAACACACTACAATGGTACAAATTAATCCGTAAATTAATTATTTTACATCATTTAGTTACATTGAAAACTTCATAAATACGATCCACGATAAATTACTGATCGAAACTTAAAACTGAAATAACTTTGAAAGACCGAAAAACGTCCAATATTGCCGGATTCAGTGTAAAGATAATTTAATGTAATGTTTATTTGTGTAATATACACATATTTATTAATCATGCTATTATGAAAAAAAAAGATTCACATAAATGATTGAATTTCAAAGATGAATAAACCTTGAATATGATTATAAACATGATATTGCTATCAAGGAAGCTGTAAAACACATATAGAAAACGCGGGATATTAACCAATTCAATGAGTGCCCTCATTGCTCTTAAGAGCAAAAATAAGAAAAAATCACAAAAAATAAAAAAAATACTCAGTACCATTTAATTGGAAATAAATACAAAATGTTCTTAAAATATTAACTGGTAAAAGAAATCAAAATGAGCAATGAATGGAAGATTCACTAAACAAAAGAACAATTAGCATATGAAGAAAAATTATTTTTGTATTCTAGAATAAAATATAAAACTGCTACAAATAAGGCAATATACTATAATGTAAATAAAGATAGAACACATTCTTCAAATTAATATAACATATTTGTGAACCTTGTAAGAAGGTCGACAAAAAAAGGGTCTAGGTTACATTTTTTCTAGGTTCCCCTGAAAACCAACTATGATTGGGAACCTGAAGATATCCAGTTGAAAACCCGGAGCCAGGTGACATTTAATAATACTCGGCATCAATCCCCCATCCTGTACCCTGGCCCGGGAAACCCCGTATAGCCTAAAAGGCTAGGAAGGAGAAGAAAAAAAAATTATTTAAACTTATTACTGACATTGAATTCACTTCGATCTGTTAATTAATCTTAACTAGCTGACCGTTGCGAAGCATTCGCACTCTAACCTACTTAAGTAGGCATACTTAATTAAAGTACATGCCGTATGTTTAAAGTGCGTATTTAGGGCGTCATGGGAATAGTTGAGGATTGAAGTAAATAATAGATGTGTTTAGATTGTTCACTCTTTGAGGTTACGATATGGCCATCTGTGATTGTTTGCTGGTGGGTTTGTTTTACACAGACATAGATGTCACTGAAAGAGCGCACCCTGGAATACGCCACATACAGCTTACCGAGTAAAAAAACAGGGTCAGGCAAGCCTTACTTGCCTAGCCTTACCTTAGTGTCCCTGTGCCTTTTAATAGTCACGGCAAAGGTGAGTTTTATAGGAAATTGCTTCCTACTCAATTTGAAAGGCACGGTAGGATCAGAAGGAGTGAGGTTAATGCGTGATATGACTACAGTTTGACCGGAGTCAATCAATTTCGCTATGACAGTGTAGTTGCCCAAGTAAGTTACAACCAATCTGGCGCCATTAATTAAGCGTTTAGGTTTCTTATCAACATGATAATAGCATGTTCTTTAGTATCAGTTTATCAGTTTCGCGAAATGCGAGTGCGCGGATTCTATTGACTGAAATCGCATGTATTTGCTTGTGACTCGCAAAAAACGGCGACAATCGGAAAAGTGAATATAACCAAAAATGTTCGTCTCAACAAACTGAAATAAATGACACCTTTGAAAAAGCCTTGCTAGCATTTTAAAATTTTCACTGAGATTTTCAATTTTTCGCTTACAACTGCTAACGAAGGGGTTAATCGAAAAAGATTATACAACCGAAACTGTTCTCCCCGAAAAGATTGACACCATTTCGAAACCTCTACGACATTTTTGATTTTCTTGCAAAAACCGCGGTTACGGATAACTCGCAATCGAAGGCGAAAGGAGTAATTAGTAAAGTAATTAGTAATAAGGAAGGCTTTAAAATTATGCTTCATTCATGAAATTTAATGAAGTATTAAGGAAGTTATGGCGTACCGACAAAAAAAAAAGGCCTTGAGAAATAATATATATGATAGTTGAATTTTCGCTAATATATTCCGCATCCAACTCGATTTTTCAAAAATGTCACTCATACCCCTTCTCTTAAAATGTTCATAATTAAGTACTATGACATAATCAGGCATTTTATAAATAATACAACTTTTCAAACGGATTATTAGTATAGTTACAGTTAAAGGTGAAGAAACAGAAGCAGGAATACCGATAGCCTAACAGAAGCTAATATGTAGAAGGAAACGAATCTTCAAAGTTGAGATACTGGAGAGATAATTTTATATCCCCTTTAGCCTTCCAATTTCCTAACCTTAATCTATCTTGGCAACTAAGTCCACCCTCTCCTGTCCTTTCCACTGAACAGAAGTGATTAGTCCTTCGGGAGCAACGACGCCGAAAAATAAGATTCCTTGCTACGCTGTGTCTTGAAATAACGTTTGCTTATTTCACAAAGGAGGTCGTTCCAAACAGGAAAATGTCTGGTAATACAATCTCGCCTCCGTAGATGCCTATCGTGATAATAGAAATACCTTGTTACAAGAGTAATCTGAATGGGACTTATAAATTTCAACATGGATATATGTTTCAAGAACAAAACAGTATCCTTTTAGCAATTCAAAATTAAGTTAAACAGAGCATTAATTTCTTATATTTGCCTTTTACTTATTATATACATGACTTCTTGTTCAATGACTACACCCAGCTAGCCATCAATATTTCTGACGAGATTTGAACGAACTAATTATCTTCCTTCACTAGCGAAGAAGGAATATATATACAAACACTTAAAAATAATATCTCCGTACCTACGACGAGTCTTCAAACAACCTTCCAATTTCACAATGGAGTTCGTTCCCAACAGGAAAATGTCTGATAACCAATCTCTCTTCCGCAAATGCCTATCTTGGTAATAGAATGACCTTTTTAGAAGTCTAGTCTGAATTTTTCTTTTCGAATGATAATCGAGTAGTAGGATATGTAATAATATATAGTAATAAATAAACACTAATGCAACTAGTAGACTATTGGGCCTGAAGATTAATTTTTATTTTATATGTACACTTGTCCATCTAATTTGTGGATATGGTTTGATTATTTTTTATTTTTTTTTTTTATTATTGGTCAACTAAGTACCCCTAAGTTGATTACTTATGTGTTAGAATTCTGTTTTCCTGCAGAAAAAAAATATTTTAAAATTAAAAATAACATAAATAACTAACTACTCTTCAATATCTCGATATGATATCGAGTTAACAGTTAATTCAACTAATAACTCAAGTTATTAGTTAATTTAATGACACTATGAAACAACTTAAACCAAAGAACAATCTATACGTCTAGCAATTTCAAACTTCATAAATACCAACCAGAGTCTAGCATACATATTTTCTTTATTTCTACTTCCATCTTAAAATTTATCGATATGCTGTATCAAGGAGATGATAGATATATGAATGGATACTGCTGCACTTACCTTCCATAGAGATTAACACTAAAAATTAAAGAAATTATTTAAATACTTCAATGAATAAGGCAAAACGAAGGCCAGAAATACTTTCGTTCCATTTCTCCTAATATGGTCACCATGTTCATATTTCCATGAAGATGAAAAAACTTTTTTTTTAAAGCTAATTTATTTTGCTTCTTTACAAAGTCAGAAAAAATTTGTATTGAAATGTAATGTAAAGTAATATAGGTCACATCCAGTCGTCAAGTTTAGTTCTTGAACATAACCTAATGTAATCGTTCTAATTATCCGCCATTTTTCAATCAATAATTCAAAACATAAATACGGACAATAAACGAGACTTCTAAGATCTTAGTGGGCCAGATCAAGAAAACTGTATAAATTGGGTGGTTAAAACATTCGTGTCACGAAAAATTCAATCAATAAATAAATTCTTTTCAAACAAATTAGGCTTCACTTTTTTACTTGAAAAATGTGAATTCATATGCAATAGGCCATCGATAAATAATAGAATTATTTCATTGCTTTATCTAGATTTTTTTTTATTCGAAAACTAAATGAATAATTGAGTACCTTGTGCCTTTGCACTTAGACCGGAAGCCCTAAACGATAGTTAATATATCGCTTTATCCATCCTTGGCCCCCGATCATAACTAGTTCATTAGTCAAACTCATCATATCCGCGATTGTAAAACAATTATTTTTCAAAAGACCATTGAAGAGGAAGAAAGATCCCATTCACTGGCGAAACCAGAAGGAGAAGGAAATGGGTTGTGTGTAGGACTTCAATTTAGACTGAAGTCCCAACTGACAACTCCAATATTCCAAACAGACAGCGCTCTCTTTCAGAGCTGGTCTGGAATTAATGAGAGTTCTATTTAGGACCCGGCGGACTTTGTCGTCGGAAGGGACTTCAACGAGGGGCAAATATAACTCTGGTCAATGTCGGGTGCCGTGGCTATTTCTAAATCCCGACCACTCATCCACGTTTTTATCATCAATCTGACATCCGCCCAACATTTCATTTGCACTGCTTCATATCCCCCACTCATCGGTCATTTGTTTTTAGGTGATTTTGCAGGATTTTGGGTTTTATTATGATGAATTGCTTTGGTGGTGGTGCTTTGGGTCCGGATGTTACTTAGTCCTTAAGGAGATTCAGTTGCGTCCAATGTAATTTTTCACCTACAAATGGATGATGCTTGGAGTTTTATGTTGGCAGAACATAGAACTCCATCTCTTAGTCCAGTGTCAATAAACTCGCCTTGCTATTCATTCAAAATCTCTTTTCTAGCAGGCTCCATGAAGCAACTTCCTATCTTTTTTGTACCTCGATTAATGAGTGAGAATGATTGCAGAACTGCGGCCTTGGAAGGTGGCTATGATCCGGTAGAGTTCGAGGGAACACCGCCGTGCTTCTCATGTTTCATTATACAAGTCCGCATTTTCTGAAGACATTCTTAACTATTGCTGAACAGATTCCTCTTATGACCTAATCCAAATAGAGGAATCCTTCAAGTCCTTTTTTAGCATCACATTTGGTAGGTTTAAGGATTGCAACTTTGTCTTCCAGTGGTCTGTTCCTTGAACACCAACTTCTCTGTTCATTTCTGGGACCGAAAGAGACGTACAGCGGTTGTACAGAGTGGGTACTATTTGGGAGCAATGCTTAGATGTCTTTGAGGTGTGCTTAACTGCTAAGGAAATCTGCAAATTCAAGATTGCTTCTTATAAATAGGTCGCGAAAATACATTTGAGGGGGGTCAGCAACTGGATATACTCACTGTCAGTATCTGGTGTGCGTGCATTCAGATTACTGACACCCTCAAAACCAATTACTAACACCCCCTGTCAGGAATTGGATCCCTTCCTTTTTTTAAAAAACGGAAAGCACCATTGTTTTCAACGTTGAAAAACTACCTAATTAGGCATTGTGACTAAACTTCTTCATAATATCCAATTACTGACACAAGTGTCAGTATTTGGGTAAAGGCACGTTTTTGGATACCCATATCCTGACATCCCCAATATATGTATTATTATTGGAAATTCACATTAGAAAAAAGTATTTTTATTATCTAACATCATTATTAAAGTGCTAGAAACAGAATTCTAGAGGAAAGACGAAGAAGAAATGGTTATAGCAGCCAAAATAGCTACTCACCTCCTTAGCAAAAACCTTAACGATCTGGCAGCTGAATGTATAGTGAGCATAAAGCTTCATTCCCGCCCCCCTTATTAGTCAATTCTGACTTGATTTTGGTGGAAATCTTTGGCAGATTAATATAGCTTTGATTGCCCCAAATTTCAATTTGCTAGGTGGCCTTACATGCTTGTTTTGAAGGAAGAAGGAGCAAGTGTCAGTAACTGGGGCAGTGTCAGCAATTGGTGCCTTTACCCTATTCTTGCAACAAAAACAAAAATCTGTACAGACAAGAAGCAATTTCATTTCCCCCGCACCCTTCTGTTGTTTCTGTCCATAAAATCATGTGGGATTTATTTTAAAAAATAAGATCTACACAGAAATTATAGCAGGATAGCTGCCTGCTGTAAAATATTTGGCTGTGCGTAAGTGTCGGGATAATTTCACTTGCTATAGATCTATAGATATTACAGCAGTGTCACTATCTGGAAGTTGAGATTGTGCTATGTCATTCTTCATTGTTTTAATAAGGTTCTCTGCCTTGGACTGATGAATAAGAAGCTGATTACGAAACTGTTCTTTTTGAGCACTACTATCAGCTCCTTTAATTTTGGCTGCTAATAAATCACGCATTGAACAGGTTTCGGTTCTTGGTTTTCCAAACCGTAAATTTGAAAAGTCCTTCTTAAAAATAGAAGGAAAAAAAATGTAAGAAATGGAAATGTCTGAATATTTTTCACAAAACGACTTATAAAGTCGATTTACGTTTAAATCTGGAATTAAAAATGTTTTTTTTTATTTTTGCCTGCTGTAATGATTTTCCTCAATGCTTGGGAAGCATTTGATGTGGGAATGTATCTTTAAACGAATTTCCTCGCTGTGTTCCGTTCTTTTTCTACCTCTTTACTCATACTTGAATTAGACATAATAAATAAATTAAATTAGGGTGATAATCCTTCTTTTTTTTTTTTTTTTGTTCCTTACCCCTACATGGCCATGTGTGGCATACGTGGAAAGTCGAAATTTACAGATAATGTCACAGTCTAAACAGCGAATGATCGAATCTACTCAACACAATAAGAACAAACTTATTGACTCTGTAAAATACCTATAAGTAGTTGCCATTTCCATCAGGAGCACGTATTTCATCGTCCTTTGCCGGCGACTTTCTGCAGGAGATGAATAGCTTCCATGACGCCTTCGTTGAACGTTGATAGCCTGGATGAGACTCATTAACTATGTTCCTTGTTCTTCTTTATGTTTCATGTCATAAAATAACTTGAAAATTAACAAAAGCTGTTCGCCTATATTACCCCATTTATATTGGCACTTGCAGTAAACCTAAGCCTTTAAAAAGACTCCTTTGATATTGAATATACCTATAATAATAGATAGTTATGCTAGCAAATTTAATAACAGGAATTCAACATTATTTGGTATTTAACCTTGATAGCCTTTACTGGCAAATAATAAAAAATAAAAAATCCTGATTAATAGAATAGAATTCTTTTCACTACCATGCTTCCATAACATGTTCATAAAAAGAAAACTGTTTATAAACAGGAGTTTTTATGTTAGATATTTGCTCATTAATTAATTGCTCATTAAAATGCCAAATTATTATTAACTGAAAATTAATATAAATCTACGTTAATATTTAAAAGAAAACTTACATTTTGTGAAGGTGGAAGTTTTTCAATAACATGCTTTTTCCTCCCCGTTTCATCTTCTTCTCCTGAAGTTCTTTTTAATTTCCTCTTTGGGCGTTGATTAACCATTATAATTAAATAACTAAGAGCAAGAAGCAAAAGATCAAAATTAACAATAACAATACCAAAACCGTTTTTAACCTTATAAGTTTCACGTTGGGACTTTTACCCACATGGGTTAACTACGTTCGCCGCTTACACCAATGCCATATTTCAACCGATCATTGAACTACTTTCTAACAACAAAAAATCACTTATAACCGTTGTGGAAAAATGGCGTTGGCACATAAAACAATTTGTTAAACAAAAACTTGTCTTTTCTGGCACTTAGACCCTTAAGCATTTCCACGCTTAAATTATTGTCATGCAAAAGAAAGGCTAATAGGGATTCAGCCCAGAGCTCTTCAATTACGCTCAACGTTTATGTCGTGCGAAAGTGTAGCTCTTGCGCCTTATGATGTTTTCAATCTTTTAAATACAATAAAATTTTTTAGTACTGTATTTCTGTAGAATTGATAATTTAACAATTTTATATTTATTTTTTCTTTTATGTTCAGGGTTATATTCAGTTCAGCATTAAGTTATATTGAGAGATATTCTGATTATAGAAATGTAACAAATGCAGCTGAGCGTAAATCCTATTGCATATTCATTCTGGGAATTCAATGGATCTACATGTCAATGGATGCACTTTAAACTAACCAATAAGTAAAATACGTTTTTTGATAATTTCGGCAAATATGTGTTTAACAACCAGTCAAATTGTCACGATTGAATCTGTTAGATCCTAGTTGAATTTCATTTTCGAATAATGTCTTTATTATCTTAATCTTTATTATTGCGATTTGGGTAATCTTCATTGCGGTTGCAAACTCTGTCATTATAATTCCTATTATCTATGGATTCCTCACCAAAAAAATATATAAAGTAATATCTAAAAACACAAAAGGCAGGCGTCGAATCCTTTTTTTATTTTTATCCTTCTTCTCCATTACTACATACTAGTGACCGACCGAAGTTTCGGTTTCGGTTTCGGTTTCGGCCAGTTACGGCCGAAAAACCTGGTTTCGGCCGCAGTTTCGGTTTCGGCCAAAAATTGGCCGAATCTTCGGCCAGGCCGAAACTAGCTCCTGTGTCTGATAAATCCAAAAAGGAAGTAGGACTACACGATTTCAGCTTGTAAGCTGGATCTCTTTCATGGCATTTAACACCCTTGAATTTAATAGTGGGAAGTATCAGTTATTTTAGTGAATGACACTTATACTGTATTTCGATAGAACATAGATTTTTCTCATTCTGTTGGTAGCTTTACTTGATCGAAAACTTTAAGTTGGGTGTGGAGACAAAAATTTGAGTGACAAACAGAAATTTCCTCGTAAATCACATCAAGTAACATGTAATGAAAGCAAGCTTTACGTTAAGTGTAAAGATTAGAATTCTTTATGTTAAGTGTAAAGAATAGTATTTATTCTTTACCTTGAGCGTTAAGAACCTTTTTGTGCTTTTAATCATCTCCTCATTAATAATGAAATTTTTTTTCTAAAAAAAAAGATTAACATAAATAAGAATATATATTCTAAATACTTAAACTTAAATTAGTCGATATGTTCACATATTCAATTCAAAATTGAAAAAAATATTTTAATCAGTAACCTTATCATTAAAAGTTGCCTTAAATGGTGATAGTATGTTTTGGCCTTTGTTCTTATATGGAATGGGAATCAGATGCAAAACCAATTTTTCAACCTTGGCAGCCAAACGGTTCACCAATAGCATCCCAAAAATTTGTCTTAATTTTTATCATGAAGAAGCATGTTTTCGACCAAAAACTATTCTATAAATTTTCAAACTAGATTAAATCCACTAAAATTTGAGACCAAAACTGACTTAGGAGATTAAATAGCTTCTGACATACAGCTTTACGTATTAAATAGGCCGTCATTTTGTATTCTGTCGGCTTTATTATGGAAAGATTTACTATATTATTTATTATTTATACATAATAATATGTTTTTTTATTAATATCAGCCTGGTATTTAAAGATTATTTCAACTTTTAGAGCTGTACTAGTTAAGGGGTATGGTCTAACATCCCACGGGGACCAGCTGTACTAGGAAGGAGGGGGCCGGGATTGGATCCTGTAACTTAACTAATACACCTTTTTTACCACTCTTGTATACCAGCTCACTTATTAAATGAATAATTGAGTTAAATTACTGTTATTTTATAAGCTTTCATTCACATAAAGCTCGAAAGTAAAAAATATCTTATCGTAAGAAAGATAAAGATAAGATTGATGAAATAAAGTGAGTTGAATATTAGACCGAATTCAGACACTAATGGATACTTGATTTTCTTCCTATTGCATTATCTCGAGAATGGGTAGTTTCGCTTAGGCGGAGTACCCTGTTTAGTAGAATTTTACGAACAATATTTTTTCATATAACACATGTCTTAAAAATATAAATCGTTTGGTCTGAAGTGCGATGAAACCTAAAAAAAATAGGCAAATAGTGAGCGGGTGAAGATGGAAACTTTTCCGAATCTTACCACTTGGTAAATTAACAAAATTTATGCAGCAGACTTTGCACAAAACATCCTGAACGTTAGTTTTGTGCTTATTAGGCAGCTTTTTATTTTACATTAACGGTAATATTCGATTTTCTCCTGAAAATGGAGACCTGAATTGAGGTTTATTTTTTTTTTTTTTTTGTGGATCCACTGGATGACTACACTAAACTCATTAGGGTATTATTTAAATCTTAAATGTGAAGAAACTATTACCGCTTTTGAAACTGTTTTTCAATAACTCTCCTAATACGATCTCTTCCCCTCTCCAAGAATTGTATTGAATAGATCTCCTACAAAGGTAGGCCTAATGAAAAAGCTTATTTTCATAAGGAGATGAAACCTCTCGAAACCGGCCCTAGATCAGGAGCCGGATCCAATAGTAAATCGGGTAGGGAAGGGTATTCAAGCCGGAGGGAAGGCTTCCGAACACAAGCCTAGGCACAAGCAATATTGCCTACTCAACAAAGGTACATTATTGTAGCAACAAAGGCTACCCTGAGCTCCACGCAAAATACTATGAGCCAACTTATCACAGTAGAAAATTAATTTACATCTAAATAATGATGAGCAAACCTTAAAAAAAGTCCTTTTGCTCATTTTTGACGATTAGTTTGAAAGGCGTAAAAAAAATTAAAAATTGTAAAACGTATTTTACATATTGGGCCATTCCACGTCGAATCAACACAAAAATATATAATTTTGAACCTCACAATCTCAGATTTTCTTGAAATCTAGTATATATGAACTATTTGTATCTACTAGAACAATTGTGAAATATTTCTGAGATATGTCAACCCTTTTTTGAATTATTGGTCTCTAAAGCCCTCAAAAATAGGTCCAGAAACAGAAAAAAATCATGATTAAAAATAGCTGTAGAAGTTTTCCAAATTTGACTAGGACTATGAGATTGGTGTCGATTAACAGGGGATTCCATGCCATTTCATATGATATACAGCTATATATAGGTTGGTACTAAAGAAATTTTCTTAAAACGAAGTTTAAAATTTTAATTTCAATTTTCTCAAAAAGGGCATTTTTTATAATTTATATATATATTTTTTTAAATTGGTCATAATGCCTATACCTATGCATTTTTGTATACCATATGAAATGGCTTGGAATGCGCTGTTAAACGACACCGATCTCATAGTCCTAGTCCAATTTGGAAAATATCTACAGCTATTTTCAATCAATCATTCTGTTTCTGGACCTATTTTTGAGGGCTTTAGAGGCCAATAATTCAAAAACGGGTAGACATATCACAGTAATATTTCACAATTATTCTATCATCATATCTTCTATAATCAGAGATGGTGAGGCTCAAGACTCTGTTGAATTGACATGGAATGATCCTATTACATTACAAAAAACCAACACTTTAAACTACATAATTTCATGCACATAACGTAATGTGGATATGGCTGTAGGGAAACACCTTTCATCCATCCACACTCTTAGTGCTCGCTTAAAAACTATTCACTTTGGGGTCGACTGAAGTTTGTTTATAAATCAGGCATTTGATAGTGTTTTTATCGAGTTTCTCTCCGCTAGTTTAATGGAATGACTAAAGCATTGAAAAGAGGATCGAACTACCTGTTAGAATAGAGGTATGGCCAAACTATTTCGTGATAAAAATGAACCACCCTGTATTTGTAAGTAATTAGTTCGTTTTTAAATCAAATTTATGTTGAGACAATAGAATGAAATATTAATACTTGCTTCGAAGCAGGCCAGTCGAGAGCTGGACCTAGAGAGCACCCAACTCTACTTACTCTCAGAGGGCCCTCCTGCCACTCTATTACCGGGCTATCACTTAGACCGGAGAGCGGCTAATGATCCCTAACAGAGCCATTAGGCCTTTTCTACAGTCCACTGGAACCATCAACCCAAGTCTCTGGAAAATTAGATGCTATCCGATGCTTTATAGCTTCTTGGCAGTAATTCGATGAGTAATGGAAATGGGACATAGTGAATAAATTGAAGGCAAAAATATATCCCTATTAAATTTTATCTTTAATTAAATTTAACTTATTTTATCACTTTGATGCGAATCAGATGAACTGAATAACATTTATTTTTGAAATTACTAACCAACCCCAACCTATGTATTCCTATTCACCTTCGGCTACTTTTGGACACAAATGGATATTTTGGGAATTCCATCTACAGTAGATCATGTGATGTTATGCCTATCAGTCAAATTAGAGTATTTTATTCCGTTGTATCTTTGTTCAGCCAAGTTTGTTAAGTAGTTTTTTTTTTTTTTTTTTTTTTTTGGTTAAAGACCTCCAATGAGGCCCTTCACTGTAAGTAGTTTTTGCCGAAATTCAAATTTAACTTAACACAAGAATCAATTTCATCAGGCTTCCTTGATGCATGATTTGAAAAAAAATTTCAAATTTTTTTTTAAAGCTTTACAATAAAACAATATAATAATGGGCATTCCGCTCACGCAATTCAATAACGTCATAACTTAAAAAAAAAAAAAAAAACATGATTTTTTATTAGAAATAAATGTGATGAGATTTTTATTAAGCTTCCAATTTAATTTTTTACAATGCAGCAGATCTTTAGATAATAGCTAACTTTTCTTCTGTGCTCGAAGCAGATTTAAAAGTAAAATATTTAAAACTTGAACAGTCCCTATTGATTTTTGACGCTCTAGTTAAAATTTTCATGGATGATGCTTGGATTTGATGGACTTGCAAGGATATACTACTGTTTCAGAGAATTCTGGCATTTATAACTAAAACTAGCCAATTTTTGAGATGTGACTATGTTAAAAGGAGTGAGAGATAGAATATCCAGGACTATATTTCAGTAATATTTTCTTAATCGAATGTTAACATAAAATCATTTGATATCAGAGTCATTAATAAATATATTGAGTTAAAGAAAAAAAATTATTGAAAAAAAATTATAGGTTCTTTAGAGTCAAATTACATCAATGAACAGAGGCATCGCAAAAAAAAATGGAGAGTATTTAAATTTAATATAATCTCAAAAAGATTTAGCATGAAATTTTAATTTATAAAATAACACATCACTTCATTCCTGCACTTTAATTCATCTCAGCACATATGGTGTTTAGAAGCCGAAGTGGATAGTTGCTCCTGTTGTGTTCCCGTTCTTCAAACCGATAAACTCTAGTCTTAAGTTTTTTCTTCTTCTTAATTAGTAGTTTATTAGTCATAGAACCAATTTATTATAAACATATAAGTAGATTATAAGGAAATATTTAGGTTTAAGTATAGAAAGTAAGATAAGCTAACCTAAGCTAAGGTTAGGTAAACATGTGCGATCCACCAGCACCTACGGCTAGATTTCGGAAGAGAGGGCGTTTAAAACTATCAACAGAACCATTAAATTTAACATTTATGCCTAAAAGTAGCCCTAATTTCCTTATCGTAAAGAGAATTAGTGAAGATGTTTTTAAAAAAGTTTCACCATTCTTCATTCATAAATTTATTGTTAATTTGATTGGGGATGTAAAAAACATTAAAAAGTTAAGAGATAGTACATTATTAGTAGAGACAGCCACAAACAGACAGACAGAAAAGCTATTAAGTTGTAAAGACTTAGGAGGCCAATTTCAAACTGAGGTTAGCCCTCATAAATCTCTAAAGTATTGTAAAGGCGTGATCAGGTGTTACGACCTTCAGTTTGTTGAGATCGAAGAAATAAAAAAAGAACTCGGTGATAGAATAATTGATATCAATAGAATCAAAATAAAAATTAACGGCATTGAAAAATATACACACACTTACATTGTAACATTCCCGGTACCAAAATTACCCGAAACGATACAAATAGAATTTCACACAATACGGGTCCAACCATATACACCGAATCCGATGAGATGCTATAATTGCTTAGGGTTCGCTCATCCTACTATAAAATGCAAAAAGTCAGCAATTTGTGCCAATTGCGGTAACAATTAACAATAATACGTGTAATAAACCCTAAAATTGTGTTAACTGTAAAGGGAATCATCACGCATTAGATCGTAAATGTCCAACATTTATAGCACAGAAAGAAATAAAAGCTATTCAATTCAGTAATAAAGTCCCCTTCCATGAGGCAAAAAGAATTTACAGGGAAAAAACCCAACATATTTCACAAAATCTTTTGCAGATATTGTAAAACCCAAAATTATTGAAAAGAAAGACGCCGCCGTACGGGCCAATGTTTTGTTTACGTTTTCAGAATCCAGTTGCTATAGAAAACCAAACAAACGCCACGAACAGCCCGCTGCCGCCCCGTTATTCCCCCCTCCCGCCACCTCCCTCCCCCCTCCCATCGCCTCCCTCCCCCCTTCCCATCCCCTCTCCACAGCCCTCCGCTAGCTCTGTCGCTAGCCCCGCTCCCAGGCCTCGCTCCCCCGTAGCCTTGTCTGAGAGCGACTTAGATCTCGATTCCGACCTTTCTGCTCCACCGGCTCAGTTGCCTGGATGCACTGAGGAGATGGACGAAGAAAAATCGGAAATAAATATAGTTAAAAAAGGAAGAAAGACCTATCCTTTTGCAGCAGTTCCCTGATTGACTGCATTGACAGGACAGTTCTACCAGAACCCTATGGGAGTGATCATTTCCCTATACGTTTAAAATTTAAGAGTGCGAAATACGAAATTTACAGGGTGCCTAGAAAAAGCAGACTGGCCACTATTCACTTCTTTAGCTCGTCCGCCAGAATATTCCCCCAATAGTATGACCATTGACGACGGATGTAAAGCCATAACCAAGACAATCCTGTCAGCAGCAGAGGCCTCAATCCCAAAAACTAAGGGCAGTTACTGAAGACTACCTGTACCCTGGTTTAATAACGACTGTAAGGAAGCATTAATTCCTCTACCCCTTCCAAAGTTGTGTGGGAAAGAATAAAGAAAATAAGAGGAACAAGCTCTACCTCAATGTAAAACCTAACATGTGAAGGAAAGTTGAGCGATGACCCAGCTGTAATATGCAGAATATTCGCTAATTGTGTGGACACAGGAGTATACAATGAAACTCCTAAAGACAATAACTTCGATCAATCAGACGTTTCCACTACCGATTCGAGCATAAATTATAATGCTACATTTTCTCTTAGGGAAATGCATACTGTACTAAATGGTGTCAAGGGATCTTCACCTGGACCAGACCTAATCCACTATGCCATGCTCCAACATCTGCCCGAAAATACCTTGAAATGGCTGTTGGATTTCTACAATCACATCTGGATCTCTGGTTATTTTCCTAGTGATTGGAATCAATCATTAGTGGTCCCCATTTTGAAGTCAGGCCAAGATAAGCAGAATCCATCCAGCCATAGACCCATCTTCCAGACAAGCTGCTTGTGTAAAATATTAGAACGAATGGTGAACAAAAGGCTTACATGGATCATAGAGAAAAATCAACTCATCCAAAATTTTCAGTGCGGATTCCGAAAAGGGAGATCTACTATTGATCATTTAGCTCAAATGGAGGCCGAATTACAGTATACATTTGTCCGGGAAGAGCAGGCAGTAGCTATATTCTTTGATATGCGAAAAGCTCTTGATAAAACCAGTAAATTTTCCATTTATAAGAAGCTTCATTCGTTAGGATTTAGGGGTAATCTTCCTAAATTCATCCATGAATTTCTTTCTTGTCGCTCCTTTCGAGTTCGAATTGGTACATCCTTATCTCGACAGTGCATTCAAAGGAGCGGAGTTCCACAAGGGTGTGTTCTAAGTTCGACCTTATTCGCATTGGCCATTGGTGACCTGGGGTCTTCCTCGAGGAGTAAAAACGATGCTCTTTGTCGACGACCTAGCAATATTCTGCAGAGCAAAGGATACACATTCTTTGAAAAGTAAACTGCAAGATGCGCTCGATCGCATTGATGGATGGTCTAAATCATCACGACTCCGTTTCTCTACTGATAAAACAACATGCTTACATTTCCATAGAAAACGGAAATCACCGCCTCCACACTCCACCTCAAGGTATTGAGAGTACTCAGTGGAACAAACTGGGGATCAGAAAGGACTACTATGCTGAAGGTTTATCAAGCCCTAATACCTTCGAAAATTGATTATGGCAGTTTTATTTTTGGCTCCGCTTCTAAAAGTACTTTAGCTATGCTCGATTCTGTGCATCACACAGGTATTCGCCTAGCTACCGGAGCATTCCGAACCAGTCCGACCCTTAGTCTTTGTTTAGAATCCGGCCTACCACCGCGAAGTTGTACACCAGTATCTCGAAGCCTGCCCACAAATACGTATTTCAGTCCACATTTTCGACAAAAGAGCAACGCAACACTCCCGTTAGCAGAAAGAATGGCCCATGCCGTGAATAGATTAAAAGTCATCACTTTAAACGACATAGAACGAACACTTTGAAAGTCATCACTTAAACGACTTACCCCCGTGGACCTATGTACAACCGAAATTAATGTCAGATCTTGCCAAATTTAAAAAAGAAAATACAGATCCAAATGAATATAATGAACTATTTGATAAAATAATTCATTCATTGCCCGAACACCTCTTGATATTCACCGATGGTTCCAAATCGGATACATCAACGGCTTCTGCCTTTGTCACACCCGATTCTACATATAAATGTAAGCTACACCACCTTTGTTCGATATACACCGCAGAGATTAATGCCATCGCAATGGCCCTACGACATGTCATGAACACGCCAGCTGATGAAGCAGTGATAGTATCCGATTCCTTAAGTGCCCTGAGGGCGATGAACAACATGTATGCCGACCACCCAGGAATAAACAGGGTTCTAGAGCTAATAAAAAAGCTACACGATTCTGGAAAATCTATATCTTTCGTCTGGGCTCCAGGCCATACAGGAATTAGAGGAAACGAAATGGCAGATAAGGCGGCGAAAGAAACCCTTACTCTTCCAGGACGTGGCAAAACTTTCCTAATAGCGTCGGAATTAGCGCGACCACTAAGAAAAGCCATATTTCAAGATAGGCAGACATTGTGGGACAACAGCCCTCCGAATAAATTGAAGGCTATCAAAAAGGAAGTGGGAGCATGGAGAAAAGATTTGGCTCCGCCGGGAGTCGAACCCGGGTCTCCTGCGTTACATGCGAGGATGCTAACCGCTACACCACAGAGCTCGGCTCAAGGCAGAGCAAATCCTTCCTCTTCACTGATACGTTCGACTCCCGGCGGAGCCAAATCTTTTCTCTTCAAAAAATAAATTATTTAAAAATAATTTAAAATTGGTGGTCAGCCACAATTTAAGATTGGATTAATTAAAATAATTTAAAAAAATTGACTTATGTCAATAAATATCATAAATTGGACAAAATTTCTCCACCTCCTGCTACTACTCGCAAAACTTGTGAGATAGGGGGAGTAGGTATCAGTGAAGAGGAAGGATTTGATCTGCCTTGAGCCGAGCTCTGTGGTGTAGCGGTTAGCATCCTTGCATGTAACGCAGGAGACCCGGATTCGACTCCCGGCGGAGCCAAATCTTTTCTCTTCAAAAAATAAATTATTTAAAAATAATTTATAATTGGTGGTCAGCCACAATTTAAGATTGGATTAATTAAAATGAATTAATTTATCTTTAAATTTTTCGAAATCAGATTTATCTCTCTTTCCATCTCCTATTCTGATTAATCTTGTTCTCAATATTTATTTTTATTGCTTATTTATCTATTACCAATTATATTCTTTGAAAGCATGCTTCCAATCTAAATCACTAAAATATTAAAATCAATAAATTTAAACAAAATAATATAGATATAAACAATGGCGTTTATGACCAAGGGGTTTTACGCCTTCATACTAAAACAACCAACCAACCAGTCATTTCAGCACTATTGACATCTAAAGTACACAATGAATCATTAGATACATAATTTAAATAATAATTTTATAGTTTGGACCGTTTGCATTTCTGAATCATTGTACCACCGTATTGCGGTTTTAGTGGTACGCCCAAAAACGTTTTTATCTTGAATAATGTTTGATAGTTTTAAATTAATAATTTAAAAAGTATATTTTATATGCATCTGTTCATTTTTCAATGAAATAGACATAAGATCCAATATCTTAAACCAATGATTTAAACTGACATTAAGAAATGGTTATTGTATTGGTGTGCAGTTAGCTAAGCCACCAGCGGTGCTGCCCTAGGCGAGGACGAGGCAAAAAGGAGAGTAAACAAGAGAGGGGATGAGGAGCCCTAGAACAGTGCTGATCTGTCACATGCTGCGGTAAGTACTTAATCCTCGATACTCATTATACCATTTAATCCACCATCTTGTCTCAGTCGCCAAACTTCAAAATCCTTCAAAGGTTACAAGAATAGAACTGCAAAACTTTTAAAGGCATTGCTTCATTTTTTAATAATTAAAACACCTGGTGCAATGAATAACACAATTTCATTATTGCCATTAAAATCAAGATTATAATTTTCCTTAATTTTCATGTGAAAGTGATACAAAAGGCATCAAATAAATAACTGGTACTGTAGGAACTGTTTTAATCTGATTTTAATATTTTGTATTTTTATGACATTTGTTTAAAATATTTGATTAGTTAGTTTTGTATTCGTTCCAAAAGATGTACATTTCTTTAGCTAATAATTAAAATTTTTTTTTAAGACACTTTAATCAGCTAAAGTTTTCATTTAGTTGCATTTATTTTGTCCACTGAAATAATGGAACTTTATCCAAAACTGGATTAGTTTAAAGTTGAACTTAATTCAAGCACTGCGACCTCGTAATGGATACATTGGAAACGCTTGAAGCTTTCTTAGACAGTATTTTCCGGACAAAGCAGCCGAAGGGGACAAGTTAGCATTACACAACAATAACTTAAGTCACTACGTCTATCAGTTAACTAATGAATGTCAGAAATATAATGAGGCTATTCAGTTACTTCTCAGATTCTCAGATACCACAGATTCTCTCTATAACAAGCCTAAATATGAGATATTTGCTAGGTACTGTCTCGCCTAGCATAGGCAACGTTCTAATGAAAATGAATACCACTATCTACAGGCGTTGCGTCTTTTGGCAAAGAACTGCAAATTTAAAAGTGTTTCAGCGGGAAGAATACATTTGTGTGGCATTTATCAGCGGTCTGAAATCAAACTCTATCAGACAGCATTTGCTGGGACAGGTTTCTCTCGATCTGGATGAGGCATGTTCAAAGGCGAGGTCACTCGAGTCGGCGAGTCTTTATTCTGGAACGTATTAGTCACCGCTATCTCAACACTCTTCAAGTCAGCCCGTCACAGACTCCCCTTTCATCGGATAACATAGTTGCGGCGGTAAGCCAAAAATGTTATTTCTGAGAGATAAACAAACATTCCAGAAACCAGTGTCCGGCACGAGACGTAGAGTGTAGGAACTGCGACAGGCGTGGGCACTACTCCAAAGTGTAGGTCAGCAAAAACCAAAAGTACAACGATTGCATCTATCTGTGCTAATTCCCAGCCAAACTCACATTGAACGGCATCATTTCTTCCGAGGTCTTTATCGATACTGGAAGCTTCGAAAGTTTTCTTAACTCTGATTTTGTTAGAAGACATAAATTACCCGACTCATGGCCTAGTTTCAATGGCATCGTCTTCCTGTTGGTCCTGTATCAGAGGATCATGCATTGTGAAACTCAATATTCTTGGTACTACTTACGACAGGAAGGAAGGTAAACGTACTAAGCAATTCATGTGCCGATATTATAACTGGATATTATAAGAACACATTCTAATTTAGCCTTCGGAGGAGAGAAGCCATCCCTTCGAGTTTGTTCTCTGACCTTCGCTAACGTCACGACTGTCTCGTTATTCCAATACCAATCTCCGAACAGTAAACCCATCAATATAAAGTCAAGAAGTCATTCATTAACTCAGAAATTACCAAATTACTCTCTGAATGGATTATAGAGAAAAGTAATTCCCCTTGGCGAGCACAGACCCTGGTTGTCAACAACAAACTGAAAAGGCGTAGGGTAATCGATTATTTCCAAACAATAAATAAATCCATTACCATTCATTGAAAAAATAGTTTCGGACTTAAATAAGTATAAGTGCCTGTCACCAAATCCCGATTCGAAAAAGATAAACACTATAATTTGAGGGAGCCGGCAGACAGGAAACTATTCTATCATATCATTTTTAAAATGCGGAATGATCCTCGATTCTATTACTGAAGATAAAATTCATACAACGTGTGAGATCCCAAAAAAGCCTTACTTACTTTATTTAACTCGGACACACTCATCTACAATAAATACACTGTTCATTTGAAACATTCGCAGTTTCAATGACTCGCTTAGAGTAATGATTGATAAAGCTAATACAAGTCTCATCTAACATGCTATTGACTGTAGTTAGCCTCATGCTTTATTTCAACACCGATTTTCGAGGATGGGAATATTAGTGTTTTCCAAGAGGGATGTTGTAACTAAACGCGGATATAAATGATGAAACGGAAAATCTTAATATTTAAGTTTTTTACTAAAAATTAATCATAAGCGGTTTTTAACAGTTAACTGTAATGTTGTAATTAAACCTGTATCGTAATGTATGTAATCGTAAAAATATGCTAAATGAATCTTAACTACACTTTATTGCTTTATTGAATAAGTAAGCGTTCCGATTCAGTTTGAGACAAATGGAAATTGTGTGCAACACCAAAAGACTTTTCGAAGAGTAAAAAATAAAATCTTCGTCACGAAAAGAGGATTCCTCCCTAAGTTGATAGCGAAAGAAATGTATAAATGAAAAGAAATTTAATGCTAAAACGAGAAACCAACTTAGTTCAACAAGAAAAAAGGAAAGTATTCGGAATAACTGACAGGCGGGTATAAGAAAGTTTTAAGTTTGTTGGATATATTTGAAGGATGTCATTTCGCTTATCTTACTCCAATATAAGGAGTGGTTCTAAAAGTTTTTCTTTCCTAGGAAAAAGTCGTTAATAACAAAGGAGATCATTTATTATTCATCGTTGTTATGCTGGATCACGGACAATAATTTTTTTTAATAGCTTTTGAAAAGTGATGTAAAAAAAAAAAGAGGAAGAAATAGATTGATTACACCTCCGAGTAATAGTCTTGAGTTATTTTTTTTAAAACTCTGGTTCATCTTTGGGTAATGTTCAAAACTGAAACGTCTCTTTTTTTTTTTTTAATTGCTGTTATTGCTTTTTATAATGATTGTGACTATTTGAATGTGCCAACTAAAGTCTAACGCTTCGAAGAAGCAAGATCAATTTTATTTTAGCATATGAAATTGTGGGAACAACTTTAAAAACTACCACTTTACTCACAAGACAAATATTGTTGGAATTATTTGATAAAAAGTATGGAGATATTACATATCCAACATAGCCAAAAATATCGGCTATTTTTAAAATGAATTTTTTTACTGACACACTACTTCTCTGAAGTTTGACATAGGTCATTTTTATCATATTAGGAATTATTAGGCTCAGTTCACCACACTAGTCAAAATTTACCATTGCTTTATCGTAATTTTAAACTTAAGTTTCTTATTTATCCATAGAAATTAACGCTGAAAAACATTAATAATACATAAGGGATAATTTGGGTCAGTCTTTATTATATTATTCTGAATCAAAATGTTAAATGAAATAGAGTTATGTGACAATAAAATGATAGAGATCAATTGAATATATTTATTTAATTACATCGGTATACAATTAGATGGAATTGATATCACGTTATCAGTCTCCAATATTCCTTGACTATAGGACCCATTTAGACCCTCCGTTTTTGAAATAAAAGGGTGTACAGGGTGAAGTTCAAGATAAATATGGAATTTGATAAAATCGACAAATGATCATCAAGTAGCTAAATCAAATAATTCTCAAAATTACATAAAACTTCTATTGATATTAGTTAGTGCTGTACACTAACAACATGAATTTGTATATAGGCAAAAAATCAAATGGGTTTCAATAAATTTTCGCATATGTTTTAAATGCTATCGCTGAAAAATTGGAATAAACAATTGAGTGGTCTTCCATATTTATGTTTTTACGGATTAACCATCTTGTTAAATTTATACATCACTTGTCCACCACCTCAAAAGTCGTTAGGGGCGGGGGATCTTTGGGTCTGCTGTAAATCTGAATTTTGCTTAGAGCTCATTGGCGGATCCAGGGGTGGGGGTTGCAGTCCCTCCCTTTGGAAAATTTTTCGTCATTAAAAGATAGAATTTGAGTTTCCTTAAAGTAAGGATAAGTTATAATATAAGTTAATTAAAGTTAGTTAAGTTATAAGTTAAAGAACATATAATATGCAGAACAAGTAGAATTTTAGTTGTGGGAATGAAACATAAAGGTAAACATGTTGATTGGCAGATCCAAATGAAGGGGTGTGGGGCTGCAGCCCCCCCCCCCCCTTTAGGAATGCAGCCCCTCCTCTTTACAATCGGCTGGATCCGCCAATGTTAGAGCTTCATATTGGAAGTCAGTCATTTGTAGAAGTTTTTGAAGTAACATGTGACTATTATCTCCATTAGTTACTTACGATATTAAGGTCTTCGAATAGTAAATCATTTGTCACGTAGTAGGGTCCTTCCACTATTTTCCTGAATAATTCAGAAGACGGGCTTCAGGGATTTGAAGAACCCCATAGTTCTCTCCCGGATGTCCATACCGATCTAATTAGTCCTTTGTAGATTATTTATCTGTTCGTTAGAAACAATTTCGATAAATATACTGTTCATCCCATCCATTTTGACTATTCCCTTTGCCCAAGCAGAAATTTCATTATTATCATTTTGGAGAAGAACACAAGCTTCGTTTGACTTTCCTTGGGACTTATTTATTGAGAAGCAAATATTTGAGACTTTAAGCCATCTAATTTTGCACAAGAACATTCATGCTAGTGGGAGAGACTTGAGGCGTCACAATGTCCTAATAAGTTTTTTGTCAGAGGTCGCTAAGCTGTTAAGGAATTTATCTATGTTTTCGCGTTTCAGTAACTAAATGAATTTTTTATTAGGTTTCAATTTCATATGAGCCGTGAATACTCCTATCAATTCCTTCTCTAATCTGATTTAAAAAAATTGTATGTCCCCTTCAATAAGAAATAAATAATAATGAACCCAAAAATACTTGCAGCTTTGAAGTTTTGCAGTCTTTATAATGCTTTATGCCTTATAGAGGATAACGAACAAAAAGGTAAGCAAATGTGGAAAAAGCTGATTCCGGGAAGTTGCTGAATTGCGTCTACTAATTTATTAAAAGATATTGATTTTTTTCTAAAATTATGGTTGGTAAGTGACAGTTGTGCGAAGCGCACATCGCACCTAATTTTTTTTTATTTTTTTTTATTTCAGTTTACAGAAGGGTTGATTTTATAGTTTAATCATCGTGAAACAAATTCGTTTCTCTTGTTCGCTGAATTTTTTTTATCGCCAGGTCTAACTGAAAAAAACAAAAACAAGAGTCGCGGGATAGGAATGATTGCAAAGGTTAATTAGTTAGTTAATTTTCGGGGAAAGACTGGAATCCTGCTTTATATTAAAACATGTCTGATGTTCCTCATTTAATCAGAAGAAACCGCGAATGAAATCATTTTTCCCCCTGAATGCTTTTCACAAAAAAATATCTTTTGAAAACCTTGAGCTTTATGTTGAAATTAATATTTTTCTTCTTTCTCTTCATAATACCGCATTCATCTTTTAACAAAACGTAAAATTTGTTGTTTTTCTAAAAGCAAGTAAACTAAAAAGTAAGAAAAAGCTCCATCAAAGAATTCCAGGTCGCTGGCAATTAAAGTCTATTCATCGAAAAAATATTGGCTTTCTTAATATCTTATATTGGTTTGTACACATTTTAAAGTTAAAAAAGAAAAGAAAAAAACCTTTAATATCTTAGAAATATTATCGGTCTTTTATGCATAATTATATGTTTAAATATATATAAAAATGCGGTATAATAAATTGTGTGATTTTTTGAGCATTCTGTCACTAATGTACTTTAAATTAGTGTTTCGTAGGACATCTTTTGAAAAAGAAAAATATTATATTGATTTTTAGAAATCTTAATGTTAAAAAATATCACCTTAATGTTATTGTATTTTCTTTCACATATACTTATATGAATATGTATAAATGTTTTAAACATATCGTCATCACCATGCTAAAGTAACAAACATGCATAGGTTTGTAAAATGACAGTTACTTTAGCATGGTAAAGACTATATGGCATACCTAAATTACAATAAATACAAAAAATATACTTTAAGGACCATGTTACTTTATTATGCCGATCTCACTAAAGAACTTTAAATAGGTTTGTTTTTTCTCTACAACATTATGACTATTGAAAACATTATACTCCCAGACTTCAATTACCATGGAAATAAATCTTTTTCAGTAATAATATGGATACGTAAATAATTTTTTTTATTATTATTTTTTTTTTTTTTGCATATCAACAAGTTAAATGTAAATGTTATTCATTCAAAAATTCTCATCCTTCCAAAGATATTAAATTACAAGTATACTATATGAATATATATTAATTTTTTCACTACCGGAAATTTCAATTTTATACTTACAGAATTTTTTTTTTTTTTTCTACTTTATTTGAATATTAAATTCTTTTATATTTTACTATTACGCCTATTACTAGGGGATATGAGAAGCTGTTATTTCAAATACAAATAATTCTTGTTTCTAAAAAATATATCAACTTCATTCATTTAAGTAGTAAATGATTAAATGACTCACAGCCAATACCCCACATATGGCATGATGTATGAAAACATTATTTTGAACTACCTGAGGAGGTTTGGTCTACAAAAGGATTTAATACAACCAGAATAGACCGGATTTCAATCTCAACAGTGAACTGAACAGCCTTTAGTAAAGCTGCAGAGGTCACCAAAAACTTGAACCGAAACAATGCCTCGATATTAATCTCGATGGACTGTTTGAAGGCATTCGATTCCGTTTGTCATAGAAAGCTTTGTCTATAGGTCATCAATCAAGAGTGCCCAGAGCAATCGCATCATGTGATAAAATCATATTTGACCAAGCGTTATTTGACAAAAATAAGGCAATATGGAATCGAACCTCTTCCAGCTAACATGTGGTGTACCTCAAGGAGCAGAACTAACCCCAGTACTGTTTTTTCTTTAAACAGTAGAAATGTAGAAACCAAACCTCAAAATCCTTCTGCAATTGATTTACTACCGAAATAGCAGTTACAAGTCACAGTCTAAATGCTAAGAAGGCATTTCAACAGGCAGAAACGGTTAGCGGCCAGAAAATAACACAACTCAAAAAAATTAAATATCAAAGTTAATCAAGACTGCGGGGATTATGTTTTCTTGTCCAAAATGAAAAAAAAAATCCTAGTGAATGCTTCATAAATATTAAAAGTATTGAATTATCAACTAAACTGACAAACCTCGACGTATACTCCGACAGACACCTAAATTTTTCTAAGCATTTTGACAAAAAAAATTAAAACATTAAGGTTTTGATGTAAAGGCTTTATTCCGGTTCCCCACTATTCCGGTATATTAGCAAGTCAACGGAAACAGGCTACAATCCTTTCGGACTCGTAAGAAAAATAGTGTATCGAACAAGGAAAGTAATGAAAAGAATGAGCACGGCAGAGATACAAAAACAATGAACTACCAAAACCTGGCGAATACCAAACCAAGAGGTCCAAAATATTTTTCGACAATTCTCGAAAGTTTTCCAACCCAGTTTTTAACAGCCTAAAATCAGCAAACGTCCTAAGACGATGGGGAAAAATTACATCAGGATCAACGTTAATCGTAGGTTTAAGCATTAGGATAAAGGCAAGACAAGAGGTGAGCCCCATCACTGGTAAATTACCTGAAAAATCAGCAAAAAGTATACATTTTCAGTACAAACTTAAATGCCTAGGTGTCGGTAAATGTGCTTTTATACGAAAAGGGAATGAATTCTCAACAAATATTCGCCTCCTTAAATCAGTAAACTTAAATAAAATTTCTATTTAGGGAATGTGAAAACAAAATTATTCCATTCATAACAGAAAAATTGCGAATTATGTAAATATATTAGTAACAAATTTAAAAAGAATAGAAAGGTAGTGTAGATAAAAGATTTAGATGAGACCTAAGTGTTGCAGTAAATGCTCGCTGCTAATAGGAAACCGAAAAGCACCCGCTGTGTCGTTTCACAATTTATTTTACACAGTAAAACACTCCGGCGAATCCCTTTTTTTTTAACAGAGAAGGAAAATTTTTATTTTTTTTTTTCATCACATCATTCAATCAAACTCTCTTTCTTTTCTACAATAATGTTATGTTTTTTAAGAACTATAAATATGGACATTTATTATGACCATACAGGATTTAAGACGGCAAAAAAAAAAAAAAAAAAAAAAATGGACTTGTGTAGGAGAAATAATGAACAGAAATCAAGCATCTTTGTCTAAATATGAACTAATTTTCCAGTAACGTAGTACTTGATGAGACGATAGTACTATGATTAGTATCTTGAATGAGACGAGATGCAAAAGGCAAGTATCCGTGCTCGGCAGTTCACTGGATCACTTTTAAATATGCCAAAAAGTGCAAAAGTTTTTCTGTTTTTCCCTATTTTGGCCAAAAGAAGCATTTTTTCGACAAAACAATTATATGCGCTTTTAAACCAGCTTCAATTCACTACAATCTGAAATCAAAACTGCCCCAGTGACCAAACAGCTTCTAAGATACATATCAAAGTTCTGACTACTCTAAACTTGATATTTTTAAGCTAATTTTCTTAGTTTCATCATATGAAATTGGCTTTATATCATCAATAACCTGAATGATATGAGTCAGTGAATTAAATATTTATTAATTTTAACATTTTTGTGGGAGCACAGGAGGAGGGGGAGAGATTCGGAGGAAGGGGAAGGTAAATGTCCACAACCAGACGACTTGAATATGTGTACAATTTATTACAATATGGCACCCATGTGAATGCGAAATTGTAATGTTTATATAAACAAATAAAATAAAACTATCTATCTAATGCGAAATTTTGTATGCACATGTTTTAACACTTTCAACTCGAAAAAAGATATGTACCTACTCCAAATGAAAAATTTTATTTATAAAAGTTGTAAAACATTAAATTTTGTGTAAAGTTACTGATAATAGTAAAATTAGATATCTCCTTTGTAGAGAATCTTTATGAAAGTGTAAGTATTTGTAGCGTTTAGTACCTAAAATCAGTGAAAGTGTTGAACTTTCTCTTTAGTTTGTTACATTTAACTCACAACTACGGAGCACACAGTAGTGATTTCTACTTGGGGTATTTTATTATTAATAAAATGAAGAACAAGACCTTTTGACAGGCTTTGGACATTGAGCTTCCCCTCCCACCAAACCTTACACCCTCCTCCACCCCTATTTTCCAAAATGTAAAAAAATTGAATCAAAGTTTAATTCACGGACTCATATCAGGCAGGTTAATGAAGCTATAAATATGGTCTCATATGATGAAAAATGATTACAGCTTAAAAATTTCAAGATCGGAAAATTTGCCAAACTTTGATAATCTGTAACTCAGCTATTTTGGCTACTTGGCCATTTTCGGTCTCTAATAGTAATGAATTTAAAAACGTTCATGATATTTCTGTCGAAAACGAGCTTTTATGGCCTGAATTGGAAAAAAGTGTATTTATTTATTTTATTTTTGGCATATAGAAAATTCCAATGTCGACAACTTGGCTTTTGCATCTCAATCACATCCCATACAAGAACAAAAAGGGAACTACAACCACTACTTGATGCAACTTAGGCCTCTTTTATAGACAAGACTGGAATAGTATATCATAATTAACCAGATTCGTTGAATATTATTTAAATTACTGCCACAACATTTGAAACCAAATTGAAGTTTTTAAGCGGTTAGTGATCTATTAGGATTTCGGAAATATAAGGTATATAATTTAGACTGAAGGTTGAATTATCATACATAGCGAACGTTATTGAAAGACTAGAAAATAACTTCAGAACAAAAAAATTGTTCTTTTTTAAGACCTCGCATTTTCATCTACTTAAATCCCACGTAATTAAAGTACACACTATATATTTAATCGCATTTTTTT
The DNA here is from genome assembly GCA_911387785.2 of Aelia acuminata. NCBI lineage: Eukaryota > Metazoa > Arthropoda > Insecta > Hemiptera > Pentatomidae > Aelia > Aelia acuminata. The sequence goes on from OU426978.1 coordinate 95,361,521, forward strand.
GCTTGTAACTCGCAAACGACGGTGAAAATCGGAAAAGTGTAAATAACCAAAAATGTTCGTCTCGGCAAACTGAAAAAAATGGCTCCTTCGACAAAGCCCTGCAACCATTTTCGCTGAAAATTGCAGCTTTTCGCTTAGAACATGCAAACGAAGGGGTTAATCGAAAAAATTTATATGACCGAAAATGTTCTCCTTAAAATCCTAAAAAGAATGACACCATTTAGAAATATCTACCACCATTTTTCTCGCAAAAACCGCGTATTTGCGATTATAACTCGCAATCGAAGGCGAAATGAGTGTTAGTATATTTTTTCGGTGTAGCGGTTAAGGAAAGCTTTAAAATGATGCCTCATTTATGAAATTTTATGGTGTATTAAGGAAGTTATGGGGTACCGACAAAAAAAATGCCCTAAGAAATAATAAATGTGATATTTTATAAGAAGAGGAAATATTTAAAATTAATTTAACGATAAACTTTTATCAATAGTTTTCTTTTATTTTTGTCGTTCCGTATATTCAAATCGATTGTAAAACTCTCTTCCTTTCCAGAGCTTTGTTGCTCGCAGCTTTAGCAGGAGAACTCAGAGCAGCTAAGGCTAACGATGTCGTATCGAAGAACATCACGATGGTGCTTGAAAATCTTTTGAAGAATTATGAGAGTTCTCAGACGCCAACCCATGGCAAAGGTAACACAATACACAATTCAATAAAATCATTTTGACAATGGTGTTTCCATAAGGTAAGGAATTTATTAAAAAATAGTTTTGTTCTACCCTTTCAACATTACTTAACAGCTTAAGGAGTCTATAACATTACTAAAACATTTTTTTTTTTAGTCTATGAACATCTGAGTTTAAGTGATGTAACAGTTAAATTTTTGTTGTATGAATTTTAAATTAAATAATAAACAAAAGTAAAACTTTTAGAATATCCATCTAAGTGAGGATTTACTTATATATATTTAATAAATACGATTTTTTTTTTATATTCAACTAATTTTATTTAATTATAAAGCACAAAGTGGAAAAATTCTCTGTTTAGTAGCTACCACGAAAGTATTAGAGATTTTTTCAAATGCAACTCCTCCGCAAATTTGATATTACAAAAGAAAAAAAAAGAAAAAAGCATTAATTTTCTCATTATAACAATTAAAGCACTATCTAAAGGGGCGTTTATGACATTTAAATATTCTTAGATGATGATAACATTCTAAAACCAGTTATATGAATTCTCACTAATTCTTTCATATACGGTATTAAAATAATAATAAGATTGATAAAAATTAAAAATATGTATAAGCTCAATAAACAATAGAAAATTTTACTGATTTATCTATCTATCAACTAATTTATAAAGCTTTAAGCGTTTTTTACAATTTTTCATAGAAAACCCTACATATAAAACAATTAACTGAATTATTCTAAAAAAAAACTAAAGCATTACTAATCGTTACTTCCTACGCCGTATATTATTCTTCACAACTAAAAGCGCTGAAATGAAACTGGAACGTGAAACTCGATAACGTCACCTAGCACTTCCAACTGACACTCGAAAAGATCATCAGCTTTCTTTATAAGTTCAGAAAGATGATAAATTCTGTTGCACCATTTTATTTTTTTTTTAATAATAATGTTTGTTCTTAAATATGCTATTAATAAATTAAAGTATGTGAACATTTCTTTAATTCAGTTGTAAAAGTTATCACTTCCATTAAATTTTAGCTAATAGGAATCTACTTAAGAATAATGTAGATTTCTTCTTTTTTTTTTCGTGGAATAGAAAAATTCAAAATTTTTGACCAACGATTGTCAGACTCTGGAAGAAAATGAAGCAAAAAAAAAAAAAAAATAGGTTTATCAGTTGAATCATATTTTAGTAACATACAGAGGAAAAACAGTTTATAATTTCACAATTTACAATAAACAATTTCATATTTTAATAAAAATTCTACTAATAAAAATTGAAATTGCTTTCCAACTCATATAATAAAAAGAATAAAAGAAAGAATATTATAAACGTATAAACAAATAAAAACAAAACATATTAACTTCTACAGATATGATGACCATATTCGAGCTTAACTAAAAATTATAAATAATATGATAGACTAAGGATAACAACAGTTTATGCAAAAAATAAAAAGATAATAAGGCATTTGACTTTATGAAATATATATATTCTCTATGGTTTAAAATAGATCAATTTAGGACTTCCACTGTAGTATCGTCCGATCAGCCACAGCGGCATAAAGTGACTTTAAATAAACCAAAAGACAAAACAGATCATGTATTACTGGATATCAATTTTTACTTTCACTTATTTTTTTTTGCACATGACATAAAGAAAATTTACATGATATACAAAAACGTTTCGAGATACGGTTACGTTAAATCTCGTTTCCAAGTCAGAATAGCCGAAAAAATCACAATTCCTCTCTTCTTTCACAATCCCCCCCCTTCTTCTAGATTCCTTTTACACAGCCAAATGTGAACGCTAAGGGGCTTTTTCCGGACTGGACGGTTAATGCTATATTGTGAAATGAAATCAATATTCCAATGCATCCATTGTTAATTTAACCAGGATCTGTTTCCATAAATGTTTTTAATACCCGATGTACAACTCACCAATAAAGCGGTAGTCCATCTCCGTCATGATTTCTGCTGCAGGGATTTGCCTCATCTTTCGGCAATGAACTAAGCAGTAAGCCCCTCGAGGTAGAGCCCCTCCCATTAGCTGCTAAATCCCAAGAGGTGTTGAGCAATTGGGGCGGCGCGGCGGGGTCTCAACGATTCTCAGAAGATGACAAACAGCTAAACCGCAGGGACAAGATGAGTTTCCAAACTCAAAATCTTGGCTATACCCAATACTGTAACACGAATAAAAGCTCATTCTGATACTTTGATTAAGGCTGAAATCTCGAAAAATATTACACACTTTGGTAATGAATATGTAAACCATTTCTGAAAATTAAGGGAGTAATAGTGGGTAAAAATTCCTAAAGAATGCTCAATTCCTCTATGATTGAAAACTCAGTTTTTCTATGGTATAATTCCAAATAGAGATGAAGTTAATTTAAATTTTGTTTTTCAAATACTGTTTTTAATGAAACAAGATAGAATATTTAAACTATTTACTACAGGTTTTTATCAATAATTGGAGTGGAAAAATTTATAATATGTTGTAACACTAATGGAGGTTCAAATAATTTTATTTACGAAAAAATTATAATTTACAACGACAGACAAAAAATAAAAACTTAATTTATTAACGAAGTTACAAAAAGTAACAACTAGTGACAATACAGTGGCACAAAAGTAATCATATGCTTCTGATGTACAGAGCTTTAGATTAAGCTCCTGCTCCATTGCTTCTTATATTTAGTCCGAAATCGATCATTCTAGAAAGGGGTAGAACATTATCGCAATGTCTAAAACATCTGCTAATATAGTTATGTAACTGTTCCAACAAGAAGTCTAGAACTCTTTTCTGAAAAAGCATATGAAGGGTCATAGAGAAAACCACGGTAGTCCAATCTAGTCCATTCTGAGAAAAAAGAAATTTTTAAGAAGAAAGAAGGTTTATGGTCCCCTTGATCCATTTTCTGAAAGTTAAAATCAGTTTCAAAATACATACTCCTCTAACCCAGATAATTGTTTACCACTGTACAAAGTTTCCAAATCCAAATAGTAGTTTGAATGCCAATGAAATAACAAAACATCACCAAACTGCTCATTGTTAACGGGAAAAACCACTGTAGTCCTTTGCTTATTTGTTTGTGACCCGTAAATTATTATTACTTTTTTGGGTTAACAGACAAAACTATTTGCTAATAGAAATAAATTTGTATCTCTATTCTGTCTACTTTTTGTGAGATCGATAGTTATGTTATCCGCATTGATCTTTTGGCTCCATACAAGTCCATATCAATTAATTAAACTTTATTAATGAACCGGACTCGAGTTTCATTAATGCAATGAATTGACGAAAAAGCCTTCAAACAAACTTGAATATCACTGTATTGATAATTATTGTTCTCCTCTTTCACTGTAACTTTATAAACATAAGAAGATTTATTTGGTATAGATACCGCAGAATTTGTTCTGGGACGACCACTTTGGATTGGAATAACAGTTATGAGACCGCTAAGGAAGGCGTTTTGCTCATCTCCAGACGATATATTATTAAAATTAGATAATATTTTGTTTCTTTCAGATAAAGGAACGTTTTCAAAACACTTAAATCGTTTACAAAAACAATTTCCCCCAGACTCGTGAGTTGAAAGTCTGAGTTTTTTCATTACATCAGACATTCGTCTGTGTTTTTTTTTTTTATTTGTATTAATTTTCACTTGAACTTAAGTCACAGACAAACTCCACAGAAATGGATTACTGTTAATCTTTCCCCAACATTCAGGACTTCAGCTGTTTTTTCCCCTTGTATCGATTTTAAACTATAGAATTAGTCTAATAGAATGTAAACTATCGTTTTTTTTTTCTGGACTGTGACAAGTATGAAAATTAAGTACACTTCCTATACTATCAGATGGCACTACTGGTTTCAAATCAACAAAAAGTGGACTACCGTGGTTTTTCCCCCTGACCCTTCATATGATTTTGTTGTATATTACAATATAATATTTTTCTCAAATAAAAGTTGAATCTTTCAAAGATGTAACCTTTCTAGTATATTCGTGATCAAATCATCACCTCCCTTACAGAAAAAATTGAGATTCATTTCCAGTTTGCTAATATAATTTATTAATATTTCTTTTATTCTTCAAAGAAAAAGTCTATTTAATATATTTTTACTTCTATTTTAACAAATAATATCAATATTCACCCGTTTACCATTTTTTTTTTTCAAAATAAAAGCTGCAGTTCATAAACGAAACAATCAGAATGGCAACAATTTAAAACCACTTACAGATCTCATGGTCAAGATTTCTCTAAAAAATATTTATTTTCCCCAATATAAATAACTTAAATCGTTTTTCAATTCCTCGTAAAAAAAAAAAATAAATAAATCAGCACAGCTAGAAAAGTTTAAGTTATTTGAGACTTTCAGTTGACAGAATGGCTAATTCCATTTTCAACATTTTGCTGAAAAGCAATTTAAATAATAGTTCTTTTTGTAAAATTCGTACCTTTAGACTTTGAATGTATCATACCAATACAAAATTGACAGGTACAATTATCCAAAGAGGCATATAATTAAAAGTGCATTCCTGAAAAAATGTTAAAATTTAGTTAGTCATTTTAACATAAATATATATTTAAGAATCAACTATAACAATTTAAAAACAATACCATGCTACATCTACCGAGATCAATCGCTCATGAAATTGATTATAGAAGCTGTAACGATTGTAACTGCGGATACAAAACGGTTTCCGGTAGAGCGCGTAATAGGAGTAAGAAGAATGGTCCGTTTGGGCTGTTTTATATTTGCCCTGCTGGAAAATTTATTTGTTCTCGTGAACAAGGAAATTGAAAGCAGAAAAATGGTGTCATATCGCTGGAGCACTGTCAACCGCTGATTTCCTTTCGCGATACAAAAATATCTCTGGAAAATTTTGAAGTATTTCTACCTCATGTCTAGTTCGATATCCGCAGAGATTGATTGCTCCCTATAAGATAACCTTTATTTATTGCTCGAATAGATATATCCAATATCTTTTTACAAATTATTCAGCATGATTTAAACGAATCACCTGCAAATATGCATACTTACATATATATATATATATATATATATATATATATATATATAATTATTTATTTTAAATATTATATTTTTGAAGAGAAAAGATTCACCTTGGAGAACAGAGGATGAGTGAATAGAAGAGATTGACTCGGCTTGGATGTGATATCGGTGACGTAATGGATGTTATGCGGGCCTTCGGGCAAGGTCAATCTTTTCTCTTCAAAACTAAAATGTTTAAAGTTCATTTTTTCTTCTTGTAAACGGGGAAAAACCGTTATCCCAAATTTTTTTGTAAATAAATTAATTAATTATATCAACCTAGTTATATGTTAGCTACCTATTTCCTTTATTATTAACCATTTTAAAAATATTTACTACATATACTTCTTTTAAACGAAATATTTTTATATTGCCTGTCTCAACTAAGAGTGTTTATTTTTAAAATACTCAAAATGTGGGATAATAAACATAAATCTAATATTTATCAACTTACTGAAAAGGGGCATGAATGTAGAAATAAAGTAAAAAGAATATATTTATGGATTATTATAAGACTCGTTTTAACTGAATAAAACTGGGTAGTTTTGTACTGTCGAGCTCCAGACTACCAGGAAGCGCTAGGGTGCTTTTCACTTAATGTTTATTGTTAATTCATCCATTCATTTTGTAAAGGTTATATATTTGTTCAGCTGTTCTTTTTAAATTACTAAAACATTAAGCGAAAATAATTAGTTTTTCCTTTGCTTTCAAAATAAAATGATGATTTTACATCTCTGCAATCTATTAGAAAACCAAATGGATTCCTTAAAAAATTAGTTTTCTCATAAGAAGGATAATACATGATCAGCACATTACATTTAATCTATATATACTTAAGTAAATTTAATGCAATATGAGTGAAAATTTCTTAGTAGTACAGTGAGCGAATAATATCATACATAAAAAAAGAGAAGAATTGACTGAATATAAATCGAAAATAAAAAGTTTGAAGTGTTCTTATTGTAGTTATGAAAAAGAAGTTGGTTTGATTACTATGTATAATGAGCATTCCAGTCGACAAAATTACTAACTCCAATTACAGCATTTTTCCAATAAGATTTTATCATCCCTCATAGTTCAGGATAAAAAGAAATATAGTGAAAATTGTGCCTTCATGAAATTTTGGTTTTCACTTTGTAATAGTAGTATGATTCGAGATGCAGAAACCGCTCAAATTACGGGGGAATATCCTCAGGGAGGTTGAAGTGGAAGAAAGGTCTTAAAAAAAGTTTTCCATGAATCTTCGGTAGTTTCTATACTTCTGGATCTAATAGGACCATCATAGTAGTCGGCACTCAAGTTTTAATCGAAATATAATTTTTTTAACGGCGATACCAGATTTTTCAACAATAATCTAATAACTTATTATCTGCTGACTACTTGAAATAGGCTTATAGGATTCAGAATCACAGAAACCATCAAAACGATGCATTACTCGACAAAATTGCAGCAAAATTAATTGTTCATTTACCATTTTCAATCCCCTGTAAATTATACAGGGTTCCTTATTTGGGCGGACTCTGCAGATCTCAAGTCTGCAGAATATTGATACCAAGTTAAAACCGAATTTTCAAGAAGGTGCTAATTTTGTTCTATATTTCCTTTAATTTTAAAGTTTTTCTGGTATTAAAACTACCGAAGCCGGGCACCCTAATAATTTTAGTCAACAGTTTCGGGAAAAAATGATTAGATTAGTTTTAAAATAAGATTATTAATGAATATGTCATGCATGCGATCAAGATTTAATGGATGCTTTGAATTTTATTGAGTTCTAATATTAGAACGTTTAGATATTTCCTACATTCTTTCTCCTTATTGAATTTGAATAATTATTTCTCTTCCCCAGGAGAGCCAACGATAATAAAGACCAATATATTGATAAGGAGCATGGGGCCCGTCTCGGAGCTGGATATGGTGAGTTCTATCAATATAACTTATTGAATACTTTTACGCTTATATATATATATATATATATATATATATATATATATATATATATATATATATATATATATATATATATATATTCTCTATAAGTATACAGATATACAGTATACATACATATTGTAAATATGTGTATAGTTATAATTCCTGATTCATTATTACTAAATTTATGATAACTAAACATCTTACGATCCTCAATCAATATAATTAAATTGCCACTATTCAGTCAAGGGATCAAAGTTAAATTCTTTCAATGCCATAAATCACAATGCATGTGTAATATAAATAAGATGTCCCGATTTGGTCGTTTTATGTAACACTCCCTTTACATCAAACTCCCAAAACCTTCCAAACCCAGTTGTTTTCAACCTCGCTCCCCCCCCCCCTCTCAATCAATGGCAATCATCTGAAAAGAAAATTTCCACGGGACCTTTTAAGTTGAGTGCTAGCAATGTGTAGTTTTTCCTACAGGCCTTTTCATGACATTTTTTTCTTCACTCCATAGTAGTCACATTTTGTCATAGAGTTGTATTTTTGTCAACATATTTGTAAATTTGAAAAAATTAAATAAAAAATATTTAAGAAAAAAAATAAACATAGGAAATAATTCACTTCACGAGAATTATTTTTAAAATTATTTTATCTATTACCGACTTTCTCTACTAGCATTTATCGATTTAGGACTACTCTATGGACTGCTACTTCAGGCAGTATTGGCGGGACAGTCGGCTCAGCTTCTTAGGCCCTATAAAGAGCCTAAGCCTAAGTATAAAGATGTTGGAGAGGATATGGCGACCGGACACTTACTTCTACAACGGCAAACACTCCTACGTACACACGATAACCGTTCCCAACAAGTTGCTCAGGATCTCTCAAGAAGGGGATATCCTATACTCCATGAGGTAAGCAAGTACTTCAGGTGAGTGCTTGTCAAAGGGTATCGGGGTAATTTTGGTTGCTTTGCCCTATAAGCAGAATGGTATGAAAAAAAAGAACGGAGAGAAACTAAAACCATAAGGTTTAAAGGACATTATAATTGAGAGAACAATTTTATTCTTCATCCGAATCAGGGAATACGACAAAAAAAACAAAAAAAAAACACAAGTAACGCCACCAAAGTAGTACGACTTATTTGGGTTTATAAACACTTAACTTAATTTTCCTCATAATAGCTCATATTTACTGAATACTATTTTACAAAGCACGATAATATATCTTTCATCCCAATCAATAATTGGTTAAGTAAAATTTCCTTACTTTTCAGGACTGTGCTTTTAAGGTTTGAACAGTATTATTATAAAATCAGGTTTTTATTTATTTATTTATTTACATCACCCACCAACAGGCAAACGCCCAATTACAGGTGGTCATAAATTCAATTCTTACATCATAATATAACATAATCATAATGTATAACTTTAGTAATAATAAAAGATAAAACACAAATATTACTTATTCTTTAAAATAATATAGCAAATTAAATTATCCCTTATTACAATTATATATAATATACAAATGATTGATTAAAAAATAATAAAGAAGAAAAACCTAAAATAAAAGAACTAAAAAGAAATAGAAAATTAAGTAAAAATTAAAAATAAAAATAAAATAAACGGCGTAGCTCAGATATGATTCGTCATAGAGTTTTAATAATTTCTTCAATTATATATTTTAATGTGCCTAAGCTATAACTAAAATCAAGTTGTACTATTTGATTTACAGAATTCCAAAGTTTAGACATTTTATTTATAGGTGAAGCACTTGCTAAACCGGTTCTACATACTGGTACATAGAAATCAGTGTTTACTCTACTGCATTGCCTCCCATACCTAAAGTTTAGTTTACTTAAGGATTCGCTATCATCAATAATCCCTTTAACTAATTTTATTATGTGTAGAAACATAAACATTTCACATCTCTGTGACAATGTATGTTGAACATCAAACCTATTTTTTACTTTCACTTACCTATATATGAAATATATAGTAAGTGGAAGTATTGCGATCGTGAAAATTTTCGACTTCCGGTTTTCAACGGAAATACACGTTTTGGGACCCCCTGAGTCGAAATAACCAAGTCCTGCGAAATGGTCTGTGTGTGTGTGTGTGTGTGTGTGTCTGTCTGTGTGTGTGTGTGTGAACAGACTAGCTCAAAAACTATAAACCGTGGGAACCTGAAATTGGATATTTAGTGTATGTATATGCCCGCGATGTGACAGCAAAAATTTCATCAAAATTTCTCAAAGGGAGGGTGTAGTTTATTTAATAACTTTTTAGGTTTTTTTCGATTTTCTCAAAAACGGCTCTAACGATTTTGATTAAACTGAATATTTGATCTATTTATATGCCCGAGATATGACTGTAAAAATTTCATCAAAATTGATTAACCGGAGGGGGGACTTTACTTAATAAATTTTGTATCATTTTCACGTGTTTTTTTTATTTACTCAAAAACGGCTCTAACGATTTTGATCAAACTTGGTATATGATGTATGTATATGCCCGAGATACGACTGTAAAAATTTCATCAATATTGATCTACGGGAGGGGGGACTTCATTTAATAAACCTTTTCTTATGTTCACGTGTTGTTTTTATTTACTCAACAGCGGCTGTAATGATTTTTATCAGACTGGATATTTGGTGTATGTATGTGCTCACAATGTGAGACAACATTTCATCAAAATTGGTCAAATGCAGGGGGCTCTTTATTTCATAACTTTTTTTTCCAATGTTTACATTTTTTTGGAATATCTCAAAAACGGCTTTAATGATCTTGATTAAATTAATCATTTTTAATCAAAATCAAGTTATCTTTTTTATATTATTCATAAAAATGGCAATTAAAAAAAATGCCGATTTCTAAAGTAAGTAAGTTGGTAAGTGAAAGTTGTGTGTTGCGCGCATCGCACCAGATTTTTAACTCCTGGTATGAAACATATTGGAATTTCCGCAAGTTTAGTATCTCTGTTTTGAAATAAATATATCTTAAAAGTCGTTTTTGCAACTTTTCTCTTAATGCCCTTCCTTTTTTTGAATTCGGATACCAAATCAGGCAACAATATTCAATTTGTGGTCTTATTAGTGAGTTGAAAATGGTGATCAGTGTTAATGGGTTTCTGAAATTATTGCAGTGTCTTTTTATGTAACCTAAAGTTTTGGAACATTTTAAGTAAGTCATTTCTATATGATTGTTAAAAGTGAGTCTTTCTTCAAATAATACGCCTAAATCCTTTAGTTTATTTGATCGAAGTAAAGACTTTCCCTCTATAACATAATCAAATTTTATTATATCTTTTTTCCTCGGGTATAAAGCATTTATCGATATTAAAATTTAATTTTTTGACCAATGTGCTACAGAATCTAAATCATTCTGTAAAGCATAAAAGTCATTTAAATTTGAAACAGATCTGTATAATTTAAAATCATCTGCATATAAAATAAATTCCGAATTTTTGATATGGTTTGAAATATCATTTATAAAACACAAAAACATTAGGGGTCCTAAATTGCTTCCTTGTGGAACACCAGAAGTGGGAGTAAAGTTCTCTGAAGAATAACCAAAATATTGAACGTATTGAATCCTGTTTTTTAGGAAAGAAGCAAATAATCTAATATAATCAGAAGAAAGACCTAATCTAAAAAGTTTTTTTAATAATATACCATGATCAACCATGTCAAATGCCTTTCTGAAATCGGTATATATAACATCCACTTGTTTATATTTAGTCAAACAACCGTTAACAAACTCAGTAAAATTAGTTAAATTGGTTACTGTTGATCTTCGTGGCATGAACCCATGTTGTTTGTCAATAATATATTTTTTTACATGGTCAAATATTCTAGTATGGAGTATTTTTTCATAAACCTTTGAAAAGCAGGATATAATTGAAATGGGTCGGTAATTTGAAATATCGTTTCTATTCCCACTCTTAAAAATTGGAGTAATTTTTGCCTTTTTCCATTCATCTGGGTATATTCCTGTTTTCAGAGATAAATTATAAATATATAATAGCGGATCTATAATATATTTTAACAATTGTATAAGAATATATGAAGGTATCCCATCTGGACCTGAAGACTTTTTAATTTTTAAGTTTTTAAAAGCAACATTGATTTCGTCCGCTGTTATAGGCAACAAAGGTAAATAATCAATATTGGGATTGCATTCAGTATCTGTTATTTTATTGAGTTTTCATCATAAACACGTTATGTGGGCCTTACATTCCCTTCTTAACAGCCGATTTTCACATGAAAATGTCCGAAAGGCCGAACACTTCAAACACTCAATTTAGTCGATTTTTAATGAGATTATTGCATTTTAGTCCAGAAAATGTTGCTAACAGCTGAAATTCTGTTGTTTTTTAAAATCGTACTCCGAGGTCTGATTTTCGATAAAGAATACTCTAAATCCTGTATCGGCCTGTCCTTCAGCTATTACGTCTAGCTCCAATCCTTCCCAAGAGATAATGCCCTTGAGGCTCTCATTTAATTCCTTTTTAAACAAAAGAAATCGATTTCGTATACGAATTCCCATCGGACCTCGACGCCCGATATCGTCTGTGGCTAATCCCAGCAGGCGGACCCCGGGGACCGATACCGTTCAATTCAGGATACCCCTAAAATACGCCTCCGCACCTAACATGCTAAACTTTAAAATTCTGTCTGAATACCAAAATAATGGTTAATTAAACATACTGAATAGATCTTATCTGTAATTAGATATTAGAGTTAAATTATTGTTCACCGACCAATTAAAACAGATTTAAAATGCAGATTTCAAGTGGAAGCCTGACTTACATATTTATTCAATACAAAGAAACCGCCTCAATGCTCCTTTTTAGCAATTTAACCCTTCTTGGGTTAGGAATAAAAGATAAACAATAAGCTTAACTATAAATTTCAGTTCCAGTCAGGAATTCAGGAATGAGGAGCCAACAGGCAGGAAGGAATAGTAGTAGAGGTTGAATTTTTTTTTTTTTATTTGGGAAGTCATTATTGGTCCACTATTAACAAAATAAATAATATGTAATAATATCTTTTTGAAATAATCTTTCATAACCGGGAATGTGTATGAGTTTAATCAATCAATAGTACTGATGATTTGTACATAGAAGATATGAAAGGCTAAGCTGTTAAACTTTTAACAAAAAAAACGTAAGATATCTTACGTATAATATCTTACGTATATAATTTTTGGTTAATCGATTCAACGATTCTTCATTTTTCCATTAAAACATTTTAACATGCATATAAATATTTACTTATGTTTTTTATAATTATTTTATTCTTTTCAGGCTGACAATAAAAGCGAAATGCCCAATGGAATTACATAATTTTCCTATGGATCGCCAATCTTGTCCTCTAATACTCGGAAGCTGTAAGTAAAGCTCTATCTCCACCACAATATTCATTTATAAAAATCAGATATGGTGTCAAACCGACATTGTGGACTAACAGCAATAAAATGAGCATACAAAACAAAATTAATGACAGTTTGATAAAATTAATAACTAAGACATTTATGGATTTGATTATAGTTTGGCTGAAGTTTTAATATATATTATTATTAATATGTAGAATTAAAACAAAAATGAAATAGTTATTCTGGGACTAAATATAAAATTAATCGGAAAAAATAATAAACAATTACATAATGAAAATATTAATAATACACGTGTTCATACTTATATTACATCAAAAATCGTAAAGGTAGCTAATCTGTGTTAACTCAAGGGAGAAAACAATCTTAATTTTCGGTGTTTCTTTCTATTTTTATTTCAATACATGGCAAAAATATATAAATGGTAGAGATAAATGCTTTACTTTTTTATAACAAAACAAAACAATGCTGCCCAAATATTGCTATAAAACACAGCATACTTATCAATACTTACATACATTAATTAAACCAAAATTACATTTTAACTTGCATGCATATACACGTATAATATTACAATTTTTTTTTTTCTTCTGTTTTTCTTCTTTTTTTCTTTTCTCCCCTTTTCCTCTTTTATTATCCCCTTAATAGGTTGCAGTTCATATCTCTTGAGTAAATTTTCCCTTTCGCGGCATCGTATCCTCTTTCTCTCTCACTTCCTTCCTTATCCTATTATGGCATGCATACAGAGACTGTATCATAAAAATTAGCTAATAAATAAGCAAATATATATATATTGAACACCAATTCCCTGCCATTTACAATTGGCCCATTCTTCAAAGGCATTTTCCCGCTGCGACTGTCGTAGAGCTCTCACACTTCGGCAGCCCTGATCAACAAACAACCAGTCTCTCGGCGCATTCCGCCAGCTCTTCTTGGTAATTAAATATTGACTGGATGATATTTATAGTATTATCCTTTATAGTATTTTCTCTTCCTAAGCAACACATAAATTCATAGCAGCGAAACTACCTTATTTATTTTTTCTGACATCCATAAGTTTTATGTTACAGTTGGGAATTGTTATCATTATTATCATTGTTTTGCTATTATTATTAAATAAGAAGGTTATAAGATCTATGAAGTGTAGGCTTTTGAATATTTTGTGTTATATTATTCTATCAAATAAATACGAAATGCAAAAGGTCAATTTATTATTTTTAACTCGAAATATGGTGTCAGGTTTAGATTCAATAAAACATGAATAATATTCCGTTACCTGCGGCATTAGATATCAATGCCAAATATGCTGCTCCCGAGAATTGTAAATTTTTCAAAACACAGTGGAAGAACTACATCACCCTGGCAGAGGCTTGTGGCTCGAAGTGGGCCAATATATCCAACAAAAAGGTTCAACTCGCCCTGTTCCTTTCAGTGATTGGAGGTAAGGCATTAAGATTAATTAATAAAATTTGTGGAGATCCGTCATCCACTGCGGAAGTTATTTCTAGGTAAGAAAAATATTTTCAAACGCTACACATGAAAGGTACGCGTCCAACAGTGTTAGGCAGGGTCACGAAAAGACCTGTAAAGATTTTATTAACAGGCTTCATGAGATAGCCAGTAACTGTGATTTTGAAGCTTTAATTTGTGACCGACTGGTTGTTGGCATATCAAATGTACATCTTCGAAGAAGGCTTTTAGAAAAATAAAAACCTACTTTGGACAAGGCTGAAAAGATCTGTGTAACGGATCTCATTCGGATTTCATCATGCTGAATGTTTGGAAGGAAAAATTAAGAATGATGGAGCAAATGAGACAGGAGAGCACAAGCGGGTTAAACTTTAAAGTTGATGTAAAACCCTTCCAGGTATGCAAGTATTATGGAGGAAAACATGCAAGAGGTACTCGGAATTGTCCACCATATGGTAAAGCTAGTAATGTCTGCAAAAGAAATAATCATTTTTCCAAGGTATACTTGCGAAAAAATGAAAAATTACGAAAAGTAGACGCTGATACAGGCAGGAAATCGTAGATTGAACTAGAACAGGATATTTATGAAATTGACGACCAGAAGCCCAGAAAACGCCTTTATGTAAACTTACCAGTTTGTGTCCAAGATAAGTTGAAGTAATTGAAATGCCAATTAGACAGTGGAGCAACTTGCAACGTTATCGGCTAAGAGACTTTGAAGCGTTTATTCGGCGGAAAGAAACCAAGGCTCACTGAAAGTCTAACTAGACTTATATTTTATGGGGGAGTATTCCAGCCATCCTTATGGAAAATTCAGCTATCGATTGAATGGAGGAAATCAAAGAAAGAAATGAGTTTTGAGGTCATTCATACGTCTCATAACCCTTCTAGTAGGAGCTCAAGATTGTATAAGGTTAGGTTTTATTACCATAAATTACCACGTATTCGAAATAAAAGCTTCCCAAGATCCAAATTCAATTCTTGCTTCATATCCTTCTGTTGGCTAAGGACTAGAATGTTCAAGGCTTATATAATTTCAAGCTGGATAAAACTGTTCCACCAGTGGTGGTAATGGTGGTAACCATTAGCTTTAAGAGAAGAAATAAAACATGAGTTAGTAGAGCCACATGAGTAGTAGAGCCACACAAAACATGAGAGACCACATAAAACATGAGTAGTAGAGCCAACTAAATGGGTTAGTGCGATGGTTATTGTCAAGAAACCAAGTAAGTTACGCATATGCATAGACCCACATCAGTTGAACAAGGCAATACAGAGATCCCATTAGCAGGCACCGACAATTGAGGAAATTGCTCCAAATTGACAAACGCCAGGAATTTTAGCACCCTTGACCTCAAAGATGGTTTCAGGCATGTTAATTTAACTGTAGATGCCTGCAAATACACGACTTTCTGGACACCCTTTGGAAGATATCGATGGCTAAGACTAAAATCTGCTACTAAGGGTAAAATCTGCTCCAGAAGAATTTCAAAGGAGAGCTTATGAAGAGGTGGAAGGTCTAAGAGGAATTATCGTTATAGTGGATAATATAGTGATCTTTGGTTGTGGAGATACAGACGAAGAAGCCTTAAAAGACCATAACCGAAATTTACGGGCGTTGCTTCAGAGAGAAGAAATATTAAATTTAATTTTAATAAATGACAAATCGCGCTGCGAGAAGTGAATTATATGGGCCATATTCTCAGTACTGATGGAATTAAGCCTGACCCTGAGAAAATTAGCGCATTGAAGGATATGAAAGTTCCACAAAATAAAGAAGAACTTATCAGATGTATCACCTTCCCTTCGGGACTTTTTGAAGAAAAATGTAGAATGGACATGGAACGTAATACACATGGGACAGAGTTGGCCACTTCAGCACCGATTCTCCAATACTTCAACCTTCATAAGTCAGCTACTGTTCAGTGAGATGTGAGTCAGAATGGGCCGGGAGCGACATTATGCTATGTATTGTGGATGCTGCCGTGATAGGAAAAGGAAATTAAATTAATAATTTAATATTAAAATATGTAATGTACTGTATATGCTCAACCCGGTGGTCAGTTTTACCTGAAAGCGGCTAGGTCTTGGAAATACCGCCTTGTAAGTTATTGGGGCCATAAACCTTCTGTTAGAAATTCAAAATAAACAAAGCTTACAACCGACAATGCTGCCGACAAACACCCAGGGAAATACCTAAGAAGATTGTTAGAGAAATTTGTGGCCATAAACCCTGGTTTTGCCCCGGCAAAGAGGCCGCTGGGAAACACGGTAAATATACAAAAGAATGGAAATTTGAGGCAGCTAACCAATCAGAAGAAGTCTGGAACCAACCAATCAGGAGGGGTCTGCAGCCAGCCAATCAGAGGAAGTCTGAAGAGAGTGGGGGAAAGAAGACTTATACGGAGGGGAGAAGTTGAGGAGAGAGATGCGGAGGCCCCTCAACTCCTAACATACCATGATGAGCTGCACCACAGCGAAAATATCATAACTCAACACCTCAACGCACCTTCAAATACCACAGGTAGTATAAGGTAATAAGGTAAATCAGCATCGTTCCATTAGTATTAATGGTTCGAATTTCACATTTTAATCCTGTTTATCTGGTTAAGAGGGATCAGAAAAAAAAAAAAAAAAAAAAAAAAAAAAGAGGAGAGAGAGGGGGGGGGAGGAGTCGAGAGGGGAGTTCGGTGGAGAGAGAGTTCGGAGGTGGACAGAGGTCGGGGAATGTGCCAAGAGGGCGAGAGTGGAACAAGGAGTGCGGAGGTCCAGGGAGATAGGAACGGCAGAGTCCAGATAGCCGGACAGACCGAGGGATGCTGTGCTGAGTCTAAGAGACCGTCAGAGATGGCAGAGACTGATCCAGCAGATAGGCCAGAGACAACAACAGAGAGTGCCCACCAGATAAGGTTAATACATTTACAGTACTAGTTGTAATATTGTGTGAGTAAGCGAAGACAAAATAGATTTTCTTAAATAGAAAGCATTACTTGAACTGAGAAATACACCGCTACAAGATATTGACAATAGGCCAGCACAACTGCTAATGGCTAGAAGAACAAAGACGTGTCTGCCCATCAATCCGAAACTTTTGAAACCCAAGCTTGAAGGAGTGGTTCAACGATGGGACAAGAAGAAGACTTATTACAAGAAGCAATATGATCGTGGAACCAAAGAGTTGCCCAGGCTCTCAATCTGGCAAATAGTCTGGATTAAGAAGAAGCAACAAGACAAGCTCGAATCATGGGTTACAGGTAAAGTCATCAGGACAGAGCCAGGAAGGAAATACATTTTACGGGTCGTAAAGGGAACGTTTATACACAAGCACTCTTTTCATTTTCTCTGCCCAAACCGAAAATTTGTGCGAACAAAAAAAAAAAAAAAAAAAAAAAAAAAATAGGAAGATGTTGGATTGGTTATCGTTATCATTGTTTTGCTATTATTTAATATTTGATTATCAATATGTTGAAGGTTCTAAGATACATCAAGTGCAGGCTTTTGAATATTTTGTGATATATTATTCTATCAAATAAATACGAAATGCAAAAAGTCAATTAGTTATTTTAAACTTGAAACAGTTATCGTTGTGTTATTTTATTTACTCCTTAATATTTCTCTTTATAATCGTTTATATTTATCTTTATAGTCAATTTGCAAATGTTTTGTAGAGGCTAAAATGACCCAAGCAGTTGAAGTCCCCATTTTTCTACAAATAAATAAATTGGTAAATTAAACATTATAGCCCTTTGGGAACCCTGTTTTTCCTAAACGTACCTCTGGAACATTAAATAGTCCATAGTGAAGAAAAAACCAAAATCAATTTTTTTTTCTATTATTACCATATATTATTTCGTTAATTACTTCCTCGGTGCTACGGTCCTAGACGGTCCTTGGACTCTTCAACAATTCTCCTCCATTCGTTTGGGTCCTGAGCGATATTCCTCCATCGCCTCAACCCCAGCCGCCGAAGTCCTGTATCATTATGTCCTCTGTCAGTAGCGATCCTAAGTAAATACTTAAAGTCGTGACATACCGGGAATGCATGCTCTGCATGCCGAAGGTCATCCTCCACGTCGTCCAGCCATCTCAGTCGTGGTCCACCTCTTCTTCTAGCTCCACCCGGTCCGCTGTACATTAAGTTTCGAGGCATTCTTTCTTCACTCTTGAGGCATTCTTTCAACTTAACGAGCTAATGCGTCCACTTTCGATGACAACTACCAAATCTGGGGTATTAAAGAGGTGTTTCAGTTCTGAAATGGTTCTTCCATCCACTGTCCATTCTGACATACTGGAACATAGATCTTACAGAGGATTTTGTTTTCCCATATGGCAAGCAGCTTTTCATTTTCTCTGAACAACACCCATGTCTCGCTACTATACGTAACTACTGGCCTTATTATAGTATTGTAAATTAACTCACGTGCTCTTCTAGTCGGTACCTTGAAGCTTAATGCCTTTTGACCTGCACTGAGTCTGCTTCCAACCTCGCTTTAATTTCAGTGAGCATGCATTGTCCTCTGTCAGTAGCGATCCTAAATACTTAAAGTCGTAACATACCGGGAATGCATGCTCTCCCAATCGCAGTTCTTCCGTTCGCTGAGCAGGTTTAGCGGCAGCATTTATCGTTTCCTTAATCACGGGAAATTTAGGAACATTTAAAATATCTTTGATATTAAAAAAAATATTAGAATCTTGTCATTAATTAAAAACTGAAATAAAAACAAAAATATCATAATAATGAACTGAAAAAAAAAAAAAAATGTTGATGATGCATAAACGAATATCAGGGACGAAATGGTTTAATAATACCTGCCAAAGACGATCATATTTTAATCTATGTCTCTATATTGGATATTTATACTTGTGATGCATTATTCAGTATTTTATGAATTTTCATTCTATTTGGCCTAACTTCTTAAGTATTTCTTAAGAGTTTGAAATTACCCTCCGCCATCCGCCGTGGAATATAAAGAAAAAACACACCCAAAGTTGGAATTGAAACTAAAGACTACAGTTTCTTTTTAAAAGATCTCGATCCTAAACTCAATTTGTTCTTTTCATGAACAGGGTAAAGCTTTTACTCTTAGGATTCTCAAGATTAAAACTAAGTGATGTACGAAATTTCTTCACCTTCTAATAAGTATTTTTCTATGTATTTCTCAGGAAAACCAACTACTTCATGTAATTGAGGATTGTGTTAGTAATAAACAACAACATTTACTTAGATTTCTAATGAAATTAAAGTTTAAAAAATAAAAAACGTTAAACAATCAGTTTCAATACCATTTAATGAAGAAAAATAAATTATCTAACTGCTTGGTTTTTTTTACTTTCACTTATCTATATATGAAATATATAGTAAGGGAAAGTATTGCGAGCGTGAAAAATTTTGACTTCCGGTTTTCAACGGAAATATACGTTTTGGGGTCCCCTGAGTCCAAATAACCAAGCTGAAAAACTAAAGTAAACTAAATATCATCAAAATTGATTAATCGGAGGAGGCACTTGTTTTCATAACGTTTTTTCCAATTTTTACATTTTATTCGATTTTCTCAAAAACGGCTTTAATGATTCAATCAAATTCGTTTAATGATCAAATTTGTCATGATTAATGAAAATCAAGTCTTCTTTAATATCAGGTAAGCTTTATCATTATTAAAATGTTGTGAGTGAACTTCAATGGGGAAGGGGCCTTTTTTTGTTTTCCTATAAAGTTCCTTTGTATTTCTTTATATGGAGAAATTAACTGTCTCTCGTTACGCCTAAAAATAAGAAATGGCTCAATATGAAATATGAAAAAAATCAAACATATACAGGAGAAAAAAATAAAACTATTCCGTCAACTCATAAAAAAGTGACCCCACGCATGCGGAGTACGCCTTTAGTAACAGGCCATTGTTTATAATTAAACCCGTTCTGTTCATTAAATCGAAATTTTTTGTTTCATGGTTACTATATGAAGTTTTCAACAACTACATAGAGAATTATAAAATCAGACGACTTGGAGTATTATGATCGCACTGCCGAATTATCGCAAGTAAAAACTTTTATTTAATAATAAAAAAATTAAAGAGTAATTTAAAGAGCAAATACACACAAAAATAAGTAAATGAGTGTGGAAAAATCAGTGACTTTGAGAAATAGCCTTAAACAAAACAAGACAATTTCTAATCTAAGCAAGATTAAGTGAAATTTGGGTGTTGCGCGCATCACACCAGATTTTTTTAATTATTATTTTGTAGAATTAATATTTTTTTTTTTTTTTTCGTTCTTTGTAACTTTGAAGGTCACTTGATAAGCTTTGAAAAATCATTCCGATCTGAAACTGTTCAGAGGTTGACACCAAATAAATATAATATAAGTTTGGACACCAAAAACATTAATGCGCGAATCCCTCTTAAGTTGCACTAGACTTGACACTATTCAATTATTAATCATTTTATTAATAATTTATTTAATTATTATTTATTTACAATTCTTATTATATCCCACTGCTATTAATATTAATCTTAGTAACACCAAAAATTTTCTTATGATAATATAGGCAATAATCCAGTTTCATACCTAATAAATGCTAAATAATATGCGCATAAAACTTTGTTGGTTTTAATAAATTTTTCGAGTTAGAAATCAGCAATTCTTAAACATTTTTTATTATTTTACCAAGGCAAAAGCCATTTTTATTAGTTTTATTCATAACATTTTGGGCTAGTCACCAAAACAGATATACTTAATTAAAATTATTACAAGACGTTTTTATTTTTTTAAAGTAATAAAAAATGATTTTTTTATTTTTTTTATTTTGCGTCATTTGCGCCTGCGCTGGAGCGCATCTAGCAAATTTGTTGGATGCAGTTTTCTTGGACTTCCTTGATTTAATTGCTGTGCTAGAGCATATCCCTCGGCCATTGTCGTTTCAATCTTCGTTGGACGGATAACTGGGAGGAAGAAAGAAAAGAAACAACAAGTGGGTTTGGGTGGTTATGAGTTGAACAGTGAAATGTAGTTTATTTGTCGTGAATGTATAATTTTACTGTTGGAATGTCCATGTCTTTGTGTATTATGTTGTTTGAAATGTACCATGGAGCGTTTACAATTTTTCGAAGAATTTTTGACTGTGCTGTTTATAATAAAAAGTGTTAAGATTAAAACTTTGATTTTAAAAAAGATGGTGCCAATTAAAAATGCTTTATATCTTAGAAATCTATATATTGTACGGATGAACTATCGAAAAATATTTTAAATATATGAAAAATATATTTTTTCAATTTCCTACATGGGGAATAAAGTTACTGTCAGCCCATATATGACTCCCCCCCCCTATGCCTTTATATATGCCTCCACATTTGTAATACCATCGCCAGTAATGTTTGATATCGTTAGTAGCGAGTTTAATATAGCGTAATTATATTCATTAGTCTAGTATACCTTTATCGATTGTACTTTTTATCCAATAAGGTTTTTATTTTTAATCATTTTAGAGGAGATAATTTTAGTGACGATTTTTTTTTTTTTTTCCATTTACTGTCCACCACAGAGTTAACCTACTCCAATATTTTTTTAATAAATTGCAAAAAGGCCCTCAGCTAAAATATAAATGCTTATCTTATAGACGCATACCCAAGCAGACAACTCGTTTACCAGTGGCAATCTGGAAAAAGTGTCAGTTTCGAATCAGGGATGGCTTTGTCACAGTTTGACCTATTAGAAAGTCCTCAGAGGAACCTAACTTTAAAAAGGAGGGAAGGTAAGTAATTAAATATTTATAATAGATACCTAAGCCTTTTCTGAATAGTTATTTTTCATTAAAAAATTATATTATAATTCTAAAAAAAAAATTACTAATGTTCTGTTGCTATACTAAATTACTAATGACTGCTCCCTCCCACATTTTTGACATTTTAGACCCGTTAGTCACACATACCGACCAGGTGTATGAGTGATAACCTTAAGCTTTGAAGAAAGTATCACTAGTTGAGCGAACAGGGTTAAAGTGAGAAAGAAGGTAAGCTATTTATAGCTAATGGAACGAAAACATCGTTTGGTCATATAAGCCTAATGTGGATGGTGGATGTTTTTATAGCGAAAAGTAGTAAAATGGAAAAATGGAAGATATCGGGTGTATAGTAAACGAACTATTCGAAAAAAAAATCTGGTTTTTGAGATATTAGTCTGGATTTTGTGTGTTTTGCAACTTGTCAAATTTTCATTATTGAAACCATTACATCCTCGTTAAATAAAAAAATTTATTTTCGAATAAGTTTACGTATTGTTTATAATTGTGATCTATGCAATCTTCCACTGTGACCCAAAACCTTATGACTATTACCAATGGATTCCTCACCGAAATATAAAAAATTATATTTAAAATTAAAATGACTGATTGAACTAAAGGAAAAACATTTTTTACTTTCACTTACCTATATATGAAATATATAGTAATAGAAAGTATTGCGATCGTGAAAAATTTCGACTTCCGGTTTTTAACGGAAATACGCGTTTTGGTGCCCCCTGAGTCCAAATAACCAAGTCTGTGTGTCTGTCCGCAAAATGGTCTGTGTGTGTGTGTGTGTGTGTGTGTGTGTGTGTGTGTGTGTGTGTGTAGCTCAAAAACTATAAACCGTACGAACCTGAAATTGGGTATTTGTTGTATGTATAAGCCCGCGGTGTGACAGCGAAAATTTCATCAAAATTGGTCAAACGGAGGGGGTACTTTATTTAAAGAATTTTGTCTATTTTTTACGTTTTTCTCAACAACGGCTCTAACGATTTTGATTAAACTCGGTATTTGGTGTAAGTATATGCCCACGATATGACATCGGAGGGGGCACTTTACTTAATAAACGTAGTCCCATTTTCACGTGTTTTTTTTTTTATTTACGCTAAAACGGCTTTAACGATTTTGATCAAACTTCATATTTGGTGTATGTATATGCCTGTGTTTGACAGCAAAAATTTCATCAAAATTGATTAATTGGAGGGGGCACTTTACTTAATAAATGATGTCCGATTTTCACGTGTTTTTTTTTTATTTACTCAAAAACGGCTTTAACGATTTTGATCAAACTGGGTATTTGATATATGTATATGCCCGCGATGCGACAGCCGAAATTTCATTAAAATTGGTCAAACGGAGAGGGCACTTTACTTAATAAATGTTTTCTCATTATAACGTGTTTTATTTTTTTATTTACTCAAGAACGGTTTTGATCAAACGGTGTATTTGATGTATTTATATGCTCACGATGCGGCAGTCGAAATTTCATCAAAATTGGTCAAACGGAGGGGGCACTTTACTTAATAAATGTTTTCTCATTATCGCGTGTTTTTTTTATTTACTCAAAAACGGCTTTAACAATTTGGGTATTTAATGTACGTATATGCCCGTGATGCGACAGCCGAAATTTCATCAAAATTGGTCAAACGGATATTCAAATATAAGTATGTAAATGTGGAAAAATGTGTGAAGTTGAGGAATGGCGTTAACATATTATCGAAACACGTCGATTTATAATCTAAGTAAATTCGTAAGTGAAAGTTGTGTGTTGCGCGCATCGCACCAGATTTTTTTATTTTGTTTTTTCTTCTGAAAAGTTGTTTGTCGCTTGTTGACGATGATATATCTATTAAACGCTCCCTAAAGGGATAGAGGGTTATTTGGCATAATAACCATATTCCAAATGTAGTATAATTTAATGAAAATAAACCCTTATTTCAAACTCTATTTTCTTAAAATTGGATTTATAAAGTATAACTATAATGCATTAAGTTTAAGATAAATAATTTGATGAGAAGAAAAATATTAGAAATGCATAAAAGAATTTCCGGAATAAAAGTAGCTTAAACTTTATCTTTCATTTTTTTTTTCAGGAGAATTCTCTCTTCTACAAGTAAATTTCAACCTCCGCCGACATACCGGTTACTTCTTAATACAAGTCTACGTCCCATGCATTCTTATTGTAGTCCTCTCCTGGGTGTCATTTTGGATCCACCGAGAAGCGACTTCAGACCGCGTTGGATTGTGTAAGTACTACTCTAAATTCAAGAAATGTCTCTCTCATTATATTCCCCCTGAGATAAATTCTAACCTTTAGATTGCTGATTATATTGACAACTTAATATTTTTTCCTTACTTTAGCGGCAAAATAATTTGATTTTTTTCAATTAATATTAATGATTTTTGGTTAAAGAGTTTGTATAAGTGAATACTAGAAGTTCATAGAACTTTCTATATCATAAGTCTTAGCAAGTTGACAATTTTGTAATTAGATGAATGGTGGTAAGTAAAAATATCCCTTCTTAACATATCACCGGTCTAGAAATATAATGACGCATCTGCTAAAAATATATTTTTGACTGATATATTTTATAGTATTTCTTTTAATATGTTTGCGCGCTCAAAAATGCAATTAAAAGGTTTTTGCAATTCAGCAATCAATTTCCGGCCATTCAATTAAGGCAAATTGTGAATTAATTTTCTTCAATATTTGGAGTTGCGTCATTACACTTCTAAGCGATACTTTCTAGAAAGAATAATGTTATTTCTATAATATAGGTAGGAAAAATATATGTAGATATCAATTTAATATAATCGATTTTCGTTACTGTAATCGATTATAAATTTATATATATATATATATAGATAGATAGATAGGTATGTGGTGTATCACATATAACAAAATGCCAAAGCGTTACTTTTATAAGGCGTTGGGAAATTAGGTTGAGGTAACTATCCTAACTTCCAAACAAAATTTACCTAGACCTGAAAATGAACAATGTGTGTTGGGTTTTTTCTTTACCACTTCTCTTAAAAATTTTAGATTAGGGAGTAAGTGAATGGTGAATCTCATATCTTCTTTTTTCCATATTTAATTACAGAACAAGTCCAATCTTATAAATCTTGTATTCGATGTTTCGGAATTTCTTCCATCTTCAGGGTTTTATACATTATATATCTTATTTCTATTTTATCTGTTTTTCACAACATGTTAAGAAGTTAAGTACTATTTTTCATTATTGACTATAATACTTCATATTACTTGTGAATCATAGTGAACTTGATGTTCTTGTGTGACTCTCAGGAGGAGGAGGTGGAACATTTGGAAGAGATATCTTACATAATAAGCAAATTATGTGGATTTAGCAAGTAACTTCCTTTCGATGTTAAGCAAAAAAAAAGGTATGTTTTCAATAATATAAAATGACCTATTATAGTTAATAATTAAAAATAGTACATGACTACATAATGTTGTGAGATATGATTAATAAAAAAATAAAGAGATACTAGCAGACCCGGCCACGCGTTGCTGTGGCTCAGTAGTTATATCCTAATATTTTTAAACAAATACAGTAATACCAATATTCATTGATAAAGATGAAAACCTTTCAGCTAATCAAAATCCAACGTGATTGAGAATAGAGCATTACACCATTTAAAAGTATTTGGTAAAGAATATAGGAAAGTTAAAGTTTTTATTTTTTACATCTCATACTTCAATGTAGTTTGATTAAAAAAGAGCTGGTTGTGTTTACGACTCACAGAGCCGCCAACACTATCGCCCTTTTTTTATGGATCGGTATAAACTAACTCGAAATGGCTATATTTTTCCACTAATTTTAAAAAGGATGACTGAAGTAAGTTTTGATAACCTCAGCCATTGATCTATTGATTATTGGCCTAACACTACTTCAACTTGGTATTGTTAGTTTAACAACGGGTTTAAATTTGCTCAGGGTCATGCCAATCTTGGTTAACGCGTCATATATGTTCTTTTGATAGGCGTTTTTCTAAATTTCTTTGAGACCAAGATTTCCCAACCCTTCGGCTAATAAGTGTTCGGTAGGAGGGTGGTGTGTTGAAGCTTTTAATTTAGCAATATATTTGAGTGATAATAAATCTCTTTTTAAAGAGTTTTTTACATAATTCAATAAAGAATTTTTATTTATTCAAGTACTAATTTGTTCAAAATGTTTTGGGTTAACCTGTTTTTTTTTTTATCACAAACCAAAGATTTGATGGTTTCCACACACGTGAGCAGGCGATACCCATTTCCCACGTGAGTTATGCCATTGCCCAAGGGAAAAACACGGATTTTCAAAGTCCAAGTGGACATTGTTTGCCCTTGGGATTTGTTTATGGTCATGGTAAAAGCCAAACGAATAGGATATTGAAGCCTTTTAAATTTTATTGAAAATTCTGTCGGTTCCAAGGGAATAGGTGGCAACAGGGCGATATCTCCTGTAAACCTTCCAGGTAACATTTTTCCTTCAATAACATTTCCTGTGATCCTTTTAATGACCAAACGTGTACCGTTGCACAATTGAGGTGGATTTAAGTTACGAAGAAGAATGATCAGTGAGCCAATATTCAACTGGAGATTGTTTGGGTGTATATCCAGGGAATTAAAAAATTCAGATGGGAAATTTACGGCTTCGTTTACATCTAGAACATTGTCAATTGATTTTGGAAGTTTATTTCATCGAAATCAACATTTTTTGCTGCCAAAATAGCACGACTACCCAGCCACTTATAGTCCAAATAATTGTTCAAAATATCAGGAGACACTTTATGTTTCGTAGAAAGTTCATTTTTCGTCTCTACAACAGTTCAGAAATTATCTGGTAATTTGATAAATTTTGAATTTCGATACAGCTAGCTCTATTTCACCATTTCCAATATAGAGCAATTGTTTAAAAAATATATCTGCCGATGGATTATTTTGCAGTAGTACTCTCATATTTATGGCGGATAAATCTGAAACTTGAGGTTACCCAAATAACAATTATTCCTGTTCAGTAGAGGTGTAATAATCATTAAATGTAAAATTTAAAAAATGCCGCGATTTGTAATCCTTTCTTAATCAACAATCATTTAAAGATAAGTAAATATCATTTCCCATAATAGCCTACTTTCAATTAAAGAAAGGATTAAAATCTTCGCTAACATTTCTTAAATTTTACATTTAAAGATAATTACAACTTAGGAAGTAACAGCCTCTATTCCATTGGGATTAAATTTTCTCAACTTTAAATTATTGTTGATAAAGGAGGAATTACAAATCTTCACTGACATTTTTTAAATTTTACATTTTAGATCTCGGGATAAAAATGATAAAAAGGTTTGGTAAAATAAAAAAACACTGTATTTAAATAATAATAACAAAACGAATAATGAAAATAAAGAAACTTCTGTTAAATAAATTAACTGAAAATATAATATTAAAGTCTTAATTATGCAGTTCTTTAGCAAATCACAAAGTATCCTACAACACCTAATCAAAACACACCCTTTTTGTGAGGGAGTTTTTACGACTGGTTACCCGCAGTGTAGCCAATTGACTAATTTTCACTATTTTTTGGCAACACTGACTCCCCAAGTCAGGCTTCTATTAGGTTACGCCTATGACAGTAGGTGCTGTAACAACATTTATAGAGTATTATTTCAAATAATAGCCTAATTTAAATTATTAAAATGCATTTACTATACTAAAATTTGATATCAGGGTGGGCCCAGCAAAGCGTTTCAGCGCTTAGCTAGTAATTTAATTTAAATACAAATAAAAAAGGAAAAGGAAGAAAAAGTACCTACACATTTGAGTATTTATTGTAACCTTTTCTTGATTTATTTATTCTTTAATGAAAATTAACAATAAATACAAATTTGTATTACTATTTGTCTGTGGAAAATAATAATATAGGAAAAATAACTGCACTCACATAACGCAATACAAAATTATAATAATGATAACCTGTATTACAATAGCATGCTTATAAACAAAAACATTATGAAATCGACATATGACGCCATGTTAATAAATCGAAACACGACCTACTGTATTTGCAATAATTCGCTATATAAGAATTATTTTGATCACTAATCAAGTTAAAAACTATCCGGTCCGGTAAGTTGGCCAAAACTATATACATTGAGCCAAATTTCATTAAAATCGGTTGAGTAGTTTCTGAGAAATAGAGAGACAAACATCGGGACACGAGATTTTTATATATATATAAGGATAATGTATAAAACCTAGAAGATAAACAGATTCCAAAACGTCGGTTATAAGATTATAAGTTTAGACTCGTTTTTTAATAAAGATGATGTAAAGGAAGATATGGGCTTCACCACTCACTTATTTATTATATTACATAATTTTTAAGACTATACTTCTTCCTACTAACAAAATAAAAATACATATACTATGTTAAGAAGATGGATTTATTTAAAGATTAAAAATGGCGTCTGTCTCGACAGAATGGATAAAAGGC
The DNA here is from genome assembly GCA_911387785.2 of Aelia acuminata. NCBI lineage: Eukaryota > Metazoa > Arthropoda > Insecta > Hemiptera > Pentatomidae > Aelia > Aelia acuminata. The sequence goes on from OU426978.1 coordinate 95,390,326, forward strand.
TTGGTTCTTCCCTCCAAAAGGTTATTCGCCAGATGTGGCCTGGACAAAAAACTTATGCTTAAAGCTATGTACTCCCCAGTTCTAAAGCATTTAGTAAGAAGAATATGATTTCTATCGAATCTCATGATGAACTACAAGGTTTTCGATAAACATGGGAATCTTTATAAGTGAAGAAAGGAATCCCATTCTTCAAAATGGTTAAAATAATGAAAATAAATAATCAAAATCAAATAAACTAATCCTGCACAAGTTGAATTAGAAGAACATGAGAGTCTCAAGAAAATTGTTACGACTCTAAAGAAGAGATGAAAGAAGCTATCAAGTCAAAAATTCATAAACTCTCTCAAAAAAGTAAAATTTATTATAAAGCACAAATACTTTAAGCGTGATTGATTAAGTTTAAAACTTGAAATTCAATATCTTTCAACTTCTCAGCAAAAGTTTTCATGACAGCTATACCGAAAAGAAGAACCTATTCCTGAGGATAGTGCTTCTGGAAGCCATCAGTTTACACTGTGTCCCGCTAATGCTCTAATTTAGTCAAGTAACTGGTTATTGGGGGCCAGCTAAATTACGCGATAATGAAGAGGCGTATCAGGTTCACTCAACAGCAGATGACTCTACCAATTGCAAAATCTGACAACGTAGGAGTTAGGTAGTTGAATGAAATATTTGAGTACTGAATATAGTTGAACATAACCTTATTACAATTACACCGTGGGTTTTTGTTTATAATATTAAAAGTAATATTTATATTTAATATTTACCGTTCCAAATAGCTACTCCACATGGCCGATGGGATTCGGTTTCAGTTCACTTTGAGAACACTAGAGTAGATGGAATCCCAAAAAAAATTTAGGGTGTCTGCAAGGAGACAACTAGTTTAAGTATTCATCTCTCTCACTTATTTTTAGAGATAAGAAGAAGCATGACCCAATCATCTAAATTTTTGTCAGTGATTGGTCAAAATTAAATTTTCTCGTAGAATATAAATTTTACATTGACACAATATTTATATTTTCTAATAATGTTCACCGTGCACTGCACTCTTTAATTAAATTAAGAGTAATCTACAATTTCAACGCTTCCCAGTGTCCCCAGAGGATTTTAAATGCGACAAAAGAGTAAGAAGGTAATGTGATGAAAAAAGAGGAATCGTCAGCCTACCGTGGTTGTGACTTAACAGCACTATAACGTTACTCATATATCTTATCTCCCAATTATGTCAATGATATATTGAGGGAGGACACAAGCACTATCTGAAAAGTTATGCATTCTCTGGAAAAAGTAAATATTCGTAAATTTAAGGATAAATAAACGTATGAAAACAAACATAATTTCATCATGAAATTATTTCTATGTGGTTTAAATGAACCTTGAAGGTGAAGCACCTCAATAAATAAATAAAGTAAAACTTTTATATATAAAAAGGCTCAGGGTAGGGCTGGAACGGATGGCTCCTGGGCCTTTAATGATCTTAAGCATAGCCGAAATAACGTATAGAATCCTGATTATATATACAATATATTACAATCATTAGAGCAACCAATAAATTATGATTTAGAAACTCAAAATCTTACCAAATTATATTAAATTATATAGAAGATTTTTCATATATCACTATAAAGAATTGTTTAAAAGACTGTCACTGCGGATTTTTCCATGCTCAGTTTATTAAATAATCTGAACATACTATCTAATTTCAAATTAATTCCATCGGAACCCGCCTTGGAACGTGGTATTCCTTAAATAATTTATTGGACAGGTTTTGTCATGACAGCATATGTATAACACGTTTCTTTTTGCACCTATTGTATAATTGTCGTAAAACATAGCTGTAAAATAATTATAATCACAAGTAGCTCATTCAACACCATTCCACCATCCTCATGTTTATTTTCTTTCTTTCATTAAATAAAGCAATAGTCAATTCAGCGAATAGCATGAACTCTCTTGGCACTTGTGACTAAGAACCGAAGTTGATTAAAAAGATTCCTCTAGAAACGGATCTTATTTAATTAAACTGACCTGGGAGGTTCATTAATATTTCCAATTCCAGCCTTTACCGAGATATTTAATTCATATTGTCAATAGAGAGCGGAGGGAGAGGGTTTGGGGTTGGAGGGATTAGGAGACAATCGGCGATCTCATTTAAAAAACCGCGAACCCTGAGAAAAGATTCTGATGGCTAATTGTCCGACTCAACAAAAGCCAAGCAATTTATCAGAGAGGAAATTATCTCCTTCATAGAGCCCTTTAGATCATCGATCTGGCAATGTGTCTGCGGTTAGCACTTAGGCATTAATACAGTTACTTTTTATAATTTACTTCTATCTCTTTATCTTTCTTTTATTTAGGAGAAAAAGGTAAATAAATAAATTGCAATATTTTTACCTCTATTAATATACCTGTAACTTAGAACTATTAATATATTTTGTAACTTAGAACTCTTTTACGAATTAAGGATAAAATCTCATACTCAATAAAATTAATATCCTTCTCTCCTCGAAGAATCAGGACCCCCAGCAACCACATCGGCACAGGCAGCATAAAGCCTGATTAATATGTGCACATTAATTACACACTTGTTAAGTTTATTTGGTAATAGTTTTCTATCCCCTACCAGAATACGCTGGTGCTCATTAATCTGTAAGATGTCAGGTACTAATTAAAGACCCCTATCCTAATTATACCTTGATAGGCTAAATTTAAGACTCCCACTGTAGCATCTTATAGTCTTAATGGCATAAAGTGTCGTTAAACAAACAAATAACAAATAACAATATCCGGGTTTTGAACTGGCTATCTTCGGATTCCCAATCATATGTTCGTTACCATGGGCAACGCGTATGCCATCCTGCCACCCATGCTGGACGTTTTTTTTAGTTATTATTTTTAGTTATTTTTTTAGTTATTATAAAAAAATAAATAAAAAAACAGTTGGGATCCAAACAATTAAATTAGAAGAGTAACTCAGATCTTATGATAAGGTTCTTCATTAGTGATAAAAAATTTAAATCATTTCATGAACAAAAGAAACATTTATTTGTAAAAATAATTAATATAAATCCTACAGGTATTACAACAGTGCTTACCTTGTCAACAATAGGACTTGACAGCCGCACTGATCTTCCTAAAGTAAGATATGCAACTGCTTTGGATTGGTTTCTACTTATGAGCTTCTTTTACTGCATCGCAACACTCCTAGAATTTGCAGGAGTTCATTATTTTACAAAAGTATGTAAGAATACATAATGGTAATAGAAATTATTAATATCAAAAGTTATGTACAGTTATCCATTATCATTTGTTTTAGGTTGGAAGCGGCGAAATTCCTATGGATGAGGATGAATGGGAAGATGTAGATGAAATTGAAATGATAGGGCCATTAGAACCACCAGCACTAGAAATCATACATAGAGGAAGAAGGAAAAGTTCTCTTATATGTCCAATTTATAATGTAATTATACAAGGAATATTTATAAAATATAAGAAAAAAGAAAAATAGGGTATTTTAAAACACGTTCAGCCCTAATGCCGTCCTCGGGACAGCAAGTTAACCTGCACAGATCAGTGCAAGCCCAGTGACTGGGTACTGTCTTCACCTTCAATTTCTCACTGGCTTAAGGAACAGTATTTCTATTTCTAGAAAAACAATACTCTTGATCCCTGAATTATTTAATCCCCCCTCCCGTTGTTTTACTAATTCCTTCGATTCCCAAATAATGCATTAATTTGTTAATTGATGTCATTGAAAGCTTTTTAATTATTTATTCTATTAAGAGCAGACAGGACACTAAAACCAGTATTCTAGGCATTACAAAGTTTGGGTAAATCTTTTTTTATAGTGACTACTCATGGTTTTTGGTCTAAGTTGTTTATGGAAGTATTTAAACTTAACTGAACTATAGATAATATGTAAAATATGTAGTCAATTCGGGAAGCAGTTATTTTTCGAATTAATAGAAATTCCTTTCAAGTGAATAAAATAAAAAGGATAAGATATAAATTAAAAATAAAATTAAACTTTAAAAACTATAAATGGGACATCTAAAAATAATATGTATTGGGAAATAACAAAACAATGGCCCTGCTAAAAAGATATCAAAAATTCCATTAGGTTGAACATGTTAAATATTCTTTTTACTTTCACTTACTTATAAAGAAATACATAGTAAGAGTTTTCCTACTTCCGGTTTTCAACAGAAATACGCGTTTTGGGGACCCCTGACTCCAAATAACCAAATGGTCTGTGGGTGTGAAGGGACTAGCTCAGAAATTGAAATTAATTATTTGAGGTTTGTATGTGCCCTCGATGTGACAGCAAAGATTTCGTCTAAATAGAGTAGGGGACACTTCATCCCAAAGTTTATTTTTCTCTTTACGCTTTCTCAAAAACGGCCCTAAAGATTTCGATTAAACTTGGCATGTTTAATCCTAATGAAGCATCCTTTAATATGAAGTATGTTTTACATTTAAGAAAAGGTATGATAGGGCTTAAAAGGTTAAGCAAAAGTACATTTGATTTTGTTTATTTCGAGTAAATAACTGTCTCTAGTTATCCCTCATAACTATTATATAACTAAAATTGCTAAATATAAAACAGGATTTAATAATCAAATGAAAGAATTAAAAAAATATATGATTTCCCAAAACAAAAATTTCAATTTCCCGTAATATTAGTAGTACTATATATTGCTAACCTATAATCGCAAACCTTAGAATTTAAGAAATAATAATATGTAGTTTATAATATTGTAAAAGGTGACTGAAACGAAATATTAGAGTATAAAGAATATAATTCTACTTTCAGATTATTTAACAGAAACTAATTGTTTCCATGGCAGTCAGTAGCAAATGTCTTAAAACTAAATCAAAACTTAAAGAATTACAAACAACTTTTCTTAATTTCGTTTTACAATGAAAAACAAAGAGAACTGTTTAAAAAAAAGACGAGAGAGAGCATTGTGAGAGAAGGCGAAATGAGTGTTGCTCCAATTGTTGCATGGTATTCCAACAAGCAGTTAAAACTATGGCAACTTTTGCATGCCTGTACTCCTTTACTAACTGCTCATTGTTAACAAGGAAATGCGTAGGTGCTAAAGAGTTGACAAGAGATAATTGAAACATACGTAAACTATGATTTAAATAAATCAATAATAAATATCCCTGTCTGAGAAGAATACAATATCGCCGTCGTTTTCTGAAAAATACTAACTTTCTCTAAATTGAAAATTTAGTTCCAATTTATAATCGATTGTTGTTATGAACCTTTTCTATCGATTCATATTTAGGATACATCGTCAAAAAAAAAAAAAAAATGTTCAGTCTAAAACTCCATTATTATTTCTATAGTTTCATAAAAATACATTTCTATAAAATAATTCAAAGGAATCCCTGCAAAGTACGAAGTTCCATTAGTAAATGGGGCCATCTTCATTCTTGGTATACCACTCTATGAATTACTAACCCAACTATCGTAAAAAAAAAAAAAAAAAAAAAAAAAGAATTCATTGAGAAAGTTTATTGTTCCCCCTTGGATAGCACTTAAAATGCCATTTTCAAAGATTGGCCATTTAAGTGAAAAAAGAATGGTGATAAGTGAAAGTTGTGTGATGGCAGCACCAGACTTTTTTAAAATCCTGATCATAACTTTACCATACAGTTAAAATACATTTTATTTATGGATTTCGTAAAAAGATTTTTTTTTTTCATTTTGTTGATCATTGTATTCTAATCTGTGTATTAATCTCTATGGCTGTCAGGATCAAAATTGTTTTAAGTTGAGAAAATACAAAGATGAAATAAAAGTTTAATTTAAAAGGAACTCGAAAATCTTTAAAACCACATTTCAATTCATTCATACATACTCCAATACCATGCTAGTTTAATATCAGTATAATTGAACTGTATGCTCATCCCTAAATTCAATGACTTTGTCTTTTTATTATTTAAGGATCCAGCACTAGGGAATTCTCCTAAAAGGCTCTCTCTAACGCAAGGACTAGCACCCTTGGGACCTAAAGTACAACATTCTGGTAATGTAATGGTAGAAAGACAAACCCAAACAGATACTAAAGTTCCCCGATGGAAACAAATATTTTATTGCTTGGGTAAGAGTTATTATTTAAGTTAAATTATACCTTGATCTATTTCATTATTCAAAACTTAGAATAAGTATTGTATAGTTACAATTTACACAACAAATGATAGGTACTAAGCACCAAATGGTAGGTACCTGTCATCAAATTATGAACTACTGTGGAATCAACAATCTTGTCAAATATTTTCTACACTCTCAAGACATCATATTTTTAAAAATATATTTTACAAATATTTTTCAAAGGAAAGTTATTCAAATAAAGTGAATCAATCATTCAGATAATATGAATATATAAATTGAATACATGAATGGATGAAAGATCTCTGCTGCGAATTAAAAGTTTTGAGAAAATGACAAATGATTTTTTAAATCAAAGATTTCTTTTTATGCAATAAGGTGTCATAAAACCTTGATAAAGGACTCATAAATCTATAATTACAGACCTCCTCTCCACTGACCAAAATTATTTTCTTTTTTAAAAAAATGTCAACTTTCATCCACTGATCATTGTTGATATGTTGAGATAAATTGTGTTAGAAGAAGGGGTTATGAGATAAAAACAGGTGCCATAATTAAGTAGACTAGTAATTTCATATTACATACATACTTAAATAATATTATGTTTCCAAAAAATAGGTATTTAATTTCATTTTTCAGTATTGCTTAGTAACGATAGAGATATTCGGGTTCCAAAAACTTGAGCTTTCCGACAGGCGTCTGTAGAATTTCGTCGAGGGGGACAGTCTGGTAAAATTCTAAATTTTGACCGGAATGGGGGTACCTAGGTATTCCCACTATTTAAGACCCAATTAATGGTTCAGATAAAAGGCTATTTATGAAGAGGAAATAGTTGGGGGTGTGGTTTATCTGTACAAAACTTATTACTTCTGGTCGACATTTCATTACTGAATGATAGAACAAATTTTTTAAATAGAAACCCTGTATTTTCCATTATATGGAATGATTGAACTTGGACATCATATAAATACTTGTGCATTACATTTTCTTTTTGAGTGATTTTATAAATGTAGCTCAAAAATTGATAATTTTACAATTTAAATATACTCTAAACAATATTAACCAAAATCATTTCTTTTGTTTGTTAGTTGGAGATGAGACATACCGAAGAGAAAGACAGAGGGAAGCATCAAGAGGTCATAAAAGGGTGAACAGTGTGTCTTACATTGATCGAGCTGCAAGAGTACTTTTTCCAGCTTCGTTTGCTTTTTTAAATGTTGTTTATTGGCTCCTTTATTTCAGATATCAGCAACAATTTCATTGGAAACAACCTTCTACTGCCTTATAATCCATTGTCCATTGACCATCATTACCCCTTTAGCGTCAGAGCAGTGCGAGTGTATTGCGGGCCCTGTGGCCTTAGACTGGCTGCCGTGCCCGGTGGCCTGAATACTTTTTGCCACATTCACTCTTCTTATCTCTTTATTCATATTATTCTTCTAAATTCATCCTATTTGACTAAGGTTATAAAGTGCAGGTAAAATTAATTTGGAATAACTCGAAAAGAACCCCTTGTCAATTAGTTTACAACCCTCGGAAATTTTTGAGGAAACCATAAACCTCGTCATTGGAAAATACCGGATGGGCTGGAAACAGGGTTGGAGAAATGCGAATGCCAATTATGTAAAAATAATTTTCATATGTCCTGCACTCGTCCTAAATATGAATAAGAAAATGATGACTATTTTTTATGCTCGCCATGCTCCTCTAATATTCATGAAATTAAAAAGATACGTGTAGGAGGGAACCCAAGTAGACATACTTACATACAATTTTTTGTTACTGTTATATCAAATGTTTTACTACATATCTGTTTATTTTATAACATTTTTAAATTATATACTATATTTTTTTTACGAGTTGTTACCCACGATTTATGAATGTTGCATTCCTAAATAATGATACGATAAACCCGAAAGCGATGAGTAAAAACTCAATTTTTGTTTTAAAAGAAACCACAATCTCTTAAGGTGCTGACTACTGGGGGTTTTATCCTAGTGCAATAGTAAAATGGAAAGAGTTAAGAAATTAATTAAAATAAGGTCCACAGTTTCAGTCTTATGCTGAAGCGGACGGAAGTGACATATCAATCTACAGGCCACTGGGAATGCAGCACTCAAACTGATATATCAGTCTACAGGCCCCAGGGACTGCAGCGCTCGAACTGATATATCAGTCTACAGGCGCTAAAGGGTTAATGACATATACAGACCTTCATGAATTATGTGGTATTGTATATAGTATTGTGTATCATCACCTTTTTCCTTTTTATGTGGAATCTTCAGTTACTAGACTAAACTTTACATAAGTAAAAATTAATAACAAATAGTTATTAAAAAGAATAGTTCAATTTATGGATGCAAGAGAAATAGCATGACATTAAGAATTATTGAGGCAGTGATTGCTAACTTGATTAGATTAACATATTGAACCATAAGAAATAAGAATATACTGAACCACTTATTGCCAATGAAGTTGAACAATTAGATCCTAACAGCAGATAAACATAATCTCAAAGTTTTCTAAATAGTACAAACTGGATACTTTATATTATAATAAATCTCCCTTCCTGCCTTAGTTGATTACATTATAAAATTAAGTAACAATATATTTGCCTTTAGAAAGGTTAATAAAAACCTTACAAATATGCTTTAATATATCCCTCAAGCACCACAACTGAAATCAAAGGAGCTACTGAGATGGCAGAATGTATTTGCAGACCCTATGACATAACATCAATAGTTAAAGAAGGCAATAAACAAATTCCTTATTAAATTAAGTTTTTAATTCATGCTAAAATTGTTTTCATTATATTCAGCTTTATTTTTAATTATATTACACCAAATATGTTTTAAGAATAAGGAAAATGCTTGCTACTATTTAATGAATAACAATTCATGTTAATTTTGTTCAAGTTAAATATATTTGGGAAAATATAAATTAAAGTACCATCAATTTTTTATAAGCAATATTTGGTAATTTGTTTTCAGTGAAAGAGGGTTTAATGAGGTATTAAATGCTGTAATAAAATTTATCAATCAAAAGAGGTTGATGGGTGTTATACAGATCTTAAGATTTGAGGCTTTATTTTTGAATATGGCAAACAAAGTCTTTATTCAGACAGAATCCTTAAATATACTCCAAGTTCTATTATTTTATTTAATTATTAATTTTTTCCATTATGATTCTCAATAGTATTTTAATTTTTTTTTTCATTCCATTTAAGAATTATTTATGAAAGCTGTAAGCAAATAAAAGGCTTGTATGTACGCAGAAAGTTCAACAGAAGGCATCCCCATAGAATGCCCCAGTACCTGATCAGCTATTTTATTTAAAATAAAGTGAAAAAAGGATTCAGATAAAAATTAATTTGAAAAGCCTATAACCCATGCAAATATATATTTCTTATTCGCACTAATAAAGGAAACCCCATGCATGTTAAATAATGAAAAAGAATTATTGAAGAAGAAATAGTTGAGGGTGAGGTCAAAATTTTGACTGCGCCAACAACGCTTTCCTCTTCATTATATCTAAGGTCAACTATCATCCACCATCATTAAAAAGAATTCATTTATTGTCATTAAATCAATATTTACAGTATTTTTGCCACAGATTCATTAATTTATATCACTGTCAATAGGTTGGGTAGACTAGTCTGGAATTCGGCCCAAAGTTGTCCACTTTTCACCGCGGTAGGACAGTTGGTTGTTTGGGTTAGGATGTGTGTATTCCCTTATACTTAGATCAGATATTAACTTAATTGTGATTGTTTTCATCTTCATTTGTTTTTCAAAAAAGTTCTTTTTTCAATATTTGTATGAGAATTATAGGCCTACTTTGAAAGAAAAATTTAAATCATTACATCTTTTGAAACGTAGGATGACCAATCTATGGAAGCATATATTTATGTACTCCACTTCAATGAGTTAACTATTTTGACGAATAGAAAAATACACAAAAAAATGTCCATTTCTTACTTTCTACCAACAGTAGAATATACATAAAATTGGTACCATCAAGTTTACTTGTATAGGGAAAATGAAACAAACAATTTAGGAAAAATAGAGGCACTAAATTTCCATTATTTTCATAAATTTACACACTTTCTTTTATTTACATGATTCCATTGTAGTGCATATTCACACACATGATATAACTTTAAAACTTAAAATATTTAACTCATTATAATATACCAGAATATAATATTCTTATCATTGCATTGGTTATTAAAATTAAATATCTAAAATTAGTTTTATAGTATAAGTTTCTTTAACATATTCCTACTGGCTATTTTAGAATTAAATAATATCAGTCAAGTACCAATTCCAATAATTTAGATGAGGGTGTATCCAAAATCAGAATCAAAAATGCTTTTTAACAGTTGCAGCAGTTTTCAAACAATCTTGTTGATTTAAAAAAAAAATCGAAAAAGTAAGAGATAATCAAAAGAATGAAGAAAATACAGACGATTCCGCTTAATTGGGACACCGCTTAATTGGGACAGCCGCTTATTTGAGACAAATCTCAAAGAACGGAAACCAAACCATGAAACCAATAGTAAATTTATATGTTTAATTGGGACAACATTCCGCTTAATTGGGACGGTAAATTTAAGATTTTAGTACAGTAGAGTCCTGATTAACCGAGTATGTTTTAACTGAGTTCCGGTTTAACCGAGCCGGTGCAGCGGCAAAACAAACACCACCCCCTCCTAAAATCCCGGGAAAGGCAGAAAGGCGGCTTTTTTCTGAACCCGATACCCGTGTTTTAAAAATCCGCGGCTGCCTCATGTTCACATTTGCAATCTTTTCCATCCGAGCCAGTGCAGCGGCAAAACAAACACCCCCACCCCCTTCCAAATTCCGGGAAAGCCGGAGAGGCGGCTTCTTTCTGATCCACGTGTTTTAAAAAGCCACGGCAGCCTCACGTCGACATTTGCTTCAGTCTTTTCCTATTCAGTTACCGATACACTTCGCTGTGACAACTGTCTTAATTTTTGCTCGTTCATTCACTCACCATCCATACACCTTGCACGTGAAGTTATAGTCATTATTGTGTGTTTATTCGCTCACCGATACACCTCGCGCGTGAACTTATTTTTTGTCAATTGTATTTTTCAAAAATTTTACCCTTGCCAAAATGCCAAGAAACGATTTGACACTTACCAGTAAAATTGCTTTGCTTGATAAAATAAAAAGCCAGCCACTTTTAATACAAGTTATCGTCGGCTCGCTGAGATAACTGGTGTACCAAAATCTACCATATCGCGTGTCTTACGACAAGAAAAACAACTGCGTGAGGAATTACATATTTGTTATTTATATTATGTACCTATGTAAAGTTTTCCAGAGTTTATAAAGTAAAATTATTTTAAAAAATATGCATTGTTTAATTTTGTGTGTTACTGGTTAATGACATTGTTCCTAAAACCAATCAAATGAATTTCCAAAAAAAAAGTGAAATTAGTTTAATTGGGACAGCCGCTTAATTGGGACAAAACGCCTCGGTCCCGATGTGTACCAATTAAGCGGAATCGACTGTATTTCCATTTAAATATTTTCTTTGGCATATTCTTTTAATTTATTTTTATCATGAATACAAAAGATACTGAGCTTTAAAAACCAGTAAGGAAATAATCTTCAGTAAAAATAATAAATTCCCTACAGTACAATATTCCCCTTACAACTGAGTAATAATGCTTAGCTGAAAATGAATGTGTCCTGTATCTCTAAGGTACAGATTTATTAATAAAGCACAATAAAAGTAATAAATTACCAGAATTTTTTCTACACACAAATGTATATAAAATTACCCATTTAAAAAAAAAAAAAAAAATGCATTAGGTAAGGCTAATTTTTATATGATAATTAGAAAGCTGCCGAAATGAAATGGATACAATTTTAGAACACACCCTAACTAATGTATTTTTTAGCACTGCTTATAGAAAATATAGCATTAAGAAATATAACAAAACTATAATAAATCTTGCTATCTTACTAACACAAATATAGAAAGTAGAAAATAAAATAACATTTTAACATAATTACACTAACGTACATAACAATTAATAAAAGCTGAATCTACGAAAATTGAAATTATTTTATCACAGTTCAATACTTCGTACCATAACATTATACTAATCCACATCTGATGGTGAGTGGCTAGAGTAATGCATGTGATCACCACAAAGTCATGGAAATATTGCAATACAAAGGAAAAATTATATAGTGTAAATATTTAGAGACATTTTCAGACTAGATGCTGAGCAAAAAAGCAAGCTAAACACTAAGCACAAACAGAAATCCCTTATAAGTAATATAGGATGTAAAACTCAATAATTAAAATAATGAATGGCTGGATTGTGACTAAGTAAATTCGAAAATTAGATGTTTAAAATTGAAATGTAATAAGTAAGATTCCTAAAAGGTTTTAAAATGACTCAACAAGTCTCTTTTTTAAAATATCATTTCAAGATCAACCTATTAATCAGCATTTTCCAGTGGGTTGTAAATTTCCGTTTTGGTTCTCACAATCAGATCAAAAAATGTTAACAGCTAGGCAGGAAAAGTCCGCCACAGCTCATAGCCAATAGAAGGTATAGGATAACCTGAAAATAAAGTTTTGATTATTAAGTGGTATTTCAAACTGCTTGGTACTGAAATAGATATGATGTAGATAATTAGACGTTCGTCATGTAATTTAAATAATAAATTGGTAACTCATTAATTTATTCTATAAATTAAGACTTTTTTCTATACCTACAGTTAATTAAAAAAAAAACTCCAATAAAACACAGACATTATAAAATAAAAATGGTATGATTTCATTGCTTACAGATCATTTATAGTAATGGTTAAGAATATTTAAGTCCTTTAAAATAACATTTTCAATTCCAAGAGCATCATAACATCTTCACTGCCAACAATGTTCCGGTTTAGGTCTAAACCCAGTTTGAATCAACCATTTAATGATGATAAACACTTTAAAGGTAATATATATGTAATAACCATTAGAAAACACAAAAATTTTGCATTGTAGTATCAAAAATATGAAATCTGAACAAACTTCGAGATTGGTATTTCTCGATACCAGAAGAAGACGTAGGCAAGAATGCCAACGAGTTATTTCAGAGTTCAGCAGTCAACATGTAAACTCACACACACACGCAGACACACAGACACAGACACACAGAAACACACACACATACACACATACGCATACAGAGTGTGTGTGTATAGAGTAATTTTTATTGTAAATTATCTTTACACCTTAACATGTTGGAGGGGATAAGGAGATAGGTACAATGATCCACTTGACTTTATAGTTTGAAAAGAAAAGGACTGTGGTTTTTTACTAATAAGAACTTTTACTTTTATGACAAGGGCATTCAGCCTATTTTATTAAAATATTTTGTAGTCACAGGTGAGTGTAAATGTAGCGGTATTCAACTGGTTTTTAATTTAAATTGTATTGTTGAAATATATTAAAATTCTAGTTTTAGATGTTCAGCTTGATAATTGGCGTGAGTGCCGAAGCGTAGAACAAAAAAAAAATTGTAAAAGTTGAGGTTAATAAAAGGATCATAACAAAACTTGACTAATATCTGCCTAGCCTTAAATCAATAAAGAATTATCAAATTGATATATTATATTGCACTGGGGATTACCAGAAGATATGGTGAGAGGCCCAAAACTTAGTGTGTATTTCTTAAACATTGTTAAATGATTTGAATGTTGTCAGTTTAATATAACTATTATCGTATATATTAGTTCTCAAAGACTTTTTTTGTTGGTACGCCACGACTTCCATAATACTTCATAAAATTTCATGAATCAGGCATCATTTTAAAGTTTTCCTTAACCGCTACACCGGGGAAATATACAAATGTCTCATTTCGCCTTCGATTGCGAGTTATAAGGGAAACCACGGTTTCTGTAATAGAGGTTTAGAGGTAGAGGTAGAGGTTCGGTAGTAGAGGTTTAGAGGTAGAGGTTCGGTAGTAGAGGTTTCCTAAATGGTGTCAATCTCTTCACGTTTTCAAGGAGAGTATTTTCGTTCATATACATTTTTTCGATTAACCCCTTCGTTAATGAGTTGTAAGCGAAAAACTACAATTCTCATCGAAAATATGGTTGTAGGGCTTTTTCGAAGGTGTCATTTTTTTCAGTCTGTCGAGGGGAATATTTTTGGTTATTTACACTTTTTCTATTGTCATCGTCGTTTGCGAGGTACAAGCGAAAACATGCGATTTCAGTCATTAGAAACAGCGCACTCGCTTTCCGCGAAACCGATACATGTATTTAAGTATGTGGCATTTTCCAGGGTGCGCTTTTTCAGTGACACCTATGTCTGAGTAAAACAAAGCCACCAACAAACACTCACAGATGACCATATCGTAACTTCAAACATAGTCTTAAAAGGGGTCCTGTAAACACGTAAATACAATATAAATACCTTAAACTTATGTTTCAAAAAATAAATAATCTAATAACATCTATTCTTCAATTCAACCCTCACCTATTCCCATGACGCACTATACGATACTAAATATAGGGTGTGTACTTTAATTAAGTGGGATCTAAGTAGGTTAGAGTGCGAATGCTTCGCATGGGTCAGCTAGTCAAATTTAAAATTGGGAAATTTGGAGATTTCAATGCACCTACAATGAAATTTGCGATTTTAATTCCATAACTGAATATCTATAATGTGAACCCGATTTTCTCAAAATAAACTTGTAATTTTTAAAGATTTTATGTTTTGATATTTTTTTCCAGAGCTTTTGGACTAATTACCTATGCGAGAGGTAATTAGTCACGAAAAAAAAAACCGTGTTAATTACGGTTTGAAAATTTAAGTTCGCGAGAACTAACTAGAGCTCGCATTGACAAAGTTGGTCGCGGTAGTCAGGGGAAGGGGGAAGGCCCCACCACTACACCACATAATAAAGAATTTTTGATTATTTACCTTTGCAAGAGGTAATTAGCTTGGAAAGAAAAAAAACATTGTAATTAGTTAATGAAAATTCCCCCCTTCCCCTGACTAGCGCGACCAACTTTGTCAATGCGAGCTCTAGTTATTTCTCGCGAACCTATATTTTCAAACCGTAATTAATACGGCTATTTTTTCATGACTAATTACCTCTCGCATAGGTTATTAGTCCAAAAATCTTTATTAGGTAAGACTATAGATTAGGGAGGGGGGAAGTATTACTTGGGTAGTATTACACTTCTTAGCTTCTTAATTCTTATACTCACCTTGTTAGCTCTCCCTTATTACATATACTGTGCTCCAATAACCACCCAAATGAGATGTTTATTTAAAATTATAGTTTTACAGTACTATGAAATTACAAGTGAGAGAATATTTTAAGGAAATATAAATACTTCCTCTAATGTTTAGAAATCTCAAGGCTTTTATATTTCTAATCAATGCCTACGCATTATATATATTCCAGATATCAATCTTTTTGGTACCTGAAAAATTAGATTTTAACACTTGGGTGGCTTTGGAAGCTCACACACATGATCAAATGAACAAAATATACAGCCTTTCTTGATAATTTCAATCCAATTATTTATTACGAATAATTCAGCTACGAAACAGTCAAATGAATCAATCAACCCTAATTACAAATAAATTAATTTGATTTGAACATTGAATAAATAGTAAAAAAGTATAATTAAGGAAATACTTACGATACAAACAACGGAAATAATAACATAAATTTTGACATTTTTCCAGAACAGAGATCTCTGCAAATTTCTACTCTGACTTCTGAATGTAACTGATGTTTTGCTGAGTTGTTCCGTTTTGTCGACAAGAAGTTTAACATTTTCCCCCCTCATGGCTACATTATCTGTAATTCAAACATCAGACTTAAAAGTTTATTTACAGCTAACATACTATAAGTTAAGGCAAAAATTAACACAACAAAAGTGACATTTCATTTGAACATCAGAACCACAATTTGAATTTTTTATTTTTTTTTTGAAGACCCTATTGTGGTCATAAATTATAGAAAGTATAATATATTAATAACCTCCTGTCTATGGATCGCAATCCAAGCAATGGATCGCAGGAGTTAGTAGAAATAGTTTCCTATAAATTTCAGAAAGTGGATGATTTCATCTAACTGGAAAGCATCATAATAGCTTCAAATTATGCACTTTTGAATAGCAAAAGGGATCCACTCCTCGTAATATGTACCTCTTCTTTCGAACTTCTCACCTGTATCACCTTACTTTATGTTTTTTATATATTACATTAATAAATATACATAAATACATTTTTACAATATTTATTTCCATGACCTTTCTGCATTCTTCTTCTCTCCACTCCACTTGGTGGACTACCCGAGAAATCGGCTATCAATACAATATTTCCAACGAAATCAAAGAATTGATCTGAATGAAAAATTGTTAACCATGTCAATTCTCACACGGGCTAGGTTTCGAACATCTCGAATTTTTATTTTGCATAACCTGAATGGATTTATTACTGAAAAAATTATTTTTGCCTCCAGTGAACTCCTCTTTTCGATAATACCTGTATGGAATATGAAAATAAAATCCTGTCCCTATAAATCTAATATGTTTTGTTTTTGTCACACAGCTTTATCTCACATCCTATAAATTTTCTTAAATAGCCTTCCAAAACCTGGAAAAGGTATATTTTACTTTTTTTTTAAAAATGAGGAACTCAGCTACTACATAGCTACTAGACTAACTTAATTTTGTTTCTATCAGACACATGTTCCTTAAAAAAAAATTGTTTTAGGTGGAATTTCTTAGAGTATTTTTATAATTTCCCATTCCCTAGAATACTTTAGTTAATCAAGTAAAGTCTTTAATCCATTAATTATAATCAGTTCATGAGAACATAAATGTGGACATTGCGTGAGATACTTTCAAGGTGAGAAAATCTGTTGCCTCTCCAACGCAAAGCATGAAAGTGTTTAAAATCGGTTTCCATACAACTCGATTCCCTACAAATAATGAAAAAAAATCAATTTTCTAGGTAGTGAGATGAGATTATAGAAATCTAGTTGTACGTATTCATACTGTATTCCACATAGGAAGTTTTTAAGGACAATGTAAGGCAGGTCCACATCAATATGGATGATTCTTCCTATTTTGTTTACCTAGCACATCATTGTAGATTATTAAAAATTTGTATATATTTTTTTTAAATTATTGTTTTTCCCCTTTTTAAATAGACTTTTACAATATAGATCTTTAACAAATACTTTGTTTTATACTTAAATATAAGTTTGCAGTTTGATTTTATCTGTATCTCACTCTTGACAAACGATGAATTTTTCAAATAAAAAAAAAAAAACGATATTTCCCAAAATATCAAAACGGATATTTTTTTAATTAAAAAAATTGAGATGAAAGTAACCCATAATTTTTAAATGACCCAGATATTATTTTCAAATAGTGTGATATGTATTGTTTTTTAACATATAAACGTTTAAAAAAAAAAAGGTTTATCTGACACCAACCTATGTTTCGAACCATTATATCCTTCAGCTCATCAAGTTCACTGTGCACACGAGAAATAGTATCAATGTCTTTAGCTTCTGAGTAATGTTTCTGTAATTAAAAAAGAAACAAATACTTATATTACATAATAGAATTCCAATATCACTATAGGCATATTATACTTATGTAAAATTGACATTTGAAATGATTTAAAATACTTCCAATTTGGAAGATTTAGAAAATACTCCCCAGGGCTATGCCATTATATAAATCTAGTAACTTTACATTGAAACATCTTCATTTTCACTCTAACACATCATCTCATAAACTATTAAGTATCAATTGCTAATTTAATCAAGTCTTTCTAAGCAATTACTCATTTAAGGTAAACTTACTGGTCTCAATAATGGAATTATCATGTCTATTACCATGATGAAAAGGCATTATTAATATTGATCCTTAGTGGCTTATTCTAACAATGATTCCACAAATAAAACTTACCATTTGAGCTCGTAGTACTGGTGAAAATTCATTGTTCATGGCATACGCTATAGCTGTCTTAGCTCTAAGGCCAAAAGATGCCAAGAATTTTCGCTTGATATCATTTAAATAAAGAAAAGCACGGGATCTTTCAAATTCCTAAAAAAAAAAAAAAAAAATATTGATAGAGAACCGAATAAAATTTATTACAATATTAGATGAGAGACAACTGAAAGGATAAAAACATCTATTTTCAAACAAATAACTAATTAATAATAAATAGTCAATAACATATTTATAAGTGATATCCCTAAGTGAATATCTTTTCATTCATTTTGCTGGACAAAGTTGTCAGCTTGTCATTAATCTCAGTCGTGAAACTTGGCTTCAGCCTACTTAACGTTTTGTTAAGCTCAGTAAAATATAATTGGGACATAAAATATAATGGGATCGCACAAATTCACAAAATTTTACAAAACAATTTGATATGCTGATGCAACTTTAATAGATGACCCAAAAAAGCTGTTGGGAAAAATACCTGCAATTTTAAATATTTTTAAAGCTTATTTAATGGAAGAGGAAAAAGCTAAATAGAGCAGTACAGCATAACACCCATTTTATGTAAAGCTCAGCAGGCTGGCTTACCACTTGTCATTTATCTCAGCTGACTAGCTGGCCAACTTGTCATTAAGCGCATTCACGTCACCAGATTGGTCAATTTGTCATTTAGATCACCTTACAGGTTGGTCAGCTAATCATTAAGCTCAGTCAACTGGCTTGCCAATTCGTCAGTTATATCACCAGACAATGTGGTAAACCTGTCATTTATCTCAGCCGATTGGCTAGTGGGTTTAAATAATTTTTATTCGAAGAAAATAATATTTTACAATGCCACTCAAATAATCAAGGTTACAAACAGCATCGACTTTATAACGATACAGTAACACAAAAATAACCATATGAATCGAGCTACAGCACAAAACCAACTCTCCAGTCCATCGCTCCTGATATTTAGTCTGAATTAGAACAGTCCCAAAGGTTCCAGATGAGCAAAGAAGGTACTCCAACAGTCACTAGCATATACTAGAATAGTTTTCCCAGCAGTTCCAACAAGTCTAGAACAGACCTTTTCAACCATATGTTTTGTTTCTTTGTTCCACGTTACAATATGGGAGATTTTTATAATCAAACAAAAGATAAAAAAACATTTGATTTCCCAAAACAAAAATTTCAATTTCCGGTTATATGAGTAGTAACATGTATGTAGGTTTAATAAATTGTGGGAGAACTTAGAATTTAAGAAAGAATTAAGTTTATAAAATGGTATAAGGTCATGATACAAAATATTGAGGTAGAAAAAACTAATAAGTTTTACTTTCAGATTATTTAACGGAGACTGTTAATTTCCTTGGCAATTAATAGCAACTGTCTTACAACTAAATAAAAACTTTTAGAATTACAAACTATCTTTTTAATTTCATTTTAGAATGGAATAAAAAGAAAACTCTTCCTGACCAATTTAAATCATTGTTAAGAGTAAAATGTGTATTCAGACCTTTCGATAAAAAATATGATTACAGCTCTATAATAATTGAATAAAATAATTTAATTTAAT
Organism: Aelia acuminata; assembly: GCA_911387785.2. Classification (NCBI taxonomy): domain Eukaryota; kingdom Metazoa; phylum Arthropoda; class Insecta; order Hemiptera; family Pentatomidae; genus Aelia; species Aelia acuminata. The sequence continues at coordinate 95,410,025 of OU426978.1, forward strand.
GAGTTTTTAGATAAATTATCAGTGATTTAAATTTTTTCAAATTTATTCTTGCAGTAAAGAACTATTAAAAAATTTAACATGTAACTTTAAGCCAATAAGATTTATAAGACAATATAATTTATATTAATTTAAATAATTTTAATTTAATATGAAATCATTAACATAATTGACGGGCATACCTTTAAATTGATCTGAAGCATTTCATTATCAAAGGTAAACAACACAGTAAGTTATGTGTTATGTAATACTTTTAAAGATTCTTAAACACTATCATATTTTTCTATATCATTCACTAAACACATTAATTGAAATATTAATATAAAATTAAAACTTACATCATCAGTAATACACATATATACTATCCCATTTTCACATATGTAATCGAAAAGGTAACTGCTGTGGGATAGGGATAGTTTTCCATCTTCAGGTCCAATTTTTGCTAAAATTTGCTCAGTAACTTCTTGAAAATTTCCTGGGCAAGAAGCATAACTTGCCAATACAGTAGTTCCTCTGGATATAACGCTGTAGAGAATAGGCATTTTTTTTTTTTAGGATTCCACGAGCCTTAAATGCAGAACCTAAAAGGAACAATAGATTATGACAGCAACTTTTTATAACTAATCAAAAATAAATACTAAGACTGAATACAAATAGAGATAAAAATGGAAGATAATGAAAAGTAAGAATTGGGTTACATCGCCTTTGTATCTAGTTCATAATCACTATAGTTTAAGAATAAACTAAGAAACAGCTAACTAATTTCAGACCTTTTTAAATAGCCTCATAGCAAGTTAATAGATAAACATATTATTCAAGATTTTTTATAAGTAAAATAAAATTGTTTTGAAAAAAGTTGATGGAAGGTTATAAGAATTAGTTACATAACTCATTAAAACATATAAGGGTAACAACAAAAATTAATTCAAAATAATTTATGATGATCATGAAAACAGATTGAGAAAAACTAAAACTTAAATTTTCAAATATATGGTTTGCTTTGAGTTGACCTTTAATAAAAAAAATTATGTTATAAAGAAAAGGACTAAGTAAATCACTAACCAATACCACAGAGACATCACACTATACTTGACCCATTGAAAATTATTTCTGCTAAATAATCAAAGGTAATTCAATAATAATTTTGAATGAATCATTGTCATGCAACCAAAACCTACCTTGTAACTGTTTTTAAACTTTTTCACCTACTCCTTTAAAAAAATCTAAACCATTGAATAACTATTCACAGTAATTTAAAAATTATTTCTGGTGTAACCAATGAGAGCGAAATGCGAGATCCTACAATAGGCAAAATGAGAAACACAATGAAACCTCACAATCCAACGCAATTAGATAACAAAAGCTACTGAGGCTGCTGCAGGAGTTGAAGTTGACAGTGAGGCAGTGACCAAGAAGTAACGAAGTGCAGTAGCTAGTTCCTAAACAGAACCTGTGCAGTAACTGTTTTTTCTCTTATTTTAACAATAACGGGTATTTAGTTACTGGTATACCATAGGTATTTTTAAATGAATTTTCGATCCATTGCAATGAATCCAGAAATTCATTAATGTCCTAATTACATAGTTTAGTATTAAATCATTATAAATGATTAAATACAATCGATTTGGAATGGAATGGCATAAAATATTACTAAATAGCGTTTTTAATTTAGAAATAACGTTAGTTTATTCGGAGTTTTTTTTTTTTACTAAAATATCACCAGTTAAAATTTTCTTTAATTTAAGTATCACTAATTAATTTTGGTAAGCTTATAAATTTTTCACATACATATGATTAAATAATATTCTTTTAAGAAGGTCATAAAACGAAATTTAATTGTATTATTTATTAACTGTAAAATTTAAAAGAAACAAACTTGTTAAAAACCCACTATAATCAGCTCGAATTCCTCAAAACGTCACAAATTTCTATTTTGAATAATAAAAAATAAATAAAACTCCACCTACATTTTAAGTAACAGTAATTTGTTGCAGTGATTTAATGTTAAAATATACAAGTGACGATACTTCAGTAAAAAAAAATTTATTCGTGTCCTCTAAGGAAGGCATCCCCCCCCCCCACCACCGGCTCCGCTGGTGTCTGTTGTATATTATTTCATATATCAATAAATATATAAAACACAGGAGGACATTAGAAATAAACTAAATGAATTAAATAAACAATGTTGCCTCCTCGTCTTAGCCCACCGAAGAGGCAAGCAAATACCTTTATCAAATGAAGTGTTATTGTTATGTTATATATAACCTCTTGTTTTGGTGTGAAAATTTGTGTAACTCATTGTGTATTAAGAATATCCTTCATTTTATTTATTTTATTTTCTAATTTAAATTAAATTAATTAATTAATTAAATTTAAATTAATAGTTTTCATTTTTCTATTATATAAAAATGTTTTTAGTATAATATTTTATTTTACCTTCACGCGTTTGTGAAAAAATTACAAAATAAAACGCTGGACTAAATTCTTAAAATTTATTTTTAAATTAGATGGATAGAAGTATAAATTGTAAATTGGGGTGGGTTCCGTTCCCCATGAGGCGAACCTGTGGAACCTTCTCCTAATATCAAATAAACTATTAATCATTAATGTCAACGAAAATATTTATTAGCCATTGGATAAATATTTAATATTACGTATTTTTAATGATTTAAGAGTTTTTAAATTATTTGAATATTTTCAGTTAGTTTTTAGGGCACCCAGAAATGGGATAAACACAAAATAGACGTGAACTTGTTTTCATACAAGAACGAAATATTCTGAAAACATTTTGTTTATTAATCCTCTTTACTGTATAGGTAGGCACTACTAAATTCTTCTTCTGTATCTTAATGCCTTGTGTCAATATCTTTAAATTTATTTCACTGCAGTTTGTGCTCAGTTTTATCAAGAAGTTTTTAATAAAGATTTGACTAGAACATTATAAGGTAAGATTATTTGAGTCTTGTTAATATTTGTTATAATTTAATTGGTAAATTAATAAAAATAAAAAAATAAAGCAAATATTAATATAGGTTTTGCAGTTTCAATGCATAATAGTAGTAGTTATGCATATCAATTGTGCTCGTTATTTACTTAGGGCTGTGGCGAATTGGAAAAATTCACTTTCGTTTTTTCTCGCAAACCGAGTTAAATACATCCTTTGGAAGTAAAACCTCATGAAGGATCATTAAAGAGAATTTTTTAAATATTTTTTTGGTGGAATGATATATGTCATAATTTATCTAATTTTACAAATAAAATTACGGTGTAGATCTTATAATGACTGGATAAGATATTATACAAGATCCTTGAATTGTGGTCTGATTAATGTTTACGGTAATTTTGAATTTGATTATTTACAGGATCTTGTAAATAAATTATAGCCTCACTCATTTATATTACTGTCTGACGTTTAGGCATTTAAGCGATAATCAAGTTAAGACTTCCATAAATTTTAATAATGTTATATGTTAATAAATGTCAACAAGGTGACCATAATTTTTTTTACAATAAAATAGGTTTACAATAAATGCACTTGTCAAACACCATTATAATTTATAATACCGTTAAAAAAAAACCGGAGGTCGAAATTTTTCACGATCGCAATACTTCCACTTACTATATATTTCATATATAGGTAAGTGAAAGTAAAAATCCTGTGTTATTAAAGCTAGCAAGTCAAAATCACGCTTTAATAAGATACGAGTGTGTTTGCCAAGGGCATTTAGCCTATTTACTTGTAAACAATTTTATGGTTACAGGAAATGATACCTTGACTTTGGCTTGAATTCCGAAACGTCGGACAATTACCAATATAAATAAGTGAGGCTATAATTAGGGATCTTGTAGTATACTTAAATAAAATCTGTTGGCCTAAAATAAAAAAAACAACTGTTTATGGTAATGTCGAAGTTCAAAATTAAATGAAACTGATTTGTTAAGTAGTTTTATTTCTCTTTTTGAATTACTTTGTTACTTAGCCCGTCCAAAAATTTACTTTTTACTGTGAAAACCAACAACACTATTTTATTTATGAAAATAAAATACTTCTGTAAAAGATATATTTTGAAGGCAAATGTATTAATTTAAATAGAAAAACATTGCTTGTATATAGCGAAGAAAGTCTAGTCGGAATAAGAATTTTTTGTAACCTGTTTGTTTTAACTGTAAAAAAAATGGAAGATTTTTCGATCCATTCCTCAGGTTTGTTTGGGATCCGTGGTAGATCAGCTGTTAAACTGTCACTACTCACGCAACTCACTTCATAATTTAGAGCCATAAAAGATTAAAACTGTTTTATCGATTGTCAACTATTACCAAGGTTTACATAAATTATTAATGTAAAAATTAAACACGAAATTGCATTTCCACCTATCTACCTTTTAGCCATAAATTTTATTTATATGTTTATTACCATTATTGAAAATCAATAAATTTGATTTTAATAAATAAAATGTTTTAAAACCTATTCAGAAAATGCTGGGTTTGTTATTATTATTATTAAACTATTTACAATATGAAGTTCTATAATTGTACTATTATTTTAATTTTTCCTCAGATAATACCACAAATGTTTATCGAAGTGAGTTTTTTTTTTTTCCATTTTTAAATAAAAATAACAACATTAAAACAAAATTAAAAAATCTGGTGCGTGCGCGCAACACACAACTTTCACTTACCAACTTACTTAGAACAGAAATTTACGTGTTTTGTTAAATATCATTTCCCAAAGTCACACATTTTTCTACATTCATATCTTATTTTTGTTAATCGTTAAAACCGTTTTTGAGTAAATAAAAAAAACACGTGAAAATGTTACAAAATTTATTAAGTAAAGTCCCCCCTCCGGTTAATCAATTTTAATGAAATTTTAACAGTCATATCTCAGGCATATTAATACATCAAATACTCAGTTTAATCAAAATCGTTAGAGCCGTTTTTGAGAAAATCGAAAAAAACCTAAAAAGTTATTAAGTAAAGTACCCCCTCCCTTTAAGTAATTTTGATGAAATTTACGCTGTCACATCGCGGACATATACCTACACTAAATACCCAATTTCAGGTTCGCACGGTTTATAGTTTTTGAGCTAGTCTGTTCACACACACACACACAGACAGACACTCAGACACACACACACACACACACAGACCATTTCGCGGGACTTGGTCATTTCGACTCAGGGGACCCCAAAACGTGTATTTCCGTTGAAAACCGGAAGTCGAATTTTTTCACGATCGCAATACTTCCACTTACTATATATTTCATATATAGGTAAGTGAAAGTAAAAATGTATTTTACTTGGGAGTGAGGCCTAAATGGTTGACGATATTTATATGTTTATAAGTAAATGTTATAATATTTACTGAATGCTTTTCTTTAGAAATAGTTGAAGTTTAAGGTGTTTCATTTCATAATATTGTAATGGTTATGATATACTAAATAAGATCTTAACACATATATTGGATTAAGTTATTTCCGAAAAAAAGCTATACCACGGCTCTTATAAAAACAATTACAATAATAATGAAAAGGATGGAACTATAATCAAAATTTCTCTAATAGAAACTTTCAACAATTCTTTGAGTGTTAACTTGAGGACTCACTTATTTACTATTAATTAACAGAGTTAGAATTTTCCTTGAGAGTCAGTTTCGCGAATCAATTCTGGAATGTAGAAAACTTGTAAAAATAAATTAAATTAAAATGTTGTAGGTATTTATTAGAAAAAGAGTGAAACAAGAAAGAAATAAATAAGTGGGCTAGGTTTTATTTGAAGTATAACTAGTTATACTATAATAAACTACTAATTACGTAATTAAGTACATATTAAATTATTGTCCTTAATTTCATCCGTCTTAAAAATGACGAAAAGCTAATAAAAATAATAAATAAGATGAACAAAAAGATTTAAAAAAAATCTGGTGCGTGCTCGCAACACACAACTTTCACTTACCAACTTACTTAGATTAGAAATTAATGCGTTTTGTTAATTACAACTTCTCAATGAACAGAACGGCTTTAATTATGAACAATGGCCTGTCATTAAAGGCGTCCTCCGCATGCGTGGGCTCAACGAGTTTTATGAGTTGACTGAATATTTTTCTTTTTTTCTCCTCTTTATGTTTTCTTTATTTTTATCATATCTCATATTTAGCCATTTCTTATTTTTAGGCGTAACGAGAGACAGTTTATTTCTCCATGTAAACAAAAACACAGGTACTTTATAAGAAAGAAAGAAACAAACGAAAAAGGCCCCCCCCCCCAAAAGCCCCATCAGAACATTTTAATTATGATAAAGCTTACCTGATATTAAAGAAAACCTAATTTTCATTAAACATGACGAATTTGATAAAAATCGTTAAAGCCGTTTTTGAGATAATAGAAAAAAAGGTAAAAATTGGAAAAAAAGTCATGAAATAAAGTGCCCCATTAGTCGGACCAATTTTGAAATGTTGGCTTTTACATATTTGGTATATAAATACATCAAATACCCAGTTTCTTCAAAATCGTTAAAGCCGTTTTTGAGTAAATAAAAAATATGTACACGTGAAATTGGTACAAAATTTATTAAGTAAAGTCCCCCCTCCTGTTGATCAATTTTGATGAAATTTTTACAGTCGTATCTCGGGCATATACATACATTATATACCCAGTTTGATCAAAATCGTTAAAGCCGTTTTTGAGTAAATAAAAAAAACACGTGAAAATGATACAAAAGTTATTAAGTAAAGTCCCCCCTCCGGTTAATCAATTTTGATGAAATTTTTACAGTCATATCTCGGGTATATAAATAGATCAAATACTCAGTTTAATCAAAATCGTTAGAGCCGTTTTTGAGAAAATCGAAAAAAAACGTAAAAAGTTATTAAATAAAGTACCCCCTCCCTTTGAGCAATTTCGACGAAATTTTTGCTGTCACATCGCGGGCATATACCTACACTAAATACCCAATTTCAGGTTCCCACGGTTTATAGTTTTTGAGCTAGTCTGTTCACACACACACACACAGACACACACACACACACACACACACACACAGACCATTTCGCGGGACTTGGTTATTTCGATTCAGGGGGTCCCAAAACGTGTATTTCCGTTGAAAACCGGAAGTCGAAATTTTTCACGATCGCAATACTTCCACTTACTATATATTTCATATATAGGTAAGTGAAAGTAAAAATCAGGTGCGTGCGCGCAACACACAACTTTCACTTACCCACTTACTTAGATTAGAAATCAACGAGACAGTTAATTTCTCCATATAAACAAAAACAAAAGTACTTTATAGGAAACAAAAAAAAAAAAAGGCCCCGACCCCCCCCCCAAAAAAGCCCCCTCAGAACATTTTAATAATAATAAAGCTTACCTGATATTAAAGAACACCTAATTTTCATTAAACATCACGAATTTGATAAAAATCTTTAAAGCCGTTTTTGAGATCATCGAAAAAAAGGTAAAAATTGGAAAAAAAAATTATGAAATAAAGTGCCCGCTCCGTTTGACTAATTTTGATGAAATGTTGGCTATCACATCTTTGGCATATACATACATCAAATACCCAGTTTGATCAAAATCGTTAAAGCCTTTTTTGAGTAAATAAAAAAAACACGTGAAAATGATACAAAATTTATTAAGTAAAGTCCCCCCTCCGGTTGATCAATTTTGATGTAATGTTGGCTATCGCATCTTTGGCATATACATACATCAAATACCCAGTTTGATCAAAATCGTTAAAACTGTTTTTGAGTAAATAAAAAAAAAAACACGTGAAACTGATACAAAATTTATTAATAAAGTCCCCCCTCCGGTTGATCAATTTTGATGAAATTTATACAGTCATATCTCGGGCATATAAATAGATCAAATCCTCAGTTTAATCAAAATCGTTAGAGCCGTTTTTGAGAAAATCTAAAAAAACTTAAAAAGTTATTAAATAAAGTACCCCCTCCCTTTGAGCAATTGTGATGAAATTTTCGCTGTCACATCACGGACATATACATACACTAAATACCCAATTTCAGGTTCGCACGGTTTATAGTTTTTGAGCTAGTCTGTTCACACACACACACACACACACACACACACACAGACCATTTCGCGGGACTTGGTTAATTGGACTCAGGGGACCCCAAAACGTGTATTTCCGTTGAAAACCGGAAGTCGAAATTTTTCACGATCGCAATACTTCCACTTACTATATATTTCATATATAGGTAAGTGAAAGTAAAAATCTGGTGCGTGCTCGCAACACACAACTTTCACTTACCAACTTACTTAGATTAGAAATTAATGCGTTTTGTTAATTGCCACTTCTCAAATGAACAGAACGGCTTTAATTATGAACAATGGTCTGTCATTAAAGGCGTACTCCGCATGCGTGGGCTCAACGAGTTTTATGAGTTGACTGAATATTTTTCTTTTTTTCTCCTCTTTATGTTTTATTTATTTTTATCATATCTCATATTTAGCCATTTCTTATTTTTAGGTGTAACGAGAGACAGTTAATTTCTCCATGTAAACAAAAACAAAGGTACTTTATAAGAAACAAACAAACAAACAAAAAAGGCCCCCCCCCCAAAAAAAAAAGCCCCCTCAGAACATTTTAATAATGATAAAGCTTACCTGATATTAAAGAAAACCTAATTTTCATTAAACATGACGAATTTGATAAAAATCGTTAAAGCCGTTTTTGAGATAATCGTAAAAATTGGAAAAAAGTCATGAAATAAAGTGCCCCCTCAGTTGGACCAATTTTGATGTAATGTTGGCTTTTACATATTTGGTATATACATACATCAAATACCCAGTTTTTTCAAAATCGTTAAAGCCGTTTTTGAATAATTAAAAAATATGCACACGTGAAATTGGTACAAAATTTATAAAGTAAAGTCTCCCCTCCGGTTGATCAATTTTGATGAAATTTTTACATTCGTATCTCGGGCATATACATACATCATATACCCAGTTTAATCAAAATCGTTAGAGCCGTTTTTGAGAAAATCGAAAAAAACGTAAAAAGTTATTAAATACAGTACCCCCTCCCTTTGAGCAATTTTGATGAAATTTTTGCTGTCACATTGCGGACATATACCTACACTAAATACCTAATTTCAGGTGCCCACGGTTTATAGTTATTGAGCTAGTCTGTTCACACACACACACACACACACACACACACACACACACACACACACACACACACACACACACACACACACACACACACACACACAGACACACACAGACACACACACACACACACACACACACACACACACACACACACACACACACACACACACACACACACACAGACCATTTCGCGGGACTTGGTTATTTCGACTCAGGGGACCCCAAAACGTGTATTTCCGTTGAAAACCCGAAGTCGAAATTTTTCACGATCGCAATACTTCCACTTACTATACAGGGTGTTTCGGAATTGCACGGCACTATTTTAGGTACGTGTTCTCTAACACAAAATAAACAAAAAAGTTCATATTAACATATATCTCAAACTCATTTATTAAGGGCCGAGCCGAGCGTGTAGGAGCGCGACCCGTTGTTACACGCTCGAGCCGAACGGCGGCGGTTCGAATCCGCCCTGGGAGGGATAACTTTTATTTCGTGGAGGCCCCACGGAATAAATCTCAACCCTCCCACCATGGTTAGAATAGGTTGGTTACACCTGTAGAGTAACCCCCCGTATGCCACACATGGCCAGGTAGGGGTACCGAACAAAAAAAAAAAAAAAAAAAACTCATTTATTAAACAGATATCAAAGGTTAAAGATTTATTATTTATTTACTGCATTAAGACTGACTGTACAACGTTTAACGTGTTTAATACTAAATAAAAGGTTTTAATCACCTGATAAACAAATGAACGATAAGCAATGACAGTAGTTGCTCATCTGTTTGTCTAGTTCTGTGTGTTTTAGTGTGAGTGAATCTTGTGACACAGTTCAATTTATGATTATCATGGGAGATACCACAAATTTATTCACTTTTGATGAACAAACAGACATGCTTTTAACTTATGGCGAGGTACATACAAACGGTGCTGCTGCTGTTCGAAGATATCGTGAAAAATTTCCTAACCGAAGAATACCAAGTCGTAAAACGTTTGAGGCCATTGAAAGACGTCTTAGGGATAATGGTACGCTAAAACCTATACGAGTGAACGCCGGTCGACAACGATTTCGACGAACTGCTAACGTAGAAGAAGAAATACTCGATGCTGTTCAGTTATCTCCTACTACTAGTACCAGAAGATTGTCACGTCGTTTCGATGTTTCCTCTACCAGCGTATGGCGAACTTTACGCGAACAACAATTATATCCATTTCACGTATCAAGTAGGCAAGATTTGTTACCACAAGATTATAACAAGCGCAGAAATTTCTCCCAGTGGTTAATTCGACAATGCACACGAGATCCTAACTTCCTGAACTGCATTTTGGTTACTGATGAATCTTGCTTTACAAGAAACGGGATTCTTAATTTTCGAAATACCCATACTTGGGCCGAAGAAAACCCTCATACAACTGCTGTTGGACATTATCAACAAATATTCTCTTTAAATGTCTGGTGTGGTCTTCTAACAAAATCATCGGCCCCTTCTTTTTGCCACCTAGGCTGTCAGGTATATCTTACTTGCATTTTTTGCAAAATAATCTGCATGATAATATTCTAGAAGATATTCCGCTAGGCATTAGGCAAAGGCTGTGGTTTATGCATGACGGTGCTCCAGCTCACTTTTCTCATAGTGTCACTGATTATTTAAATGCAACTTATAGAGACCGATGGGTTGGTCGAAACGGACCTTTTAAATGGCCACCACGATCTCCGGATTTAACGCCATTAGATTATTTTGTGTGGGGCTGGATGAAGTCTATGGTTTATTCTGCGGCAGTTGACACGCAAGAAGAGCTAAGAAATCGGATCGTGGAAGCCGCAGTAACTATCAACCACCATCCTGATGCTATACGAAGAGCCAGAGAAGCATGGATTCGTCGTGCTGAATGTTGCATTCAACAAAACGGAGGCGCCTTTGAACATTTACTCTAAATGTTGTAATAATAATAAATAAATAGTAATAATAAATCTTTAACCTTTGATATCTGTTTAATAAATGAGTTTGAGATACATGTTAATATGAACTTTTTTGTTTATTTTGTGTTAGAGAACACGTACCTAAAATAGTGCCGTGCAATTCCGAAACACCCTGTATATTTCATATATAGGTAAGTGAAAGTAAAAAGTATAATGAAGAGGATTCGGCAGAAAATGCTTCTTCTAATTTGTTTATTTTCACTGCTAGCGACTTAAAGATTTCCTTACGATTGTAATATTCGAGTTATTTGCTTGTATAAACTATTTGTGTCATACTTGAGTTCTCATTTGCTCTTTTATAATTATAGATCTAGAAAAATGTTTTCCGAAATCTGCATGAAAACAGACGTATTCGGTTAAAATATTCATCAAATGATCCCAATTTTTCTAATTCTGCTTGCTAAATAAATTCTGACATATTTTTACTTTCACTTACCTATATATGAAATATATAGTAAGTGGAAGTATTGCAATCGTGAAAAATTTCGACTTCCGGTTTTCAACGGAAATACACGTTTTGGGGTCCCCTGAGTCGAAATAACCAAGATCCGCGAAATGGTCTGTGTGTGTGTGTGTGTTTGTCTGTGTGTGTGTGTGTGTGTGTGTGTGTGTGTGTGTGTGTGTGTGTGTGTGTGTGTGTGTGTGTGTGTGAACAGACTAGCTCAAAAGCTATTAACCGTGCAAACCTGAAATTGGGTATTTAGTGTATGTATATACCCGCGACGTGACAGCAAAAATTTCATCAAAATTGCTCAAAGGGAGGGGGTACTTTATTTAATAACTTTTTTAGTTTTTTTCGATTTTCTCAAAAACGGCTCTAACGATTTTGATCACACTGAGTATTTGGTGTACTAATATGCCCGAGATATGACTGTAAAAATTTCATCAAAATTGATCAACCGGATGGGGTACTTTACTTTATAAATTTTATATAATTTTCACGTGTTTTTTTTTATTTACTCAAAAACGGCATTAAAGATTTTGATCAAACTGGGTATTTGATGTATGTATATGCCTGAGATATGACTGTGAAAATTTCATCAAAATTGATCAACCGGAGGGGGGACTTTACTTAATAAATATTATATAATTTTCACGTGTTTTTTTTTTTTTACTCAAAGACGGCTTTAACGATTTTGATCAAACTGGGTATTTGATGTATATATATGCCAAAGATGTGATAGCCAACATTTCATCAAAATTGGTCAAACGAAGGGGGCACTTTATTTTATAACTCTTTTACAACTTTTTACTTTTTTTTGGATTATCTCAAAAACGGCTTTAACGATTTTCATCAAATTCATCGTGTTTAATGACAATTAGGTCTTCTTTAATATCTGGTAAGCTTTATTATTATTAAAATGCTCTGAGGGGGCTTAAATGAGGAAGGGGTCTTTTTTGTTTTCCTATAAAGTACCTGTGTATTTGTTTATATGGAGAAATTATCTTTCCCTCGTTTCGCCTAAAAATAAGAAATGGCTAAATATGAGATATGATAAAAATCAAGTAAACATAAAAAAAGAAAAATATTCAGTCAACTCATAAATCACGTTGAGCCCACTCATGCAGAGTACGCCTTTAATGACAGACCATTGTTCATAATTAAAGCCAATCTGTTCATTTAATGAGAATTAATTTGTTTCATGGTAAATGAAGGTTTCAACAACTAAATAGAGAATTATAAAATCACACGACTTGGAGTATTATTGCCGAATTACCAAAAGCTTTTATTTAATAATAAAAAAAACTAGTGTTTTTTGTAGAGCAAACAAAAAGAAAAAATAAGAAATCAATGTGGAAAAATGTGTTTTTGAGAAGTGGCAATTAACAAAACACACCAATTTCTAATTTAAGTAAGTTGGTAAGTGAAAGTTGTGTGTTGCGCGCATCGCACCAGATTTTTAAAGATGTTGAAGTCTGTTATTAAAATCATTTGAGCCGTTTTGAAAAAGTCTGTTGATTAAATTTTTTTTCCTGCTACCAAGCCGCTATTGTGAACTCGGTGTTCGATTAGGTACAAAAGGTATCGGTTGGCCAAACCCATATAAAAAAAAGAAAGAAAAAGTGGTAAAATAATTCCATCCATCGCAGAAATATTTGTGACACCCAACATATGCATATTGGCGTTATTTTCAGAATTTGTAATACAAAATCTAATCTATTTGTAGTAATTTTATTAAGTACCTATAAGTGGAAGGAAAAGAATATGTAGTGAGAATAAAGGCTCTAGTATTATTAATAATCATTAATTGGCAACATAAGACCCTAGCACTTAATCAATATATGTTAGCTAATTTTTCTCTTGTACATAACTTCCACATTTATCGTGCATTAGTTCACTTACGGAAAGACGATTGCTCGTACCTTTTTTTTTCTAATATAAAGACAGGTTATATGTAAATACGGTTGATAAAATTAGTCATAAGAAGAACAATAACACCCAGAATAATCACTGGCTGGGGAAATAATTTTTTGTTGTCGGTCTTTCAAAGGGGTTCGAAACCAGTCGTTTGAAGATAACCAGACCTTAGCTGTACCTTACGATACGAGACCTTACCTATTGATTTTCTTCACTCATGTGATAAACATGTATGTCTACCTATTGCATTCAATTCCTTTGCAAATTCAAAATCAAATATGAAAAAACTGAAATAGTCTCGAAATATTATGTAATAATTTCCACAACTGTCAAGAGATCTTAATTAGATTTACATTTTGTTGAAAACTGAGGTTTTGGGTCATTTGGTCTTTTTTATTGGATGCCTAAGATTTCTTCCGTAATTCTCAGCTGCTTGGAAAAAGCAAGAATGCTAAAAAAAAAAAATGGCTTTATCATACAATAACTGCTGTCTGTGACCGAATACCGTCATCTACCTGAAGAATGGATAGAATTCTAGGATTAGCAGCATGAGCACCAGTAATCCTAGTATTAAATAATAATTAAAGCACTAGTAATCTAGCTGTATTAAGATACGGGCGGAACCTATGCAGCTCGATCATTTTGAAAAAGAAAATCTGGTGCGTGTGCGCAACACACAACTTTCTCTTACCAACTTACTTAGATTAGAAATTAATGTGTTTTGTTAATTGCCACTTCTCAAAGTTATACACTTTTCCACATTTATTTCTTATTTTTGTTTTCATTTGCTCAAAAAAAAAACAAACACTAATTTCTTTTATTATTAAATAAAAGTTTTTACTTGTGATAATTCGGCAATGCAAGCATAATACTCCAAGTCGTCTGATTTTATAATTCTCAATGTACTTGTTGAATATTTCATTTAGTTCCCATGAAACAAATAATTCTCATTAAATGAACAGAACATCTTTAATTATAACGCATTGGTTTGTCATTAAAGGCGTACGACGCATGCGTGAGCTCAAGGAGTTTTATGTGTTGACGGAATATTTTTCTTTTTTCTCCTGTACTTGTTTACTTGATTTTTTTCATATATCATATTTAGCCATTTCTTATTTTTAGGCGTGATGAGAGACAGTTAATTTCTCAATATAAACTAAAACAAAGGTACTTTATAGGAAAACAAAAAAGGCCCCTTCCCCATTTAAGCCCCCTCCGAAAATTTGAATACTGATAAAACTTACCTGATATTATTGAACACCTAATTTTCATTAAACACTACGAATTTGACCAAAATCATTAATGCCGTTTTTGAGATAATCGAAAAAATGGTAAAAATTGGAAAAAAAAGTTATGAAATAAAGTGCCCCCTCCGTTTCACCGATTTTGATGAAATGTTTACAGTCATATCTCAGGCATATAAATACATTAAATACCAAGTTTGATCAAAATCGTTAAAACCGTTTTTGAGTAAATAAAAAAAACACGTGAAAATGATACAAAATTTATTAAGTAAAGTCCCCCCTCCGGTTGATCAATTTTGATGAAATTTTTACAGTCATATCTCGAGCAAATTAATACATCAAATACTTATTTTAATCAAAATCGTTAGAGCCGCTTTTGAGAAATTCGAAAAGTTTATATATGCTTAAAAAAAAATAGAAGTACATACTACATACTTCTATTATTTTTTAACTATATTCTATATAGTTTAAAAAACAATTAAAAAATGATGAATAATATACGCGTTAATAAAATAACTAATATTGAAAAAAAGTAAAAGAAATATTTTAGCCAACAAAATATTAATAATAAAATAATAATAATAATGTTTAAAACCATAGGAGGGAGATATCTAAACTTAAACTAAAATGGACATTAAACAAACAAACAAACTAAACTTAATACTATATCACGTCCTTAACGTAATATACTACTTGTATATAATGGACCATAAATTGCAGGTGATAAATGATCACTTTGCTAAGCACAGTCTTGTGAAGAAACGCTGAAGACTACGATACTAAAGCTTTGTATAAACTGATATGATATAAATGTACGAAGAGAAAAAAAATATGTAAAATGAAAATAATGATTTATCGTTATGTAATTAGCCGGAATCTGACAGATTTTTTGAGGAATAATTGGATGATTGGAAATAAAAAGGAGGTTATTAAATGTGGATAGGAGGGTGGTATGTCTGGTGAAAAGATCCAAGAACAAGGTGGAGCGAAAAATAAAATAATGCTGAAAAATGGCACATTTTATAATGTATAAAGCAATAAGCTTTTTCTGGTTCTCAAGGAGCTGAAAAGATTTTTTTTTTTGCCGATTCTTAGAATTTAGAATAATTTTGAAATGAAAAGACGGATTGACATGATGGCGGTTGAATTCAAATTCCACCCGTGAAGGTTACCTAATACTGAGAGTGAAGGTGGGAGCGAGACCAAAATCGATGGGAACTCGGGCCACCCCCGCAGCACCCCTCCCTGCTCCCCCTTGTAATCAGGATTTTATTGCTCCTGCCAAGTTTTAATACACCCATATTCCGTTTAATTTGGATTTTTTTTAATCCAGCTGTAATTTAATTGCATGAAAACAGTTGCGTATTAAGCGAAAATCTTGTCAAATAGGCTGCATGATCGGACACGCTTTTCATATATTCCAACTAAAATGTAAATCTAAGATAAATATAAAAGAGAAAATAAACGATTTTTTTTTTAATACACCTTTACTAGTATGCCTTATCGAGAACTATCTCATTATACACCTAGGCTTTTTCTTTATGATATATTTAACCAAAAGTATAAGCGATGCTATGGATTTTCAAAAATTAATATATACCATATAACATAACCATGAATTAATAATATAGGAGATTAATCATACAATTGAAGAAATCAGTCTCAGATAGCGGTAACCTACCGAAGCATATTAATATTCAGTATTTAAATAAGTAGGCAATATAAATAACCTGCCTGTTATGCGTGAACAGTGCGTGCAAATCCTTGCACTACCGCTGACAAAGAAACATTTACAACGCACTAAACCCTACCCCCCCCCCCCCCCAATTGTACTGGTATAGGTTTTTCTTTTTAATATATAACAAGAATACAATACGTCTTGTTATTAAACTACATACTACCTCTATAGGTCCCTCTGGGGTATGCAATAGAAAACATATATAAAGAACTGGATTGGTCTTGAATAAAATATTTCTAAATCGATGTCGATAAGAATCTTTCAAAGAACAGCTGATATTTTAAGTTAAAGCTTTGCATTATGTCGTTTGAAAAGATCTGAAAAAGTTTATAATAATAATAAATCCACCGACGATATTTAAAGTACTCCTGATATAATATTCATATCAGGAGCACCATAGATACTTGCTGAATAACAAAGAAATGTATTAACACTATCTGTGGCCGATTTCTTTAATTGTATGATTGATCTTCTCTCTTATTAATTTTAGGTTATATGGTATGTATAAATCATTTTTTCTCTAATATCGTTATACTTTTGGAAAAATATATTATTAAAGAAAAGACTATGTATCTAAAAAGAGACTTCTCGAAAGGGTGAAGGTGTAATCGAAAAAAAACCTTGTTTATTCTTTCTTATTAATTCATCACGATTTTCTATTTGTGTTGAAATATAAGAAAGGCGTTCCTATCGCGCTCTAATTCACTTAATATGCAATTTTTTCATGTATTGAAAATATGCCGTCATGAAAAAGATACAATTTCTTATTTTTCTTTACATTGATGCATGCCACAAATAACCCAAAAATTATCGAAATAGAAAAGATAAAGGTTCAGAACTTCGTTGATTTGATATTCAATGACCATATAGATACGGAAAGAGACCACATGCAAACACTAAGTGCATAAAACTTAATTTTATGAATGTTGCAGTAGAGTAAATACATAACACACAGTTACTTTATGACGGAAAATAGAATGAAAAAGAAAAGCTTTTAAGATTAAGTCAGTGAAATAAGATAAAGCAAAAGCGATCTTGTTCCGGTTCGCAGGGATTGCAACCCGCTTACAACAAGTACCTTCCTCGAGAGTGTGGGGTGGCAAGATTCGACTCCAGCGCAAGGCAGGATGCATTACTTTGTCCTCATTTATCATCAGGGAGGAATATGAAGCCAGCAATTGGCATCGTGCAAAGGTATAAAAAGCCAGTATACCTAATAAGCGATTGCTCTTACGTTAGTATTAAACCTTTTACTCATTATACATTCAAATTTTGAGCGATGTTAATAAAGATCTATTTTTCTTTTTTCTGTTATAAATAATAGTTTATGATCAAGGTTTCTATTTTGCAGTTGGTGAAGGAATGTAATAGTTGACGAATATATTGAAGTAATATTTAATACAATAATTAGTAGCTTAGACAATTGTATTGTACTCGCTGTTAACCATTGAGTTAGTGCAGAAGAGCAGGATATTTTGTTCTCTAAATGAAATTTAAAACTTACCCATCCAGGGTGGGATTTTTCCTAACTAAATGTTAAAAATTTACATTTCAAATTAAGATTTTACCAAATAAATTTAAAAAATTTCATAACACTTATTGGATAGGGTATTTTAGTTATCTTATAGAAATTCCAGTAGTACCCGTTATAAAGACAAATATTAGAATTTTTCAAATAAAAATAGTAAGTTAAAAATGTTTACACGTAAAAATCAAAAAAGGTTTGATTCTAAGGGTAATCCTTAAACTATCATTTAATATAGAGATAAATGAAATTAAAGTACAAGAAGAAAGTTATGTAATGTGGTTTAAAGTTATAAAATAAAAGATGGCCTCGCGATCTACTAACTTAAAAACGATATTTGCGTGTTAGTAGTAAAGTAGCACTGTCCTAACAATGAATAGTTCTCTACATGTGTGTAGAGCACATAGGTTGTAGCTTCTCTATTTTTATCTTTACGTGTAAAAAGTTTTGAAATTTCAATTAAATAATTTTTAAAATTCCTTAAATCATTTTTAAAATGCTATCATTCATAGTAGGTACTATGTTTAGAAATTTAATAAGAAAACTAATCTACCCTAATTATCTGGATTATTATTATAATTGATTTGGAAAAATCTTGATTGGAACTGGGAAATTTTAAATATGGTTTGGAAAAATTCCAATTTTATTTGAAAAGTTGAATTTTATTTGTATCCATCCCTCTTTGTTTTCAAAAATTGTAAATTAGAGTTGGAAATTCTATAGTAAAAGAATTTAAATTAGGCATGAAAATTACACCAAAAGTGCCTCTCGGTGCTCTTAAATCTTTACCATAGTGTCTAAATGGCACAAAAAAATAAATAAATAAAATAAATAGTTTCTACAATTATAAAACTCTTTTCTATACAATTAATATTTACTTTTGGGCTATGGATTTAATTTACGCTTTCAATAACTTTTTTATAGTTTTCTTACTAATTTGACGATCGAAATTAGGATACACATACATATATTTGTATCCTTACATATATTGGATAAATGAGGTCTTTTTACACCTCAGAAATTAGGTGTAAACTACCGCGTATTTAGATTTTTTTTTATTCCTTGAAATAAAGAGGCACGTGGGTATAGATTTTTATTGGGAGGGGCCGAAGGGAGGTCGGTGACTTAGCAACTGATTCGTACAGGTATCTTACATCCCCTTGGGTCTTAACCAGCACTTAGGTATTTTCGTATTTCTTATTAAACTCAAACTATCAAAAGAGAAACTCAATGCTAAATATTGATGATGCAGGGGTCTCGTTTTCTGATAGAGTTGAACGGGGAGTATCAACGTTCTTAATGTCATTAATGGAATAATTTATGCTTTTGTTGTTTGACAGACCCCACCCATGAATCCCATTACTCTCTTATACAATATTGTTTTATATTGCTCCTTCAATTTTATATGCTCCTTCATTTTTGCTACAACTGATTTTATATTTGTTTTTTGCAAAATAATTATAAGATATTGTTGCCATTATTTATGTAACTTTTTTCCCACACATCACATGTCCCTCAACTGAAGATTCATTAAAAAAATATATTTATTAAATAATAAAATTACACCCATCAGCACAAATGTTTTCTAACCATAACGTGATTAAGCGAAGTCTGAAAATTATTTAAGTATTAAATAAAACCAGAATTCTAACAAAATTGAAAGTAAGTAGAATAAGCAACCCTAAATCAAAACGAAATACTTAGTATTATTTGAAGAAAAATGATTGGGAGTACCTACGGTCATAGAAGTAATCACGCTTGTATGCAAAACTTATTTTATTTTGTGTACCAACGTTTCGAATTAGGTTTTAGGTTTTCACCATTTCTACAACGAAGATAACAACCATACTCAAACATATTCTTACAATTATAACTTTGCAGATTTTTAACACTTGGAAGACGAGACCTTGATGCATAAATTAATACATTCAGGTTTTCACCGACCGTGTTATGTGCTAAATACAATTTTTTTAAATGATTTTAAAAAGTCCAACGTTTTGAATCTCTTTTTTCTCAAATCTAATATTATGGGTTGACATACTTTACGCAGCAAGATATAAACAATAAAAAAATCAGCTATAAATTTCATAAATAGAATGGAATCAGTTATGATGAATGAATTGAAGGGTCGAGGGAATAGGAGTGATAAGGAGCATTAAATATTATACTTTTCATTTGCAACTGCGCTATACCCGTCTAGCAAATATGTTGTTGCGTCATTTCAGTGATTTTCTTTAACAGTAATGTATTTCATTGAAGATTAAGATCACTCGGCCAAATTCTTTTCAACCTACTGTTGCGGGCTACAGGTTCAAATAATAAATAAATTCAGACAGTAATTCCTAACAACTACAATTTATTAAAACAAACAATGTAAAAATAGAAACAATAAAAAAATAGAAAAATACAAACAATAGTAGTTATAACTTACAAGCTGATTAATTACGCTTATTAATTTATACGCACATACAGTTACCTATAAAACGTAGCCGTAAAAAAAATCAAACATTAGTCTACCTTGAATGCATCAGTTCCTGTTTAGAGTAACTATAATGAAAATGTCGGGAAAAACGTTTGAACATAAGAGAAGTCAGTTGCTTTTCTGCTTTTTTTCAAAAACGGCCAATATAAGTCTATTTACTAAGTAAATCTAAAACCACAATCTAAAAATATACTAATATCACATGGGATACTTTCATTTTAATATTTCTTTGTTAATTAACAAAATTCTATAATATAAAAAATTATATTATAGACGCTTTCAGTCAAGTAAATTTGTTTTAGGTTTTAGTCTTTTTTTAAGTAAGAGGCCAACAAATTCAAAGATGGTAAAACTGTTGGGCATAGCTAAAGTTATATATTTTTTTAAACATATATAAACTTTGATGAATATAATCACTTGTTGAGCTAGAATGTTGGCCTAATTTATCTTATTCACATTTGTGCTGAAATGGAATATGTAACTGATAACAATTGTGACATCTCAATTACACTCATTTTTCTACTGCACTAGTAATTTTATTATTTAAAATATTAGGACTACCTTTTAAAAGATATAATACACATTTTAGCTCTTAGTCGTCACCATCCTCCATCTTGAAAGCAGCAAGTGTGGCCATGCATAATGCCATAGGATTTTCCCACTTAAGATCCCTTCTTTACTGCCATAGGCTCTGGCCATGCCACCTGAAGAAGGGTGGGTATCTTATCAAATGAAGGTTCGATTTATCCTGAGTTTAAGACTCCGGTTAAACCTCCTAATAAATGTTCTAAAAATTAATCCATCATATTTTCCTTACAATAATGAATTTAAATTATCCCTCAATACTTGAAATTTCTAAGAAACTATTTACCGCGAATCAATCATTAGCTTTTATCATTTTATATTTTCATAATTGGCAGTTTGTAAATATTCTTTTTTTCTAATACCGTAAAATGAGGTGACATTGTGACTAATGGGGTGACTTTGTGACAAGCCTATTTTTCTACAGTTGTTGAATTTCCCTCCTTAAAAAGAATCAGGTTAGGCAATTCAGTGTACATTTCAGGTAGTCAGTAATGTGCTGCAACCTACTGGCCACATATAACTTCTTTCATTCCATTTACCAAGGTGCTTTATTTCAAGGTTTCAACTAAATGATAACAATCAAACATATATGAAATAAAGCACCATGGTAAATGGAATGAAAGAAGTTATATGTGGCCAGTAGGTTGTAGCACATTACTGACTACCTGAAAGGTACACTGAATTGCCTAACCTGATTCTTTTTAAGGAGGGAAATTCAAAAACTGTAGAAAAATAGGCTTGTCACAAAGTCACCCCATTAGTCACAATGTCACCCCGTTTTACGGTACTTTGCCAATATTTGCCAATATTTCAGGTATTAATTGTTATTAAAGTTATTATTATATAATACTCAGGGGGTGTATTAAAATGAATTTAAATCTTTTTGCTGCATCTTGTAACAAGAGCATCCATTTGTCCAACCCTTATTGTTTTATTATCTTCACTAAAGTTCTACTGGCGCCACCGGACTATGAGAAAATTCATCTGACTTATCTAAGTTGATAAAAGGCTTTCATTGTTGGAAAATTTTTGATTTTTCCTTCTACATAGCCTCAAAAAGTAATAATGCTAGTACTACACATTTTGGCTTAACAAAAATTTATTATATTAAATTATTTATTAACAAGTATTAAGAACATACCTACATTCGAAAATAAATTTCATAATCCGTTAAAAATTCTGCTATTAAAAAGTAATTTTTCAAACCGAGTAAAGCTACAAGAAATTCTCAGGCTATCTTGTTGCTTTTAACGAGTTGAATATATATTTTCGATAAAATATATGAATAGGGACGTATAACTCCTAAGTACCTACCTCATACAGTAAATTGTTGTAAAAATATTTCGTGCTGGTCTGTTAATTTAACTTATCTGTTAAGTTAAATGTGTTATTTACTATAACAATAAACTATCAAGGTTCCTACGACGGAAGCAATAAATAAAACCTTAACACTTCGTGCTAAGACAAACCTCTCATTGAACTACAAACTGGTAACATCCGTTCCACATTTGATGATATAGAATATAAAAAACGGCATCATTGCAATTAATTCTGCTGGGAACAAATCCAATAAATTAGTTGTAGCCGTGTGACATTTATAAAAGCATCGTCAGGCGTATTGTATACTTAAATAATTATATCATTTATATGTCAGCTTGAACTGTACGTACTGTTTTAGGAATAATGTAACAATTGGATCTCCGAAACTGGTCTTCATTTCTTTTTTAAAACAAGCAGCTAAATCCTACTTTCCATCAACTTGATAAAGCATATATAAAAGTTGATGGAAAGCAATGAAATTAGTGGGATCAGGATCAGAACGAGAACTTGGATAAAATTCAATCAAGAAATTTTGTAACTACCTACATTCTAACTGAGACATAAATTGACAAGGTTTTAAATATCTTTAAAATACATCGTTGGAAGATGAATTAAATGCCCAACACTTGTTTTCAGGCGTTATTGTTTCAACTTTTAGCCTTTGGAATTTCTACCTACTAGAAATAATAGGAGACTATTGAGCCCTTCACAATAATTTGGTGAAGGTGACCACCATGGATTTAAGAGGACTCTCATTCCGCCCTTTTCAGTTAAAAAGGGGCTTGATTAGCTTTTTAGACCCCAGATACATATCGACTCCAGATAAACAAACCCCAAACGGCTTTTCCTAGAAGTAACATAGGGAAACTATAACCAAAATTTTATAATCAACTTTGAAAACTTCAAGGACATATTTAATACAAGTTCGTTTCGATTTTCAGTTTTTTAATATCAATTTATAAATATTATTGAAAGAATTTTGTTTAGGAGCGGGGAAGCTCATTGGTAAGGGGTTGAGCTGCTGTACACAAGGTCCCAATTTCGAATCTCGCTACGATATCTTTAATATTGTCACAGAACGTCTCGGTGGCCGAAAGATCCTCCTGAGGCCAACCCAGCCTCTATTAATTAAGTGGGTGCCCTTAATTGAAAAATTAAAAGAAAAAAAAACTGGGGTTGAGCGTTATCACGGTCAAATCGCCTCCTTGCACGACCGCTGACCAAAAAACAGTACTTCCTTACATAGTATTGAACACAAGACCCTTCATGGGATGTAGTGGTACAAGCGTTATTGAATGAATTTTTGCTCATCGATAGCCAAATCAAAAGTCAAAGAATCCTCTTCATAGAACAGATAAGAATATTTTAATCGTAGAAAAGCTCTTTTAAAATATTTCGTGCTTGTATGATAAACTTTTCCATCATGATAATCATTTAGAGTAATTTATTAAACATTCATGTAAATTATTTAAATTAATCTTTACATTATGAATGATAAATAAAATTATGTTAATGATAGTAGCTAAATTATCTTAGTAATTTATATTTGATATATTAGTTACCATTAATAAAATAACCAGTGCCTCTCTGTGGCGCCATCCGTCTAGTAGAGCTGAATAGAGTGGCCCTAAATTATAGAGACCCTTGTGATGATTAGATAGTACAAATGTTATCACTAATCTCTAGATACTTTCTTTGGTTTCTTATTTCATCTTATATCTATGTATGTTGACTTTTTTTTTTATGCCTATGTACATTATTTTGGATTTACAATTACATTACGTAACTTAACATAACATATGTGATTAATTATTAAAATAAAAAAGGAAAAAGTTTTTTAAAAGTTGAAATAGAATAATTTTTATCAATTTTCCGAACCCAAAAGCATGATGTAAGTAAAATGTCACTGTCACGATGTAGCATAAAGTCACAGCTGTACCAAAATAACCTGTTATTAAATAATGTTTGAAAGTGCCACTAGATAGCTGTAGTGTAGCCGCGCCCAGTTCCCCTACTCCAACCCTATAACTGATTAGATATTCCTGAGTCGCATCCGGTTATCAAAAACCTCCCCTACCACTAACCCTCCAGACTAGCTGTCTATTTCTTTACTCACAAACCCTTAGTCGCACGCAGTTTTCTGTTATGTTCGTGTATAACTTTCGTGTTATCGTCCCCAATGGATGTTTATCGGACGAAAAATAACTTTAGCTCCCTTGTATGTACTGTTGCTTCCCTCGTTTCCACCAAAATGTGAATTTCTGAGTTGTATTTACCTGGACTTCAGGTGTTGGCTTTTTCTACTTGGTCAAGTTGTTGAATTTTAAATATTAATGTGTAAGTTATTTTATAAATAAATATTACTATATATAATTATTGTAGATATATTTTTTTTTATATTTAAAAATAACAACCGTCATTTAGGAAATTTAAATATTCCATACAAAATTTATGCATGTATCCTTATCATTATTTTTTAAAGCAACTGACAAGGGTAAGAAAAAGAAGGCATCCAAACAACTTAAGCCGCCAGTGATGCAGGACAGTTCACCAGACCTCAGCCTCAAGTTGAGGCGAGGTTCGAGTGATTCTAGAGACAGCTTCTATATGGATTTCGCGCAAGGAATTGATTCTGATATAGAAGAAGTTACTGCAACAACGTCAGGATATGTACCTCATGACATCACTGATGATGCTTCAACACCAACAGCACCTACTGTTAAGGATGACACAATATGGTAAATTCAATTGTCATAATTTATTTACTTAAATGAAATAAGAATATAAATTAGCAGTATATTATAATACATCACTATGATCTTTGTGGTAGCTAACTGGGTGCATTTATTCATCCACTCCTCCCATTTATTAACAATAAATTAATTTTAGCTTAATTTATATAAGTTTTCTTTAATTGATTGTTTTTAACTTTCAAACCTATTTCCCAATTTTAGCATATATTTCATTATTTGTAGAAGTGATTTTTATACATTAATCAAACTTATCAAATTAGGAAGATAGGAAATTTACAATCCACTCATAAAAAAAATCCTAAGGGAATATTGAAAAAATTATAGAAGGATTGGAATGTGCACATTTTATATACCTTTTAAATTCTATAATGTCTGTCTTATAATTGCCATCTTTTAATTATTTCTGTTGATGTGAAGCACTTACGAAGTTTAAACATTGTTTACAAAATTTCTTTTCTAAGGTCTAAATTTAGACCTCTAAACAGTATCTGTTTAGGATCTTGAGAAAAAAGAATATTCTTAATTTAAAATGATACAATATATTTTGATATTATATTTTGAAATTAATTTACATCTGTAAAATTAATTGTTTGAGTAAAATATTACGACATAATTATTTGTTTATTAATCAAAATTTGTATATTTGTCTTTTAATCAATCTTGGAATTTACATATACGATAAAACAGAAATTCACCGCAAAATGAGATTTAAAATCTTGTTGATTCATTTTAAATTGTTTGTATTGAGATGAAATTTATTTCACAACCAAGTGAATTTACCATTTTTCCTTTTAACTATTTTTTCTGTTTTTAATCTTATCAATATAATACTACCAAAAAAATACCTAACTTATTTTTATTTTTATTATTCTAGATTATTTAGTTAAAATAATTTAAATCGTAATTTTATTTTATTTATATTCCTGTTTCTGTATATTTGGAAATGAACTAAACCCTGTCATGAGTATTTATGAGCAAGCTATTTTGAATTCTTTTATATTCATCTTAGTTACCAGTTTCGAATGAACAATTTATTAGTGCAGTATGGTGTATCACCATGATTATCCTCCTTAGGAAATTGGTGCAATTTACTTTGATTGAAGAGAGGGGGCTTTACGGACTCTATTGAGTTGTATCTGTCTGGGTTTGGTGTGTGATGTGTTGTTTAATATGAAATTTAATTTATGCCTACTAAAATTGAAGCTGGCTTATTGCAGTGTGGTGAAGTTTAATTATTGAGTCGGGGGAAAATTTATCGGTGTTTTATTTTACAAATTTTTGCGACACAATGCTGATCGAGGAACTTACTTACAAAACGTAAGTCCAGTGATTTTTATGTGTGATTCAAAGAATAATAAAGTTTATCATTGAAACTGATGCTTGATTTGCATATCACTTGTGTGTAGTTAGTTATCAAATTGAAATGCCCTTGTCTTCCCACCGCTACCTACCATCATCTAATATTTTTGATATGACACTTCCTTTAATGCGACTTTGCTAATGATTGGATTTATTCTTAATTATTTTTTGTATGAGATCTTCAATCTGCTAATTTCTTAAATAACTTGTAAAGCTTTATGGATGCTGATTAATTTTGAATATGACTTTTTATGTATGTATCTTTTTTAAGTTGACTGTCACTTTACATGTTCAACTTTATTAACTATAACTTTTATAGTTTTTAAATTTATGGCAATTAAAGGATTAATTCCTATTTTCTCTATTTTTTATTGACATTATTTTATTTCATAATAGTTCTGGATAGTTTTGAAAATTAGTTATGATGCTTTTGTCCAAGAACAAAAATTTATTTAGTTCATAACTTTTATTGATGTATTTGTAAGTAGAATAATTGGCGAAATAGGATTTGTCAACAAATCTTGGAGCCAAAAAAAAAAAAAAAAAAGAAAAAAGTAGAATAATAATACTATCAAATTGGGTCCAAATTGATGAAGTTTTATTTTGGAAATATAAATGTATATTTTATTTAAATAATAAATAAAAATTATTCTTTTGTTGAAAGGTACTTGTTGAGATATCATTTTTTTTTTTTTTTTTAAACTGCATTTTTATATTAATTAAATTACACTACAGTAATTTTTTTTCTTGAGAAGCATTCAGTTTGTGTTTGGCCCAGCGTGTAGGATGCTTTGGTTGACAAGGCCTTTGATGTTAGTACAAGTTTTGGAGCTGAGGGAGCAGAAGGAGAAGGCTATAAAAATCCCCCCTCTGAAACAGTGAAGCTCCCCCACTTTGGAAGCTAATAAAACTACCTTAACCTAATCTATTTTCAACTTATTTTTATTCTTTTAATTTTCCCTTACATCTTTTCTGAATAAACTGATAATTAATTATCCTATCTTAAAGAAAACAGTTGACCATTACACACTTCTAAATTACTTTACTTATATCTCGAATATAAAAATAATATCCACATTAACTATATCAACTACGTCAATACATACCACAACTATATCTGGCATCAAAGTGTTATTTTTAAATGCCAATTTAAGGAAAAATACAGCTGTTCTATACATTCTGTTTTAGGCCAAAGAAACTGTAAAAAAGTGATATGATCATCAGATTTGAATGCAGCACCCTCAAAAGACATTGAATTGATCAACAGCAAGAATCATCTCAATTTTTTTATTTTGGTCCTCCGCTTCCTCGCCTTTTAGGCTATATGAGGTTTCCCAGGCCATGGGAGAGGGTATGGGATTAATGTAGAGTATTATTAAATTTACCCCAACTCACGGTTTAGAACTGGCTATCTTTTGTGGTTCCCAATCATATATTGTATGGGCAAAGGGTATTTTCTAAGGCGTTTGCCCACTCGGCCATCCTGCCAACCCCTCATCATCTCAATATCATTTTTTATGTGGTATGTAATTGTATTTTTCGACCAGGACCTCCAAAATATTTTCATCAAACCCCTTGAGAGACTCAGTGTCCTCCCCTTGCCAATATTTTATTATATATGTGTGTATCATGATACATTTAATGAGAAAATTTTACAATTATTTAAAAAATATAAAAAAACTCATTTTCGACCAAAAAAAAATTTTAATTTTAGCAGCTTGTTTTAGATGGACCTAATATCTCTGGTTTCTCACTTCCTATTCACAAATCCAATCCTAAATCATCATTGCACACATTACAACTTTAGTGTCTTTACAGCTTTTTTTTTTTTTTTTTTTTTTTTTTTTTTATGACTAACCGGTATATTTTGATTAATCTTGTCTAAAAGTGTCTTTTCTAATGATTTTTAATCTAACTATGTTTTACCTTCTCTTGACATAGTGGTTTGCACTTAGCCTTAGTGTTTGCAATCTCAAAATAGATTTTATAAGGCAACATTCCTTTGTCTAATTTATGGATTAGTGACTAGTTTATTGTATTAACACTTTTAGTATTTTTAATAAATTAACTGGAATGAATTAATTTTCTAGTTGGACACAAACACCAGGTGACACTGTTCTTCTTCCATCCCCTGCAAGTCCTTCAGCTGTTATAGTCAGTCCAGAAACCCTTTCACACCATTCTTCACCTGTCAGAATACCGAGGAGCACATCCAGAGCAACCACATCTTCTGCAAGACCTCATATATTATCAGCTTCACACTCAGGGTATTCATTTTCCTAGACTACTTTTTAGCATTCCTAATCATTTAAAAATAAAGGACTTATCATATCAAATAAAATAATTTTTTCATAGGCTTGCTCAACAAGGATCCCAACTGATGCCTGCTGTAATCTATCCAAATATTTCTATGATGAAACGTCCATCTCGAATAGACATTCTCCAAATTACTTGGAGGAAAATGGGGGCGTAAGTGTTAAATTATTTAATGTTTTATAATATATTTTCCCCCATCTATACACTGCATTCATACATTTAAAGTAATGGTAAAGTTTTATAAGTCGAAATTCAGGCAGGATATAATAAATTTAATTAAATATTAGCTGATATTAAATATTTCAATACTACTGATCTTAAAACTTTTCTTGAGGAAGAAGTAAATTACCATCAACATTTACAGAACTTTGAAGTTCTCTTTTTTTATTTAATTTTTTTTTTTTCTGTTGAAGGGAGAAGTAAATTAAATAATAAGTATTTAAATGGTAATAAAGAAAACTAAATACTAATTTAATAATTCATATAATATTAAAAAAATGAAGCAATGATAAATATATGAACTATGTTTGTCAAAATTTTATCTTCAATTTCGAAGCAGTAAAAAAGGCTGGAGAATAATTTCATGGTTTGTCATGATTCAAATAGCATTGCTGCAATTTGCATTACCGACTGGAATTGTGAAGTGTGGGCACAAACCTTGAAATTATGTGATTAATGTAGTCCTTTATTCTCTTTAAAAAGAGAAAAGTGGGTTTAACTGAAAAATTCCTACTTGCTTTATTCTTTTCATTTTAGTTTTTAAAATATGACTAAAAATCAGGTCACTATGAGTCTTAATTGAATAAAAAAATATCATTAATTCAGCTATGAGATTTTTTTAAAACCATTTATGTATTGGGTTGTAAAAAAAGTTCGTAGCGTTTTTCATTATTTTAATTTAATCCTTTCTGTGTTTGTTAATCCTGTTTACATGTTCAATAATGTTTACATATCCTAAAAAGGGATTAGATAACGTTCTTTTATGCATCAGTTTCAACCGGGATCTTCTATTGTTCAAGTGTATTGTGTTAGTCCAAAATGCAGGAGGAAAAAATTCATTTTCGCCATATAATGCTATTTTATTTCCGAAAAGGAAAATCCGCTGCACAGACGGTCAACAAAATTTGCATCGTGTATGGAGATGACGCCGTAGGGGAAAGCACCGTCCGTAAGTGGTTTGCTCGGTTCAGAACCGGAAATTTTGAGTTGGAAGACGCCAAGCGCTCTGGTCGTCCTTCAACCGTTGATGACGAACAAATTCAACAATTAGTGACCGATAACCCTCACTATACGACCCGGGATATCGCAAAAACACTTGGCATATCACATACAAGTGTTTCAAATCATTTGGGAGCTGCGGGATATGTTTCTCGAAGCGATGTATGGGTTCCTCACATTTTGACGGAAAAGAATTTATTGGACCGCATTTCCATCAGCGATTCCCTCCTTAAACGCAATGTTAATGATCCATTTTTAAAGAGGTTGATTACTGAGGATAAAAAATGGGTCCTGTACAAATGACTCCAAAAGTCGGATTGCATCCAAAAAAAGTTATGCTGTGCATTTGGTGGGATTGGAAAGGCGTGCTTTATTATGAGCTCCTCCCACCCAACCAGACCATTGATTCGGCAGTATACTGTTCCCAGTTGGAAAGATTAAAGGCAGCGGTTGAACAAAAGCGTCCGGTATTGGCTAATAGCAAAGGCATTGTTTTTCACCACGACAACGCCCGTCCTCACGTGTCTTTACAGACTCGGCAAAAATTGTTGGAGTTTGGCTGGGATGTGATAACCCACCAGCCCTATTCACCAGATCTTGCCCCAACAGATTACCACTTATTCCAGTCTCTCCAAAACTCCCTCAACGGGAAACAATATAACTCGCTCGAGGACTGTAAAAAGCACATAGACGAGTTCATCGCGCAGAAAACTGAACAGTTCTGGGAGGACGGAATTACAAAATTACCTGAAAGATGGAAACAAGTTATAGATCAAAATGGGTCATATATCATTGATTAAAAATATTTATATGTATCTGAAATTTTTAATTAAATATATTCTTAAAAACCGCTACGAACTTTTTTTACAACCCAATACTTACCTAATTAAAGTTATTCAAATTAATCTTATTTTTCTAATTTATTTCAAGAAGTTGAGATTAAGATTTAGATCAGATTTTTTTTTTTTTTTTTTTTCAGTTTATAAATCTTTAAATTATCCCATTATTATTATTCAATTTATGGACTCATACCATTATTCCAATAATCTGAAAAACATATTTATCAATAAACTACAAAATTATATCAGCTATCTTTTCTAAAATCAATTATGTTTTCTCATATTTATAAATTGATATTTTCACTTAAAATGGAAGCATCACAAGCAGAATTACTGGTTTCGTTATTTATTTATTTTTTTATTACCATTATCTCCATTTGCTCTTCAAGGGTTGCAAATTTATTATTTAACAATCAATATTTTTTTGTTCTTTTTAAATAGATTTTTTAGTATATTTTTATTTTTTATTTGTATAAGACTTTATTATTTTGAACTTTTTGTTTCACTTCATAAAGTACATGTAATGATAATGTAACTAGTTGTATACTTTTTTAAATTCTCATTTTAAAAATTATTTTTAGTCAAGCTTTGGCAACAACCTTATCTGCTTTATATGGGAAGCTTCTTGTAGTTATGGGCATTGCTTTTCCAATGGCTGAGGTTATTTCAACACATGTTCCTCCTTCATTTTATGAGGTTTGTTTTTAAAAATCATAACTTTAGTATTAATTGTATTATAAGAGCTACTTAATCCCTTGTACATATTTTTTGTTTTCTAGGGTTTCTATCTGTATCTTTATTTTGGTAGCATGGCATTCTTATTTTATATGTATGCAATGCTTCTGCAAGATGGATCCCCCAAAAAATCTCCACCACCAAGTGAATCAAATGGTAATTTTATAATTTTGTGTTAAATTCTTTCTTATTTATGTCATCCACTGTTTTTTAAATTGGCTTATAATCAAACAATCTTCTTTCTTTCTTTCGATGGCTCTACAGTCCTTGGAGAACCCTGGCCTGCTCCACAATGTTCCGCCATTCTTCCCTGTCCAGAGCTGCTCCTCTCCTCCTTCGGACTCCAAGTGCCTCAGGTCCTCCATGTCATCCAGCCACTGCAATCTGGGATGCCCTCCTCTTCGTTCTCCCCCTGGGTGTCCCTCCAGAAGCTTCTTTGGGATTCGCTGCTCCTCCATGCTCTGTACATGCCCCAGCCACCTAATTCTACTCTTCTTGATGCAGGTGACAATATCTGGGGTCTTGTATAAATCACGGAGCTCCCGATTGTGTCTCGGCCTCCACTGATCTCCCTCCTTCAAAGGACCATAAGAGAATTTTGCGCTCCCACACATTGAGCATTTGTTCTGATTTCCTGGTAAAGAAATGTTTCACTTTCATATGTCACTACTGGTCTAATTATGCTAGTGTATACAGCCTGCTTTAAGGTAAGGTGCAAATCGAACTGTGTCACGCAGGCGACGCAGAGCCGAGCAGAGCAGGCGGCATGAAAAAAAAAATGCATCGCACAGTTACCCGCGCACATTGAAGAGCAGTTTCTGTGCCGCAGTTTCGGCAAGGCCGGGGCTTTTTTAGTTAAAGTATGTTAGATTTATTGGATTTAAGATCAGATCTGATTCATATATAGAGTTGAACACAAAAAAATTTGCATTATTACAAGTCAAGGTAAAAAAGATTGTGATAAAATGAGGTAATGGAGAATAGACCAGCTCACGAAAGAATTTGCAAACAGATTATTCTTAACAATCTATTAAATATTTCCGTCTGAGTCTGGTGAATTAAATACTTACATTGGAGTTACTATTTAGTCTGAGGGATCGAAAGCTTAAAACCATTACTTATCGTAATGTTATAAAATCAGGTAATGAGAGGTCTGGTTAAGCTCTAAGTTTGTAGAATTATATTAGGCACAAATCTCTTAAAATCCTTGGATACGATTTTAACAGCATTATATCATTATGGAATATT
This sequence comes from Aelia acuminata, assembly GCA_911387785.2. NCBI lineage: Eukaryota > Metazoa > Arthropoda > Insecta > Hemiptera > Pentatomidae > Aelia > Aelia acuminata. Next base: position 95,442,854 of record OU426978.1, read on the forward strand.
TTTTTTTTTCATTTATTTCTTCTTTTTTTTCCTTGGAAATTTATTTTAATTTATTACCGTTATTATTTATTTGATAAATGAATATATTATTCACTAATTCGTATACTTTTATTTTTTATAACTATTTATTAAAGGGTTTTTAATGTAAATATTATCTTTAATTATCCACCATTACTTTAATTATTTGACCAGTTGTAGTTTTATTTTTTATTACAGTCTGTTATTCTAGAGGGACCTTGTCCCAGAACAAAATTTATTTTCTCTTCTTTTCTATTCTGTATCAGGATATAATTAAATTAAGTAGATAATATAACAGAGAAGAGTTATATTCACATAAAATTGCTTATTAAAAAAGTTCCAATCAACACATGGTTGATTTTTAAATGGCAGTTTTCTTTTCACTCAAATATATTTAATAAAAGAAGAAATATACTGTTAGAAATCGAGATGGCCATATGAATTAAAAAATATAATTAAACCAAAAACTGGATTTTTATATAGCTTAAATTTGTTCTCTTGAACTTGTTAGGTTAAATGATTTGATTGTGTTTTTTGTTAATTGTAAGTTATTTATTTGACTTGTTTAATTAAAATATGAAGCACTTCAAGTTTGTGTTATTTTGTATCTTAAAAATTTGAGCTTAGTGAACTCAAATAAAATTAACGAACTTTGGTGGAGGATAAATCGATTTGATTTATTGCAATCCCAACATATACATTACTGGCTAATCAGCATTCCCATTAACTAAATTTCCATAACGCCTTTGTTTTTCTCAGTGATATAATATTAGTCAAATTTTCCTATGATCATAACTTGTTGAATGGTTTAATGAACTTCTAGTATCTATGAGAAGAAAACATGTTTTTCTAATTTTTAAACGTGTTACAGTAAGACAAATAAAAACTAACAAAAACCGAAATAAGGAATTACAAATCAAATAATTTAAATATAAAAATATTTAAGCAAAAGTATCTACTTTTACAACTTCAGAAAGGCCCTCATCTAAATTTTAATATATCTATATATTTTTACTTTCACTTACCTATATTTTTTTTTTTTTTTTTTTTTTTTTTTGTTCGGTACCCCTACCTGGCCATGTGTGGCATACGGGGGGTTACTCTAGAGGTGTAACCAACCTATTCTAACCATGGTGGGAGGTTCGAGATTTATTCCGTGGGGCCTCCACGAAATAAAAGTCAACCCTCCCAGGGCGGATTCGAACCGCCACCGTTCGGCTCGAGCGTGCAACAGCGGGTCGCGCTCCTACACGCTCGGCTATCCCGGCCCACACTTACCTATATATGAAATATACAGTAAGTGGAAGAATTGCGATCGTGAAAAATTTCGACTTCCAGTTTTCAACGGAAATACATGTTTTGGGGTCCCCTGAGTCCAAATGACCAAGTCCCGCGAAATGGTCTGTGTGTGTGTGTGTATGTGAACAGACTAGCTCAAAAACTATAAACCGTGCGAACCTGAAATTGGATATTTAGTGTATGTAGATGCCCGCGATGTGACAGCAAAAATTTCATCAAAATTGCTCTAAGGGAGGGGGTACTTTATTTAATAACTTTTAAAGTTTTTTTCAATTTTCTCAAAAACGATTTTAACGATTTTGATCAAACTGGGTATTTGATGTATGTATATGCCAATGGTGTGATAGCCAACATTTCATCAAAATTGATCAACCGAAGGGGACACTTTATTTCATAACTTGTTTTCCAATTTATACCTTTCTTTCGACTATCTCAAAAACGGCTTTCATGATTTTGATCAAATTTGCCATGTTTAATCAAAATAAGGTGTTCTTCAATATCAGGTAAGCTTTATTGTTATTAAAATTTCTAAATGGGGAATGGGTCTTTTTTGTTTTCCTTTAAAGTACACTTGTTTTTGTTTATATGGAAAAATTAACTGTCTCTCATTACACCTCAAAATAAGAAATGGCTAAATATGAGATATGATAAAAATAAAGAAAATTCAACCTCTACACTCTCTCTATGACATCTCTATTCATATGAGCAGATCTGATACACCTTGGTGGGCTTGAAAAGGGTACTTCAGGCACTTCTGGATTCAAAAGTTTCTCAAAGTATTGAGACCATCTATTAAAAATATCCAGTTGGTCTCCCAGCAGCTTACCATTTTCATTCTTTATAAAGGTGATCCTTGGTTTGAACTCTCCCTTGTGTTCTTTTATAGGATACAAAAGAAGGATACAGAAGAATTTCTTTCTGTTTTTCTTCCCAAACTCCTTTTTCATTCGCAGGAACTTGGCTTTCTCCGCGCCTCTTCCTTTTCCTGCACAAGCTCTTGACTCTCCTCCTTAGAGCTTTATACCGTTCTACATTTGCTCTGGTCTTTCTCTGGAATACTTCCAGTCTGGCCCTGTTCGTTACTTCTACCATCCTCCTGCATTCATCATCAAACCAAGTGTTCTGAGGACTCCCATGATTAATTAATAGGGTTTCACTAGCTGTCTATGTGACCGCTTTCTTTATCCTGCTCCATCTAGCTTCCAATCCCCGGGCGAAACCAACCAAACTATTAAAAAAAATATTGCACAATCACACAACTTTCTCATTCCACTCTGTTAGTTAAAAATAGTCATATCATGTATTAAGGAAATAAAATTTTAAAAAAAGAAGTAAGATGTGGAGCTTCAAAAAAAAAAAAAAAAAAAAATTGAATTTTTATGGAAAAAACTTTTCTAAAGCAAGAAAACATATAAGAAATAGAAGCTAACTCCAAGATATCATTACTTTTAAGGTCTTAATACAGTTTAAAAAATTTTCCTATAAAAAAATAAGGAACATTCAGTCCATGTTTCTATGTTTTTATACACCACTTTATATAAATATTTTTTAAAATCTGTTTTAAACATGTTATATTCTTGTATATATGTCATTATATTTAGTTATATTATGAAAGCTAACAGCTTGTGTTGCCGGCAGATCGGCCACCTAGGGAAGCATTATCATCAAGCGAAAGTGATGAGTGTGAAAGTGGTCATGGTACTAATCATAGCTATATGACTGAGCGGGACTCAACTAGCAGAACTTGGAAAATTCAAGAAGTTCCTTTTCAGCATTATGGAAGTTTCTATCTTAGAATGGGTGCTGTTGGTATGGATTTGTTTCAATACTACTATCTGTTATCTTACTCTAACAGAATAATAATTTTCCATTTTTTTTATTCAGCTTTTGGGATTGGTAGTATGATATATTCAGGACTTGAATTTGGTCAATATTTTGAGCTTGAAAGGGATACCAAATGCCATAATGTCTTACTAGCTTTGACACCTGCAACAAGAATGGCTTTTACATTCATTCAAATGTATTTTATCTTTCTTAATGATGAGGTATAATAATGAAAAGTTTATAATTCTTGGTTGTAGAGGAAAAACATATTTATTGTTTTAATGACTTTATTTGTTTTCAGCAACAAATGCGAGTAACCAGGCATAGAGTGCTTGCCAGATTTGGACTTATGCATATGATTGGTACAAATCTTAGTGTTTGGTTGAATGTATTGGTTCAAGAAACAAAACATGAAATTCTCACATTTTATAACCCTGAAAATAATACCATTGAGGTCCATGCCAAGACCAGTTCTCATGCTGGTAAGTTTATTATTATTATTATTATTTTTAATGGGTAGTTAACTTTTAATTAAATAATTTTATTTTTGCTAATTTAGTACCATTTCATTACACAACAATGACAGAGAAAATTCAAAGAATTACATTTATTCAAGGCATTCAATTAAATGCCTTTTATTTAAAAAAAAAAAATAATAAAAAAAATCTTCACTAGTAATATCTAACTAAATTAAAATATCCTCATGCCTTGCATGTCATTACCAGCACATTGGTTGGATGTTAACAAGAGTATTCAAAATCATTTATGAAGTTAAAAATAGCTGGGATGACCAAGTGGGCTAACAGGTTTGCTATAGGCAATCAACATCGAGCCTGTTTAGTTCTTGAATTTTAAATTTTGGTTTATGGTATACTAATTTATTTTAGGGAAATATTTTAGCTCCTCTAATATGAAGCAGCAGTCTGATGCAACTTTGAAATTAATACCATGAAATAAGTTATAATAAGTCATCTTTAGGGCTCTCTCGATCATTCATTTGAACTGAGATAGGACATTGATGATACAGCCCAACAGAGTTACAGACATTGTTGCCTTTTTTTCAAGGTGTGGTCTCCTGTTATAAAAAAGTAAAATATACAGATTGTGTCTACATTGTATATTAGTTTTAAATTTATTTATCAATAAAATAAAGAATTAAATGTTCTATGTACCATAATTCAGCTGTGAGTGACAAACGGATATATTGAAGGAATATGATTTTGTTCCTAACTAATGTGTAAAAATATTATATGCTTTTGCTATTTTATTTCTTCTGTTACTTCTTTAATTATTTATTTTATTTTTTCAGGTTTCAGTAAATTGACCATGCCACATAGAAGAGTGACAAGAGGATTAGTTGGTCCTCACCACATTTACGAATGCCGACGTACTAACATCATGGGTTCACTTGTTCAAGATGCCAGTCCTTTCCTTTTTCCTTGCACCATTGAGTACTCTCTGATATGTGCTGCTATTCTTTATGTTATGTGGAAGAATATCTCTAGGCTTTCATCTCCAGCACCTGCTTCTCCTGATCACAACGATCATAAAGTTCCTCCTTTTCATTACAAACGTTCCCCTCATCATTACTCGGTCGACTGTGCTCAGGCACATAAAGGTCTTTTTGTTGGTATTCTTGTACTTGTCCTTACTATTATATCGCTGATCCTCTTTTTTGTTCTTATTTCCCGGCCTGAGCTTGTTAGCTTTGCTGTAATGGAGTTGACAGTCTGTGAATTGTCACTTTACGTCATGGCCACCTTTGCTACACTTATTGGCATGATACAGGTTTGTCATAGTAATATTCTATATTAATTACTTTTAGCCATTATTGAAATGGATATATCTTTTTTGTTATTTTCACTTTTTTTATTCATATTGAAAATTAGATCAAATAAAAACATTTAGAAAATACATTTCTTCTTTTCTTTTTTGCTTATCTTCAAAACTTTGCCACATTATAATTGTAATATGTTTACGGAGGAGAGAGATAGTCAACTGTTAATCTTACGATAGGTGAAATAATGGTCAGGATTTGCAGTTTGAAAAAAAAAAAAAAAAAATTTTTTTTTTCTAACTGCAAATCCTGACCATTATTTCACCTATTGTACTATGTTTACAATGCAATTATTATTATCAAAAAATTTTTTTTTCATAAGCTGTAGAAATAAATGAAATAGAAACTAAAAAATGTTAAATATAACAAAACAATATACATTTTTTAGATGAATGTTTTAAGTATGTATAATTAATATATTTTAATTCAACTATTCAGTATTGGCTCCCTTGTTGAAAACTTGAGATTCCCTTAGGCACCCATTTTGAAAACCAAAAGTGTAGTTGATATTGTTAGTTCATTAATTATTTAGGCAAATCAGTTTCACAACATGATCGAAAAAGTGTTAAAAAATTTCTAATCCTTAAAATATTAGTTTTTTATTCTTTATTTCTTATCTAACTTTATTATTTATTTCTTTTAGGTTAGGCAATTGAAATATGATGGAGCACGTAACTTGGAACTGGATAATATTCTGCTGATTGGTGCACAGACAGGAATGTTCATCTACAGTACCTTTACTATTATTGGTGGGCACTTCACTCTAGAAAAAAATACTGTTTTAGTCTTAGCTACTGCACTTGCTTCTCTTGTACAAACATTATGTCAGACTATGTTTGTACTTGATGCATCCCGAAGGTAAAATAATCTTCTTTTTTTTCAACTTCATTTTATCTTTCACCTTAGTGAAGATCAGTTTGGTTTGCATAAGGTTTTTCTTTAAATGAAGGAATTCCTTCCAATGGGTTATCTTCTATTTAATTATTCCAACCCTTCGGGCTTTTGGCCCATGTTCTGGGGTTATCTATTGTACATTTTTTAAATTTCATTTAAAGGTCTATTTCATTTGGTCCAGATTGATAGTTAGTTCAGTGACAATGAAATAGTCCAGAGCCATAATAAGTGGATCATTATCACAATGAAATAATGACAGATATATTTTCATATATGACAATTTATGTATAGACAAATGGCGATGGACTTTGAAAAATGCACTATAGATAACTCCAGGAGATGGGTCAAAAGCCCGAACATTAGGATAATTAAATACAAGATATCCCATTGGAGGAGATTCCTTTAGTTAAAGAAAAAACTTGTTTTTTTTTTATTTATTGTTTTTTATTTTGGTCTTGAATTCATGCTTTTTTATACTAAAACAACCTGCAGATATAACTGTAAGCTAACAGTTTAAACCTTTATTTATGGTTAAATATTTCCTTAAAACTTTATAATGGTTACCATTGCTAAAATCATGAGTAGTTAAAAAAGAACATCTTCCCAGTGGATTCTGCATTATTTCCTCTTCCTGAGATGAGCCATTTTGAAAATATAGGCTTGTCAAGAAAAATGCTTTTTCTGGTAATGTGAATAGCTCTCAATATTAATCTAAATCAAACAAACAGATTTCAAAATTTATATATATATATATATATATATATATATATATATATATATATAATTTTTACTTTCACTTATCTAAAAAAAAAAAATCTTATCTATATATTTCAAACATAGTAAGCGAAACTGTGATCGTGAAAAATTTTTACTTCCGGTTTTCAATGGAAATGCACGTTTTGCGGTCCCCCTGAGTCCAAATAACCAAGTCCCGTGAAATGGACTGCGTGACTAGCTCATAAACGATAAAGCCTACAAAACTGATATTAGATATTTGAGGTAGGTATGCCTCATATGCCAATATGCCTGTGATGTGACCTAAAAAAAATCAAAATTGGGTTAATGGAAGGGGGCTTTATTATTTTTTTTTTTTGTTCTTTAACTTCCTGATCATTACTGTATGGGGATGGGGATTATTCTATAGGTGCAACTACGCACATTTTGCAATTTATAGTGCAACTATCTGACCCCCCCCTCTTAATGGGCAATTTTGTCCCAGGCTTGTACCAATGAGGTACAAATTTTATGCATTTCAACCCTTATGTAAAGAACCCACTCCTCTCCTGTCCGGACAGGGATACAACTTTAATTCCCCAACAACACATTTTACCTCTTTATAACAGACATTATAGATCATAATTATTATTATGTATCCCGTGCAATATAATGTACATAATTTAGTTAAAAGTACACAAATTTCATATAATTCCCCCCTGCCTAATTTATTATTACAATTTAAATTTATAGTACACAAATATAAGGTACCTACTTATTTTATTATATGTGATTTCAGATCATGTGTCACTCCTGAACAAATTCGTCGAAAGCCAGGTCGTGAAATAGTTACATTTCTATTGGTAACGAATTTGGCAATGTGGGCTATTAACACGCTAGAAAAGTCTCGTGCAGAATCTCATCCAATTCAGCTACACTTTTATGGTCTGTGGGCTTGGACTATAATCACTCATGTTTCAATGCCGTTGGCAATCTTTTACAGGTTTCATTCCACAGTATGTCTATGTGAAATTTGGAAGCGGGCATACAAAATCAAACCAACATTTATGTAACTGTACAAGATTACTAGGTAAATGACTATTGTTCCTTCTATTACCTTATATAAAGGTTTAGACCAATTTATTATGTCAGGTAAAAGAATATTTAAAAAAATATTTTTTTGTTATGTGAACCTATAATTATACCACAAAGAGCATTACAATGTACCTATGTAGTTATGAGTTAATCATATAAACTATTTTAATGTTTATAATAGTCATCAAAGGAATTCATGAATTATGAATATTAAAATGAAATTAATGTACACAAATGGCTATTGCTAGATCTTGAGTATTCCTTTTCAATATATTACCTCAAGGGGACCAAACATTATTTGTTGGAAGCACTTTCAAGAGCTTATTTCATTGTGAGCAGAAATAATACATCGACATTTGTATTTGTAATTGTTTTATCATATGAAAATATATGTAATAGTTGAGGTATTTCTCAAATAATTTATCTAAAAGATAAAAATAGCATTCTTCATTTCAAATTAGTTTGAACTCAGCTTATTTTATTTTATAATAAATTTCCCCTTACTAATAGATTGTGAATAATATAAAAGTCAGAATTTTATATAGGCATGCAGCCATATTGTGTACATTCCGCTTGTATTTATTGTTACCATTATGTCTATGGTATTTATCAAGTATTTAAAACAAAATTAAATATAAAATCATGAGACTGTATATAGTTGTGAAATTTTGACAAATATTTAACGTTTTATTTTCAAAAACTTTTCAATTGTTGATATTCATGTATACATCGTGAATTGCATTTAACTGTTTATATATTACATTAAAAGAATCTGATCTTATTATAGCAAATTAATACTCAGTGCCATAGTTCTAGAATGTTATAATTGTCATTCATGATTTTGAGCTTTAAGGTTCGACTGAATACTCAATGGTTGTGTAAGTTTTACTGAGGATTTCAGTACTCCTTTTATCATTGGAACAAAAATATTATATAGTTAATAGCATATTACTTCAAACCTTTGTCGTACAAACTAAATAGGTGATAATATTTTATAAGACCCTAAATTCCATGACATGATTCTAGACAATACTTTTTAAAATAGAATTATTTTAGGATTCATTCTTTTTATTCATTAGTAATAGTATTCCCAATATGAATTTTCATTTTTATGCTGCCATCTAAGTGGCATGAAAATAAATGTGTGGATAAAATTATTAGGGTGTAGTCATCTATGTGACAAAGTTTTTATCGGAATATTGGTCTGCAATGAACTCCCTCTATCTCTTATGATCACTGAATAATGATTTCATGTTACCTTCGTGTTTATTATCTCTTAACATTTTGACCTTGATAAATCCTATCAAGCTTATTCCTTTTTGGCCTTTGTTATTTCTTGATCTAAGCAGGACAGATGATGATGATGATGGAGGTACTTATTCATCATTGTTGATGTGTTTTAGCCCTTATTGAATCTTTCTGATTTGCATTTCTAATTTAACCTTGATATCATACAGTTTATTTCCCTTGTTATGGCTATTTTTTATTTAGTTAAAAATTGTAATTCTCTTGTCATGTAGATTTTTTTTTTTTTTTTTTCAAAATAGTTTGGGGACAATCACATTTTTTTTGCTCATAGGCAAGTGATATGGCTTGTATTTCATTGTCTTCCTAATAATAAATATGTGTATTCATATTTCTGGAGGTTGTCAGAAGGGATCTAATTTTATTTATTTATTTTTTTATTCTACTGGTTGATACATTTGTAATATTTTACCAACTCCAAATATATAAGCAAGAGGCTTAATGGCATAAGTATAATAATAAGAAAAATATTTGCTATTATATTAAATAAAATATAAAATAAGTGAAATTTTTAAATTACTTTATGGTACACAAAAAATATTTGATTAAATGGTAAGATAATTTTTTTTAAAAATATTAATATAAGATTTTTTTCTTTCTAGTTTTAATATCTCTACATGTTATTACTAATTGAGAACCTTGTACATTGATAAAAACCAGAGATCAATACACAAATCTCATATTACTATACTAAAAAATCTGGTGCGTGCGCGCAACACACAACTTTCACTTACCAACTTACTTAGATTAGAAATTGACGTGTTTTGCTAAATATCATTTCCCAAAGTCACACATTTTTCTACATTCATATCTTATTTTTGTTATTCGTTAAAGCCGTTTTTGAGTAAATAAAAAAACCCCGTGAAAATGATACAAAATTTATTAAGTAAAGTCCCCCCTCCCGTAGATCAATTTTGATGAAATTTTTACAGTCACATCTCGGGCATATAAATATGTACATCAAATACCAAGTTTGATCAAAATCGTTAAAACCGTTTTTGAGTAAATAAAAAGAACGCGTGAAAATAATACAAAATTTATTATGTAAAGTCCCCCTCCGGTTGATCAATTGTGATGAAATTTGGTTATCACATCTTTGGCATATAAATACATCAAATACCAAGTTTGATCAAAATCGTTAAAACCGTTTTTGAGTAAATAAAAAAAACATGTGAAAATGATACAAAATTTATTAAGTAAAGTCCCCCCTCCGGTTGATCAATTTTGATGAAATTTTTACAGTCATATTTCAGGCATATAAATAGATCAAATACTCAGTTTAATCAAAATCGTTAGAGCCGTTTTTGAGAAAATCGAAAAAAACTTAAAAAGTTATTAAATAAAGTACCCCCTCCCTTTGAGCAAATTTGATGAAATTTTTGCTGTCACATCGCGGGCTTATACATACTCTAAATACCCAATTTCAGGTTCGCAAGGTTTATAGTTTTTAAGCTAGTCTGTTCACACACACACACACAGACACACAGACACACACACACACAGACCATTTCGCGGGACTTGGTTATTTTGACTCAGGGGATCCCAAAACGTGTATTTCCGTTGAAAACCGGAAGTCGAAAATTTTCACGATCGCAATACTTCCACTTACTATATATTTCACATATAGGTAAGTGAAAGTAAAAAAATAGTACTATTAATATAATATTAATATAAATCATTAATATTATCAATGATTCTCTAATGTTTACAATCTCTGGGACAAACTCGGTTAAATTAAAATAATATTACTATATTTAATTTCTTTTTCATTGCAGCATTGTGTGATAATATTCATCACATTTTTATTAAATTGGTTATTCTCTTCCATATGCAGTTTCTAAATATCTCCAATAACTGAACTGATATTATTATATATTACAGAATGCATATTCTATAAAGGGCTTAGCGAATTAAAAGCATTAATAATTAAGGCTGATAAGCTGGCGAAGTTTATAACGAGGTATAGGTTAAGATGGGAAAACACTTTTCCGTCAAGTGGGCCTTTTGCTCCTTATTACCATTACTGGCATTTTATTATACTCTTTGCTGGTGCTGAAATATTTTGAAATTTTAATCCAAATTTATTTTTGTCTATATTTCAGAGAAATCACCCTCAATCAATCATGTCAATAGATTTTTATATTTTTTCTCCACTTTTTACAATTCAGTTAATTTACATTAAAAAAATCTTTTGAATTGAAAAGCCATTTTTAAAATAAATCTTCGCTTAATATTATATTCATTTATATCTAAATCAATGCTTCAAGAAAACAGTTTCAATGGTTTTATTAACCTTTACCCTAGTGATGACATTTTTATTTACTATCACTTATGCCTTAAAAATACTTATAAGAAAGGTTTTATACATAATTTTATCGAAGTTACTTTTTGAACTTTTTTTTTTAAATAAAGACATTATTTACAGTTGATGCAACATTTCATACTATTTTATTTCTTGAAAGCATTTTAAGCCTATGAATATGGCCATGAAAAATTACAATAATAGGACCACATTGGGTTGTTTCATAAAAGTAAATTATATAAGACTGAGCAAGGAGTTGAATAGCCTAGTTGCTAGATTCCTATATTTATATGAAAAATCAAGAAGTACGGATTGATCATTGGTTTTCAGAATTATATTTTATTTATATTAGGAAATATGTATATTTTTACAATTTTTTGATGATGAAAACTATCGCTTTACAGCTGAAATAGTCCATAAAATAAATAGAAATAAAATGAATTTTTATAAGTCATTGTTTTCAAAATGCATCTAGGTAAATCAAATATTTTTATAAGTGTATCAATTATACATACTGCACAATCTATTTCCAGAGCACATTTTTAAAAGAAAATTACCGAATATTGGTTGTGGGTAGTTGGCTATTGTTTTTATTTTAAATTATCTGGTAAATTGCTTTAATAATTTTCCTGTCTTCAATATATTTTCTAATTTTTCTAGTTTATATTTACAATATTAAAATATCTCTTGGGTTAGGATGGATGTAAACAACAAATTATGTAAATTTACTATAGTTAGGTCTTGTTGCTATATTCTTATTATTGTCTGTATAAACAATTTTTGTAAATGTGTAATGGATTATATTTGTATTAATCTAAATTGATAATCTGTTGAATTGGTTTCACACTTTACTTTTTATTTCTACACTTTTCGATTAAAACTGTAATTCAAGTAAAAAAATATTTAAGATTATTTTTTGTTTTAAATATAATAGTCTAAAAAATCTTTATATGTGCTATTAATTATTGTTTTATTTTATTTATTTGTTTAAAATAAAACAAAATATAATAAGTTAAAAAGATAAAACAAAAAATATGTCCATTTTTGTCTATTAAGCATTTTGTCATAACCATTTGAGTTTGATGCAGCCAGTATCTTTTGAAATTTAAAACATATGTATGATTGTAACATGTCAATTTCTCTTGAACTTTATTAATATCATTAATATTATTTTCTATGTTGTCGCTAGACTACTATAATAAACTATACTCTTTTTATGTTTCTGTTAATTTTAACTGTAAATAGTTTGAAATATGTTTTACTAATAAAAATTTTAAATATGATTTATTTTAAATTAGTTATACTTTTAAATTGTATTAATCATGAAATCTTTCACAGAGAAGTATGTGTTCATTTTTAATTTCAAAATGTAGTTGAAAAGAAAGGTTCTTTCGTGTTAAGTTTATGGACAGTTTTATTCATTCAATATTTAAGTGTTTAAATTATTTGTTATGAATAATTTTATATAATATTTTTCAGAAGTAATAATTTTTTAGCTGTAAAGTTTATAATGCTTTATTTGAGCCTATTCTAGATATAAGATTTCAAGCATTAGGCTATTTAGATATGCTTTTGTATTGAATCGTATTGTGAAGTTTGGTTAAGATAGTGTAATTTAAAAAGGAGTTATCCCTTCTTCTAATAAATACTATCACTATATTTCTTTTAGGTAATTTAACTTAAATATTTCATTATTTATTGTGACAGTGGCTGATGCCTATTTATTTATTTTATTTTTTTTCTAGAATATAAATTTAAATATTTCTTTTCCATTGTGATCTAGTTGTACCAAAGTTTTTCTTGTTTTAATTCTTTTATTTGTACATGAAATTGTTCCTAGATTTTTTTAATTCTATTTATTCCTCCTTAAGTTATTGTATTTGACATAGATGTTATTAAGTACTCTAAAATCCTTTTTGTTGAATTGAAATTGTATTACATTGTTATAAAATATATATTTATATTATTCTACAATTTATTATTAAGATTAAATATTTATTAAGTTTTATATGCCATTCTATTAGTTCCTTTCATTTTATGAAAATAAGATTTTCATACATGTTTTTTGTAGAGTATTTATTGGAGGAAATATCTTTTTCATGAAAGTAAAGCTTATAAAAAAGCTTAATTAAGTTACTAATGTTATAAATAAAAAAAGGCAGGGGATATTTTTCCCCAAAAAATGTCTTTATTGCTGTATAATTTTTTGTTTCAATTTTATACATATATATTGTGATATTATAAGTAATATAATTAAACAGAAATATTGCCATTAGAATACCTTAGTACCTGAACTAATGATACAATTTTAAATTGATTGTGTTCGTATTGAATGTTGTTATTACGATCCCACCAAATTAAACACTGCCATCGACAACACCATAAAGAAGTAGTTACCCTATTCATAATATTTAAATAATTTAGCATATCATTGGAAATATAATTGATAGCAATATTTCATTTTTTGTTATATTTAATTAATTAATATATCTAACTAATTGATCAATACATTATATTTTCATAAATTCATGTTTAATTGTGTATTTGTATATCTTGTTGTATTGTAAATTCATTCATGTTCACCTGGAATATGTACCTAAATATTTAATAATATACAACAATAATTGTGATTTGTTTTGTTGTTTTCATTCTACCATTCTCCCCTAATATATCTCTGAAATTATTAATTTTAATCTAAAATTTTAATTTGTAACCTTCAAGACTAAAAAAAAAAAAATGCATTAACTTTTAAAATGTTTTACTGTAACACTGACGTGGGTTTAAATAGTTTTTATTAACAAAATATAACTCAATGGCAGACAAATAATAAAAACTTAAATAAAAACAATGTTACAAAAGTATCAACTTGAAATGACACAGTAACACAAAACAAACCATATCTTCAGAGCAAGAGTCTATTGCTTTTCGCTCTCTTCATTGAGTCAAATCTAATTTATTTAGCTGAAATGTGGTTCTGACAACACTCCTCTGAAAATACCTAATGGTCTGGCATCTAACCCCTATATACGTGCCTGCTACCTGGTTTTATTAAGATAACAAGGGAGAAATTGAATTAAAAAAAAAAACTTATAGAAATAACTTACATATACTCTTCACAATATTTAATATTTTATATTTTATTTTTGTTGTAATAGTAAGTAGTAATACCATGTTTACTTAACTCGAGCTCTTTAGAAAATTTAGCCATTCATAAGTCTCGCATGTTGAACTTGTGGATTTGTCTTCAAGTTAAACTGCAAGGGGTGTACTTAACATTAATTTCATTAATTAATTTTATTGTTTTTTGATATAAGTTTTTATTTTATTAATTTGTAAAATTCAAAAGTTTTTATTAGAACTTACATTATGATATTCCCATTTAAGTGCAAAAATATTTTTAATGCTCAGGAGTAATGTCTCTACCTACTATACTGTTCAATCAGAAATTATATAATCAAAGAACACAATTTGGTCCGAAATCAGTTCTTTTTATCATCTTTGCATCAATTGATACAGGCTCTCTTTAACTTATATTGTGTACAGACCCATTCTCTCTAACTACTCATCCCCATGAGGTTTTAGATTGTCAAAGTTTCCTTAGATATCCTATAAATAATTTTAAAAATTAATATTAATTTCTTAATATATTAATTTAATTAATTATTTATATTAATTTATTAATTCCTTCTTTTCGTGGTCTATAGGAAGGGACATTGGTCTGTGGGTAACTAGATTAGGTTCCATATTTTAGGCCCTGTAGAGTTTTTCAAAGATAATCGTTTTATGATGAAATATACAGTTGATACTGTATACATAAAGTTACTGAAACTTACTCTTACAGTAAATAAATTAAAAAAAATATATATATACGTATATCGATAATTTTAGACTTAGGATCTTTCTAAAATGAACGATTCAATTTTAAACAAGCGTTTCTTTGAACAAATTCTTCATTTTATGTTTATAAATTATTCAGTTTCTGAATAAATCGACGTATTCCGGTAATTTAAGCTCGTTTTGGACGTAATAAATACAATATTTGAAATAACCTTATTTAAATTGGTTCTTGAAACTTATTAAATTATACTTATACTATAATTTTTAGTATCACGTTTTCCTCTTGTTACAGGCGCCTGCATGGAAGAATTATCAAAGCCATTTGATCATGACAGTAGAAGGTCAATATAGAGCCCCCTCCCCCACACCCCAGCTCCATGGCAACCACCTCACCCTTCTGTGTCCAAGGTAACTGATAAATACAGGAGGAATCCTACGAAATCATCTGTTTAATCCTTCATTAAAACGAAAACTAATCGTTTTCTTATTAAAAGAATAAAAAAAAGGTCTGAAAACAATATTTTCGTTAGAATTTTATAATCACAACGACAAAGATTAATAATCAAGGTTCATCTGAACATTTTAAGTATGGAACTATATTATTTAAATCTATATATATAACATGCAGACAAAATATTAAATCTTCTATTTATTCATTGACTTGATTTATTACAGGAAAAAAATAGACAAAATGCAAAAAGAAATTCGTACATTCATGAAACTTTGGTTTTAACTTCTTGTAAGTTGAAAGATTCGAAATCTGCTGATTCCACTCAAATAAAAAAGTGCAACTACTTCAGGAAGGAGTGTACATTAATTGCGCAGCAAATAGGTCTAGTAATGCATTGTTTCAAACATGTACGTTTGTAGTAGAAGGGGATTTGTTGTTAAATGGTTACTTTATTCAACAAAAAAAGCTATTAGCAGGAAGTAAGTACTCCACACCTTTTGTTGTCATTGAAAAATGAGCGCAATTCATATTTCCGCCTAAATGGTAAAAATTTCTGATCTTTTATAATCATTATAGGCGAAACGACTGAACCGATTTTAGCTCCACTTATGTCATTCCACGTGCAATTCGATGTTCTTTTATTTTTAAGAGAATAAAATTTTCTTTGCAATTTTTTTTCGAGTTATTAGCCTAAACGTTCTAGATCACGGACACTTCTCACGAAGGAAATTTTGTTGGATTTCATCCTTGTTTTATGAACTTTAAAAAAAAATCTTAAAATCGACTTTTTGCAAGGTGTAATGTAGATTTTCCCTGATGGTTTAATGGTCTTAGGTAATTGTCAAGGTTGTTTGTCTCAATTTTTTTAAATGTCTTCTTTGCTGCTGCAGCTAATTAATTATTGAGGTCGAGGATGTAGATTTTGCTTTATGTTGATAGGACCGGTAGTTAGTATAAATGTACCATGAAAGTGACCAAAAAATTTGCTATTATTTTGGTATTGAGTATTTTAAGAAAATTAAAAAAAAATACAAATTGTCATTTCACTTTACTATTTATTTACTGAATAAGATAAAAATATTGAATAAATGATTTTCGAAAAATAATTCAAGAACGGTAACTATGTTACTGAATACTTATAATAATTGTATTTGATTTTTATAGATGCGAGCTGGTACTATTGTGCCAGTAGTATTGAAGTTGTGTAACAGCGTACCCCAATCTGGTTTTGTGACATAATCCTTTCAATGAGCCGCATCTTCCGGCTGAAGGGGGAGTGCTGGTGACATTTACGTACTATAGTTATTTTAGTTATTTTTTTTCATTGTTATACAATAATAATCTTTTTTTTTTAAATATGATTTCAGTAAAAAACAAAACAAAAAAACAATTTGAGAGATTCATTTAATTTCTTAAAACACCTTAACCATGGACACCTTGACTAGATTTACTATGTAAGATAGTCAATTGAATTATTTACTTTTTATTCGTTTGTGTATTTTTCAGAAAATAATACGGAGGTAATATGATTCTTTCAACAAGTTCCGAGGTTTCAGACTAAATATGGGGGGCCAAGTAAAATTAGGTACTATCATTTATCAACGAAGAATGAATAAATATTTAATAAAATACAACTACACTGGAGATTATGAAGCCACTTACTGGTATACATAGAAGTAAAATATTAAAATTTGATAACTGAAAGAATTAAGAAACTGTCTAGCCTCTAGTTTCCATTTTTTAAAAAAACAAGATTAGCAACTTTAAATAAGAAAAAATGGCACGAACTGCTTTCACTAACAAATAATAAAAGTCTATTAATTGTATATATTTAATTAAGAATACGTTTTGGAAATAATTATCTTTCAAAAAGGAGATACATCCTTAAGGCATAGAACACACCAATTGTATTCGTGAAATTAGAACCACTATAACGCAAATCCTGTCAAACACTTTTCTTATTATTTATCGTTCAATTCTGGCTTCGAAGTTCCAAAGTATTGAACTCAGTTGACAAAAAAGAAAAAAAAAAAACTAAATATAATTACCTCCCCGAAAAGTTAAGAATCGACTGAGATGAATATCTTAACCTGAGACACTTTTTGAGTTGAATTTAATACATTTTTTTTACAATTGACAGGTATATTTTTGTTTCCTCGTATGTTGCAAACCTTATTATTTGATAGCTACTTATAAAATATAAAAACATTTGTCCCTGTAAACTGTACAAAAATATAACGTCCTCAAAAGGTACATGTTGGTTGATCTAATAAATCTGCTTGAACATCTATTCTTATCAAACCCAATTCTTGAGCTGTCCAGTGATTACAAGATTGGTCGTAAACAACTCCGTGGTCTTATAAAAGCTGTCGGTTTTGGGTCGTTGAGCATTCTTACCCTCCATGCCGTTTATTATCAATAATTCCTGCTTCTTAAATATTATTCATTTATCGAATGAAAATGATTTTGTTTTCTAAAATACGTTCTTAAGAAATAAATAATGGTTTTATTTGGAATTAGAATTTTTATTTAGAATCATTAAAAAAAAAATAGATATAATTGCTGTATATAATGGAAAAAATAACAACCCTTGAACAGCTCATTCTATGCAGAAGTCTTTTTGTTATTAAAACACAATAAATAATAGTTTCAAATTTAAAACCCAACATTATTTCTGTTGTTTTTTTCCCACAATAATGATAACAGTTAATTTTTACTTTCACTTACCTATATATGAAATATATAGTAAGTGGAAGTATTGCGATCGTGAAAAAATTCGACTTCCGGTTTTCAACGGAAATACACGTTTTGGGATCCCCTGAGTCGAAATGACCAAGTCCCGCGAAATGGTCTGTGTGTGTGTGTTGTGAACAGACTAGCTCAAAAACTATGAACCGTGCGAACCTGAAATTGGGTATTTAGTGTATGTATATGCCCGCGATGTGACAGCGATCAAAATTTCATCAAAATTGCTCAAAGGGAGGGGGTACTTTACTTAATAACTTTTTAGGTTTTTTTCGATTTTCTCAAAAACGGCTCTAACGATTTTGATTAAACTGAGTATTTCATCTATTTATATGCCCGAGATATGACTGTAAAAATTTCATCAAAATTGATTAACCGGAGGGGGGACTTTACTTAATAAATTTTGTAACATTTTCACGTGTTTTTTTTTATTTACTCTAAATCGGCTTTAACGATTTTGATCAAACTGGATATTTGATGTATGTATATGCCAAATATGTGATAGCCAACATTTCATCAAAATTGATCTACCGAAGGGGGGACTTTACTTAATAAATTTTGTATCATTTTCACGGGGTTTTTTATTTACTCAAAAACGGCTTTAACGATTAATAAAAATAAGATATGAATGTAGAAAAATGTCTGACTTTTGGAAATGATATTTAACAAAACACGTCAATTTCTTATCTAAGTAAGTTGGTAAGTGAAAGTTGTGTGTTGCGCGCACGCACCAGATTTTTGAAATTTCTAATTACAGCAACATCCTCATGGCTCACCTAGTGTGTTAACATAAACTTTGTTAGTAAAAATTAATACACGCTTTGATAAAATTAATCTATAAACTTTGGGTTTTAAAAATTAAGAAAAATAGAATTTAGCGCATTTCAACATGAACATGAATTCAATTATATACACATAATTGGTTTTGTCTAGAATATAATATCAAGTTCGTTTATAGATAAAGCTATGTAAAACATCGTTGGGTATCCGCTCTTGGTTCGGTCTCGGTTTATTAAAATCGAACCCTATTCTCAATATATAATCTGACACCGTTTGTTTACGATTGAAGTAGTCAATAATGGAAGTCACCTTTATTTGGGGCTTTAATTCATAATTATTTAAAATAAAAAAAAAATCATAATTAAATAATGGTTATTTTATACATAAATATTTGCGTCCCAAATACGTCATTCATTAGCCGAAAATACGTCTTAATATTATTGTTTCAGAGACCCTTTGGTCTAACTGATCCGAGATTTGCAGCTCCCAGATTTCTGCTCCATAGCATATTACCCGGCTTGTTTAAATAGTAGGCGAGATTTCATTACCTTGAGAAGGCCATAGAAATATCTGTTCACAGTCACATAACTAGTAATTTGAGTAGTACGGCTTGAAAGGTTACCACTAAGTACAGTTATTTTCATAGCTGCTTAATGCCACTATTGAACTTGATTTTGCGACTGATATGATTACCAACTAGGAGATGCATTCGTGTTCCAGCTATTTTTATTTTAATAAAATTAGATAGCGCATGCCGCGAGCCTGAAAAAGCTCCTAACTCCTATCAGAAGTTGTTTAGAGTTCACAAAAAAAAAAATAAAAAAAAAAAAGGTAACAGCTTCCAAATAATGTTCTTCCGAACGTTATAATTTTTTATACACAATTGCTACATACAGAAAATCTTACATCTTCTAAATCTCATTCCAAATGGAATGATTTCGTCTGTTCTCTTTGATATTTTAATGCAAGTCTCCCCATTTTACAGTATATGAAAAAAAGCTAAACGTTGAAATTTTTAAATTTCTCACATCCATTAACCTTTTTTACGCAAGCAGGGCATAGGGCCGGAGTCTTCAACACTTCTGGCAAAATCGATATTTGACTCCCTCTGTTTCGCTCCCCTCTGTTAAAATCGATAGCACAGTTAAGAAAGCTGCTGGTGCATCGCTGTTTACCGTGAAACAAAATCCGTTTTTCGTCTTTTTATCTGATCTGATATCGACAAAAGGTTTTTTCAACAATCTTTTGTTCGAATAAATCGAACGATTTATTTATTTGACATATTGCATTATCAATATAGGATGCAATTTATTTTTAAATTAAAAATTCAATAGAGTTTTTACAAAAGTTTGGCCATGTTTCCTTATTACATTCAGGAATTAAAGAAATAATTATTTGATTTGTATCTATTACAAACCTATCGATCGATTTGACCTAAAGTATTTTTCATCTTTCAATATTGATTAGTATAATGTATATAATATATAATCAAAATATAATCAATGTATAATGTATAAGTATATTTAATGCAATATGAGTGAAAATTTCTTAGTAGTACAGAGAGCGAATAAAAACAAACATAAAAAAAAGAGATAACTTGACTGAATAAAAAAAAAAAAAAAGAGGTTACTTGACTGAATATAAATCAAAACAAAAAGTTTTAAGTGTTCTTAGTGATAAATGATAAATAGTCTACGATCGGGGCGTTTAGTGCTAACTGTAACTCAAAAGTAGCCCTTTACTTGCGTTAACACGATCATCCTCACCGCAAAAGAATATATTTAATTACGCCTGAAGCCAACGAAATTATTAATACTATTGTGACTAATATGGAGGTTTTTAAATTCTGATTCAAACGGTTTTTTTAACTTATATTTTTAGGGTTTTAACAATCCGACGTGGGATATACAGATATATACCAGATCAGAAATCAGATTTTTCCACTATAATCTAATAAATTATTTACTGATTATTGTTGTAATGATTATTGTTATTAAATTAGAAATTACTGCATGGAATGGGCTTATAGGATTCACGATCACAGAAATCATAAAAAACGATGCATATTTCGACGAATTTGCAGCCAATTTTTCATTTACCATTTTCAACCCCCCATAAAGTATATAGGATTCCTTATTTGGGGGGATTCTGCAGATCTCGATCTTACTATTAATACCAAGTTAAACCTGAAGTTTCAAGAAGATGCTAATTTTTTTTTATATTTCCATTAATTTTAAAGTTTTTCTGTTATTAAAACTATCACAGAAATACCGGAGCGAAGCCGGGCACCCTAGCTAGTAATAAAATAAATATAACCTGATGGGGGAAAAATCCGTCATAAAATTCTCAATTCCTCTTCAATGACCTCAAAATCGTGGATGTTATATTAAGCACGGCTGTAACAAGACTTACCGCTATTTTTTCATTTTTGCCAAGCCTGCTAATGGATTGAGGTATCAGTGTCAATAGCTTTCACCGGCGGACTGCTAAATGCTATGATGATAAGAATTATCTGCAATTAGCACTTTGATTAAAATAGCCCTATTATAGGCGGCTCCTCAGCAGCAGTAGTGGTTGGGTTTTAGGTCGTGAAAGCTCTGTCGTGAGCGGTCCTATCCTTCGTGACTACTGCGAGTATTACCCTTCATGATGGATCATTACTTACGGACATTTTAAAGTTATGTTCCCTGATGTGAGCATTTAAGTGTTATTCAATATTCAATTTTTTATGATTACTTGTATTTGTTTTCTCGACTGGCTTTTCTTGACTCATTAAGCCAAATGAACTTTGTATTTCGCCAAAATACAGAAATATTCATCAAACTGTTTAAAAATAAACAATGTCAATTGAAAAGACACTAAGAGGCAGTTATTTGTGTATTCCATTTTCGACTCTTAATGATATTAGGAATCAAGTTTAAATAGGGTATACTATTTAATACTTCAATATTCGCTAAGCTTAAAGGAGTTTATTCATTCAGATAAATGATAACATATTGCAATTATTATGTTTTATTTGAAATATACCAAATTTTTATACTTCTGTTTCTCTTCTCATATTTATTTTAATTTTTCATCCGGCCAGAATTATCATGTAAAGAAAATTGAATTTGTTATTCAATAGTTCATTTTCACTTGCATATATATGAAATATATAGTAAGGGAAAGTACCGAGATCTGAAAGATTTTTGATTCTGGGATTAAAGGGAATATACAGGTTTTTGGGTCCTCTGAGTCAAAATGAAGTAGGTACAAGATAGGGCTTAAATAGCAAAGGATTTTTTTTTAGACGGAGTAAATAACCGTCCCTCAAAATTATGTTAAAAAAAATGTTTTCCTAGGTTGAAAATTTCAATTTCCGGTAATAGCAGCAGTAATATTTCACATATACATGCATATTATATCATTAGAAAGCTCAGAATTTTAGAAACAATAAGTTTAGTTTATATAGTGGTAATGTGATTGATGTGCACGAAAAAAATAATTTCTCCTCTCATACCATTCAACAAAAACTATTTGTTTTAATGGCAACTAATTATCATTGTCATCAAACTAAATCAAAACTTATAGATAGATAATAACACACAAAAATAATTGAAAAATTTGGAAAAATGTTACACATTTGACAAAAAACATTGATTCACTAGAAATTGGGTTTGTAAGTGAAACTTTTTGCGTTCATCGTACCAGATTTTAACTATACAAATTATCTATATTCTGATCATTTCTAAGAGGCTTTTATTATGATGACACGTAACATAAAACCATTGTTAAAGTAAGTTCCAAAATTAAAAAGATTTCAAGTTTTCTTTATCCTCAGCTCAGTAAAATAGCTTCCTTCCCCCAAATTAAGTACTGGGTCCTACAGTAAATTAATTTCAGACTCCTACAGCTTATATGTCTTGTGTTTTGGCCAGTAGAAACGAAACCACGAACGGATTTGGCTTGTAAAAATTGTTTGGACGATCGGAGCTAAAACAGTTCTCGTAGGCCTTCTTTAGAACTGAAAAACGTCTGACTAAATTTACATTTCCCGCTCCAGTACTAACTCGGTAAGAGCTCTAAACGTTTCGCCGGGGAGGGGAGGAAATAAACAGTAGCAATATAAGCAATCGTAAAGGGATCACTTTGGTAAATAAGGCTCTCTGTGCCTGGCCTCTGTCGAGGAATTCTTTTATTGAGATATTCCAATCTTTTATTCTGAGCCGATGCGGAGCTTGCTGTTGAAAGATTTATTGCAAAGTCTATTTTCAAACTTTGTTGGTTAGATTGGTTGCATGTTATTATATACTGACAGCAGTGGTATCAAAAATAAATTAATAAGGTATTGGTTGATAGATAAAAAAATAAACACTACACTTTTTCCTCAACATTCATGTGTACCTATCATAAGTATATGAACTTTATTAAATTCATATATATAAATACTACTGTTATAGAAAATTAGATAGGTTAATTTAATCCACTAACGTTTTTCTCGAAATTCCGAAAAGGGGGTGGAATATGTGTCATTCCTGTGGATTTTTTTTTAAGTCAATTACTTTTTAGAGTACGACTTTTAAAGTTTAAACAGTATTGTTGAAAAATTCATAAAATCAGATTTTCTTTCTTAAAATCTATTCAACCAGCTAAATAGATCCTATGAATAATGAGATATTAGAGTTGACTTATTGTTCACCAGCCGATTAAAACATATTTAACGCAAATTATTATAACTAAATTTCAAATGAACTTATATACTTATTCACCACTGTCTCCATGCTTCATTTTGGGCTAAATCCGACTTAATTTCGTAAAAATATTTAAATTTCTATATGTTTTATTAACTAGAAATTCTATGAGCAGGACGAATGTTAACGAATTTAATGAATGGTGTTTGAATCATCAATTCAACTAATATCTAACATTCAACTAAATTCAAAAACTCTATGGTTAAACTAGAATCCAGAATCTTAGGTCTTAGCATTAATTTTTTTAATTTTTTTTACGTTCTTTAATGCCCCATGTTAAAGAGGCTCTAGACCAGTGATTTATCTTGATAATAGTATATATTTTCAAAATCGAATTCAAATAGAAGCAAAATAAAGGAAAATTACTTTTCTTAAAAAAATCCAGTTTTCTCTACTAGAGAAAGGTTAAGAGGACCGTATTTATGGTCCAGCTTTCTGGACTTCTGTGACATGATTGAAGGATGACTTCAGGCGAAGTAATAAGTCCCATTATTCTGCGTGTAAGAGTGATGGCCACTACGTTCGTTGTGATCATTCACCTAACCAACCGTTGCCATAGTACGAAAAGTTTTATTTCTCTTGTAGTTATACTGATTAATTTTAGTATTATGAGTATTTTATTGGATCTGAATCTATATTATAATGCTAATTTTTTGGATTTTTACGGCTTTCCAACGTGGATTTTTTTAGGTAAGACCTACGTATATCTATCGGCATACATTTGATTTATTAATAATATTAGTGTTTCTGTAGTTAGGAGATAATTAGCGATGTATCGCATATATTTAATGTACTTTAAAATGTAAGCCACCTCAGACCCCTTGTTACGGTATTTTGATTAAATTGAGTGATGTTTTATTAACATTTTGGCATAAAATCTCCCGGAACTGTCATGTTATCAATTTACTTATTCCATATCCCTGCTCCAAAAGTAACAACTACAAAGATTAAAATTTTAGTTTACATGTGTCTAAAATTAATTTTAATGTGGGGTTGAGTTGAAATATGGGATATGTGGATTTAGTTTGTGGTTTAGATATTGGGCAATAAAACTATTTCTTTAATAATATAGAAAGACTTATAATGTTTAATAATGAAAAAAAACAAAAACAAGTAGGTACTTGACAACCTTAACATGAAAAAAAAAATAAGAGATATAATCTTTATAAGAATATTTGTATATATATATATATATATATATATATATATATATATATATTTATATATATTTTGTAATTTATTGCTTTTATAATGTTAATTATTTATACATATTGCAATTGTTATGAAGGTAAAAAAACTCTGAAGATGGAAGAAATTCTGTAAAGTTGGTTATAAGTTTGGATTTTTTTTTTTTTTTTTATTATTAAACATGTTATAAAGGAAGACATGAGATTCACCACATAACTATTGATTATGTTTCTATCAATTTTATTTTGTAAATTGTTTTGTTTATTTTTTGTAAAATTTTTCGTAAATTCGTTAATATTTTATTAATTTATTCTCTTCTTGTTTTATTATAATTTTATGAGAAATACAATTTTAAATCATTCTTCCTGAAAGCAGTATCGTGCAGGACCTCTATGTAACAATAAACATTCCCATGCCCTGGATTACTGGAATGGGAAAAAAAAAAAAATATGAACACTAATGAATTTGGGGAATGTAAAAATGTGCTAACATGAAATTTAACAAAGTATAATTATTTTTGAAATTTCAAAACTTTAA
Source organism: Aelia acuminata (assembly GCA_911387785.2). Lineage (NCBI taxonomy): Eukaryota > Metazoa > Arthropoda > Insecta > Hemiptera > Pentatomidae > Aelia > Aelia acuminata. The sequence goes on from OU426978.1 coordinate 95,468,410, forward strand.
CTATTGCCTAACTTTATCCTAGATGATGTCATTCATTTAAAAAACGGAACCGGTATAGCTGTTTCTTATCACCAATTATAGCTTAAAAGAAATATAGGGGTGGAACCCTCCTTCCTTCCAAGTCAGCCCAGCTCCCCCCCCCCCCCCGTCTTAGTCACCCCTTTAAATTTTTAATATCATTCTGGGTGTATTTCTGCATCTGTATTAAAACCCTAATATTTTTTTAGCAATCGAAACACTAGCTAATCCTTATTAGGTTAAGTCTTATTATCAAAGCTGATTTATTGTTTATCCAATTCAAAAAGTATTATTTTTTAAATAAAAAAAATAGAACGAATAGTTTATATGAGTTTGTAAAAGTTACAGTCATGTAAAGTAGCGGTTTCACGTAGTTATTCTTAAGTGCAATGTAACTTTAGTTTAAGTATTAATTTAGTAGAAAGGAGGAAGATAGTCTCATACATTGTCGGTGTAAGAAAAATATGCAAAACTTATTTAGCAGGAGATCCGTTTGATCTTATATCCTATTTAGTTCGGGATACCTTCCGTTATGTTCTGATTTTGTCACTGGCAGATATGACAGATCATACTTATTGCCCGCCGCTTATCATATAAAAAATAAGCATATGTAAGCTTATATTTCTCAAAAATTGTGTTATATATTTTATATTATATACTTATATTACTACCAGAGCCACTGGCAGCTAGTAGTCATGGTAAATCCTATAAGTAAAGAATGATTCCTGAAAGATTAGTTCAGGTCGTGATAAATTCTGGGGTTTCGCCATAATCAAAAGTTTCTTCAGACATTTTTGGATTGACACTATTTCTAAATCGACAATTTCAAGTACTGCCTAAAGCACGATTAATCGATAATGCCTCAAATATGGCATACATGTGGTAGATGTAAGAACTAGATTAAATCTACATTTTGTTTCCCTATCTAAAAAGAAAAAAAAAATGTTATATCATGCCAAAGACGATGATGATAAAAGAATATTTAATACTGTTCGACATTATTTTTTTATCTGCTCGAACTTTTTTTTTTAAATGACTTTCGCAGATCATTTTGCTAATAAATTATTTGAGTTTTTAAGTTAAGAAAAAATAATACAGATGCACTTGTCTATTTAGTATTTTTTGTAAAAAAGAGGTAAATTTAGTTAAGTAATTTTTTACACGAACACTCAGAGAGGTTCACAGTTCAATAACTTATGTTCAAATCCTGTGGTTCTAAAATTCCACCGCTGAACTCTTGTTAGACTAAAATCTTTTCTAAGTAACTTTGTCAGATTAAAAAAAAAAGTTTTGGAATTCACTTTTTGGTGTAATTGAATCATTAAGCATTTTAAGGGTAAAGCTATAGGTACATGTACAAGATGTATTATTAAAGTTGATTGGGTTTATTTTATTTGGTGTCAAAAATAAGTGTTGCTATTTCTTAGGATACTAAATAATTTCCCGAGGACATTAAACAATTAAATGTCCTAAGGGATTGAGAAGTATGCTGTGTTACTAGCAACCTTATGTATAGGGCAGAACTGCTTCTCAATAAAGTATTACACTCTTTTTTATTTTACATATTAAAAGTTTTGATAAATTAATTTTTTTGTTTATTGCAGGGTTTTACTGTATACTTGTCGAACCTTTCTTGGGTATTAATATGAAATATAACCGATCTATAGATTCCTCCCTAGATGACTTTCTTGATTAAAGATGTTGGTATGAATTAAAGAAAATCCGAATCTATTTTTATTGGCGGATCGATAGGGAACTGCTCGGCTCGGCGGGGATTGTTTTGTTGTCATTGGGAGCCGTGTCACCTGTAGCTCACTGTGCAAGACTTCAACGGCGTGTCACAGAAGACAGCTGGCCTGCCTAAGATCAATACTCCAGCTAGAGGGACTCCATTCTCCTGGAGGGATATCCTGGAGAACCATCAAGACCCCGGAAGCCCTCGGACCTTTTTTGCTGCGGGCCGGTGGTGGGGGTGCACTCCCGCCTTCAGTCGCCAGTGTGCTGCGAGCCAGTCTGCTAGTTCTCTCGCTTCGCGCTTCTTCTTTCTCAGTAGTCTGTTTATGTTTAGTTCGTCATCAGTGTTCGTTAGCCTTTAGTTCATCCCCACTTCTCGGAAGGAGGTGTCTTTAATATGGAGAGGTAAACTATTTTTATTTGTAATTCCAAATATCACTTCTAACATTAGACATAAGCAAACTTTATCTGTAACACAAATGACCAGGGCCTATAATAATTTCGTTATAAATGTAGCGAATATTTCAGAATGCTTTAAAACCAGAAGGTTTTAAAATAGGTTGGACATTTCCTTACTGTTATCTTAAATTAAATATGAGTTTTCTTTTTTTTTATTTATAGTTCCTGGAATGATTTTATCGTAAAAAAAAAACTAGGATAATTATATCAATAAAAAATAAAATGATTTATTAATATTAAAAAATTGTATAGTTTAATAGTAAATATAATCATTATTCTAATTCTGAACACACTATTTTATATAAACAATGAATGCATCCACAATCATGGATTCATTTAATTAAATAATGAAATGTTTTTTTCAGATTTTTTTATAACTCTCAATGTATAAATTTTTTGATTAAAGTTTTATAGAACAAATTTTAACTACATTTATGCACACTTAATAATGAGGGTTGAAACCGATGAAAGGGGCGTGGTTTCTGATTTTATGTAATCTTCTACTGATACTGCTATTGGATGTTCACTATTTATTCCATTTTTGATTACCTAGGAAATATTGATCGTAATCTCATTGAGGGAGAAATGATGATTGATAATGTTTTATATATATATTATAATTTTATAAAATATTTACTTAATCTTATAAATAATTGTTGCACGTAATTTAGTTCCCTTTTATTTATTGTTGCGTTATGCCCATGACTTTCAAATTATACTCTAAAATAATTTTATCAATTATCAAAAATTATATCTGTGCTGAATAGATCGGAGAACCTCCTGGTCTGATTATTGAACTCTCGAATCAGGATAGGTATCGAATAATGCAATGCAATTTATAGGTTATTTTTTACTTACACTAACCTATATATGAAATATATAGTAAGGGAAAGTATTACTTTTATTTACATATATATATATATTTTTATTTTTTTTTATTGGTCCTCCCCATCCTCGCCAGGGGAGTGGGTGGGGGATTGATGCCGAGTATTATTAAATGTCCCGGGCTCCGGGTTTTGAACTTGCTATCATTCGGTTCTCAATCATACGTTGCCATGGGCAACGCGTATGTTCTGACGCGTTTGCCCACTCGGCCATCCTGCCACCTTATTTACATATATATAAAATATGTAGTAAGTGACAGTATTGCGATTGTGAAAAATTTCAACAACCGGTTTTCGAAGGAAATACACGTTTTGGGGTACCCTGAGCACAAATAACCAATTCCCGCGCGCTCGCGCGTCATAAAAAAACATAAATTTAATCAAAATCGATTAAACGGAAGGGACACTTTATTTCATGAATTTTGTCTCATATTTAGGTTTTTTTTTTTTCGATTTTCTCAAAAACGGCTCTAACGATTTCGATAAAACGCGTTATATTCTTTTTATTTCAGCCCTGAATCAGCAAATCGGTTGCCAAACATATCGTGATATTTGTTTATTTTTTGAGGGTTTTAAAATAAATGAGATCAGTTATTTTTGTTTATAGGCAAAATAAATATTTGAAATATTTTTATCTTTATTTTGTATTAATAATTTTTAAAATTAACGATATTATTCCTATAACGTAGACCTATATTTAGGTCAATAAACATAATTAGGTCGTTCGGATGGTCACACTAGACTAAAATAAATTGCTGGATATTATTGTTTTTATAACTGTTTTTGAATAATTACTATGAAATTGTGATATAAAATTGCGTGCAGGCAAAAAAGTTTGTTGTTAATTACTGAATTAATAGATTATTTAGCAACGAAATTACAGTACAAATATAACTTTATTGTTTAAGTATCTTCTGAACGTCTATGTTCATTATATCATATTTTATAAAAATTATAATGAAATAGATAACTACAGAACTGTATATGTAAGTATCGCGAGTATATGAATACGGTAAAGTTTTTGGATCGTGAGAAATATTTATCTAGGCCTGCTGGTGGCTGTAGCTTGGCTGCTGTTTTGAGCTTCCACTCTTCAGTTTCTCACCTGAGGCATAAACCACAATCCGAACGTGCTCTTCGTCTATTTCCTTTTTTCAACAACAGATTGGTAGATGTATCTATTGTCTTAAGTGCCAATACTACATAAGCCTATTTCAAAATAAAAATGAATTAATATATATATATATATATATTAAAAATACAAAACAATAATATTTGTCACTTATTTTCCTCAAAAAAAATATCGAATCCATTTCCTCCAAGATCTTTTGTCTCGGGATAATCGGATATTGCTGAGCCTTCCAGATAGCCGAGAAGCTGCTTAACTGATTTATTTCAGTTTAAAAAGAGAGAAAATATTACAACTAAATGTATGATGATGTTGCTAAAATATAGAGCTTGAAACGAATTTATCAAATTGCTCCATGTATTAACTTCCTAGTTGTATGGTTTTATAGCGAAAGCACTCCTAACAAAAAAAAATTAATACCTAGATTACGGGTCCGTCAATATTCTGTCACTCAATTACTCAATTACTCCCATTCTGAGGTTAACGCTAAAAGAAACAAACCGTATCTAAAATATAAATAAAAATATTATATATTATCGTAATGTATTGATTTAGAGGTTTAGAAATGCTTAGATATCATTTAAAGTAAAACTATGTGAATTACTGGTATTTTAAAAAATCTATGCCTGTATTATTGTTGCACATTAATTGTTTCCTTTTAGTTCCTATTTCTTCATAATATATTCAGAAATATACAAATAAGATACTGCTGCATAATTTGGCCATCAGCGTTCCATATACGTGAGGGTGTTACAGTATGACAACTAAATTCAGTAAATTAGGTGAGTTTCAGTGTGACAATCAAACTGATAAATGTATTAAAAAAATCTCTAGGAACGTAAAATTTAAATCAAGTTTTTTCATACCATTCTCCATCATATGTGAGTTTTTAGAAGCTCAAGATTCTTTTGCTAATTATGTTCGTAATTTGATATGAGTATAGAATCGTACTATATATTAAAACAGTAGCTGGTTAAAATGCAGCTTAACCTTTTTCGCACCAACAGAGAATAAGTAATTTGAACCAGGTCCTTTAAATGTGATGTTGCTATGTATAGTTCACCATTATTAGTGAATATAATATTAACATTATTAGTGAACAATTTAATTTCTTTATGTATTCAAACAGTTCAATGGAAAGTAATTTTCACGGGTACCGCAAGTGTCTTTTCAGTACTCGATTAAATTTTGACTAACTAACAGGAAAATGAGTATTTTTAAGGTTTAATTTCAAATATGTAATTATTTTTATTGGACAGAGTATGATCACATAATCATTTTAAATTAATAATGAATTAAAGTTTTAGTATATTTTTTTATTTCACAGGAGTTTCCACCAATGGTGGGTTTCCTTAACCTATATATTGTCTATTGCCTCCTTCCAGACTTTTCGGTCTAAGGCCCATTCTTCTCGTAGACCATGCCCCATCAAGGAATCTTCTACTTCGTTATTCCATGTTTTCCTTGGTCTACCTCGTCTTCTCCTTCCATCTATTTTCCAGGAATGGACAACTTTTGGCATTCTTTCCTCGGGCATCCTTTTCAGATGACCAAACCATTTCAGCCATTTTTTTTCTATTTCTTCCAGAATGTTTTTTTCAACTTCCATTTTTTCTCTAATGGTTTCGTTTCTCACCTTTTCCATCCTGGATATTCCTGCCGCTCGGCGCCAGTAGTCCATTTCGGTGGCCAGGAGTTTCTTCCGAAGACTGCCCTTTATGGTCCAGGTTTCTGCTCCATATGTCATTATACTTAATACAATACTTTTATAAATATTTTTTTTTGTTTTAGGGATGATATTTTTGTTCCACAGTATTGAATTAAGCATCGATATGGTCCTTTTCCCATCCGAAATTCTCCTCTTGATTTCTTTTTCACACGAGCCGTCCAATTCAATCATAGACCCAAGATATTTAAAATGTTTGGCTCTTTTCAGAGCCTGTCCTGGGTGCAGTTCTATGTCCTCATTACTGGATGACATGAATTCTGTCTTCTCAGCATTAATGGTTAGTCCCCATTTTTTATATTCTTCATTTAGCTTTCTTAACATGTACCCTGCATCTTCTGTATCCTGAGCAATGATGACTTGGTCGTCCGCAAATGATAAATTGTAGAGGGATACATCTTCTTTCAACTGGAGCCCCATCGGTTTACATTTTTCCCTCCACCCTTTCAGACATATTTCAAGAAAAATCTTGAATAGGGAGGGAGATGCACAGCATCCCTGGAGTAACCCTTTACTAGTTAAGAAAGGCTCAGAAAGGTAAGGTCCAATTTTGACTTGGCAGGTGTTTTCTTTATACATTTCTTTTATAATGTCTATTAGATGTGTATTAATGCCTGCATTTTGGAGAGCTTGCCATAACAATTTTCGTGGGACACTATCATAGGCTTTCTCTAAGTCAATAAATACCAATTCAATGTCACGAGCAACGGTTTGATGTTTCTCCAACAGTTGCCTCAGGGTGAAAATATGGTCAATGCATGATCTTCCAGCTGTAAATCCGCATTGGTCATCCGATCCTTTGAATTTATCTTCTAATCGGTTCCTTATGATTTTCCCTAGTATTTTCATAAAGGGATTTGTAACACAGATTCCCCTGTAGTTTTTGCATTGTTTTCTGTCCCCCTTTTTATATATTGGGCTAAGGTAACCAATCTTCATTTCTTTTGGTATTGGATCACCCTCTAGTATTCTATTATACAGTTTTGTTAAAAGTGTCGCAACTTTTTTTCCTCCGTATTTTAATAGCTCGAAGTTGATTCCACCTGGACCTGGTGCTTTATTATTTTTTCCCAAGTTCAGTTCCTTTTCGACTTCTTCCTGATCTACTGTCATTTCTGTCCCTTCGTATTGCCAATTATTATCTTCTCTGAATGGGTCTCTGTCTTCATTCATCAAATCTTTGAAGTAATTCTTCCATTCAGGTAAGTTGATGAGGTTGAGGTATGATTTATGTGTCACCTGAGTCCTCATACTCTTGAGTGCAGCCCATGCAGCTGCTGATCTTTTATATCCCACTTGGCTATTTATGTCCGCACAGAGTTTGTCCCATTCTTCATTTCGAGCACGCCTCACTTCTTGAAATACAAGTTTTTTCATCCTTTTATAGGTGGCCAGTGTGTTACTATCCTTCTTGTTTAACCAGGAGTGGTACGCTTCTTTCTTCTTTTTTATCAGTTCCAGAAGGTTATTACTCATCCATTTATTATTTCTACTTCTATATTTTTTTTTTGGTCCTAACACTTCTGCACTAATCGTTTTTAATGTTCTTTTTAAGTATTCATACGTTTCCTCAGAATTCCCCTCAAATGTTTCTTCCAAACTTTGATCTAATCTTCTTTGATACAGTCCTCTTATACTTGTATCCTGTAGCAGCAAAATTTCTACTGGTTCATTCTCCAACCTTTCCTCTAGGTCACTTACCTTTAACGTATTTAACTTTTTCCAAGGAAAGCCCATTTTTGCTTTTAGAAAGTAGTGATCTGTGCCACATTCTATTCCTCTGTAAGCTCTTGTGTCATGCACCATCATTGAGGTCCTTTGCTTTGTTATGACATAATCTATGATTGAATAAAGGTTCCTGGTTGGTTGGTGCCACGTATATTTATGAATATTGCGATGTTGGAAGAATGTATTATTTATTTTTAGATCAAAATTGTCACATATTTGGATTAGTCTTTCCCCATTATCATTGACTGCATCCTCTCCATATCTTCCAATAATTTTACTATTACTTTCTTTTCCAACTCTGCTGTTAAGATCACCCATGAGTATTAATTCTTTTCTCTTCGGAATTTTCTCGATTGTATCCTCCACTGTTTCCCAAAATACATCCTTTTCATCGTCAGAGGTGTTATCAGTTGGAGCATAAGCTCCTATAACACAAATTTCTCTCCCATATACAGTAAGATCCAAAGTAAGGATGCGTTCATTAACACAGTCCCAGTTAGTAACATACTTTCTAAGCCTTTTTTTAATCAATATACTTACACCTGCTTTAGCTCTTTTACTTTTATCTACGCCACTCCATATATGTATATGATCTCCGACATCTTCATCCCCAGTACCTTTTTTCTTCGTTTCGGTCAGCACCACCACATCCACATTACATTTTTGTAATTCATCCAATATTATATCTTTCTTATTGTTCATCCCCTGTACGTTCCAGCATCCAAAATTTAATATCCATTTCCGATTCCTTTGTCGTATCCGTTTATTCAGTCCGATTTTCCGAGGCTGTTTATTAGGTCTTTTAGCAGTTGAAATTTATCCCCTGACTGGGGAGCTGGCCCAGTGCAGGGGTCCCCAATTTGGGGATTGGTACCTCTCTTCGTCTGATCACTCGCCTGAGACCTATCCGGCTTGGGTAACCCTGCCGGCCTAGCCCTCAGGGTCGTCATGATGCTCAAGCCTCCCCACCACGTCAAGGTGGAAGTACCTTCGGGGAAGAGTTTTAGTATATTAATGCCAAATAATAGATGGATCCCCGATTTACTTGTCTTGTATTTTTCAATTAGATATATTTTTTAATTCAGTCATCAATTAAAGACTTTCCATCATTGGAAAACATTTTAAATTCCTTTTTTTATTTTTTTAAAGGTTTCGAATGTCTGAAAAAAATATTTTAGAAACATATATCAGTAACTTAAAAATACGTATTATCGAATTAAATCCCATTGACTGACCAGCAACTAAAAATAGAATAGTCAACAAGTGCTACTAACCTTGGAATAGGGTCAACTATGAGATGGATAAGAAAGCAGAAGGAACGGATATCCTCTGCGTCATGACTTCATTGACTTCATGAGGACAACTCATTTTTCTGTTGAGGTAGGCTAGCGTATTCTTGATTTATTTATGTTTGAAATAATAATTTCAAATGTTGTATTTTTAAGTTTAAAGAATATTTTTCTAAGGTAGTCCACAATGTTCGTTCACTGACATTTGATTTATTATTCCAATCAATTTTCTTCTGATTTATAGACGAAAAATGTGATGCAGAATATCAGTGATGCAACTCTGCTGCTAAATCCTTTTTATTTATGTTTAAATATAAACACTTTTTAACAAAGTTTCATTTAAATATTCATTAAAAGAAAAAGAGGTGAAAATTTACCTTATGTTTCAAGAAGTATCGTTTGTTTAAATAAATATTTGAATAGACTGAATGCATTAAGACATCAGCGCGCCGTTCGACAAAACTCTAAAATTTTAATAAGGAATCGATCCCTTGTTGTTTTCAAGGTCATAATGCTAATCGTTTGCATTAATATTAGCGTCCTAATATTGTCGGAAGTATGCACTCTGGTTGCAACGATTACATTATCGTTGTATCTTTATTTTTTATGTAATGCGACCTTGGTGTTGCGTGTTGTAAAAATGGGGTCGTGTACGTGTTAAATGCGCACGCGATCAAAAACAGCAACACTATAGTAAAATTATTGATCCATTGGCGTTTCTTTTTGCTATGAAAACTTTGGACTTTTGAAAGTGAATGGAATTGTTATGAAAGTGTACATGTTCTACTGTTGGATTTGCGAGGTCTTCGCAATGACCCTAACGATGTTGATCGGGCTCCGCGAAATGTTTTGATCGATTCTATTCTTTTCGTGACCAACCTACCTATGTTAAAACAAAACCATGCACGATACAAGTTTTTTCCCTATCTTTCTAGGTAATTCTTGTTCTACTGAAGTAGTCCCTATGTATTTATTGTTAAGATAAATTGAAATATTTTTTGTCGGTTCATAGCTGCAGTAGACGGAAACTTAATTAATGTTTAGCGATCAATTAAGCAAATGAAAAATAATCGTAACAAACGTTTAATTAACGAATTTTATTCTGCTGAAGCATTAACCATGATTTTCAAGTAATGAAATGAGCAATTTAATAGCTACTCTGGGAAATATTAAATTTTCCCAGACTATTTTTGCCTTTCTAGTTGATGGCGAGGAAATATGTAAAAAAGTTTTTTTTAAAGATTACATTAAATTATAGTCTTTGAAACGCGTACCTGTTTCTGGGTTTAAGTTTTAAAAACTCTTCATCAGTATTTTTAAAATAATCAAAGATTTCGCATCTATGAATCTTAATTACTGGCGAGAAGTACGAAGGTGACTAGCGGGCAACTGCCCATCTCTATCCGGTGGTTCTAAGAGCCCCTTCATTATGAAATTTCTCCCGATTTAAGTTGTTAGAAGTTTTCTTAAAAACTGTAATTTCGCCTGTTCTGAAAGGTAGCCTTCTTTTGAGGCTAAAAGAGAAAGGGGTCGAGCTGTTTTACTTCCTCTGGCAATCAACTGTTAAGGGCAATACGATATGCTATAAAAGTTGTAATTTCTTTCGAAAATATGTGCAAAGGATATCATTAAGAACAATCATAGTGGATAAATCGGTCCAATATCTCTATTTAAACAGTTTTAATGACTCTCACGTTTATGACTGATTTATATAGTTGTGACCTTAATAGGTACTTGCGTTCCTGTAACTATATTTTATTTAATATAAATACATATTAAAAATTCAGTTGTTTTAATGAGCATTTTATAAAAGTTTAAACCCGTGCGTACTTGGCGATATTCAATACTAATGATTCTATTTAACTTCCTATCCTGTTTCAATTGTACAAGTATTACATATTGCATTACATTAATGAATAGGTAAGACTTTTCAGAAGACTCGCCGATTAAGTAATGAGATGTTTGTATTAGTGGGCTAGATTTTTATTTATTAATTTGTTGTATTTTCTGGATACAAAAAAAGGCAATGTAATGCAGTGTATTTATAGTGTTAATAATTTTAATTTAATTAAGTAAAAGGGCGTATTAATCGATAAACGGACCAAACGGCCGCGTTAGTCGCTAATTTTAACATTCCGAGTTGCAATATCAAAGCCGTGAATTTCAAACAGAGCTCCCTAATCCATTTTTCATCATACTGCATCAAAAACATGTGTTTTCAATACAGTGTTTGAGTCCGTAAAGTAGTACTTTTCGGGCCTAGGCCTGAAAAATATATTTGGTGCGCTAACCTTACCTTACCTGCATGGGGGATGGCAATCAAGTGTAGCCGAAGGTTATATAGAAGAATCAACTGCCCGAAAAATTGAGGCGTCCTGGAAGCTATTTTGAGGTCTCCCCAAGAAAAGTTCTGGAGGGTTTTCTGATTTATCAATAAAAGAGTCAACGTCTGTTGTTCTGGAGGAAGAAAATTTTTGGACTGTTGACCTTTGTAGTGATGAGCCAGAACTTGAAAATAATTCCTTTAATCAAAAGTTATCAGTATTCCAAAAGGCAATGCCAAACAAAGGTTTTAATAAAATGAATTATCAGAATTTTACTATAAATATATAAGTAGGTACTTTTCTTTTATTATATGTTTGATAAACAGATGTTTTTTTTTTTTAAAAAAAAATGTGTCAATTTAATTTCCTATATTGTATCTGTAAGTTATTAATGCAATAAATGTTTTTTAATGTACTGAAGTATGAGCAGTATGATGAAAAGTATTAATACGTTTACGTAAAGTATTAAGTTCATAATACGTACCAAAAGTGTGTTTTCGGTATTTGGTCTGATTTCCGCGATCGGCTATGCCTCGCGCGTTAAACTCGACCGCGCACCGAAAACAACCACTTTAGGTACTGGTGATGAAAATAACTATTCTTATTTCCGGTGCTCCTTCTTTTCAAGAAAATTTCACAAATCACATATTAACGTTTTCTTAAAATGGGTATTCCATGGGGGCCCAGCTTCAGTTATATTCACTTAATGAATATGGGAATGACCAAAAGCGTTTTAAAAGTAATCGAATAAATAAAAACAAACATGTTTTAATTTTTTATAATCTTACAGCTTGATTCACTCCTGAGCTGCTAATCGTTGAAAAAGTCATATTTATAGAGGATTAATATTAATTAATAAAATGGCTCATAAAATATATTTAACATGCTTAGGCTAGTAGGTTAGTTCAGTTTTAGATTTAGACTTCGCAAAGCCTTCGACTAAGGCTGGGTCAGAGGTTCTTTGGGGTTCTAGACCTAGATTGGAAATAGCTTCAAAGGAGGCGGTGGGTGTGGAGAGGCAGCCAGCTGGAATAGGACGCGGCGCATGGGTCGGCTGCTGACTGCTGATCTGTACATTCTCTGCCTCCTTCATTAATATGGTAATGTCCTCCTCAGCTGTTTCCTTCTCCGGCTTCTGTCTTCTCGTCGAAACTTTTTCATTTCATAATATAATTTATGCATTATGTTTTTATTTTAGTTGAGAATTTATTATATGTTATGCACTAATAAAACATGGAGAAAAATTTTTGTTCAAAATTTCGTCTTTAATTCAACCTAAACTGATAGCGTTTGCTAGCAAGGGGATGTTGCGATACCATTGAAGTATCGAATCAGTATTTTTTCAAAGCTATCGGTACTGGAGGTTATCTATGATTTACGATTTCATTGACAAAATGTGAAAATATGTTCATTCGGATCTCTTCATTCATAGAAATGATGGAAAAACACTGGTAGCGCTAAAATATCACAGTAATATCAAAAGTAACACGACGTTATAATAATGTCATACACATACTAAAAGCTAACTATAAGTATTTCAAATTTTAAAATAACGAGAGGAAACAACTATTCACAAAATCTTTAATTTGTATTTTGCAACTAATAAGCAAATGCGTCATTCAAAGCTAAAGCAAGACAATTATCATGTTAAGTAGTGATATTTTCCTTTAATCAAATGGCATATTCCTAAAACGTGCAAGACATTTGACTTGTGAAGAGACGTTGAAACAAAATGCATTATAAACTTTTAATTCTGTAAAAACCATGTCCATCAATAAGAAAACCATTTTTTCATGCTTGTAATGGGAAAAAATTCCTTGGTGCAATTATGTCCTCTGGTAAACACTTCATACCTCCAAAATCTTTAACAGATAATCAATTGAAATTATTTGAATAGCTTTTAAGATAAACCAAAGCAATATCCTTATGAAAGCTTACCAATGCCCTTTTTTAAAATTTTCTTTAACTCATTAACTTTTATGAAAAACAGAGCCATTTCCTCTACTGATTATGAGTCCCATGATTACTTTCAGCAGAAATTTAAATAAACATTACTAAATATCGGTTCCAGTCGTTTTCAACCCCTTTTGTTTTTATTTCTTAAATTTTCTGATCTTATTGGCTACTTTCCGTTAAGCGTCGTACGTTTACCATGGGTATAGTTCTGAAAATGAAATGAATTGAAAATTCTTAAGCATTACCAAAGGAATAGTTCATATTAATCGCAACTTCTGTACTGCTAATCTTATAAGGTCAAAAGAGAAATGAGGTAGGAAAGGAAACAATAAACCTATTGCGAATGGTAAAGATTAAATCAACATTACTGGTTGTGGTCTTATTATGTTTAAAAATCACAACACTAGCTCAATCGGTAAACTCCTGGGACATGCTTTCTTAGAAAAGTTACATTTTCGACTGTGAAATTCCTGATACTTTTTTCATTTTTTGTCATTATTGGCAGCTTCAAGGACCTTGCCTGGTTTGAGACTTAGTTAGCTGGTAGCTTATCGTAGATAATCCGTTTAGATTGAAAAGAGAAACTGCTTCATCATTGCACATCTGTAATGTTCATTATGAACTTATCAGCTTACGTTGTGATGAAATGTGGCAACAATCGTAAATCATTTAACCCGCTTCTAATGGTTTATGACTTCATATTGATTAAAATTATCAAATGGTGTATTGAGAAACTATAAAAAAATTTATTTTATTTTTACTGATTTAAAAAAAAAAATTATCATTTGTTTATAAAACCCCAAAATATATTTGTTTTCATTTGTCACGAAATATAAGTAGGACTGATATGTCAGTATATACACTTAGTATTTTATTATACCATAGAAATCTTTTTTATTTAGGGTAAAACAAGTAAAAAAAAATAAAAGTATTACTTTTGTAGCATAGCTATTTGTTGAAAAATGTCAGCTTTATTCATTTTAATTTTAGCTATTAATAAAATTTTCATTTGTGCATTGGTAAACATATTATGCTTGGCTTTGGCGTGGTATTGGAGTCATCAGAAAGGAATGAGGGTGAATTTTACATCCATTTCAGATCATAAGTATCTGGTAATTTATATACTCTGATATATATAATTACGGTAAAGCTTTCTGTATTTATTTCGTGGGCGGCCTATTTTGGGAAGTTATGTTACCGCGATTTAAGGGGACTCCCATCGCATCCTTTTCTCTTCAGTTAAAAAGGTCTTGATTAGCTCTACCCAGCGTTCTACTCCCGCTTGCCACGGTCGCTCTTCAAAGATAAATTAACCCCCAAACGGGTCCTTTCAGTGTAGATCGGGGCCACACTAAACGACGCCATCTTGTCTTCTACCCAAAACTAACATGAGGAAACTTGTAGCATAATTACATATATACATATACTAATCATTTTTCTTGCTACATTTCAATATTTCTGGAAGGGTCAACAGAGCTGAAATTCCATAACTATTCTATGGAACAATATTAAAGGATTGTAGTTGAATTCACTCATACTTTTCAAGCCATCCAGTGCGCTGTATATTTCCACGGATTTTAGCGAATTGATATCATATGCTATGCCAAATAAAGTTAGAGGTTTTTCTCTACCCCAGACAGGGAAAAACTTCTTACCTCCAGTTTTGCGTTCTTAAGCAACGCGTTTTTACCAATGATTTAAAACGTTGCAACGGTTTAAATTATTGGTAAAAATACCCTGTACAGACGCATGGTTGTAAATATTGATCAATAAATAAAAATTGAAAAATTTATAAGAAAAAAAAAATTAAACCGACTTCGAAACCTAGGAACCAGTAATACTAAATTCACGGAAAAGTATGAAATAATTACCTTCTGATTTTTATGAATACACAGCAAAATTGAAAATGGTATAAAAATTGGAAAAATTCAATAAGACGAATAATTTTATTTTGATTTGTACAACTACACACTAATTGGTAATAAAAATTATTAAATTAAAATATTAAATACTATGTTCAATACAACACGATCTTTTCGGAGGCGGCGCAAAATAGAATAGAAATGACATGTTACGTCATGAGAATTGGTAAATATAATATATGTATTTTACAAATGTTACTCATATTTATTTTTTTTCGAACATTTTGTGTTGAAGTTTAAAGTAAAAAGAAAATTATTTGAATATATTAAAATATTTATGTTATAAACATTTTTATGCCAATTTTTATAAAATAAATAGTTAGGATAATATTAATTTCCTTGTTTTAAACTTTGTTTTTAATATGTCTTTAACTGCCTATTTGTAGAGTTTATCCATTATAGTCATTAATGAAGGCAGTATGGCTGGTAATTCCAATATAAGGATGGGATTTTTCTTATTGGAATACTTGAAGGAGGTGCATTTATCTTCTACGCGATCGGAATTGACGTATCCTCCCCCTCCCCCTTCCCTCGTGTTGGATGAATGAAAACCCCCCTATCTTTGTTCATAACTTCCTTAGCCACGGGTCCGGAGTTCCCCTCTCATGTTCTATTTTAGTTCGAAACATACTTCTGATGTAACTTATGTTTCGCCCGATTCGGAAACGTCTGATGAAGTTTAGATATTTAGTTTTTACAATTCAACATGATATTCTTTCCTAATATCAAATCCGTTTTTATCAGATGCCAGGCTGGATTTCGTAGGCATATATTTAGATTAGTTCTTAAAAAAAAAAATGGGACTAACAGCATTATTATGAAAAGTAATTCTTCATAGGAATCTTTGTTATTTTACTTATTCCTAACCATATAACTACCCTATAACGCTGAGCTCAGAGGTAAATTTTTTTAATAATATTAAAATATATAATATTTTAATATTATTAAAATATTATATTATAAAATACCAATTTTATATAATAATAAAAAAGGTAAACTTTTTTTCATAATATTATTGGAGTAGTTACTAAAAAAAAGTGAACTTTGATCTGAAGGAAGTTAATCAATACCAGTAAAAATGAATAGATGGAAGAATCAGAAATTATAACTCTAAAGTTGGTTAATAAAATATCTTTGGGTGCGTTCAGAAGGTTATTCAAAGTTGAAGCAAGAAGTAGGATGCGCTATTAAGTATATTTAAATAGAGGTTGTAGGGTTGTTTTTTTCAAATGTTATTTAAATGTATACACAATAGTAGAGAATTTTTCCTTGAAATAGACAAATGTATTTGTGCTGTTGATGATTTACTAACTGGTGTCGTTAAATAACATAATTTACTATAAATTTATAATCACCTCAACATGAAAATTTGGATGTAATACGTTAATTTTGTTTAGCAGTTTATAGCAAAAGTCTTGGGATATTCCCAACATATTTTGAGTCTTTAATAGTTGTAGGTTCCTCCATTTTTTATAGTGAAGTATACTCTCCTATGATATGTTGCCCTGTGGTTCAGCCATTAATCGCCCAACATTCTTTCTTGGTTTTTGCTCGAAAAATATTTAAAGTTTTTTTATAAATCCTTAAACAGATTTTCTAGTTGAGCATTATTCACTTTTGGCGTGTATCACTTTAGACATGTGACCCGACTGCAACTTTGTGACATGGAGGAGTGGCCCTTGTCACAACGAAGGACTTGAGATATCCTTCAAACTTCAGTTAAATTTCTCTCTACGATTTGAAGCAATATATCTTATATCACTCACCCATTTTCTTTTTTTTTTTTTTTCATTCGTGACCTTGTAAGACTTATGACTCTTGTTTGTTGTCAGTTGGATCTTGCCTATCTACTCTCAGCTGCCTTGGAATTGTTTGGGCTAATTAATATTTGACTTCCTTCTCCTGAATTAAATATCAGGAATTTTTTTCAATGAAAAAAACCTGGTTTAAGCAAAAAAAGAAAAAAACGAAAAGTATTGTGGCAGTCTTTTTTCAAACGAGCGATATTATTTTTTAAAAACTTTTAAAAACAAACAGGTATTACTTATTTACATATATTTATAGACTCTGTTGTGAATCTCAGGTGCATAGAGATGTATTGAGCAAAAATCTTGCTAATACTTTTTCTAAATAAGATTTCACCGTTTTTTTTTTAAATTATATCCAACATTTATTTCCATATCACAGACATCCTTTATAAAAATTCTCATCATCCCATTATCATTCAACTCGTTAAGAAGTTGGGACTAGTAGGTTGAGCAGCGGCAGTATTATCAAATAATATTAATAATTTGTTAAATTAATATTATTAATAAATATTATATTAATACAAGGTTAATATTTTATTTTATTATATTACATTAATAAATTGCGAAAAACACTAAGTTCTTGGTGAGCCAACATACTAACTAGCACCAAAATACCCTCGTTGCCTGCAATAGTTTTTTACCGTAGACGTACTGTGATAAGCAAACTAAGAGCGAATCCAGAAGAATACCTATATAGCCTAGCCTTGAAAGATTCAGAGTGAAAAGAAAATATTATTTTAAAAAGATATTAAACCTTTAAACAGTTCTAATGTATTGAAGAATGTCCATTCGAGCCTAATGTAGTTGAAATTAGGGAAAACCATAGAGTATAGAATAACATTACAACATGCTATTCTGTACTCTATGGACAAAACACGTTTGTTTGTTTGTTGTAACGTCCCTTTATGCCACTAAGGCTAATCGGTCTATGCTACAGTGGGAATCCTAAATTTTGCCTATTCAGGTATAATTAGGTTAGGGATATTTAACTAGTATCGCACAGGCTCGTGACCTCCATTTTACTTCCTATCCGAGGGAGGGCCTAACCAAGAATATTTTAATACCGTTAAATCCTAGGGCCACCGTGGGATGAACACTTATTTAACATCTTAGTGCCGTTTATTCTAAAAATACAGAACTCTTAAATATAATTATTGCGCATTTACTAAATAATGGATAATATAACCTACAGGTTATAAATAAAGTTTATAATATTTTTTCAGTTATGAAAACCATTATGCGACATAAATATACGATGAAATAACTTATCGGACTAGGCCACTTCTATTTTGATCCTAGAACCGAGAATTGCTGAAGATATAAGTTTAGATCTGATTAATACGCTCTAGTGCTGTCCACCATGAGTTTATTTCCGTAGCCGTTAACAACCGGCGCTTTGTTCTTCGATCTTTGGATTTTCGATAACTTATTAAAAACAAAAAAAAATGAATCGGGCAAACGTATATAAATCAACTTTACACAACAAAATCAGAAAGAGAAAAGAGAAAAAATAACGTTAACGAAGTCTTATTATTTTCATGGACTTTAGAAAGCCGTTAATCTAATTCTAATGCCATGTATACGATGTATGCCATTTTTTCTGTGATGTGCTATATAATTTATTCCATTTAAAAAACTTGTAAAAGATTGAAAAGTAATTGTACCAAACTATCCAGTCCAACAGACTATAGCCATGAAAATAATTTTCGTGTTTAATGAAATTAAACATGAAATTAAATTCATATTCATTAAATTTATAATTTTTTTTTATTTTTAATTAATTATTATTATTTCAAATGAACTAAAATAATGATTAATTCTCTTCTTTAAATTATTAAGTTATTAACTACAGAATCTTAATGCATACTAGATAATATCTTTCCCAGTCGCAGTTACCTCGTTACCTCTAGACCTTTTTAAAAATAAAAAATAAATTATTGCATTTTTAAATTTCCCGTGCAAAACCCTGGATCTAAAATATTGTGCACATATTTTGATACAGTTATTAATTCATATTAATACTGAGTGTCAATAGAGGGTGAAGAAAATATTATTTTAGTATATATTGTGTATATATTAATATATAAAAATTCATTTTTTAAACGTATATCAACTTTCAGAATAGTATTTGATTTATAAAGGTAATCATTTGGATTACCATATTTTTTATAATGTAATCACCATGTAACAGCTGTGCTATGCCTTTTGAAAAAAGTAAATATTATCTTATCAATTACGCTCACGTTAATTCATACCTGTTCTGTTGATGCGGGATTGCTAGCTCGCAAGTACACAAGTTGGAAGCTTCGTGACTAGGAATAAGAAGGTTTAGACATTATTGTTAAGTTTTTTTTCAATGTCTGAGTAGAAGCGAAGGAAGGCGTATTACACGTTGGAAACAAAAATTTTTATTATTTCTTTTGTTGTACCAATTAAAGGATTTGTTTTATTTTTATATTATTGTTTTTATTTCAAGTTAAAAGCATTTAGCCCTACATCTTAACAACCATATAGTGCGTGCACGCTCTTTATTATACAGATCTTTATTGTCAATGAAAACTTGGACCTAATTATGACTATGGAACTGTAATATTTGAGCTAGTTGAGAAGCCTGGTTATTGTACATCCTACGCATCGCTGAAGCGTGCAGCACTTGCAGTGAGGACGCATGTGTGAGGCGATGCAAAGCACGGCACCCGTTCGATATTCTCCCTCCAGTTTATTCCGAACCCCAGTCCATTACAAATTAAATCATATTCTGAGAAACCTCTTTGGTGTAAAATTTTCTACAATTTTATAAATCAAGACTCATATGTGTTTCTATTTTTTTTTTTTTAATTAATAAATAAAAAATAAAAGGCTACTTACCATTATGGTTTTGACAGAAAACACTCAAAATTTTGAGCTATATATTTATATTTGAGGGAGCGATGAATTTTCACATTATTTGTTAAATTAGTAAATTAGACAGCATAATAGTAATAATCAGTGAATGACAAATAAATTGAGTATTTTTATAAATAATATTATAATAAATACAATAAAATATCAAACATTAATACTATTGCTGCCTTGAATATCTACAATCACTATTTGAATTCATCTTAAAATTTCATCAAATGCATGTTCAAAAATTGAATAAATAAAATGCATAAAGCGAGCCAAAGTATTTTGTATGTTCGTATTTAATAACTACATTATGTTAGCGAACATCGAGACGCTCTACGAGTTCAATGCGAGCGCCTAGGCTAAATAAAATAATATTTTTTTCTGACTTCTTTATGTTTAATCTTAAATGGTCAAATATATCTGGGTACGGTCTTAAAAAGAAAAATGGAAAACTTTAAAAAAATATATAAAATGGGTAAAACAAACTCAAATAAATTTATAAATCTTCTCATAAACTTTTTTTACACGTAGAGTCATCTCGTTATGAAATATTTTCTCAAGCTGTATAATCTTCTTTGACAGCCTTCTTTTTTATGTCGTTGCATCTTGTTCTTGGTTTTTTTTTCTCAGTTCCGCGCCCTAATGAACCCGATGCTATCTTCTCTTTCTTTCACGCATCCTGATCTTGACTGATCATGCCTCTCAGAATTTAAATCACGTGCATTTCCTACAATGTAAGAATAGTTTGCATTGTAAATATTCAACCTAGATTGTGTATAAAACATTCAGCCAGAGTTTTATAGTACTGCAATACAGGATGGACATTTCGTAATCAGGAGCCGATCAAGACAGGCTAAAGGAGGTTCTAACAATTACAAATTTCAGAAGCTATTTGAGACCATCAATTTGACATTTAATTTTACTAAAATATTTTCCATTATTCCAAAATTGTTAAGTAAAATTACATTTAAGAAATTTGAAGAATGCCATGAACGACTTTGGTGGACTGCTGAGTAATTACAAAAAAAATTGAGTAGTTGTACAGGTGCTGAATGTTAATTAAATACAGAATAAGAAGATGTTTAAGAGACATAAAGGTTTATACTTTTTTCTTTGGTTGGAAGAATGTTTGGAAGAGTCTAGACCAGTTAGAGAACCAACTTGGAACTGTTTTGTAGAAGTTTTAAAAATATTTAAACTATCATTAGAACGTGTCGAGCAAGATAAACCTTAGAGGAGATGATGACTATTTTCAGAAGACGTAGAAAGATTAAAATCCTTGTTTGGATCAACCAAAAGTTCAAAGACACAAATACGAAGTTAAATTAAAAGAAAATCAAATCGAAATTCTACAATTTTACTATTTAATTTTACAAAACAAAATACAATTTTACTATTTAACCGTTTACCGACTCGGTGGTTTAGAAAGTTAGGCATGGTGTTCAGTTTATCTGAAATCAACCATTAGAGAATCGACCGAAGCAGCTGGGCTCTTGAGATCTGAAGTGTCACACCAAGCCGCTGCCTAGCTGCTATAAGCCTATCATTACACTACTTGAGTGGCATTAGTACTTGAATGGTATAAGAGTCAGAACTGGCTTACTAATTCCCATCTCAACGTATTCTTTGATATTATCGACGTTCTCTTCTTTTACATTTTCAACATAAATTCATAATTTTAATTGAAATGCTTGTTAAATTTTGTTCTTATTATTGATTCAAAGTTTAATAAATATTAAAGTCCTGAAAAATTCTTATGAATTAAATAATTCTTTGTACCATTCAAGTATATGACGGGTAACGCCTATTTTAAAATAACCATTGAACAAGTCTAAATATTTGTATTAATTAGTGACCGACCGAATTTTCGGTTTTGGTTCGGTTTCGGCCAAAAAACTTGGTTTCGGCCGCATTTTCGGTTCCGGCCAAAAATCGGCCGAATCTTCGCCAAAAATCGGCCGAATCTTCGGCCAAGCCGAAATAAACATAAAGCCGCCTTTATGTCTGAAATCTCCAAGAAGGGCTACACGATTTCTGCTTGTAAGCTCGATCTCTTTCATTGCCTTTAACACCATTGGATTTAATAGTGTGGAGCATGTGTTATTTTAGTTAATTACACTTGTATTTTCATTCGATAAGACCTAGAACCTCCTCCTACTTTTGGTATCTTTAATTGATCGAAAGCTTTATGTTGGATATGGAGACAAAAATCTGATTGTGACAAACCAGGATGTGACACGTAAATTAAACCAAGCCTTAACGTTTAATGGAATTTTCAGACAGAATTCTTTATGATGAGTGTAAAGAATAGTATACTATATTCTTTAGCTTGAGCGTTAAGAACATTTTGTTGATTTAATTATCTCCTTATTTATAATGAAATTTGGTTTCTAAAAAAATATGATTACCACTAAATAAGTATATATTCTAGATACTTGAGCTTTAATTAGTCATGGGAGAAACCCGACAGGTCCTCAGATTCTAATCAAAAGAGAAAAAGATATTTTAATCGGTAACCTTGTTCTAAATAGGGAGCTCAAGTTGCATCGAATGGTGGTAGTAAGTTTTCTTCTTTGTTCTTATGGAATTAGACTCAGATGTAAAGATCAAACTAGTTAAGTATGGTCTAACATCCCGTGGGAACCAGCCGTACTAGGAAGTAGAAGCCGGGATTCGTTCCTATAACCTAACTATTACACCTGTCTTATTACTGTTCTATACCAAGCCCATTTATTAATTGAACAATTGAGTTAAATTACTGTCATTTTATAAGATTTTACTGTAATTATTGCTAAACTAGGCATATTACACACTTACATGTATTATATATAAACACGTAAATGAGTTTCGGTTTCGGTTTCGGTTTCGGCCCGAAACCAGGACTATGGCCGAAATTCGGTTTCGGTTTCGGTTTCAGCTAAAATTTTGGTTTCGGTCGGACACACTAGTATTAATAATACAGTGATATGCACCAGACCATTAATAATAAACCTTTTTTTTTTTGTTCTTCCTGAGTGAATCTGATAAGAACTACTTTTCTAAAACAGTATATGTAGTTTTCATGATATTTTCATTTTATTTTGAGAAAACTTTCGTATTACGACAAATGGCGTTTATATTGTAACGTTAAAAAACAAAACAAAAAAAACATGGTTTAAAAGTCCTATACCTTTTGTTGGAACGAACTAACAGTCGCAACAAACCGTCAAAGCACGTGTTTGTCATATTAAAAAGGTCATATTACTCGCTATTTTATGACTATTTTAAAAATAATTCATATTACCGGCTATATGAATTTTCTGGCTATATGTTTTAGCTGCAACCATCTCTGGATTTTCCTTGTTCATTTGCTCTTTCTTCACCTTTCACTTTTTCTAGCCAAATGGCTGATCGGCTTTGTTACTGTCCCATGCACCTAGACTGTTTAATCTTTGTTATTGTAAATGATATCCCCATATGTTGTGGTGTTTTCTAGCTTTTGGTACATGGGAAACCACTTGAAGGAATGCATAAGAACACCGAAGGAGTTATGTACTACGCATACTGTCTAAAATGGCCTTATGGCTTAATAATGTAGTAAATTTTTAAAAAGTTTAATTATTAAGTCTTTTTATTGATTATACGCCTTTGAATTGACGAATTTCAAGAAAATGATGGCTACCGATTAATTTTTCTGTTTTAAAGTTTCCTCGTCAAGATGAAGAGGCTTTTTGATGAAGGAGGGGTTGCTTGATTATCGAGTAGCTTATGTTCGGAATCTTGAAAAAAATATGCTTCTTTATACTTGGTCATTAAACTCTATTCATAATAATTTAATTAAAATGCCATATTTAGAAAAAAAAATGTATTTATATTTTAAACACTTATTGAATTACTTAATGCTCTTTTGACCATCTTTTGACAAAAGATTGACCTTCCGATTGACAATATGTGTTAGTCGAAGCGTGTCCAGAATATTTTAAAACATTAGGATCTCTTAATACTGTACCTAACAGAAATTTAAAAAAATATATAAAATTCTTTTAGGTGTATAGTTACTTAAAGTTTAACTCTCTTGGGTTTCTTATGTGTCAATATTGTTTCCGGCTCGAGATAAACGCCTAACGTATAAAAGCATTGCTTTTGAACTCTTAAACATTGATATTCATCAATCATCATTCATTTTGATGATAAAATATATTTTGAAAATACCTTGATCCGAATATAGCCACACCAGATCAATAATATTTATACTGCATTTTAGAAGAATTTATTTGTATCCAACCTGTTTAAACCGGCAAAACCATAGTTTACTGGAGAGCACTCCTCGTTTACCTTAGGTTGATATTGAATAGATGAAAGGCTTAGGCTAACACGTCAAAATGAACAAACTGACTGATATTACCGTACCCCCTTAAGTTTACGGTTTGTGACGACTTTCTGCCGTGTCATTGCTGCCCTGCATAACAATTCTCATCACGAATTTGTTTCCCTTATATTAACAATTTCAGGGGG
Source organism: Aelia acuminata (assembly GCA_911387785.2). Classification (NCBI taxonomy): domain Eukaryota; kingdom Metazoa; phylum Arthropoda; class Insecta; order Hemiptera; family Pentatomidae; genus Aelia; species Aelia acuminata. Next base: position 95,492,770 of record OU426978.1, read on the forward strand.
ATGGAGCCCCAGCACCCCTGTTCCCCCCTCCTATTAAGCCTTGGAATTGGCTATACAACGCTGGATGGATATGGGCTTCATCAATGATCTTTCCTATTTGATGACTTTACGTGCGATGATGACGACTATTCCATACTGAAGTATGAATTATTCATAGTCATACAGATCGATTAGAAACGTTATCCTAAATGTGAAAACGTGTTCGTACAGTTTGTTATCTGTTTTTAAAAAAAAGGTTTCCGTCTCTTTATCCAAAGTGTGGGGATCTTCCTCCTCGCAATACATTGCGGTAAGGTTTTCTTTGTTAATATTTCAATAGTAAGGTGTACCATGATCACACTCTTTGTAGAATCACAAAACCAGCCGGTTATGTTCAAAAGAATAAGAATGCAAAGTATTACTTCTCACGCTTTTAAATTCTACTGATACTTGTATTTTTTTTTTTTTTTTGGACGTATTGATAAATACATGTCGTTGAGGACCAAAGTTATATGAGACTTTATATATTTAATTAGGAAATTTGCAATTTTTTGAATTTTTGACTACAATTGATATCTTTATGGTTTCATCCACTATTATTCAAGAAGATGTGTGCCTTTAGCTTATAATAATACTTGAGGGGTGGGAAGGTGCATTTATTATTTACTGTCCATGCCATATAGGTCACGATAATTTGCGTGTCACCGTTGATGTTAATGGTACTTTTCATCACGCATCCTCGGCCTCGTTGTACATGGTTGTTTCTATTTTCATTTTTAAATTTTACTGTTTTGTTTTTTGAGTTATGTTTAGTAGTATTATGATGACATTTAAAAAAAAATCACTATTTTTTTTTTTATGTTTGTCTAAAGAAAGGTTAAATAATCAAAACATGGTTGAAAATACACAATGGTCCCTTAAATGACGGGACAGGTGTGTATTTGTATTGTATCTGTGTATTTGCAAGTCGAAAGTTATGAAAATAATATTTATCGGGAAAAAATACTTATTACCATAATAAAAATAAAAACTTATTGTATTGAAAATGCTTGTGAAAGTTGTTTTAATAAACCTTAGAAGGGTATGAACTGCTATATACAATTCAAAGTCCTTTCTTATGACAAATTAACTTTGTAGTATATATTTAGTTTAGACATAATATTATAATAAACATTTGCTACCGTCTATTTTTCCTGGACAGCTATGAGTTGTAAAAATATTTTTTGGAGAACGCAAATGGTGTTTTGTGTTATTAGAGTTTGACGCTGTGGTTGAGGGCAACGCTGGTTTTGACTCTTGTTGGCAGGCAGCAGCTTAATTCTGGGCGTGTTAAGCCAGAATCAAACCCCATTGTGGGCTGAAGTGTTCCCTTTAGTTAGCTCATCACCGCTCTCTGAATTTCAGTCCCACCCAGATTTGATTTTTTTTTTTTAAATGTGTATTTTCATGTGCTTATGTATACCATATATTCACTATAAATTCAATCTAGTAAATTACTAACATCATTTTATTACAATATTGTTTTACTTTACATTTTTTTTATTGATACTGCTGATTATACAGTTTTAATGTACTTATATACAGCTCATATACCGTGCATTGGCTTTTATTAATAAAATATTATTATTCATTTTAATTTTTTGATTTCACACTCCAGTTAAACAAAATTCGATTTAATCTAAAAAACCGAAAGAAGTAATTATTATTCCATATCCTAGTTTTCAGTAGTGATTGAATATTTTTTAAAAGAATAATTTTAATTGATTAATAATACTTTTACAATTTCAAATACAATTTACGTTTTACTTACAACATTTCTGATGCATGAATAAGATGAATCATTTGTGACTAATACGATTTATTTATACAACTGGTTGAATGAATAAATTTAAAATATTGTTCATGACAAGCCGGGATTCGACATTTAGTGAAGATAATTTTGGCTTAAAATACAAATGTTAAAAAAAAAACCTATAAATAACAAAATTGTATTAAAAGATCTACTTCAAGTGAACCACAAAAGTATTCTTTTTTTACCATTGATCATGAAAAAAAAAAATTAATTAAAAAAATCATTAAGTAGTAATTTTCTCACTTTTTACAAAACGTTTTAATGGGTTTAGCTCCAACGAAAAATAATGCAAATCTAAGAAATAAAATACTTTCGAAATAAAAACTTTAGATATTTTATATGGAATGGATTATTGCAGGTGTAGAGAATAGAGAAAGCAAATCTACCAACGGACCCAACAAGCATTTAATTAAAATGTTAATTGGCAGTATATCCCGTTAATGTTGTGCACTGTCCCAACATGTGGATTGCGCGGTACAGGGATAAGGTTCAATTTAGGATAGGCCAAGTAAGGGCAGTTGAAGTTGACTGCTTTACTAAACTGTTCATACTATACAAATGAATATCGGGTGCTTGATAATATAAGACTTCAGCGCACCAATAAAGTCACTCTTGCGATGAATGATTATGGTGTAATGGTGGACTGGCGCTGTCCCATGGAATCCTTTTTCGCATCAATAAAATTTATGTATATATGGGTAAAAGGTTCATGTTCTATATTACCAAGAGAACAAACATTTTTTTTAAAACGTGAAAATTTTTAACGGAAATACACTTTTTGGTAATAATCAAGTCACGCGAGTGTGTGCCTGTGTGTGTTTGTGTGAACAGACTAGCTCAACAACTTACAAACCTAAAACCTAAAATTGGATATTTGATGTTCTCATATGCCCGCTATATGTAAGCAAAAGTGTCATCAAAATAGGTCAAACGGAGAAAGCTCTTTATTTAATAAATTTTGTATACTTTTTACGTTTGTTTTTCGATTTTCTCAAAAACGGCTCTAACGATTTTGATTAAACTCGTCAGAAAGTTTCTTAGGGGGCATAAATGGCGAATGAATATTTTTCGTTTTCCTATAAAGTACTGATTTTGTTTCTATGAAAAATTAACTTCTCTCACTCTGATTAAAAAAAAAAAAAAGATATTCAGCAATAATAAAAATGAAATATGAAATACAAAAAAGGAAATATGAAGAAAAATCTACTTAATATATGAAGGAGAAAAAAAGAAAATTATTCCAACACTTCATAAAACATTCATTCAACGTGTGCATGCGCATTACCCCTTTAGTGATAGAGTATTGTTTAAAAGTAAAGGCGTTCCGTTCATTGGAAAGAGTTGTCGTTGTGTTTTGGAAATCATTTGTTTCTATGGTAATCAAATGAAGTTTTCCACTACTAAATATTGAATTATAAATTAAGACGCGGTGGAGTATTAAGCTTGCATTGCCGAATCACAAGTAAAAACTCTTATTTAACAATAAAAGTAAATCTAAAAATACTTTAGAGAGTAAACACGTCATCCTCAAATTATTTAAAGCGGTGTGAAAAAAATGTGGTACAAGATAAAGTTAAAATTAATTATATTTTAGATTAAGCTTAGTTCCGTTATATATTTCTGATTGCAATATAAAGTGGTTATTGAGGAACAATAATCGTTCTCGGTTTCCGGAAAGGCATAAGAGACAAATATTTTAAAATGAAGTTTTAATTTACTATGAGCCGTAAATCAACTTTTTATAATCTTCCGCAAAGTTTTCAAGGCTCCTGAATTTTTAACAAATAGATGCATATATGCATATATATAAAATCTATCGATTCAACTTCACGAAAATTTAAAAAAAAAAAAACAACCCGAGTTGAGTGAAAAACAAGCCAGCTGTAAAAAAAAGAACTCAACAGTTGATGAAATTAGGATTTTTTTAGGCCCCTTCAAAAAAGAAATAAACAATAATGAATCGAAAAGTACAGAGAACTTTAAAGTTTTGTAATACTAACTATGTATAATACTCAATAACTTATGGAGTCAAACAAAAATAAGTGAGTAAATGTGTGAATTTGAGGAATTGGGTTTATATTTATCAAAACATGTCAATTTCTTATCTAAGTAAGTCGGTAATTGAAAATTGTGTGTTACACCCATCGCACCATATTTTTTAATTTTAATACTCAGAGATATATACAATTACACAAGAACAATTAGCGATCGTTTGCCAACAAGAAATAATATAAATATAAAATAAATAAATATAAATATTTTATTTATCTAAGCATTTACTTGAAAACATATTCTCATGCTTCACGACAACAATAAGATCTGTTAGAACCTTCAAGTTCTACAAAACCATGAAATTTCTCTCCCATCCAAACCTCACGTTTATAATCTTCCGAAAAGTTATTAAAGCTCCTCATTTTTTCACAAATAAAACTTCAAAAAGACTTTTCATATGTGCCGCTAAATTGTTGAATATATTCCTATCCATTCATAATAAATTACTCCTTCTAAACTAATCCTTCTTAACGTACATGTATAGATATAAACTCCGCTAATACTGCAATTTGTTATCTGAAAATAAGATTGGTTCGGTAAATTCTATTAAATCAATTATTATTCAATTCCTAAAGGTAATAAGCTTTATCCATAAGCCTGTTCATGTCTTGTATGTGTTCACATTTACTGGTTACATTTTACATTTAATAGGACTGTAAATTTTAAGAATTATGATTATGAAAATTATTCCTCCGTTTGTATAGCCGGTCATGATGATTAGGTTAAGAAGTGCGCACTGTTTACCTAAGCCTTGGCAGCGGCAACTACACCCGAGGATGAAGCTGTTTAGAGATGCGTCACGTTTGTGCTGACTGAGCCCGCTAAGATTAGCCCTGCGGCGGCCTGCACAAAGAAATACCCCGCCAACCTGGAATTTTTTCCCTTTTGTAGTTCTACTTATAACTGGGCTTCGCAATGTGATCAAGGCAGCATTTAAATTATAGGACTCAAAAAAAAAAAAATAAATAAATAAAAAAAAGATCCATATTGTACGATCTTGAAATATAAGTTAAGCAGCACGAAATACCGTAATAGTTAATTAATAACATCATACATGTATTTGAATAGTTCTTGAGCAAGAATAAAAATAAATATATAAAATGGATATTTATACACAATAGGTTTAAATTGAAGTATTAACTATATTGAGTATAATAAAAGTAATAATCAAACTTTGCTGAAGTTTTTTTTATTGTAGAAACCTGTAAGATATAATAAGGAGATCTTAAAAAATAAAGTAGAGTTTTTGTTAATAAATATAGAAGGATTGCTGCCATCGGTAGGTTAACTTCTGCATGCTTAATGAAAATAAAATAATTGTAGGGCCCAGTGAGAAACATACGAGATCCCCCATTACCTCGAAAATCAACTCACACATCACCGCGGTAAAAACATTATTTCCAATAAAAATCTATTTTTAAAATCTGTTTTTATCCATCAGTGAAATACAACAATTTTTAAGACTTCACAAAGTTTTTAACTAACAAGGAGATTATAAACTTACAGACAGATATGCCTCTTAAACTTTTAATCATGTCTATTTTGACAATGAGGAAGACGAAGAATATCATGAGGAATTTTAAGAATTACTTGTTTTATACAGTAATTGTTTCAAAATTTAATGAAATGAGTAATTTTAATGAATTCCTGTTCATGTGGCTATTCAGTTTCGATGTTAGATATAAATCTAATAATTAAAGTTTTTTTTTACTCTATTTATAAATCCACTACCTTTAAACAGAACGTCGCCAATCATCAGATTTGAAGTTTTTTTTTTTTTTTCATCAATTTTATAATAACATGACACAGCAGTATCTACTTCTTCTACCTTAGAGATACGTCTTCCCTGGCTTGGTAGTTCAGTCAGTCTTTTCTGTTAAAGAAGAAGATATATCAACGCCTTTTTGATCTCCTCATATTTATGGTCATGCCAGCAATAGGTTTTTATACATGTCCGGATAAGTTAGTATAAAAATGTTCGTAAGAAGTATTTACTATGTGTTAGTCCTCAGTTGGTATGTGAAAACCAGTATTTATATAAGGTTTGATTAGTCACGTATTTTATTTGAACTAGGTATATGGTATACCTAATATTTAGGACTGAAAAGTTTGAAGATTTTGCCAGACCGTTTTTTTGGCAATGTCCTATATACCCATGAATGGGATGTCGATATAGGTTAAAATAAGTATTTCTATGTTTTTAGTTTTCGTCTGTTTTAGTTATGTTGTTTTTTAGGTATTTGGATGTTTTCGATATTTTTAGATGTAAATATAATTTTAAAAATTGAATTTTTTTTTTTTAAACACTTTGTACTTTTTGTATGATATGACACCTACTAAATCATGTTGGCTAATAAGATATTTTAGTATCGCTATGCTTTTTCTCGGCGTAGTTATAGAACTATTACTTTTAGTAAGGCGCCTATATTAACTGAAAAGACCTGTTTTGGAGATTTATTAATCTCTGAACAGCGAAGGTATCGGGCGGAAGTCGGAAGATGGAAAGCTGATCACTTTTAACTGAAGGACGCGATGGGAGTTAAGTGACGAAGCACAGTGGTCCACGAGGCAAAAAAAAAAAAATCAATTTTTTGACATTTTCGAAAAAACAAACGAAGTTCTTATTTTGAATGCTTAACAGTTTACTATTAAATCCCCATGAGTAGAAAAGGTGGTGGTGAATTTTACATTACATAACAAACAAAAGTATTCGTCACATACGAACACATATTTTTTTAGTGTAATAATACATATTCTATTTTCATTTTTAAAATACGTAGTAAAACTAAGTTATGATTTTCTATTGTTTTTTTTCGGTTTTTACAACATACCTAAAATACAGAAAAGACTATCTTAATTTGAAGATTTTGATTCACAATTGATTACAGATTTTTTAAGTAGATGGTTCAAAAATCAACTTCTACGAATGTTTAGTAATCCATAACTAATGAGCTCCATCATGCTCCGTTTTGAAACCTGTGTGAGAACAGCACTTATATTCTTGTCTAAAAGACCCAATAGGATTGACCTGCCCCAACTTGCCTCTGCGGTTTGTGTCTCAATAATTCCAACTCGAGTATTAAAAGACTGAACAGTTCAATAGTTAGCAGAGGCACTAATTCCTCCAGTCGATAATATTTATTTATTTTTCTCAGTCTCTTGTTACTGTTTCAATAGAAAGGTTCTCATCTGCAATCCATTACTCGAAGCCAAAATAGAGTGTTGAAAGGAATGGAGTGTGAAATCACTGAAAGTTTTGCCGAAGTTGGTTAACAATGCTTGAACATACTGTAAAAAGAATTTTGATGACATACCCGGAGACCGATACGAATCCTGTATGCCACGACCTTACTCTTGTCCCTAAATGGTAATGCGAAGGCTCTTCAGGGCATACTGAATATAAACAGACATTTGTAGATCAAATTATTACCGATGCAGATTTGTTTCTCACATCTTTCGTCCCATTGCTCATTAATAATAGGGATGACAACACAAACATTTTTTGGAAAAACACAAGACCATCGCCTAAAAGATATTGCAGACATATTAAATTTGAATTTATGAAAGAAACATCAAACACAATTCGCAAAGAAGCTCAAAAAGTAAACTCTAAATATCAATTTAAACTGGACCCACTTTTATTCTTTTAAATATACCTTATAGAATTCATTATGAATTGGTTCTCCATGGCTCTATGTGCAATATGCAAAGCTAAACCTTCTCAGTAGAACGGATTAGAAATATAAGGAAATCTACCAGAACCCGAAGCAATTCAACTCGGACTATCTCCTCTGCTCGCAAGAAGTAAATTTATGGAGTTAGTTTTGAAAATTGTAACTAGATCACCATTTTAAGAATGGAGAACATCCAAGGACACCAAACAAGTAATTGAAAACAAATTTAGAGTTATTTTGGTACTTAATGTTGACGTGGTGAAGCAAGGTAGGGGTGCAACCAATGATTAGAGTATCTCACGACAATTTTTCCAGGATCCACCTACTACAGATAATATAAATGGAGTTAATGAAGAACGGCTCTGGAGTTATCCCGGATGTTATCGACAGTGGTACTGCTGTCAAAATTTGAAAATTATTGTCAGAAAACTGCTACTTTATTTGTAAATTTATGTAGATGGCACAACATGTCAAATACTGTGCATAAGTGTCTTTGGCACGGAAGCAGGATACTTTCAGCTCGTAGATAGGGATGTTGATTGAAGAAGCACAAAAGGCGTGCAACAAAGATTATCGTCACAGCAAATCAAGAAAATGTAGGAGAATTTCGAAAAACGAAGATGTTTTCCATATGCTCCTTTTGACGTCGAATTCCCTCCATTACTAAATTTCGCTAGGAGCCTGCAACTAAAAGCAGATTAGATTTTCATCCAGAAGTAAAGAAACTTTTATTATTAATTGAATAAAGGTTGTGAGGAATTACATTTGTTTTTAAGAAATCTATATTCAATTGCATAATGTTTTTTAATCTTATATAGCAAAGAATTTTGCTTGAAATCTCGTAAATAAATCATGTATATATCAGATATTACCGTTTCTCTATTTATACATGACCGTTGAAAAATAAAAAATAATATATCGTGTGCTATGTATTTTTTTCGCCAAACCACCTATTTCGGACCACTATGCGACGCCCAGAAGCAACATAGTGATAGCTTTCCCGAGATATTCATTTTCTAGGGTGTAAATTGCCCATGAAAAACCATAAGTGATTTTAATCACAAATATATACCCCCCCCCCCACAAAAAAAATGCTTCGCTAAAAAACTTAAAATTTATTTCTCCTCAAAATCAGTACAATTGAAGTCTTATTATTTTTTCATTTATATATATATATATTTTTTTCATTCTGAGGCCTACAGTGACCTAAGAACAATCGTAATGTGCGAGATTATATTCGTAGAAGAGAATTTCATGCCTCAACGTCATAAAACCGCTACTCAAATGATACGAAATTAGCCGGAGGTGGATTAATATCGGCTGTATGAAGAGAGCTGCGTGTGGAGGCTGGTTCGTGATGGTGCAGCTCTAATGAAGGGAGACCAGCCTGGCCGGTATCAGTGTGTTGCCGCTAGTCCGCCGGGCACGACTTCTACCGTTATCGCTCTATGCGGCCCTTCCCCGAGCTCTCTGGCTGGACCTCTGCCCTGGATACCTCCTTATCTTGTCCACTATCTCATCTTTTAGTCGAGATATCAGGGGCCTCTCTCCACTGCTATGTTCAACTATACGCGCATGACTGCTTAGTTTAATTATTATTGCAAAATCATATTCTCAGAGAGCAGCATTCGTAGCTCAGACAACAAAGCACTTTTAGTTTGTTAGATTGTTTTCAATACAATGATCTTCGGAACAACTTACGAATGCAAGAAAATATCGTATTGCAACAGAACATTACACAGCACGCCAATGATCCGTATTGGCAGTAGTAACGTGTAGAGGCGAAGACCTAGAAAAAACAACAATTAATCTATATATATATAAGAGGCTTTGTCCTGACTGACAGAATCAACGCAGAGCAAAAACTACTAATGATAGAAACTTCAAGTTCGGAATTTAGATTTTAAACGCAATGTAGGTAACCACTAAGAAAGGAATTTCCAAAATGTAACCCCTAAGGGGCTTAAATGGCGAAATTGTCGTTTAACTCTAACGGATATCTATTGTTGAGATTTTAAACCATATGTTTTTTATTTGAATATCGATTTAACTTTACAATAGTATTAGAATAGACATTCACATAAAATATGGCTACTGATTATTTAAATATTAGTGGTAATCAAATTATGCACACTGTGATTCCCATGATTGGGGATGGTGCGTGTTTATTTCGATCTCTTCTCCATATATTTCTCCATACGTATATACTTCTCCATATATATATACTACTCTATATATACATATATACTTCTCCATATGTGTAAGAGGCTTTGTCCTGACTGACAGAATCAACGCAGAGCAAAAGCTACTTATGATTAGAAACTTCGGAATTTAGATTTTAAAAGCGATGTAGGTAACCACTAAGAAAGGAATATCAAAAATGTAACCCCTAAGAATATCTAAAATGTAAATGGCGAAATTGTCGTTTAACTCTAACGGACATCTATTTTCGAACTTCCAGAAAATATATCTAATTAGAACTCATTTTAAAGAATTTGATACGACGAGTTCAACTCGAAAGGCCCTATTGGGCGTCGAAAACCATGTTTTACAACCGAAAAATGAAGCGTTCACGACGAGTAAGTCATTTTTTGTTTCGGCGGTTTTAGTGAACTCTCTCCATTGCGCGTCTCCGTCTCTACTACCAAGCCGGCAGCTTCCCCCTCCAACATTCCACCTACCGGAAGCTCAAATTCTACTAAATCTCCTTAACATCAGTTAACATATTATATTAGATCAATATCAAGGTAATGGTCACAGAATTGATTTTAAAGGCTCGCGGGCGTAGCCGCGACGGGGAATGCTAGTATCTATATAAATAAAGATGAAATTCTGTTTGTTTATGTGTTTGTTCTTTATAGAAATCCATCATACCGTTTGTCCTAAATTCTCCAAATTTCGCTCAGTGGTTCTTTGATTCAAGGTGCGAACACCTGTCCATATTAAAATTGCTTAACTTCAGCCAATCTCTGGTTATATTCTTTATTGTTATAAAAATCGTTATGATCTTGGTTTTTTTATTTATTTTTTTTTTTTTACGAAATCGACCGTTTGAGCTGAAAAAAGTTTCATTTGATAGATATAGATTTTGAAGAGGCCAATAGGGCCCGGTAAGGCCGTTCCTCCAGAACGGATCGGGGTCCACGTTTTAAGGCTGAACGATGCGAGCCAACTTAGTTAATATTACGTTAATTTTAAAATGCCTCCCAAGAAGCGAGCTTTAATAGGAGTATTGAGCTCAAAAGCTAAAAACCAACGTCAAATACGAACAGCTGAAACTCCTGACGAACATCAAACATACCTCGAATCCCCATTGTCCCCAGTGATATGTTCATTGATTTCAAAAGAGTACAATTCCCAGTTCGTGTCGAATTTGAGATGACTATATTTGAAGCCCAAGAGCAATCACTGAGGGTAGCTGGTATCAATTTGGATTCCCCATTTCTCATGGTCAGCTTTACGTTGCATGCTCTAGAGTAGGTTCACCTAAAGACCTAATTATATATGCCCAAGAGGGTAAAATCTAAAATATAGTATAATAATAAACTAAGCTATATAAGCCTTAGAATAATAATCTATTATGTTTATAGAACTGTTCACGTTTATTAGAAAAATGAAATTCCTCGGGTGAAACCGGGATGTACAGTTAGTATATATATAACAATAAAGAATTGAAAAAATATAAGTAAATTATCGTTATCCTTGAAGAAAAAAAATATAATAAAATAATAATCTAATCTTAATTTGTGGGTGACAACCTTTTTTAAATTGTTTTTAAATAATTTATTATTTGAAGAGAAAAGATTTTGCTCCCCCGGGAGCCGAACCTGGGTCCCCCGCGTGACATGCACGGATGCTAACCACTGCACTACCGATCTCGCAAATTTTGCGAGTGGTAACGGGAGGTGTACAAATTTTGTCCAATTGCTGGTATTTATTGACATACGTCGATTTTAAATTATTTATATTAATTAAGATTAGATTAATATAAAATAATTTAAAAATGACGTACGCCAATAAATACCAGAAATTGGACAACATTTGTCCACCTCCCGTTACTACTCATTAAAATATAATAAACTAAATATTAATATTAAGTGAATAAAATCAATGCTTCTACTATTTGAAGTAATTGAACTAAACAACTTTAAATGCAAAGTGGGATATAAAAGAACAAGGTACAGCGATCTTAACGAAAACGAATTGGAAATGATAAATAATCAGTTTACCAAACAAGTTATGTAAAAGGAATTTCGAAGAAAACAGTACTAGAAATTTGTATGACCAAATATGAAATAAAAGTTTATATTTGATTCGGGAAAAATGAAGTCTAATGAAAAACAGTAATCCGGCATCTGACTGATTTCAAAAAATAAACAGAAATTGGAAATATGAGATTCTTAAATGTGTATATGTGCATAACATATATTATATAGTAGTACAAATCTCTCTGATTAGGATCTCAGGATGTATAAATTTTATCAATGGGGTGTCAAAAGAAATGGAAATTCAACGAGAAGTGATTAATCCTTGATTTTACCCACAATTGCATACTGCATCTAAAATAAAAGATTTTTTTTTTTTAAATCAAGGATAGTTGTGAGTTGGCGGATATGGTGAGAAAAATTGATTTCTACATCAATATTTCAAGGTTGATGTCTATACATGATCGGGATATCATAGTATGAAAAGAACTTCCAATTACTTATCAGTGCCAGTAACAATGTGAAAAAGGAGGCAATTCTATTAGCAACTAAGAAAAAAATATCGATAGCGCATGCTATGTACAACTGGCTCACCTGAAATAATAATAGCAATGTTGCATGGTGTCCATCTCCGGGATAAAACTGTATAAGATGTTCATGAAATGATCAGTAAAGGTTCAGGTAATTTGTTTCGTAATATCTGATAATCAACAATTCAAATGCAAAAACGTTTAGGTAAGTCATTTTTTTTTGGTTTGTTCGTGTCCGGAACATTAGAAAAGATCCCAAACGCTCACGTTTCACCCATTTTGATGGAATTGTTTTGTCAGTTCATTATCTTCAATTTTTTTTTTTTTTTAAATTCACTTAATGATAAAATCCAACGAAACTTACAGAAGTTTTTCTGATATATTATAGCTTATATATCTGGTGAACTGGTTTAATTGTGAAGTCTTATACGAGTTATAGAGCGTCTAATTCTCCATTGAATGAACCAGACGCATCTATTTTCGACTTCTCGTCCCCATTTTAGTGCTTATCGAAGTAATAGTCGAATAGAATAGAATAAAAAATGTAATCGGCAATTATGCTTTAAATGCGGCAATTATTCTATTATTTATTTAAAAAAAAAAAAATTATTTTACTTCTAATTTTTGGTGACATCAGCTAAACTGATCCATATATCAGTAAAGTAGTATATAAATATTTATACAGAAATAAATCCAGTATTTGAGGAATCTAGAAGTGAATTTTTCGAAACACCCGTATCCTGAGCTACCCAAAGTTAACTGAATTTCATGAAAACGCATATGGTCTTATTCAATTTAGAACTTACTGTCCTATAACTCATAATATAACATGGTTTCTATATTGTGAGTGTTTTGCGAGATATCACCTTCTAACCAAAACAACAATCCTTTTGGTGGTTCATTTACACCCCTCCACAAACTACCCCAACATCTTGTTTCAGCCGAGGGGTGAAACCTATGATAATCATAGTGGTATAAAAATAAATCCATTAAACAATAAGATTATTGCTACAGACGATTTATCTAAATTTTTTGTTCTATTATACTCGCCTTATATATCCGCCCAACCGCCAAAACACGGCTTGAGGCAACTCATTTACTCTCTAACCATCCTAGCACAACTCTGCCGAGGAGGAAAACCTAGGATAGTCAGTCATATTTTGATAAAAATAAAGCCATTAAAACAATGAAATCTTTTGTAGAATTTATTGCCATTTTTCCGAAATATTAGGATGTTATCTTCCTGTGACAAATCGGTTCAAAAATCAATAAAGAACAAAAATTATTGGTACTGATTTCATTCATTGTACATCATTTGGAAAACTTAATTTTATGGGGGATAATATCAGTGTAGACGCCACAAATAGAATCTTTCTTAGTATTCGATTTCATCCACTGCAATAATAATAATTTACTTTGTTGGAAAAAAAGTCCTTGATTTTTTTCTTGAATTAAGTTCTGATCACGTAAAACTGCACTACAGCACGGGCGTGTATCGGATCTGATTCATTTACGAAGGATAGATAGTAACCGGTTACACATGCCCGACACCGGGCCAACGGACCCGTTACTATCTATCCTTCGTATTTGAATCAAATCCCATACAGGCCCGTGCTGCGGTTTGACCAGACCTTCATATGTCGCGGCCTGGTAGAAACGCCAAAATTATAACGAAGATTGACAACTGTTTGAATTTTTGATAAGGAGTTTCTTTAAGTGTAATGTGCAACCTTCTTTTTATTTTTTTCAGGTAAGAGGTTTTTCATTCTACAAATACTTAAAAATGCTGAACGGGTATGTTGATAAACCATATTTTATATATTTAATGTTTTACTATAAAGCTTGATCTTCTTGTTAATGTGTGAACTCAATGAGTGCCTTGACGACTATAATAAAATATTAATATTTTCAATTTTATTGATTTATTAGATTATTAAGATTTACTAATGCACGTATAAGCATGTTTTATTTCTAGGTAAATTTATGTTTACAAGTTCAATGTCTTGTTATAACATTCTATGTTGTATACGTGCCACTGCAACAGACTTTCTCTTTCCTATTTAAAAAAATATAAAATAAAAAAATCATTTATAATAAAGGATTGAACAAACGAATGTGCTCAAACAGAAATGTCGTGTTCACTTTTTGGCGGCATTTAGAGATATAAGTATTGTTAGGCTATAAGGCCATCTATTTTTTTTTTTTTTTTTTTAGTGGGGAATGGAATGTAATGAATTGGGCCAAATTAGCGGTACATGGAACTTAAGGTCTTATGGTGATAGTAAAATCGTATGGTAGTATTTATATATACATATATGTTATTATTTATAACAAACAAACAAAGTGTTTACAGACACTGTGTAAGTATGCAGTAACAAAAAAACAACAACATATTACACGGTGGGCCAAACCCCCCTACCGTGCACCCCCCCCCCCCCCCCACATCCCTAATATGAAGGAGAGGTGGTTTTATGCTAAATATTATATTTTAACACTTTTAACTGTAATAGTTTTCATTTAGAGTGTATGTTGTAGAGTTACAGGCGTTGGAACATGAGTTTCCACCAAAATGGTAAAAATTGCTGATCTTTGATGTTCGAATTTGGCTAAATAACTAACCCTACTAGCCGAAACAGAACTTTTTATCTACCTTTTTTTATTTTGATTGGTACTTTACTATACTATACTTTACTGGTACTATACTTTGCAAAAATGCATTTATTTCAAATTTCATGAATGATCAGAAGCCAATGTCTTTAACCCAACTACTATGATGAGAGCATTATTATTAAATTTTAGGATAATCAGTTTATGTAAATATAAGTTAGGTCTAGATAATGTGCTTTCTGCGACTAATTAATCATTATTTATCCTATTTATATCCTTTATTTATCAGATTTATATAACAATAAAAAAAAGTTATGTTATTTTTATTGTCAATTAAATACTTGCACTTCCATAGGCTAGATTATATATTCAAAATAATATCCTAAACCTGCTTTAATTATATCATATATGAGAATTAAACGATGTGGTAGAGGACTGGATGCGCACGAGTCACTTGCGCCTTTTCGTCGCTAAGGTCCGTTTTCTATGAACCTAGTTGATATATTTTGAAATTTTACAAGTGATTTTTAAAGAAGAATAATTGATCCAGATTTCAGGGCGTTTTTTCGTTAGTGATGGCCGTTTAATCACAAATTAACTTGGAATTTTACGCGATTGACTTGCAAAAAATTGACTTTAAAGGTATTTTATATTGTTTAGACTAATTATTTTGGTACGTTTGTTTATTTAATCTGATTCTAGAACTAGCTAGCTTTAATAAAAGGCCAGTTATGGCGAAATTGAGCATAATGGTGAATGTCAGTAATCAAAAAACGAAATAAAATCAGATTTTTTCATTCATTTTTCATTTTAGGTTAGTGCGGCCAATTTTTTTTCCTAGGAACATTGGTTTTTTACTTTCACTTACTTATATATGAAATATATAGTAAGTGGAAGTATTGCGATCGTGAAAAATTTCGACTTCCGGTTTTCAACGGAAATACACGTTTTGGGACCCCCTGAGTCGAAATAACCAATTCCCGCGAAATGGTCTGTGTGTGTGTGTGTGTGTGAACAGACTAGCTCAAAAACTATAAACCGTAGGAAACTGAAATTAGGTATTTAGAATAGGTATATGCCCGCGATGTGACAGCAAAAATTTCATCAAAATTGCTCAAAGGGAGGGGGTACTTTATTTAATAACTTTTTACGTTTTTTTCGATTTTCTCAAAAACGGCTCTAACGATTTTGATTAAACTGAGTATTTGATCTATTTATATGCCCGAGATATGACTGTAAAAATTTCATCAAAATTGATTCACCGGAGGGGGGACTTTACTTAATAAATTTTGTATCATTTTCACGTGTTTTTTTATTTACTCAAAAACGGCTTCAAAGATTTTGATCAAACTGGGTATATAATGTATTTATATGCCCGAGATACGACTGTAAAAATTTCATCAAAATTGATCAACCGGAGGGGGGACTTTACTTAATAAATTTTGTACCAATTTCACATGTACATATTTTTTATTTACTCAAAAACGGCTTTAAGGATTTTGGAGAAACTGGGTATTTGATGTATGTATATACAAAATATGTAGAAGCCAACATTTCATCAAAATTGGTCCAACTGAGGGGGCACTTTATTTCTTAATTTTTTTTTTCCAATTTTTTTATTTACTCAAAAACGACTTTAACGATTAACAAAAATAAGATATGAATGTAGAAAAATGTGTGACTTTGGGAAATGATATTTAGCAAAACACGTCAAATTCTAATCTAAGTAAGTGAAAGTTGTGTGTTGCGCGCACGCACCAGATTTTTTCTTTATCTTTTATCACAAGAAACACAACGATATGCAATTTATAGGGATGTGGGGAGGGGGGGGGGGGGGAGGGTTCACGGTAGGGAGGTCTGGCCCACGTACTACATATATGACATATATGATTTAGCTTCAGAACGAGACTAACTCAGAACAGTCCATCGCTTCTTATATTTAGTCATAAAAAGAACTGCCTGGAAGGTTCTAGGCCAGCTCAGATGTTACTCGAACATCGTAGTCACAAACATGTACTAGAACAGTTTGCTCCAACAACAAATCTATACCTATTTAAAATCATATGTTTTGTACACATTACAGTGATTGTATTTATGACAAATAAAAGAGAATTAAGGATTTTGCGTGGGATTTTATATTGTAAGTATTTAAAACGATAGGAATTTGATGGTTTGGTGGTAACCCGTGCTCAACTTAGTCCAAATAGGTCTTATTAATATCGTTGTAAATTAATTTTTTGAATTAATTTGGATGTTTGGTGCGTTCTCTACTGCATTTCCTATTATAATAGTCATATTATTAAAATTGATATAAATTTAGGATAATTAAACAAATTGCAAAGAAAATAATAGTCATTCTGAATAGCTTCTAGAATGGACTAAATATAGCCTTTTGTCAGTAGGGCCCACTGCCAAAACTTAAGATCTGATGCCACGGTTGAGATGTTGCAATGCTGTATATTATTTCAATGGTCGTATTATTTATTATGTGTTGAAGTTATTGAATCACTGTAATTGTAACAAGCTCACATTTAGTTAGTAAGCAATGGCTCCATGAACGCTTCACCTAAAGCCTCCTTCTCAGTTTGAGGCACAGAACCTCAGCAAGTGGTATATACTGGTAGACCTGTATAATTAGACCGTTTTTAATATTTTTCTTTAAAAAAAGGAAGATAATGTAAGATCAAAGATAAAAAAAGAAGCCAGAGGTATGAATGAGAGCAACAGTCAGGGAGTAATTAAGCATTCTAATCCGGCCCCATGGTAATTCAGAATGGTTAATTAGGAAAGTGTTTCATAAAAAAGTCAGGTTCCGTAAATATCTTTCGCTTTATTATTTATAGAGCAATTATTATCTTAGTTCATGATATTTTTCTGGTCTTTATTTAGATGATTCCCGGCAGTTTCAAAAGGTAACTAATACTTGTTACTTTATTTTGAATAACGCACTTAGTAATAATTGTGCGATTTATATTATAAAAGTGTAAATTAAAATGCGATGGATTGAATCCATTAGTTTCGTGATATTAATGACAAGAACACCGCCGTCGAGTTAATACAAAAAAATCTGGTGCGTGCTCGCAACACACAACTTTTACTTACCAACTTACTTAGATTAGTAATTGACGTGTTTTGCTAAATATCATTTCTTAAAGTCACACATTTTTCTACATTCATATCTTATTTTTGTTAATCGTTAAAGCCGTTTTTGAGTAAATAAAAAAACCCCGTGAAAATTATACAAAATTTATTAAGTAAAGTCCCCCCTCCAGTAGATCAATTTTGATGAAATTTTTACAGTCATATCTCGGGCATATAAATACATCAAATACCCAGTTTGATCAAGATCGTTAAAGCCGATTTAGAGTAAATAAAAAAAACACGTGAAAATGTTGCAAAATTTATTAAGTAAAGTCCCCCCTCCGGTTAATCAATTTTGATGAAATTTTTACAGTCATATCTCGGGCATATAAATAGAAGAAATACTCAGTTTAATCAAAATCGTTAGAGCCGTTTTTGAGAAAATCGAAAAAACCCTAAAAAGTTATTAAGTAAAGTACCCCCTCCCTTTAAGTAATATTGATGAAATTTATGCTGTCACATCGCGGGCATATACCTACACTAAATACCCAATTTCAGGTTCCTACGGTTTATAGTTTTTGAGCTAGTCTGTTCACATACACACACACACACACACACACACACACACACACACACACACACACACAGACACACACACACACAGAGACCATTTCGCGGGACTTGGTCATTTCGACTCAGGGGACCCTAAAACGTGTATTTCCGTTGAAAACCGGAAGTCGAATTTTTTCACGATCGCAATACTTCCACTTACTATATATTTCATATATAGGTAAGTGAAAGTAAAAAAAAGGTTGGCGATGGTTGCAGGAGTCCACATGATTCCTACTTATGTGAACTTCTTTGGCAAAAAGATCTAAATAATTAAATATGTATGATAAAATACAAATGGATATCGTATGTTTTATGTCTCAGAAATTAAACTTTTGAGTATATTGTTTTGGTTATAAGTGCTTTATTTGATTGAAATTAATTTCAAATGCCTAGAGACAATATATTAGTATATTTTTTAGTATTATACTGTTATTATTACATTACTAATCAAGAGTATTTTATATTGAATAGAGTTCCAAAACTTACGCATCGCTTATTTATATTAGTTTGTGCTTTTTGGTAATTCTAAAACTCCGACATCACCAGATTCTTCAGTGACTCTATTGCCCCTTAATTACTCTAATGGTCTTGCGAATGATGAGGAGATGCTATTAGTGTTGTAATAAGCTGATTCGATTCTCGCCAAACTCTATTTTAGAAGTTTTGGTTTGACCTCCTCTCGTCGGGTATATTTAGGCTTCATCTGAATCATGCTTGTAATATTAACTGATTGACAGTTAAATTTATTTACAGTTTATAATTTGTGGATCAAATTGTAGTGTAGTTTTTTCCATCACAATCAATCATTACTATATGAAATAACTTAAAATTGTCATACTCTCAGAAGATATGAAGCGTAAACACGTACCTCAAAAAAATATTTAGATATTTCAAAATTGGGTAAGTTCTAACTCTAAATGTTTCTAAAGCTCTGTAAAAAGCTTGATGTATGTGATGGAAATAGTTCGGTTGCGGTAAAATAAAATAATACTATTTGAGCAAAAACATATATTGTGAAGACGTTTCGACCCGAGATTCAGGTCTTCATCAGGGCTAAGTATGAAATAAGATAGCAACCAATGAAAATATAAGAAATAACAAAAAAAATAAATAAATATATATATATATATATATATATATATATATATATATATATATATATATATTTATGGGTTGTTCTCATATGAATTGACCATTTAGTGTCCTTGAACTTAACATTCGTTTTTCAGATATTTTTTATATCCAAAATTTTTTTTTGGATATTTGTTTTATATTCTTCTGTCATAACAAAACGATGGTAACATTTAAATGAACCTAGGCATCATAAAAAACAAAATATCTCAATGTGAAGTTTGAAAATGTCACGAGTGTTACAGTCCCCAAGCTGGTTATGCTTAGTTCACCACACCCTGAAATGAACCCCTGATAATTGATTAAATTTGAACAATTAGGTATTTCATTGTAATACGGTGGTGTTTCAAGTTATGAATGATATTTTTAGTCGTCTCTAATACTTCGAATGTAAATCAGGAAAATGAATCTGTCCCCAAGGTTAGTAGAAAAATTCATGGCGAGTGTTGTCGGCTGTTCAACACTGTTCTTTGAAAATGTTGGGAATGGCCATGATAACCTTTGTTTATAATACCGGCTATCAGTCGATGTGCAAACTTGGTGATGAAAGTATCTAATAGGCAGTTATTTGATATCCAATGCAAAATTATGTATATTACAAAAATTAGTTGTCACGAGTGTTACGTTAATTGTATGTATCAGCGTTCATTGAAAATTCCGAATGATACCGGCAAAAGATGTTGGTTAGGGACATTTATTCGAGTTCATCCTTTCATATATGTCCGACACTTGGCTTAGCTAAGGATAGAGATTTTTTGTGAAAATGTCACGAGTATTACGTAACACTCGTGATGGAAAAACGATTCTGGGGAAGTGTTGTTATTGTTATGTTTAAATGCCTACATGATTCATTTCTTTTGTATAGCCATTTTAACAAGCTGTAGAAAGGAGCAATAGAGAAAAGAAAAAATAGACTTGGGACATAATGTAAAATATATTCTTAATAAAAAGAAATGTTGGCTAAGAGAAAGAAAATACTTAAGCAAATCGGCAGCTTGTAAAAATATTCAGTCTACTCAGCTTGTGAAAATACCTCTCAGTCTTTGAATTTGACCAACATGTAAAGCATTGAACGAATTAATTATGGGTGCATCGTTGACACTGTACTGAGTAAAAACTATGCAGCATATATATTTCACAATGAGATGATCAATGAGCTGCAAATATCCGACGAAAAACCTAAGCCTTGACAGAACGACTTATTCATAGGTCAACTAGCGAGAAAGTATAGGCTACTAATCTTGGCAAGGAGTAGGAATAGACAAAAAATAAATAAACAAAAATACAGAAACGCTCCTCACAAAACTCATTTTTTAGTAGAAAAAAAAAAAAACTAATACTGAATGAACTGACAAACTGTGTTAACCTTTGTTTTCTTGAACATCTTATTGATGATATTCAGATCAAATTTTATTCATAAGTTGAATTTTTTTAAACCCAAAGTTCAATTTCTAAAAAAGTTAAATGGTCAAATTAAATGAGAATCACCCATATATATAAATGATAAATTTTTACAGAGCTTTAAAAAGTTTTAGAATTAGAACTCACCCCATTTTGAAATATATAAGTTAGACTTTTATAGGTCAAAGAATTAATAAATAAAATAAGAAATAAAAATTCTGAATTTTTTCAATGTTAATTTAGTATAACCATACAATATCATGCCATAAGACTAAATTGGTTCAACAGAATATAAAGTTAGTTAGTCAAAGATAATGCTAAAATTCCCTTGAGTAACCTAGATAAAAATCAGTATGTTCAATTTAAAATTAAAATTATTTTAAAACACCTGCTATGTGTTAAGGTGTTGTAGGCAGCCATTCATATTAAGTAGCTCTATTTTATACTACTAAGATTATTTGCTACTCGCGATCATCTGCCTGATTCATCCATGCTATTTATTACCTAAATGGTGAAAGACTCCAATCTTTTCGTCTTTGACCAAATGTGATAGAAAACCTGGTTGGAGAAAACACTCTTAGGAATATTGTACAATTATTCGAAATCCTTAACTGTATCTGACTCGACGGGCAGAAAGCAAGCTGGCCTAAGAGAGAGAGAGCTGTTTTGTGCTCACTCTAAGTCCTTCCGGAATCCGTTAAGCACCCAATCCTCTTCTACCTCACCCTCTTGACCTAAAGGTGAATTTTTAACAAAATGCCGTGCCCCTCCATTGCTACATTTTTAAAATACTACAGCGGGGCACAATATTGTATTGAGTGCCTTGTATTAAATTCCAGGGTACCTCGTTCAATTTCTATTATGTTATTGGATTTAGTATCAATATACACCTGTCATGTAGCTTTCAATTAATTTATGTTCGATAGTTGTACTGTCGATAATTGTTAGATGAAAGCTGTTGTTATTAAAAACCAGTTTCGCTGATAAGTATACGTTAAAACATGTTTTTAACAGAAAACATTTTTTTGTTTTTTGTTTTTTTACTCCAATAAATAGCAAAATGTATAATTCAATTGGTTTTTCTATATTTTTTTCTTTTTCAAAATGTAAGTCACGAAAGTTTACTCCTGAGTTACAGAATAACTCTATGAGCAATCAGTGGTTTAAGGTAAAGATTTTAGACGCTATTCCTACGTAGGTTCGACAGGCTTAGCTTTGCTTCGCTTTCAGAACAGTAGGCAGAGAGGCAGACCCAGATATCGATGAGACGGTAATGAAGGCCTGAAATGATGTTAGGAGGTGGCACTTTCAAAAACAGGGTGAAAGCATTCCCTATTAGCCGCCAAGTCATTGCATTATCTTGGGCTCCTGTACCTGGGCCCACCGGCCTATATTGAGCACTTATTGAATTTAGCCCGCTCCAAATCATTTCAAGCTATATCGTATTTCGGGGATGTTCTATCGCCATACTGCGATTTTAGTCATATTACGAGAATAGGTAATATACTTAATCTAGGATTTATGAAATATAAAATTAATTATTTACAATGCGACTTAATATTCTTCTAGTAAGAACATCTTTGCAAAACATTATCTTTGAACGCAAGAGATCCGTTGTGGTCAAAGATTCTAACTACTTTACCACCACTGCTACCGTAACTGGAAGGTCACCGTATTGTGAAATTGATTGGTGAATTTGCTTTTAGAAAACTCGTTTAGCTCTCGATGTTTTACTGAGGATATCATTTTCTATACAACAATAATGTTATGAAATACTTCTCAGAGTGCATTTCTGATATTTTTATAACAAAAGCTATATAACATACGCATCCCAAATTTCAAACTTCTATCCGAATTTTCATGACATATTATAACCATCATTTGCATAGATCATTATTTGTTGCTTGAAAAATCATAGGGACAATAATCTGACTTGAAATCTTGACCTATTATAATTCTTCATAAAATCTGCTGTTCCTTTTGTAGTACTAATCCTTTTGTAGTAAGTACTATCCGTTTTTATTAGGAACAGGCTTTGAAGTTAGTTTTTCTAGTTCTAATTTGTTATATAATCTAATTTTTTTTCATATTGATTATTTTTTCTGATTTTAATTTTTTTATGTATTCATTTTTTTTCTGAAGTTTTTATTTATTTATTGTTCGCTACCAAATAAAGAGTAATATTCTAAAAAAAAATGTTATTAGTTCAATTATTTGAAATAAATTACTGTTTTTTTTTTGTTTTGTTTTTTATTGATTTAATTTTTGTGTTACTGCTGATTTAGGAATAGACATAAGGATATTTTATACCTCGCCGGTTTTGAGAGATGGGGTTTGCTAATTGACAGGATAAGGCATTGCGGGATTAGACTACCTCATGCGCCGCACCTCTCAAGTACATTTTACTTCGTCACTCTGTACATATAAATATCTAATTTCTTTTCATTTGTTTTCGATAGTAAATCGGTATATATCATAGTACCTTATAAACATGTATAATCTTATATCTATATATAATCAGTATAATAGTAACTTAATTTTAATTTTTTCAGAAATTTTAATTTGAAAGTTTACTTTCAATACATCAGAATGACGATAGCATTTTATTTGCCGATTCTTACATGCTTTTAAAATATTTTTTTAGCTATCTAAGTATCTATTTTTTTTACTATGATATTTTGTTGTCTTGGATTAATTTTAAGGATTTTATATTCAAATAAGGTTTATTTTATTTGATTTTTGGTTCTTAAAATGTCTGTATTATGGACTACATCATTGATAACTTTCAGTGTTTGTAGCTGTTTAATTGCACCAAATTGTTTTTATTTCAGTACAAGTAGCAGTATTAGCATCTTGATAGTTCCAGATATGTTCATGGTTTGATTTACTATTTCAACTATTTCCGTTAAATAAATTAACCCTTTTTCAATAGTTTTCTAATAATTTTATGTTTGTTTGTAATGATTATTTACTTTCGGGTAAGATGAATGTCATCTATTTTGTTTCATTATTATTTATTCTTATTTTGAAATGAATCTGCATATGCATGACAAAACTGTCATTTTTTCCTCTTTTTTTTCTTTTTTATAGTTTTGATAATGCTTTCAATAATAAGTGAAACGTTAACAATAACTAAAAGGCAAGAAATATACTGAATAAAAGTCATTAAAAAGAATATTGAGACTGCTTTTTAGCTTTTTGAACCTTAATATTTTATGGTGATCTGTAGATTTCTTCTTTGTTTAGGATTACAATCACCTAGCTTTTATGTTTAACTGTATTAAATATTAAAACTTCATATTATTATTTCATCAAATAATTCAAATAAGTCCGTCTAGACTAAAATCAGTCTTTTAAACATACTTGATTATTGAAGTTTTCAGATATATTGATGAAAA
Organism: Aelia acuminata; assembly: GCA_911387785.2. Classification (NCBI taxonomy): domain Eukaryota; kingdom Metazoa; phylum Arthropoda; class Insecta; order Hemiptera; family Pentatomidae; genus Aelia; species Aelia acuminata. The sequence goes on from OU426978.1 coordinate 95,517,292, forward strand.
ATTATGTAAATATTGTAGTTGTTATGAATATTAAAGTTTTCACTTAAATATGTGCGCTTTTTTATATGTTATTTAAACGTAAAATTGATAAAAACCCATTAATCTGAGACCGTTACTGATAATTAATATTATTAGTGCTTAATTACCAGCCTCAGATTTGAGGAGGCTATGTTTAACTGACTCAAGTATAATAAGAAATTGGTCAATGTTTAAAATATTAATATTCAAAATTAATAAGTTAAAAATTAAAGATTAATATTTAAAAATAATTAGTTTTAAAATTCAAAAAAGTAAATAGGATACAATTTGAAAATTCTTCGAAAAATAGAGATGAATTTCATTATAATACCACGTGATATGATTAGTTCATATGCGTTACATATTTTGTGTACTATAACTCGTAAACGTAAGCAATCTTGATTTATTGATGATTGATTGAAGTACAACTTTGAAATTCATGAGGTCTCTCTATTAAAAATATCATAATAATTCAAATTTGCAATTTTATGTTTATAAAATTCATATATTTTTAATGCCAATCTAATATTTAATGCAATAATGTAATAGACCTTAGATACATTTAGTAGATTTATAGCCGGACCCTTCAGAGACATGGAGAGTAGGGAGCCCTACTGACGTCCAATTTCCTACTTGGGTGGCCATGCTTAGTTAATGCATCGAGACGGGGCTTAATTCAATTAATTTGTAGCCCCTTAATTGTATCTGAAACAGTTAACTTCTTAGTAATTTGACTTGATTAAAATGTAAAAAAAAATAATGAAGAAATATTTAATACTCTTTCGTTAGTTATTTTATTGCGTTTATGAAGAACACTTTTTTTTTATATTACCGGTAATTTTAAGACCATTATTGAAAACTGATGTTTTTAAAGAAATTTGTCTTAACTGAAACAAGTTAAGGTATGTATAAGAAATAGAATTAAGTCCTGGCTCCGTGCCTTAAATAAGCAATGTAAGCAGCTCACAGTCTCACCTTCTTTATTCTACGATTCACTCGTACTTGAAAAATTTATTGAACAATTCGTTTTCGACTATTTATTTTAATTTTATTTATTAATTATTTTTCAATGATTTTATATGTTGTATTTCCTGATATTAATTTATCAAAAACTATTATTTCTATTATTGTTCATTTTTGCTCACTTATTCTTACTGCTGGTTATTTAGACGCTAATAGCGAATAAGGTACAAAAATATTGTTAAATGCATGAGGAGTATGTCAGAGTCGGAACTAGGATTTTCAATAAGAGGGTCTAGGCTTAATTTTACCGTCTTAATTTTTTTTCATTTTAACTTTCGTCCCCCTTCAGCCCAAAATTCAAAAATTTAGGTGTTACATTTAAAAAAAAGTTATTTCATTAATGTACTAGTATTTTTTATATTGAATAAATGAGGGTAAAAAGAAGGAAGAAAATAATAATTTTGAGTATAGCTAAAAGAAATTTCGCTCAAAAAATTTGCAGCTCACCTGTTTATTAAAAATATTGCCCACGAGGCAAGTGCCCCCTCTGTCTTTTACATGTTCCGGCAATAAATTAAACCACAATAAGTCTAAAACACAAACTCGGTTGTTAAAACGGGTTGCTGCGTTGGAATACTCGTTGTTTCTAACAACTACATGATAATCTGAAGATTTTGAGTTTATTTCCCGAGTTCTATAGCGCTTTTAACAACTCAGCATCAATTTCCCGCCCCCTTTCCCGACATTGGAAAAAATCAGTGTGGAATGAAGAAAAAATAAGATATAAATTGTCGAAAAATATTAAGTTCATTTCTTTCAAGTATTCTCGAATTTTCAAAAGAGTTTTGGTTTTGGGTTGTAGGTATCTTGTATTCATGATGGTAGATGATGTAGAGGAGTGAAAGAAAGCCAAGAATGTGGGGGAGTTCTTTTGGTACTTAGTGATGGGAATAATAAAGCGCACAGGCAGATAAAGCATAAAAAAGGGAGTTGATCTCGGCATATTGAAGATTTGATGGCATCTGATTACTTCTGAGACTTAAATTGTGAACCAACTCATTAATACCTTTTGTCCCAGGACGATACAGCAGCTGTGGAAAGGTTCCCTAGTTTATGGAAGTTTAATACTATTTATATAACCTTATAATGTATTGGTTCATTATCTAAGCTGTATGACCATTTACAAAAATCAAAACAGAACATCTCAAATTGTCGGTATCCTTCATGTGTTATAATCTTTAAGTTGTTGGTATGGTTTGGAAGAGTAGTAAATCGGCTTTCTAGCGGATGTAGTAACGTTGAATTCGGAAGAAATCTTGAGGAGAATAAAATATATTATAAATGGCTGGAAAAAACCTCTAGAGAATTTAATTAGATTTTTTATTATTTCAATGAAAATTTGAATTCGGGAGCCTTTTGGGAGATTCTATAAAATAAAAAGGAAGATCTGAAAATCGAAATACATTTTCCTTAAATATGAATTATTTGTCCCACTTGACTTAAATTGATGATTTACTATACATTGATACGATCGGCATTATTCTTTTTGTACACAATAAATCAAATCTACTTTTATATGATAATCCAGTTTATTATTATTTTAATAACAGGACGTACAATCATGATCAAATATGAATGATTGTAAATTTTAAAAGTGAAATTTTAGATTAAATATAATAAATATTAATAAAGTCTATGTGAAATGAGATCTTATTACAGATCTTATTATAGGTACAGGTTTTGAGAGTTGGGGCACAGACCCGATACGTCAGCTATATGACATATTAATGAAAATAAAGAAAATATTTATTTATTTTATAATAAATTTAAATTATTTTTCGTCTGAATATTTGTGCCATTGAAGCACTGACATACAGAAAAAAAAACTATAAAAACTAAAAAAAAAAAAAAAAGGACGCATAAATACTTCATTTATTTTTTAATTAAAAAAATGTGAAGAACTGATTGAAAAAAAGAGAAACGTTGGTAAGTGAGAAGTATTTTTTGTAAATAAAAAAAGTCATGACCTACAAAACCGGTGTAAAAAAAAAAAAAAAATTAAATTTAATGAATCAAATTCTTCCGAATCAACGGAAAATATATACATACTCTATATTGAGCCTAAATCCAATTTCAACATTTTGCATTAGTGCACTTTACATAATATTTTTCTTTGGGAAATTCGTACCTTTTGACTTTCGTATATATATTTTAGTAAACTATAGTGTTTTAAAATGTATCTCATAATATTACAAAATAAAAAAGATTTGAATTTTCCAAATAGAAATATTATTAAAAACGCTTTCTTGAAAAATAGTAATTAGTCATGTCATCTAAAAGGCTCATTTAAAGAAACGGCAGATTTTCCTACTTTAACAAACAAAGCAAAAATATTTTCATTTGATGTTAAATAAGTTATGATTGTGTTCTACTAAATGATGTTTTCTAAATTCCATACCCAGCGTTGCTCGGATTTCTTGTGTAAGCACGGTAACGGAAAGTTTTTACGACCTAACTGTTCTTTAAAAAAAAAGCTAACTATGAATGGACTGTGACCGGACGACTGCTCACTACAACCATTGACAATCGGACAGCTGATTGACCAGCGATCGGTGACAGCTATCGAGCGCGGGAGGAGGGGGCTCCCAGAGAGCGCTGGGCTCGGCTCCGCTCGGTAGTTTCCGCCCGCCCGCCGCTCGCTCAGGTTGTTGGAACGGTTGTGTTGTTGTTTTCACGTTGCTGTTGTTGGTGTGTTCTATATATGTTATAGCCCGAGGAGACCAGTCAAAGGTTTGTATCGTTGATCCAGTTGGCAAGAGTTCAGCTAGGGGCGCCGTTGTTTTACTCAGAAATATTCTAAAAGTAAACATTGACCTGTTCAGTTTTTCTTTCCAGACGTTATCTACTAATGTTCAGTTAATTTCTTCACAAACATTATTTCTTACTGTTATTATTAATATTAAATTTTGAAGAGCCTAGGTTCATTTATATAATTTATACATTATATTATATATGCACTGAAGGTGTATGTGAAGTGACAGATTTTCTTATTTTTTAAATTTAATTGCTAGTGTTATCTTTAATTTCCGCCCTCATTTAACATTTTTTAAATTCCGTAGTAAATAGTATTTAAAAGCGATAATTTTGCGGAGAATGGAAGAAGTCAGCTACTTCATGACAGCTCTGATGAGGATGACACTCCTGTCCAGATAAGGTCTTCCGCGTGAGAGATTGGTTTACCGTCGAAAAAGGGGTTGACGTCTAGTTTATTTCCAACAGCAAGATTTTTTGTACAGAAAAACAAAAACAAACATATTTACAATAATATTATTAAAAGACCAATCTGTTATTATATAAATATGTTTTGGATTTATTAATAGCTTACATAAAGAAATAATTAAATGAACAAAATGTACTAGAATTCAATATGGAAAATACTTTTTAATGTAGTAAAATCAATAGTAAAATTCAGTAAAATAATTCTTACTTATAGTAAGTATTTCATGTTTGTTTTCAACATAAAGAATGCATCAAATCAGGGAAAAAGTGTTTTACTTTATTTTTTTATTGTAGATTCTCAGTCAGTCAATATTTCACTTCAAACCATTGGAGTGCTAATAACCGGTTTTTTGTTACTTTTTTTCCATTGTAAATTTTTTATTTGATATGATAATCATAAAACCGGTTGCTGTAGAAACATCTATTAATGTCCGATGTTGTTATTTAAAGCTTAATAACTGTAAATATTGCAAAATAGGACTTGGGTGACAAGTCTTGGACCCAAAAAAAAAACTGTATAATGTTTAAATTGTACTAGTTTAAATTATTATTTTTTTTGTTATAGTTATTATTAAATTTTAATTATTCATAGATTCGAAGCTTTCATTTTGAGGATGCTGTCTGTATCAATTCAATTGGCTTCTCATAACAATTCAAATAAAACCGAATTCATATGTTTGTTAAGCTTTATAAAGGAAATAGAAAAAAAAAATTGTTGTCGCAAATTCTAATACCAAGAATTAGAAGTATCATTCCACAAATTTCTGGAACCTCCCTCCTCTATAAATTGTGTAATTTTACAAGATAAATCTTGCACTTATGTATTTGCAAAATGAAATCAAAAGGAAAATTTGTATAATTCCTGGGCGTGGTCTTATTTCTAAGGCATCTATAATATTTAACGAGTAAAAGTAAAACCTTATTTATTCATGGTATTTCTATTTTTTTGACATCTTAAACTTAGTTATGAACCTATATTCATATTACGATTTTCGATTTATTTTAACTGTATATCTAGATATAATTTTATAGCTTTATATTTATCACTTCTTTCTTCCATATGGTAGAATATGGTGAGCACTATTCCATTATTTTCTTATAAATTAAAATCATAAACATTAGCATTCTAAATTTCTGGTTGCTAATAATAGATCTTATTCATATTACACTCGCTATCCATTGCATGGACTGATCACATAACGCCTACTGCATCGTATTCTTGGATTGCATACCTTACCTCCCTCGTTCGATGCAATCAACAGGTCTAATACGTCTATTCTAGCACGTCTTTATTAAATTTATTCATTGTTCTAGCATCCTAGCTACTAAATTATGGATGATCAGAGTGAACTAGCTATTGTTAGACAGGATAATTGGTTTAATCTCCATGAAGTACCTGCCGCTAGTTTCCTGTTACTATAAAAAAAAAAAAAAGACTTCTTTATTATTCTTTATAACTTCTTAATTTTCGTTTTAAAAAAACAGGGTGAGACAATAACCAAAACCTAGTTGCTGTAAAGAAAAATTGGATGTGTTTGATTGAACCCACCACGCTTATACGTAATTTGTTTATCCTAGAAAACTTCCAAATTTTCTTTTCTTTTTCTTTTGTTTTTTTATTCTTTTTAGACTAATTTTGTTATTTCTTGAGAAAATTTGATGTTAATTGCTTATTATACTTTTTGTTTACTTTTAATAATTTGTATTAAGATTTCATTAATTATATTTACCTCCTCTCTATTTTATTTATTTTTTTATTTTAATGTTGCCCCTTTCTAGAGGTGTAACCAACCTCGATTCTAGCAATGGTGCAAAAGATCGAAATTGTGTGACCTTTGGGTTCAGATGCTCTAAAAATTTATGAATAAACATGAGTATTAATACATTGTAGAGAGGTACATAATACATAAACAGCTAATTATCCCAAGAAAAGGTCGCTCTAGTTAATAAATAGAAACTAGCAGAAAATTATTCTTAGGCAATCGAAAGGTTCGCGACAGAATCTGACTGATAATAACCTTGTATTTTTTTCTAAATTGTTTTTAATTATTTTCACAAGTTCACGGATCTTTTGTTAAAATTTTTAAGATCAATGCGGATGATAAAAGTAAGATACCTTCCCAAATATTTAGTAATGTATATTCTTAATTTAATTATTTACATATTTACCCTAATATATATTATCTGGATCTGAATTGTTTTAATTACATAATTTAATGATGAAATATTAAAAAGAAATGAATAGTAGACTATTTTAACTTATTAAAAAAAATTCGTTACTGTGAAATTTCATTATCAGGTGTGTTGCTACCTTAGGTTCAAAAGCACAATGAACTTCACCTACCTTAATGATCTTATCACTGCAATTATAGTTGTAACTAAAACGTCTTAAGAGACATTTTGTAAGCCCTTATTTTTTTAAAAATTGTTTATAACTGTGATTTAATCCTGTCGAGACTTCACCTATTCTTAGGAGTTTTAGATATTCATCTTCCTTTACAAGTTTGAGAATAATAATCCTCTTATGTAGACAGATTTTCGACACTTTCATGAGTGATAAAAAATGTTTCACACTATTACCTATGATGGTCATCCTTATCCTGCCATCAGTAAAGATTTTCCAGTGCCTCTTATTTATTGTGCCTTTAATTTTCTCATTTTCTATTGTAGCTTCACATATTAAACCTTAGGCTAACTGATTAGGCTGACCAATCATTATTAATCCCTAAACATATCACTAATTACACATCATTACAGGTTTACGAGTAATTGATCTAACCCAGATGGTTAGGTGTATTTATTAATTTATTTATTCGAGTTTATAATTTATAGGATTTCGTATTAATTATTTATGATGATGGTAATAATTCAACCTATCTTCCAATGCCAATTATTTTAGAATTACTTTGCGATGTTCGAAGAAATGGAACTAATTATAGTGGTGGGCTTCCTTTCACGCACATTTCCTACTTTTTTTCGAGTCTTAAACATTTTATTACTCGTCAATTCTATTTTGTAATGGAAATTTTTTTTAACTAACGAAACCAGTATGTATTGACAATTCGGTAATTAAATATGTCTATTACCACGATAATCTCCTATACATTTTATTAATTGAAAATTATGGAAATCAATAGAATTGCATTTCTTACTGTAGATAGCATTAAAATGCTAATGTGTAGAAATAGAAAAACAATTTGAACTTTAAACAATTTAGCCGGTCTTTGATGATCGATTCTGGGTAAACGAAGAACCTGATTTAAACTTCAAGAAGTTTTTCGCAAAACTTAATGCTCATGATTCTAAAATGAATTCAATTACCTCTGTGACTGATAGTCAGATTTTATTCAATGACACACCCCTAAAATTACAACTTAGAAAGGTATCCAAGCTGAATGAGGTTTAATAAGTTATTTTTACCAATGACAACTTTGCAATTAAAATCCAAAATAATTTCGAACTTAATGATATTTGTTGTGACAGTAAGTTTCATTAATGATTGTGAACACAATTTTAATAATAATATATAAAAAAAAAATTGATGTTTATGAATTTCCAATTATATTAATGCTTTACTAAGGCAATTACTTCTGTGGCGAGTGCATATGTTACTGGCTCTCCTTCTTCAATCCCTTTTTTCGCCATAGTATCAGCAATCTCATTGCCTCTGATACCACAGTGACCTGTTAACCACAAAAATTGTACCTTATACCCAACAGTTTCCAATGATTTCAAGTGTATTAAGATATCAGTTACTAATATTAGTTTGCTGACAGGCGCGGATATATGAATGAAGTGAAAAAAAAAAAAAAAAAAAATCTATCGTAAAGCTTTTCATTCACTTAAATTTATCACTATTAATTTTTATTCATTAATTTAGTTATCAACCGTTAGGTTTGTCCAGTTACGCATATTCTCCTGAAAATTATTTTGTAACCAAAGCCACTGCCGCACATTTCCTTTCCTCATTATCAACTGATTTGTAATTCTAACTGTTCTTTTTTTCCCTCGGCAGCTCATTGTATATTCATCTCTGTAGTTCTTATGGCTTTAAAAAGTTAAATGGCCAATTGTTATGAAGTGAAGATGTTAGCGGAGATCGAAGAAGATAAGTTTAAGACTGAAAAAAAGGCTGAAATTATTTACTTAATTTAACAAAGCAATAGATAATTGTTAATTAGAATTAACAAAACTAACAATTAAAATTAAAAAGTTCTAAGATATTGCAACGATAAATTACACAGAAATATGCCCCCGAAGACTACACCAATAAACAGGTGGTTATCTCATAACTCATGACTAACTAGACGAATTTAAAAGCTGGTTAAGCTCCGTTGGACAGAATAAAAAATGTAATCTGGATTAGAAATAAGGTTTTATTTTTAAACGAATATGAATGTGAGTGAATCATTGAACCGTTTAATTTTGAAAGGAAAAATTTTACATTTCTTTACGGAAATTGAGATTTTGATACCATCTGGTTCCAAAACTGTAGAAACATCTTCAGTCTGCTCCATTGAGAGTTAGGTAAGGCGCACATTGAGCTGTGCCACGCAGGCGACGCAGAGCAGAGCAGAGCAGGCGGCACGAAAAAAAAAACTGCGTCGCACAGGTACCCGCGCACATTGGAGAGCAGTTTCTGTGCCGCAGTTTCGGGAAGGCAGGGGATTTTTTTGTTAAGTATGTTAGATTTCTTGGATTTAAGATCAGAATTTGATTCGTATATAGAGTTGAACACAAAAAAACTTGCTTTATCAAAAGTCAAGGTAAAAAGGATTGTGATAAAATGAGGAAATGGAGAAAGTACCATCTCACGAAAGAATTTGCAAACAGATTATTCTTAACAATCTATTAAATATTTCCGTCTGAGACTGGTGAATTACATAATTACATTGAAGTTACTATTTAGTCTGATTATTACTTTTTATCTGATAGCCATTACTTATCGTGATGTTATAAAATCAGGTAATGAGAGATCTGGTTAAGCTCTAAGTTTGTAGAATTATATTAGGCACAAATCTCTTAAAATCCTTGGATACGATTTTAACAGCATTATATCATTACGGAATATTTTTTTTTTTCATTAATTTCTTCTTTTTTTTTTCCTTGGAAAGTTATTGTAATTTATTACCGTTATTATTTATTTGATAAATCAATGTAATATTCACTACTTTGTATACTTTTATTTTTTAAAACTATTTATTATGGGTTTTTAATGAAAATATTATCTTTAATTATCCATAATTACTTTAATTATTTGACCAGTTGTAGTTTTATTTTTTGTTCCAGTCTGTTATTCTTGAGGGACCTTGTCCCAGAACAAAATTTATTTTCTCTTCTTTTCTATTCTGTATGAGGATATAATAAAAATTAATTAGATAATATAACAGAGAAGAGTTATATTCACATAAAATTTCTTTTTAAAAAAGTCCAATCAACACAGGGTTGATTTTTAAATACCTAGCAGTTTTCTTTTTACTCAAATATATTTAATAAAAGATGAAATATACTGTTAGAAATCGAGATGGCCATATTAATTAAAAAAACTCGATTTTTATATAGCTTAAATTTGTTCTCTTGAACGTGTTAGGTTAAATGATTTGATTGAGTTTTTTGTTTATTGTAAATTATTTAATTGACTTGTTTAATTAAAATATTAAGCACTTCAAGTTTGTTTTATTTTGTATCTTAAAAATTTGAGATTGGTGAACTCAACAAAATTAACGAACTTTGGTGAAGGATAAATCGATTTGATTTATTGCAATCGCAACATATACATTATTGGTTGTAATCAGCATTTCCATTAACTAAATTTCCATAAAGCCTATGTTTTTTTCAGTGAAATAATATCAGTCAAATTTTCCTAAGATCATAAATTGTTGAATCGTTTAATGAACTTCTACTATCTATGAGAAGAAAAATTGTTTTTCTAATTTTTAAACGTGTCACAGTAAGACGAATAAAAACTAACGAAAACCGAAATAAGGAATTTTAAATAAAATAACAATATTAAAAATATTTAAACAAAATTATCTGCTTTTAGAACTTCTGAAAGGCCCTCATCTAAATTTTAATATATCTATATATTATTTTAAAACTAATTTTACAATTTTACAGCTACATTTTCATCCTGAAATTATTTAGTTTTAAAAATTCAAAACACTCGTATCATGCGCTTTTGGAATAGCCAAAAATTTTAAAATTATATTACGATTTTGGAATCTAAAATAACAGAACATATATATATCTTTTAAATTAGTATATTTTTAAAACCTTCTTTTTTCCTAGAACTTATCTTGAACATCCTATATATACAGAAGACCTACTTAGTTTCATTAACCTGCTTAAGATAAAAGTAGAACTTCTCAAACACTAATATTAAATGATAATAATAGGAATTAAAATAATCAAATATTAAAAACTGCGTCGCATCGGCACAGTTTTCTGTGGCAGATCCACGAGTGCCACATCGGCCTGCTCTGCTCTGCGTCCCAATGTGCGCGGTTCCTATATATTTCAGTTACCACAAAAACTGCTCTGCTCTGCGTCGCGAGTGTCTCAATGTGCGCTCGGCCTAAAGAATGGAAAACTCTTGGGCTGCTCCATTTTTATCATTGTTTTATCGATTAGTGAATATAGGAAAATTGATTGAAATACCTTAAAATTCTGACTGACCTTTATCTGTTCATCCGTTAGTAGAAATAAATAATAAAAAACATTTCTTAACTTTTGATGTGATTCTTCGAAGAAAATAAACGGAAAAGTAGAAGAATGAATGAGCCCAAAACTAATTAGGATATATAATTCTTTAATTACAAACTTACTATCTTTTTTCTGTCAATTTTCAACTGTATGTACACATTTCTTAGACATTTAATAAAAAAAAATTTTAAAGAATCTTTTGAAGTGACAGGCTTACAAGATGAACTAGTGTAAAATAAACATGAGTAAGATGCATAAGATATGGTATAGTTATAATAAAGATAAGGTAGGTAATGTTTATATCCAGGTTCAATAATAAGCTGAAAACTACTTCTAAGTAAAAGTAGGTAATTACAATACAAATTAGGTTTAATATAAGACTCAATAGTTTTCATACTTATTATTGAGTCCTGATATAACATTACCAAACTTATGTTTAGTATAACTACACCATATTAAATATTGTTAGTTCTTAGGCATACTAATTTTTTACGTTAATTTCACACTAACCCATCTTGTTAGCCAAAGAATTATTAATCAATATATTCCGGATGACGAAATCGGTTTTTACAACCTCTTACCTGCGATCTTACTTTCTGATGAAGATGTCCAAAGATACTTCTACATTCATCTTCAAACGTAATTCGAAAATTTTATGCTGAACCAAAATGATATATTGGGCTTATAATTAATAATCAAAACGTCTAATCCTGGAACCGCGTTTTGTATTTAAGCTTCTGATTTGTCAGATACTAGGTTTGGTATGCTTTTTGTTTTGAGATTTGTTCCCTCCTTACATCTCCCAAATTAACAATAAAATGAACTAAAAAAAATTAAATGTGAAAATATAATATACATTTTTTATTATGGACAGATTCCCTCTTTTGGCCCTGAGAAGCGATGAATTCTTGGTGAATAGGAAAAAAGAATTTTTATGGAGATATGACGAATTTCAATTTTTTTCCTTGAATTTTTAGTTAAGCCGCCGTAAATTTGATCTAAAAACTGTAAGAGAAGTAAATGAACAATGGCAGTAAATGAACGGGTCAAATAATAGAGGTTTAAAATATTTCTGTGGGCACAAGACCCCGGAAAGGACGAACGGGAATACTGCTTAGTGCACCTAGAAGATGTTAATGAAACAAACTATTTAAGTTTTAAATAATTTATTTTTTGAAGAGAAAAGATTTGGCTCCGCCGGGAGTCGAACCCGGGTCTCTCGCGGGACATGCGCGGATGCTAACCACTGCACCACAGAGCTCGGCTTCAAGCAGAGCAAATCCTTCCTCTTCACTGATACCTACTCCCCCGATCTCGCAGATTTTGCGAGTAGTACCGGGAGGTGACAAGCATCCGCGCATGTCGCGCGGGAGACCCGGGTTCGACTCCCGGCGGAGCCAAATCTTTTCTCTTCAAAAAATAAATAATTTAAAAAAGGTGGGTCACCCTCAATAATTGTGATAATTATTATTATTATTATGATTAGATTAATATAAAATAATTTAAAATTGACGTATGTCAATAAATACCATAAATTGGACAAAAATTGTCCACCTCCCGGTACTACTCGCCATATTTGCGAGATCGGGGGAGTAGGTATCAGTGAAGAGGAAGGATTTGCTCTGCTTGAAGCCGAGCTCTGTGGTGCAGTGGTTAGCATCCGCGCATGTCACGCGGGAGACCCGGGTTCGACTCCCGGCGGAGCCAAATCTTTTCTCTTCAAAAAATAAATTATTTAAAAATAATTTAAAAAAGTGGGTCACCCACAATTATGATTAGATTAATATATTTAAGTTTTAGAAAATTAAAATGCCGCTCTGTATTATAGATTATAGTAAGTTAAACCTACTGAAGATTAACAATAAAGGAGAAGATATAGAAACTCTTTATTAAAAAGAAAAGGGGGTTTCCTGGGTATATTTCGATTTTAGTAGTTTGCTATAGTGGACAGTTTAATGTTTTTCTTATACCTTAATAAATGCAAGAACTATTAGAAAAATCTATTTTTTTTCAAGGAGGGGTGACCTAATTACTGATGAAATAAATTTCTAGTGTAACACCATTATTATAAATCATATAGCTTTCCTGTTTGTGTATTGTTTCCTGCAATACATTATGTACTCGAAGAAACTCGTATCTATTTTCCCCAACCTTTCATTTCGTATTTCTGATATTTATTATTTATCTTGAATTTCTCCTTTTTCTGGATATTTGTATTTGAAGGAAATCTATTTGCCATAGTCTCTTTCTTTTGCGGATCACTTACTCCCCAGAATTAATCTATTTAATTCAATTCTCTTTCAATTTTTTACTATTATCGCACAAATATTACATAGTATCTTCAGATCCTAAAATAAGGTATCACATTGATAAATATCATAAAAATAATATTCTGAGCTGTACTTTATGAAATTTATCCATCACAGCTTTAGCTACCATTGATGATCGGGGACTGCTGTACCAACTAGTTCCCGTTTCCTCACCCATTTAAAATGGAAGACTCAGTTACACAATTTTTCATTGGATTGCCTCTTTCCTCTTTTATTGATAGCTTAGATCTAGTGCAGGTGTAATTAACGAATTAAAAATTTAAAAAGAAATGATTCTTCTTATCGTATTGAACCTACTAGGTTGGATGTTCATTATTCAACATTATATTACATCTCAAAAACAATTTTCCTGGTTGTAGAGACTGTCCTTCGGCAAAAGATCATACGAAAAATAACTTATCTCCCAAGCTTGCATATTCATGTATTTAATGTATATGTCTCTCGAGGCACAATGGAAATAATAACATGTACTTTAAATTCTTGCAAGTAATTATAAATGAAATGTACAACAGTGACAATTCTATTCTATGACAACTTGAAGAAGACATTGCAATTCTATATTTGTAATAAGAGTTATGCTGTGGTATCCGCTTTGAAAAGGAATCTCCCAAACATAAAAATAGAATAAAATTTATTATTTTTTCAGCATTTCGAAATATAAAAAAGGATTTCACCTCATAAATAATATATAATTTGTAGATTAACATTATAAGATGGTTACAATTACAATTTATTTTTTATCTTCAACTATTATCTTATATTACGGCATTACTGCTTGTGAACATTAATGACATTTAATGCTGTGAGCATTAAAAATAGTAATAAGTTCGGTTCCCGGCCGTGGTCGAATCTTTTATCTTCTAATTAAATAGTTTAAAGCATTAAAAATAGTTCGGCTTGGTGGAAAATTAATGCAAAGCAAACTTAGATCAGTGAATTCTATTGAAAGACTTGTACCCTCTCTTCACAGTGAGCCGGTTCGAACCCGACCTGGGCAGGTTTAAATTTTATTCGGAAGGACCCATTAAATGAATCTGAACCTTCTTTAACTGACTGGATTAGGTTGTGGACTGGATTTCAGCTAGTCATCACTGAAGCTTTCTGCTTTAGGAGTGCATCACATAAAAAAAATGATTAGCATTGATATGTTTGAGTAAATGACGCAAAAGAAAGTGATATATTTATATTTTATCACTAAATCTAATTTCAAATTTTGGATTAAATCAATTCAATTATTGATTCATATTCTCAAGTTTTAGGAAGGATTTTTCTGTCCCTCTATCTAAAAAAATGAATTTAATAGATCAATTATTTTTTTAGTTACATGAGATTAATTTGATTATTAAGTGAATCTTTTCAAATGTGCTTTATTTAAATAGACCCTTATTTAATTATAATTAATTAATGGTTGGGGGTGAAACACTATATATGTATGCAATAGCATGTATTTTGTGCCGGCGTGTCGACCCGACAATCATGTCATCATCAGGGCTAAATATGAAACAAAATAGCAACCAATAAAATAAATGAAGAAAAGAAACCTATTATCCTCTCTAATGGAAACTCCACACTCGGAATGATTCTGAACTCATAACTAATCCTTAATCTTACTGTCATGTAGCACTTCTACCTTTAGGGCGGATTCACACTATCGCTCCGCTCCCGCTCTACTCCCGGTCCGCTCTCGGTATGGTAAAATATTCTAAAGAGAAATAGACAGAGAATTCCACTATCGGTACCGCCCCGGTCTCGCTCCACTCCCGGTCCGCTCTCGCTCTACCCCATTCACACTATCGCTCCGCTCCCGCTCCGCTCCCGGTCCGGTCTCACTGGCAAAATATTTTAAAGAGGAATAGAAAGAGGGTAATCACAATATTGGCACAGGTCCGGCCTCGCTCCGCTCCCGCTCCACTCTCGCTCCACTCTCCTATGGTAAGACAATAGGAGAGCGGACCGGGAGTGGAACGGGAGCGGAGCGATAGTGTGAATGGGGTAGAGCGAGAGCGGACCGGGAGCAGAGCGAGAGTGGAGCGGGCGCGAAACCGATAGTGTGAATAGGCCCTCAATGGGGAAAGTAATAAAAAACTTTTGTTGAATCAAATTAAATATTTTCTTGAAAGTAGTGAAGTGATGCCTTATCATCAGTTTGATTTTTGTTTATATCTCTCCAACATGAAAAAAGTCATTCTTTATTATTATTATTATTTTTTTTTTTATCAATCTGTTTTTTATTTCTATGAGCTGCTACCTACCACTTTCTCTTAATAGGAGACAAGAAATTTTTCTTGAGAAATCGATTAATTTCTACCAAGTTATCCGAGGTCTTATTAACTAACTTATTATTTATAATTTCCAAACACATAATAATCACGATAGCCAAAAAAATATGATCTATCATCGACCTAATAACGATTCAGATTGACTTTATAAATGATGCTACATTCCTACAAAGTAAGCCATGATGTTTTACTTAACGGTCAGTAATAATCTAATTCGAAGCACAAGCTACATATCGAATAAACTACATGAATTAGCAAAGGTAATCCAATAAAAAAAAAATCCCTCAAGTAGAGACGCAGGTGGACGCAGCTAGAATCTGTTTTAATATTTCCTTGGAGGTCTCTTCTTAAAGAAATGGATTTTAAAACTGCGCTCGGCTGCGTTTAAAAAATATGAATTACCAAACGAAAAATTTGTCTTTTTTTTATTGCATTTATTCGGGATTTTATTTCTTGGTTAGAACATCAGAAAAACATAATTTTTATGGTAGTTTAATATGTGGGATCGCTTTTCATGATCATGAACGAAAATAAACGCACAATAAAAGCACAAATAAACAAAAATGCGAGATGCGAAAATAATTGTACTGTTATAAATTATTAGTTGAAAAATAAACTTCTTCAATGATCGATTTTTAAAGGGTCTTAACAAGTGTAAAAATCAGCAAATCTCCGAAAAAAATCTTGGAATGTGCCGGGTAACTATTCTATTGATCAATAATGAAAATTAAAAAAAAAATTCCAATACCTTCAAAAAATAGGTTTTCCCGCCCTTCAGCCACTGTGCGCCGTGTAGGGAGCGGTAGACAGGGTGCCGCCCCCAGATATCTGGGTCAGCAGCCCCACCCCATAGCCAGTCGTACTTAACGACTTCCCCGAATCTGTACGTTCTCCGCCTTTATCACCCCCATTGTAGCCTCTTCCATTCCTTTCAAACTTTATCTCTTCCGTCCTTCTCTATTCTGATTACAAATAAAATCAGATTAATATTGCTTAGTACCGAATCGTCGATATCTCCTGTTTAAACTATAGACTTCTGAACATCGGACTCTCAGTAAAGAATTCATTTTCCATTTTCAATTTTTCTCCCGGCTACATTAATGAAAGATTTCATTTCATTTCATCCATTTCAGTAGATATTTTTATAAGTGATTCTCAAACATCGGGCAAGTTTGGAGTGTTAAAAAATTTAGCTTGAGTGATTCTTAAGATTTAAGGGGTCAAGGTTAAGAACCGCTTTTCAAATTAATCACAACCTTTAATTTTAAAAATAGAATCTTTTAAGTATCGGGCCCACTATATTTACATATTTTTTTCTGTGGAAATTACATATTACTATTTTAAATGAAATATCTTCACCATGATAAATGATAATGAAGTTCTAATTAGGTATTTAAAAAAAACAATTTAAAATAAGTGAAAAAAAGGCGCATTTCGAATTGGTACTTCTTGTGTTTATTATGAATATTATTTTTGTTTTTAAAAGATGTAGGATAGTGCTTTACCACTATACTAATGTATTTTAAAATTTGCGATTAGTGTTACAAAATTCAATTTTTAAATATATTTCGATTTAATAAATTAATATGGGATGCTTATAGAGCATTTCTTGATTCCGAACTTTTAGTTCCATGCTCTATTAAAACTGAAGAGGAATTAGAAGTGGCAGTCGAAAAATTCAGTAAAAGTATCCAAAAGGCTGCTTGGACTTCAACGATATCAAGGGCATCAAGTACTGATCATCTCCCAAAATACCCACAGTATGTAAGGGACTTGATCAGAGCAAAGAAAAGAGCTCGTAAGGTGTGGCAGACAAACAGACTCCCATCGGACAGAAAAACTTTTAACATACTAAATAATGAACTCAAAAGACAAATCCAAAAATTCAATAGAACAAACTATGATACTTACTTAACAAACTTATCGACGGACGATGGGAGTTTGTGGAAGCATTCTAAGAATTTGTTAAAGCACCGAGAGGTGTCAGTACCCCTGCAAAAAGAAGATGGTTCGTGGGCAGTGTCGGATAGGGAGAAGTCTGAACTGTTTGCCGATCACCTTTCCACAGTATTTACTCCACTCACTGACTTCACAAACAGAGAACATGAATCTTTTGTACTTGACACTCTGGAAATACCTTTACAATTGACACCACCCCCTCATTCTTTTACTCCTTCACAAGTAGCACAACACATCAGACACCTACCCAAAATAAAAGCCCCGGGTTATAATTTAATAACAGCCGAGGCGCTCCAACAAATGCCTAGAAAAGCTCTAGTGTTCCTTACGACTATATACAACTGTATGCTCAGGACAATTAAATTCCCCATTCAATGGAAATATTCACTCATTAAAATGATTTACGAAAAAGACTTATACAATCCATCATCATACCGACCTGTAGGAGCCTGGCAACACTGAGTAAGCAACACTGATTGGCAACACTGAGGCAATTAAAAAGTAACCTCCCTGTTATTATAGAAACTGTTCTAGTTATTTAGTGTTTTATTGTGTGTTCTTAGTTTATGTAAAAGTATTGTAATAAAAACTGTTGAAGAGTAACTAAGGACTAGTTTATTTAATTACTTGTACTAACATAGTACAAATTGGTGACCCCGACGCGTGTGTTTGTTATCAATCACACCTCGTAAGTCTTTATATAATAAATATTACAATGGCCGATGATGAAACAATATCAAAATCACCTCAAGATATTCCTGTGCCTACAACTACACATTTTGTAGATAGGGTGAGTGTTAAAATTCCACCTTTTTGGACGGATAAGCCAGAAATGTGGTTTTATCAGGTTGAGGCCCAGTTTCAACTTTCTAATGTAACTGCGGAAAACACTAAATTTAATTACTTGATATCACAATTGGATCTCAAAGTTGTAGAAAATATTTGGGATATTGTTTCATCTACAGACTCTAATAAATACACTTAGCGAAAAAATGACTATTAAAAATATTTAAAGAAAGTGAGGAAAAACAATTAAAAAAATTAGTGAATGAAATTTAATTAGGTTCACTTAAACCCAGTCAACTTTTGTTAAAAATGAAAGCCCTGGCTGGCACGGAAATCAGTGAAAAATTGCTAAAAACATTTTGGTTAGATAAATTACCACCACAAATTAGAAGAATACTTTCAATTTCTGATGGGAATTTAGATAAATTATCTGAAATTGGAGATAGAATATGGGAAATGTCAAGTACATTTACTCAAGTTAATGCGATATCACAACCATCTGATTCCTCAATGATTAAAGAGCTTTGTGATCGAATAGCAGCCCTAGAAACAGAAATAAAAAAAAGCATCGTTCAAGATCAAGGTCTCGTTCTAGATCCAGGTCTCGATTTAACTCTAACAGGAAATATTGCTATGGACACTTCCGTTTTGGAAAAAGATGCAAACCAGAAAAGTGCAATGAATCTTGCCAATGGAACAAGAAAAGTAACCAGGAAAACTGCAGCCGGCAGTCACAGTAATGGCCGAGTGTGCTGCCTCTCATGTCTTTCCAGGCCAACAACATAGATTATTCGTCCGGGATCGTCGTTCCGGTATTAAATTTCTTGTGGACAGTGGTGCGGATGTGTCAGTAATCCCCGTTACTAAGCATAACAAGCCAACTTACTTCAAGTTATATGCTGCTAATGGCGCTGAAATACAAACTTATGGTACTAAAATTCTAAACATTGATTTGGGACTTCGCCGGAAATTAGAATGGCCATTTTTTATTGCAAATACATCGAAAGCAATCCTAGGAGCTGATTTTCTTCTTAAATTTGATTTGTTAATCGATTTGAAAAATAAAATATTAATAGATAATACCACCAAATTGACTGTGTCCGCGTTGGTTGATACTATTTCGGCCGAAGATACGGTCAGTTCTGTAATATCTACTAATTCATTTACAGATTTGATGAAACAATTTCCAGATCTTACCAAGCCCAATTTGATGCCTACACATTCAGCCCATAGCGTTGATCACTATATCAATACTTCTAGTGGACCACCAGTTTACTGCAAACCACGTCGACTAGATCCTCATAAGTTAAAAGTAGCTAAAAACGAATTCCAATACTTATTAAATCAGGGCATAATTAGACCATCAAAATCACAGTGGGCAAGTCCTCTTTTACTTACAACTAAGAAAAATGGACAATGGCGTGCTTGCTGAGACTACCGAGCTTTAAATGCGCGAACACAGCCAGACCGCTATCCAGTTCCGAGAAGCGAAGATGTCGCTGAAATGTTAGAGAATAAAATAATCTTGTGCGTGCGCGCAACACACAACTTTCACTTACCAACTTACTTAGATTAGAAATTAATGCGTTTTGTTAATTGACACAACTCAAATGAACAGAACGGCTTTAATTATAAACTATGATCTGTCCTTAAAGGCGTACTCCGCATGCGTGGGCTCAACGAGTTTTATGAATTGACTGAATATTTTTCTTTTTTTCTCCTCTTTATGTTTTCTTTATTTTTATCATATCTCATATTTAGCCATTTCTTATTTTTAGGCGTAACGAGGGACAGTTAATTTCTCCATTTAAACAAAAACAAAGGTACTTTATAGGAAACAAACAAACAAAAAAGGCTGCAACCCCCTCAAAAAAAGCTCCCTCAGAACATTTTAATAATGACAAAGCTTACCTGATATTAAAGAACACCTAATTTTCATTAAACATGACGAATTTGATAAAAATCGTTAAAGCCGTTTTTGAGATCATCGAAAAAAAAGTAAAAATTGGAAAACAATTATGAAATAAAGTGCCTGCTCCGTTTGACCAATTTTGATGAAATGTTGGCTATCACATCTTTGGCATTTACATACATCAAATACCCAGTTTGATCAAAATCGTTAAAGTCTTTTTTGAATAAATAAAAAAAAAACCGTAAAAATGATAAAAATCGTTAAAGCCGTTTTTGAGATCATCGAAAAAAAGGTAAAAATTAGAAAAAAATTATGAAATAAAGTCCCCCCTCCGGTTGATCAATTTTGATGTAATGTTGGCTATCGCATCTTTGGCATATACATACGTCAAATATCCAGTTTGATCAAAATCGTTAAAACCGTTTTTGAGTAAATAAAAAAAAAGATATGAATATGGTACAAAATTTATTAAGTGAAGTCCCCCCTCCGCTTGATCAATTTTGATGAAATTTTTACAGTCATATCTCGGGCATACAAATAGATCAAATACTCATTTTAATCAAAATCGTTTAAGCCGTTTTTGAGAAAATTGAAAAAACTTAAAAAGTTATTAAATAAAGTACCCCCTCCCTTTGAGCAATTTCGATGAAATTTTCGCTGTCACATCGCGGGCATATACATACACTAAATACCCAATTTCAGGTTCGCACGGTTTATAGTTTTTGAGCTAGTCTGTTCACACACACACACACACACACACACACACACACACACACACAAACACACACACACACACACACACACACACATACACAGACCATTTCGCGGGACTTGGTTAATCGGACTCAGGGGACCCCAAAACGTGTATTTCCGTTGAAAACCGGAAGTCGAAATTTTTCACGATCGCAATACTTCCACTTACTATATATTTCATATAGGTAAGTGAAAGTAAAAATATTTTCAAAGATTGATTTGCATTCTGATTTTTATTTTATTCCAGTAGCAGAACAAGATAAAGAAAAAACTGCCATCATAACGCCTTTTGGGATCTATGAATTTAACGTAATGCCTTTTGGCTTAAGAAACGCACCTTGTACATATTTTCCAACGCTTCATGCATGAGGTATTGTTTGGATTGCCATTAGTGTTTCGTATATCTTGATATATTAATTGCGTCTCGAACTCCTGATGAGCACTTAGCACATTTGAGAGTAGTCTTCGAAAGACTGAATTCTTTCGGACTTTGTATCAATCTAAGTAAATCCGTATTTGGTGTAGCAGAAGTAGTTTTTCTTGGAAACCTAATAACTGGTGAAGGAGTGGATGTAGGAGTCTGGCAACACTGAGTAAGCAACACTGATTGGCAACACTGAGGCAATTAAAAAGTAACCTCCCTATTATTATAGAAACTGTTCTAGTTATTTAGTGTTTTATTGTGTGTTCTTAGTTTATGTAAAAATATTGTAATAAAAACTGAAGAGTAACTAAGGACTAGTTTATTTAATTATTTGTACTAACATAGTACAAACCAGTTAGTCGTCTTCCCATCTGCTCCAAACTTTTCGAAAAATTACTATACAAAAGATTAGTTGATATACTAACCAAAAACAATATAATACCTGACCATCAATTCGGTTTTCGTACTTCCCATTCAACGACACAACTACACAGAGTAACGGATTACATTACAGGAGCACTAGAGCAAAAACCATACGTAACTGGTGTAGTTCTGGACGTTGCACAAGCATTTGATAAAGTCTGGCACCAGGGACTTCTCTTCAAACTCAAAACCGTACTACCCCACACATACTATCTTCTACTCCAATCCTACCTCTCTGACTGATTCTTCTCTATCCGGCAAGGCTCAGAGATTTCTTCAATCCGACCAGTCTTAGCAGGAGTTCCGCAGGGATCAATACTTGCTCCGTTACTTTACACCATATACACTCACGACATACCTACCAACTCTATTCTGTCTGCAACATACGCTGACGATACCGTAATTTTAACTATACACCATGACCCCAGTCTTGCCTCATTGAATATACAGAACCACTTACTCCAATTACAAAACTGGTACTCACTATGGAAAATGAAATTAAATCATGACAAATCACAACACATAACTTTCACACTCAGACGAGGTACATGCCCACCAGTTTATATCGGCGACAACCAAATCCCACAGACAGAAACTGTACGATACCTCGGACTTCTGTTCGACAGAAGGATGACTTGGGGCCCACATGTCAAAATGAAAAAAAAAGACCTTGAACATACGCTTGAAAATTCTTTACTCCCTTTTTGCCAAATCTACTAAATTGAATATTAGACAAAAACTGAATACATACACCTACTTACTTAAACCCATTTGGACATACGCTTCACAGATTTTCGGATCAGCTAAAAAGACACACTTACAAAAATTACAAACTTTTCAATCCAAAATTTTAAGACTAATTACGGACGCTCCCAGGTACGTAAGTAACCAAACTCTACATACAGACTTACAACAACCGACTATCCAACAACATATACGGACGCTTTACTCACGCTTTTTTGTAAAATTGGAAGGACATAACAACAGATTAATTCACATGGCCACGGTTGACTTGCCCGTTCGAAGGCGGCTAACAAGAAGCTGGATGAGAGACCTCCTCTCCTGAATTAGTGTCAAGCCCGGAAAGAGGTGCTGCTGGGCACTTTCGTTCCATCATGCCATACATGCCTTATATATCATTGTGATGCTGGAGCCATCGAATTCGCTGATTGTCGCAGACCGCTGACAGGTGCGAATTAATGTTTGAAGACAAAAAAAAAAAAAATTAATATTATTATATAATCACATTTACATAAGCAGTGACTACATCTCTTCGAATTGAGTTAAACATAGAAAAAAAAGGATGCATATATGCATGTTTCAGTTGATACATTTATGATGCTCTAATGTAATGCTGCCACTAAAAGATCCAGAAGTAATATATTGGAGGAGTGAGTCAAAACTAAACGATTTTTTTTTCTTAACCAAAAAGTGAAAATACATTTTTGATTTCTTGTAAATTTCAACAAACACGATCATCAATATTTTTAATATTGATAAGTTGTAAAAACAAATCTTTTCGATCAATGAAGGATCTATACGATTTGAACTGTCTTCCTTAGTCCACCGTAGAATTACACATTTTTTAAATAATAATCCTCATATATTATCGTCGTGGCTGTTTCCAGATAACAGCGATGAAATTCTGCATAAATGTTTAAGGGTGATACAATGATTACTGATGGTACTATACAAAGCAGAAAGGAGATTTTCTTAAATATATATAAATACTTCTATACAGAAAAACAAATAAACAGAGAAAATGGAACAGTTGTAGATAAATTGGCTAATAATGGAGCACAGGATGCTTAGAGGTGGCAATATAGGTCTGAAACTTGAGTTATTGTTTCCGTGAAAAGTTTTACCTTATGGGCGGACAAAACCATAAAGAAATTGATGTATACACTGGCTTACTGGTATATGTTGGATTCAATATGTTTCCCAAAAATTGGATATGAAGAATTTAAAAGTTATATTTTTTTGTATTTTATATTTACTTTTTTAAATATATTTTTAATAATTTTCATGAATACGCAAACTCATTTCGAAACTGTCAAATGGAAATCTGACCTTTATTTTAGGTTGAAATACATTTTATTTCTGACTTCTACAACAGCGGACACCATGCCTGCCATTAGCAGCAGCCTATTCGTGGACACCCCAAAACGATAGCTTTGATCCCCCTCCTTGTTCCCCTTCTACTAGCACACGAAATCCCCCTGCTAAGACCCTCTAAGTATTGATTGCCATACAGAGGGAATACTTGATCTTTCTTCTCACTAACTCTAAGATATCCATTATTAATTAACATCTCAAATTTACTCAAAATTTCTTTTAGTATGAACTTTTCTTTCCGTTGCTTTTTAATATATATTAATTTTAATAAGAATCCATGATGTCCAACTTTGGATGCTTAGCTTTGAAATAATTTATATAATTCTGGCATAATAATTACAATTAATAATTTAACCGAATCGAATTATTAATTTAATGATAATTAGTAAGTATTAGTTTCATTAATTATTAATGTCCTTATAATTTAAATCATCTAGCTCAACCCATTCTAATTATCCTCCTTGAATAAATGGCTTTAGCTCCTCATCTTATTGAAATGTTTGTAAGAGCAGTACATTTATTCAAATATTTTCGGAATAAAACAATAATACATTGTAAAATATTTACAAATGCTTAGAACTTTCCATCAGCAGAGTGCACAGTTTCACTATTCATTCAATTTCGAGCATTTAAGGGCAAATAAAAAAAATCCTATATGAATTATGGCAACTCCATAGATTCTTGTTATAGTAATCATGACGACGACTATGACTGAAACATTAAGTTTCATTAAGAGGAAGAAAAGCCTATAATTTTTTTTTTTTTTTTTCAAATATTGATTCACTTACCTACATGATTGTTGAAATGATATTTTCAAAATCAAATAGTTGATTATTTTTATAAATAATATTATTTCATTATATAATTTATTCTGTAACATACATTTCCACAATAAACAATTTGTTCGAGCATTATTCTCTAAATCAACTTATAAATTGAATCTAATAATCAATATATATGTTGATGACTCAAACACTCGAGTCGGAAACGTTGGCTAGTTTAATTTAACCAGCCATAATTTTTTCGTTAGAAAATTACAGATTGAAACTACTGAATATGCATCATCCCAAATTGAAATATATAATTAATTTCCAGGAAATAATCAACAGAAAATTTAATAAATCTTGTAATTCTTATGCATGAAATTCTGATTACAAATTAGCCACTAAATTTCATAAAAAATTGACCTATAAAATGAACTATAAAAATATATGAATGTTTTTCTGCCAAGAACCTGTTGATGGCAATGTAAGAGATCCTTCCGTTCCAACTTCCTGAGCAGTCTATCAACTTAAGCGTTTCCTTTTCTTTTATTTTCTTTCAATCTTCTTTATGCCTTTAACCATCAATTTATAACCATTATGGTTATAAACACCTCCTGACACTCAAACATTACAAAAAAAAAACAAGTATTAATGAAATAACTTTTTAAAGAATTCTATATTTTATGACAATATTCTAATGTTTGTATTAAGTTCCACTCACAATTTTCTTCAGTGATTGAATTTTTTTTTCTTTAATGATTAAAAACCAGTAAAAGAAAAAGTATATAAAAGTTTATACACATACATACACAGTATATTGTCGGTGCCCCTATGATTCGACCTATGCAATATTTGGTGGGTACTACCCCAATGTGTGGGCTGCCCCAAGCCATCTATCTAATTGTTAGCCCTAATCTGCCTGTCCACGGCACCCCTTCAATGCTGCCCTTCTGCCTTTCATCGCTTTAATTACCTCATGGCAGGTCCCAGTTTCAAGTATGTCACTTGTCAAAAACTCAAAATTATTCCCGAACTGAAGTAGCATGATTCGGATTATTCAATCACACTTTGCAGTATATATATAATATTAATATATAAACATTTAGACATATCTGTCTAGATGTAATAAAATTCACTCTTGAACTCTACCTTCAGCTTCTCTAAGAAGACCCTAGAATTGATTAGCATTTCACTACATTATTTTTTCAGTTTTAAATATGGATCAATCGCATATCTAGCTCCACCACACAATTGAAATTTCTTGCTTTTATAAAAATGTACATTTAATTCGAGTTTACATCAATTTGGTATTATTAGTGTATAGATCATTCACTTATCAAGGTATGTAGAAGGTATGTAGATCTCTAGAACATGGTTATAGTATGTGTGAATTAAAGAAAAAAAGATAAGGTGTTGGAAGACAGGCATTTTTCATTCTTAATTCTTTTTTAAATTTCATTTAATCGCATTTATAGATGTTTCCAATGATCTTATTGTAAGTAACTTCTTTTTCAATTATATCATATATGCACTGATTTCTAATTCAGTTGATTTATTATTTCTCAAGTGAGATGCTGAGTTACGGAACCGTTGTTTCTGTTTTTGTTATTGGGTAAAATAAAAGTTGAGGGAGAAGCTCGAATTCCAGCAATATTGGAATATTGCCTACTATACTACAACCTATTAATTTAAGAAAAAAAATAATAAAAAAATATTTCGGAAAAATATATAGTGTATTTAATAAAGTCGACGGGTAAAAAAGGAAAAAAAAAATGCTGCCCCAAAATATTTGGGGTCACCTGCGGTGTTGTTAGCGTAGCCAATTGCTGTACATAAGGTCTCGAATTCCTAGCGCGGCAGATGTCTCTAGGATTCCTTAATGAGAGGAAAGAATCCTTGGCTGTGCCTTCCTTTAGAGAGGACGTAAAATGGAGGTTCCGAGCCTTTGCGATGTCAGGTACTCGTTTAGGATCCCTGTCCTAATTTTACCTGTTTTTTTTATTTTTTATTTATTTATTTAATAACAAACGTTTAACAATTATAAATTTGCGATCTGCAAATTACTTGCAATGAGCGAATTTTGCTGGCTGCTACATGAGCGTTCCTTCTGGAAATGACAAATTAGCTCAGCAAGTCTCTTGGCCACCACCTGTGTAGTCGACGTGGTGGGCTGAAAGGGTTGTTCGAACATCTTAAGGCTTCCGTAAGAGGGTTTGTATAGTAGGTCAGTCTTAGGTGAAAGCTATTATAATTTTCTTTGGCTGTTTCCGAAATAGTTCGCATGTCTAAGTCTTTGTGTATTATATCATTGCTAACAAAAAATAGTGCATCAACTATTCATCGCAACACTTTTGACTGAAAAGACTGTATTCTTTGGATGCTGGACGATTTTGCAGAGCCCCACAACTCTATCCCGTACGCCCATATAGGTTTTAGGAGGACTTTGTATAATGTGAGTTTATTTGTCAAAGATAATTTTGAACGTCTATCAAGTAGTCTGGATAAAAGACTACCTGGTTAGGCAAAATTTAGGACTCCAACTATATAGCATCATCCGATTAACCATAGTAGCATAAAGTGGCGTTAAATAAATAAACAACAATTTTTCAGGATTATCAAACCTCTAGGTTGGAGGTGATATAACATAGTTTGCTTTTATCCTAAATTCACTTTCTTTTATCAATATTCTGCCATTGTTACGTATCCTTTTCGTTGTGATGCCAGGGTTTAGTAAGCATTTAGTTACGATTAGTCTTACTTTCTCTATACGTGAATAAAAAAAGTGATAATCCGTTCCACTGCCGTTAATATTTTTTTTTTTGTTTTGTTCCTCCTCCTCCTCGCCTTTTAGACTATATGAGATTTCCCCCTAATTATTCCCAGGCGCCGATTTCTTACTATTTCCGGGTTTCTAAACATACGTTGTCGGAGGCAACGCGTATTTCCTGATCCCGCCACACAAGTTTAACATGTATCAAATGTAAGAAGAATAGTTTTGGGATGTTTATTCATGGACCAATCTTCTTTCAAGGTTAAAAGTATAGCCAAGGACAGAAATATCAGAAATAATAAATATGACTTAGTAATATTGATCGTAGAAAAATGTTAATGATTTAAAAATTAAGAGATGCGTTAAAATAATGCTGTCGAATTGAATCTTGAAAAAACTCTGTTTCACAATGTATTGTGTAATAGCAGTGAGCATCACTGTCATCAACTCAACCTGATTTACTTTCTGTTATTTAATAATTACTGCTCTTAATCATAATAATGAGCACCTATAATGTTTACTATGATTACTTAAATAGCCCATAGATAATGTCGTACATGCTGACTGATGAATTCTGTATGAACTCTGCCCGCGCTACGTAATACTGACTCCCAACAAACGGGCAGTCAGTATTATTACTGACAATTATCCTACTATCCTACTATCACTTATCATGATTCAGCGTTTTCCAAAAGAATTTGCAATAACAGGCAAATTAAATGGCTAAATAAATACAAAAATAGTAGGATTTATGAACGTTGCAAAAGCACGTTTCATTCTCTATTAAATGTACAAGCGAATTCATTAAATAATCCTAGTATAATATTAAACATAAATAAAATGTACAAAAAATTACTCAATAATTTCAATTTAAACAACACAAATTCAAGTTCAAAACTTTAAATGTTTAGCTAGATACCATCCCTAAATCTTATCTAGTCTCACGCTGAAAACAATATTTGTCTACTAATATTCTTCCTCACCCCTAACTTCTATAAGGTTTACCATAACTAACTCACATCTAGAGTTGTAAGATACTGCGAATTTTTTTTTAAAGAAAAAATATTCCTAACCACGCCACTTGAAGAAAAGCTAAAAAGCTGTTATTTATTGAATACAAGCGAATCAGATGATTTAATGTCAGGTTTATTCTCAAAATGTTTTTCTTAGAAATACCTCACAACAAGACTACTACCCTGATTTTCAGCGGCCAAGTTTAGGGAATAATAAAACAACAGATTTCTCAGAAAAAAACGTATCCATAACTTAATCCACTTTACTGCCGATATCATGATTTTTTTTAAATCTGTTTTTAACAGTTGATCTTTTTTACCTAATTATATTATTCACTTTAATATTTTCAGTTTGCTAATTTTGGAGCGATTTTTCCTAATTTCTTTTAAAGTTTTGAGAGTTGAACTAGGCCGTTTTATAAGTTATGTTACGAAATTCGGCTGCTTTGTAGGTTGTATTCTGTTTGAAAGAGTTTCCTCTCCTGCGTTAGATAATGTCTCCTGTGTAAGATATCTCGAACAGGAACGGAAACACTCGTGTTGGGCTAGAATGACAAAGATTGGACCATCTTAATGTACATTTGTGAAATACTCAAATACCATGTTTTATTTATACAAAAAAAAAAAAAAAAAAAAAAAACCTGAGAATAAATACTAACGATTCCATGCTTCCGGTAGTAAATTTTTGATCTTCTTGACCCTTTTATTAGGAAGTAACGGTCACCGTCTACATCATCTTGTACTGCTCATACTATTCAAAACATACCGGATTTTTTTTATTTTCAAAATCAGGCTATCAAGAAATAATTCTGTTCAAAGACATGGATTTCCTCAGTAATATTAATAAAGTTAAAAAAGCTTATAGTACTGTTGTCAGTGCTATATATCTCAGCATTGTTGCTAAGAAAGTTTCAAAATTATTTGATTTTAACAACTTATATTCTGTGAGCCTTTGTATTGTGTGCTTATGTTAATTTGTTTAACATATTAACTACCTAAACACTTTCCTGTATTATTCCTATGGGTCCATAAGAAAATTTATGGGACTCCACTTGAGTTGGATTTGATAAACACTAAATCTTATGTTTCATAGTTTTTTGTTTTTTTCTGGATAATGAAAGATAAAAAACACGGATGTTTAATATATCCATTTTAAACGCAAAAACAATGAAAATATCGTATGAGCAAATATTTTTACTTTCACTTACCTAAATATGAAATATAGGTACCTATCTATGAAATAAATATATGTTATCACATTTCTTTCGATCATTTTTCATCTCAAAAACTACTTTTACGATTTTGATTAAACTCGAAATGTCTAATGAGAATCAAGTATTATCTGCTTATCATCAATTAATTTATTATCAGGTAGGATTTATCATCATAGAAATGTTCTTACGGGGCTTCAATGGCGAATGAAAATCTTACCCCTGTAATGTACCCTTGATTAAATAGAAACAATATCTCGGTTTGCTTTGTTTGGGTTCCAGGTCATTATGGAATAGCCAGAAATGAGTTTGCTGATTCGGCTGCCAAAAAAGCAATAAATGAAGATTATATTTCCCTCGTAAAACAGAAAATAAAGATGAAATGCAAAAAAAAAAAACATTGTATCAGTTAACAGAAAAAAACTGAGAGAAATTAAAAATGATGTTATCCCCTGGAATATACGATATACGCAGAGAGGAAGTGATATTAACACGTTTGCGTGTAGGTCATACTCGCCTTACCCATAGCTATTCATTGGCTCGCGATCTTCAACTGATTGTCTGGCCTATGGCAGCCCGCTAACCGTTAAACATATCTTAACACGTTAGGTGCGGCATCGGTCCCCGGGGTCCGATGCCTTACATTCCCTTCTTAACAGCGGATTTTCACATGAAAATGTCCGAAAGTCCGAACTCTTCATACACTCAATTTAGTCGATTTTAAATGAGATAACTGCATTTTAGTGCAGAAAATGTTGCTAACAGGTGAAATTCTGTGTTTTTTTAGAATCAGATTCGGAGGTCCGATTTTCGACAAAGAATGGTGTAAATCCTGTATCGGCCTATCCTTCGCCTATTATGTCTAGTTCCAATCCTTCCCAAGAGATAATGTCCTTGAGACGCTCATTTAATTCCTTTTTAATCAAAAGATAACGCTTTCGTCAAAGCATTCCCATCGGACCTCGACGCCCGATATCGTCTGTGGCTCATCCCAGCAGTCGGACCCAGGGAACCGATACCGTTCAATTTAAGATACACCTAAAATAGGCCGCCGCACATAACGTGTTAACAGAATGTAGAGCATACGACACAGACTGAGCAATGTTTGAAATACCTTTCGATCTAAATTATATTTTAATAGACAACCTAAAAACCAGGGATCGAATTAAACAGTTAACTCTTTTCATTTAAAAGCAAAAGTTTAACTTTTATTAACATGTGTTGATCAATAAAAGTATATTTTTAACTTTTACTTTTATTATCATATGGTCTTTCAAAACAGTTATTTCATAACTTTTATTTTCAAACCTAAATAATAAAAGTTTTTATTTAACAGTTTTAATAGACCAGTTACTTAAATAAGTTTTAATAAAAAAAGTCGCATGTTTTTACATTTTTTTTTGTTACAATCATTTCTGTCTATTATTTTATTGTTAAAGGCGGTGATTTTTAAAAAAAATGTCCAATTTGACTTTTCATGAGGGGGGGGGGAGGGTCGCATTACCATTAATTTAACATTCACCGATTTTATCGAAATGAGGGCACATCCTTGTTTTCGTAAATATCAGTTTTTAATTTCGGTGGTGTGGGGGGGGGGGGGGGCTAACATTATCAGTAATTTTATATTACCGATTTTATTGAAAAAGTGCGGTCCTATGTTTCTGGATACGTAGAATTCGAAAAAAATTATAAATTTTGAATTTCAGTGGCACGGGGGGGGGGGGGGCGCGGGCATTACCAGTAATACATGATTTACCGATTTATTTGAAATGAGGGCGTATCCTTATATTTTCAGATTCTTAGAATTTGAAACATTATAAGTTTAAAGTTTTGGTTGTAGGGGGAGTGTGGGGGGGGGGGGCGCTAACATTAATTTAAATAGTTACTGATTTCATTGAAATGAGGAATATTAACATGTTTTCAGATACGTGAAATTCGAAAATATTTTCAAATTTAAATTTCAGCGGGAGGGCGGGCGCCTCAAAAAGTGCGCCCTACTGGCCATACTAGAAGAATAACGATAATAGTATAGTTTTTTTTCTTTCAAACTGGTCTTAAATCAATTGAAATGCCCATATTACCAAGTTTCTTAGTTGAAGCATAAAAAAAATACAAAGAAGGAATTATCCAAAAAAGTTAATCCCCCCCCCCTCCCAAAGAAATCCATAGTGGACATTACTTTCAAAAACACCCCAGGATATCATGATTAAATTCCTTAATATGAAAGAAATTTGATAATTACAATTTATTTATTGCATAATACATGGATATTTTTTTATATGAGAGTACTGAGTTTGTAAATTTTGAAATAGATATTTTTTTTATATCTTTTTAAGTTTTGTGTTAGAGGTAATAAGTAAAGGTCTAACTTTTACTTTTTTTTTAGATTTATAAAAGTTTTAAAACAGTTAAAACTTTTTTGAGCTAGAACTTTTATTTAACACTTTTGAAAAAACTTTTATCGCTCAGAGGTTATTAATAAAAGTTTTTTTATAACAGTTATTTTTATACTTTTTCTCAATAAGTTATAACTGTTTCAATCCCTGCTAAAAGCAGTAGACAGTAGTCTTATTGACTTCCTCAAACGGACAAAACTGTATAATAAGGTATAGACTAAATTTACAGAACAGTATAAAATGATACATATATGTATAGAGTAAAACTTAGTGTAATAGGTTAGTATATGTATAGAGTAAAAGCAATAAAGAGTAAAACATAGCAGAATATAAGGTGATGATGACCCTAGTGGTTGACACCTTCATAAAAAAATACAAAATAACTAACCGATTATTAACGGAAAAAAGAACCGCCTCTACTAAATTTTGTTCTTCAAATTCAAGTTTTTCTGTTTATTTCTTTACTTGTACTGTTTACTTTTAGAAAGCCTCTTAATAAAAGGCCATGATGTTAATCTTAGACCCTTTGTGGGACAATATCTGCTGGTTCTTTATTCTGAGAAGGTCTTTATTCTCTCTCTCCCTCTCCCTATTTTTTAGCACTTTCATTTTCAACCGCCTAAAGATTTCCTCAACTGCTCGATTTTTCATTCAAATTTCTCCAAGATCGAAAAATTCTTGTGGTTGTAAGAGCTTTAATGTACAATAACTTTTTAATTGTTACTGAGGTCTAGTTAAGTAAAAATTAAATGAAGGTATTCATCAAAACAAAACAGTGCTTTCTGTATATGTTTGTAGAAAAGTAAGTCAGACGTTATTTAGAAATTATTGTAGAGAAAAAAATAAAATAAAAGAAGTATAAATGTTAACTGTTTATAAAATACTAATTGTGTAATCAGGAAAACAGGTCCTCTTACTATGTACATTTCATAAATAAAAATATAGTTGAATAGAATATAGTAATTTAAGATAATAACGTAGTCTACATTGTAAGCACTAAGTCGGAACATTCTGTGAGAAGTTTAAGTTAGAAATTCTGGCTTATATTATGGAGAAGCCGTTAATCGTGCTTAACTGCCGGACTTGGCTTACAAACTTACATTTAACTTACCACTTTATCTTAAGTTTGAATGTTGTTAGGTAATGAATGCCAAATAACATTATAAATGCTTATTAATTTATTCATTTTGAATAGCATTCATGTTAATAGCATAATATAAATAGTAGAAATATACAAATATATTAACATTCCGTAAAGTTATGAAGAATTGTTTAATTAATAGGATAAATAAGTATGAAGATGCTTACCATAATTTTCTGGGTAGGCGTAAAACCTGTTTAGGCGGTAACATTTTTTGAACGAAGTTTTGAACTAAACGTTGCTTTGCGTTGATCACAATCGACGAAGTAAACCCGTTTATAGGGGTAAGTTTTTTTTTTTATCACTCTTGGGATGAAAATTCAGTTGTTCACTTATTTATTTATTTATTGATAACAAAATGGGCTTTTCAACCACTTGGGTCATTTTAGCCCCCATACAACATTTGCAAAAGAAAAGAGAAGTACAATTATAAATACAATAGTAACAAAAAAAATTATGGGTGACAATAAGGAATGAAAACAATCAAGTAGGTAGTATCGCTATAAGAATTTAGGTGTTGTTTGGGAAGAGAATAAAGGATAATATGATAGATGAATAAGTTGGGAAGAGAATAAAGGATAATATTATAGATGAATTATAGTGAAAAACAAAAGGACAATGGAAGATAATAAAGAAAAAAAAATACATTAAGGTTTGACATAAAGATTAATTTTTCGTAAGAACATGAACAATCTTTCGGCCATCTTCGAGGTGTTACTTAGTATCTCGCCTAAGTCGGTTCCAAGACCCACTTCTCTCCGCTCTATTTCGTAGGCATAACACTCTGTGAGGATATGCGACACCGTCAGAGGAACACCGCAGGTGATGCATTGAGGCGGGGATTTCCTTGTCATGAGGTACTCGTGAGTGATCCTGGTGTGCCCTATCCGTAGGCGGCTGAGAAGAACTTCCTCTCTTCTGTTTAGCTGCAGTTCTTTTCGATTTGGAACTACGCTGGGTTCTACCACTCTTAATTTGTTTTCTCTCAGTCTGAACCAATTGCCTTGCCATTTCTCTCGCGCCTTTTGTTTTACTAAGGCAATTACTTCTGTGGCGAGTGCATATGTTACTGGCTCTCCTTCTTTAATCCCTTTTTTCGCCATAGTATCAGCAAGCTCATTGCCTCTGATACCACAGTGACCTGGTAACCACAAAAATTGTACCTTATACCCAACAGTTTCCAATGATTTCAAGTGTATTAAGATATCAGTTACTAATGTGTTCTTCGAAAATGGATTTTTTATTGCCTTAAGAACCGATTCTGAATCTGAGCATATGTATACCTTTTTGTTTACTGTATTTAATTTGTTTATTGCACGATTAATTGCTAAAAGTTCCGCGTGGTATGATGAGCAAATTGATGGTAATGAGTAAGTGTATATTTCATTAGAGACAACGGCTGCGCCTGCTCCATCCTCTGTTTTGGAACCATCGGTGTATAAATATTCACAGTCGGGTTGCTTTTGTTGAAATTCTGCGAACTCCAACATCCCCAGCTTAGGTCCTAGGCCCTTATTATGTTTTACCTTGCGAATCTTAGGAATTGGTAACAACCAGGGAGCTATCTGTAATTTTCGATATTCCAAAATTGAGGGGAAGGGTTCAAGATCGAAATGGGTTATGTGTGCTGAGCATCTTTCCGGTAGTGACAATTTTGCTTTTGTATTTCTGTTGTCAGGGTTCATTGTGAGCAATCGGAAAATTTCGTTTAAAGGGTGATCCGGCCGCGATATTACCTTAATGTAGTAGGCCAAGTCTAAGATCTTCCTTCGTATTTCCAATGGCATTACACACGCCTCTACTTGGAGACTCGCTATGGGGCTTGAACGAAATGCTCCAATAGCAACTCGCAGAGCTGTACTTTGGACCGTTTCTAGCATCTCCAAAGTTTTGTTATTCGCGGAACTGTATGCTACACACGCATAATCTAATTTGCTCATAATGAGAGTTTTATAAAGCCGAATTATGCTGCTTCTATCCGCGCCCCAGTTGTGGTTACTTACAGTTTTTAGGATATTTAAAGATTGTAAGCAATTTGACTTTAGATCTTTAATATATGGTTTCCATGTTAAAGAGCGATCTAAAGTGACACCCAGATATTTAACATTTATTGAGTAGGTTATATCTTCCCCGTTAATTTTGATGTTTTTGATGATGAAATTTCGGTTTTTCGTAAATACGATAGCTTGTGTTTTGCTAACGGAAAACTCGAAGCCTCGTGTGTTGAGCCACGAAGTGATATTTGACAAGGCTTCTTGGAGAATACCATGAATTAGCGTAGTGTGTTTCCCCTTGACGTAAACCACAATATCATCAGCATACATTAAAATTTTTACTGGCGATCTTATATCAGTTGCAACCCCATTTATTGCAAGGTTAAATAAAATCGGACTCAATCCGCTGCCTTGTGGAACACCACTACGTTGATCGAATTCTCTTGACACAGCGTTACCGGATCTTACATAAAATTTTCTGTTGCTTAAAAAGTTGGATATAAATCGAAACTTTCACCGGTTATTCCATACTCGGTTAGAGATTTTAGTATGCATTTTTTATTTACCGAATTAAATGCATTTTTCAGATCTAAGAACACAGCTAAGAGGAATTCCTTTGATCGAAATGCACCTATTATATCATTTTTTAACTTAGTTAGATTATCTAATGCACCTCTACCACAGCGAAAACCACTTTGCCATAAATTTAGAATATTTTGGTTTTCTAAATACCATTTTAAACGATTTGCTACCATTCTTTCTACCAGCTTACAAAGGCAACTAGTAAGTGCAATAGGTCGATAGCTGGTCGTAAATTCTTTTGGTTTGCCTTTCTTAAGAATGGGAATTGTTTCCGATTTGCGCCAATCGTTGGGAAAGAAACTTGAACTATATACATTATTCAGAAATTTACTGAGAAATATTTTGCTGTGGTAAGATAAGTTTTTCAACATGCTGTAAGTAATGGTGTCCGGTCCAGGTGAGCGCTCTTTACATGATTTAAGTGCTTTATTAAATTCTAAGAAGGAAAAAGGGGCTTTCAGTATATTGCTCTCAGCAGGCTGATCTTCTGATGCCCATGAGGCTTGAAAGCTATCTGTTGAAACCGAAAAAGTCAAATAAAAGTGCTCTCCCATGGTATTAGCTAAAGACGTTGGGTCTGTGATTATTCCATCGACTGTCTTAAGAATATTTAAGTGGGCAGGTTGTTTTGTCCCCATTATTTTCCTGACTATGTTCCATACATCAGCGACCGATGTATTGTTGTTTATTTGCGACACAAACTGCTGCCAGCATAACTTTTTACTTTGCTTTATCACAAAACGTGAATGTTTCCTAGCTGCGATATATTTGGCAAAGTTATCTGAATTCGGTTTATTTTTAAATTTACGCAATGCTTTTTTCCTGTCTTTGATAACGATAGAACAACCCTTCGTCCACCAAGGAACTGAAATCCTACTCGTTTCCTACTCGATCTGCTTCTCGGTATTGAACTCTCTGCAGCGGTGCAGATTGTTTGCTTTATCATTGTCAAGTTAAACAACTTATTGAAATATTTATTGAGAGAAATAACAATTTTATTAACTTGATCAACAATTATCTCTGTACAAATTAATCATTTGTGAGTGTCTAAAACATCAATAATATAAACATATGTTGTCATCTTTCCTTTTCTGAAGGTAAAATGCCTAGTCTGTCTGGTCTTATAGTCTGACGGGTGGACCTTCTCAGCGGTGGGATTCCATCGTTTCGAGGATCGGGTTTTCTTGGTTCGCTTTCCTCTTGATCTTGCCAGGACTTCCTTTTCAGGAACCAGGAGTTCCTCCTGTATACGTGACCATCCTGAGAGGTTATGATATATGATCGAGGTTGTGGTCCAACTTGGGTGACCGTAGCGAGGTGCCAGTCTCTGGGACCTCTCCTGTAGAGCACCTCCTCACCGAGCTGGAATGTGGGTAGTGACCGCTTTCTTCTGTTGCAATGCATCTTCTCCTTGTCCCTTGTTTCCTGGAGGAGTTCCGGTACACTATTTACTACTTTCGGCATCAGATTTTCCTCGGTGGAGGGCAGCAGTGTTCTCGTTCTTCTGCTCAAGATTCTTGATGAATCAGAAAAGATGCTTCTGGAATGTTTCTTTGATGGAGGAGCGCAAGATAAGGATCTGATTTTTCATGGAGACACTTTTTCAGAAGCAGTTTGGCTTCTTGGACATAACGTTCTGCTAGTCCATTCGATCTTGAAAAGTGCGGACTGGAGATCCTCTGGTTTATGTTCCATTCGTTCTCAAACTTTTTAAACTCCTGCGAGTTAAATTGCGTGCCCCCATCTGATAGCAGAGTTTCCGGAATCCCATGTACAGAGAACCATTTTTTAAATTCCAATATTATACTCGAAGATGAGGATGATTTAATTTCTACAAAGTCGTAGAATCCTGAATAAGAGTCAGCTATCACTAAGTAGTCTTTTCCTAACAAGTGACATATGTCTGTACCCACCTCTTTCCATGGTCTATTCGGTACAGATGTAGCGAGTAATGTCTCTTCGCAGTTGTCCCTCTGCAACTGGGAACAAGTTCTGCAGTTACGGACGTAGTTTGTGATGTCATCTGTCATGTTAGGCCAATATACATGTTCCCTAGCTAGCTGCAATGACGCCTGTACACCTCTATGCCCGAGATGGATGTGTTGTAAGGTGAGGTTTCTAAGTTGCGAAGGGACGACAAGCCGTTGTCCCTTGAAGACGATGTCCTCATGGACCGCCAGTTCGTCGCGGTAGGACCAGTATTTTTTCAGAAAGTCCGGCAGCTCAGACTTCTCATCCGGCCAGCCGTTCATGATTGTCTCTCGAAGCATTCTTAGTTCATCATCTTCGTCGGTGAGTCTCCTTGCTTGGAGGATTCTTTCCTGGGAGAAGACGATCACAAGGTCCACAGAGAACTCCAACTCTTCTTCGGGAGCAGGAGCATTCTGACAGTCTCGGCTCAATGTGTCTGCTATGAGGAGCTCTTTACCTCGCCGGTATACTATCTTCGGATTGTAAGGAATAATCTCCATCATAATTCTCTTGAGCCTGGGCGGAGCGTCGTGGAGGGGCTTCTTAAAAATAGCTTCAAGTGGCTTATGATCGGTTTCTATCGTCAAATCGACAGAACCCCAAATGTACTCGTGGAAACGTTTACATGCCAAGGAAATAGCTAGAGCTTCCTTTTCTAACTGGCTGTAACCTTTCTGAGTTTCGTTTAGGGATTTGGAGGCATAGGCAACAGGCTGGGATTCTTGCAGGAGTACAGCACCAGCCGCATGGGAGCTCGAATCCACAGAGAGGACGATAGGGAGATTTGAATTATAGAATCTCAATAGTGGGAGTGATGAAAGCTTTCCTTTTAATTGTTCAAAGGATTTTTGCTGCTCGAAATCCCAGGTCCATGCCACATCTTTGGTTAAGAGCTTTCTCAAGGGTTGTGTCAAATCTGATAAATTTGGAATGAACTTCCCCAGATATGTGACCATTCCTAAGAACCTTTGCAGTTCTGTGATGTTTGTGGGTGGTTTTAAGTTTTGAAGAGCTTCAATCTTCGAGGGATCGGGCAGGACTCCTCTATCGGTGACCAGGTGACCAAGAAATTTTATCTGTGTTTGATTAAAAATGCATTTATCTTTATTTAACTTAAGCCCAGCTTCATTCAGTCTTTCTAGGACCTTCTGAGTTCTTTCTTCTAGTTGTTCGCTTGTGGCACCGTGAATAAAAATATCGTCCATTGAGATTTCGACGCCTTCCAGACCTCTTAGCGTGAAGCTCATTCTCTCCTGGAATACTTCTGGAGCTGATGCAATCCCGAACGGAAGACGCAAGTAGGAATAGCGACCCCAGGGTGTTGAGAAAGTCAAGTACTTGGACGTGCGTTCTGATACTTTAATCTGCCAGAAACCTTTCTTACAATCAAGCAGCGTGAAGAATTTAGAATGACTTAGTCTTGCTGAAATTTCGTCAAAGCTTTGAAGGGGGTGATGCCTACGCTCGATGTTCTTGTTGAGGTCAGTAGGATCAAGGCATATCCTGACTTTATCCTTCTGCCTGACCACCACCATCGGAGAGACACAAGGGGTAGGCTCAGTCACCGGCTTGATAATGCCGAGATCGACCATCGAGTCTAGTTCTTGCTTAACGGTATCGCGTAAGGCATAGGGGACACGCCTTGCGGGAAATATTTTTAAAGATGGATTTTCTACCAGGTCGATATCGTATTCGTAATTTTTCAAACAACCTATACCGGTGAATAAATTTTCTTCGGTCAATGTGGGATTTACTTCATCAATCCGTTGAATTAGTGAAAGTTGTTCACAGCTTTCGCGACCAAGAATAGCCGGGTAGTCATTATTCACAACAACGAATTTAATTGTACGATTTGAACCTTTCCTGGTTGTTACTGTGGCAACGCATTCCCCCAAAACAGGTAACTTATTGTTAGTATATGATATCAGGCATGCCACTTCTGATTTTGTTAAATTTAGTCCGCTCCTAGTGGCTACATCTTTGCTGATAACATTGCACTGGGCTCCTGTATCTAACTTAAATGGAACCCTGTTACCTTTGGGTAAGGTTATGTACTCTATCCAATCTTTGTTAGAAGTACATAAATTACTTAGAGAGCTTATATGTAGCCATTGGTCGGCGGGACGAGCGAGAGTTGCCACCTCGTCCTGGCCGGGGCCAGCCATGAGGGACTTGACCTTCTTACTTACCTGACGACGACAGACCTTCTGTAGGTGACCCATCTTGCCGCAGGAGGCACACCTCTCCTTAAAAGCTGGACAGGACTTCCTAAGGTGACGTGTACCGCAGCGCCAGCATTGAAAGGTGTCCTCCTGGAGACTGTTGACCGAATTTTCGTCCAGGGACATGCTGGACAGCTGTTTACTTACCTCCTCTGACGACTTACACATGTTAATGGTTCTCTCGAGAGTTAGTGCCTCCTCAAGGAAGAGTTGCTTACGGACTTCGGTGTTCCTGATCCCACACACCAACCTATCACGGATTAGAATGTCCTTCATCGGGCCATACGAACATTTATTGGCTTGGATTGTGACCCTTGTAAGGAAGTCGTTAAACGATTCCTCCTCAGTTTGAACTAATTTATTAAAAAGAAATCGTTCATATATAATATTTTCTTTGTTAATAAAGTATTTATTGAATTTTTCGATTAGACGGCATATGTCAGACTCTCCGTCATCTTCGAAAGATTCATGAATGTAAGTAGCGTCCTCGCCTATGACTGCCATAAAAGTGGCGATCTGTTTTTCGCTACTTTTATTATATAAATTGGTTGCTACAGCGAACCATTTAAATTGTTTAAGCCATAATTTCCATCAATTAGCCATATCAAAATCATTGTTAATAACGAGAGGTTTAGGAGGCTTCAGACTTACCGAGCCATGGTCAGCAGCTTCTGGAATAGTATTCTTTCCATCCAAAGGCTGAGCTGCTGCTTCTTCAGCTATCGGTGACTTCTGACGCCTATTACGAGTAGGTTTCGGCACCATGTCAAGTTAAACAACTTATTGAAATATTTATTGAGAGAAATAACAATTTTATTAACTTGATCAACAATTATCTCTGTACAAATTAATCATTTGTGAGTGTCTAAAACATCAATAATATAAACATATGTTGTCAATCATCTCGTATTGATCAGCTATACTGTTTTCGGCGAGTTGGAGGTCGGATAAATTTGCTAATAGTCGATACTGATCCCAATCAGCACATTTGACAAGCCATCTATTAGAAATTGTAATTGTTTGGACCCTGCCGTGAAACTCGATTAAAATTGGGTAATGGTCGCTACCGTACGTGTCATCAATGGTACGCCATTCCAATTTTGAGGATATATTAGGAGTTGTTAACGATAAATCAATATTGGATAGGTTACCCGACCTTGGACAAATGTAAGTGTAGGATGAGTCGTTTAAGATGGTTAGATTATTGGTATCTATAAAGTCTTCCATCAGTTTCCCTCCACTATCCGATTGTGAAGACCCCCAGAGAGGACTGTGACAGTTGAAGTCACCAAGCAGTAAGATCGGGGCTGCGAGCTCTTTATATAGTTCGTTCAATGCCGTAATCGGAAAACTGTTTGTGGGTGGTATGTAAAGACAGCAAATGGTTAGAGCAGAAGGAGACAGCGTCCTAACAGCAACGGCTTGCAGAGATGATTTTATTTGGACGTTAAGGCAAGGAACTTCAGGACTGACCAATATACTTACTCCACCACAGGCTCTCTGCCCATCTGTATAGTCTTTACGAAATATTAAAAAATCTCGAAATTTCGCTTCACATTTAGGCGATAAGTGGGTTTCCTGTAGACAAATAATATTTGCATTGGTGTCCCGCAACAATATCTCTAATTCACTTTTATGATACTGAAATCCTCTAATGTTCCATTGAAGTATGTTCATAATGTCAAAGATATTACTGAGAACAATAGTGTGTTAGGTTGCAGGGTAGAAATAAAAAAAATTTACATTTAAAATTTAATTTAGGTTTTCGAAGATGAATCGAATCGAGTTGTGATCAAGAAATGAATGAATATCGAGTTGCATGATATAACCAATAAAGAAT
The DNA here is from genome assembly GCA_911387785.2 of Aelia acuminata. Classification (NCBI taxonomy): domain Eukaryota; kingdom Metazoa; phylum Arthropoda; class Insecta; order Hemiptera; family Pentatomidae; genus Aelia; species Aelia acuminata. The sequence continues at coordinate 95,559,139 of OU426978.1, forward strand.
TCAAGAAAGATGAAAGGTTATAATTTATTGGGTTAGATAGTGTAGATAGATTTTTATTTAGATTATTTATATAGATAGTTGTTTATTTGGGTTGAATTTGGGTTAATTCTTCTTTGGGTTCGTTTTTCCTTTTTTCCGCTGTTGTTGTAGGGGCAAGGGATTGAGTTCGGATTTAGGGATTCCTTTTGAAGTAGGGTTAATTTTCGATTTAATCAATGGGAATTCTTTATTATTATCATTATTCGGTTTAATCGGAGAGGCTTCTTTATTTTTATCAACATTCGGACCATATGTGGCATGAATATACTCAGCTTGTTTAAGGGTTTCAGGAAATAATTGTAACTCATTTGGGTTTGTCTCAAACTGATTCCTACTTGTGTTCACTAGATTGGTATCATTTAGTATGAGGTTTCTACTACATGTGTTTTCGAGTTCGAATTTTGTAAGATTACTAATCTTTATATCATTTATATTGCTAGGAACCGGGAGGTTATTTGCATTGTTTGTTTGTCTATTGATTCCAGTTTCTAATTCTTGAACTTTCAGTACCAAGGATTCAACTAATGATACAAGTTTTTCCATTTGTTTATTTAATTCCGTATTTGTGGGCGGGCTAGATGCTATTTTAGAATAACTTTCCGTAGAGGGAACTGTTGGCGTTCTGTTTTCTACAATTTTTTTAGCTAAGGGGTAAGGAATTCTATCGGTTATTTTCAATGTTTGTACTTCTCTTTCTTTAAGAAATATGGGACATGCATGGTCACGAATGCTGGATGCGAATCCGAACAATTGATACATTTTATTGGGTTGTTGCAGTTACCGTCGTGTTTATTGAAACTACATTTACCACAGATACTACGCTGACATTTAGAGGATGTGTGATTAAACTCAAAACAATTGAAACATTGAAGAGGGTTGGGTATATACGGCCTTACTTTAATATTTATAAAGTCTAATTTGAGATTACCTGGTAACTCGGGCTTCTCTAAGGTTAGGATGAGCAATGAGGTGGGGATCTTGGTTTCTCCTGACAGTCGGTAGATTCGCCTTACTTCCACCACACCCTCCTGCCGCAGTTCTTCCTTGAGTTCTGCTTCAGAGCAACAATTTAACTCTGGGCAATATATTACACCTTTGGAATAATTTAAAAAAGGATGAAGGCTAAATTTTACTATTGAATTTTCATATTGCTTAACGTTTCTTAAGTTTATAAAATCCTTTTCATTATTCACATCTAACAACAGCTAACCGTTTCTTAAAATTTTGACATTTGTATTTGGGGCATAGCTTTTAAAGAACCTACATACCTTGAATGGGCTAGAGGTTAAAAATGTCTTACCCTCTTCTTCATAAGATACCACAATGTATTTCCTGATCCAGGGAGTTCCAGTCCGTTTAGAGTATGTAGCGAAGATGTCAGGAGGTCCTGTTTCCTCATTTCCATCCATCTTAGCCGGAACCTTTTTCGACTTCCTCGAAGACTTAAGGCAGTGTGAATTCTCAAAATTTATGTTCTGCCAGAGACACGAGTTCTTCAGAAGGTATCTGAACACTTACAGGAATCGCTGGCAATGAATATCAAGGAATAAAAACCAAATTTATAGTTAAAAAATTTGTTCACCACCTATATACAATTTCACTTATTAACCGGTCTATAAGAATAATAATCATTGACGGTTAAAAACCATCCCAAGATTAATTCTTAACGGAATACATAACATTCTTATATTGTGAATTCATACCCCCAAAAATAGATTCATTATAATCTATTTACTTCTTTTCATACGTGCGAAACCAAAATCATAAAAATAAAATACAAAAAAAAATGTTAATTAAGAATTTTCCATAAACATAAAGTCATGAGATACATACGATACTTCATCAACTATAAAGTACCTTGAATCTGCCAGAATTACTTAAATCACAGAATTCCACACAAAAACATAACCGACTGGTTATCAGCGTCAATCCTAGAAGAACTGACCGAAAGATTTTCGCTTGAAAAAAAATCAAAAAAAAAAAAAAAATCACCGTCTCTGATTTCCTATCCCAACGCCAAAGCTCAGATATCATCCATCCACTTAGACCGACAAACCGAACACCCCCGTCGCTTTTTATGACTCCCGCTTTGCCAATAAACCTAACGAGGATTAGCTGCCAAATCGTGCTCCACTACTCTCACGTACCTTCCCAAGTTTTATCTGAAAATTCCGCCTTTCCCAACCACTATAACAGTGCCCCAACGCAGAGAGAGTAATCTGGATAATTTCTCTGCACCAGAGTGATTAGTTTGTGTTAGAAACTAATCAACCTTACGGAAGGTTGAGGTTAAGTTAAGCAACCTTACGGAAAATTATTATTAATTAGAAAAGTTAAAAATTATCTCCATACTGTAAAATATCTCTGCGAATAGACGAAACGGTTTTTTCTATATGTCAATTATAAATTACTTTCAAGTAGAGGTTTAATTTCAATAAATGTGAAAAAGTAACAAATTTCTACTGCAACAATCTGTAAAATAAAAATCTGGAGCGAAGCGCGCAACATACAACTTTCACTTATGAACTTACATAGATTAGAAATCGACGTTTTTCGATAATATGTAAACGCCATTTCTCAATTTCACACAATTTTCCACATTTGTATGCTTATATTTGCATTGAAAAAGTTGAAAGTTCTCATTATTCTTTAAGTACTATAAGTACTTTTCGATTCATTATTGCTTATTTCTGTTTTTAAGGGAAATAATTTCAAGAGCCGATTTTTTTTATTTAGTTTATTTTTTTTTTTTTTTTCCTGCTTTCTTGTTTTTTACTACGAGTTGCTTTTTATATATTATCGTGAAGTTGAATCGATAGAAGGTATTTACGTCACCTAGTTAAGTTTGTCTCTTATGCCTTTCTGGAAACCGAGGACGATTACTGTTCCTCTAAAATCACTTATACCAAATCACAATATACCGCTTAATCACAATATACCGCTTCCTCTAAGAGCGGTTATATTGCATTCAGAAATCTATTATGGAACTAAAGTTTCTAATCTAAAATATTATTAATTAAATAAAGTAGTTTATGCCCGTGATATGACATCATAATTCCATTAAAATTGATTAAACGGAGGGGGCACTTTATTCTATAAATTTGTCTCATTTTTACGGGGTTTTTTTTCGATTTTCTCAAAAAGGTTCTAAAGATTTTGATTAAAATCGTCATGTTAATTGAGAATCGAGTATACTTTAAAATCTTTCTGAAGGTTTTATCATCCTTGAATCGTTCTGAGGGGACTTGAATAGCGAAGAAAAAAAATATCTTTTCCTATTAAGTACCTTTGAGTTCATATGGAGAAATAAACTGTCTCTCATAAAGTTTTGTAATAAGAAATATGAAAAAATCAGTAAACACAAACGGGAGAAAAAGAAAAATCACCCGACTACTCTTAAAACCCACAAGCATGAGCATTTCAGTACATACAGTTTATAAGTAAAGCGTTCTGCTCATGCGGAAGAGTTGTCAGCATGGTTTGTTATATGTTTCTGGAAAGGCATAAGATACCAACAATTGAAAGTTAAGTTTCAATTTACTACGATCCGTAAATATACTTTCAATCGATTCCCCTTTACGCTATATTTACAATAAGCAACTTACATTAAATAAAATAATAAATAATTAAATAAAAATCTACTATGATGAAATTAGAATTTTTTAAATATATATTTATTGAAATTTACAACTGTCTTTACGTATAATATATTAAGTAAATGTGCTAAAATAAAAGAAACAATACATACTCGGAAAGTTCCGTCCGAGAACTTTCAAGTTTTGCAATACAGATTATAATACTCTATAACTTATAGAGACATACAAAAATAAGTAAATAAATATGGAAAAATGTGTGAAGTTGCTGTATGAGATTTACTTATTATCAAAACACCTCAATTTCTAATCTAATCTGGTTGGTAAGTGAAAGTCGTGTGAAGTGGGCAGCGCACCAGATTTTTTTTACTGGTTTTATTAGAGCTATTTTGGTGATTGTTTTCTTTTAAGATATAGAATTTTGAATATCGCTTGTTATTTTTAATTTTTAATCTTAAGGTCTATAGTACCATAGAATATTTATTTTCAATATAATTCCAATAACAACGATATTACATACTACTATTAGAGCATAGATATTAGAGCATAGAAAGCTATAAAAGAAAGCATTTTTATCTTAAATATTTAAATATAGGTAATATTTGATGTTTCAGTATATCTTTTATCAAAGTTATAAATATTCTCCATGTTTTACGACAACTCATGGATGTTAGATTCACTATCTTAATAGTAAAGCAAAAACTTAAAGTCTTTAAATGATCCTCATACATTTGAATGAATCTGTATCTACTTGCACGAATTTCCCAATATTCTCTGTGACACGCAACCCATTCAAGTAATCCTTGGAATTGAATAGGCTTTTCGTTTTGATGAAAATATTCAGGTCAATAGGTTTTATAGGCAATTCTCAAAAATATTACCTAAGTGAAGAATATTTCCATAAGATTGTTAACAATATTATAATTATAATCCTGATATGCTTGATTTATCTTAAACCTAATGCGAATATATTAATTTCAGTTAGTTAGATAATTTAATATCCTCAAAATGTAAACATCTTTAGTTGTTTTGAAGTCGATGAACATTTTTCGTTAAGCGAAATTCGTTAAAATTCATTTTTAAAGCACCTCTGGAGTTCTCTTGGAATTTCGTTTTTAATTTGTTAACTTACCATATTAATAAATCATGTTTGCATTTATTTTCTCACTTGATTAGCATTTTTACAGTTTCTCAGTAGTGAATCAAATTCGAATTAATATTATAATGGTAGACTTTATTGTCAGGTAAGACTCGGTTTGTAAATGGGTGATATAAATATATTAATCTATATAAATATGGACGTAAATAAAATAATCAAATGTTCCAGTTTATAAACTAAATAATAAAAATAATTTGTAGAGTTATTTTCATTTAATTCGGAAGATAGACACCTCTACATAAATGTGGAAATAAAAAATCATTGGAGACTCATGCTGCTTGTTAAATACTTATGAAACTTTTCCTTGCTACTCACTCAGAAAAGTTTGACATGTCAAACATACCTTTCGACATTATACGCAATCTGGAACGAAATGTTTGAATTCGAGTTTTCACGTGATTTCTTCATAAAATTCCAGTTAATATGTTGCCGTCTTATGCAAGGCTGTTTTAACTCAAAATCGGAATTTATTTAGTTTTTTTTTTCACGTATTATCATCCAATTTTCCTCTGCTATCTCTGATCCAGACCGCCTTAGACCGTGATATTGATGATTCACGAAACGTTTGAACATTAGATAAAGCAGGCAGCGAGTGTTAAATGGCCATCAACACTTTCAATGGTGCCCAGAAAGGGAGGGGGGGGGGTCGAATTGAGAACGAAATATTTGAGGAGAACACATTTTTATTGTGGAAATTATATGAAATTATGGGGGAGTAATTTTTTTTTGGGTTTCAAATTTTTAATAAAAAATTTCGAATCATGGAACAATGGACAGTTTGGAACAGGGTGCAGGGTAGTCTAATATAGCCTAAAACTACTGCCTCAGAAATTTCGCTCAATATTTTTGGTTTTCGTATTTTTTTGTAGCTTGCTACTCATTATTCCTAGTCCGGTAGAATGGCAATTTGTTTACTTTAATGGTTTATTCATATATTGTTATTAGTTCTTAGTTTTTTTTACGCTATTTTATAATTTTTTTTCCTTCCTAGATCGCTAAATCCTTTCAAGAACGTTACATCTCAAAAACCAAGATTTTTCAGGACAATGAAATGTGTTTAGATTATTTATCAATCCTCCTATTGAACTGTTTCTTACGCTGTATAATGCAGAATAAACGATTGAGTTTTTAAATCAACCAACACTCCATTTTGAATTAGGGCATTCTTGTTAATAATTTCTTAGTAGTTCCTAAGATTGAGTGTAAATTTTAGCCATTTCGCAACTCTTTCAGTGCGTTCGAAAAATAGTATTAAGTAAATACAGCCGATTTTTGAGATATGAAATTATTGAAAAGAGTGAACGTAATGGCGTTTTACCTGTCAGAAAAAAGGTACAATGAATAAACCTTTTAACTGAAACAATTTACATTGTTAGACTAAAAATTATGATGATTATGTTGTAACGCAGTACCTTCTTCCAGCTTATAAAAATTATGATTTTTTTCATTATGTGAATTGAAATGATATACTACCTACATTGGAATTCTTACATATCGAGTTGAAAAATTCATTTGGCCATTTTGTTCTTGGTTTATTACGCTGCATATTTCTCTCTTGGTTCTAATTGGAACTGTTTCTATCAATTATATGCTATTATCCTGTCTTAGAGAATGTACTGCAGCAATTAGGATAATTATCTTAACATCATGCTAACTCATGATAATTGATCAATCAGTCTATTGAAATATTCTTGTTTGTTTATTTAACGTAACTTTATGCTGCTATGGCTAATCGGTCGATGCTGCAGTATGAGTCCTAAATTTTGCATAAAAATTAGGCATTAATATTAATAATTTGATAATTATTAATATTAATCATTAATATATAATGTAATAAGCCTTAATATTAATAATTATTATTAGGATAAAGATCATTTATCCTCCATTTTACGTCCGATCCCATTGACGGCATAGCCAAGGATTTTTCACTACCTTTAAAAAATCCTCGGGCCACCAGGCGGGATGCGAATCAGCGACCTTTAGGATTTTAAACTACTATGCCATTACACCAAAGGTGACCCCGTCAATTGAAAATTATATATATACAGTCCTGTTGGAAAAAAAAAAATTCCTGTTGTAATTGATTATTGGATACAAAATAATGAAAGCTTTTAGAAATTTAAAAACCATATGTTTAAAAGCTTTATTTCAAAAATAATATTTTTTGAGAGACCTCCTCACCCGAAACAAGACCGGGATGATGTGCTGCTGGGCACTATCTTCCCTCATGTCTTAAAATGCCAACTTACATCATTTTTTCCTCTCATTTGCTGATTGTCGTTTATTATTTGCGACAAGTGCAAATAAAAGTATACAGTGAAAAAAAAAAAATATTTTTATTTTAATCAGCACATTATTTAATACATTTTTTTTTCTTAATCTTATCGAAATATTGCTATATTCTCTCTTGATAGGGAACTTAGGTGATAAAATAATAATAATACAAACCAACAATTTTCAGCATTACTTTTAATTATTGCCAATCATATACATGTTTTTCTCTTGTAGTGATTTTTCTTTAAAATCCTCACGGACTATGTTCAACACAAAATGCTAGGGGAGTTTCCTTGTTTTCCTTTGCATGTATAAAATGTGCTAATAACAAAATCCATCATGTTCAGAAAATATTCTTATATAGAGGTGAATTTCCCCCAAAGAAAAAGTTTACTAGTTTGTTATTTATTTCGTTTCGAGAGAATTCGTTTCGGAATTTTCAAATAGCCCTTGTTTTAACTGGAATCATGATATAATTAAATTATTTTAATTTTCAAATTAAAATAATGGTTAAAGTTAGGTACTTTTTTGATGCAGTTTGAGTTTACAATAATCTTCTCCATTATTAACATCATATTATTTGCAATTAGAACGTTGATACATTATTTCTATCACGTTTTTATTTTGTTTCAGGTAAGTGTGATTTTCACGGATTTTGGAATTAGAATGTTCTGAATACTTGAAGAAAGGTAAATTAATTTGTTTCCTATTTTCGATGTGGGTAACCTCATTCAGTTGTGCCATGAAATATTATTTTACTTCCTATGTATACGAATTTTATATTACAAGATATTATAGATGTAATAGGGTGTAACCTCCAGTAGCAAATATTAAAATTGTATGTAATGGAACTCGATGATACATTATCTTTGTATATACATATTATGCTTCGTGTGGATTCGGATCCAAAACAAATATTTTGAAAAAATCTACTTACGAATTTGGAACATCGTGCTATTGCTTGATAGTGTGGGTGAAATAAGCTCTTATTACTAAAATGAAATAGGATTAGATCATGATTTTAACTAATTATTTTAACTAATTACTGTTAAACTTTATATATATTATTATATTATTTATATACTTTATGTTCTTTTAAAGAACTTTTTGACTGTGTAAAAGTCATAAAGCGATTCTTAAACTCCTCGAATATTTAAAAAAAGATATTCAAATTAAAATTTGCAAAGATTTTATATAGTACTGTAACTCGGTCTTTACCGAACTGTGAGCCGCGCCAAAATTTTCCTGTATTAGTAATATTATTAATACGGGAAAATATTACATTCATAATTTACCTTATCCATTAAGTATTTCAATGCCCATTATATTATTTGTGAATTTTAAATACGTGTTTCATTTATTTTTGAACTTATAAAAACCAAATTAAATGTACAGTTCAACTGCCTGTTGTGGCTGGGTGATTCTCAAACTACGGGCAACTTCTTGCCACTACTTATTGAAAGACAAACCCTGTATTGTGGCCTCTTTTCTTATCTGTAAAAATTTTCAGTGAGCAGGTATCTGATTGATGAAATGAAAATTATAACATATTTCTATGTTCTTCTGATCTAATCTGATGGTTTTCATCTTATTACTCATTGTCGTGGGTTGTCACAAGTAACGATTTTTCTTACATAATATATATTTTGGTTTATATTACTCATTTGTTTGAGAAAAATTTATTATTATGATTGTAATATAACGGAAGAAGAATGAAAATAACTCGATGCTCAATCAATTATTTTTTACTATTACTAATAAAAATTCAAACTATTAGATTTGAAATGGTCGATTAATGCTGTGAATAAGTCAAAACAAATAAAACAATACAAATCAAAAGTAAGAATGGAAAAAAAAAAAAAAAAAAACTGTTCCTAGATAAAAAAAAAAATGTCTAACTAAAATATAAACTAAACGGCCAAAAATTGTCTGTTTAAGAATTATTCATCCTTTCAGTAGGTGCTGAGCAAAGTTTTTTTCCGGATTGTTTGAATGTTCATGCGCTATTTACTTAAACGGGAATTTTAAAAATATTATTGATTCTTTCACAAGCTTAGATTATAAATAACGTATGAATCATCGCCTTTTATAAACAGTTTACATATGTCTATTATGAACAGTTACCTGTATGTTTTACATCAGTATAATATATCCTAGGAAATGTCTCTAAGAAATTTAAAACCTAGGAATATAGGATAGTTGTTCTAACTGAAGGATTGTTGTTCTTGGTGCTTGAAGCTTATTTATTTAAGTATTTACCTAGGTGAATCGTTAGGGTTGCACAGCTATAATATAGATGTCTGTTAATTTTTCTGTGATTATTGTATATTTATCGTAAAAAGACTATGATATCATCAGGTTCTATAAATCCTTATAATACTTCTCTTCCTTCTTGTTGTACTGGAGGAAGATACTGGCAAAAAGAGATGTTCTTAACATCCTCCGAGAGATGGGATGCGGCAGAAGCGGCGGTGTACCGTTATTCGATACACTTCCGGGGCATGCCTTTGAATTATTAACTGGCTTTTCTTCACTCAGCTCTCATCCGTCCATTCAGCTGGAGTTCATTCACTGAGCTCTGTGTATGATCAGCTGATTTGTTGGTAGCGCAATAATTTACTCCGCAACCGTTTTAGATGGGTAAAGCTGGCTAGAGCGATACTGTTATTCAAAATCTACCCATTTCCACGTTAAGAACAGATCATTAGGAAGTTTTTCGTATCATTACGACCTTATGAAAAATAAGATCTATTTTATCTATTAACCTCATCCATTGATTGTTAAATTAGGAGTAATATATGTTTGTTTGAGTAGGGCTAATCGGACGATGATATAGGGATCTTTAATGAGTACCTGACATCGTACAGGCTCGGGACCTCCATTTTACGTCCTAGACGAGGGACGGCATAGCCAAGGATTTTTTACTCCCTTTAAAATATCCTAGGGGTCACACATGACGCAAACCCGAAACCTTTAGTATATTAGGTTGTTATGCTGACCACTAAGACAGATCATAATTGGGGACTAAAAACTCAAGCAGAGGAAACGATAGCAAAGAAACAGTTAAAATTATATTTGGGGGTTATTTATTTCTATTTGATTTCTCTATTAAACGGTCTCGTTTATAAATGTGTATTAACTGATAAAATTTTCGCCAATACAGGCATCTTCAGGATACTAATAATGTGTGCTAATTATGTTTTAGTTGAGAAAAGGGTTTGGCTAAGGCAGTTTTAGGTTCTTTAGTTTTGTTCTCAATTCAACTGATTTTATGTAGATATATTCTATTGTTTAAATTTGATTATAAATATATCGTCATGTTGATATAAGTATTAGGAGAGGTAGATTGATTTGATGACGGTTAAGGGTGTTATTACTGATTCTTTATAATCCTTTGTAAATCCCCTGTAACTCTCTTAGATGCGTAAATATCAGATTCTATTTTATCTTGCTCACCGGCCACTTATTTAAATATTTATGTATAATGCTTGCCGTCTTTTATATTGTAACGTTAAATCGTTAAATAAAAAAAAAACATATGATTTCAAATCCCAGACCGTTTGTTGGAACAAAATAAGTGCTTGGAACGAACTGTTTGGGTCCAGAGCTTTCGAGCCTAGTCCACGAAGACGTAGAACTGTCCACGTTGTTCTGGAACATTCCAGACCTGACCATTTACGATTATATATAAGGAGCAAGTGACTGAACGAGTTAGTCTAAGTCTATGTCTTGACTGTGTAGCTCAAGTCATATGATTGTTTGTTATAACGTTATCATTTTTGTAACTTGTCCAAGTATTTAAATTTTATTAATTCGTTGGCATTGATAACTGTATATTTTTGTTCAATAAATATTTGTTGACGCACATAATAGTTAAATTGGTGTCACAATATTACAATCGGTTCTGTAAATTATTCATTTATTGTCATCCTCTAGCATAGATACTCATATATTTGTTTTCTTTTAGCCCTGTTGAAGTTCCACAAGTTGTTTTCAACCTTGGCTTTCCAAAATAAAAAAGTTTTAAACTTAAAATCCTGATAATCATTTTACCTATCAAATATAATATTGTTTATGTTATCTCCATTTTTAAATTTTAATAAAGCATGGTCGCACAAAATACTTTATTACCAGCATTCATAAACAGAATTGGTATGATATCTACGTTTGGTTTTCTTGTTGTGTTTATATTAAAAGTTTTTTAGTTGACTAAATATTGTTGTCTAATCGTGTCACTCTCTTAACAAGATCTTTAATGATAACCAGACTGCTAAGCGCACCATATCCGTCCCTTGCTACAAGGTGCATTAGGGTTTTTTGTTCCCCCAGTTAGCACGTAGGTGTTTCTTAATGTTGCCATTTAAAGTCGAAACAAGTCTTGCACTGCTGAACGACTGGCCGACAATCCCGAATAGGGCAGCTTGGACTGTTAGTCTCCAAATCGCGTCATTGAAGGCTTCTTTGGTTATGGGCAGCCACCTGGTACCCAGTCTGGCGTCTTTCCCCTCTTCTGTATGTTTCGTTATTGCTACTATAGAGAGCATCCTAAAGTAGTTGCAGGGGAATTGAATATGAATGAATGAATGAATGATTTTATTTACAAAATAATATAAATACAAGAATAATATAAATACAAGTTTTACAAGCCTTAGCTGTTTTAACTTACAAATTTACCTTTCTCATGTATTAAAATAAGCAAGAAAATTACAATAGAGGAAAAAAACCAGAAAAAAAAAACCCACATTCTTAAGGGGAATTGAATAGTTTTACTAAATAACCTATGAGAAACACCATTTCTTTCTGCTCCATCAACGCTGGTGCGAATTCGCAATAAAAATAATATATAAAACTTAAAACTTTCTTAAAAATTCGACATCCAGTTTACTATCTGCAAAGTTTTACTTTCTCTGCAATATTGAGTTTGTAATAAACTTTCATTAAATGTGGTAAGCCGTATACACAACCTTTACGATCAATATTAACTTTATGATTATAGAAAGTCGTTTGACATAAACTTCCTTACTTATCGTATAATAGAGAACAAAGTTATGAATATAAAGTTTTATGGTAATGCACTCGTGTTTTATGATTCTGAATTATTGAAATATCAGTATAAAGTAAGTAATAAAAAATCATATGTAACAACTCTATTTTTGTGCGATGACTACTTGTACAACTTTGTAAGTATTACCATTTGAGGTGATATTTCTTTTTCGGTATCGTCTTTGATTGTTTATTATTTGAACTAAAACTAATTTAAAATTTAGTTTTAAAATATTTTCATTTTAAACGTCGATTGGCAATTTTAATGTATATTTAAGATCAGAATCGACTAGTGATTTTTATGGAAATGAGTATTATCAATTTTACTATAAAATTTATTAATTAAATAAAATAAATTAAATTAATTAGTACATAATACATTTATTGTATCCTATTTATTCTATATCCTGAACAAGTTGAACAGAGATGTACGTCAAGGTTAAGTGAAGTAAAGAATGGATGACGCACTTCTGGCATCGAACAGTAGCATGGAGGTTGTAGATCCAAAAGCGAATGATATTAAAGCCTAGGAATTGGTTACCGGCCGGAAACGCAAAGCGGATGCTCAACCAAGAAAAATGGAAGAGGTAAAAGATATTATTGCCACCAAAAATAGTTTCGATGTGATGATAAAATAATAATTCCATCTTTTAAAATAAAGAGTGTAATCCATTATCAATTCAAATACTCAAGTCTACTATAATCTTTATACATGGTAGAGATGCGTATTTAAATTACTAATGATTTACACTCTTTATTTTAAAAGATGGAATTATTATTTGATCATCACATGAAAACATTTTTGGTGACAAAAAGTCTTACCTCTTCTATTTTCCTTGTATACATGGTGTAGATGAGTTGAAGAAATATGCTCGCATATATACAAAGGAAAAATTGATTAGATTCAATATGCGAGAATAGTTTCATGTATTTATGATTATTTTTTAACTCAATAAGGAAACAACAAAAAGTAACATTGTGAAACTAAATAATCAATAATTAGTAATAGTGAATTTGTGGATGAAATAAATAGGCAAATAATTATTTAAGGTTGTTAGGAGATCAAGACAGGAAGGAAAAATTAACGTTGATTTGTTCCGTCCTAAGGATCTTACTCCTTTATTTAAAGTTGAGCCGAGCCGTTATGTGTTCAGTCGTGGCTTCTAATAACAATGTGTAAATTGTCTCTTTTAATTATTAAATTATTATTTTCTTGGATGCGTAGCGTAATTATATATTCGGTATTAAATTAATATAATTTAATATCTTGAAGATGGGCGTTATTTACGCCCATTTCTAAATTTCATTTAATAACAGTGCTAAAGTTTTAATTACTTAATCCAATCTATAATTAACCAACATTCGCTCTCGTAGGGTTTAACAACGCATGAGAACTAGTCCGCCGTGTGCCGAGTTTAAACAACATAAAGAGTTAAAAATGACTGAATAGGAAATAACAGACATTACCTTCCTACATGCTAGTGATTTAATGTGATCAAATGACTGCCCTCTGGTAATTTCACTCTCGTCAGGAACCTTCAAATCTAACAGGGATGGCTCAGGGTCATTACTCACTCCTGCAATTGTTCCCAAAGGGGAAAATCCTCACACTCTTCATCTCTTCCCATGGTTGGGAAACGGTTTCACCTGGCAGGAGTGGCAGTTGCGGATTGCCCGCCGCGCACGCAACATCTTCGCACAACATGTTCTTCCCGTACAAAGCCTCCCTCTTCGAACCGAAGAAGCCTCCCGACACACCGCCTAAGAAGTCCGATAAGAAGCCACCGGACACACCCCCCAAGAAACCGAAGAAGCCAATCCCGCCTGCGGCACCTGCTGATGGAGACTTTAATGAATGGAAGGAAGGTAGGAGGTGTTTCATTCGCTTGATGTGCACATCATTTGGATAATACTTGTTATACTATAACTACTGCATATGAAGTATAATTGAAGCAAATAAATATTCCGTAAAAAAAAAAAATCCACATACTTAAAATTTTAAAATCCTATTATTACAATGATTAAATTATTGTAATTCCCTTACAAAAAAATTTATTCAAGGAAATCTAAACTCTTGATTTTTTTTTATTTATTTAATTTTTAGCAATTTTTCGTGTTTGTTTATATTATGAACTAATTAATTCATATTTATTCGTGCGCCTGTAGTATCTACCTACCTTTGCCAATGGTTTGCCACATGCCAGTCAAGAAAAATAGAAAAATATCATGAACAGATTCATTAAAATACACTGAGCCCAATTGCATTATTTTATTTTTATCGTAAAATATCGTAAAAATATTACCTAATATTTCAAATAAATGCTATGTTTTCAATGACCTATCTTTGTTTTTGTTTTTTACTTTTTCCTTACTGAGATTTACATATACCGTTGAGTTTGTTCAATTTATTTTATGTCGAAAAACATATTGAGCCTATTTTATTTTATTTTATAGCCTTACTGCAATTAAATTGTAGATTATTATTATTATTATTATTGATTATATTTGTTTATTGGTTCTTTAAACGTAGAAATGTTAAACAAAAAATTAAAGGGTCGAATTTTTTTTTAAAAGATTCCTTACATGATGGCTATAAAATACCTTTAATAAAAAAGAAAGAAACACTTATTTTTAATTTCAATCCTAGAAAACTATAAAAGTAAAAGATTTCTTGCGCAAGGAATTTATACAAAAAAACAAAGAAAAAACATAATCGGATAAACTACAATCGATTTTGGATTGTTTTAGAGATTAAATTCTTTATCCTTTCTAGAGCTATGAACATTTCCATACAATGCAAATGTTGATTATACTTAAGTTTAACTAAGTAAAAATATATAATGCTTATTCTTATATTATTTTTTATGAATTAATTAAAAGTGTCAGACTTTAATATCACACTGTGACTACCTATTTATTTATTAGCTTGTAAATATTTTAAGTTTTCTATTTTTGTTTGGTTTCAATGTCAAGATTTCAAGGGGGTATATATCGAATCAAATGGCAAATATGTTAGATATATACATTTTTTTTAAATCGTTTTCACACCAATATCTTATTGAATGTTTATGATTAAGTTATTGAATTTATCACGGATTCTTACCGTCATAGGTTATTCATATTTATTCCAAAAATATTGATATATTTGTAAAGTGCATTGCATCTTCAGACCGCAGAGCACTTTATCCTGGAAACAGAAAGGTCAGTGAAAGTGCTCGAGAAGAAAAAGTTTATTGCAAGGAAGCGCTAACATTTAATGCGTGCCATTTTCACAGAAATATGGAAAATGTGTCTGAAAAATTTTGCTTATTTAAAGCTTATTCGTTGTTTTAGTATGTCTTCGTGATTTTGTATTAAAATAATTTATTTAAATTCTTTTTTTGTCCTTTTATTATTACATTTTTGTGATAAGTCAATTTATATTGAAATAATTAAGCAAACTATTTACGTCCAAATCGATATGTATGTCAAAAGCATAAAAGGTAGGCAGGCATCTTTTGCCTCAGTTGAATCGTTGCACTCACTTTGAGTTGAGTCCGTATTTTTAAAAAAATTATATTTTTACAACATGGGTTACTCCACAAAAATATAGCTTATTACTTACCAAATAAAAAGCTAACCTTAGATAATGATGTCATTCAATATGTTTATTATTAAAAAAAAAAAAAATTTATATCTAAAAATGAAAAATCTAATGAATTTAACTTTAATAAAAAAATTAAAAACAATAACTACAAAATTGCATTAAGATAGATAAAGGATATTGAATTAAAGCCGATGTTGACATGTCTGAGTTCAACTCAGTTGACCCTCACAGTTGCTAATAATTATCGCTGTGCTCTATTGTTTAGGCTCGTTGACTTACACAATATTTCCTGTAGCTTCCTTTGCTTTCACTGATGTCAGGTTCTGATGGAACTCAGTGAACCTTATCTGGAAGCATTCACCCCTTCAATAGCTTCGATGATCCAGTTTCTCAAGGCGCACGTTTGGCACGCCTGAGGTTAGTTCACTACTGCAATTTAGGGATAGGTAACTTTGATCATTTTATTCGTTTAACGTTTTTGAATTTCTGAAGGAGAAATCTACAGATTTTTACTACTGATAACTTCGCAAAGGTGAGCTATATTCATTTCATTATTAGGGTGGTCGTATGTAATAAAGACTATAAGATGGTTGAAGAACCCAAGGACAGGTCATCCCCACCTCAAAATTATGGGTTGAATAAACTTACACTTCTAATTTCTTAATGTTTTTCTGGAATAATAGTAGGCATTTGTGTACATCACAGTTCTTATTCTTTTTGCAAATAAAATAGCTTGCTGTTCTTGTTTATAAATATTTTTGAAATCAATCTACTAACAAATGCCCCACCTCTAAAATATTTTTTGGGACCGATCTTGGGTGGAAGCGACATTTTACTGATACCAGGCATTCTTGCCTACATCGCCTCTTGCCTAATTCCGTGTGCTTAGTTTTATACATAGGACTTATACCAATGACTGTTAAATCTCAAGGTTTGCTAGCAACAGGAACTTTAAGGGAATTAATTAGATATAAAATAAGTGTTGTTTATCTAAATCAATATAACATTTGAAACCGGCATTTTAAAGATATACTTATTATATCATTTTAATTTGCCAGGAGGATGCACCATTGGGTGCGATCTCCCTCATGCCTACAAATGCCGTGTGTACCTTCTTAACGCACATTTGCTAATTGTAATATTAAAGGTGCAAATAAAATTGTTCAGTAAAAAAAAAAAAATACTAATACCATTTTTAAAAATATTATGTTACAATACATGATTTTTGTTTAATAATGATTTTTTTTCGTAAATTCTAAATCTAGTTTACAAAAAAAAAATAATTATTTCATTTTAAAGTAATAATTGAATATAGGTTAGGTTATAATTTTTAAATTTTAGTGTACCATTTAGCGGACCTATTCATCTTATTTGCAATCTTACCACCTATACGATTTTCTGGGGCCATTGTTTGCAGTAAAATTTTTGTTTTATTTTTTTATTCTTTCCATTGAACTAGTTTTAGCCCTTTGCAAACCATAGGCGTATTCGATTTATCTTCACCTCCATGCTTTCATTAGATACGGTTCATTTTTCAATGCAATCATACATTTTCTTTTCTTTAATTATGAAACATATTATCAGATAAATCAATAAGCTTTTAATGTTTTCTACATTTTTGAAATTCTATATGTCCATTTTCGACATCCTACTTTCATTTTTGCGCTGCTTTGACGGTTATGCAATGGGTAAAAAATAATCTGCTTGTTTAAAGCATGGTTAGGATTCTAAACATACTATTCAAAACTGGAATTCAACAATATTTCTTTCCCTATCCAACTTCAGACAGAGCAATATATATTAAACACATCTTGATATCGACACATATCATTTCTGCGTATTTTTTGTGAAAGCGAACTTATGTAGTGTCACGCTTAAATATTTTAATTATTAATATTTTCTTCTGATCAAGAAAAAATTTAAGACGTTTTTACTTAGATACATTTTTATACGCATGCCTATTTTACAATTTTATATTTATTTTTTTATTTTTAAAACAACTTCTAAATTAAAAAATGAAATGCAATATCTTAAGTGAAAACGTGTATGAAAATTAATGAAATGTTTAAACTGTTTTAATACTGGGAAAAGGAAGTGAGAATGGAGAAAAGAAACTTTTACTTTTTCTTGTTAACAATATCTTTTTTTTTCCCGCAAATAAGATTTTATTAGTTCCTTATGTTGTTATTTTTTTTATTTAATCTCTCATAAATATTAAGAATATAATTATTCTATTTTATATATAAAAAGGCAAGGGCCCTGTGTGTTTTACATCAAATCTTCGAAAAGTAGCGGATGGATAAATCTAGTATTTATGTTACCATTATTAACAGAATTACGGCCTATTTTATTTTTGATCACATGTTTTTCTGCCGTTATTTTAATATCCGTAATTATAAGTGTAACTATAATTACATATAACTTAATTTCCGTAAATATAAGTGTAACTAAATGTATATATGAAATGGAAATAATGTCACTAAGAATTTATAATTTTTTCCATAGTAATTCAAAGTAGGCTGTCATGATTATTTTTGGTAAATTTTACCGGCATACATTTATTTATTTCCTTATAATTAATATTGCAGTAAGCCAATTTGAAGCGAGGTGTGTTTAACTAATTTATTATTTGTGAACAGATTATTCATTTTCTATAATATAAATATTTATTTCATCACCAATGACATGGCTAATAGATATGGATTTCCCCTCCGAACTAAAAATTTAACGCTCATTTTTAATCTCTTCAAGAATTTTTTTTTTCGTTTATGTTGAAATAGTCAAAAACTATAACCCGTACGAACCTGAAATTGGCTATCGAGTGTAGGTAAATGCCCGCGATGTGACAGCAAAAATTTCATCAAATTTGCTCAAAGGGAGGGGGTAGTTTATTTTTAAATCAAATGAAAAATCAAGCATTATTCTGGGACATTAAAGACATTAGAAAAATAAAATTACTGTCATAACCATTAGTATTTAACTCGTTATCTTTGATAATGTCTGATGAAATGATGTATAGCTTATTAATAGGATAAGATGAAATGAAACCCCATATGAATCCATTAAGACCATTTGAATAAAAATTAAACTGAAAATACTTGCTAAATGGTCACACAAACGAACGAGCGAACTCAAATTGACTTCGTAACCTTCCTGAAACCACTTGTTAGTAACGCTGTTCTGAGTTCCATCTACAAGGGAACAATTTGTTACCAGACAAAGCACCAATCACAATGACCTTGAAGTCATTCTACAGTTCATTTCCGTGGGAACAACGAGGATTGAAGGTGCCCGCATTTGGAATGACATCTTTCCGATTGTTGACGCCTTCATTGCTCTGCCAAGATCTGTGAAGTATAAAGAAATATTTATTGTCAATAGCATCTATCATTAATTTATAAATATTTACTGGATAAATTACTATTATTTTTATCTTATAAGTGTGAATCTTGAATTTGACAAACATTCTAAGTTTACGACTTTCATTATTATACTAATATATTAATTATATATCTTTTATATATATTATATATATTATATATTAATGTTATAACAAGAGAACCTTTCATCAAGCAACTTTTCATTTCTGTACATGGATGTTAAAGCGCCTTAACATATAGTGCAGGATCCCGGATTATAAAAAATTATTAACATCCATAAATGATCGAAATCTTTGAAGTGGAGGCCCGAAGGAACAGCCCATGAGATTTGTAGACCAACATGAACATCTTATTCTACTGATCTTTATCAAACGATTACGTGAAAATCAGCTGGATGTTCATAAATTTTCTTATCCCGGGAAAGGTAACGCTAATCGAAGGGTTGATTTAGGTAGCGCTTCGTCGAAGTCACCTTATTATCGTTTTAGGGATGCCTAATCATCATCTAAATGTAGTATTTATAATAATTTAAAACAGACCTTATTTACATTTATACTTTTTATACCTTAGGTCAATAAGAACCTAAGAATGGTGTACTTTATTTACTAAAAGTTAAGGTTCTATACACGCAAAACATTTTGATTTTTAATGTATGATTTATTGGAAAGAATAATTATTTCATACAAAAATTAATATTGTATTATTCTTTTTATTCTGGTTTTTTTAACTATCAATGTTGTTATGCAATTATTTATTTGTCAAGTTAGCTTTAGATTTCTTTTATTAGGGGAGAATAAGGCAGTCAAAAGGAATAAAAGAGGATATAAGAAAAAGCTAAAAATAAAATAACATAAAAAATATAAAAATTAAAATACATTGGTTTTTATGTAATTATATTTTAGTATACATGCACGTTTGTATTTAAAACAAATAATTATAAGATTTTACTAATACTCTATAGTTTTTTTTTTTTTTTTTAATAATTGAAAGAAATAATACATTCTGCCACAGTCAAGGGCATTATTACTCTATAGTAGATTTGTATGTTGTGTTAGAGCAAACCAACATAATTGAGCAGCATTGCATCCTTTGATGATTTTTTTTTCTCTCTTGTATTAATTTTCAGGTTTCTTAACATTAGTGCAAATTTCTTTAAAATGATATCGGAGGTCTTAGCAGGTCAGGGAATGGAGTGAACTTTAAAATACCCGGGGTTACGTGACCTTTGGCATGAGATTATCTACGTTCGAAACACTGTGGCTCTCTTTATCTTAATTTTATTTCCATGTCAAGTGTTTGTCCATAGATTGATATCTTGCGGTATTGAATCAAAAAAATCCACTTTGAAATATCAATCCGTTCCAACTTGTAATGAGAAAATTTCCAAATCATGTTTAAACGCTTTATTATCATTCCAATCGTCTGATATATATTTTCTGAGGTTAGTTTTATCTAGAAATAATTAATATTAAATATTTAATCCTTACTTGATATATTGATTGCATTGCATTGATTTTTTATTTAATTATTCTTTATTTAGTACAACCTATACCGTCGTACGTACGTGTCAGGTACTCGTTAAAGATCCCTATCCTAATTATACCTAGTCCTAAAATTTAGGACTCCCACTGTAGCATCGTCCGATTAGCCTTAGTAGCATAAAGTGACGTTAAACAAACAAACAAAATTTCATTGAAGATATTAGAATCAAGGTAGATGTGTCTGTTATTTGGCCAAAGAGTTTTGAGGTAATAAACATCTTGACCTAGCATTTTTATATATAAGAATTTAAATTTATACAATCCAAGATTATAGTATTCTTCATCTGAAAAACATCTTTTTCGTTTATAAATACCATTTTCCTTGTCATCTAAACTCGTGTAGGCCGGAGTATTCAATTATTTAACATTTTAATAGCGGACCCACCTTGTTCTATTTTAAAAAAATCAACTTTTGACTACACAACTGAGCGAAATGTTCCTAGTTTGTAGAGACTATCAGGTACCGAATAAAAATGTAAGAATACTTGTAAAGATGACACCTCCAGTGATTCCATGTCAGCTTTACAGATCCCAACTGTAAAACTACTTTGGTTTAAATAAACATTATCATTAAAAAACGTTTAATTACGTCTTACAATAACTTCGCTATCACGTTGTTACGTGTTTGACCGAGGAAATCCGATTCCCGTGAGACGCGTATTGTAGAGGCGTTAGGAGCGTTGGCCATAGCGCCCGCCCCTGATCTGTTACTGGCTCCTCGTCAACAGTAGCCGCTAGAGCTGGCACAATATTGTTCTGCTATATTCTTATCTTACGCAAGCCTATTCGGTTACATCACTTCTTGTTGTCGATTGTGACACTAAGGTCGTTCCCGTTTTTTTAGACTATTAGAGTAAATTTGATTATTTTTTATTTTTTTTTATTTCAGCTTATTATATCCCCCTAGTATAATGTTCTTATCATTTCCCTTAACTGTAACTAAGTATATTATATTTTAAGGATTTTTTTACAATTTTCTCAGATCTGTTTACTTTGTAACTGTTATTACTTTCACATTATTTCGACGTGATGAGATTCAAATTATGTTTAAACTTATCGTTAGAACTATTTAGCCTTATAATAAATAGATTATAAACCTACCCTGTCAAGGCGATTTGCCATGAACAGAGTCCTGAACTGGGTACGATGGTTTTTA
The DNA here is from genome assembly GCA_911387785.2 of Aelia acuminata. NCBI lineage: Eukaryota > Metazoa > Arthropoda > Insecta > Hemiptera > Pentatomidae > Aelia > Aelia acuminata. Next base: position 95,580,910 of record OU426978.1, read on the forward strand.
AAATATAAGTTCCCGATAGTTGTAAATTTTCGAAAATCCGTGAGTATTTAGGAAAAATATTTAATGAAATAATCAAAAAGCTTATAAGAATATTAACTTATGTAATGATTTTAGAAGGCGGATACACATTTGTAATACATCTTATATATGCAGTTTCAGAGCATATTAAAAAAAGTCTTGGTCATATTATACTGTCCTAATTTAGTTATTTATTTATAGAGTAGGACAGAGATAGTTCAATTAGAAACAGTAATTACAGAAATAGATTATAATTGTAGCCATATACTTTTGATTGGCGTGAAATGCACAAGTGAGAAAGTATATTTTATAAGTAATTTTGACTATGTATGTGATGAATATATTAATTAGGCCAATGTCACAAAACCAACAAGTGCTTAATTGCCTTTAGTTAATTAAATGTTGAGTTTAGCGTTGGCCAATATTAGCTCCAGTACTTCCCTTTAAGTGCAAATGATGAGGTTTCATTTAGCTACTATCCTGGGTTAATCTTCGTTTGTACAATATATACGATAAAATGTAATATCACTTCAGTGATAAGGTTGCGGACTTTTATCACTCTAATTATTTACAAAATAAATAGGTACTTATTTCCTATATTTGAAATTTATATTTAGTCTTTAGAACTGCACAGTCTTTTCTTTTTTTTTAATTTAAATTTTAATTAATTATATGACAACTTTAAATCGTGTTAGGGATGGCTTCGTCCAGTAAGCTGAGATATGGAATACGTGAAAACTGATCTGCCAGCAACAATGCCGAAAGAAGAGACATCTTTAGACAATGGTATTTTAAATACGATTTAAGAATATTTATGGAATTTATAGTTTCCTTCTTATTGTTTTTTTTGTTGTTTTTTTTTTTGCGTGTGTGTGATATTCTTTAGCTTTTTTTTGTCCATTGATTTTTCATTTTGTTAATAAATTTCTTATTTGAACTTATTAGACATATGAAATCAAATTAATATACCTACTATGAAATGTTTAGTCTCTATGGTAAAATAGCAAAATTTTAAAATACTAATTGTTTCCAAAAAATTTTTGTTCATTTTCTTCCTCTTTTTTTATTTTATTAAAAAACTTTTAGGTTCGAGTTAGGAATTGTTCTTTAGTTCTTTCTTTTATTTTTATATTTACTTATTGATTTAGTATTACGGTACACATCTCTAAATTTAAACTGCAGTGTAGTGAATATACCTAAATCCTTCATCAACGTCAGGTACCTATTGTCTGTACCTTCAAAATGGTTTAATGATTTTTTAAATTTTCCCTTGACCCCTCCTCCATTGTTGCAGGATGAAGTGAATTGTATTTTGTCCTTCAGGCACCTTTCTCCTGGTTATTGAATCAGGCAAAGAGTGGTTCCATTTTAAAGGGCTAAATTTCTTTAAAAACCAATTATTTTCAGTATCAGAATAGAGTAATTTTAAATAGATAATTTAAAGAGCCATAGTACGTAAATTTATAATCTTCACAATTAATGATAATTATTGATGTGGTGTTTCTCTTCATTATATATTTAGTCAGTTTTTAATTGATATTTATAAGAACACTATAATGAATTTCAAAATTGTCGATTCATATCTTGTATGTTTCTATGAAGTGAGTGTAACTAGGAAGAAATGTCTTAAAATTTTAAAATCTGTTATTTTACTAGACCAGCAAACTAAGAAATGAGCCCCTTAAACCACAAGTGGTGTAACTCCAATTTTCGTTTTTTTTTAGTTAGGCATGGTACCGTATAGGGAAAAATGTGTTCTTTTTAATGCACTAACGGTGGAGCTCCTAGTTCCCATAGCAACGGCATAAACAGCAGAACTTTCTTATGCAGTCAACGCTGCCCCAGATTAGCTAACAGCACAACCGGTGCAGTTGGAAGATACGCCATTTGTGCAGTAACTTTCGTAAAGGAAAGCTATTATTTTTGTTAAAATGGACTCAAGTGAATATGACAGTGGTGGAACGCAAAGTATTTGGCTGACCATGGATCAGAGGATGAATATTTGTCGTCATTCTCACACATATTCTGTGAAGAAGGTAAGAGTTTTGTTTATGTAAACCGGAATTGGAAAATTGCCATGACATTAGTGAAACATTTCCAAAGTCCAGACAACAACATAGAAATAATTGACGAAAAATTCATGCAAAGTGGACATTCATTCCTCCCCAATGACCGTGACTTTGCATCGATTGAAAATTTCAGTCATTCGCAACAAATTTACACACCTGACGACTGGTACAGAACTCTTGCTATGTCGAGAAAAAAAAGCCTTTCACGTGACAGTTATGACGATCGATGATTTTTTGTCAGTCGAAAATATCCTGAAAAAAATCAGCAAAAGAAAGAATGACTGTGAAGGCCATCCTGTATCGTGGCTAAAAATTCAATGCAGACGCTACCGAAAGAATGAGCCATTTAAAATCCTTTTCAAGGAAACTATATCTGAAGAGATGCCGTTTTCAACTTTGAATTTCATGCAAACGGGGTAAAAAGGACGACCGGTTAACGTTTGCAACATTGATCAGGGAAAGCTATACACAAGCGCTCGGCCTGTTAAGAAAGACATGATGGACCTGCTGCCATACATCCCTCCAATACACCACAATTATTTTCAGAGGCTTGTCACTAGCGAGAATGCTGAAGATATTGGCCCACTTCAGGAAGAAGATGAAGAAAGTGACTTAAAAATAAAAATTATTTGTCTTATTATTTTAATGAAACAGAGTTTTATTGATAATGATTTTGTTTTTGTTTAAAATAACACCTTAAAACCATTTACAGCAAAAATGATAAAATTAATTTTAAATGCTCGGAAAAAAAATTAATAAATAAAAAGTTTTAAAAACGTCAATTTAAGTTAAAGATGGCCTTTTTATGGAGTTTTATTGAAAAAAAATAGTCCAAAAGTACAATACTGATTTTTATATACAACTTGTAGCAAACCCTTTAATTCTCGAAACAACAAAAATTGGAGTTACACCACTTGTGCTTTAAGGGGCTCAAATTATTAATGAACCTTCAAAATTATGTTATCTATTAACTATCTAACTATCTAGTTGATGTCGATTGGTTAAAAATAGTGGATGAGGCAATGCTTATTGCCTAAACAATCGAAATGAGGAAACATAAAACCGATTGTGCAACAATTATTTGATCTATGGAACAGTATAACAGTAACTGGCAAGTTTATTGATCTGATTCCTGTCTAAAATGTGTACTCTTCACCGGGATGTGTTTCGTTTGCAATAAAAGAAAATGAAATAAAAATTACATTCTTTTTTTAAGCATCAATTTCTTCTATAAGTAGAGTGTCGATTATCTGGATGTCAATTAACCGAAACGTCAATTCTTCCGATTGTTTTGGGTTAACATTTTCTCGAGTTAAAAATTAAATAAGGGTTTGAAAAAATTGATAATTTACCTAACGTATAATGGATATATACTGTTATATAACTGATATAGTTAAATGTATACTGTTATAGTTGTATGTGTATATAATGTTATATTTATGTACATATACTGTTAAAGTTCAGATTCTGAGTTATTTGAATTCATACGGTGTAATGAATTCCGTTTTTCAGATGGATATACCAACTGATGTTTTTTTTATTTATATGTTTGAAATAAGATTATTTACAAATGTTGCTTATTATTCATATTTTTATTTAATCCATTAGAGTGCTTATTCGTTGTAATAAAAACATACTTATTATTTGTATTCTGTGTTTTTATTTTTTCTTACATACTTCTAATTTTACTTATGTGTTTTATTGCTTCGGTCATCGGGTTTATTTTAATATCTGGACAAGGCATGGCATATATTAGTTCTGTCAATCGACGCTCTACTTGTCTATTAATTCTGTTTGTTTTTTTCTTGGGAATGTTGATATATAAGTATACATTTTTTTTAATCTGGTTGTAAACTTTTTTTTAATGAAAACCATCTATCCTTGCTAGCAAATGTTTGTAATGCTGAGGGTTTTTAAAAATAATAAATGGTGTTAAATAAATTTAAAGATGAAGTTTATCTGAAAGTCCATTCTTACTTATCTGAAAATGGCTGCCTGTATCTTTAGTTAACTGAAAACCAACTGGGCATGGAACTGCTTTCAGTCAGGCCTGCCTTCGTTACATAATTCATCAGAGGCATAAATAAAACAGTGAGTACCCCAGAGGTGTAGCTAAGCCTCAGACACTAGCGAAATCACTGTGCCGGTTAAGGTACCATTTTTCTTATGCATTCACTGCTATCTTACCAACACCTATATTATTCAGGATTCTTCAAAGTGCGGAATTAGGGCTTTCAGCTGTCTTTTTGTATGGTGTAATGGCTATTTCCTTCTCTTATGAATTATATCTATAATTTTGGTTTTTATTAGTTCTATTTTCAATTTTTTTCTATGTTTTTCTTATGTGGAAATTTTGCCAAATTATAAATGGCATGTTAAATTTACAATTTTAAAATAAAGGATTGGAAAATTGTTTTTAAAAAAGTAAAAATCGCCGAGAATTATTTCTAATGTATAACAGAATAAGTAATAAATGAGACTAGAGGATAATTTTTGAAATTTTTTAGTTGGCAATACTGAAACTACCACTTGTAGTTTCGTCAAGAGAAAATGTATATGTATATGATTCAATAGAAGGTTTAGGCTCATTCCAAGCAGCACCTACGAAATTATTCACCAGATAAAGCCATATATCAAAAAGTAATACTATTTAAAAAAAATGTATTTTGGTCTCCTTCAAATAGATTAAAACAGAGAGAGTCCCTTCATAGGAAAAAGTTCAAGCGAAGGCTTAGTACCTATTCTGGTAAATTTTATTTTACTTTTGAATTTTAAATAAACTCTCCTAAATAACCATGTTTTTTTGTGCTGATTACTTATAGTAACCATCTATTGAATTCATATGGTAAATTGTTATTTTTTTTCCAAAATAATCAAATATTTACCTTTGGTTATTTCAAAGTAAACCAACTATTAAATTTCTTTTGATCATCTGGATCGATGGATGGATGGATGGGTAAAAGTATGCCCAAAGCTAATCTTAAGAAAATACTTATTGACTCAACATCATACTTAAACTCCCATTGGTATCAAATTTTAATACGAGTGAGCAAGTTACCAAGTATCCAAATTGCTTCAAATAACTAGTTACTGATTCTCCTTATAGTTTTAGAGGTTTTAAAGATCTCTTTAAGAAGTGGGTGGATATGAAGAGTTGCATAAATTACTTAATAGCAGAAAATTGGAAATACGTGATGTAGCCTCCCTCCGTAGGCGGCCCAGCTTTATAATTCGTACATTAATTTATATTATTATCTCATAGGACCATTACTAATAAAGGCTTCAATTCAAGGATGTGGTTTGCTATTTATTTGGTGGATACAAACAACTTTGCGCATGACGTCAAATTTTCTTCTATTATTCTTGTTATTTCTATTTTTAAATTTAACCTCTCAATGATCAATAAATTTATCTTATATATATACACGCCACAGTAAAACAAAAAAATATTATAATTGATCACTGAATGAGGCACTTGACTCCTTTATCTCCTAGCTCTCGTTAAAATCCGGTTGTGTCAGAATCGGTTATTTTTTTTTTTAGTTTGGATATTTACCAAAATCCTTTTTTTTCATTTAAATTTCTTTATAAGCCTATTCCAGCCTGTCATGATATATTACAGCTCCGTAAGTAAAATGACACGAATTCCATTAGAAATTGAATTTTCACTAAAATTGCGTGAAACTTATTTTATTCTCTTCTATCGTAAAATAAATTAGATATTTGAAAACAGCATATGTGTACTTAAAAAAGAAACACTGAATCTATTTATAAATTATTTGTCATGTACTACATACCGCCCCCGAGGGGTACGCGACCTATCCAATATTTTAGAAGGGGGAAACTACTCACATTCGAACTTCCTTCCATCGCCGGAGAATTTCTTACTAATATTATAACTTATAGTGGACAAAACTTGTTCAAACTTTGTATTGTGTTTATTAGTGGATTGTAGAGTTGTTTCGTATCAGTTTCATGAAATTAGTTGGGGGTGGGGGTGGGGGTAAGAGGGAGGGTACATTATTATTGGATTGTACAGTTCTTTTATATAGATTCATAATTCATTTTATATTAATGTATCATGTAAAATGTTTAATCTATAACAAAAAGAACTCTTTTAATGCTCTTCAGAATTACTCATACTAAGTAATCATTTAATAAGTCATCCCTGGAGCATTTGTATTAGGTACATTATTTTTTTATAATTTAATAAACACGGCATTTTAAAACACGAAAAAAAAAACATATGTGCACATTTACGAATAAGAATATAATAAGAATGTTCACTGGGAATAATTTGAAGTGTATACAACAGTGGAATAAAAAGAACACGTTTTAAAATGCACATATTGAATTTCAATTATATAAGTTTAGAATTTTAATATTATAAATAAAAATTAAACACAGAATATTTCATTTCCCTGTAATTTGCGATTTATTAACTTACTAAACAGAAATTAGGACCACAAATATTAAATTAAGGTAGCGCACCCTTGGAGCCGGCTTGCCGTCACACATACTTTATCTCTAAAAACTCCCCTTTTCCTAATGTTGTGGTGTCGTGTGGGACGTGAAACTTATACAAATTGAAACTCAGATAGTTTCTGTAACGTGTAGTGGCAAAAACATCGCGAAAACAATTATTCAGACATTCCCCAATATGAAGAAAAGACCAAAATTGTATACTTTAAAAAATAGTTCATTCGCTTAAGTCAATGGATATAGAAATCATTTGGATGGCTGCATATTGTATATGGAATGCACATTCAAGGTGACATAATTAATAATGGATAGAAATTAACTAGCAAATGATACAACCATTGGTTACCGGGCTGCAAAAACGGCGCGGATGGAGATGCCAGAAACATACAACTTTGAAATGTATATTTCACAAAGTTTATTCTATTTTTGTTTCAACTATATTTTCAAGGTCCAGCATTCATATAAAAACCAAGAAAAATTATTAGATCCAGAAAAAAAAAAGTTGGTTTTGGGATTTTTTGCACCGTAATGCTTGAATCGGGACCACTGTGCGTCGGTTACCAACTTTGCTTGAATTTATTTAGAAATGAAACTTTTTTTTTTTTACTTTATAATCTCTTTTATCTATCGGTTAGCTCCGATTAATTTATTTTTGTAACCTTTAAACAAAACAACAGTTTCCCCTCTACTTAAAAAAAATCAACCCAGTAAAACACACTTCATGAATGGCATATTTAGTCTGCAGTCTATTATTATTTTCAAAAAATATAATATTTTGGCCTTTCCGTTCATTCACTGTCATAACTTACAGCCAATCATTGCGAATAGAACTTCAATATGTAAAATATTACTATTGTCTTTAATAACTAATAATATTGAATTGACCTCATGTACTCCATGTAGTATATTTTCTTAGCATAAGTATGCAGTAAATGACCGTTATGATGAAGTATTCAGTATATGACCGAAATATCATTTAAGCCTTAGAATCTACTTCTCTTTATTTTGTTTTCTATATTACATATGTTTCGACCTCATAACCGGAACACTGATATATCACCGTTTTTACCATGATGCAGATAAGTTGGAATTGAATACTAATTTTAATTTTAGTGTTTTTTGTTAAAAGCTTAAGTATAAAAGATCTCTGAATTAAATATCTCTAATGTCTCACATAGAATAACGATCTTTTCCTTGTATATTTTTTGAAGAAATGTTTTATGTTTTTATTTTTTATACCGTAATCCATTAATGCAAAGGTTTTGTAGATTCCTTGACGACCCTACCTGCATTTTAATCTTTGAAGACATGGGTGGTACGAAGTAATCTCTCTCGATATTGTTCTTGAGATGAAAATGTTTTTTTTGCTTTTTTCCGTTTTATGTTAAAATAATTTTATCAATGCGTGGTTTAAAATTAGTCTAAATTGATACGTACACCAAAATACACCGTTGTTAGTTTCTAACAGATACGTAACTACATCAATACTTTAACTATTAATATTATTATGTTTTTTTTTTTTTTTTTTTTTTTTTTTTTTTTTAGTTTTTCCCATTTATCATTATAATTAAATTTATAATAAAATATATTTATAATATGTGGCATTTCATTCATATTCAGTTCAAATCGTTCCACAGTTTGCCTGCTATTTTTTTTTAATTATGCGTAATTATATCTACATATTTTCAAATAATACTTGTTAATAACCCAGAATACATCTTTCTACATTATTTTAATCATTTTTTAATAATTTAATTATGATTAAGTTTCATATATTTATACGTGAAAAAAAGAATTTTAACTTCACATCTTAAATCTTCCCATCAATGAACTTTTTATGTGAAGACTACAACTAGATTAGTGTAAAATATATTAAATAAAACTGTTCAATATTTTATCACGTCTTGAGTTTTCTCTCGAATATTTTTCTTAATAAAAAATCGCTGCTGATGTGAACTGGATAACATCCCTTTCGAAAGCCTTGAAATTATTGATTTATTTTTGCTCTTAAAAATTAAAATACCATTAGGATACAAATTGATAATTTTCATTTTTTCGATCTGATTTACTATAAATATTTATTTGTAAATATGATTGAGATGGAATGAAATTCTTGTTTTTATTTTCAATGAAATTATTCCCATTTTCGTAATACATGCCAGTTCTGTTTTTAAGAGGGCCTATTATCTGTTAAATAATTCTGTATCAAGCATGCCTTGTAAAGTCGTAACTACTAGCTATTGATTTAGTTTATTATTTTTATCTTATTTTTTAAGTCTTTTACATGGTTGCTCATGAATAAAGCCGATTAGATACTGGGAAAAATAACTAACAAAGGAGCTCTCCATGGCAACTGATTGCTTATGATAATTCCAACCTATTAGAAACCAGTTTTTCAATAGTAGCTACAGGTTTTCTTTCGAAATATAGGTTTAATGCTGTTTATTTATTTGTTTAGTTCAGGTTATATGCTGCTATCAGCATGCCTCTATATTGACAGTAAAACTGTAAAAAACTAATTAATTAATTTCAAATTCAGCTAAAATGTTTGGGAAATAAGATAAAAAGTTTTGACTAGGTACCTTGAGTGTTATGGCATAAATCACTTTTTTAAAGTGGGGAAATCTTGCATTGGACGAGCTATATGAAAAAAATAAGTTCATTTTAGTTCTAAACAATCATTGCGATAAAATTAATAAATAGTTTCTACTATTTATGATTATCTGCTAGTCATATTTTATCGCTCGTCCAATTCAATACTAATCTGACTCTAAATCACACTTTTTTTTTCACGAATTCAAATTTTCTTCTGCTTTCTCTCTGCAAGACCGCTTATATTTTTGGAACATTTTAACTATTGGATAAAGCGGGCAAAGGATATCATAATAAGGGGTAAAGAGAAATTTTAATTTGCTCTCCTGAAAAATCACTTTTTTAAAGTGGGAAAATCTTGCATTGGACGAGCTATATGAAAAAAATAAGTTCATTTTAGTTCTAAACAATCATTGCGATAAAATTAATAAATAGTTTCTACCTACAAGGCAACAAATTTACACTTTCTAGAAAGGAAAAATTAAAATATTACTATAATTATTTAATTTTACGTTATTGCATGACTATGTAATTACCTACAAATGTATCATCGTTTTATGAAAAAAGCATTAATATATTTATTTATTGATATAAAAGTTAATATCTTATATGATTTGTTAAATAATGCTCAGCAGCCAGTAGTTTTCAGTAACTCTGAAATTCCCCCTGCATCTAATCATGATGACTTTTTATTAAAAGTTATCCTATATCTTTATCTATATGTCTGTGGTTAATATTGCAAATGCAGTGATAATGAAAATGATTATTTTCTGAATGGCTATAACGGATCATACTAGAACATTTAGCTTCACAGGAAATACGTTTTAGTATTTGGCTCAACGCCCCTATCAATAAATGTCGAATCAAGTAAAATTTTAAAAATTAGTGGGGAAATTAATTTTTTGAAAAGCTTTTAATGTAACCGATATTGAGTCAATTTTTTTATTATTATATATATATATAATTTTTTGTTATAGGATCGATTTAACATTTTAAAATATGTCTAATTTATAATAGTTCGTCCCAAAAAATCTTCGAATGAAGATTATATGGTCACTATCCATGTCACGAGTTCTCACGAAAGCCTAGCGCGGGGGTTTATTGCAGTGAGCTATATTTTCCCGTGGTATCACTAATTAGTCGGTTCTCATGTAATTTCACTTTTATTCCAGCCCTTTCGCTAGTTGTTTCTTAATATACCTAGAAATTGTTCTATACGGATAAGAATAACCATTAAGGTTTATAAAACCGAAGGTTCTAACCCGTAATCCAGTTAAGCGCTTATTTACATGTTTTAAACAGAAACAATCATCCATTCTAAGATACGGTCTGCCAGTCGCATTTATCAATTTATGTCAGTTATTTAAACTATTATTTTTATATCTAGACCACAAACAATATAAATGTGCTGATAATTGCTTTAGGATTTTACTTGGCAAGTTTAGGCTTCCGCGGTTTTCTTAAATATAATAGAGTTTGATTGAATATATTTGCAAATAGTAATATTACAAGAATATTTTATACCGTGCTTATTGAACATCAATCTCAGTAAAACAATGATATTCCTTTCTCAAGCAGAAGATTGGTGAAAGCGGTATCTAGAAAGTTTTTCTACTACATTAAAAAAAATAAAGAATAAAAAAGATTATTATCTTTGTCGGAAGTAGTTTGGCTTTATAGCATTATTTCTTCTGCTTTAAGCCACCTTCTCGTAGTGTCGCTGATAAAGAAAAAAAAAGTGTATACAAAAAGGGTTTACTTTTCAACTTTGTAGTCTATTCGAAACAACTCTGAAAAAAAAAATTTAAATTGTTACTTTCCATATAAATAGATTCATGTTGCAGTATCTTTTAACTCGCCAGAAAACCAAAGATAGGATATCTATACATTTCTTTTGTAACGATTTATAATGAACCAGTGCATGACATTGTCAATCCTCAACGACCGAGCTCAATTAAAATAAATCAAATGTTACATTCACATCATTTCTTCCCTTAGAACACCACCAATTTTCCCTCATAACTGTAACTCATTGTAATATAATTGTAGGTCGGCGTTATAGCTGCCTTATTCAGCTGTAATTTGATGTCGACTTTGAAGGAATTGTTTGTCGCACGAAATTACCTAAATGGAATACACTACCCGCGAAATGTATTATGCTTAGTTACTATTCTGATTCTAAATTAATCTATAATTATGAGCTAAGTACTTCATTACGGGACCGAAATTAAGGTTAAATCGTCTGGCGACCTCGAAGAAAATTATTTCAGAAAATTGGTATTCCTGTTTAAATAATCCGTGTTGTTATAAAACAAGGGTGTTGAAACAAAAGTGAGTTCAAATGTCTTGGCGGTATATTATGAAAGGATTGTTATCTCAATAGAACGATATATGTTAAGTTAGTTATTTTCGATTTGATGTGAGTTGAAGTGGGTATATAATATATACCCACTTCAATATATATATATATATATATATATATATATATATATACCATATATCAATATTATCATAAATAAATAATCAATATAATACACCCGGTCTCCTGCCTGCATGGTAAGCTTCTGTTGCACCACAGAGACCGCATCCAAGCAGAGTCAATATTCTCTCTTTACAGAACCCCATCCCTCTACTTTTGCGAATTTACACTAGGGATGGAGAATCCAATTCCCTTATAAATTCCAAAAACTTACGCGAGATATGGGAATGGGATCAGTGAAGAGAAAAGATTGACTTTTTTTAGATATGGCCTCTGTGACGCAATAGAAGCTTACCGCGCTAGTTACGCCGGGGAAGATTAGAGCACGAGTCCCGGCCTAGACCAATCTTTCCTATTCCAAAATACATATTTAAAATGATAGAAAAATTATATTTGGTATCCAAGAGAAAATAATTAAAAAATATATATACCAATATTGACCAAACAAATTGTTAAATTAAAATAAATAAAAGTATACCTAAATGACATATAGTGATTATTGCAGAAAATTCATGAGGAAGAAAACTTATTTCTATAAAAAAGAAAGAATTAATTATATATATTGAAACACTATTGTGGGTTTAAATAATTGTTACTCTCGAAAATAATAATTCGCAATGTCAGGTAAACAATTACTTAACAATGTTAAAAAAATTATCAATGTGTAACGATACAGTAACTAATCATATGATTCGATCTTAAGAACCAGACTAAGACTTTAGTCCATCGCTCCTTATGAATCAGAACAGTCTAGAAGGTTCCCGAAAAGCATAGAAGATTCTTGAACAAACATGTACAACAAAACGTCTAGAACAGTTTTAAACAATAAGGCTTTTTGTTTTACGTTAAAATATTAAGACAAGTAAGAAAGAATGAAGCTGTTTGTTTATCACTGACCCGGAAAGGATAACTGTTTTAAAATAAAGTAGAACGCCTTCTTTAAAATTCTTGTTTGTTTTTTAAGTATTTAAACTAATTAGCGGGCCTCTTTTGTCAATATGCGGTTTCTTGTTAAGAGGAGAGGGTAGTAGGTCTTAGCGGAATACAAACACTAATGAATTGGTGTAGGCATGCTCGACTGAGGTAGTTAAGATGTAAGCATGACACGATTAGCAAATAAATGTTCTAACAGTAGTTGAGAACTCCTAATGGCCTCAGTTCTCAGCCTTGTTATTTGTTCTCTTTAAGTACCCTGATTAAATTCTCCTTTCAAAAATATTAAAAGATAAACAATTGCAAAGTTTTCCTTTTTTTTTTTTTTCTATCTTTCCCTCATACAGTAACCCTGTATGAGAGCTGTTTATTTGTTAATGTGTACATGCTCCATGCACTAGGCATAATACATGTATCAATACAAAATTAGTTGGTAATTCAGAATTATAATACAATACAGAATTAATTGGATATTTAAAGAAAACAAAACAAGAAAATACAAAATGTGGACTACAAAAATGAAATTCCTAACATGAGATATAACACAAAATAAATTTTACATAAAAGATAACACAATAAGTTCTTTTGAGATGAAAAAAAAAAAAAATAAAAAAATCAGAAAAAAATAAATCAAATAAGTAACAATAAAGTAAGCTAAATGAAAATAAAAACAAAACATCAAAATGTCCGACTTTTCAATTTTCTTGGTCTTGTTGAAGAAATTCAAAATCGATTTCAATTATAAATTTTTTCAATTCCTTATTATAATTTTTGTAAATGTCCTTTTCACTTAACGGCCAGCTGTCTCCTTTTAGAAGGATGTTTCTTATAAGATGGTATCTTTTATTGTCGAAAATTTGGCAGTCGTATAGGAAGTGATGAAATGTTTGCAAGTTTTCCTATCATAAATAAAAATAATTGTATTGGCTTAATAAAAATTTGAAATTAATAAATCGATAATAGTATATGTATTATATTTCAGAATGATTCGGGAGTACCGGGCCAAACTCCAGGGAAATGCATTAAACACAGCATTATCTATATTTGTATAAAAAGATGTACTGAAAGGAGGGACTTAGCTATAACTTCATCTCTTCATCGTATGTTTGTGTAACGTCCCTTTCTTTATGCTACGAAGGCTAATCGGACGATGCTACAATGAGATTCCTATATTTTGCCTACCCAGTCAATCATTAAGATCTTTAACGATTACCTGACATCGCACTGACTCGGGACCACCATTATTGTCATTTCCGAGGGACGGCATAGCCAAGGATTTTTTAATCCCTTTAAAAAATCCTAGGGTCCCCAGGCGGGATGAGAACCAGCGGCCTTTAGTATTTTAGGTTGTTATGATAATCACTACACCACAGGTGACCCCAGATTGATTTCTTTCAAGCACTCGAGAAACTATGTTTTTGAACCAAAAAGGAAAAGAAATAATAAAAAAGTAAATGAATAAAACAGACCTATAACGAGCTGTCAATAGAATAATGGGTTAGAAAATGCAACAAATAATAATATGAATTGTATAAAAAATAACGATTTTTAGCTTAAAACAATTTTATTTGTATATGTAATAAGTCACTGTACATATATATATATATATATATATATATATATATATATATATATATATATATATATATATATATATATATATATATATAATTCCACATTTTTCCTAATTATATAAGTACCTATCTTTTTATTTATTTTTTCTAAGGGAAAATACCAGCGTTTAATTTCCGCGAACCGAGACTTGAACTTGACTTAGTGACGCGTTAGCACTCTTTACCATTATTTAATAAGTATATAGTAGGACAGAAAAGGTCTGTGATGACCGTTAATGGAATATAGCAATAGTTTACAACTACAATATCGCATCTGACATTTCATTCCACGATGCAATTTTCATCAGGGCGCGATGCCTATGAGTTGGATGAAATCCAACTGGGGCGATATTGTACGTCTAACTTTAGAATATGCGAGATAGAGTGCTATTACACACATAGTACCTGTACTTTGTATTTATTGGATTTAATACTTTGTAGACTTATGATCAATATGTTCTTGTTTTTATCTGTCCGTTTGTCCAACATTTTTTCAAACTTAAATTCTTAACGTAACCCTCGAAATGTGTGAAATATTATGATTCATGAACGAATAATGTCTAAGCAGCTCTTGTTTATGCACCCGCATAACATTTATTTTATTATTTGTTTCAAACTTTTCCACCTTTCTTTCTAAACATTTAGTTTGTTTTTTATTTCTCATAAAAAAGTTTCTTATTGGTTCTGGTCGATTAATTGATTGATAGATGCTCGACGAAATAGTTACGGGACCTAATTGTTTAGGGGAAATGTCAAAAGCATAAGATCAGCTCATTTTTTTTAGCTTTGAGATAATAAACACCTTATGTGGTAAAAGTATGAAAACCGGCCTCTGAATGAGAAGGAGGATGCTGGAGGAAGCAGTTATCACAACGCTTAAGCAACTCTGAGCTAACACGCAACAGCCGAGCGGAGGCGAAATAATATTAATTCTGCTCATCTCAATGTCTGCCTTCTTCTATGTATTCAAGAAGACTCTATCTTTATGTACACAACTTTCAATAGATAGAGGATGACCGATCATCCTTCCATGGTTGAGAAATCTAGAAATTTAATGTAATTAATTTTTTATAACATAAAAATAAATCGCGATGTTGCTGAGTCAAAAATTTTTTTTTGTTTAGATGCATAACAAGAAGCTTGTAATATGTTTAAACAAAGTTATGTAAAATAAATATTATATAAACGAAATCAATGATTAAACTACTTATATTTGAACTAATGCCCAGATATACATACCTAACAAATAAAATGAAGTTTAAAAGTATTCTCTTAATATTTAAATGGATTCTTAGGGGGTAACTTTTTAATTTCTTACTTCCTTCTGGTGAGAAATAACCTCTAGATGTGTTTTAATTTTTAAGAGAGAAAACCTTAATCACATAGCTTGCTCACAACTTAATCAACACTGATGAGTTCCGATGCCTTTTTTGATAGATAACTTTTTTATGTTTATTGATGATGCTTTCAAAACCAATTAAGGACCAAAATCGAGACCATTAGCCAGTTTAAAGAACGGGCTACTTCCTTTCCTTAGTCGCACAGCCTCCCTAATTTGCAGGCCCGTAAGAAACAGTGGTTGTAGGACGGGGTTTTGTTTCTTTTGATGAGAGCCGATATATATAAAGGAGAGGCGGGCGCTAATATCCCCTCCTCATGAATTATTGATGAGTCATTGCCTTTAGGCACGAGATCTGGCCCCTCTTTATCTCGATCCTTGTTGCGGATCCTCGCTGCACTTCGGAACACCCAAGCTAGGTGAACGTTGATATTGCGATAAATTCTACGAGCCACATAGCGATAAATACTGTACATTGATACCTATATAGTTTACTTTTAAACGTGCGTCTTGATGAATGAATTTATTTTTATATATGGTCGGTATAAAACCATTGTGAGAGCCAGACCATTTTAATAAATTTTAAAAAGTTGTTTATTGTTACATTTTTTAAGCATGCTTCTTTGTATTTGGATTATATAACATAACAATATTACAAACAAACATGAAGATTTTTACAAACAAACAAACATGAACACTATTAAGTTAAGTTTGTTCAAAATATGAAGTTGGCACATCGTTTACTTTTGCGTTATGCAGTTTGAAATGCATTGATGATCCAGATCACTAATTCTACTTCACTTCAAATTCAAAAACTAAATTAAATTTGCACAACCTATGAATGATGCATCCGAAATCATGAATGAATTCTAATTCAATACTGTAAATCAATCAAAAACGATCTAATGATGGGTGAATTTGATAGAAATATAACGTACATCGTCAAAAAAAAAAAAAAAAAAAAAAACCTTAAAGATTGTTCCGCATCCTAGATCCTTATTTGAGGTGGATATCTTGTTCCAGATATACTCCTCCAGGTCAAGGTGTCTATGCTTGAGGAATGCAAAGTTCGGAACACTACATCCAGCGGGTTGCTAGGTCGGGATAGGGTGATATGAAGGATCGCTGTTCTTTCTTTGTGAAGGTCAATGAAGCATTCAGCAACGTTCGTGGCTATTCAGGGCGAGTGCTTTCAGTCCTGCAATCGTATCTCACTTCATTTGTCATTTCTCTTTTCCTGCTGCCCCTTAATTTCTAACACTCTGACTACCCCTTTTATAGAGATCTATGTATCTCTAATTATTATATTCGAATACTACACATTATTTAAAAAATGTAATTAATAATATTTAGATTCATATAAGAAACGCGTAAAAAATATTTCAGAGGTGTATTGTTTTAGCAATTTTATTGAAAATTTACCTAAATCATATGGAATGTACATTTGCTTAATACACCACAAGTTGATCTATTTTCAAAATTTATTGTATATACTATTATATGAACACAAAAATGTCTTGCGTATTGTACTATTAATTACTTTTTAATGAAAATATTTTGGCGTGCATAATTATAATTTAGAGGGTATTCTAGCAATTCTTTGCTTTCGGGTCTTATAATTTTACCTACATTATACAATTATGATAGTGTAACATCGATTTTGAGTGAAATAGACTTGGGATTCCAAATGCAGTTATACACTGCTGTAAAAGGTAAAAAAAAAAAAAAAAAAAAAAAAGTGAATAGCTCTAAATATTTTTATTTTCACCCATTCATCGTTTTTGATTTAAGAGACAAACTTGTTTCGATACCAGAAGATAAAACGTAAATTCAAACTTTATATATATTTTTTTTTATGAATGTAGCTTACATCTTAATGGTCCTATGTCTAAAACCGTTTAGTCTGTTTATTTGTACTATTATAAAGCAAGACATCGTCGCTTGACAGGAATAGTCACCCAAGTCGAAAGTGTTCAAATAAAAATTTATCAAATGCAAGATTTAAATTTTAATCTATCTCCTGGTTATGACTTAATTACAGCGGAGGCACTCCTAGAAAAACTCTTGTATTTCTCACAACTATTTACAATTGTATACTAAGAACGTCCAAATTCCCAATACAATGGAAATACTCACTTATCAAAATGATCCACAAACCAGGTAAATACATATACAACCCGTCATCCTACAGACCAATTAGCCTCCTCCCAATATGCTCCAGATTATTTGAAAAATTACTATACAAAAGATAACATACTAACGAAACAAAAAGTATTACCTGACCACCAATTCGGCTTTCGCACTTACCACTCAACGACACATCAATTACACAGAGTTACTGACTACATTGCATGAGCTTTAGAACAAATACTATATGCGACTGGAGTATTTTTGGACGTTGCCCAAACGTTTGACAAAGTCTGTCACCAGGGTCTTCTCTTTAAACTCAAGACCATATTACCGTTCACTACCTTACTCAATTACCTTATCCTTCTATCCTTCCATTTCGATAGATTTTTCTCCGTCCGTCCGACAGAGTTCGGAAATATCTTTAATTTATCCAATCTTGGCGGGAGTACCCCAAGGCTCAATACTGGCACCCTTACTCTATATCATATACACTCACGACATACCTATTGACAACGAGACATTGACTGCAACATACGCTGGGGGGCAAATGGCAGGGGTAAAGGGGGGCTGAGGCGGAAGACGGGTGCGGGAGTCTTCCTCCCCTCATGTGGGAACATCAGGCTATAGTGCCCCACTCACTGTCTGTTGTTCCCCGCTTGCCCGATCCCCTGCAACGCCTACTGTCACCTCCTTGTGGTGCCCCCTGGGGAGTTGTTTACAACTCGCGAACGACAGAGGCGCTGGCACGGGACCAGTCCTCCTTAGGCTATGGTGGTAAGCCCCCGCCATCATCCCCTAAGTAGGAGAATCCGTAGGACAGGCTTAGTCAAAAACTCCCTGTCCGGCCCGCTATCCATTCGGGATTTAAGGCGGTGATGCCAAATGGTACCACGGGGACGACGCTCTCCCGGGCGTCGTCATTGGGTGGTGCCAGGACCTCTAGGGGTGCCTGGTGTAGCCGTGGTGGTCGTGGTTGCTGGGACCACCAAACGCCGACCTGTACAGGTCATGAGTGTTTGTTGGGGTCAGGCTGGTTAGCAGGTTCTGTCCCCTTCCTCTCTTTTCTTGGCCTCATGATAGGATGACGATCGGTGGAGGTCGTTCGGCCAGGTACGGTCGTCGTCGAAGTCGTGAAGGTCAAAAGCCGGTCTGCAACATACGCTGATGATACAGCAATTATCACTAAACACAGGCTTCTTTGACATTACAACATCATTTACACAGATTACAAGACTGGTTGTAACTATGGAAAATTAGACTCTATCATGACAAATCAAAACACATCACATTTACGCGTAGAAAACATACCTGCTCCCTGTTTATATTGACAGTAACCAAATTCCACAGTACACTATAGGGGACTCACTTTCGGTAGAAGGATGACATGGGGCCCACATGAAAAAATGAAAAAAAGAACTCTTGGCAAAAGACTCAAACTTCTATATCCATTGCTTTCGAAATCGTCAAAATTAAAACTGAAACAAAAACTATGGCTGAGATTCGCATGTGTACGAGAAGACTAAAAAGGTGCTGGATGAAAGATCTGCTCTCACAGACAGCCAAGGTAATAGAATCAAGCCAGGAAGGGGGTGCTGTTGGGTGCTTTCGCTGATTGTCCGCACTTTGCTGACAGGTGAGAATTAATAATTAAAGCAAAAAAAAAAAAAATTAATCGTTATAATATTTATTTAAAGTAAACAGTGAACAGTATTGTTTATATAATTAAGACATTTTATTTGCTTTAAATTGATTGGAGTTTTAGCAAATTAAATTCTTTAATTTATATAGACATTTCTATAATTTGGGCTTGTTTCTCTATTTATGCTGACCAGCAACTATTATCTATTAAAAACCATAGTAGACGGATTTGATTAAGAATGTTATACTTGGGTATCCAGAAGCATATTACACTAAAGTTATATAAAAATCGGAGTTGCAGTTAGAATTCGTTTGCCAATGGCATGGGCTGACATATTGCAGACTGACAGTTTGAAACCGATTTCATGATTGAAAGTATAAAACGTGACCTAAAATTTCGAATTATTCTGTTTTTTTTATTTTTAAGTTCGCGAAAATTACCAATTCTATCTTCTTTCGTGGTGGGACAAATTAGGAATAAGTTTTAATAGTTTTAGATAATCGTTTATTTCCTTGTGACACGAGTATACATTAGTGGTTCAATAAATATAATGTCCATAGCATAACGGTTCATGAAAATATTGTGGTAAGGCATACAGTCTAACGGGGCTCCGTATTACGTTTCCATGAAAATTCTCATGTGTGGTTTAAGGTTATCCTCAAAACCAATTATAGCTGTTTGTATTGTATAACTCTTGTCAGTACTTATCTGAGCTATCCTACTATGCTTGGTGTGATTTACTCAGTAATTCCTTTAAAAAAAAAAAAAATGGTAAAGTTATTTAATTTTTTTATTTGTATAGATACTGAACAAGAGTTCTCCTCTTATATAATTTAGAAATATAAAACAAAGCGATATATTTTTAGTTAGAAATAGTGAAAGTGCATTTATTCAAATGCAGTTTTATCCGTCAAAAATCATACGTTTTAATGAATCAGTATTCCTCAGTCAGTGGCGGATCCAGAAATTTTCTGAGGGGGGGCGCACTTTTTTTTTTACATTTCATGAGTAATGAAAGCCCTAATTTAAAATACATATAGGTACAGAATGACGTTGTAAATTACTGTGAGTGTTTAAATACAATTCATTTTCAATTAGTGGACTTGAAAAATGACTTAATATAGCCCATTTTATATAGAAATAGTAATACTTTATGAGTGTCCTTACCTTCCAGGGGGGGGGCGCCCCCCGCGCCCCTCCCCTGGATCCGCTACTGTACTCAATAATCCTGATTTTACTTTAAAAACAAATGTATTCAAGTACTAAATCTGTTATTGATAAATATTGTAATATAGAGAAAAAATGACCTATTTGGTCAAAGAACCCAAAACTTTTGTATGTATTATCTGGTACAGCCCTTCCTAACATTGAAGTAGATCGTCGATTATCCTAACGTCAATTATCAGGACTGCTAAAGGTAAAAATTTCCTTTGCCTTTATTACCGTAACTTTAATGATTTATGGTACCTATAATTTTACAAAAAAAAAGACACATTTATATTTATGGAAGTCATAAAATGTTATTAAAATTCATTTCAAACATTTATCACATAGAATAAAATATTTTCTTGAAAACTTTGTAGTAGTATTTAATAATTTTTTTTTTCCGGTCCCTCTAAAAAAAAATAAATAATAAATAATCTCATTAAATAAAATTTTAGTATCCGGACTAGGCCTGGCATTGATAAGCCCGTATAATCGACGCTCTACTGTATTTTCTAAGGAAGTCCCTCCTGGAGGTCCTTTATGGGAAACCAGCGGAGCAGGAACAAACAAAGGGAAGTATTTTTTTATTGAAATATTATTTTATTGGCACAGACCTGGGATTTGTCCATCGAAATAATTTTTTTTGGTTGAAAAATTAAGATTATAAGTAAATTTTGCAACTGACTAAGTTATGATAATTACGGTTCGCTATCTGTATCCTTTTTTTTTGTTTAATTTATGCACTTATTTAAGTAGTGCTAAATCATTAAAAGAGGATCCACCCACCCCTTCGAACCTAAAGAGATCGTCCTGGCACCTAGCGGTGGGCGCTAGAACTGTTCTAGTTGGCCCCGCCAATTCCCATGAATTCCGCTGGGAGTTCGCACTCGTGTAGAACCGCTACATGAATTTGAAAATTACAAATTCCCTTCAATATATAGTAAAAAAATATATTTAACTGTTGTATATTTTTCGCGCTAAAATAATTACAATAATTGATAATCGAAATTGTTTATTCTGAGGTTAAGTAATCTGCGGCTTGTAGTATAAATATTTTTCAGCGGAGCTTTAAATTAATATAAAGCCATGTCACTTTAAAATAACATGAAGCCACGATATCTTTAAGGATCAGAAGGTCTCTCATTACTTTCGTAATAGGATATATACTTATAAGATATCAAGTCGATTTCATCGCCTCAGGAACTCCCCTTCGCATCTCTTGTTAATGCATGAATAAATAGCTGACCATGTTAACTGAAGGCGCAGACAAGTGCATTGAAGAGATGCAGTTTAGATTGGAGGTCCCGTTATCAGGTATCGAATTCTTTCCTGATTGCGGCCGGAGTACACGTACAATGGACTAGTTACATCTCAATAGATCCTAATTACAATAATCAAATGCGGCCTCCTATTAACCCTGCCCCTTGGTATTTATCAGCCATAGCCCCGCGGTGTTGTATATTGCTTGTTAGATATTGAGGGAACGAAATAGCAATCATGATTAGCGGTGCTTAATATTATAATTTATGTGCGTATGAAAAAAGACAAAATGCCTACTCCAAACAGTTTTTACTTTTATTTGAAGTCTCAATATATCCTAAAAGTAAGGAATTACTTTGATCCAATCCTGAGAATTATATCAAAGATTTATGAACTAAGTACAAACAAACAAAATACAAATATATATATATATATATATTTTCTGATATAAAATATTTCTATCCAACGAAACAACTTTAATTTACTGGCAACTTAAATACATGGATTGGAATTTGAATATTACAATAATTAATGACACGAGAATATAATTACGACATCTGATTCTGTATATATGGCTATACAGAATATAATATATATATATATATATATATTTTTTTTTTTATTATTTTTTTTATTATTTACATGTTTTAAGGGCATGACCCTGTACAAGTGAGTCTGATCTACATTGAGATAATGATTACAATATACAAAAGAAAAAAGAAAAGAAATATGATATGCTAACAATAAATTTTTACAATGAAATAAAGGTTATTAATATAATTTCACTGATATATAATTTAACAGTTCCATTTATTCTTATAAGTAGAATGTCCTTATTTTAAGTATAGTGGATGCGAAATTAGACAGTTTTGTAGCTTCATCCTTTGATTCTGGGTCGAGTATATTAATGAAGTTTGTCGTGGTGATATTTGGGAAAAAGTTCTTTCTTGCGCTATTATAATGAGGACAAATGCAGAGTATGTGGATGAGGTTTTCTTCTGTTTTCATATTGCAGATAGGGCAGATTGAAGATGGCGTAATTTCTATGAATTTATTCTTGTGGCTGAATCTAATGTGGTGGTTATTTGCAGTTCTGAGCTGTGCTATTAAACGGATGATATTAATATTGGAATTGGATCTAATATAGGCTGCTGTTAATTGCGATTTAGGGGCGATATTTTTATAAAATGGGTTGAATAGTGATTTATTTAAAGCTTCTAGATCGGTATTATGGAGATATAACTGGAATTTTGATAGAATTGCACCTATTTTTTGTTTTGTTGAATACGGATCTGTTTTTACTGAATCTGTTATATATATATATATGCATAAGATTGTTATTGAGTTCAGAAAGGTAGTTAAATATTCTTTCTTTAAACCCGGATGTCAACAAATTTATTCCATACGTTTCTGCACCCCTATGAAGACGACATACTTTCAAGTTTCGAAAATGTTTCATGTTATGAAAATACTAAATAACAATTAGACAGGTTACGCAATGCATGTAGCTGAATAAATAAATAAATACCAATAACAATAAATAGTAAATACCCAATTCGAATCGCCGCTCACGGTCACTTGTGCGAGCTACTGGCCTTGAAATGATATTAGCAATCCATCTCTAATCAAATGTCTCATTATCAAGGTTATGACAGCCCTTGCAGTAGTCAATCTAGCATATTAATTAATAGATTACTTCGAGTACAGTTTATATTATTTTTTTTTTAAGATAATGTGTTTGTTAAAAAATAATGGTTGGTTGATAAAAACGGCCATTATTATATCGTACATTCACTTGATTCGTAGGATCCCTGAGTGTTAGATGGTACTGG
The DNA here is from genome assembly GCA_911387785.2 of Aelia acuminata. Lineage (NCBI taxonomy): Eukaryota > Metazoa > Arthropoda > Insecta > Hemiptera > Pentatomidae > Aelia > Aelia acuminata. Next base: position 95,604,502 of record OU426978.1, read on the forward strand.
TTCATTATCCCTTCAACTTGTTCCTTATCCGGACTCAGGGTTCTTTTACGGGAGAAAGGATCGCCGGAAGCCAACTATATATAATGCCCACCGTGCAGATCCTTGTCTGCTCTCCTGATGGCCCTCTAATCCTTTACATCCCTCGTTCCTCATCTATTGTCCCTTAGCTCGCAAATAATTGGTAGTTGTAGACTATTCTTAGGTTTCTCTGCAGTTAGTCAAACTATCAAGATCCTTTCTCCTCATTTCATTGCTTGTTGAGTAATTGGATCAAATTATCACCGTTATGATTTATATTCCAATAACTAGGCCAGTTATGTAGAAATTATTATATGTAATGTTAGATTGTACTCAATGAAGAGTTCATCCGCAGGTAGTGTTTAAGGTAAATTCCATTACCTATTAATTAATTAATATGAAGTTTATTTTTAGAATACCCTTTACAATTAAGGACTAGACAAATGCATACAAATCCAAATCCATTATGAAATACTCCTTTATACTACAAAAATAAGATCTATTTGGACTAACGGAATCGAGCTTTGGGGCTTCACCTAATCCCTCTTTCAACTTTCAAATTCCTTTCGATTTCAATCGCTACAATCCAGAATCCTTCGCAAAATCATTAATGCTTTATTTTTTACAACTAAATCCATCCTTCGCAAAATCGTTAATGCTTTATTTTTTACAACTAAATCCATTAAGACCTTAACGTTCCATACGCCGCTGATTAGGCATGATCCAGATGCTATTCTTTTCATAATAAAATCCTGAGCGATCTGAACACACTTGTTTCTCCTCGCTTCCTCCGATAGTACTAGGTGTCTGAAAATTAAATTGTCTTCATTTCCTTTCAAGTCAGAAATGTTATTTGAGAGCTACCTATGGGAATTTTCTGTACATGGCCTATCATTACATTTTTGTAATGTCAGTAATAACATAGAACTATCACATAGAACCAACTAACTATGATGTTTGGCTAAAACACTGTTTCGACTTTTTTAAGTAAAAATATTTCATTCTCTTTGGAATAGTAAACCATTTTATGGTAAAGGGAAAGGAATAGTGTGTGACCCGTAGTTCACGAGTTTTATGCTGGGCACTGAAAAAAATGGGGACAAAAAAGGTCGGAGATTTTGGGCCAGTAAGCACTACGAATGTTTGTCTCTTGTTACTTTCAGTTACCTATATATGAAATATATAGTAAGTGGAAGTATTGCGATCGTGAAAAATTTCGACATCCGGTTTTCAACGGAAATACACGTTTTGGGGTCCCCTGAGTCGAAATGACCAAGTCCCGCGAAATGGTCTGTGTGTGTGTGTGTGTGTGTGTGTGAACAGACTAGCTCAAAAACTATAAACCGTGCGATCATGAAATTGGGTATTTAGTGTAGGTATATGCCCGCGATGTGACAGCATAAATTTCATCAAAATTACTTAAAGGGAGGGGGTACTTTACTTCATAACTTTTTAGGTTTTTTTCGATTTTCTCAAAAACGGCTCTAACTATTTTGATTAAACTGAGTATTTGATGTACTAATATACCCGAGATATGACTGTAAAAATTTCATCAAAATTGATTAACCGGAGGGGGGACATTACTTAATAAATTTTGTAACATTTTCACGTGTTTTTTTTTATTTACTCTAAATCGGCTTTAACGATTTTGATCAAACTGGGTATTTGATGTATGTATATGCCCGAGATATGAATGTTAAAATTTCATCAAAATTGATTAACCGGATGGGGGACTTTACTTAATACATTTTGAATCATTTTCACGTGTTTTTTTTATTTATTCAAAAACGGCTTTAACGATTAACAAAAATAAGATATGAATGTAGAAAAATGTGTGAATTTGGGAAATGATATTTAGCAAAACACGTCAATTTCTAATCTAAGTAAGTTGGTAAGTGAAAGTTGTGTGTTGCGCGCACGCACCAGATTTTGTATACTTTGTTTTTCCTGCCTTTGGAGCAGTCTGTACATTATATCTGCCAGTTTTATGTTAATAAATATTGTATTTCAACGATTTAGTAATACTTTATATTTCTTCATTATACATGTAATTACAAATTAAAAATCATACCTGGAAGCTTATTTATGAAGACCCATACAAATGATTGTATTTTAAATGCCGATAAAAACATCATCCTATTATCACCACCCCATTCCCCAAACCTACGCTGCCTATAATATTCGGCCCAAAGCCTTTATTGATGGCCTAAATCGAGAAAATCTGGAGAGGCCCGGCCTACAGTTCGGTATTTATTAATCTCTTCCACTCCAGTTCTTTTTACCAGCTGACAGGGCTCTACCCCTTTGGCCCAATATATAACCAAATATAGCTCAAATACGTCAGCTTCTCCAGATAAGGTCGAGAAACCCTTCGGTTACAATAAACTTTGTTATGTTAGCTGCTTGAAGTATTAAATAATTGTTTATTTTTTTTATTTTTTAGATGTTTCTTACTTTAAGTATCTAATCTATCATGTTTTATGTTTCAGGTGAGTTGTTCAAAAACCCAATTTAAGTGTCAGCACCTACCTTAATGAAAACAAATTATTAATATGGTAATTATGTAATTTATTTATTTAATTTTATTTTCGAACGTTAAATATTATGAAAAAAAAATATTAGAAAGATAGAAGTATCGATATATATATATATATATATATATATATATATATATATATATTTTTTTTTTTTTATTATGTTTGAAAATAGTTCTTAATCTGTGGGTGACCACCTTTTTTAAATTATTTTTAAATAATTTATTTTTTGAAAAGAAAAGATTTGGCTCCGCCGGGAGTCGAATCCGGGTCTCCCGCGTGACATGCGCGGATGCTAACCACTACACCACAGAGCTCGGCTCCAAGTAGATTTGCGTGATCGGGTAGTAAGTATCAGTGAAGAGGAAGGATTGGCTCTACTTGGAACCGAGCTCTGTGGTGTAGTGGTTAGCATCCGCGCATGTCACGCGGGAGACCAGGGTTCGACTCCCGGTGGAGCCAAATCTTTTCTCTTCAAAAAATAAATTATTTAAAAATAATTTAAAAAAAGTGTTCACCCACAGATTAAGATTAGATTAATATGAAATAATTTAAAATTGACGTACGTCAATAAATACCATAAATTGGACAAACTTTGTCCACCCCCCGTTACTCGCAACATTTGCGTGATCGGGTAGTAGGTATCAGTGAAGGGGAAGGATTGGCTCTACTTGGAGCCGAGCTCTGTGGTGTAGTGGTTAGCATCCGCGCATGTCACGCGGGAGACCCGGGTTCGACTCCCGGTGGAGCCAAATCTTTTCTCTTCAAAAAATAAATTATTTATAAATAATTTAAAAAAGGTGGTCACCCACAGATTAAGATTAGATTAATATAAATTATTTTAACTTATAATAAATTATATTAATATATAACAATGATAAACTACGTAAAAAAAATATTGGCCTAGTACATTAACAATTAATAATCTGACATTTGGTCAGAATTTATTAATTATGGCAACATTTATTTGGGTTACTCAGTTAAAGACATTAGTTACCAAGTGTGGTTGCAAAGAAAAATTAAATCAACTCTTTCCACATGTATTATTAAGATTAAAGAATGACTTATTAGAGAAAATAAATTCAAATTACGACCATAGTGACGGAGTATTATATGGTTTTATTTTACATAATACTGAAACATACCTGACGTATCATACCATCTCGATGGTAACTTTAAATTATGGCAAAAAATAATCTTTTTTTCATAGCTTTCTAATTTAATGGTATTATTAATAATTCCTTACTACTAAGTAGCTGTGCTTTAATTGTTTGTAAAACAAGTTCGTTCCATTTTATGTTAGCTCATAAAAATCAAATATTAATTACAGTGTTTACCAATATTAATGTAAATATTTTAGTGTGTTTTGATCCAATTACTAAAATTTTCCCTTTTAGATTAAGATTTTTTTTTATCCTGCGCGACTTTATCTTTTATTGGTAGTTTTGAAGGTTTCATCTAAAGAAGGAAAGAATAAATTTCATGGCTGAAGATCCTTAGGTAGCCTCAATGCGTTTTTCGGGGCCAAGATATGTATTGGTGTACCATATAACCTAAAACATTCATAATCACTTATAAAATATTTCTTACTTTGTTGGCCTTATTAGATCTATAAATACTTATCAGACATAATTTTTTTTTTTTTAAATTGCTAATTGTATGATAAATCTTTGGCCTTTTGAAATCTACGTTATTTTACAGGAAACGTTTTTCTGCTTTCAAAGAATATGTTGCCGTGCGGTATTTAGTGAAGGAGTGTATGTTTAAATTATTCTCAACTGCATAAGGGCATCATAGACGATTCCGAGAAATAGCAAATAATCTAGAGTTGAATCCCTGCCAATTAATGGTTGGTCCGCTTCCAAATGCCGAGTGTCCTATAGAGAAGAGATTAGGGTCTATCCGATCATAATGGAGCTTAGGATTATTGTTATAATTAATTTATTCTATTAAATTTCTTACAAATCCTATAAAGATCCAAGTTGATCAATTTTTATTCAAGCAATGATTCAACAATCAATGAGAGTAGTTTATCAGTAGGTTGATTACTGGGTTCATAAATCTTATTCAAACAGGTCATGATAGACAATCTGATATAAATTGAAGTATAAACCTAGGTCTGTTACGTGGAAAACCATTGATTTACTGAAGCTTTTCTCACCTTTTTCTTCGTCCTAGGCGCTGAAGTGCCACAAACACAGCATAATCCTGGCATATTCCACTCTGTCCTCCTGTTGTAATTTCGGTATACCGGTCCGCCTTTTACTCTACCAGGGACTTTTTTGTTCTTGAACCTTTGCATAGCATCTGCTACTTCATCGCCTGGCGGTTCCATGTCTTCCCCAGTTTTATTCATCTACGTATTAATCACTGAGACCCTATGGATTAAGAGTTTCCTTCAAATGTTCTCCATCTTTATGAAACTTTTCCCTTGGCTAAATCAAATTATTTTCGTTGTCGCGGCAGGGCTTGAAAGTCTTTTGGCTATTGTTTATTTTCTTAAAATCTAACCGCTTTCATAATCTCCTTTATGATTTCAGCTTCTCTAATTTATGTTTTCTTCACTTTTCTTTTTTTTTAATTTCACTTACCTATATATTAAATATATAGTAAGGGAAAGGGAAATCGTGAAAAATGGCCAAGGAAATTTTCTTACTTTTTCTTCTAAAGTACCTTTGATTTTCTTTATATGGAGAAATCGAGTGTTTCTCCCTATTCCTAGTAGTAAATAATGGTTAAATTTGAAATATGGAAGATTTAGATAAAAATATACAGGATAATAAAATAAAAGTATTTCCACAAGATAAAAATTTCAATTTCCGTTAATAAGTACCGTAATATGTTTATGTAAAATGTATAAATACTTGAAAATTTTGACATAAATATATTTTATGGGTCACTCTCCCAATACGTACTAATTTATGTCCCAATGAGATTATATTATTTGTGTGAAATTGCTGATAATTCAATTGCATCCAGTGGTTAATAGAAAACCTCAATTTGTTGTTTAAGGATTTTTATCTCAGTAACAATATGTTTATAGGCCTAGATTTAAACTTAAAATGTCAATATCTATCTCCCTCACCTGTCCCACAGCTCAAGTTGCTGACTTTGGTGGCGGAAAAAAGATGTTTATTCTTTTATTTATAACCTAGTTTTTTTTCCATACTTGTTGTAAGGTCTTAATTATTTGGTTTTACGATATATTGTTATTTTCGTATTGTAGAAAAAAATTTATGATCCATAATCTACCTGTTCCATAGATGCAACCTATCATCATCACATTTTTTTGAAATCGGGCCTCGAAACTTTGGAAACCTTTATTTCATTATAATTCATTGCTGGCAACATTGTAACAGATTCCCGTCTCAGCAAGGATATCCTTTTTCACAGAAGTTCTGCTCTGGTTTCCTTGTGACGGTGTTTTTATCGGTTTAAACAGTGAGTGTCGTTTCATCGCCTATCTCCCTCACCCACTGATATTTCCTAAAAGGTGAGTTTGATTCACGTTACAGTACAGTTAATTTGTAGGTTTACAAGGGATTTCAATAACCCATAAATTTTGTTGATAAGAGAATGACATGGAACGGTCTATTTTAATATAACCTCAAAAACCTATCTCCCTCACATCTATCTCCCTCACTCGTGTGGAATGAGGGAGATATACTTTGAGTGAGGGAAATAGGATCAAGGTGATGTTTGAGTTATGTAGACCTGAACTCTAAACTCATTTAAATATTTAAGTGAAATTGAGTTTTAGGTTTGTTTTGAGCACTTTTAAACAATATTTAGAGTTTTGTTTGTTTGTTTAACGTCCCTTTATGCAACTAAGGCTAACCGGACGATGCTGCTGTGAGAGTCCTAAATTTTGCATATCCAGGTATAATTAGAATAGGGATCTTTAACGAATACCGGACATCGCACAGGCTCGGGTCCTCTATTTTACGTCCTATCAGAGGGACGTTTTTCGCATACAACTCGCAAACGAAGGGATTAAGCGAAAAAATGTATATGACCGAAAATGTTCTCCTTAAAAACCTGAAAAGATTTACACCATTTAGAAACCTCTACGACTATTTTTCTCGCAAAAACCGCGGTTTTGCGCTTATAATTCGCAATCGAAGACGAAATGAGTGATTTGTATATATTTCCGGTGTAGCGGTTAAGGAAAGCTTTAAAATGATGCCTTATTCATGACGCCTTATCCAAATAAGTTATTAAGGAAGTTATGGCGTACCGACAAAAAAAAGGCCTTCAGAAATAATATATATATGTTTCTATGAAGGCATTTTTTTGTAAACACCATTACAAGCCTACCTTTTAACAATTTGTGGAAAAAAATCATTGAAAAATGTAATTTTTTCGCAATGAAATTAGAACAATGAAATTTGAATGAAATGGGAGAATGACCCTTATATTTAAAAAAATGTTAGGTTTTTTCTACATACGTTTAAAACACGTTGACAGCTCTATAGCATGCGCAGTATTTTACTAACAGCTCACTGTTAACAGGTAAGAGGTTGTGCGCAAGCAAATAAGTTGTCAAGTGTATGAAGTGCTTGTTGGAACCTATTTATGGAAATCATTTTTACGGATGAGAATCTTCATTAAGACAAACGGCAAATTGCAGTCATATGCAATTAGATTTCCTAAGTATTTCAGTAACATTTGAACCGCGATTAATACTGTAAACATCAGTCTGTAATGCCTCATCTTACCAAAATCTATGAAACATAATTTGTTCCCTTGCGATTCGTCGAAAATTTTGAAACCTCAAAGTTTTGACAATTCTTTTATTTAAGTTCAATTTTAATTTGTCACCTCTCCGTGAAATTATCTTTCTCCCTAAACCTCATTCATTGTTCACCTCAACGTCCTTCGCACATGGAAGCCGAAAGATGGATCTATACAACCGTTTTGCATTTAGTTATGAGTATTTACAAAGATATTTTGCACTTTGTTTCGTCTAATCTTTGATCCATAGTGGCTACCAGACCCGTTATTTAAAATAAATTTTACTATCGATTCCTTTATACAGGTTTTTGATTAAAAAAAATTAAAAATACTTTCCTGGATCATGTGAAATAATTCCCATCAAATTCTTAAGACTAATGTTTTTTTCAAAGTCGCCACACCAGTTTTATATTTTATTTCTCCACGATTCCTGTAAAATATTTAAACGTGTTTGAATACTACAAATTGGTATTTTGTATTTGTTTGTTTAAAGTCACTTTATGCCACTAAGGCTAATCGGACGGAGATATACTATCTAAACCAGTTTATTGATTTTTGAGTAAAGAGTACATTAAAAAAAAAAAAAATCTTCAAGAGGTTTATCTTGCGATTTAAAGCATAGTTTAAATTCTATGTAATATATATTTAAAATGAGTGTAATAACGTCTCAGAACTGTTTCCACAAATATTGGAATGATATATAATCAATATCGGATGAGTAGCTAATGACAAGAATGATATTAACACTTGATTCCAACTTCCACTTGATTCAATATCGTGTCACTCTCCCCTTAAACACCAAGGCGCAAGTGAGAGGACAAAAATTTTAATGACTCCAATCAATATTAATTTTGTTAGTTTTTAAGAAATTGAAGGCCTACTGGAAATGCCTGCCCACCTCGCTCACCTATTATCTAAACCCTCGCGGTTATGACCTGGACCAGTGTCCTGTTATCGTAGTATTCTTCTGCTGACACTAGACTAGCGGTGTAGTTTCACCTAGAGGAGCTGGAAGTTAATTAGTGTAGCTAGCCTGTAAATTAAGGAAAGGCTATAGAAGGCTGGGCAGCTCTTGACCTAGATCACGCTTCCTCAGCCCTGCCTCCGCGGAGGTCACCTTTGAGGGGAAGTCGCTCCGACGTGAAAGGGAAGGCGCCTGGTGCAGGCTAAGCTCCTGTCTCCGAGGATCAATTATCATGTTTAATTTTTTTTTACTTACGGAAGAGTAACTAAGGACATCGGTCCATTTTTCTGTGATTATGGTCATACACAACAGATTAGTGTTCTGGGTCATAGAAATAGAAATGTGGTTCTGTTTTTGTCCTTCGCACAATTGAAGACCTATACTATGAATCTTTAAAGATATTTAGTTTGTAACAAAATCTTTGAAGAAATTCAGTTTGTAACATGCCGAGAAAATTTTGTACACATTTTTTATTTGTTTATTTAATGTCAGTTTTTACTGGCTGCAATGACTAAACAGGCGATGCTACAGTGAGAGTCCTAAATTTTGCCTATCCAGGCATAATTAGGATAGTGGTTTTTTAACGAGTACATCACACAGAAACGGGTCCTCCATTTTAAGTCTTCTCCGAAGAATGGCTTAGCCAAGGAATTTTTACTCCTTTAGAAAATTCTAGGGCTACCTAGTCGGTTACGAACCCACGACCTTCTGTTCGATTTCATTTGCATAGTTGTGTAAGGTAACAAACTACAACACAGGTGACAATCTTCTATCTGTTGAATGTTTAGATTCATTTAATTAATGCGGAAGTTATATAACAATCCAAAGAAGGCTACTCATGTATACCTTATCAGCCACCCAAAGCTAATGATTTAAAAAAATGAAGCTGGTTTCTAAAATATAAACATGTAGAGGGAGAGGGTTTTGAATTTCTTGACTATAGTGTTGGGTCGTTCCAATTTAGCTGATCATTTAAATCAGTTGAAAGAGTGGAAAAAACTCTTTTGTATTAAAGATTGTTTAAAACGATTCTAGCTACATTCCATTTTCCTGAGATTGATTTTAGAGTACCTATGTAAAAAATCTACCATTTAATCTAATATCCCTATTTAAAAAGCATTTGCTATAAATAGAAAGCATGTTCCTATCTCATTGTTTTGGTTGTTTTTTCTTTTTCACCAGAAATCCTATTTTTGTACAGTTCAACGAATAGTATGCATTTTTTAGTTTAATTATGTATTTATATGAACATTTATTGTTAGTGTTAGAATAAGTTAAAGTAATTTAATTGTTTTATTAACCAAATATATTCAACTTAACAAATTTAGAGCAGTCTGTCCCAAAATACTAGTACTTAAAGATAAATATATTTTTATAAATATGAATAATATTCAGACTTCTCTAAGTTATTGTTTGATTTTTCAAATAAATGTTCCACTGTTCCATCATCCACCGTCATCAAGTACATGCGCACTTACCTTCATCACATTTCACCACCAACATCATCACCATAGTCATCGTAACCTTCTCATTTCATCGCTGCCTTGTAGAAATAACGCCATAATATTATCCATATGCTTATTAATTAACTTTAATTGTTACTTGCAGGCAGCTTGTCGTAGCAAGAATCGGTCAGACTAGCGTTCCGACTGTGCCAAGATTAACTCAGTTAGACGAGAACAGTCAGTACAAGTTTTCTTAAGGTTACTTTCTACCTGCATTTAACTTCTATCTCCTCTAGTAACCTCATTTAATATTTTTCCGTTTTTTGAATGCTTAACTAGATGTTGCTATTTTTAATTTTTATTTATTTATTTTTTTATGTTTTGCAATGCGATTTTGATTTTTGTGTTTTCTAATAGAAGTTTTCTTGAGGTGTATTTTTTGGTTTAAACAGTTCAACTATTATGATTAATTAATACGACATTAAATTATTATCATTAAATAGTCTTATATTCATACTTTTATTTAAGCTTGTTTGCATTCGACCTCAAAATGTATTTATATTTGTATAATATACTATTTACTGGTTCATAATGTTTCATGGTCTTCCAGTACCTCAGATGACTTACTTATGAAGATAGATTATAGTAGTAGTACATTATTTAAAACATATTAGCAGTAGTATTATTTTATTTACTTTTATTATAAATTATTATTAGATCACAAGAAAATGTATGCTCTACAGTTCTCAACCATATTTATTTTAGAGGTAAGAATGGATATACATACATTACAGAATGCCAGAAGAAGGTATTCAAAGCGTCGCACATAGGGACAAATAATCAATTTACAACGAAAAAAATATAAATTGGGATTTTATTTGATATTCTGATTAAGTAATGTTATAAAAGGACTATTTTAGTACTCAAAACTTTATATATATAAAATAAATAATAATAATAATAATACTCTTTATTGCTGTAAAGTTTTTACCGTTTGTAGCAAGGAGGTGGCCTCCATGCCGTTTCTTACAAAATATTTAAGTAAACTATAGGGCAAGAGACTTAAATGAAACAAATATGTACCTACTAAAAACAAAAACAGAAAGAAAAAAAATTCTTTTTAAGATACACGTTAGCAATATCTTTTGATTACATTTTTTTTATACAGTTATATAATATGAAAACACGGTATAGTATAATGTAATATTCCTGAAATATTGTAGTATAATATAAATACTAGTGTAAAGAGCAACAAAAGATTTCTATCAGCTAAAGTAAATGAAAATGTTTAACTTTAGAAAATACAAATATATCAAATAAATAAGTACTTATACTTCCTGACTCATTTAACTAAGGGGGAAACAGGGGGACGAGTAACATGCATTTCCATATTCGGCATAAGGTACGTTTTCAAATTAATAAAGAGAAGGCGGTGTACTATGCGGAACATTTTTTATAGGACTAGCTGAAGTTAGCATTTCAATATTTTTAATCAAAAAATAGCATTTCGTAGAACATTTATTAATCCTACACTATGTAAGATAATTATGTTAACGATGATTGTATATTAAAGTACGTACCTGACGCTTGAATATCCATATCGAAATAAGTGAGATTTTAAATTTAGGAAAATAATACTGGGGTAGTTAATCCGTCAACAAACCAAGAGCAACTAGCCTGTATCAACGTGTGCAAGATAAGACAACTTTAGTCCTATGCCCTGGGTTAATCCTGTCGTCAACTTTTATAATATAATATTTATTAAATAATATTATTTTATCTTGTAGACTATTTAATAGAGATCGTATTGAAGGTATTTTTAACTGGTTTTAGGAAAATATTTTTTTCGATTTTTGTCGTCGTAATTTTGACATTTGTCCTTTTGTGCGTCGGTCGCAGGAAAGTTTAAATAAATAACGTTATTCATTTATTAATGGCCAACGTTAGGAACCACTATCTAGGTCATTGTAAGTGCTGGCGTAGATCTTGGGTCCACTGCGGTATTTAATAATGTGACAGATTTGAGAAATTTGAATTTATTTTAAAAATAAATTATTACTTTAAAATACTGGTTCTGATAAAGGCAACTTGTTCGAAAAGGAAATACGACTGGTGTTTTATCGAAACCCTGACGGCTTTCAAGAGGGTGCTAGCTGCTATTAACTCACCAGGGTCGCAAATTTTTTTTATTTATATTTTATACATAAGCTAAATTTACACTAACAATGAAAGAACTCGAAGAAAGTGAACAGGATTCCTGATTAGTGTACCTTTTACGCTCCATTAATCAGTTGTTAACCTGGCCGAAGTTGACATTGCTACAGTTCTCGTTTTATCTTAAAGTATTATTTATGTATAGACCTAACTCACATCGGTAATTCTGATAAATAAAATAAGAAATCAAAACGAAACAATTAATGGAAATCGTTAGTGCCGTTTTTGAAATATCGTAAAGAGAAAAGTAGGCGTTGGTATTAGCCCCCCCCCCCCCCGTTTACCGGATTCAGACGAAATATTTGCTGTCACATCATGGGCATATGCCGCAAATACCAAACTTAAGTTTTGTAGGCTTTATGGTTTTTGAGCTTGGCTGTTCACATACAACATTTCGCGGGACTTAGTTAATTTTACTCAGGGAACCCCAAAACCTGTATTTCCATTGATAATCGAAAGTCCAAATTTTTCACGATCGCAATTCTGTCTTTCCCTTACTATATACTTATTTCATATATACATAACTAAAAGTAAAACAATACTAAAGATCGCGGGTTCAATTCCAGCGGTGGCCCTAGGATTTTTTAATGGGAGTAAAAAATCCTTAGCTATGCCGTCCCTCGGATATGAAGTAAAATGGAGGTCCCGAGCCTGTACGATGTCAGGTACTCCTTAAAGATCCCTATCCTAATTATACCAGGATAGGCAAAATTTAGGACTCCCACTGTAGCATCGTCCGATTAGCCTAAGCAGCATAAAAATGGACATTAAACAAACAAACAAACAAACAACTAAAAGTAAAAAAAAATAAAAACAATGTTTTCTTTGTTTGTTTAACGTCCCTTTATGCTACTAAGGCCAATAAGATGATTCAGTGGTAGTCCTAAATTTTCATTTACTAGGTATAATTAGGATAGGGAACTTTAACCTGACATTACAAAGGCTCGGGATCACCATTTTACGTCTAATCCAAAGTATAGCATAGCTAAGGATTTTTTACTCACTTTCAAAACGTCCCTTTGATGCTAACCCCTGACCTTCAGTTTTGAAAGCTGCTAAGGTCTCTGCTATGGTAATATGCTAGCCACCACAACATACGTGATTCTAAAGTAATGTTTTAATAACCTCTTAAAATAAAAATGATACATTTTCGTTTAATATAAAACTGGTGTCAATGGGATATCCTCTTTATTATCCTCAATTCATCCTATTTGTAGGTTTTCATTGTAATTATTTTGAACTTGAAATTTAATAATTTTTCCTGACTTTTCAATGTTGAACAACTATCACGTAACAATTATAATAACTAAGCCTGCAAGGAGAACAGTTATAGATAAACACCTGAAGACAGATCCAATATAGGAGGCATTATCATTTGTACTGTCTCACCTGGTTGCGCAACACGCACTTCACCTTGATCTTAGCCTTTCTTCTTTTTGCTCCATCAGAAACATAAGAAGCACAGTTATTTATGATCCTTTGTATATGAAAAATTCGAAATAATCAGAGGATTCTATGCTTATGTTTTTTAGGCTTTCCGTTATAAGTATTTAAATTTCTTTCATTACTATAGTTTTTAATTATTATTATAGGCCATTTTAGCTTTGATTAAAAACAAAAATCTGAATGTATTTATTAAATTGTAGAAATAAATGTTTGGGAATGATATCTGAAAAATGACACTTAGATATACCTATGTATCAATGTTGCAATTTCTGGTCTTCAGTAAATCAGGGCTTTAGCGAAAGACGTCTCATCCGAGGTACCCATAATTAAGTGATTTAATTTAACAACGCCATTTCGATAATAAACATTGTCTATTATTTTGAGTTTAAATCTGGCAATGCAAACATATTTTTTTTTTTTTTACAGCCGGCGTTTTTGTTCGACAATTTTAGCTATTTCCGAGACTTCAAAATATACTATAGTAAATGAACTAAATTGTAGAAAATAACACACAAAATAACACACAGTAAATATGAGTTTGTTTTGTAAATGTCGAAAAATAACGGAAATTATTAGGTACAAATTTGATTTATTTGAAGTATCTGGGGTAACAATATACAACATTTTAATGATCACATGCCATTTTCTATTTTTGAACAGTATAATATTCAGATACTCATGGGGGTACCGCCCGGGGGCGACAGGGTGGACGATTCCCCCCTAATATTTTGGAAGGGGGCAACTACTTACACCCTAACTGTGACTTAAATTGACAAGTTCTATGAATACCTTGAAAATACAGGAGGAATTAAATGCCCCAACAGTTTTTTTAGACGTTGTTATTACCTTTTATCCCCTCAAATTTTTAACTATCTATGAGAATGTTGATTTGCTCCCTCACAATAATTTGATGCTGATGACGCCCAGGCAGATACTACCGAAATTAATATTTTAGAATACACTGTAGAGATTATCAAAACATTTTAGCAGTCAGGGTGTGTTTAGGGCTGAAGATAAAGATAAGCATTTTTACTCTGTCTTTCAGTCACCATATCTTTAGCTGTATATGGTATTACACTATATCATAAAGATTGATAGAGTCGTAGAAATGTGACAGTCCTTTCTCACTGATCTGGAAAACTTGCAATATCGGACTATGTTTGCCAGAGATATCTTAAAACATTCGGCTATAGTTAGGGTTTTAATTGTAAGGTGATTCCTTTAAAGTTAGGATCGAACTAATGGCGTAGACAACAATCAAATAACCCTCTTAGGGATCGGGACACAGACCCTGTTGAAAAGAGGAGTACAAAAGTTTGGTGATGCCATAATTTTTTTTTTTTTAACTACAAGTATTAATACGATACAAGGTATTGTGTGAAATTCAATAAGTATCAAAGCTAATATGTTTTGAATCGAATTTTAAATTGCATCCTTTTTTATCTATCTTAAGGTCTAGAACTAGAGAATGGAAATGGGAAAAAGGTTGGTAAGAGCAGACGCGAGAAACACTCAGATTAATGAAGTTTTCCTCAAGTAGGTCATGGAGTTTTAGATAACCCTAAACTTCTTTTCCTTTCAAACTGGAAGTGGATTCAAAGATGGAAAGATGATATCGAAGCATAATTCTTGTCTCAATTGAGTGAAAATAATAGAACTTACATTATATGTTATTTAACTGACAAAAAATATCTGATGATCTTACCTTTGCTTCTAGAATAAATTTATCTTTAATTTTCTTTAAATATTAAAGCGATAAAAAAAAATCTGGTGCGATGCGCGCAATACACAACTTTCACTTACCAAATTACTTTGATTAGAAATTGACGTGTTTTGTTAAATGCCATTTCTCAAAGTCACACAATTTTCCACATTCATTTACTTATTTTTGTTTGTATTTGTTCTTTAAAGTACACTATATTTTTTATTATTAAATAAAAGTTTTTACTTGTTTTTTTTTTTTTTTTTTTTTTGTGTCCACCTCTTCCTCACCGTTTAGGCTATACGGGGTTTCCCGGGCCAGGGGAGAGGGTGGGGATTAATGCCGAGTATTATTAAATTTCCCTTAGCTCCGGGTTTTGAACTTGCTATCTTCGGGTTCTCAAATCATCTGTCCGGTTGTCAGTGGCAACGCGTATTTCTAACGCGTTTAGCCACTCGGCCATCCCGCCACCAATGTTTTTATTTATGGCGATGCAAGCATAATACTCTAAGTCGTCTGATTTTATAATTCTCTATGTAGTTGTTGAAAACTTCATATAGTTCCCATGAAACAAATAATCTTCATTAAATGAACAGAACAACTTTAATTATAAAGCATTAGTCTGTCAATAAAGACGTTCTGCGCATGCGTGAGCTCAACATGTTTTATGAATTCACGGAATATTTATCTTTTTTTCTCCTGATTATGTTTACTTGATTTTTTTTATATTTAACCATTTCTTATTTCTAAGCGTTACGAGAGACAGTTAATTTCTCCATATAAAATAAACAAAGGTACTTTATAGGAATATAAAAAAGGCCCCTTCCTCATTTATGCCCCCTCAGAACATTATGATAATGATAAAGCGTACCTGATATTAAAGAATACTTGATTCTCATTAAACATGACGAGTTTAATCAAAATCGTTAAAGCTATTTTTGAGAAAATCGAAAAAAACGTAAAAATGGGAAAAAAAGTTATGAAATAAAATGCCCCCTCCAGTTGGTCGATTTTGATGAAATTTTTATATCAGGCATATTAATATATCAAATACCCAGTTTTATCAAAATCGTTAGAGCCGTTTTTGAGAAAATCGAAAAAACGTAAAAAGTTATTAAATAAAGTACCCCCTCCGTTTGACTAATTTTGATGAAATTTTCGCTGTCACATCATGGGCATATACGTATACCAAATAACTAATTTCATGTTCGTACGGTTTATAGCTTTTGAACTGGTCTCTTAACACAGACACAGACACAGACACAAGACACAGACAGACTCACACACACACACACACACACACACACACACACACACACACACACACACACACACACACACACACACACACACACACACACACACACACACACACACACACATCCACACACACACACACACACACACACACACACACACACACACACACACACACACACACACACACACACACACACACACACACACACACACACACACACACACACACACACACACACACACGCACGCACGCACGCACGCACGCACGCACACACACGCACTCACGCACGCACGCACACACACACGCACACACACACACACACACACACACACACACACACACACACAGACACACCCACAAACACACACACACACACACATTCACCATTTCGCAGGACTTGGTTATTTGGACTCAGGGGACACCAAAACTGTACCGAAACTCCAAACTGTGTAATTCCATTGAAAACCGGATGTCGAAATTTTTCGCGTTCGTAATACTTTCCCTTACTATATATTTCGTATATAGGTAAGTGAAAGTAAAAAATCTAGTGCGCGCATCACTCCAATTCACTTATGTCCTTACTTTGTCTGTAAATAGAGATTTGTTTTTAAAAGGCGTGGGTGCCATTGGAAATGTACACACATAAATCATTTTTCCAAAATGACTACAATTTTTTTACTTTCACTTAGTATACTAATACGTTTACTTTTAATGATAAATAATTGTTATAACTTATTTAAAGTTGCATGTTCAAAGTTTTTTTTCTATTGGACTCTCATTGGGGCGTTGCACACCGTACTTTGAGGACCGCTCTCTTTTGGTGTGTAAAACTTATTTAATGCTGCTTGCAAAATCATAAAATAAACGACCCCCACCCCTCTATGAATTAGAAAGACAGTTTCTTGTCAAATTTACCAATTCGATATTAGTTCTGATCACTTTCGGATACATTAGAGAAATGAGTATTTCAACAATGATCATTTACAAAAAAAAAAAAAAATATGTACGTATATTGGTACAGGGAAAAAAAAAAAAACAACCCAAAGCTAAAAGTTTTAAAATGAGTGATCACAGTTAATTAAAAAAAACAAGTTGAACTTTTATAACCTAAATCTGCGCAACGCAAATAAACTAGCAACGCATCCATTCGTTTTTAAGATTTCCACCCACCATGACACCTAGAATTTTAAAAAAGAAGAAGGACTGTATTTTTAAAAAACTCAAAGCGACATCCAGACTTGGGTATGTACGACTAGAAAAATAGACCAAGAAAACTCATTAGCCATTGGGATATAGTGGCGTTATAAATAGCATATGCGTTTTCCTCTCCATTTCCTGAAAATATATTTTTATGATATCAACATTTTGAGTATTTCGGAAAAAAAAATCTGATTGGATGATATATGATATTCGCTTGCAGTTTTTAAGAAGCCTTAAGCGAAAACATTCTTTGTGGGAAAAGAGTCATGTACTTTTTGTCATGGGACTCCCACACATACGTATATGTATGTAATACTTATGATCCACCTTATGTGAACACATATTCCAATTGTCATCATAAATCATGGATGAAAAACTTATGACCAGAATTTATGAAATTATTTAAAGTAAAAATTAAAATTAGCCATGGCATTTTATTTAATAAGATTTGATTGATTTGATGAGTACTATATATGTACACGTGAAAAACCACATAAAAAGGAATGTAGTCGTCTTTGACCGGCTGACCATGTCATGAATTATTTCTTATAAATTGTATGAAGTATGTTTCCCGACTTTTATAAAAAATGATAATTAATAGACTAGTGTTAAGAATCTCAAGGGGAAGTAAATCGGCTGTCATGAATACCTCAAAAATGATTTTATTTCAAGGATCATTGCTGTCCTTTTACCTTTTATACTGCCTTGGTGTAATTGGAGTTGCATTGATTGATTCCTTTTTTGTTTGAGGTATCTACTTTCAAAATGAAATAAAATTCTTTTATTTTTTCATTTATTTTTTATTCCAAAATAGCTTATAACATGGCTAAAACAAATTTATTAAAAATTAACTCACTTGGTGTTAGGTCCAGGGGCATTTCGCGATTGAAACACAAACCTTCCCCGGTGAGATTTTGGCTCCCCCCCCCCCACCTAAAGTTAAAATTTAAAATTAGCGGACTGTATAAAAGGTAGGAGCTTATACTTAAAAGAAAATTATAATGATTAAATACATGTTAAATATTAACAAAAGCTAGTTAAATGTTAAGTAGAAGAAATAAAAGGCCCCTTTTAATTGCTCAAAGTCATATCTTTATAAAACTAAGAAATGAAAACAACAACATGTAAGTACACAGGATTTACTTAGGATAACATGTACATAGGAACCAAGTAAAAATGAAATATATTAAGAAAAAAATCTGGTGCGATGCGTGCAACACACAACTTTCACTTATATACTTCGATTAGACATCGACGTGTTTCGATAATTAGTATACGCCACACTTTTCCACATTTATATGGTTCTGTATGCATATCTCCACAAGTTATAATGTATCTGTAATGCAAAACTTGAAAGTTCTCAGTACTTTTTCATTCATTACTGCTTATTTCTTTTTTAAAGGGACCTAATTTCATCTAATGTCGAGTTTTTTACAGCGATTTGCTTTTTGTAATAATATCGCGAAGGTGAATCGATAGGAAGTCTATTTACGACTATTAGTAAAGTTGGTCTCTTATGCCTTTTTGGAAATCGAGAACGATTACTGTTCCTCTAAAATCACTTAATATTCCTTCAGAAATTAATTATGTAACAAAATTTTCCAAACTAAAATATAATTAATTAAAGATTATCTTATAGCATATTCTTTCACACTTTAAATGCTTTAAATAATTTGGTCATCACCTATTGACTTTCCAAAGTAAAATGTTTTTTTTTTTTATTATTGAATAAAAGTTTTTATATTCATCAGTGATAATTCGAGATATGAAATTTTAGCTGTCACATCTTTGTCATAAACATACATCAAATACCCAGTTTGCTCAACCTCTTTGCAGGTGTTTTTGAGTAAATAAAAAAAAAAAACACCTAAAAATGAGATCACCTGAGACAAAATTTAATAAATAAAGTAAATTGCATAATTTGCATAAATGCATAAACACACACACACACACACACACACACACACACACACACACACACACACACACACACACACACACACACACACACACACACACACACACACACACACCAATTCGCAATACTTGGTTATTTAGTCTCAGGAAGCCCCAAAACCTGTATTTCCGATGAAAACCGGAAGTCGAAATTTTTTAACGATCGCAATACTTTACCTTACTATATATTTTATATATAGGTAAGTGAAAGTAAAAAATGTACTGCGCGCATCACTCCATTTCATATAACTCCTTACTTTGTCTGTAAATGGATATTTTTTTTTAAGTGTGTGAAAATAAAAAACTAAGTAAATTAACTTAATTTCTATTAAACTTATGGCTAACGAAACTAAAAAACACAAACTTCCTTATATCCATAATCTAACTTCCATATACCAATAATCTAAATTTAAATCCACATGCATACATCAAATTTTCATCACAAATGATGTTCAAAATAATGTTTAGTAAACTACAATAAGGTGGCCGTTGTAATGTAACTAAGAATGTAGCTTGAAATGTAAAGAATCTATTTTTTGCACGAAAGAACAATGATTTGAACATAACTGGACTTTTTACAGGTAAAACATAACATTTGTTTTGCATTAGTATAAAAACAAATCGATTGTTTATCGATAACATAACAGCCGTACCTACGAGCTGCTACGAGGTTATACAAATCGATAAACAAGTATTACATCATCATTTTCCAGTCTTGTTACGTGTTGATTCTTCGGTCTATGTACTTGACGAAAATGCTGGAGTCTACTCGCTCCACACGGCGAATCTGGCAAAATATCGCCCTCTGGTCCATATGGTGAAGAGATAAATACTTTCCTGCTGCTTCCTCAAAAAAAGCTCGGGAAGATCTTTCTGGTTGGTGAGGAGGCTAGCGTTTAATACAAATACAAAGGTAGTGAGTGAGTGCTACGTCCCAAAATTGATGAAATTTTTGCTGTCACATCGCGGGCATATACATACACTAAATACCCAATTTCAGGTTCGCACGATTTATAGTTTTTGAGCTAGTCTGTTCACACACACAAACACACACACACAGACACACAGACCATTTCGCGGGACTTGGTTATTTGGATTCAGGGGACCACAAAACGTGTATTTCCGTTGAAAACCGGAAGTCGAAATTTTTCACGATCGCAATACTTTCACTTACTATATATTTCATATATAGGTAAGTGAAAGTAAAAAAATTGCAATTGTAGTACTAAAATTAGTCCATTTCGAAAGTTTCAATTATTGTTTTAAATATATTTATTTGTTGAAATTTTAATACCTTTTGTATAATCTACTTAAGTCGTGTTTGTGAGGCAATTTTTAATAAATTGCAAAAATTAATGACGGAAATTGGATTTTTATGGCTAGGTACGGAATTTTAAACCTAAAATTAAAAATATATAACGAAGGTCAATTAAAAGTCTATTCAATACGCAATGGAAAAGAGTTGAAATAATTTAAATTTTATAACGTTCTGCCCAATTTTGCCAGAGTTTCTAGAAAAACGCTTCCATAAAGAATGTTTATCTATCGAGGATATTGATAATATTTTTTGCAAATTTACCCTGGCATTTCGAAAATAAAATGGTTAAGGAGTTCAATTACTGATATAGTAATTAAATTTTATAGAACTGATAATTTGAAAAATATCAATAATAAAAATTATTTCAAAACCTCAAAAACAAACTGAGTACCCATCTCCCTCTCCTCCAATCTCCTTATAACCAATAATGAGGAAAATCCTGCAAAAACTAGTTCTAAAACGTCTCAACCCGATCCTAAATCTTGTGATTCCCTGACCCTCTGTTTGGATTTCAGAAATCTCACTCCACTTTTCAACAGTGCCATAGAGTGGTTGATGTCATATCCACCACAGAGGTGCGTGGTATACATTTTTTGGAGCAAGCCTTTGATCTGGCTTTAGGAAATCCCATCAAATTACTTTTACCCGACGTCATAAACTTACATCATCCTGTCCTACTGTATCCTTCAATAACATTCAACTTATTTCCGTCGAACACTTCCGATATCTAGGACTCCGTAGTGACAAACATCTCACGGGGAATCCTCATATAAGGCAGAAAAGACAAGAAACCGCCCGCAGATTCCGACTAAGCCTATTCAAACCATTGAATTCCTTTCGCATCCAATACCTATAACCCAAAATCCTTATTGCTCAAGATGGCCTCGAGATATAATAAATTGGAAACAATAATTAATTAATTGGTAGTTTTTCAACCTGCCTGAAAATATTATTAGTCTAATTGTATCAAATTTGCTTATTGTATTGTTGTTTTACTGTAGTAAATTTCAATAAATTAAATAAAATTCCTGCTGACTCTGTCTGAACGTCATGACATGAGTTATGATGCCTCATGACGGTCCATGGCCACAGAAATGTTTTTTCAGTCATAAATTTTGTGAAAAATAATCCGAAAGTAAAACGTTATTATATTAATATTAATAGAAAATCTTTCATTCTGTAGTGATCCATGAGAAAAAATGCAAATGTTTTCTGCAAGACGAGCAATGTTGACAACTTCTTTGCGAGCTAAGTGATTCCTCTTAAATAAGGAATAACCATATTTCCTACTTCTTTGTTTGAATTAAGGGTTAGTCAATATTAAAACATCGGTCCTGAATTAAAACATGGGTCAGTCGGTGCCCTTTTCAAAAGATCGGTCTTTTTATAGCTCAAATTTCAGAAACAAATCTGATATATCCCTCCCTATTCTCTCTCTCTCTCTCTCTCTTAAAAACAAACCGAAATTCTAGAATAGTTAACCGCTCAAAAAAAAAAAAAAAAAAAAAAAAAAAAATGGTCGAATGTTGCATAATATAATATTCCATAACATGGAATTCCAGCAAACATAATAAGTAATCAAATGTGAAAAATCAGTTTATGTGAGTTTGCTCAATGGGCTTTACAACACGGCGCTTTCCACTCTGCCTAAGTTGGTAAATAAAAGTTGTGCGTAGCGTGCATCTCACTATTTTTAATTACTTTTTTGTGAATTTTTATTTTATTCGTACAACATAATCTCAGATAAATTCGAAGGGACGCGGCTTTAAGACGCTCAGACTAGATCCCTGCCTCTATAGTCTCATTTATTTTTCATGCCTCTAATACACCCGCTGCCTTCAACCCCATCCTCTTTAAAATAAATGCACTGCCACCGAGATTATCTCTTGTGTTTACGAGCTTTGGAAATGGAATTTTTATCATGGTCCCAGGGTTCCCTCGGTGCTTTTTTCCGCTAAACTTCCTCCTAAGATTTATAGAGGCTCTGTGGAAGGACTTTCATTTAATAACATCGATGGTCACTTTAGGAAGTGTGCGTACTTTTTACGAATATTGTTATATTTGATAACTTTTTATTCACTAAATGTTCTTTTTAACAAACTTTTATATATAACTCACCTTTTATATTTAACTCACCTTTTAAATAAATGGACATCTTTATTGAAAAGGTGTTAGTGCCATTGAAATACAACCCACAAAATGACATCTTTTTTATTTGATTGGGAAGTTCTGTTGCCAGTACAAGTAGAGAATATAGTGGAAAAGTAAGGTAGGCTCCACTCACTCGTGGGACTCCGTAATCGGGGATTCGTTTCAATTTTTAGATATAAACTTTTTTTTTCGATTTTATAGTAGCTTAGAGTAGTTGAAGACTGTTCTTCGAAAAAAATAGGAGAAAAAAGTATTTTTTATCAAAACGGAGAGCAAAAAAAGAGAAGTAATATTTGTATTATATTATCTTTGTTATTATATATGATTTTATTTCGGTAATTTTCGTATAAGCCATAATGTTTTATTAGAATGTGCAATATTTCTGACCAGTTTCTTAAATTTTACCCTAACCCTAAATTATTTTGAGGTTTATAAGTTGAAATTGATATTGTTTTAATGTATTTTGCTATTTATTGTATTATTGCGAATTTCCTCAGCAAATTTAAAAAATTAAGTTTTTCAATCATGTAAATTAGATTAGACGCATTACAATTATATTCTAATATATGATCAATTGGTATTGATCATTTAAACAAATATTAGCGTTTCCATATTTCTGCATGGATTTTTTTTTTCTCTATATTTCTTATCATAAAGAAATTACTGAGATTTATGGAATTTCCAGACATATCCAATAGAATGTCACTCATATTATTTGTTATTATTTTAAAATATAAATTGAACAATAATAATAAGAACATAAGATAAAACAAAAAATGAAAAATATTAGGAACTGGCAATTTGGTCCAATAAACAGTAAGCAGAAATAATGTTAGTTTATAAGTTAAGATGTGTTTAAGCGGTTATTCTTGGCTGTTTAGCCCTCATCACTAAATTTGATCAAGCGATTGCACATTGTACACCATCCTGTGTTTAACCATCTGTTTAAATAAGCAATCCTATTGAAACGACTATTTTACACCCGGCCATGAGTCTTGCTGTGAAGATCAAATCATGTTACGTTTGTGTTGCTATGTTGATACTTATTGTAATCTTGCTAATTATATAGGTTTTATTGTTTGTATGACATTTCTAATAAAAATTATTTAAGCTCTCATAAGTGGTAGAATATCAATAAATATTGGCAATAGTCATTATCTAAGATATTACTTATTATTACTTTTATTATAAATATACTTATTTATAATTTTTTTTTTTTTTTTTTTTTTTTTTTTTTTTTTTTTTTTTTTTTTTTTCCCCCATTCCAGTAACCTTGGACATAGGGGAGTTTATTGTGTACATAAAGTCCTGCACGTTCCATCGGGTGATACTGCGTGCAGGAAAATAATTTAAATACCATTTTTCAGAATACTTTTACAACAAAATGAAACAACAAGGAAACAACAAAACGCAGAATACAAAATACAAAAGACCAAAACTAATACAAGATACAAAATTAGAAAATAATTTAAATATTCCTGAATGTGTACATTACAATAAAATTATAAATAGAATAACAATTCAAATAATATCAAAATAGGAAATGATGAAAAATAAAAAAAATAAATAAAAAATAAAAATAAGAAATATAAATATGGTTATATCATGATGTTTTATGTGGTTTCACCTGTCCAATCTATTTCTCATAATGTATTGTGGTCTATTCCACCCAAAAACTCCTGAAATTCCCGGCCAAAACTAAAAAGTAGTTCTTCCTTACTGATTGGCCAATTGTGCCCACGGACCATAATTGTTCTTAATAATTTATATCTCTGTGTGTCAAGTAAGTGGCAGTCAAATATAAGATGGTCATAAGTTTGTTCTGTCTGTCCGTCAGACAAGCATTTGTTATCTTCTATTATATTAAATCGATGTAAGTAACTTCTTGTTGGACCGTGACCAGTCAGTACCTGTGTAAGTCTACTGTGGATTTTACGTAGCCTTTGTCTGTTTTCTAATTTATTAATGTATTTGTATAAATGTCTTCCTTTCGTTGTTGTCTGCCATCTGTTATTCCATAGCCTGTACGTCATTTGCCTTAATATACTTTTAACTCTAGTCTGAGGGGCTTTACAGTATGAAATAGGGAGTGTCTCGTCCAGTGCTGCAGTTTTGTCCTTCGCGTCTGCCTCTTCGTTACCTATCCGTCTTGTATGTCCTTTTATCCATTGTAACTCAATGTCTATTTGTTTTTCTTTACATTTAAGAAGGCATTTTCTAATGTAGTCAGTAAGTTGGTCATGGTATATCTGTAGGATGTTGCCACTTTGAGTAGTATACGTCATGTTCAATATCTTTTATTTCAAAGTCCGTTGTGTCTTTATTTTTAAGAATCTGGTAGATTTTAGTCAGTTCTGCCGCCAATAATGAGATTGGAATGAAGTCAGCCATGACACAAGCAGCTTCATATGAAATGGTCCTGTAACCTTTAATAGCTCGCATTGCGAAAAGAAGTTGGACTCTTTCTAACTTTACTAAGTTTCTTTTTACAGAAAGAGCTTTATGCCATATCTGAATGCCATAAGTCATCATTGGTAACAGGGCCCCATTATATATGGTCTGCATAGCGTCATGCTGTAGTCCCCAATTCACTTTGGCGACTTTCTTAAGTGAATGAACGGTCCGTAACAAGTTGGTCTGTAAGTTATTAATGTGAGATGTCCATTTCAATTTATTGTCGATAAGAAGTCCTAAGTATTTAAGTTCTGTTACTTCAGCAATTGAGATGTTATTCAGTTTAATAGCAAGTTGGGAGTGCCGTCTTCGTCTAGTAAATATGATATATTTAGTTTTTTTGTTCGTTAATGGTCAGTTTATTCTTTGTTGCCCAATCGATCATTGCAGCACAAACACGATTAGCTTTTTCTTGCATTTGTTAGAAATACTTACTTTTAATTTTAAGGATGATATCATCTGCAAATGCTATAAGCTCTGAGTCCTCAGGTAGTTCAATTCGTAAGAGGCTGTCAAGAACGAGATTCCATAGGAGGGGGGAAATCGAAGAACCCTGTGGCGTGCCTACAGTTTGCTCTTTAATCGTGGAACAGTTGCCAGCGCCTAGGATGGATTTTCTTCCCTTAAGAAAATCTTGTATGGACAAGTAAATATTTTTTGGAAAATTATGCTCCTTTAGTACATTAAACACTGATGGCCACCAAGCATGGTCGAAAGCCCCTTTGATATCAAATGATATTACAATGGTGTGTTTGTTTTGTCTTAAAGTCTCTGTTATGTCTGTAATTAGTTTGTCTAAAGCATTAATTGTCACAGTTTATAATGGCTTACATACCTATTACGTTACATATTATACTTCTTAAGAGTTTTATGTTTGCTATTAAATATATATAATTAATAGTAATAAAAGGAAATTCAAGGTATTCCAACAATGATTAAATTTATTCATAGAAATTTGTACAAATACACACATACCGACAAATACACGTGAACCAATACGCATACACATACACAAAGGCATATAGGTACCTATAAATATAAACATGCAAGCTCGCGCCCACACATACCCACTCAATCATGATGGATAATTTGGATGATTGATGATGGATGATTTGATATGCCACCTGCATTAATAATGAATTAATTTTCACACAATGTTGCTACACTGTACTTGCATCTCTTGACTGGCTAACCAATCTGATTTTTCGAATGTGGACATTAAGTTTTGAAAAAAGTTCCGGGCTATTATACTGGAATTTGCAGATGTTTTGGTAGATGTTGTGCCATTTAGAGTTTAAAACTCCATTATTCTACATTATTAGTGGATAGGAGGTGTTTTTTTATTTTCTCGATATAGCTTTCCTTACACATACTAAACGAGTTTAAAAAGCCCTCCGAAAATTCTGTTTGGCACCCTATGACTGAAGCGAAAGATCTAACTTGCGGGACACAGTTATATTCCATGTTTTGACTGCTCCGTTCCCTATCTTCCTTTTTTTAATCTGTCGTAACAACGGAGTATATCTCTCGACAACATGCAGTGTTTGGTCCATAAGTTGATTATTACCTTTGTTTGATTCAGACCTGGGCATTATTTTAAATAAAAGTATTTTAAATACAAATGAAAATACTTTTTTTTATTTTAGTATTTTAGAATTAAAATAAAATAAATCACATGTTCATTTTCATTTTAATTCTAAAATACTCAAATAAAAAAAGTATTTTCATTTTAATTCTAAAATACTAAAATAAAAAAAAAGTATTTTCATTTGTATTTTAAATAATAAAAGAAAATAAATCTTAAGTTGGTTGTTTGAATTTAAACAATTTTCGTAATAGTATAGTGTAGTCCTTTACACTGGAGCTCTCACTGGAATATACACAAGTATATTTATTTTAGTTTGATGTTGCTATTCTTTTTTTTAAGGGGGGGGGGAGGCGCAATCATTAACTATATACCCCGATTTCAACAAATTTCGTCACATTGGTGGTTTTTGAATACCTTAAGAGACGTCTAATGAATTCATTTCACATAAATGGTTTTATGCATAGGTTTTTGGGGTGGAGGGTTAAATATTAACTATTTACCGCCATATCCGATTGTCACGAAATATGAAACAAAGATTGTTTATAAGTCAAATAGCAAGGCCAATTCCTCATAATTTTTACAATAAATACGTTTTTTATGGGGGGGGGGTAATTATAGACTTTTTACCGGTTTATTCGAAAGTAAAAAAATCGAAAATTAAGTTAGAGCCATACGCGAAGGCATAAACAGGATCCCAATTTGGAGACAATACCAAAAGAGTTAGTAAACTTAGTAAAAATCTGTATGACTGATAGATTCAATAAAGTTAGAATCGGTCATTATTTTTCCGAGAGGTTGACGGTCGTTCGAAATTAGAGAGGAAATTCAGGCAAGATTAGAGGTAAGAAATGCCTAGCCATTAACGAAATTATTTAGCTCACGCCTTCTTCCTTAAAACTTAAAAATTCGAGTTTAAAAAAATATTATTCCTCCTGCGGTTCTTTAGGAATGCAAAACTTGCATCAGTTTTTTTACTGAGAATCAGATACATTACACCAAGCAAAGACAACCGAAAAAAAAATAGATAAAAACAGTCGATTTATTAACCAATTGCAATATTAAAAAAAGAAATTATTTATTAATCAACTTCAATGCACTAGCTAATAGGTTCTAAAAGTACTTTGTATTTTCATTTTAATTTTTTTTATTTAAAATACAAAATACTTTTAAAACATATTAGCTAGTGCATTGTGTTCAAAATAATTTTATCGAAAATTATTTTAAATGATTTGAGGTTAAAATGCATTTTATTCAAATTTATTTTAAATAATTGCTATTTAAAATAATGTATTTTAAAATAAAAATTAAAATACTTTTTGCCCAGGTGTGGTTTGATTGTTTTAACGTCACTTTATGTAACTAAGGGCTAATCGGACGATGCTACAGAGGGAGTCCTAAATTTTGCCTATCCAGGTATAATTAGGATAGGGATCTTTAACCTGACATCGAACAGGCTCGGGACCTCCATATTACGTCCTATCCGAGGGAAGGCTTAGACAAGGATTTTTTACTCCTATTAAAAAATCCTAGGAATCATAACATAGAAACTTACAATACAAAAGGTAGTGGGTTCGCGTCCGGAGGTGGCCATAGGATTTTTTAATGGGAGTAAAAAATCCGAGGGCCATCTCCGGACGCGAACCCGCGACCTTTTCTACGCGAACCGCGTATCGTAAGTTTCTATGCTAACCACTACACTCCTGATTATTACCTTAAAGACTTTCATTTGAATAGGGAAGGTGTAGTAATATTTCTGATAATAACATATGTTTTCTTTAATTAATCATTGTAACCTCTAGGCTATTTTGTGATTTAGTATAATATATTCGTTTGCTAATAAAAACCTATTTAGTGCATAAAACATTACTTTTCTTTTTTACAACAGAAGGTACTTGTTTCCAGTGGTGTTACGTAGCCAGGTGTTGATCTAGGCAAGTAGTACAGGGAATTAAACAAATCCTCATTGAACTACTTCTAATGCATCCATCTTTCTTAGGCTTCATATTTCTGAGGCATATAACTATTAGTATCCAAAGGTCGCGCCCAGCGGTGGCCTTAGGATGTTTTAATGGGAGTAAAAAATCCATGGACATGCCGTCCCTCAGATAGGGCGTAAAATGGAGGTCCCGAGCCTGTACGATGTCAGGTACTCGTTGAAGATCTCTATCCTAATTAAATCTGTATAGGCAAAATTTAGGACTCTCTATAGCATCGTCCGATTACCCTTAGTGGCATAAAGTGACTGTAAACAATCAGTCTAAAATAAATTTTATTCAACCAGCTGATTCACTTCCTTACACCCTTTTGTAAATGGTAGATGTTATTGTTTGTGTAATCTAACATCTATTTAGTTTCAATAAACTGGTTGTATTTATTTTTTATTTTTTTATTTCTAATCCTTAGCCTTAGTTTTTTTTTTTTAAACACAGTATATAGTCATCCTTGATTATAACCACTGATAACATGTCGTTGAGGTTATAGTTTTTATGCATTTTTACTTCTATTTTGATGTTTGGTTTTTAACTTTTAATGCTTTCTGTTTCTTTGGAGTTAATAGTGTGCAATTTATGAGTGTTTTTATTTTTAAGTCTCCTTAAATAGAAGTTATCATCATAGCTTACTCTGGACTCTGTAAATGATAGTAATTGAAGTATATAAGGGACCAATCGACGGTTCTGGAGGTAATTAGAAATGTTGTAATATTATATAATATATGATTGTATGAATTTATATATTTCTTACTGTAAAAAGTATTCCATTAACTATAAACTTGTTAATTTCTTCGAGAATCCTGTCATTTAAGATCACATCAATTTTTTTTATGTAATTTTATTATAGCACTAACTCTTACATTTAAGACCATTCTATTTTGCCCTATGTAAAAAAATAGGTAAAAAGGGGTTAGAATGGTTTTCCAATTTACCCTAAATTCTTTATACGATATCAATTCACTTTCTGTTACGACCTATTGGCATACACCAAACTGTAGGTTGTATAGTGTACCTAAATACTGTAGCGAATTAAGTTTGCTTCATCGTTTCATACAAACAGTTGCTCTTTGTTTTGATTTTGCTCCTTAATTTTAAGTTAGGGTTATTTAATTTATTTATTATTATTTTACTCTGCGTATTTTTTCTCAATTATGTTTCATATAATCTAATGCTGAAGTGTTATTGGTAATTTCAGAAGACGAGAAACCAATGTGAAAATCTAATGGCTAATAACTTATTAAAAAGATAATTATATTCAGTTCAAGTCTCATAACTGAACCCTTTAATTTGAATAAATTTTGTAAACAGATAATAGAATAGAATAATGATTAAAATTTATATTCCCTTAATTTGATAAAATTGAAATAAAAAATTGATAAAATTACCCTTTGCAAACTCAAAAATCTGGTGCGTGCGCCCATCACACAACTTTCACTTACCAACTTACCATTTAGTTACCATGAAACAAATAATTTCCATTAAATGAACTGAACGTTCTGGAGAAAATTGAAAAAAAAAAAAACGTAAAAATTAGACAAAATTCAATAAATAAAGAACCCCCTCCGTTTGACCAATTTTGATGAAATTTTTGCTGTCATATCGCGGCCTATGCTTACACTAAATACCTAATTTCAGGTTCGCATGGTTTATAGTTTTTGAGGTAGACTGTTCAAACACAAATAGACACACTCCATTTCGCGGGACTTGGTTATTTTGACTCAAAGGACCCCAAAACGTGTATATATTTCATATATAGGTTAGTGAAAGTAAAATAACATGAACATTATGCCCATGCCAGGAGATACCCGAAGAAGGTTATAGGTTTCTTAAATTTCAGGTTTGGTGAAGATACCAACAGTTTTCTAACTTCTCTTATCGTCGCTACTATATCCAACTGTCAAATGAGAATTTTTGTTTAGATTCAATAAATTGCAACTACACAACACAAGACATGAAAATGAGAAATGTAAATACTGACAGAACAACACAGACAGAAGGAATATAAAAACTTTCCATTTTAAAAATAGACTAATTTAGAGTTAGCCATTAAGAGTTGTATTTTTTGCTCTCCAGAAGAGTAGCGATTTCCATATTCTATAGGTCACCTGGTATCGACGATATTAACTACATTTTCTTCCATTTTATTCGTTTTTAATACTTATTTAGTGAATAATACAGTCTTTATGGAACACTGGAGATTAAAAAATTACTGGAAGTCGACTCTCCAATCATATCTGCGCGTAATTACTTATTGATATAACGATTCGACTGCCAAATGGAAAAAAGCCTCTAGGTGTAAAAACGGAAGGAATGAAAAAAGTATGGTCTTTTTTAGTACATTTATTATAGCTAGAAATACTTTTATATGATTGTTTTTATTTGTATTGCTGCATCCACCCGTCTTCAGAACTGACCAGAAAGACTAAAAACCGCTTTTTTATGTAGAATAGTATTTGGAGGATTTCGCAGCATGGCTGTCAAATTATTAAATTTTCTCGATTCAAATGACAACCTGAAGGTGAAGCATAGTGACGATCGGTGGCAGAGCAGCCCGGACAAGGCAGCGGTTGGAGCAAGAGCCGGGCGCTTAGAGTTTTTACTGCTCCTAACCCAGCTCTAGCTCTCTTTTACGATGCCCTCATAAATCAGCTGCTATACGTGTCCTCGCATACGTCGCGTTTCCTGCCGCCTTTACAGTCGTCCGATCCGTTACGACCATATTTTCAAAGGAATTTGGGTTGGATCGTTGCTTTGGGTGATAATGTGGTGAATCGCATTCTTTGTTTCTCGGTACTCTTTTATCACCTGCCATATTTGTTTTCCTTTTATTTTTTCCCTGTATCCTTCCTCTTTCATTACTGAATTATTAACGCCGTTTCTGCTAACGCTTTGAGCATTAGGGAAGTATATTGCTTCTACTAGTCGCAATGTCACATTCAACGGTTGGTCATTGAAATCTTTTTGATTCCTTTCGTGTGTTTAGTTTTGTTTTCACAAGTGGTCAGAATAGCCACTATTAGCAGAAACGAGTTGGAATTGGAGGGTCTTTTCACAACTCTGCACTAATCTCTCACCCTCACCCCTGGCCATTGGCGGATCCAGGGGGGGGGGGGGGGCTGTGGGGGCTGCAGCCCCTCCCTTTGGGAAATTTTTCGTCATAAGATAGAATTTGACTTTCCTTCATGTAAGGAAGCAAGGAAAAGAACAAATAATGTGCAGAACAAGTAGAATTTTAGTTGTGGTAAAGGAATATAAAGGTAAAAAAGCTGAATAGCAGATCCAAATGAAGGGCTGAGGGGCTGCAGCCCCCCCCCTAGGACTGCAGCCCCCCTCTTTACGATCGGCTGGATCCGCCCATGCACCTGGCCGAGGAAAACCGCGTATTGTCCGGTAGGATGGGGAGAAAAAAGTTATCCTAACGATGTCTACATAGACTTGTTAATTTATCTTTTCCATTAGGAGAAACTTAAGGAAATACTTTCGTGAATTCGTACTTGACCTGAAATCTCTGCAGCCAAGTAAAACTAAATTATTTTCTGTGAGTTAGGCTTCTTGATAATTATTGCACATTGTTTATAATATCGTATGTATGACTATTGAATGAAAAATGAAAAAAGTTTAGTTTCGCACAGCTCCTAATATCGGAAAAATCACCTTCCGCATGCTCAGTACAACTGGTCCACTCCCCCTCCCTGCCCCCCAAAAAAAACAACTATTTTTCAGTAGTGCCGATTAAAGTTTTTTCATTTCCCTTTTTTTATATACGTCGCTTGCCTTATCCGATTGTTAAACTTTTTTCATGAATCACCACTATCGCGATATAGAAGTGGTCTTGCACGAAGAAAGTAGATAAAAATTGAAGATTATAAATTAAAAAATCTGGTGCGTGCGCGCAACACACAACTTTCACTTACCAACTTACTTAGATTAGTAATTGACGTGTTTTGCTAAATATCATTTCCCAAAGTCACACATTTTTCTACATTCATATCTTATTTTTGTTAATCGTTAAAGCCGTTTTTGAGTAAATAAAAAAACCCCGTGAAAATGATACAAAATTTATTAAGTAAAGTCCCCCCTCCCGAAGATTAATTTGATGAAATTTTTACAGTCATATCTCGGGCATATAAGTACATCAAATACCAAGTTTGATCAAAATCGTTAAAACCGTTTTTGAGTAAATAAATAAAACACGTGAAAATGATACAAAATTTATTAAGTAAAGTCCCCCCTCCGGTTGATCAATTGTGATGAAATTTTTACAGTCATATCTCGGGCATATAAATACATCAAATACCAAGTTTGATCAAAATCGTTAAAACCGTTTTTGAGTAAATAAAAAAAACACGTGAAAATGATACAAAATTTTTTAAGTAAAGTCCCCCCTCCGGTTGATCAATTGTGATGAAATTTTGGTTATCACATCTCTGGCATATAAATACATCAAATACCAAGTTTGATCAAAATCGTTAAAACCGTTTTTGAGAAAATAAAAAAAACATGTGAAAATGATACAAAATTTATTAAGTAAAGTCCCCCCTCCGGTTGATCAATTTTGATGAAATTTTTACAGTCATATTTCAGGCATATAAATAGATCAAATACTCAGTTTAATCAAAATCGTTAGAGCCGTTTTTGAGAAAATCGAAAAAAACTTAAAAAGTTATTAAATAAAGTACCCCCTCCCTTTGAGCAAATTTGATGAAATTTTTGCTGTCACATCGCGGGCTTATAAATACTCTAAATACCCAATTTCAGGTTCACAAGGTTTATAGCTTTTGAGCTAGTCTGTTCACACACACACACACACACACACACACACACACAGACACACACACACACAGACCATTTCGCGGGACTTGGTTATTTTGACTCAGGGGATCCCAAAACGTGTATTTCCGTTGAAAACCGGAAGTCGAAAATTTTCACGATCGCAATACTTCCACTTACTATATATTTCATATATAGGTAAGTGAAAGTAAAAAAGTAGTTGCCTTTTTTTTTTTTTTTTTTTTTTTTTTTTTGGTGGACCAATCAAGTACTGGACGAGAGGCCTGTGCTGAATAATATGATAAAGATCAGTATTTTGTCATTTGTAAATAAGCGACGATTACTGGTTTTTATCTAAAAGCAACACTTAAAAAAACGCCCAGCGGTGGCCCTAGGATATTTTAATGGGAGTAAAAAATCCTTAGCCATGCCGTCCCTCGGATAAGACGTAAAATGGAGGTCCCGAGCCTGCATGTCAGGTACTCGTTCAAGATCCCTATCCTAATTATACCTGGATAGGCAAAATTTAGGACTCCCACTGTAGCATCGTCCGATTAGCTTTAGTGGCATAAAGTGGCGTTAAACAAAACAAACAAACACATAAAATAATTTTTCGTTTGCGTAGCTCATGTTTCCCCAGTTTACGCCCTTAATGTAAATAACATCTACTGTTGTGCTTGAATCCCGATTTCATCAACTCATCAATTAATCCTCATTAATCAACTACACTTACCTATTTTTTCTTATTTCATTTTTGTGTACTGCACATTTCCGACTTTGTAGCTTCTACTGAATTTTAATACTTTCTTGTAGTTTTTTTTTTCTACATTTTTTTAGTTTTTCCACCTCGCTATCATGTTCCTTTATGTTAACATTAAATATCATCAGAAATGATATACAGAGGAATTTTTTTTTCCCTGGACTTTATTTCATTTATATCTTATTTACTGCCTTATATCTTAATATCATTTTATTATTATTTTCAGATTGTAGAATGCAGAGGTGTCCTTACTTGCACGAAATGAAGGAACGCCTTCTGACGCAACCGGGTCCAGATCATCTCCTCTTAGAACCGATAGACGCCGACGTAATGGAGGTGCACGGGACCGGGGTACCTACTGTTGTTAAGGTAATCATGCTTAATTTTTTATAACGATGGTACTATTATGCTTACATGAATTATTGTTGATTTATATTCAAATTAAATTTGGCTTTGCAAACAGCTAATATGAAACCATCCGTACATTATTAACATATACCTACAGTATATGGATAACCCAGTTCAATATAAAAAGGGCTAACAATATATGGTTTTCTGGAAAAACTCTAGAATATAATTCTTTTATGTGATCATATCGTCATCACCATGCTGAAGTAACGAATATGCATAGGTTTTTAGTTGCACGTTCGTTACTTTAGCATGGTGGCGACGATATGATATTCAATCATAAGTATTGAAAGAAAGTAATATTCCAAATTTCAGTGTTCCTAACTGGAGGATTAGATACGAATGATCTAGCTGTAAGAAGATTCTTGATTCCGACTATCAACACAACTTATCCTGTTCCATTAGATATAATTAATTTTTATAACGATTACAGCATAGCGCTCACTTTCAGATTTATAAAGGTGGGGCTAAAGTGTTATTTTAATAACTTCATTATTTTAGTTTTTATTGCAAACATTATTTAGAAAAATATAAGCTATGATGCGACCGCACTAAAAGCTATATATGCATTATTCAGTTCCGTAATCGACCGGTATTTACACGCTTCTGAGTGTTAAAGCTATCATGGCTTACTTATTCGACTCCGTAGCATTTAGCAAATGTGACCGTTTATGTAATTGTGATGTAATTACGATCCTCAAAGGCTCAACAAGAACCGCCTCTTTGAACATGAAACGCCTTCAGTGGCGACTAACTGATCTCACTCAAACACTACAATTAAAAGTGGAAATAGTTTCACTTCCAATTATATTGAGTAAACTAATCGACAAATATTAGGTCACACATTCATTTTAAAAGTTTTAATTATAGGTAGGAATTAGATTAGGTGTTTATAAATAAATATATGCTAATAATCCAATAATTAAAAATATTTACATGAAAACAAAAAACGAAATAATAATTGACTACAACCAAATTAGAGGCCACTTATAAAATTAGGTGTATTTTTAACATTATCAATATTTTTGGGCTCCCATATTTTTCTAAATTTGTAAGCATTCTATTTGGGAGGGATTTAAAAATTTGTTTGTATTTCTTTGTCCAAATGAAACCACTAAGTTTGAATGCTGAGCTCTGAGTTTTTCCAGAGAAGTAAATTGGCTTCATGCAGCGAATACCGCCTTACTAAATTTCAGAGCAGATTGCCTCTAGGCATTTTGAAATGTATTAATTTATTGCTAAACAGTTCTATAATTCAAAAAAACAAAAAATTAATTCAATAGCACGAACAGTTTGATTAGAGATTTAATAAATGACTGAGTGTCCTATATTTTGTCGCGCATGAAAAAGCATTTTAAGGTTAGAGGTTAAATAAATAGAAGTTGCATTAAAATTTCTAACATCTTGGTCTGTTTCGCCCTTACATCAATTGAGTTATTAACCTCTATCAAGGGGATGTTGCAATGTTATGTTACCAGCTGATTTGCAGATTTTTGTGAGGAACAAACTTTTTAAATGCTATTTTTTTACTTTTTTTTCTAATAAATTGAAGTCTGGAAAATATAAGGCCAAAACAAATTAGTTAACTTGTTACTACTAAGCTAACTTGCTACTAATCACGAAGCTACTCAACTTATTCAAATATTCGACAGCTTTGATTATGCGAATTTTCTATTGTGGCTCTTTTACAAGTCATATTCCAAACAATCATTCTTACTTCAGTTCTGTTAATGCACGTTTGTTGACAATGCGATTATAAAAGGCTTGTTAGCTTACGATTCGTTGTTCACCACGAGCTTCATACCCTGCATCTTCCTTTTAGCTGTTCCTTCTCTTATGACGCATGGACTAACTGTGAAATAATCAAAAACAGAAAATTATCTATTAACGAAAAATAAAGTGGAATGAATACCCATTTATATATTTTTTCGATGTATTTTCGACTTGAGGCCTCTCCCAATTAATAGGAGAACTGGAAAATAAGGAGCGACAATCAATCTTATGATGTTATCTTCTAAAACTATATATACATAAACATTCGCTAATTCTATAAATTTTAATCTCAGTTCATTTGGAGTAATCTCACCATAAACAGAGAAAAAAATAAATACGATTACGTAGGAGTAAACACTCTGAGTCAGAAATGAGAAATGAGAAAAGCATACAATCGTGTAGGAAATGAAGAGAGTAATGCGAGGACAGGAAAAATGTTTTTCCTATCTCTGAACACTCCCTAAGGGATCTTTTAGCTGATATTCCGGTATCGTCTTTATGAAAGGAAAAAGGAAAAATATAGATGTGGCAGTTCTTTTTAATTAATTTTTAATATCTCAAGAATCGCTGGAAAAGAATTATTTAAACAATTCCTTCCAATAAAATTTGATGAGTCTGTCATTAAAAGTCATTGATTGATGAGTCTTTTATTAAACTAAATATTAACATTATAACATTAACAACATTGTATATAAAATTATTTTCTTATTCATCTTTTATAAAATTTTAGAAAATCTAACATTCATAATATTCGGAAGAATATTTCAGCTATCTTAATGTATATCCTGAAATTTCCTGCAGCATATTACAAATTATATCTGCGTTCTTTGTGGTATCTTGGGAGTTTTCAATGCTTAAAATTCCTTACTCTGAATATCTCTCTCTTTCGTTGTCACTTTTTACATTTCTATTTTCATTTTTATATGAGTTTATGCAGTAAATATACTCAGCAAATATGCACAGTATATCGAAATATTTATTTTTACTTTTTTTTTTAAATGGCATAATTTTACGGAAATATTTGAAAATAATTGGTTTACCTGCAATAAAAATATTGAATTGATGTAATTGCTATATTTCAATGAAGCAAATTAGCTAAAAGGATAAAAATATTTTAGTTTTTTTTTTTTTTAACGTCACTTGATGGCACTAAGGCTAATCGGACGATGTTCCAGTGGGAGTCCTAAATTTTGCCTATCCAGGTATAATTAGGATAGGGATCTTTGTCGAGTACCTGACATCGTACAGGCTCGGGACCTCCATTTTACGTCCTATCCGAGGGACGCCATGGCTAAGGGACGCCACCGCTGGGCGCAAACCAAAAGATTTTAGTATTACCAAACTGTTGAGATTCATTAAAATGAAAGCTGTCAGTGACTGTCATGAGAGATGTTTATGCTGACAGTCCATTATCATCTCTCTCAGCACCCCCACCTGGCCCTCGCTCAATCAGTCAATGCCTGGTATTTTAAATTATTTCCAATTTTATTTAGTAATTTTCGAACTGAGTACTAGCGGGATTTTTATCCCATATACAATTTTCATTTTGTTATTGAATTCGGAACAATCAATATTAATTAATTAGTAAACATTACCATTAAAGATTTAATTAATATTATAATTTTTTATTTCAATTATTGTATTCCAAAAAAAAAAAAAAAAATGTTATTTGGCTTGCATGATTAATTGCGAAGTTGATGTCTATATTTTTTTCCTTTATTTTTTTACATCTGCTTTACAGTTGTTCAATGGGCTAAGCAATGCCATTAAAGTTATTGTAGGTTCCCTCGATATTTCGTAAATAATAATATTGAAAATAAACTCTCACAACTTCTCCGTTCATTTTCTTCTTCAATATTTTAATCTTTCTTTCCTAGCCGGTTTTTATATATTTCTGCTTATTTCTCTAGCATCTATCTCTCTTTTCCTTTTTTAAATATCAACTTTTCAGCTTATCACAAGGTTATGATTTAAATTTTCTTCGCTACATCTATTCTATCTAAACATCTGTATTCCTGAACATCCCAGCATGGCAATCTCTAGTTTCGCTGACAGAACGGTAAGTCTTAATTAAAGCATTATTGAACATCCATACGATAAAGGAAAAACAGAACTCAGCGGTCGTTACAATCGACTGTAACATACCCTGGATAACCGAAACCAAATTTGCGAAACACAATCCAAAAGTCGTTGAAAACTGTAAATGAATCTTTTTTTATGCAAAACGACACCGTCCATAACGTCATGATTATAACCCTAAAGTCTAAAGCGACAGATACAACTCATTTTGCTATGCACCTCTTTATTTCCCTAATGCTCCCGCTCACTTCCCTTATTCATCTCACCCGGCCTAGAAATTTAAATTACTATACCAAGCAAATAATTAAAAATAAAGAGAACATTTTCTTGATGCCTTGAAACGCAGTAGGAAAAAGTATTAAAAAATAATGATATGATTAAATCATAAGTGAAATAATAAAAGTACTTAATTACCATCACCTCATTATTAGAGGCCACCGAAGGTCGCAAAATATCAATTAAATAAAAGAGAAGGTAAATCAAAAGGGGAAGTCAATAATTGGTCGTTGTGAAGTATTTATGGTTGCTCTAAAAAGGCGAAGGCAAGCTCACCCTAAATGGCGGTACCCTAGCTCCGGATCTACACCTTGTATAGGGAACTGATTGTACCATCGCTAAATGAAAGTTAATCTAAAAAGATTTATTGATTGGAATGGATTACTCCCAACTTGATTAATCATGAGGTCTTTTCATTTTATAATGGGAAGACGCGGAAGGCATTTTCTATTTATTTTGACCGTTTGTAAGGTTAACGGCAGAACAAATTGTATTTTTAACCGACTTGGAAAGAGGAGGTTACTCAATTCGATACGTATGTGGCAGGTTTTTTTTTTTTTTTTTTCCGTGTTTGTTCACCTTCAATACTTGTAGAGTATTTTCCTGAGGTGTTCCCATTAAAACCTTTTTTTTAAAGGAATTTCTATTTTTGAATTTATTTACGATTTATTTATGTTCTGAATTTATTTACGAACTTATAAAACACTCAATTTATTTACGAAGTTATCGGGAAAATAATTGTTTTTCTATCGTTCAAAATGTTGACTTATTGGAAAAACATGTGGCATATAAAACATAAGGTATGCTCCAACAAGCTATTAAAAAACGATAACAAACGGCGCATGTCCTTCCCCATTTTTTTTTATTCTAAATTTGATTTGTTCATTTTCAACAATACTCATTACTGTTTTCATTCTTAATGAATCAAATAGGAAAACCAATTAATCAAATTCAAAATCAAAAGAGTGGGGGACGGGAGAACATGATCAGTCTATTAGTTATTCGACGTGTTTTAATTGCTCGTTTGAACAAACGTATAAATTACCTTAAATAATTGATTAAAATAAAGATATATAATATCAGCATAATATAATATCGCTGTTGTTTTCTGAAAAATGAAACACTTTGTAATAGTTATGGAAAATTTATGGTAGTTTCGACCTGTTCCTGGAAAATATGCCAAGAAATGAAATTCAAGAATGTTTTTTAGGTTATTTTTTTTATAAAAGTGACCCAGGGGCCTTTTCGACCACCTGGGTCATTTTCGCCCTATAGTACAATATTAATAATATTTACAAAACCAGTAGAAAAGTTGTAATGCACGAATTATAATAGCTTTTCTCGCTAAATACACATATTCAAATAACTCTGTAACAAAGTCTGTAAAATAAATTTCTTCCGCGCTGTAGTATATTTTTAATCACACGATAGACAAAGAGTAAAACTATTCAACCATCTTTATTACTCGTTTCTTTTCTTTCTACTTCCCTGTTACATGAATTACATGATTCTGGTTCCTTCTAACTCCATGTTATTGCTTTATATGAAGTTGGCCGAGATACCTGCTATATACATAACTCATCTGAGTTCATTCTTATCAAGCGTAAAATTGAAACGAAACAAATTACTAAATAAAGTTATCGTATTAAACTTTATATGTAGGCTTAATTTGTTTTGCATAATTAAATTTATTTTGTTTACTCGAATGTATTTGCTTCGAAGCAAAACCAGTAAAATAAATATAAATAATCTGACTTTAAGAAGACTTGCTGCTACTAAGAAGAACCCTATAAAGCTAATAAAGAGGGAACACGACGGTCGAGTGAGGTTGGCCTACTCCGATAAGAGGCTCATCTCAAGAGCCTTAGGAGGCCTAAAAGAACTCAGAGGAAACTACGTACCGGTAGCTCACTCTTAATACACTCCAGTTTATAACATTATTGAAAGCATTATATATTATAATTATTTTTTAAAAAATTTATGTAATAAAATAACTCTTTCCCTTCTCATTTTTCAGCTCAACTCTGACGGTTATGGATCTCACACATCGCCTACGCATCACCTACTGCCTACGAATTCGAACGAACATCACGACGATCCACATTCTTTCCATCCAAAGAATGCCAAGTAAGCTGATCCTCTTATTGTAAATCTATCATATACATAGGTTCTTTAAAAATGTTAACATTTCCGCTTGTAAACAGCAGATATATTATAAATTTATCGGATAACTATTATTTCTTCGAAAAAATTAGTAATTTGATAAACAAAACTCAGACATCGGCAATTTGAAATAGGTTGGCGCTTATTATAATAGTTTATAATAATTATATATATATATATATATATATATATATATATATATATATATATATAATTTCCTATAGAAAAATCCGTTTAGTCGTAAAATCTCAGGATAAAAGATTTTTATTGGCAATAATATTATACGTATCGAATTTCCACGATGGAGCAATACACTTTTGTCGCCTGTGAATTAAACCAGTTGGTAATCCTGTTTTTTTTGCCCTTGTATTAATAGAGTAAATATTTCGACTTTTGCTAGGCCAAAATATTCGGATGATGAAAGTTTTTGACGAAAATCTTGAGCGCTCTTTTTGGTTTGGCACCGATTTGTGGTAGTCTGCTGTTGTGAAATGTTATTGTAGCCGTTGTCAACGAGTAACAGAGTGTATTCAAGTTACGTTTATTAAATAGGTTTCCGAACTATAAAGCGTGCCCCCTCAGCGGTACCAGTCGAAAATTAAAAGTTCTCGCGTAAGTTATAATTTATTCCACACTTTATCAAAACTAAATTGGGGGTCATCAGTGGTGTAGTGGTTAGCAAAGAAACTTACATTACTAAAGGTCGCGGGTTCGCGTCTCGTGGTGGCCTTAGGATTTTTTAATGGGAGTAAAACATCCTTGTCTATGCCGTCCTTCGGACGCAGAATGGAGGTCCCGAGCCTCTACGATGTCAGGTACTCGTAAAAGATCCCTATCCTAGTTGTACCTGGATAGGCAAAATTTATGACTCCCACTGTAGCATCGTTCGATTAGCCTTAGTGGCATACAGTTACGTTAAAACAAACAAACAATCAAAACTAAATTTACACAGTAGCTGTTTTAATTAAAAACAGTTAAGTACTATGTAACAAAAAATAATTAATAGTTAATTAAACCACGACATTAAGAAAATTGAAACTATATTTTTAATATAACAACCTTTTTATATTTGTTTACATGTCCATAGAATTAATTGTGTAAGGGGGAGTGAGAGGCTTTCTTTTAATGAGGGGAAGGGGGGGGGGGGTTGAGAGGCTTTCATATCAAGAGGGGGGACCGTGATGCAAAAATGTTTGGGAACGTGTACTCAGGTTTCTTAGTAACCTGTTCACTAGTTTCGTTCCAGCTAAACATTCAGGGTCTAAGATGTACAAGTTGTTTAAGGAAAGAAGGATATTATTTTTTTTTTTTTTTATTGTATCGGAATGATGGTTCTATTTGCAGACCGAGTGCTCTAAAAAATACATTGTAATATTAGTTATTTCTTATATTTCGTGCGTAAAATAGTTAATAGTTAAGTTTTGTTATAAGTAAAAATTCTATGTTGAGAATTAATATTCGTTAATTGAAGGGATCGTGGAGATTGGAGCCTGGTCCCTTATGTTGTTGTGAAAGAATCATTGAAGAAGCTGGAATATAATACAGCCGATGAGAAAAAAAGGTATTTTTGTTGTATTTTTAAAACAGGGTATGTTGTATTTTTAAGGTTGCGCTCAACATTTCCCTAGTTTTATTATTGCGATAAGAAAAATACTGGTCAAATT
Source organism: Aelia acuminata (assembly GCA_911387785.2). Lineage (NCBI taxonomy): Eukaryota > Metazoa > Arthropoda > Insecta > Hemiptera > Pentatomidae > Aelia > Aelia acuminata. Next base: position 95,647,371 of record OU426978.1, read on the forward strand.
TTTCAACGGCCCAATCATTCCTACACTCATACAGCTCAATCTTAAGATGGTATCATTGTTTAAGATAATCAATATAACTTATCTAATTCACATGCCTTAGATACATTATTATTTTTATGTATCGGACTTTAATCTGAAATTAAAAATTTTAAATAATAAAGATCTGTTATTAGTATACATCCATCTTTCCCTAGGGTCAGCAATATAACTATATTAAAGCAATAAATAAAAATAAAAAAAATTTCCTGAAATGTACCCATTGAAACATTTAATAATGTTCCAAATCTATTATATGGATAATCAGCCTTTAACATTATCAATTATTATACTTTTGATTTATTAAAACAAGTTTTTAATAAGAGACTAGTGAATTATAGATATAGAATGCAAGGCCTCAAAGTCTCGTATTATTTCAAAAATTCACTTAATCATGCAGATTACATGTCAAATTTTCGCCTATTCAGGCATCTTCAGGGCTACAAGGGTTTCGCAAGCAAGCTAGAAACAGACTGAAACCTTCCCATATGGAAGGAAGGCTAACAGGGAAATATACAGTGTTGCCAGCATTCAAACAAATTTAGATAACAGAAATAATAACTCAATAAGGTCTATAGAAATTAAACACAATATTAAAGTTGAAAAAGGTTCAAATAAAGTAATTTAAATTTACATATATACATACACACTCACACCCATGCACACATAACATCAAAACTAACTAATACTTCATCTTTATCTAAATGCAGTTCGTTAAGCTCCAAACCCTGCAATAAACTTGATCAAATACTTACACCGCTCAAAGATAAAATTGCAACTTGTCTTAATTCTAACCTGATTTACAAAATTAATTGCCTGGATTGCCAAAATGCATATATTGGCATGACTACTCAAAATCTCAGTAATAGAATCTATCAGCACAAAAATTCATGCACAGATTACAAAAATAAAAATAAAGGAATAAAAAAACCCAAAACTGCCCTAGCTAAACACACTTCCGAGCATAAGCATCATAGCTTCGATTATGACAAAACTATAATTTTGCGTAAAGAAAATTCTGACCAAAAATTAAAATATCTTGAAGCACTATATATAGCTGGAAACATTAATAAGGTTGTCAATTTTAAAACTAATGCAAGAAATCTTAACAATTTTTTTGCAGAAACTATTAATATTTTAAACCAATAGTGAATTATTTATTCTAGATTTGCCTTTACTTTTCATATATTGTATATACAAATATATTTATAATTCTAGTGCATGATGTTATGTGTGCATGGGTGTGAGTGTGTAAGTATGTATGTATAGATGTAAATTTAAATTACTTTATTTGAACCTTTTTCAACTTTAATATTGTGTTTAATTTCTATAGACCTTATTGAGTTATTATTTCTGTTATCTAAATTTGTTTGAATGTTAGCCCTCCTTCCATATGGGATGGTTTCAGTCTGTTTCTAGCTTGCTTGCGAAACCCTTGTAGCCCTGAAGATGCCTGAATAGGCGAAAATTTGGCATGTAATCTGCATGATTAAGTGAATTTTTGAAATAATACGAGACTTTGAGGCCTTGCATTCTATATCTTTTGATTTATGAGTAAACTGTTTTTTCTTTAAAACATAGTCCCTTGCTTATTCCGGGGAATGGGCATTTTATTCTACCTTAATGATGGTACATAAAATCTAATAATTGAACAATAATTGGTTCCCAATGAAATATGACGAAAATTGTGACCTACTGACAAAATAAATTACTGTTTTGGTATTAGTTCTTTATTTATATGTAGGTAAATACAAAATTCGTTTTGTTGTCCTCCTCCTCAGTTGTCCCCCTTTATTGCCTCATCTCTCCACTTTCTAGTTCTACTACCTTAACTATGTGCACTCTCCATTGCTCTATCATAGTTTGGGTCGATCTCTTTTTCTTGAGCTGTGTATAACGCCCGGACTGGCGCACCCTGTCCAGTCTTATGAATAAGACTATTTTTATATCCTTAAATTTTTTTTGATAAATCTTTTCCTTCGTTGATTTCCATCTTTCATAGGGCTGAAGATCCTTCAGCAGATAAGTAAGTACTGCAATAGTTATAATTGAGGAATGATATAGGTACATATAAACATGTTAGAAAATACTGGAGTTATTTAAGAATTTTATATTTCATTGATCTCCTTAAGGAATACCTACTCCATTGATTTTTCGATGTATAATTTTCGTCACCTTGTATCATTATTAGAACGAAATCACAAATTGGTACAATCCTCAGATAATCATTTTCATTTCATAGACAGATCTTATTTTCAAGGGATTACTGTAGTAATTCAAATGTTATAAAAACTGCGTATCTAGCATATGCGAGATCGAATTTGGTTCTCCCAAGTAGGTGTAAGATATATTTGTTTTTTTATAAATACATTTATATTTTTACATATTTTTATTTACATTCAAAGATGTCTTATTTCTCTCCCTCTTTTTTTTTTTTTTTTTTTTTTTTTTTCTTTTTGTTTCTATGGAGGATATTTACCTCTATAAAAGAAAAATTTCCACTAGTAAATGATTTCTTTTGTGAATTGGTAGAGGTCGTTAGGCCATCATAAAAATATGCAGTAATTTTAACTGAAAATTTATCTATTTTCAGTACATACTACGGTGCAATTAAGCTTGTTTCATATATTTTAAAGTGAATGAAAGTTGTTCCGTCAGCACTGCTTTAATAAGGGCAAGAAATGCAGTAGAAAGTCTCGTGATTTAATCATAGAATAGGTGGGTAAGATTCTCAGATCTTCACTCCTAACAATTATACCAAGAAGAAAGTATTTTAAGGGCACCATTAAGTAAGAAAATGAGCTCTTTCATATCTTCTGACACTGAATTTATTTTTCAATTCAAATTGATGGTTTTGGGGTAACTAGATACCATTTACCTACGTAATGCAATAATTTAAAAATATGTTTAACCCTGTTGTCTCTCTCAGTGTGAATGTTTTGTATTATATTGTAATTTCAAATTCAAGGTTTAATTATTTCTATTGCGTTTAAAAATTTCTCTTAAGTCTTCTGAACATGTATTATTCACTTTACAAGGCTAGGTTAGGTATCCAGTGTAGGTTAAATCCTTGAATCATGATCATATTTCTTAGTTTTCAACACCATGGCCCCATTCACCTTTTCTGTGCCTTACAAAATTGTAAATCATCCTTAAGTTATTTAATAGCATGACAGAATGTCATATGATGTTATGAATATAACAGCAGAATGGAGTGTGTATTAACACTTGCGGTCCCACCATTTTAATTTTATTACTACTTTTATAAAAATATAATATAATTAATTATGCCATTAATTATAAATGCTAAATAAGATCTAAAATTGATTGGGATAAAAAAAAAAAAAAAACGTAAGTGCAATGCATGCGTTGAGTTCGAAAATGCATTACATACTCACTTGAATGATACCTTGTTTTAGTAATAAGAGAGGGTAATAAAATTGCAAGATAGAGAAAGATTTGTAATTTAAATTCTAAGAATGGATGTGGTGGTGAATGATTCCAAGGGAGTCGAGAACAATATATTCTGCAATCTTCGGTACGTCTTTGATGACAACACCAAGATCCTCCATGAAGGCCAAACCAAACCAAAGGCCTCTCACGTTGAAGTCTCTCTCGCCGAAGCCTTCACGGAACTTCTCTTTAAGGAAAGGGATACAATTTTCGTAAATTTCCTTCTTTTCCCTTTCAATTTTGCTCGCCTGGTCGAAGTCATTGGATTCGTATCTAATAGTGGGATCCAGAACGATGATTGCTGACTTTCCGGTCTTAGAAAATGCCACTATAGCAGCATATCTCGAGGACCCCTCTATATATAGATATATATATATATATAATATCTACACAGTAAACTTCTTCATAGCATGCAAAATGCCTTTCCTTAAGGACCCTCATCAACTCGTGCTTGACTCTGTGGTGACGGTGTGTTATCAGGAGCGAATTGTTGGGGCATTTCCCCAGCACAGGTGCTGGTGCTTCAGGCTCTCTGTCGCATTAGCGACAGAGGGACCCAACTTCTCTGACCTGTCCGCTGACACCTGGGGTGCATAATTAATGTTCAGTTTCAAGGAATTTGACCATTCAGCTACCGAAAGTACTTGCTTTTCATACATAAGTCTATTAGCTTTCGGGGTCTCTTTAAAATGGCGTACTCCAATGCCCTTCCACCTATAGTTGGCCCATTCCTCCAACGAGTTTTCTCGTAGCGACTGTCGTAGAGCTTTCACCCTCCGTGAAAACTCATGAAGCTCAAAATAAAAATATAGATTACTTAGCGATATGTATTTTTTATTGGTTCTGAATTACTTTTCGCCTTAAATTGACTACATAAAAATGTGACAAATAGATGAGGTGATACCCGTAATTTTTCATTATTCATTTATATCCAGCTACTCCGAAACTATAATGACAAATTACAGAAATTGAAGTTTTTAAATTAAATACAAAATCAATTTTATTTTGTTTGTGGGCTTAAAAATAAAATAAATCCAAGTCTTACTTGATCTTTTAGATCGACTTAAAAATTCTTCAACAATTATATGTTTCATGCTCTAATGTCAAAGTGGAATGATTTGATTTGCTTGTACTCTCTTGTATCAATGTTTGCAGTTGTGTCTTTATATTTCCAGACCAACTATATGTAAATATTTAATATATATAATTTTTGCTGGTCACAAAAACGCAACAAAGAAACGAAAAAGTGTGTAGGACGTAGAAATATAAGAGAATTCTGTGAAACCACTTCGCAGGAAAATGCCAATTCCAGATTCAAGAAACGCTATGGAATATTCATGAGCCTTCAGTTTCTCTCGAGAGTGGAAGTTATGAGAGAAATCATTTGCGAATTTTAGAGAATTTTAAAAGCAATTTATGTAACCGTATTATAATTATAATATGATTACGATAATGTATTTTTAGATTGAGCTATTTAATCTTTCAAAACAGTACTGGAAAGGAATCATAATTGAAGGGGTCGGGGCAAAATAGTGCCAAGCAACATTTTTAAAAAAAATAAACTGTAGCTGCCGTCTCTCGTATATTATGTAGTACTATATGTCTATGATAGAAATTCCACCTAAATATGATTATTGACTGCTCTATAGTCATATTTCAGGTGGAATTTCCATCATAAACATATAGTACTACATAATATACAAGAGACGGCAGCTACAGTTTATTTTTGTTAAAAATGTTGCTTGGCACTATTTTGCCCCGACCCCTTCAATTATTTTAAATTATGATAGTTTTATATAAATAGGATTTGGGGTTTATTTGGTTAAAGCTGCTATGAATAGGAATCGTATTTTTAACGAAAGTTTTACTTTTTTTTATACTTTTGATTTTAAAGCAATACCATATTTCTATAATGTTTATCGGAAAATGGTTTTTATGAAAGCCATTGATCATTTGATCCAGAAATACCATCCAATACTAATTAGAAAGATAGAACACTGAATCGTGGGAAGAAGACGCCAACATTCCATAGAAGGCCGCGGGCTCCGAAAGCTGACACGAAATATGTGTTTCCAGGAGCCGGCAGGTAGCCTCGTTAATTTGCATGCAGGTCTGACCAGCCAGGAATCTCGGGTGGTCAAGGTTATGTCTTGCTATCACTTTTATTTCCAGTTGTGAACACGATCATCTTTAGCTATTAATATAACTAGCTGAAATGATGTTGCACTTTTCTGTAAATACATATATTTTATTATTTTTCAAAGGTTCACACAATTTTTATTTTCGACGTTAAGCCATTTTTTTCCCTAACACTTCACTAAAACATCTGTTTCGAGATAGCCTTCCTTTGCCGATAATGTAGCAGAATGGAGGGTGTACAAAATTAATATTTTGCATCAGAAAAAGCCCCTCAGAAAAATCAAAATATCCCTAACAATAAACTCGCAAAAGAAGTTGAAGAAAATAAAATCCATTTGCGGAGTATCTCATAAACTGTAAATTGTTTGTAATTTTCATAATAAACTAAAATATTCGTATAATCCTTTTTTCAATCTGGTGCGATTGAACCACACAACTTCCTCTTATAAACTTAAAAATTGACGTGTTTTGTTAAATTGCATTTCTCACATTTTTCCACATTCATTTATTTATTTTTGTTTCTATTTGCTCTCTAAAGTACACTAAATTGTTTATTATTAAATAAAAGTTTTTACTTGTGATAATTCGGCAATGCAAGCCTAATACTCCATCGCGTCTGATTTTATTTACCATTTAGTTACCATGAGCACATAATTTCCATTAAATGAACAGAACGTCTTTAATTATAAACAATATTCTGTCATTAAAGGCATACTGAGCGGGAGTGGGCTAAACGTTGACGGGAATATTTTTCTTTTTTTCTCCTGTGTATGTTTATTTTATTTTTAAATATTTCTTTTATAGCCATTTCTTATTTTTAGGCGTTACGAGAGACAGTTAATTTCTCCATATAAACAAAATCAAAGGTACTTTATAGGAAAACAAAAAAAAGCCCCTTCCCCATTTATGACCCCTCATAACAATTTAATAATGACAAAGCTTATCTGATATTAAAGAATACTTGATAATCATTAAACATGGCGAGTTTGATCGAATTAGTTAAATCCATTTGTGAGAAAATCGAAAAAACCGGGAAAAAAGTTTTGAAATAAAGTTCCCCCTCCGTTTGACCAATTTTGATGAAATTTTTGCAGTCACATCGCAGGCATACACTTACCTACACCAAATACCCAATTTCAGGTTCGTGCGGTTTATAGTTTTTGAGCTAGTCTGTTCACACACACACACACACACACACACACACACACACACACACACACACACACACACACACACACACACACACACACACACACACACACACACACACACACACACACACACACACACACACACACACACACCACACACTCACACACACACAACACACACACACAACACACACACACACAATTTCGCGGTATTTACGTTGAAAACCGGAAGTAGAAATTTTTCAATACTTTCCCTTACTATATATTTCGTATATAGGTAAGTGAAAGTAAAAATGCGTATAATTAGCATCTTGCCCATTAATGTTTATATACAGGTTGTAGTGTGTTGATTGTATTTCTTGCCCTTAAAATGTATATATCTTACTTTTTTTATATATCGTATTGCGACTAATATCCTGCTCCCATTTATCTTTTGACGATATACATCTTAATTAATTTTGTACCTCTGAAGGAAAACACGATTTCAATTTATTTTTCGAATTATATTTTATAATATTGATTTAAATTCCACAGTAAATACTTCAATTATTTTTCTTTTAGCTTGCATCTTGCTCGAATCACCAAGACGGGATCATTTAAAACGATCATTTAAAGCTGCCTACTGCCTGAAATTGTTTCTATTAAGAATATTACTGGTTTATTTTACCAGCCTATTCTGGTACATACATGTAACAATACAAGATGCAATACAATATAACAATACAAATTCTAATACTTCGACATTATCTTCTCATCTAAAGGATTATCTAAGCTAGTGAATAGACCACCTAAATAAATATGTGGTAATCTTCCAGGCACTCAGCAGTCACTTTTTTTAATTAATTTTCACCATTGTGAAATTCATTATAAAAAGTTTCGCTTTTCTTGTTAAACTATATTTAACCTGCGCACTGAATGAATGAATGAATGAATATCGATTTATTTAACAAATGTCGCAGTTTTTGCTCTCTAGTGGCCACTCTTACAAACAACGACAAAAAATATTATACAATTAATTAACCAAAGCTCTACATGATTTTTTCAATCAAATGTTCTAACAGATAATATTTACATAATGTTTGGAATAGCTCTTTTCTTTTCTTACATTATAAAAAGTATTTTAAAGCACATAACTTTATCTATAACTAGATAATAACTGGAATAGCTCTAATTCTTACAAGAAAATAATAAATAAAGAAATAATAAAAAAAGAAAATAATTATTTAAAAGTAAATAATTTTATTAATCACTGAAACAACAAAAACTCAAACATTAGACTTTAAATATTTAACATTAAGACATAATAATTGAAAAGACCAAAACATTAAAAATAACAGATAATATTTACATAATACTTGGAATAGTTATTCCAAAGTCCATTTCCAATCAAAGTAGGCAGGGTGTTGAAAGGAGTGTAATGCACGCCCCGCACTTGATTTTCCGCGTGTATTCATAAAATTGAAATGGTGACTCTTAATATAATTATAATGTAAAGGCCCGGGATAGACGAATGTGGTAGAGAGCTACCTGGGTTGACTTTTATTTCGCGACGGACCCACGGAATAAATCTCGTCATTCCCACCATAGATAGAACAACCAACCAACGAATTAAACTCTCCTGTAGTGTCCGAAGAGTGGTACCGAATAAAAAAAATAAAATAAAAATAAAAAAACTTATTTTTTTTAGAAATTAACTTATTGCTTTCTATAAATTATCTCCCGCCACTAGAAAGTATGAAATAAAAAAGATTTTATGAAAAAAAAATTAAACCGACTTCGAAAACTAGGAAACATTAACAATAAATGCACTAAAAAGTATGAAATAATTACCTTCTGATTTTTATGAATACACGGCAAAATCAGAAATGGTATAAAAAGCGGGAAAATGCAATAAAACGAAAAAAAAATATTTTGATTTGTACGATTACACAATAACTCTTAATAAAAAGTATTAAGTTGAAATATTAAATACCATGTTTAATACATCACAATCTTTTCGGAGGCGGCGCAAAATTTAAAATTGTTAATCCTAAATATTATAATTGTGATGTATTAAACATGGTATTTAATATTTCAACTTAATACTGTTTAGTAAGAGTTAGTGTGTAATCATACAAATCAAAATAATTTTTTTCGTTTTATTGCATTTTCCGCTTTTATACCATTTCCTATTTTGCCGTGTATTCATAAAAAATAGAAGGTAATTATTTCATACTTTTTAGTGCATTTATTTTTAATGTTTCCTAGTTTTCGAAGTCGGTTTAATTTTTTTTTCATAAAATCTTTTTTTATGTATTTTAAAGCACATAATTTTATTAATAACTAGATAATAACTGGAATAATTCTAATTCTTTCATGAAAATAATTATTTAAAAGTACATAATTTTATTAATAACTGATACAACAAAAACTCAAACATTAAACTATAAAATAAGGTAAACGCCTGTCCAACGCTGAAGGTAAACGCCGTCCAATTTTTTCAATGAATTAAATATTCCATTATGTATTAAAATACCATAATACATACTTCGAATCAATTTGTAATGTAACGTGTATTCTCTATAAGTATACTAACTATAAGGAACAAAACAATATTGTCAAAAATTAGAGCAAATAAAATTCAAACCAACAAAATCTCAAAGTCGACAGAATATATTTTAACAGTTTAACAATTCCAATAATACTAAAAGTACAATTAATAGAACGTTTGTTCAAAACAAATGGCCTATGCCGAACAAATCTTTATCTTCTTAATTTGCGTATATAAAGTATTTTTCTCACAAATATATCAATACCCCATATGTACTTTTTTTAAAGATATACTTCCGATTAATTTTTAACGTGTATTTTTTCATTAAGCTGTCTCTATATGTAACGAAAATACAAATTTAAAAAAGTATTTATCATGGTATTTAAATCTAAAGTGTTAACTCAATTCAATAAAAAATGGAAATCGTATGATTATTCTCTGGATTACAAATATAATGAATGTTTTACTGCGAAAACAGGGAAATCATCTTTAAGTAATAAATCGTAATTGATCTTCCAATCCATCATATATATTTCAATCATAGGCAATTTCGGAAATACCAGAGCAAACAGTTTCTGTAAAAAATAAATTCTAAATTTGTGCCCAGGAGGTTAAGGAGACCATGTCCATTGATTTATGAATTAAACTTTACAATATGTTCTTAAATACTTTTAATTATTTACCAATGCCAATAAAAATGTGAAAAACTTTCAATAAACTTTTTCTATTTGTAACGACGAAATTTTAATAGCTCCAAGTTCTAGAAAAACGCTCTTTTTCATAAATACAAAAAAGCGGCACTGTGACTTTTACCGCTGGTGTAGAGATGTAATAAAAATTAATTTAGGTTTATAAAAGGAGATGAAATATGAAATAATAATATCCTAACAAGTGAGTGAGTCCGGACGATCCTCGATAAAAAATAATAATCCTTATACAAAAAATCTGAAGATAAATCTTGACGTTTTTTTAGTTTAAATAATAACCGGTGAAATATGTACGAGGTCTTATGAACTAAGTCTTTTACTGCCGATGGAAGGGCATTGCTTGCTGTAAAGTAAGTCATTATTTATAGCCCTGGCCATCTGGCCTTACAATAGCAATGGGGTATTTCTGGGGCATTCCTCCCTCGCATGTTGTGAGCTAGGGTGGAACACTGAGTCATAGTGACCCAATGCAACTCGACCGTTGTTTCAAGGAACAGTATGTAACAAGTGTTATTAGCTACAAGATTAAAAGTCACTTATCACATATGGCTTCGTAGTGTAGCATGTCGATGTCAACACATCTGATCGGTTAACTATTTAGTAATAGTCTAATTAGGCCTCACGAGCAATCCCAACCCGCCACGATTCATTTCGATTAATTTTTTTTATTTACCATGAAAGAAAATCATGCAGTATAATCAGTCAGATTATTTTATTTAACGGCATATTAAAGAATATAATTCCTGACCAATTTACTCCGGTATGATATGATTACGTTGGTATGATGACTAGGCAAAATCTTTAGCGTTCTTCTACGTGCTAAAAAGTTTGTAAAACCCTTATTTCAATATGACAAATTCTGAAATGTTGTAATTTTATATAAAGCTACATAGAGACCCAATAATCTACAATGATTATTTGTAAGATTTAAAACCAGGACCAATCAGTAATGAAGATATTTAGGCTGTTCTAAAATTTAACTTCTTTTTTATACAACCCCTGGATTATCTCAGAGTCATTATTTTGTAAAATATTACTTTTTGCTAGGATAGGAGTTGGCGTCGAATACACTTGTACTGCCAGTTTTCTCTCCTTAATACCTGTCTTTAGACAATCATAATTTATTTGAATATTTAATTTGTTGATCAAGCTTTGGGGCTCCCCAAACCTTCAAAATCCTTCTGCTTCTAATTTTGTTACCAATAAAATTATCCATAAACATCTCGAAATTCTATATGTCACCATTTCGCCAAGTCCTGACCCCAACCCTCACAATAAACTCCATACTCATTCTACCCCTCTTGTTTCCAGCCTTGCTTTCTCTTCATTTCCCGACAATCCACCAAGACACTAGATTACAATATTTTAGATGTTAGTGAAATATCGCATTATTTCCATTCATTTCGTTTCCACAAAGAAACGTTCTGCTTTTTCTTTCTGGAAACATACGTTCCTACAAGAAATATAACAATGTTTATTTTCAGAAAGAAAAAAAATCATGATTTTATAGAAATATTATTAAAATTGTACTTGTGTTTTCAATATTGTCATTAATTATATTATTTTTAAGTTAGTGATCATAAGAATAATTCTATTTAAGACTATATTTGTTAATAAATCAATTTAAAATGTTTTTTTTTTTCATTTCAATTTTTTATGAGTTAATGAAATTAAATATTTATTATTCGAAAATAGTTTTTTGGATTATTAATTTAAATATTGATAGCAATGTATATCTGAACCAAAGATTTTTTCTTGGTTTAACCACTAAATATATTATATTATAATGATGCTTTTATATTGATAATAATCTACATCGTACTTTTAATCTTTCAAACAAAAAATCTAAAATTGTATACATTGGATTTCTTATTTTTATTGTTTTTTTTATATTGATATTGATAATTATTTCATGAAATAAAGTACCCTTGTATTGATTTCAACGTCCTCTCCATCTTGACATAATTGATAACATAACCTTCAAACTTCAAATTTAGCGCCAAAGCGTAGCTTATTTAAGCTCTGCCCTAAGATAGGTAAGGTTCTTTGACACCGAGCTCGCAGATGAATTTCTATGAATATGTCGGAAGTCTATTTGGCCTCTTATGGTCCTTACGGTTTGTTACGCAACAATATATCCTACCCAAATCAAAATTTTTTAGAATATAACCACATCCTACCATTATTTAATAATGATAATAATTTTCTTAGCCAAGCTACAGAAATGTTCGTTCAGGAATATTTGGTACAGTAGCATATCATTTGAAGGGGTCCACCTCAGATAGAGTGAGTCCACTCAAGCCTTAAGTATTAATATGGATTTCAGTTACAGTTCACCATTTTAATTATATCTACGCTAAATGGTAATTTGATAATGATAGTCACTATTAAATATGGTAATATACACATTTGCTTAGTAATTATATAATAAGTTATAACACGTAGAAAATATCAAATACGTATTTGTGGTCTATCAATTTCCGCCGAATTTCTTTTTGTAAATCAGTTAAATTATCTCATCGGATTTTAATGTGTGTGGAAAAAGGAAGGTTATAAATTATCGTGCTATTGTTATTTTATCATCTTTTTTTTTTTCTTCAGAATTTCCTGAGTTTTGAATAATTATTAGGGGTCTTAAATATTTTATTTAAAGTTTATTACATGAGAATGTAACGTAATATTTCCAGTTTACACTCACTGGCGACACCAACACCGACGATGGCTTTTTCTAACTCTCACTCAATATAGCTATAGTTTCCTACCCTCTGTGGTCGAAGGCATTGTTATTAATACCCTTTGGCTATTCCAGCGCACTTCTGAGGCAATAAACGCCTCTTAAATGGAGACAATAAAGTACTCAATTATTTTCTTTTAATCTTAATTACTTTGCTTTCTAGTTTCCATTCTTGGTTTGCCTCTTTCTCCTTTTCAATTGTCTGTCTGTGAATTCTTTTCTCGTTGTATATATTTTTCCTTTCTCTCTAGTTTATTTCTGTATATACGGCTCCTTCTTTATATCTCATAGGGCAAAGAGAATTCACAAACGAGAGGGGCAAAGAGAAACCTAGATTTCAAGTGAGTTGAGATTTTGAGAGGACGCTAGCAGTTGCGTTGTGTGATATAATGTAGGGCTCTTATTTACTATTTAAACATAAAGGAAAAAGACATTGATTCAGGGAAATACAATTCAAACTCAGCTCGCTCGACGTTAATAAAATGCAATTGAATTGAGTGTGTGTGCATGAACAGACTAGCAAAAATCTGGTGCGTACGCGCAACACACAACTTTCACTTACCAACTTACTTAGATTAGTAATTGACGTGTTTTGCTAAATATCATTTCCCAAAGTGACACATTTTTCTACATTCATATCTTATTTTTGTTAATCGTTAAAGCCGTTTTTGAGTAAATAAAAAAACCCCGTGAAAATGATACAAAATTTATTAAGTAAAGTCCCCCCTCCCGAAGATTAATTTTGATGAAATTTTTACAGTCATATCTCGGGCATATAAGTACATCAAATACAAAGTTTGATCAAAATCGTTAAAACCGTTTTTGAGTAAATAAATAAAACACGTGAAAATGATACAAAATTTATTAAGTAAAGTCCCCCCTCCAGTAGATCAATTTTGATGAAATTTTTACAGTCATATCTCGGGCATATAAATACATCAAATACCAAGTTTGATCAAAATCGTTAAAACCGTTTTTGAGTAAATAAAAAAAACACGTGAAAATGATACAAAATTTATTAAGTAAAGTCCCCCCTCCGGTTGATCAATTGTGATGAAATTTTGGTTATCACATCTCTGGCATATAAATACAGCAAATACCAAGTTTGATCAAAATCGTTAAAACCGTTTTTGAGAAAATAAAAAAAACATGTGAAAATGATACAAAATTTATTAAGTAAAGTCCCCCCTCCGGTTGATCAATTTTGATGAAATTTTTACAGTCATATTTCAGGCATATAAATAGATCAAATACTCAGTTTAATCAAAATCGTTAGAGCCGTTTTTGAGAAAATCGAAAAAAACTTAAAAAGTTATTAAATAAAGTACCCCCTCCCTTTGAGCAAATTTGATGAAATTTTTGCTGTCACATCGCGGGCTTATAAATACTCTAAATACCCAATTTCAGGTTCACACGGTTTATAGCTTTTGAGCTAGTCTGTTCACACACACACACACACACACACACAGACACACACACACACAGACCATTTCGCGGGACTTGGTTATTTTGACTCAGGGGATCCCAAAACGTGTATTTCCGTTGAAAACCGGAAGTCGAAAATTTTCACGATCGCAATACTTCCACTTACTATATATTTCATATATAGGTAAGTGAAAGTAAAAAACGGCAAGTCTTGCGAAACTGAAAGTAGTCATTTTAATTAGATGTATATGCGTGTATTGAGTTACCAAAAAAAAGTAGGTTATGTGGCTTATACTCTCGCTACCGACTACCAGTTTTTTAGTCACCTGGACTAATTTTTAAGTTAATAAAAATTCAATAGATAAAATCTAGTGTGCGCGCGTAACACACAACTTTCCCTTACCAACTTACTTAGATTAGAAATTGATGTGTTTTGTTAATTGCCACTCCTCAAAGTCACACCTTTTTCCACATTCATTACTTTTTTTTTTTTATTTGCTCTATAAAAAAAAAACTATTTTTTTTTTTAATTAATAAATAAAAGTTTTTACTTGTAATGATTCGGCAATGCAAGCATGATACTCCAAGTCGTCTGATTTTATAATTTTCTATGTAGTTGTTGAAAACTTCATTTAGTTACCATGAAACAAATAATTTCCATTACATGAACAGAAGCGCGTTAATCGATTCAGAGCGGTTTCGAACTACCATCGCTAAATTCAAGATTACTAAAGTGAGCAACACTCCAATATAGTTGCATGTTAGGCAATGTTATTTTTATTAGTATTAGTATGATTTCTGGAACTTATTGAACGGAAGACAGTTATTAAGCGGGATTAAATTTCCCCTTACCAGAATATATTTTTTACAGCTATAGCTAGTGATATGTCTAAAAAAGTAAAGCTCAGAGAAGAATACTTATTTCGTATTCACATTACACGGCATCACCCTCTTCTATAATTAGTGATATAAAAAAATATTGCATGTCGGAATCAGAATTATTTTAATGAATCATGCGAAACTGAAAATAAATGCTAAAGTGGCTAACAACATTATTAAATTGTTTTCAATTTAATAATGTTCAAGTATCAGAACCCCACAAACAGATCATCAATAAGTTTGATAAGTCGAACCCTCCCCCTCGGTAATATCCACTACAGCCCCCCCCCCCCCGAAAAAGTATTCCTTTCAAGCTACTGATTAAGCACCAATAAACATAAATACAATTAGGCCCTTGGCACCAGGGGCAAAAAAATCGGGATTTATTATGATTTCGGTTGAATATGACCAACCTATTGAATTAAATAGGGTTAAGGCAATTTCAGATTTTTTGGAAATTCTGAAACTTTTCTAGCAGAATTTTCTTCATCAGCTGGCCAAACTCAAACTGAAGTGGCCGGCGAAGTTGAACTTTCCCTCAAAGTTTGGAAACTAAACTTTTTGTGGTGTTGGTTTTCTCAACTTTTCCTATAAAAAATGGAATTTCGTCTATGTATTCGGATCAGACTATAGTTATGGCCTGGCGCACATTGAGACACTCGCGACGCAGAGCAGTTTTTGTGAAACTTGAATTAAATAGGAATGGCGCACATTAGGACGCAGAGCAGGGCATCGCAGTTTCCTAAGTATCACACGTATTACAAAAACTGCTCCGCTCTGCTCTGCGTCGCCTATGTTTCTGTGTGCGCTCGACCTAATTCTTTGAGTCATTGCTGAACTGAGGGATTTAAGTTTCCACTTCTGAACTATTTGTAAAAATGGCTTTACTGTTGTCATTATTAATAATAATTACTAAAAAAAAACTTATATCACATTATTATCTGATGAGTACAAAGATTTAAAAATTTCTGTTGGTGTGTTTGTTATTGTAGATGAGTTAAATATTCTACGTTTTGCATAATTAAGCCTGTTTTAGATTCAATTAATCATTTTAACATATAGTTAATTTTTCTTTCGTATTCTGTTAAAATATTGCTTTTTCCTAATTATTAAATCTCCATTTTAAGTTGTCTTCCATTAATGATCCTTCGAATCATTAAACCTACGTTATTTAAAACCTACAAAAATACGTATATCTTTACAATTTTATATTTATTTTCTAAAGTGAATGAATATATTACCTTTAATTCTTTCTTCAAATACTTGAATTCTTCAAAGTCATACATTTTACGAGTTTTCTTTTTTTTTATTCAATGTTATATTTTCATTTTAAATAGAAAATAAAAATAAGCCACTCCATCTTATTTTTCCTATACATCAATACTATTTCCTTTATAATTCCATTCTAACGTTAATACCAATATTTTTTATTGGAGAAGTGGTTGGTCAGAATTTGAACAATTATATTCAGATGTTACATATATAATGTCATATATGATCCGTCCAACTTTCATCATAATTTCCTTTCTAGTTTGAATTCCTATTCATAAATTCCTTTCTAGTTGCGTCGTAAGCACTGTTACGAACCCTTCAACGGAAAATGCTCGTGAATCCAATGTGACTGATGTTACTGAAGGATATTCATAATATTCCACGCTCTTACTTTCAGATATGCTACTTTATCGTTTATGATGTTTGTTTATTTTGGTTTCCAGGCGTAAAACCCTAAGGTCATCAACGCCCTTTATCTTTGTTTAAATAGGGAAATCTTAATCAAATTAAAAATATTATTAAAAAATGAAATTATAATAATATATTGGTACTATTGTAAAAAAGTATTATTTATGAGAAAAGAAAAAGAGGAAGATGTTGACAAATATAGAAAAAATAGTTGTGTATTAATCAAAAGTGAGGAAAGGAAATTTATTTTATTTTTATTTGTTATTTTTTAAAAACACTTGAGGTGAATGGAGGCAACTAAATACTGTTAATCAATTTACAGTTTGTTATGAAGGTGGTAACCTTTTTGATTATAGACTCATCATCTCTGAGTGCCATTTTGATGTCTGAAGGTATGCCAAGCCGGTTGAGTATTAATTTGTAATAAATACACTCCTCGAAGATGTGTCTGACACTTAGGCAATTATCGCATTTTGGGCATATAGGAGGTGCTTTCCTAGTAAATAGGTGTACATGTGTCATACGGGTGTGACCTAACCTAAGACGGGTAATTGCAACCTCTTCGCGGCGTTTAGTGCGGTTTGATGTGGCCCATGGCTTAACGTCTTTCTTTATGTGTTTTAATTTGCTGGCTGGGCTTTCCTCCCACATTTCTTGCCATCTTTTGTTGATAACTTCCTTAAGTGGACGCGCAAGTTCTTGGGGAGTTAGGACAGCAGTGCCTCTACCCGGTAGGGATAGAGCTGCTTTGGCAGCTCTGTCGGCCATCTCATTCCCGACTATCCCGACATGCCCCGGGGCCCAGACAAAGTGTACTGTTTTGTCTATTTGCCTTAAAATCGTCAAGTATTCGTGTATGCGTTGGACGATGGGGTGGTGTGAGTACATCTTGTTTAATCCCTGAATAGCGCTTATCGAGTCTGAAATTATTGCAATGTTGTCAGTTTGCAGATTTGTCATCGAAAAATGTAGGGCGGATGCTATGGAATTTAATTCGGCAGAATAGATATTGCAGAGGTAGTGTAATTTTTTTTTATGAGTCGAACTGGGTGTAATGAAGGCAGATCCGGTTGAGTTTTCTGTCTTGGAACCATCTGTATATATTGCTATGTGATGTGGTAATGATTTGATCAGTTCTCGAAAGTGTTGTTGATATTCTGTGGTTGTTGTACCCTGTTTATTGAATTTGGATAGCTGTAGATTTATTTTGGGAGGTATATATGTCCAAGGAGGTGTACAAGTTTCTATCTTATGAAGCGATATGTCTTTTAGAAAAGATGTTACAAAGGAGATTCTCTCTGCGAGAGGAAGTGTAGAATTTGGTTTATTTCGAAAGGCTGTGGTGAATTTCGGTTCAAATAAATATTTGTGAGCGGGATGGTCCGTTTGTGAGTACAATTTAGAAGTATAACTTATAGCTAATAGGTGTCTTCTGAATAAAAGTGGAGGAAGTCCGGCTTCACAACATAGACTGAGGGTGGGACTGGTTCGAAAAGCACCCGTCGAGATCCTGATTCCTGCGTGGTGAACGGTGTCGAGCTTGGCAAGGACCCGTGGGCGAGCGGAAGCGTAAACAAAGGAACCGTAATCGAGCTTCGAACAGACCAGTGCCCGATAAAGTTTCAATAATGTAGTCCTGTCTGAACCCCAGGTAGTACTGCTGAGTATGCGTAGAATATTTAATTTTTTTAAAGCTATTGTTTTTATTGAGGTTACGTGATGTTCCCAGGTCAGTCTTTTATCAAAGGTCAACCCTAAAAATTTATGGTGGTTACAAAATGTTAGTCGAGAATTTCCTATCAATAATTCAAGTGGCGGTGGATTATTTCGTTTTCTGCTAAAAAGAAGACATTTGGTTTTTTCTGGAGAAAATTGGAGGCCTGTGGAGAGTGTCCAGCTATTGAGTCTATTGAGGGATTCCTGTAGTTTATGTTGAATGTCAGTAGTGCAATGAGACCGATAGATAATTGCCAGATCATCCGCAAACAATAATGGTTTTACCTTTCTTGGGAGGTTGAGCCCTAGATTATTTATTGCGAGTGAAAAGAGGGTTGGACTTAAAACGCAGCCCTGGGGGACACCGCTGTTCTGATTGTGGTCCTCAGAAAGCTCGCAACCAACTCTAACTCGGAAGTGTCGATTAGATAGAAATTGTTTTATGAAATTAAACATTGGTCCGATTAATCCGATTGACACCAGTTTTTGCAGGATAACCGAATGGTCGATGCTGTCGAAGGCTTTTATCATATCAAAAAATACAGCCCCCATTTCTTGACCATTGACAAAGGCATATTGCGCTTCAGCCTCAAGAACAACTAAGTGGTCCGTCGTGGATCTACCTTTACGGAATCCGGATTGAAATGCTTGTATTAGTTTGTTCTTTTCTATCATCCACATCAGTCTCTTGTTGACCATCCGTTCCATGGTTTTACTCAGGCAGCTGGTAAGGAAGATCGGGCGGTAGCTGTTTGGCATTCGTTGATCTTTTCCACTTTTTAGTATGGGAACCACAAGAGAATTTCGCCAGCTATTTGGGTATCCGCCTGTGTACCAGATATGATTGTAAAAATCGAGGAGCCATTTTAACGTATTATTCGGTAGGTGTTTGATCATTTCGTAGTGAATATTATCAGGCCCGGGTGAAGATCCTTTAACTGTATTTAAAACATCTTTTAATTCCCATATTGTGAACTGAACGTTATATTGTAAGGTCGAGTCGTCCGGGCTATTACAAATTTCTGAGTTTTCGGGAGAAGTGTGGGCATCGGAATGATTTCTATTATTATTATATATTTCGGAAAAAAAATCGGCAAATGTGTTAGATACCAATGAAGGGTTATCAGTCAATTGCCCATTTACTAATAATGTGATCCGGGAGAACGACGAGTTTTTAGTTAATTTGCGGACTTTGTTCCAGACTATTGCGGAAGTTGTTGAGGAATTTATGGAATTGACGAATTTTTTCCAGGATTCATTTTTATGGTGATTAAAAGTTCTCCTACATATAGCTCTATATTTTTTATATGTGATAAGATTTTCGGTTGTCATAGATTTTAAGAATTTTTTATAGGCTCTACGGCGATTTTTAATGGCTGTTTTGCATTCATCGTTAAACCATGGAACTGGGGGTCTTTTTGGCATGCCTTTGGTCATTGGAATTGATGCCTGAGCTGCCCGCATGATCACATTCGTAATAGCCACACATCCTTCTTCAATATCTAGATCATGAGGGGAAACTTGAGGGGGTGAGGCCAAGGAAGCAAACAGGGACCAGTCAGCTTTATCTATCAACCATCGAGGATTTACGCGGATTGAAGAATTTATATTATTGAATTTAATTAGGATTGGGAAATGGTCACTGCTGTAGAGATCTGGTAAGATGGTCCAGTCTATTGAGGGGTAGAGGGTTGCACTACAGAGAGAGAGGTCTAGGACTGAAAGGGACCCAAAAGATGAACTAAGGAAAGTCGGATCTCCCGTGTTGAGTAAAATAAGATTTGATATATCAATGAAATTTTCGATGATTTTCCCTCTAGTATTGATATTGTTGGAGCCCCATAAGGGATTATGACCGTTGAGGTCCCCAATGTATAAAACCGGGCGAGGAAGTTGGTTATAAATATCTAAAAGATGTTGGGTTTGTATTGTCCGATCTTGTGGAGGTAGGTAAATATTGCATATAGAGAAAGTAAAATTTAGGTGAATCGTAGCGGCTATAACTTGAAGGTGTGAATTGATTGTGATGGGTTCCGAGTAAACCGATTTATGAATAGCTAACAAAACTCCATGGTGACTATGATCCGGGGCGGGGCTATCTTTTCTGTAAATATTAAAATCCTTTAATGTAATATTATGATGTGGCTGTAGGTGGGTCTCTTGTAGTGCAATACAAAACGGATTATGATCGCTTATTAAAATTTTTAAATCGTTGAAATGTGTTTTTAAACCGTTGCAGTTCCACTGAATTAGGGCCATATGAGTGAGAGTAGCGAGCAGAATTATTCTTTTGTTTCTATTTTATTAAAATGCTAATCACTATTTATATTATTTTTCTTTTTTGGCCTTCCTCTTCTATTTTTATGAGTTTGAAACCCTTCATCGTCCGTTTTAGCGATGTCCTGGTCTATAGACATGGAGCTAGACGAATCTAGGTCGGTTCCGAGACACCGATCGGGAGGGATTTCGTGAGGAGCCAGGGCCTCAGAACTGTCTTCCGAGGCAGGTGGGTTAAGAATAAGGATAGGAGGAGGTGGGGAGTGGGTGGAGTTTGAGGGAGAGGGAGAGGGGAGAGGTGGGGGGGCCGTGGGGTCCGGGCCTATCGAAACCGAAGCTACTTCGGTTTGTTTATGAACCTTGTTAATAGGCAATGTGGATGCCGTGGGTTTAATTGAGGGATAAGTAAAGGAAAAGTCTACTTGTATTCCTACATCTTTTTTATTATTGCCTTTTATTATTGAAGCATATGATTTTTGAAAAATTGTAGGGTTTTTAGATTTTAGAATTTTTTTCGCTTCGGTAAATGATACTTTTTGATTCGACTGGATAGCCTTTATCTCTTTTTGTAAAAGGAAAGATGGGCATTTTCGATCTAAGGCATTATGATCTCCATTACAATTAATACACTTAGTTGTATTTTTACAATTTGAATTTTCCGTGTGTCGTTTTTGGCCGCAGTTGGCACAAATAGAGTCTTTTTTACAATCTTTGGTTCCGTGAGAGAAACCTAAGCAGTTATAGCACCTAATCGGATTAGGAATATACGGCTGAACATTCACTGTTAAAAAACCTATTTTTATTGTATCGGGTGGCTTGGGAGTGGTAAATGTTAGTATGTAAGTATGGGTGTATTTTTCGACACCGTCCTTTTTGACTTTGATTCTTATCACATCGGTGATAATTCCTTTCAATTCATCTTTTATTTCTTCTATTGTTGAAAATTGTAAATCGAAACATCTAATGACGCCCTTCGAATAATTCAAAGAGCGATGTGGACTGGCCTGGACCTCAAATAAATCACCAAATTTGGTAATCTCTAATAACTTTTCTGTTTGTTTCGTGTTAGACGTTTCAATTAACAGATTGCCGTCTCTTAATTTTTTAATGTTTTTTACTTGGCCTACAGCGTTCGTAATAAATTTATTTATAAAAAAAGGTGAGATACTTTTGAAAGTATCATCATCTTTCCTTGAGACTACAATATAAGTAGGGGCTATTTTAGTTCTTTCGTCCGGTAAAAAGGGGGGTTTGTCTGGTGGTGATCTCATTCTGCCTCTTTTCCGAGGCTGAGCACGAGGACTAGGAGGTTCAGTCTCGTTCATGATAATTTACTAACTTAGATATATGTTAATATATCACGCTAATAATAAATTAAAATTCAAATAAAAATAAAATAGTATTGTAAATAGTACACCTTTAAAAAAAAAAAAAAAAAAAAAAAAAAAAAAAAATAAGAAAAAAAATAAATCAATAATCAATCTTCGATGGTAAATAAAAGAGATAAAGAAAAACAAACACGAAAACACTGAAATTAATTACATATTCATAAAGAAAAGGAAAAAAGAAAATGAAATGAAATGAAATATTATAAGTAAAGACTCTTATCTGAGTAATCCTCTGGAGCTCTTCTCTCTTCGAGTACACAAACACAACTGATTATCGTTTATGAAACGTGGCTTCGCTCTCGTTTCCTGGTATACATAGTCCATTCCTATCCACCAAAACTGAAACCATCAGACACCTGATAATCCCCTAAATAAAAAGAAATAATTTAAGTTCCCTGACTTTCATTTCAAAATAAGGCAAGCAAACTTATGCAATTCAGACTTGTAAAAACTTTCTCTTAATCGATAAAAATTCACTAAAAGCTGCTAGTCTGTTAAAAAAAAACTTTGCATTAATATTAATTAATTATAATTATTATTAATTATTTATTAATAATAATTATAATTAATAATATTATTTATAATTAATTATAGAAACTGCAGGTTTATTTCTTTAACAATTATGGTTTAGAATTTTCTCCTGATAAGTATATAAATAATGGACGAATTCCCTAGTAAAATTAAAATTATAGAAGTAGGTATATATATGAAAAAAAAACTTAAAAAATGGTAAACAAATTAAAAGAACATCAGAGACTTAAAAAGTAGTAATTATAATAAAATTTCTATTCTCCACTGCGGTCCATTAGTACATTATTTTTTTTTTCCTTATTTAATTGTGCAGAGTTATAAAAAAAATATCAGTTACCCCAAATCTTTGAAGGTCTGCAAAACTGTTTTCACAACTATTATCAATGCAAAGATAACCGTTTCCATGAACATTTTTATTGGGAAATAATTTGATAAGATTAATTTGATTTATCCAGATCATTAATGTACAAGTTGCTTTACTTTTTTATTAATTATTAGAAACCATCGAAAATGTATGATAAAAAATAACAAAGAAAAAAAAATATGTAAGTACTGGTAGGGTTGGTTTCAACACTTTAGTTTCGAATGTTTCAGGTAGACTGTGTATTTATGCAAGTATTTTTTCTCGTTTTTTCCAATCACGTGGAGGAAATCGAAACTGAATGTTATTTATTGCTAGTAGCGACTAGGTTGATATGATATGAAATTGGATTTTGCATATTTCATGCTTTTCACAAACTCTGAATGCACCCTATTCCAACTCGTATGAAAGTTTCTTTTAAACGCCTTCCAGGGTAGGCTCTTTTAGCAGCCAAAGCAAACGGGTCGATTTCCCTCAACATGCACATTTGCGTAGTGTAGGGTTTTCTGTTTTATATAAACATCTCCAATGGTCGCAACTAGTGTTATTTTTTAAATCATCCGGCCCGACCCAAACGATCTTTGACGAGTTGAGTTTTAGACCGTTTTTCGACAATACATCGGGAATTTTATAATTATGGCGTTTGATCAATTGAAACTTAATTACCTAATTTTGACAGCTTGAATATTTTTTAAAAAATGACAGCGATATGATATTCTAATAAGTCAGGAAAATTTAATATTTCTTGACTTAAATCAATAATTAAGAAAATAGTGATTAAAGTAAATTGTATTCGTTAAAGATTAGAGATTGCCATATGTTTTATTTCCTATCGTTTAATATTTTTAGCATCCCATATTTCTCGACTTCTCTAAAATAGTTTTCTTTTTTTTTTTTTTGCATTCTAATGAGAAATCAAAAAGATTTTTGATTATAAGTATTGATTTAGCTTTGGAATTACAAACAGTTTCATTTAAATAATAGAAAAGTATTAATTATTATTTCGCGTACCTTCATGTTCCACATCAGCTACCTTCTACTTCTGCAACGTCATAAATTCATTGGCGGATCCAGGGGGAGGGCTGTGGGGGCTGCAGCCCCTCCCTTTGGAAAAGTTTTCGTCGTTTAAAGATAAAATTTGACTTTCCTTAATGTAAGGAAGCAAGTTAAAGAACAAATAATTGCAGAACAAGTAGAATTTTAGTTGTGGGAAAGGAACATAAATGTAAAAAAGCTGATTAGCAGATCCAAATGAAGGGCTGTGGGGCTGCAGCCCCCCCTTTAGGACTGCAGCCCCCCCTTTAGGACTGCAGCCCCCCCTTTAGGACTGCAGCCCCCCCTTTACGATCGGCTGGATCCGCCCATGCATAAATTAAATATTATTCTTTCTTTAATTCTCAACATTCCAACGGCAAGTAATTCATATATTTTACTGATCTTATTACCGGAAATTAAAATTACAAACTTAGAAAACTTGATGAGCCATTTCTTGTTAATGGGGAGATAATAAGGGACTGATAATTACTCCAAATAAACATAATCAAAGGTACATTATTGGAAGATTTTCCTTAACTATTTAAGCCCTGTAGATGGTTTCAATGATGATAAAACCTACCTAATATAAAAGAATATTTCTGATTGAACATTACGAATTTAACCAAAATCGTTAGAGCCTTTTATGAGAAAATAGAAAGATGTGTTGATTTTTTGGTAGTATGTAAACCAAGGAAACGGTTTTCAAACAGTGATCAAACCAAAGAGTTATCGCCAATGAATCAGTTATCTTTAACAATAAATCTGCCACAGTCGATTTATTGCGTTCGGTACCAATTGTGATTCACTGCCCAAATCAGGGAATCATTCAATGCTTCCTTTTCTACCATTTAAGTTATAAGCAGGGATCGAATTAAACAGTAAACTCTTTTCATTTAAAAGTAAAAGTTTAACTTTTATTAACATGTGTTGATCGATAAAAGTATATTTTTAACTTTTACTTTTATTATCATATGGTCTTTCAAAACAGTTATTTCATAACTTTTATTTTCAAACCTAAATAATAAAAGTTTTTATTTAACAGTTTTAATAAACCACTCACTTAAAAAAGTTTTAATAAAAAAAGTTGCATGTTTTTACATTATTTTTTTGTTATAATCATTTCTGTCTATTATTTTGTTGTTAAAGGCGGTGATTTTAAAAAAATGTCCAATTTGACTTTTCAAGAGGGGAAGGGGTTCCCTAATATTAAAAAATCATACCTTCCGGTATTCTTTATTGAGGGGGGTCTGTCTGTATATAATAGATAGTGTTGTCTCGAAAAAAGATCTATATCAAATTTCGGGGGGAAGGGGGTAAAATTTACATTTTCATTCCAAAATTCAATGGCGGAGGGGGAGGGCGGCTCGCATTACCTGTAACTTAACATTCTCATCTTGCATTACATGTAACTCATTACATGTATTGTAATCTTGTATTACATGTAACTCATCTTTTAAATTTCAGAGGTAGGTCGTGGCGCGGGAATTACAGTAATGCATGATTTACCGATTTAATTGAAATGAGGGTGCATCCTTATGTTTTCGGATCCTTAGAATTTGAAACATTATAAGTTTGAAATTTTGGTTATGGGGGGGGGGGGTCGCATTACCAGTAATTTAACATTCACCGATTTTATCGAAATGAGGGTACATCCTTATGTTTTCAGATACGTAGAATTCGTAAATATCAGATTTTAATTTCGGTGTTGTGGGGGGGGGGGGGGGGGGCTAACATTACCAGTAATTTTATATTACCGATTTTATTGAAAAAGTGCGGTCCTATGTTTCTGGATACGTAGAATTCGACAAAATTATAAATTTTGAATTTCAGTGGCACGGGGGGGGGGGGGGGGGGGTCGGCGCGTGCATTACCAGTAATTCATGATTTACCGATTTAATTGAAATGAGGGTGTATCCTTATATCTTCAGATTCTTAGAATTTGAAACATTATAAGTTTAAAGTTTTGGTTGTGGGGGGGGGGGCGCTAACATTAATTTAAATATTTACTAATTTCATTAAAATGAGGAGTATTAACATGTTTTCAGATACGTTAAATTCGAAAATATTTTCAAATTTAAATTTCAGCGGGAGGGGGGGCGCCTCAAAAAGTGCGTCCTACTGGCCTTACTAGAAAAATAGCGATAATAGTATAGTTTTTTCTTTCAAACTGGTCTTAAATCAATTGAAATGCCCATATTACCAATTTTCTTAGTTGAAGCATAAAAAAATTAGAAATAAGGAATTATCCAAAAAAGTTAATCCCCCTCCCCCCAGAAATCCATAGTGGACATTACTTTCAAAAACACCCCCCAGGATATCATGATCAAATTCCTTAATGTCAAAGATATTAGAAAAGTATAATTGTTTGATATTTTTTAATCCCCCCCCCAAGAAATTCATAGTGAACAGTTCTTTCAAAAACACCCCCCAGGATTTAATGATTAAATTCCTTAATGTCAAAGATATTAGAAAAGTATAATTGTTTGATATTTTTTAATCCCCCCCCCAAGAAATTCATAGTGAACAGTTCTTTCAAAAACACCCCCCAGGATATCATGATTAAAATCCTTAATGTCAAAGATATTAGAAAAGTATAATTGTTTGATATTTTTTAATTTAATTTATTTATTGCATAATACATGGATATTTATTTTATATGAGAGTACTGCCTTTGTAAATTTTGAAATAGATATTTTTTATAATTTTTTACTTTCACTTACCTATATATGAAATATAATTTAGTGTCTGTATATGCCCGCGATGTGACAGCAAAAATTTCATCAAAATTGCTCAAAGAGAGGGGGTACTTTATTTAATAACTTTTTAAGTTTTCTTCTTTTCTCAAAAACGGGTCTAACGATTGTTGTTAAGTTTTCTTCTTTTCTCAAAAACGGGTCTAACGATTTTGATTAAACTGAGTATTTGATGTACTAATATGCCCGAGATATGACTGTAAAAATTTCATCAAAATTGATCAACCGGAGGGGGGACTTTACTGAATAAATTTTGTATCATTTTTACGTGTTTTTTTTTTATTTCCTCAAAAACGGTTTCAACGATTTTGATCAAACTGGGTATTTAATGTATGTATATGCTAAAGATGTGATACCCAACATTTCATCAAAATTGATCAACCGGAGGGGGCACTTTACTGAATAAATTTTGTATCATTTTCACGAGTTTTTTTTATTTACTCAAAAACGGTTTTAACGATTTTGATCAAACTCGTCGATGTATGTATCAACGATTTGATGTATGTATATGCCAAAGATGTGACACCCAACATTTCATCAAAATTGGTCAAACGGAGGGGGCACTTTATTTCATAATTTATTTTCCAATTTTTACCTTTTTTTCGATGATCTCAAAAACGGCTTTAATGATTTTTATCAAATTCGTCGAGTTTAATGAAAATTAGGTGTTCTTTAATATCAGGTAAGCTTTATCATTATTAAAATGTTCTGAGGGGGCTTAAATGGGGTAGGGGCCTTTTTTGTTTCCTACAATGTACCTTTGTTTTTGTTTATATGAAGAAATTAACTGTCTCTCGTTACGCCTAAAAATGAGAACTGCCTAAATATGAGCTATGATAAAAATAAAGAAAACATATAGAGAAGAAAAAAAGAAAAATATTAATAATATAAAGTCAACTCATAAAACTTTTTGAGCCCACGCATGCGGAGAACCCCTTTAATGACAGACCATTGCTCATGATTAAAGCCTTTCTGTTCATTTGAGAAGTGACAATTAACAAAACGCATTAATTTCTAATCTAAGTAAGTTGGTAAGTGAAAGTTGTGTGTTGCGAGCACGCACCAGATTTTTAAGTTTTGTGTTAGAGGTAATAAGTAAAGGTTTAACTTTTACTTTTTTTTTTAAACAGTTTAACAGTTTCAAAAACTTTTTTGAGCTAGAACTTTTATTTAATAGTTTTGAAAAAACTTTTATCGCTCAGAGGTTATTAATAAAAGTTTTTTTATAACAGTTATTTTTATACTTTTTCTCAATAAGTTATAACTGTTTCAATCCCTTGTTATAAGTTATTATATGTATCAATAATTCAGATATTTTCCGAATCGCTATTGTTCAATTTTTAATAATTGCTTCCTTTATTTCTGCAATTATGAACTTAGGAAACCTTTGAGTTCGTTAAATTGTTATGCCAGTGAAGATGTATAGGAACTGTCCTTATAGTTTATGGTCTGTATAGTTAGGATCTGTATGGGCCATCTGTTAGCCTGCGTATCCTCATCTGTCTTATAGGCCGATCCTATGAGCCTTGTCCTCAAACCTTTTAAATTACTTTTTGTTTATTTTCCTCAATTTTTATATTCCAAAAAAAAAATTCTTAATTTTCACTAAAATTGATTGTATTTATTATGTGTTACTCCAGGCATTTTTAAGTTTTTGGAACAGTTTGGAACCAATGTTGGATTGCTATTTGACCGCCAAGGGCGATTACAATCAAGAGCAGATCTAGGGGGGTCACAGGAGTCATGACACCCCCCTCCAAATATTTTGGCTTTTAAATTTTTTTGTATTTTTAAGAGAAAAATGCAATTTGCTGGTTACTATGCCCTGAACATAACACTTTAGGTTAGGTTAAGATCGCAGTCATTCTCTTCGATAATCTCATTAAAAAACGGCGCTGTCAGCCACGTGAGGCAGGGGGTCATGACCCCTCAAAGTACGCGTTGATTATTACAATAAACCTGTCTACATGGTTAAGTTTTTTGATCAGTCTTCAAATGTAAATTTGGTAGTTCACTTATTAACCGATTTATAAGGATAATAATCATAACAGGCTTTCAGAAATATACTATTAAAAATTATTTTTATAAGTTTAAATGATTAAAAAGTAATCATAAAATCAGGAAAATCCATAAAATTATTGTTTCTTACAGTTTATTCAATGAATTCATTATTATTGTTAGTATTCAAATATTTTCATTAAAATGGAATCGGTCATTTGAGATATCCGACATGTCTAAAAAGTTTGTTTTCGTTTTAATATATTTATTGGTTCCTAGCATGACAAGAATACGTTCGAGGGAATTATATTTTTAATTTAAGCTCTAATAAGGTTTATATATATATATATATATATATATATATATATATATATATATATAGAGAGAGAGAGAGAGAGAGAGAGAGAGTGAGTGAGAGAGAAATCCTGTAGGATTTCTCCAACTGCTGATCGAAGTGGGTAAATGTATTCATATTTTGATTGCTTCTACTCAATATGAAACGGGATCAATTTTTTTTTATTTAATTATTTTCTTTCCATAGAATTCCTGATAGTTTCGACTCAATCTTACATAACCATTAAAATAAAAAATATCTACGTTACTTTATTTTATTATATTGTTTAGTCAATGAACAAACTTGAGCTGAGTTATGACAACATATTACGGATTATTATTAAATCCTAACTGAACCATTGAAACGTTCCAAATAGATTAAATTAGATACCTGATATAAATTAATTGATAACTGAGTATCAATTAATTTAAATCAAGTATCCTATTAGTTAGTTTTTTAATAATTCGCTTATAATTTTAGTTTTTATGTTTATTTAGAACAAAATTTAGTATTCATAAATCTCGACAATATTGTACCCATTTGTATTTATTTATGATCCTAACCATATTTTTTTTTTTTTTTTTCAGGTGAGTAAAGTATTTCTTATTCTTCAATATTCAGGTAAAATTTAATGATTATCTTATATTCTAATTTTTACTTTATTAATAAAGTTGATGCATTAATTTTAATATTGAATTGACAATGATAGAGGTTATATTTGATTTGAAATTCACTGAGGATTGCTTTTGAGTGCACTTCGTAAGTAAGAATGATAAAACTTCTCTCATTAATTTTTCCTCTCATGTAAACTTGTGAAATAATATTTAATAACATTCAGTCAGGCAAAGGAATATATTTTTAGTGGTAACTCATTGCTTGAAACTTTTTATCGTAATAAATTTCCTAGTTTACAAAGAAACGGTCATAAGAAACTTTAGTCCGTCGCTCCTCCCCGAGTGCCTGGCAGATTAGCATTTCTTTACCTAGATGGTCTATTCAATAGTCTAGATAATACTTCAGATCTCAAGCTATAGGTAACAGAAAGTAAAAATTGTGGATTATATTCAACAATATTTTCTAAATATATTTCTATTTTATATTCAAACCCTACTCAAAAATTTTATGGCACAATGTGACATGATCACCACCCCTTCATGAGTAAGCTTCTAAAAAACAAAACAATTTAATAGAAGATTATTTTTGCTCATGTACTCGTAAGGTTGTCCTCTAACTCATGTTTAGTTATAATTCCGTAGATACAAGAAGTCATTTATGTCGAGAATTATTATCATTTATGACATCCCTTTATTGAGCCGACTACCGGGTGGATATTACTTAAACCTCTCTGAAAATATTCCTTGGTTTATTCTTATCATTGCTGCATATTTCCTGAACACACATACTCTTTCCCGACAAAATGTCAATCGAGGTACCCAGGTCATTGTTCTGGACGTTTCGTTCCTGCTTCCGGGATCTGCATGGTTCATTCATCACGGCAGTTGTCCATTGATGCAAGTGATCGTTAATAATTGCCCGTTGCTTTACCTATAACTAATGTTTCTTATTTACTTGTTCGGTTTGAACTACTTTAATACAACCATATAATGTATAATCGAATATACTGAAATGGTATCGATAGTAGCAAAAATTCTGGTCATTGGCCAATGCCAATATTATTACAAGTTACATGATTTTTGGAAATATAAATACTTTAATTATATCCTGAATCAGTAATAAAAACTATTT
Organism: Aelia acuminata; assembly: GCA_911387785.2. Lineage (NCBI taxonomy): Eukaryota > Metazoa > Arthropoda > Insecta > Hemiptera > Pentatomidae > Aelia > Aelia acuminata. The sequence continues at coordinate 95,678,244 of OU426978.1, forward strand.
CTTGGATAGTTTATTTCGAAATAGAATTTAGATTTATAACCGTTTTATTTACCAATGCTGAAAGGAGTATATTTAATAACTGATTTTAAAGCGGATTTTTTTTATTCGAACAGAAAGATGACAAAGTCAAGACTAAAGTTTTTTTCCACAAAACTTCATCTTAGATTCTCTTTAAGATATATATTTCTCTGAAATTCCAGATATTTATAAGGAAGATTAACTTAGATTTATAAGGTAGGTTTAGGTTGAAAAAATAATAAGATCTTATATTAACAATATAGATGGGTATGTACCAATAATAGTTGTACCAAATGAATAAATAAATCTATCTACTATTCAAATCGATTTTTTAGATTTTCGACCGATGTTAAGCAAAAGAGGAATAATTTTATGATTAAATTTTATCGATCAATTAAAATCTGCTATAGAATTACCGGATAGCTTATCGATTTCAGTTGATGATTTGTACAGATAAATCATCATAAAGATTTAGTAATTAATTAATGAAATGAATCTACAATATACATAGATTAATGTTTTTATAATTCGAATGTTATCTTCAGGATTTTATTGATAAATAAAACATTATTGTTCAAATAACTTTTAGTAGTTTTCCTAAATAAAATAACCTAGGTTTGATAAGAATTTATTTTAAATTGGTTGATATTTTTAGGGGAATGAAAGGATGTAAGGAATCTGATATCATGAATTAATTTCTTTTTTATTATTTAATGAAATTTATGTTTATTACTATTGATTACCAACAGATGCTCTTAACTTATTCTGACGCTAGATTTAGAACCTGATAAGGAATTGGTGGCATGAACGATGAATGAGTTGCCTTAAAAAGCATTCCGAGAAATGTGATTCCATCAGTTCCTTAGAAAATAAAATTTAGATCAACTGTAAATAGTGGTCTAATGAAGGACAGACTCCATCAAGTTAAAATTTTGTATGTAATACATTTTACTTTAAATTTGAATTTTGCTGGAATATTAGAGAAATGTATTTTTTTCCATTCTGTGTTCTTAATAATCATTATTATCTGGTGGTTTTGGATTAGGTATATATATTTTTTAAATTTGTTTTATTTTTTACTCTCCGATGCCTGATGAAAATTTAAAAATTTGTATTTATGGATTTTTAAACTAAACGATAGGTCTCTCTTTTTTTTCTTTTTTTACTACTTTTCTTTCTATTTTTCGACAAAATATTTGTAGAAATAAAGACATACTTAGACGTAAAGTTTTAATTTTTTGTTTTAGACATTTTCTTAATTTTAAATTCTTTAGTTTACCGTTTATTAGGAGTGTTTTGTATTACCTTCTATTCTGTTTAGATGTTTTTTTTTTTCTTTAAAAAACTCTTAATTCCTTCATTACCTTAATGAAATATAAGCTTTAAGTCTGTTGGAAATTAAGAATTAAGAAAAGGAATCCTAAGCAAATTAAATTTTGTAAAGTTCATACTATACACTTAAAAAATATACCATTATTTCTGGAACAATTGTGGATAAGAATGTATGTCGATTTTAGAAAATTTTCAGTAGAGCGATTTCTAAATTTAAACTGCTTTATAAAATCGAAATTTCCTGTCCACATTACATTATGGAGTCATGGGCCGCATTCCTGGCATATTAAAAGAGCTTAGTAAATTTTACCAGAAATTCGACTCTCACACTAATTCACAATCCTTATTGCTTTATTAGCAAAATAAATTTATAAAATAGCTACTTTTTAATAAATGAATCTGAAACGTATATGGTAAAGAATAATAATATCCGGGATAAATAAAAATAAAATCACTCAATGTTTCGCTAACACCTAACCCTAGCTCATTCTAACTCTATCGCTTTGTTACAGATTAACCGTTTAATCCAACCAGCATCAGTAACACCAATTTCGAATAATGAATAACGAGTTTTGATATTCAGAATTTAACGGAGTTTTATGCAAATTATGACCCCTCGCAGGTGTCAGATATTTCTTAGATTGGAAACAGTAATAGATTGAAGTGAATTTCTTACTTTAAAGATGGCTTACATTTTTCTTTTCCAACTCCCGTGCATCGTTTTCTCCTTGGCCAACGAACAAAATATCACTACGAAAGCGAGCAGTAAGTTAACAAGAAAAAAAACCCACCCTTTCCCTCATAAACTACCCTTTCCTTTATCCTTTTATACTTTTTGAACAAAAGAAAACTAGAAGAGAAAAAGGTTTCTGTCTCTACTCCTTTTTAGCAGTAGAACAAACGAACCCACAATTTCGTATATTTTGCATGTTCTAAATTTTTCTTTATGTTCACCTTTTTATTAGTCTTGATGATGCAAGTACTTCCCATTAAATACATTTTATTTTGGATTATTTTGGATATTGTATTATTTTATTATTACATCTCCTTTCAAATTATTAAATTATTTTTTAAATCGTTATGCAGCATTCCTTTCGAAGTCTGGAAGTAGGATAAACTGTTTCATATATTTTTCTTTTGTGGGAAAACAATATTTAACACTGTTATTATTCAAGGTAGCTTATTTCATTGCATTTAATACCAACTCCTTTCCGTTTAAGGAATGCTTAATGCTCACGAGGAAACTTCAATCCTATTCATCATTAACCAGTCAATCCGCTTATGTTTTGGATGTGAAATGTTTGATTGGGAGATACAGCAAGTTTGAAAACAGTGCAATTTAATTACAATAGAGTAATTAGCAATTAATATTGATGCAGTTATTTAATATAGGTATATTCAATTAATATTATTTCCTTATTTCTCTCCTCCTTCTTTAACTCACTCTCCATTTCTGTCTCTCTTTGTAACCTGGAGAAACTTTTTTTTTTCTTTTTCATATTCCCCCAAGAAACTAATCGAAACAGAATTAGCATACAATTTTAAGCAAACTTTGGTTTCCACATAAACACAAATATTAATCTGAATTTATATTCATAAGATTTATAATAAAATTCATTTATAGATTCTATTTTATTGTAATGGATTGAAAATTATTTTTCTTTACCTAATAAAGATTTTTGGACTAATTACCTATGCGAAAGGTAATTAGTCACGAAGAAAAAGCCCTTTTAATTACGGTTTGAAAATTTAAGTTCCCGAGAACTAACTAGAGTTCGCATTGACAAAGTTGGTCCTGGTAGTCAGGGGAGGGGGGAAATGGTCTGATTGCAATAGAAGATTTTTAAAGATTAAATATCCATTCAGTCAGCTAAGTCTTGTACTGGAATTCACTAAGCAATAACTATGTTTGGTGATATACATTGGGGTAATGAAGAAATAAAAATAACTCTGAGCCCTCTTTTTAGATTTACTTGTATTTTAACTCTTATTTTTGCCTCTTGAAGACTAAATCTAGTTTGGAGAAAATCTAGTTTGGAATATTTGACCAACCGTATCTTTCCTCAAAATCTTCCTTCCATTTTCTTTTATGAATATTCCATTTCTATCCCTCGGTTAGAGGGATAAGGCCCTCTCCACGAGAGAGGAAAAAGTGAAGAATTAAGGAAACTAATTTAGCTCCCCTTGCTAATGGATCCTATTGGCGAGAAGGATGAAGAAGAGAAATGAGTGTTTGGAGATTCTGAGGTGGAGCTAATTCGCAATTAAGGACTATGGCGACAATTATTGTAATGGATATTGAAGCTAACTCAGAGTTAGTTGTGTTGAACCGTTTTCTACCTTACTTGTTTTATCCTCTTATTTTAATTTGACTGGATGAATTCATTTCTTTGATTGTTTATATCTTCCTGACAATTTTAAACATTTATTTTTCTTGAGTATTACCTCAATTATTTTTAACTGTCCATCACTTTAGTAAAGCTTTGGCCATTGTGGATAAAAAAAAAATCATAAAAATTTATCTGCTACAACCCCCTTAAGAGTATTTCTTCAAGTATCAATGGATGTATTTATGGATCAAAAATTACTATTCAACGATACTTCCATGTTTCCCACCATTAGAAAAAAAAAAACCGATTGTCTAAACATAGACAATTATCTTACTAAAAACAAAAACTCCAAAGAAATTTTAGTTTTAGCTACCATATCAAGGGTTTGCAGGTGAACAGCACTGAAGTGTTCCGGTTATCGACACTCCTTTTCTTGAAAGTACTCATTTCATAGACAACAAATGTTAGCGTCTGCCACCTCAGATCGGTTGCCATCAAATTTTATAGGTAAACAAAATCGGCATTTGCGAACTTTTTTCAATTTTTTGCTCAAAACTCGAAAACGATTTATCGAAGAAGAAATTGCGTTCTTTCTAAAATAGAAGGGCATTAAATTTCTGTTTAAAAACCTTCGGGTTCGTTAAGCCTTTATTATTATTATTATTATTATTACTCCAAATAAAAATTTTTACCTATAATAGTTGTAGAAAATCAAATTATGTGTAAAAAGATCTCATCAATTTTAAAATTAGCCCACTCCTGAGGAGACAAATTAATTAAAACGTGAACTAAACGTAATTATAACGTGGATGCTAAATTTGATGCTCTGCAACTTTTATCTTTAAAATTTTTCATTTAAACTAGATATTTTTTAGTTAGAGGCGTAGGAACACGGTTTCCACCAAAATCGTAAAAATTACAGATTTTTGATATACTGAACCCGGCTAAACTGTTGAATTTAATCGGAAAAGATGGAAAAAAAAGAGGTATCTTCATTGCATAATAACTTTTAATATGAACACTGAAAACACATACAAGAGAGATGGGTAACTAATAACATCTGTACATTTAATTAACAGAATAACAATTGCTTTAGAAATCTTTCAATGATACATATGACATATGAAATCATTCATAAATTATTTCATATCTCAACAGCCTCCCTCATTGAAAAGATTTCTATTACTTCAGTCCCACATTTTCTAATAGAGTCTTCAATCGGGGTCCTTGGAGGGGCTTGGTTAGGAAGTCCGCTAATTGGTGTTGCGTCTCGATCGGCTTGATCTCCATTATTCCATCTTGAACTACTTCCCGAATAAAAAATCTGGTGCGTGCGCGCAACACACAACTTTCACTTACCAACTTACTTAGATTAGAAATTAATGCGTTTTGTTAATTGTCACTTCTCAAATGAACAGAACGGCTTTAATCATGAACAATGGTCTGTCATTAAAGGCGAACTCCGCATGCCTGGGCTCAACGAGTTTTATGAGTTGACTGAATATTTTTATTTTTTTTCTCCTCTTTATGTTTTCTTTATTTCTATCATATCTCATATTTAGCCATTTCTTATTTTTAGGCGTAACGAGAGACAGTTAATTTCTCCATATAAACAAAAACAAAGGTACTTTATAGGAAACAAACAAACAAAAAAGGCCCTCCCCCAAGAAAGCCCCCTCAGAAAATTTTAATAATGATAAAGCTTACCTGATATTAAAGAACACCTAATTTTCATTTGATATGCCGAATTTGATAAAAATCGTTAAAGCCGTTTTTGAGATCATCGAAAAAAAGGTAAAAATTGGAAAAAAAATTATGAAATAAAGTGCCCGCTTCGTTTGACCAATTTTGATGAAATGTTGGCTATCACATCTTTGGCATATGCATACATCATATACCCAGTTTGATCAAAATCGTTAAAGCCTTTTTGAGTAAATAAAAAAAACACGTGAAAATGATACAAAATTTATTAAGTAAAGTCCCCCCTCCGGTTGATCAATTTTGATGTAATGTTGGCTATCGCATCTTTGGCATATACATACATCAAATACCCAGTTTGATCAAGATTGTTAAAACCGTTTTTGAGTAAATAAAAAAACACGTGAAAATGATACAAAATTTATTAAGTAAAGTCCCCCCTCCGGTTGATCAATTTTGATGAAATTTTTACAGTCATATCTCGGGCATATAAATAGGTCAAATCCTCAGTTTAATCAAAATCGTAAGAGCCGTTTTTGAGAAAATCGAAAAAAACTTAAAAAGTTATTAAATAAAGTACCCCCTCCCTTTGAGCAATTTTGATGAAATTTTTGCTGTCACTTTGCGGGCATATACATACACTAAATACCCAATTTCAGATTCGCACGGTTTATAGTTTTTGAGCTAGTCTGTTCACACACACAGACACACACACACACACACACACACACACACACACACACACACACACACACACACACACACACACACACACACACACACACAGACCATTTCGCGGGACTTGGTTAGTTGGACTCAGGGGACCCCAAAACGTGTATTTCCGTTGAAAACCGGAAGTCGAAATTTTTCACGATCGCAATACTTCCACTTACTATATATTTCATATATAGGTAAGTGAAAGTAAAAAGTGACGTATTCTGATGTGCTTTGTTCGTCGGTGGAATTCTGGATTTTTAGCCAGTTTAATAGCAGCCTCGTTGTCGACATAGAGGGCAGGAACCTCAGATAAATCATCGTTGGGTAGCAATTCATCCAATAAACGTTTTAACCAAACCATTTCTTTGGCAGCTTCACTTGCAGCCATTAGTTCTGCTTCGGTTGTCGATATCGCGACACAAGACTGTCTTTGACTAGTCCAAGATATAGGCCCTCCAGCAAAGATACAAATAATTCCACTGGTAGACCTACCTGTACTGAGATCACCCCCAAGATCTGCGTCACTGTATCCTCTAACCTTATTTCGTTCATTATATTTGTACATAATTCCTATGTCGCGGGTTCCATTCAAGTAACGAAAAATTCTCTTCACCTTAACAACGTCTTGTGCTGAAGGTTTTTCAAGAGATCTATAAACCACACTAACAGCATAGTCTGTATCTGGCCTAGTTGAGATAGCCAGATACATTAAGGCTCCGACAGCCTCCCGATAAGGAAAATCAATGGCATCTCCTCTTGATTCACTAATTTCTGGAGTATTCAGAATCGGAGTTGAGACAGCCTTACAATCCTGCATGTTGAACCTTTCTAAGACTTTCCTTATGTATCCCTTCTGGTTGATTTTGTTACCATCATTTTCTTGACTTATTTCCAAACCAAGATAATATCCTAGTTCCTTACTGTGAACTTTGAATTCAGAAACCAAATCATTAAGAAATTTCTTCAAACTGTCTTCTCTAGTAGATGCAACCAACCCATCATCAACATAGAGAGCAACTATAAGTTGATCACTATTTTCATTTTTCATAAATATACAAGGATCGGCATCACTTTAAACAAATTATAGACTAATCATAAAATCACGGAATCGCTGAAACCAACATCTGGCTCACTGTTTCAGGCCGTAGAGACTTTTTGTGAGTTTGTAAACTTTGCTACTTCCATCACTAAAGCCTTTTGGTTGCTGCATAAAAATAACTTCATTTTGATCCAGTGCACCGTAGAGGAACTCAGTCGAAATGTCAAACTGTGCTAAGCTCATTTTTCTGCTGGCAGCCACACTTAAGATGGTCCTAATTGAACTCATTCTAGCAATAGGACTGAATGTCTCAGTAAAGTCTAAACCTTTCTCTTGACTAAAACCCTTAAACACTAGCCGGGCTTTCTATTTCTCTATACTTCCATTTGGATGATATTTTATCTTATACACCCACCTACATGGTAGAATTTTTCTATCTCCTGGAGGATCTACTTAAGTCCATGTATTGTTTTCACGGAGTGCTTCCATCTCTACTTCCATGGCGTTTCGCCAATTCTGAGAGTCATCAGACCTCATTGCATCTTCATAAGTCTCTGGAACATCTGAAAATCATTCGGTGGTCGAAGAACCTCCCTATTCCTAAGATCCATCCTTGATGATTTATTTTCTTCCTGATCTACATCGCATTCAGCAGGCAACTTATCGTCGGCCTTGGGATCTTTTTCTTGATTTTCTATATCATGACCTTTAGCGTGATTTTCTTCCTCTTTTTCTTCATTATTTTCATTTGTAGGTAAAATAACCTTAACACTTGATATTCGTGGGGTCTCATTAAAAATCACATCTCTTGATCTGATGATTGTTTTTCTTTGCGGTAACCACCAAAATCGTATCCGACTAAAATCCCTTTGATAGATTTCCTATCCATCTTTCTCCTTTTTTGCTTCGGGATATGAACATAACAATCAGATCCTATTATCCTTAAGTGCTTAATTGATGGTTTTTTATTGAACCATAATTCAAACGGAGTTTTATTTTCCACACCTGTTTTAGCTGACCTATTTAAAATATAAACAGCACTATTAGTGAGTTCCGCCCATAATGCCTGTGGGAGGTTATCCCTGGAATGGAGCATAGCTCTAGCAGCCTCGACAATGGTTCTATTTTCTCTTTCGATGAACCCATTCATTTCGGGGGAATACGGCATAGTTACAAGATGTGTGATCCCATTTTTATTAAGAATTTTCTTCATCGACCTATTGTCAAATTCGCCTCCATTGTCTGACATAAAATTTTGGATTTTGAAACCAACTTTTGAAACGACTTATAAAAGATCTAAGAATTTGTCTACAACTTCTGATTTTTCTTTTATGAAATATATGAAACGATAACGAGAGTAATCGTCCTTAAATAATACATAATATATATAGCCCGAAAACGACGCTTCGAATGGTCCACATACATCGGCATGGATAACTTCACCTGGAGCGGAAGCTCTTTTCCTTTTACCAAACTTCAATCTGTGAGCCTTCCCATACATGCAGCCCTCACAAACTTCGGAATCTAATTTAACTTTTATATTAAATTCCCTTTCTATTAAAGCTCTAACATGACTTTTATTTTGATGAGCCAGGCGCTCATGGTATAATTGCAATGTGTCCCGATCAGACAAAACAGAATTGGCATTACTGTAATTATTTACAATATTCAATTTAAATAACCCACCATGACGCTGCCGTTCACCTGTTAGAATAGATTGATTGTTAACCAACAACTTACATTTTTCTGCGGTAAATAAATTTGCTACATTCAATTTTATCTTGGGCAGATAAAACATAAAAAAGATTTTTGTGCATTTGAGGCACATACCAAACATTCGAAAGAGTTATTGGAATTGTTTTATTATTAACGAGTGCTTTAATTTTAATATCTCCAAAACCAATAGCTGGTATACTATCGCCATTAGCAGTAGTAACTTGGTGCGATTCATTGAATGATTGGAGGTTATTAAACAAAGCCTTGTTATTACACATGATTCGTAGCACCGTTACAACGAACCAATTCATATTGTCACATTCAGATGGAAATATCTGACTATTAGAAGCAAAAAGAGTCATATTATTTATGTTAGCGTTAGCTTCAGATTTAGGAGGTCGTCCGTCTTTTTTTCATTTGATACAATTTCTTATAATGTGACCTTCCTTTTTGCAATAATGACAAATAAAAGTTTTCTTAAATTTAGGTGGATCTTTTCTATTATTAGAAACAGCTAAAGCTTCCTCCTCATTAGACATCGGAACTCTAAGATTTCCACGTAAAGCTCTCTCATGAGCACACAATTGACTAGTGAGGTTATCTATTGTTCTTTCTTGGTTACCCATTAATCGCCAACTGGCTTTAAACGAAAAATAATCGGCTGGAAGAGTATCCAGAATTTTACAAATTAAAAGAATATCCGGCAATTTATTAACTTGAATCCCTTCACACATTTCTAAGTTCAAACTGCACCATATATTCTTTAACTTACTAATATGGTTAGCCATATCGTCATTTGAATTATATTTGTACATAAAAAATTGCATACATAGGTCAAATGTCTTATCCTCTAAAGTACCTTCAAACAAGCGATGAAGCTCTAACCATGTGTCCCTTGATGAATTAAATCTCATAACTTTGGTTAGAGTTTCTTCAGACATATTAGAGGATAAAACTAACATCGCCTTAGTATCTGCAGTTTTAAATAATTCATACTTGGTATTATATTCAGTTACCTCTTCCTTGTTAGCTTCTGTAGCTGGCTTTGTTGGACAGGTTAACTTACCGCTCACAACGTCCTCTCCTCCTGGAAAACTCCTAAGAAGGATCAGAATCTTGAATTTCCATGTTGCCCAATTGCTTTTTCCTTCTAGGTTTCCAATATTTACTTTTATATCCATGTTTTCCGAAAATCTTCGATAAAAAAACAGAGAAGAAAAAAAAGAAATATTTACATTACCTAAGCGCAATTATAAGCTGTCTGGGCCCATAACCTGTTGAATTTAATCGGAAAAGATGGAAAAAAAAGAGGTATCTTCATTGCATAATAACTTTTAATATGAACACTGAAAACACATACAAGAGAGATGGGTAACTAATAACATCTGTACATTTAATTAACAAAATAACAATTGCTTTAGAAATCTTTCAATGAAACATATGACATATGAAATCATTCATAAATTATTTCATATCTCAACATAAACCACAAAACCGATTTAAACTTTAAATATATCATTCTATTTGCAATAGTTTAGCCTCTTATAGTAAGAAGAAAGCAATACTTTGTGACCTGTATTTGCCGAATTATATGGGAGAAACTGAAAAAATATCCCAAACAATTTCACGGATTTTAGACCACAAGGCGCTAAATACGTTCACGTTTATTATTATTTTTTCTCGAGTTTCCGGGTTAATCCCTAATTTCATTGCCGTACCTAATTTCATTTAGTTATATGCTCTCAGTAAAAATATGTACATTAAAACATTTTGAAGAGGAATATTTGAAGATAATATTTTTACTATCTAGTATCGGCACATAATTCCATAATTATGAGTGCGTCATTTATAACAATTTCATTTATTTTGTTTTAATCTTTCTTTTTAAAATATTATTTGCTCCGTTATTTCAATTATTCATGTTTTATTTTTCATTTTAGGACAAGATTTCCAACTTTTGTGTAGGATATATTATAAGGTACGACGATAGCCACTGAGACACCTCAGGCACCGACAGGACAGAGGATCCAGGAAGAGGTCCTTTAGGACTGACCTAAGGACGACAGCGCTGGGAGGGCGGTGGCTGGGGTGGGAACAGTTCAATACACAGCATCCCTGGGGCTCGTCTCCGCCAGCCAATAGGAACCGGCCCCAACATCACGTGACTAGCTCCAGGGTCTTCTTTCCCGCTCAGTCGTTCGCCTGCCTTCCGTGCTTGCTCCCGCCCTCCGCAGTGCCAGGTCATCGCCGAAGTATCGCTCTTGGAGGTATCCCCTACCGTACCACTTGACACTTGCATCACAGACCACGACCTACCCGACGGTGGACATAAACATGAGCGGTGCCCTGGGAGCCAAGATGTAAACAACAACAATAAACAACACCCACGTATTAGTTTTGCGCATTAAACACTAAACAACAAACCCCTCAACACGTTCATTTAGGTCGGTTCTATTACTGCCAAATTTTTATTTTTTTTATTTTGGAAAACATTCAGGTTAACATCTTTCTTTATTTACGAATTTTAAAATTTATTAAGACTGATATGATTTTTATAGGTGTCTGCGCGCAACCTTTTTATTCCTATGACTAATCCTTTTTTACTGTTACAAAATAAATATTTGAACTGTGTTATCCAAAGTTCCTAAATAGTTCCTTTTATAAATAGATCCGCTATCACAGTGGTTAAACAGCAAACTTTAAATCTTCCAGCTTTATATGAATGGGTTTTTGTTTTTGTTTTTTCGACCCCGTTTGATTATTTATCTTAATGCTACAACAGATATTTGTTTATAAAGTGTATTTTATCGATGAAGTAAACACAACACTCTACCACATTCTTGAAAAATAAAACACCTATTAACTTATATTTACAATATTCCACTGAACTCCGATACACTATCGAAAGCAAATTTTATTGGCCAAATCTGGGCTAAAATGAGATTAACTAAGATGGAGGCTCGAAGGTTATTTCGGATTTGAAGCTTCCGTATTTGTTTCGTACATCTTGTTTAGTTATCGCTATGATTTCATCAGAGATATATCTGATTGTGTGTAGGTACTCGTCCTACATTCATTCAAGGCGAATTCGATACCTGCGTGACTTCTTATTAAATTTAAACGTTACCCACGCAATCACACATTGGACTTTTAAAGACCTCATTCGATAGACCCAAGACAGCACATCAACGACAAGACTCTATTTAATAATAATGATTTGGAAATATTCATCTTGAATATTTGAATCTATGAAAACTTTCGATAAGTCTTGTTTAGATAAACCATTTAATTTTCATATCTGTAGAAAAGTTGGAACGACAGTTGAACTGTTTATATGACCTTAATGTAATTCCGTTGTATCGTCCAAAAAAAAATTATTGATTTAATATTATGCTCTTGAGAAAAACATTATAATACCCAATACTAGTCTGAATCGTTTGTTTAAAGTATATAAAACATGTAACCACATTTTTGTTTTAAACCAAATTTATCTAACAATATATTTTGAACAGAATATCCTCCGCTAGTTTTAGTTTATGGTCTGCCATATGTATATAAATAAAGTAAGATGTGTTAATTATGTTGACTTAGTGAAGTCGCTGATGAATGGGCTGACACCTACCTCAACACTTCTGGACACTGTGGAGTCAACCCTCTCTTCCCTAATTTTCCGCCAATTAAATGGAGCTAGAATTATAGATATCTTTTTAAATAAATAAATAATAATAATAAATGATAAATCTATATATATTTATAACTATGTTATTTTTATTAGTGAAAACTGACACTATAATTTAAATTGTTGTCACCAAGAAAAAAAATACATATAAATAAAAAAGTTATCTTTAGTAAGCTATATTACTTCTACATTAGGCCTTTTTATTTACGCAACTTGCCATATTTTTAAACCGTAAAAATAGTTTTGTGATATTTGTCTCCACCTAAGAAAGCTATTTGCATGTTGTGGAGAACCTTTTCCTCAGACCCTAATTCTTAATATCAACCACAAAAGATAAAATAAAATAAAACTTGAATCCGATTACATGTAACCAAACGGTTTTTTTATTAATTTGTTTTGTTTAATTTTTTTTTTTTAATATTCAAATAAATGAGCAAACAAGGTTTATCAATAAAATATTTATAAAATAAGAAAGAAGATGAATTTTTTGGTGAATTCGGTACTTAACCCTAAAAAAAATTGGTCTGCTCCTGATTGATATGATTATATAATTATTAATAGTATGAATATCTGAAATTCCTAATCAGGGAATTTTGTTTTTTTCCATCGCAGATGCACGATTTTTAAATTGTTAAGTATACTTGACTTGTTTTAAGGCTTAAAACTTAAAATTCGAAGATAATTTATCTATACATTTTGTTCAATAATTGTTTACTATGCTACTATAATAATTGTTTATTGTATTTACTAGTATTTTATTAATACATACCCGCTGGAGGCTTGTTAATCGTCCTTTTTGCAGCTACCGACAGCTATCTCGAGTTTGTGTCGTTGAACTAACAAGGGTTGGGATTTCGGAGCTTATAACGTCCTTAAATAATTATTTATCGCCCCAGGTCCAATTTAAACCCTCCTTTCTCGGATTTTTTATCATTTTTTACAATACTTTGCATTAAAGTTATTAAAGATTAATAAGCACAAAGGCACATCCCTGATTTGGACAAACAATTTTCAAAACTTCACTTACATCAGGTGGCAATAACCAAGAAAATTAAATTGCTCATTAAATACATATCATCGTGTCTTAAAAAGTCAGTAATAAGTTTCCCATTGAGTTCAATATTCTTTTAACTAAGGTGGTGATAAACAGATTCTGGAGCACAGTTCAATCACCAATAATATTAATCCTTCTTATCAAAACACCCTTCGACGTCATCATAGTTACTAATAATTAATTACCATGTCTTCAGAGGGCTGTATCAGTTCATTAAGCTGCTTAAATAATTATAATCAGGATAATTTAATAGATTGAATAATTAGGTCACCGCTTAAGTGTATTAGTATGCAGAGTATCTCTAGCTCATAGCATGTTTCCCTACAGCAAGCTGTTGCCAGATCGTTACGTTGCTAGCAAACTGAATAATTAATGATTTGAATCTTTAAGAAATTTTATTTTTTAAATATTTATTGTAATTAGTTAGTCCTTCAGATATATCTCTTAGAACAAGAATAAGATATAATACTCCCTTTTTGTTTTTTGAGGTAGTTTTGGTGTGAAATTTATGAAGTAATTTTTCACTGTGCACTTTTCTATTTTAGAGATATCAAGGTTTTTCTTATTTTTTATTCTTCACCAGCGGTTCAAACATTTAATTTAGAAAAATAAAGTTTATCGGTTTAATGTACAATGAGATTTTTTCCTTTGTAATAAGGTCATATTTTACAGCTCAGCTGTCTTTATATTGTTTAATTTATTTTTCAACCGTATAGCAATGACTTTTCTTTTATTAATAATCTGCATTTTATCATCACCACCAGCCAATTAAATTTCTAAATGCACACATCCTGCGCAGTTCTGTCGAAAGTTTACATGTGAATGCTATTGGGCATAGTGTGTCAAGAAGAGAGGTAGTGAAAATATTTTTAATGAGAACAACAATGATGGACGAAATCGGTTTCCCGCTTCATGTATGATGATGGATTGGGCGAATTTGAAATAAAATAAAGAACAGTGAGTTCTACAAAATCGCTCATTTTCTTTCAGGAAGTTGAGCAGTTAAGTCTTCTGTAAAAGAATCTAAGGAACTGAGGTCATTAGCACAGTACATAGAGATTTTTTCCATGACTTCTCGGGCTGTGGGAAAAACAAGCCATTGTTTCATCTATCTAATAGGGTTTCTTTGGGTGTTGATAAAGCGATCGGAAAAAAGGGTTTCGCTGGGACTTCCCGAGTCAATGTCCCAGATGACTAGATAAATCGGTCTCAATATTGTTCCTGGACCCTGCAAACGTTTAAATCCCATTTCTACGTATTGGTATCAAATTTTAAGTAAAAAAAATAAGTCTGTTCAGTTTTTAGTGTTTCAACAAATTTGTGAGTCATAGTCAATCAATTGGTATATTCTTAAGTTGAATTCATGCTCAGGATAAGATTTCATTACTTTTAATTGTACTCGTTTGTTTATTCAAGGCATTCATTTGAGTAAGCTTATACATTTTTTAGATAACCTCGAAAATATTATTTTATTACTATCCTCACAAGTTAGCAAAATATATAAAATAAATAAAATCAGCTTATCAAATGCAGTGGTCCTTCAAATCGAAGATTTACGTTATTTGCAACAGTTGCGCAAATGATACGCCTTAAAAATCCAAAAATTATACATGGATAGAGAGAATTTGGGACCCCTAATGTAGCACCGTCCGATTAGTAGAGTAGCATAGTAGTATAAATTAGTAGTATAAAATCCGATTAGTAGTATAAATGAACAAAAAAAAAAAAAAAAGGCAAAGTGATATTACCTGCATTTTTTGGGGGGGATTTATAATAAAATGGCGTTCATATCCACGATCCACATCGTTAAATACTACTTTTAAAATAGAGTAAATTTAATTTCTAAATAGAGTCCTAGTTAAGCTCTCATCTTTTGAGAGTCTAACATATTCCAGAAATAGTTTCTTTTTTTCCTTCCTAAAACATCCAACTTATTTTAGCATAATTATGATGATGCGAATTCCATCTAACTGTAGTTGATGTATGACTCCAGTGTCAACAATCAAATTCAGTCAGTAAATGGTCAAAGTCAGTAAATTCAGTTGGTTCTTAGATATTTATTTCCACAATTTTATTCAATTTTAAAGATTTTTCAAGGCAGGTTTTCGTGAAAAATTACCAATTCAGCATGATGAAATATCCTATTTCACTTGGTGCTACTGTACTATTTTAACTGAAGATCCTTGATATACATTTTTCACAAATTTAGTCCGGATTTTCATGCTTAGAACTTTGTAATATCTAATATATCAGTTTCAACCCATAACAATTTCTTTTGATTCTACAAAATCTCCAAACGTGAGCCATCATTTTTGCTTCTACCTCTTCCCCTTTTCGCTACCACTCTTCTGCCACATTCCCTTCCGGTACGACCATTGAACGGCACTCCGCTGTCCCTAGAAGCCGATGGGTGAGGTGAAGGTAGCCACCGTGGAGGTGGACAACATGGCCACCCTCCCAGTCGGTAGGCCGCACTCCTCCGACCTCACGCCGGAAAGGAATAACGTCACCAACAAGGAGATGGAGCTAAAGAAGAAACCGAAGGATCCACACCCGGAACCGAAGAGGTACGGATTAGTTTTATAAAAAACAGTAATAATTTTTGTTTTGAATTAATTTGATAATCCGTCACTTCAGATTTGTCAAAATTAAATCACTAAGTAGTTTGATGAATTTTTCCTTTAATCAGAAAGTTCTTTAAGATGTGTAACTATTTTTGACTAGTAGGTCTTAGAAGAATATGGTAGTAAAAAGGCCACTCTTGATTTGTAAAGAGAACGAAGAGGATATAAAAATTTAATAATTCTATTGAATGTCAAAGCCCTGCTTAGGTTTTATGATTTAAAAAAAAAAATCAATCTATAATAGTTTTAAAAAGGTTACGTAAAAATATTTTTTCAAACATATTTTTATGTGTTAACCCTTTCAGTCACCAATTTTCGGGGTCCAAAATTGTGGACACCGATTTTAATGTCCGAAAAATATTAGTTCGAAGCAATTTAAATGTCCGAACTCGATTTGTCATATCAGTTTATACCTCTTTGGAATACCTAGTGCTGCTTCTTGGCGAAAAATTATCAGAAATACCAACTAAACAAATTTTTTGTTTTGGTATCCCTAACAAAATCGGTGTCCACAATTGTGGACATGGTGTCTGAAAGGGTTAATCAAAATGGGTCAATCCATATCAAGTGGTCCAAAGTGGTTGCTCGATCATTTTAGAAAAAAATTATAATTTTACCACCAATTACGTATGGAATCAGTAGTTCAAATCAATTTATTAAAAAATTTTAGGATCAACCGACAAAAAATGGCAGCCATTTTTGTTTCACATTTCAGGGCGATTTTTGAGTTTTTAAGCTCACACAGAAAACTCATTTTCCCAAGACTGGTAAGTCATAGACTAATAATTCAAACACAATTGTTTTCCTTAAAGTCTGTTCTATATTTCGTGTTCTCTTTATTATTTGAATATTTTGAAATCCAATACTTGAAAAGTGCTATTGAAAACAACTACATTAATTCCTCAAAACACCGTTTTTGAGGGTAAGTCTTGGGTATAAGGGGATGTAGATCAAAGCTGATTTTTGGCATGATAATAAAACTAACTAAGTAGCTTTGATTAAAAGTACTCTTAACCCGTATATTCGTTACCTTATTTTTTTATGAATTTTTAAACTTCCCATTTTTGAATTTTTTGTTAACTTTAGGCGCAAATATCTCTGGTGGGCCAATTAATAAAAATCTCATTTTTTTATATGTTATGCTTACATGCAACATAAACCTACTGTATGAAATTTCAACCTGTATATTTGAGTACTTTGATAGCTACGAATTTTTGAATATGGTCATTTTTGTGCTTATTTAACAATAAAGAAAAACTCATTTTCTCAAGATTGGTAAATCATAGACTAATAATTCAAATACGATTGTTTTCCTTAAAGTGTGTTCTATATTTCGTGTTCACTTTATTATTTGAATATTTTGAAGTCCAATACTTGAAAAGTGCTATTGAAAACAACTGCTTTAATTCCTCAAAACACCGTTTTTGAGGGTAAGTTTTGGGTATAAGGGCATGTACATCAAAGCTGATTTTTGGCATGATAATAAACCTAACTAAGTAGCTTTCAGTAAAAGTACTCCTAACCCGTATATTCGTTACCTTATTTTTTTATGAATTTTTAAATTTTTTGTTGGTTGATCCTAAAATTTTTTAATAAATTGATTTGAACTACTGATTCCATACGTAATTGGTGGTAAAATTATAATTTTTTTCTAAAATGATCGAGCAACCACTTTGGACCACTTGATATGAAATGACCCAAATGGAAAAAATATCACTTAGACCCATTGTCTTCCTATGTTCACATTTATGGTTTAGAGGGAGTGTCATATTGATGCATTTATTTTTTTTTTTTTTTAAATTCACAAAATTGTACTTACTGATATTTTGCAATGAGCCCACGATATACTAGGTATATTTTTTTACCTCTAAAACAACCATGTCAATTTTTAATTTGACAACAAGTTCTTATTCTTTCTTTAGCCAGCAAATCGCTTTAGTATTGTATACATTAGTTTGATCATGTAGACTTGTCATAATGTAACAAAATAAATACTAATAGCTTAAAGACAAATGTCAAATGTGTTAATACATTAAGCATATATAAGATTTATTGGAAATATTTTTGGTTAAATACGTAGCACCCGAAATTATGTAAATAAATACCTTTTTTAAAAGTGAACATTTGTAAATTTAGCCTTAATTTTATAACTATTATTCGCATTTTCCAGTTTTTGAAATCGAAGTGTGTTTTTTATTCAATGAAACAGTCGTCGATCTTGTGTTATTGTCCAAAACAATTAATGATATTTATAAAATTTAAACATTTACGTTGCTAATAACTGTACAGGTTTGGAAAAGTTAGGGAACTGTATCCTGATATCAGAATGCTATTACTCGTTCGAAGAAATCCCGGAGAAAAACTAAGGAGTCCTGGAGGTTTACCATCCTTATTTCCTGCTTCATCTCAGGATCCTCATCTCGGGATATCGAGGAGGGTATTTCCCCCCTCTGAGACAAGATTAGAGAAACAGATTTTTACATCATAGCTTTTGACTTCCCGTTAAATTACGCAAGTGACCAAAGATTATTACAGATGTAATTTAAACTTAAGGTTTTTCAATCAGCTCGAACGTCTTAATTTAATCTAAATATAAAATCTGTCAACTGTTTTATTAGAAGATTATGATTATGTATTGCTGAATACAAAACATTCAATCTGAAAAAACCTAATTACATTAATTGCAGAAGGTAGGGAATCCATCATTTGGGAACGTTTTATTTACAATTTTACTTAATTTTTTCATATATTTTATTTATGTACATGTATATATTAGTGTATTAAAATAATTAATATGGATTTCAAATTCATACTACTATTTCAAAGACAATAAATGCTAAATGGTGTTATCAAAATAAAATCCATATTTAATACGTTGAGGCTTATATGTACATAATATTCTCAGAGAAAATAGCTAATGTACGAGTACCTTTGTGGTTTTGCACTTCGGGCTTCCTCTTTAACTATACATAAATTAGAATTGGACTAAATGTTATACAATTGCATATTAAAATAAAGTTGATTATATTCAGATATTATGGTATATAATAATACTTCAATTTGAAACGTTTGCTTGCATCAACGCGCTGAAGATTTAGCAATTAATAGATCCAAGCACTCCAGTTTCAGGAATTACCAATGCGGTTGAAACATTTTTACACGTGATCGACCCCCACTAGTATCTGTAAATGTAGGAAACACTTTTGAAATCATATTGAAGTCATTTTAAGAGAAGAATGTTATTTAACCTGTACAACTATTAGATGCTTAAACTAGTAGATACTAAATCGCGAGAAAAAAAAATTGTGCTTACGGTCAGTTAATTTTGTCGAGCTGCAAATGAGTACAGCGGGAGTTGAAACGACCTTTACTTTCTGGCCGCAGGTAAAAGAAAGTATAATCCCTTATCTCATTTGAATTAATTATAAACTGGTTTACAATTGGAAGAATACTGCCAAAATATGAAAATTTTCTATGATGGAAATGGTTGGGGGTGCGGTCAAATAAAACAACACTATCTGTGCAATAATATATATTCTGCCGAAGTTTCGACCCAAGATTAGGTCTTCATCAGGGCTAAGTAAAAAACGAGATAGGAATATTTGAAAAGAAAAAAAAAATGTACATATGAAAAAATAATTAATAATTACAGAAAAAAAGAGAATATCACATAAATAATAATGATAAATGAATATTATATATTTATTTATCATTACTTTTATCGAATATATAATAATAATTTATCATTAATATATACTATTAATGAATATATATTATCTATTTATCATTACTATTTACTATTAATGAATATACAATATTTATTTATCATTACTATATACTCACTATCATTTATGACATTGATATTTCTTTGTTCTACAGCACAGTACATGTTATTGCTCATGTAGGCTAGGCGCACATTGAGACACTCGCGGCGCAGAGCACAGCAGAGCAGTTTTTGTGAAACGTGAATTATATAGGAACCGCGCAGAGCAGTGCAGCGCAGTTTCCTCTCTACCACACATATTGCAAAAACTGATCTGCTCTGCTCTGCGTCGCGAGAGTCTCAATGTGCTCTCGGCCATAGTGTTGTTTTATTTGACCGCTCCCTCATCTATTTCCATCACATTTACTTCTATGATCAACCATTTACCTTCATTATGAAAATTTTTGTTTTGGCTTTCTTTTTTTCACATTACCTTACCTAGAGAAAAATTCCAGATTTGCATCCAATATTTAACGCTGGAGAGCAGTCAAGGCAGCCTTCCGCAGAGTCGACTAGTAGCAATAATCATCACAGCAGATGCTTCTCCTGTAAAATTTGAGTTCCTTTAAATGTGGCAGTCTTCTTCCAAACGAGTGATGTATTCAACCAGGAACGCATTTTTTACGCAAGCATGGCGGATAATATCGCCTCACTTGTCTATCATTAAATATTGTTTTCAATTTTCTTGTTTTTTCTTTTCTTTTTTTTTATATGACGGAAAATATGATTTTATTGGTGTTATTTGTTATTAGCTAAATATCAACAACAATTTTTCTTTTTTTCTTTTTTATTGTACATCTTAAAAAGAAGTCTACTCAATGATTAAGTCTAATATTCTTGTTTATTCACTAAGGAAAAACCATTAGTGACGGATAAACTAGCAAATTCCTTTTAAGGCTATCATTTATTTTTACTATTACGCAAATTCTGAAGAAGAAAAAAAAATATGAATCCTTCAATAAGAGTTCATGAAAGAAGTCCTATGTAAGTCATAGAATAAAGTAGGACTTAGGATCTTAAAAAAGAAACCCGTAGCAAAAGAAAGAGGACTTAAAGGCCCTCGGGGGGAAGTTTAATATTCATTCAATTTGTTCCATTATTTATCCTGTCATCGAACTAAGTGGTCCCCTGTCTTCCGCTCTGTCTTTCTCTTCTCTTCTTCCTTACTTTTCTTCCGGCCTTCTTCCTTTCCTCATCTACGTAACAGTTAGCTTTGTTGCTAATATGGCATATTGAATTATAACTTTTGAGTACTGAGGAGATGTTCGTGAATAGATCATATAAAAAAACTACAAATGTTGGTCTATACGAATAATTGGCATAGTATGGGCAACCATCCATTGGATTCATACGCTTGCTTAGGTTCATTAAAATTTGTGCATTATTAGTATCATTAATTAATCAAATTTTGCTGCTTGTTTTTTTTATTTATTTTTTTTTTTGCTATTATTTGATGTGAAAAAGTTTCTTCAATGCCAATATTTCATAAATATTGATTCCTCATCATGTTTTCCTTTTGGTTCGATTTTGTTAAAAATAAATATTCATGTACCTTCTACTTAAGCTCTAATTACCTATTCCCACTAAATTAAATATGATAATTACATAGAAAATATAAATGTTTTCTAAACTGTAAGAATTGTCATTTTAGAGATATGTTTGACAAAGGAACTGTGGTCCTCAGCCGAAAAAAGATTGGCCGTCTCGTGGTTTACAGCATGAGATGTTTCCTTCAAACTGGAAAAGTCGGAATATATAACTTTCGATATAACTTTAAAAGAAATGAATTTTTGATATGACAGAATAAAAATATTAATCATGTCATGGATATGGTAAAATTGACCTAACAACGTTCTGTTTCATAGCAGTTTTTTTATCCTTGTTTTAACAGAAGGAATTGAAAAGTAGGCCATCTAAAAATAAGTAATGGGAAGAGTAGTAAGTAAACATTAGTTACTGCTGGAGTGAGTTCGGGCCCAGTGCTGGAGGATTACGTCAGTTCCAGCGGCAGACAGGGAGGCCCTTATTAGGACTGATCTAGATTCCCACTTTTCCTTCTCTATTTTCAATCACTTACCCCCCCCCCCCTAATTTTTCCTAAAATTGAGTTGGAGAATCCATACTGAGCGTGCGCCATACTTTTTCCGAACACAAATGTTTCGGAAACTCCTATTGGAACAGGTTTTGTATTAATTGAATAATTTGGAATATTTAGATATGCTTGAGATTATTTTTTCAAAACTTTAGTTTTTGACTCCATTCATTCTTCATCCATATAATCAATTTTGGTTTGGTTTTAAATATTTTCTAAATACATTGTGCATCGTCTGTGATCTGTATATTTCTTTTTATGTACATTGTTTCTTACAACTTGGACATTTATATAATTTATAATTTAATATATACTTCTTATATCTTTAATAATACAATATACCTTTAAATTAGAATAACTGTAGATTACTAAGTCCCTTTTTTACTTTCACTTACCCTTATATGAAATATATAGTATTGCAACTTGAGGGAAAGTATTGCAATCGTAAACATTTTTATCTAGATATTTTTTTTTATTTTTTTTTATTACATACACTTACTAACAAAAGTCTCTGCACACCCTCCAGCTTTTTTACTTTCACTTACCTATATATGAAATATATAGTAAGTGGAAGTATTGCGATCGTGAAAATTTTCGACTTCCGGTTTTCAACGGAAATACACGTTTTGGGGTCCCCTGAGTCGAAATGACCAAGTCCCGCGAAATGGTCTGTGTGTGTGTGTGTCTGTGTGTCTGTGTGTCTGTGTGTGTGTGTGTGAACAGACTAGCTCAAAAACTATAAACCGTGCGATCCTGAAATTGGGTATTTAGTGTAAGTATATGCCCGCGATGTGACAGCATAAATTTCATCAAAATTACTTAAAGGGAGGGGGTAATTTACTTAATAATTTTTTAGGTTTTTTTCGATTTTCTCAAAAACGGCTCTAACGATTTTGATTAAACTGAGTATTTGATCTATGTATATGCCCGAGATATGACTGTAAAAATTTCATCAAAATTGATTAACCGGAGGGGGGACTTTACTTAATAAATTTTGTAACATTTTCACGTGTTTTTTTTATTTACTCAAAAAAGGCTTTAACGATTTTGATCAAACTGGGTATTTGATGTATGCATAAGCCAAAGATGTGATAGCCAACATTTCACCAAAATTGACCAACCGGAGGGGGGACTTTACTTAATAAATTTTGTATCATTTTCACGTGTTTTTTTTATTTACTCAATAACGGCTTTAAAGAATTTGATTAAACTGGGTATTTGATGTATGTATATGACCGTGATGCGACAGCCGAAATTTCATCAAAATTGATTAACCGGAGGGGGGACTTTATTTAATAAATTTTGTAACATTTTCAAGTGTTTTTTTTATTTACTCAAAGAAGGCTTTCACGATTTTGATCAAACTGGGTATTTGATGTATGCATAAGCCAAAGATGTGATAGCCAACATTTCACCAAAATTGACCAACCGGAGGGGGGACTTTACTTAATAAATTTTGTATCATTTTCACCTGTTTTTTTTTTTTATTCAAAAACGGCTTTAACTATTTTGATCAACTGGGTATTTGATGTATTTATATGCCAAAGATGTGATAGCTAACATTTCATCAAAATTGGTCTAACAAAGGGGACCACAACAACGCATTAATTTCTAATCTAAGTAAGTTGGTAAGTGAAAGTTGTGTGTTACGCGCACGCACCAGATTTTTTTTATTTTACCTAAAGATAAGTTATGAGCCAGATATTGGCAATGAAACTCACACATTTTTTACATAATTTAATTTATTTTAATTAAAAATAATCAAATTTAGTAAAATTTATTTAAGTTAAAATTTATGAGAAAAATTACATAAAATGTCAGAATATTGATGCGCAAAAGTCCCTGCACACATCATTTTTCTTCAACTTGAAGCCTAATTATTGATGCCAAATCAACTTTAATAGGTAGTCGTTCCTACCTTATTTCTTATCACCTCTCATAATCTATTTGGCATGGTGTGAACTAGTTTTTTGTAGTTTCTGGAGTAATTTTACCCCACAATTCCTTTAGTACTCTTTTTAAGTGTCTTTGTTCTTTATTTTAATTTTTACTTTATGATGGCCTAGTTGATCCCACAGATGTTGTATTGGATTAAGATTAGGAGATCAGGGAGGTGTTTTAAGTTGCTGTGGAGCATTGTAGAGCAACTATTCTTGAACTTTCCGCGCTGTCGTTATCTTGTTGAAAAATATATTTTTCCTGGAGATCAAACTTCATTAAACTTTCCGATAAATTACTCCTCAAAATATTTATCTAAAAGTGTTGGTCCATTATTCCGTCGACAAATTTCAAATTACTAACTCCAGTAGCACACATACACCCCCAAACCAAAACACTCCCTCCACCATGTTTCGCAGTACCAACTATGTTTTTTTCCAGGGGCTCTTTGATAGGTTTTCTCAAAACTTTCCCCTTTCCATCTGATCCATTAATGTTAAATTTACTCTCGTCAATAAATAAAACACGTTCCCAGAACTATAAGGGCTTGTTTACATGTTCCTTTGCGAACTGCAGTTTCAATATCCGGTTCGTTTACTAATGAATGGCTTATACCTATGCTTACGCACATTATAGCCAGCTTTCTATAGGGTCCTTCTAATCGTTTGTGCAGATACCCCAATCTTGTAATTTTCTTACACCAAACCTGCTAAATTTAGAGCACTTGTGTGGGGTTCTTCTGCCAAAGTCCTTATGATAGCCCTCTAGTGGTGAGCTTGGAGTACGGGGGGCGGCCAGAGCGGTATCTACTTTCCATTGTACCCAGTTTTTCATATCGTCTTAGGACATACCTTACCATATTATAGCCCCTGTTGACGATTTGTCCTATTTACCTGTATGAGTTGTATGGGTTTCCTCAAATTTACAATTTGGTCGGGAATCGGTGTTGGAACCTCCATTTTTTATCACAGTCTTAACTGTTTGGGTCCAAATTAACACTGGCAAGTTAGGATTAGCCGGAGGATGAATGGCATAATGTGCAAACTGTATACATATCAGTATCTTGGCTAATTTCACTGCGTGCAGAGACTTTTGGCGCATCAATATTTTGACATTTTATGTAATTTTCCTCATAATTTATAAGTTAAATAAATTATATTAAATGTAATTGTTGGTCATTAAAATAGATTAAATTATGTAAAAAACATGTGAGTTTCGTTGCCCATATCTGGCTCTTAAGGTATCTTTAGGTAAAATAAAAAAAAAGCTTGAGGGTGTGCAGAGACTTTTGTTAGTAAGTGTATATGATGAGCTTACACGATTATTATTCATTCCAATCACAACATAAGTTGTTGACGCGAAGAGAGGTTAAACGAAGGCTAATATAAAAAATAAAAAATAATGATGTTTAATTTTAATAATATTAATTATTATTAATAATTATTTTTTTTTATAATAATCCTTTAATGACCTAAGGGCCTTCAGATTCCTGGGCCTGGATTCAACGCGATTCGTTCTAAGAAAAAAAAACTTTTAAAAACAGAATATATTTTTCCTATTGATTCCAGCTTCAGAAGTGAGGCGGAAACTTTCAGAACTTTATTTCGCACTATATCTCTTAAGAGCACTGCTCGAAGCACTTCCTAATACTTCTTGAAACTTTTCTTTTCCCGTTGTTAAGGCTTATCAAGATGAGATCCTGAAGTTCTCGTAAATTTGTCTTTACTGTTCAATAGCTACTTTATTAATTTACTTCCAAATTAAATTCAATCCAATTCAAGGAAGCTGTACATTGTGACATAATAAACAATAATTATAATAAGATGAAGGAGGCTTGAAAATAAATCGTTCATCTTTATTACAGTATCTGTGTTCTTCGTTTTCATCTTCGTCTTCATCGTGGGAGATAATTGGTAAGCTTCTTGGGTTTTGAGTTTCTATCTACTTGACTTAGTAAAATTTGTTATCAAATAACAATTAAACAAAGGTGCATAAACGCAGCAGGTCATGTCTTTACCAAAGTATAATTAAAAGTTTACAATAATATTCATTAATTCTTCCACTTAGTACTTCTTACCTTACAAATTAATAAATATATATATATATCTATATAAATAAAGTTGAAATTCTGTTTGTTTGTTTATTTGTTCTTTATAGAAATCCATACCGTTTGTCCTAAATTTTCCAAATTTCGCTCAGTGGTTCTTTGATACCAGGTGCGAACACCTGTCCATATTAAAATTGCATAACTTCAGCCAATCTCTTGGTATATTCTTTATTGTTAAAAAATTCGTCATGATCTCGCTTTACAATGGTTTTTTTTTTACGAAATCGACCGTTTGAGTCGAAGAAACGGCAAAAAAAATCATTTTATAGATTTTGAAGAGGCCAACAAGGCCCGGTAAGACCGTCCCTTGGTAGGCGTCGAGTTCTGGGATTTTTAAACCATATGTTTTTTGTTTTTTTTTAACATTACAATACGTTTATTAACATGTATGGTGAATTTATTTTTTATAAATGCCTCCTAAGAAGCGAGCTTCAATAGGAGTAGTGAGCTCAAAAGCTAAAAAACAACGTCAAATACGAGCAGCTGAAACTCTCGACGAACATCAAAATAGGACTGAACAACAGAGGCTTAGACAGGCAGAATCGCGGGAAACTGATAGTGAGTCTGCCCAGGAATACGAGGCCCGCTTTGCGCCACAAAGGCTTAGGCAAGCCGATTTGCGAGAAGCTGAAACTGCAGGCCAATATTTCTGTTTGTTTGTTTGTTCTTTATAGAAATCCATACCGTTTATCCTAAATCCTCCAAAGTTCGCCAGTAGTTCTTTCATACCACCAGGTGCGAACATCTGTCCATATTAAAATTGCATAACTTCAGCCGATCTTCAGCTGATATTTTTTATTGTTATAGAAATCATTATGAACTGACTTTACAATGGTTTTTTACAAAATCAGCCGTTTCATTAGAAAAATGAAATTCCCCGATCAAACCGGGTTATACAGCTTAAAGATGAATTTCTGTTAGTTTGTTTTTTCTTAATAAAAATCCATACCGTTTGTCCTAAATTCCCCAAATTTCGCTCAGTGGATCTTTCTTACTAGGTGCGAACACCTGTCCATATTAAAATTTCATAACTTCAGCCAGTCTCTGGGTATATTCTTTATTGTTATAAAAATCGTTATGATCTCACTTTAAATTTGTTCACGTTTATTAGAAAAATTAAATTCCCTGGGTGAAACCGGGATATACAGCTAGTATATATATATATATATGACATATCGATTATTGTATTTTCAATTACGAAATGTTAATGCTATTGTTGAATCAATCATACGGTTTTATTCGATTAATATAAAGCTTGCTGTTGTGAAATAAAACATGAATTATAAAGTTCATGTTCATAAATGCGTCAAGCATAAGTTCATGTTCATAAATGCGTCAAGCATTTATTCCTGTATCTAATATTGGCGCTGCTGGACAAATGGGCAACAGAAGACAGAAGAAGGTCAGTAATGCAACCTCTCCGTACGGTAATGAAGATTCCTTGCGCGAGAATCAACATTCAGACACTGAAGACAACTCGGAAAGGTTATCAAGAGCTGGCCGGAACCGTAGGTCTTCTACATATTTACAGTTTGGGCCTTTCCTTCCTGAAGAAGAGGACTGGCAGTACTACAGGCAACGTTTTGATGAAGTAGAACTTCGCATTCACCGCGTACTTGAAGACAATGAAAGGCGAGACATTCTTCTCTCTAAAGTGGGACCACAGGCGTTCAGAGTAGTAGTGGACCACTTCAGGCCTGAGCCGGTGATTTCTTATACGTATATTGATGTTGTATCTGTTTTAGACAAGTATTTTGGGAAGACATCATGTCCGATTGGCGAAAGAGTTGCGTTTACTCGTAGATTCCGTGAAGAGGGCGAGAAAGTCACTCAATACGTTAATAAATGGAAAAGAGGAAAACATTAGTTCGGGGCCGGGATTGTTTTTGCTGTGGCTCGAGACTTGACGAACGGCACGAAAATTGTCCTGCTTTGGGAAAAAAATGTATCCTTTGCAAAGGGAATAACCATTTTGCGAGCGTATGTTTAAAATACAACAAAGCAAAAATAACGGGAGAAAAACAACGGCGCCGTGCAAACCAAGTAGGTGAAACAAGTGACTGTACATCCTCTCGCAGCTGCAGCTATAAGAGTGGATCGATCTACAACATTTCTGGACCATCGAGGGCAATGATCGAACTAAAAATTAACGGGATCAAACTAGACATGTTATACGATCCAGGTGCGTCCTTATGCGTGATAACTGAAAGGATATGGCTTAAAATAGGCTCACCACCAATGAAGCCTGCTCATAACTTAGTCGCTTATACAGGGGTATTTTGGGTATTGATACACTCGGCGAAACAAGTGTTAAAGTCACAGCTTTTGGACAAACTAAGGTATTGCCAGTGACGGTGGTTAAAAACAATGATTTTCCATTATTTGGGCTTGATTGGGTCTTGCAGTTCAACCTCCCTTTACCTCCTGGGGCTAAGTTATGCACGGTCAAAGGGGAAGAATGCTCGATAGGGAAAATACTAAGCGACTTACAAAGAAATTACAAGTCAGTTGTCATGCCTGGTCTTGGCACTTAACAAAAAAAAAAAAAAAAAAAAAAAAAAAAAAACGAAGCAAGAATTCACATAGATACCAACGCTTCCCCAATTGCTTTAAAGCACACCCAGTTCCATTTGATTTAAAATCAGCCGTGGAAAATGAACAGTCAAGGTTAACTTTAGAAAGTGTCATTGAGCTTGTTGACTTAAAAATGCATTGGCGAAGCACAAGATCTTGTTTGACAAAGGAAAGGAATGAAAGCAGCTTGAAGAGGGAGACGCAGCTGGGTGTTAAACCCGCTCGCAAAATGGTTATTCCCCTTGCAAAAGATACATTTTTTTCCCA
Organism: Aelia acuminata; assembly: GCA_911387785.2. Classification (NCBI taxonomy): domain Eukaryota; kingdom Metazoa; phylum Arthropoda; class Insecta; order Hemiptera; family Pentatomidae; genus Aelia; species Aelia acuminata. Next base: position 95,707,192 of record OU426978.1, read on the forward strand.
AAGCAGGGCAATGTTCGTGCCGTTCGTCAAGTCTCGAGCCACAGCGAAAACAATCCCGGCCCCGAACTAATGTTTGCCTCTTTTCCATTAAACGATTGTAAGAGCCCTTTGTCCGGTTCTTAGAAAAATAATTTTTCTCAATTTCAAAAAATATTATTTTTTGCTGCTTGACAATTGGTTAGGTGCGTTTGTGTTTCATCCGCCCGTTCAAGAGTGGAAACCAGTGTTATAATGTTTTCCAAACTACTATTAACGCCCGAAAACTGACGAAGTAACTCCCTTTGCCAGTTAGGGTTATTAATTCCGACTATAACCTGATCGCGGATTCGCTCATTGACAGAGCTTCCAAATTGGCACCCAGGCGCTAATCTCTTTAATGTATTAACGTATTGAGTGACTGTCTCGCCCTCGTAGATTCACGGAATCTACGAGTAAACGCAACTCTTTCGCCGATCGGACATGATGTCTTCCCAAAATACTTGTCTAAAACAGATATAACATCAATATACGTATAAGAAATCACCGGCTCAGGCCTGAAGTGGTCCACTACTACTCTGAACGCCTGTGGTCCCACTTTAGAGAGAAGAACGTCTCGCCTTTCATTGTCTTCAAGTACGCGGTGAATGCGAAGTTCTACTTCATCAAAACGTTGTCTGTAGTACTGTCAGTCCTCTTCTTCAGGAAGGAAAGGCCCAAACTGTAAATATGTAGAAGACCTACGGTTCCGGCCAGCTATTGATAACCTTTCCGAGTTGTCTTCAGTGTCTGAATGTTGATTCTCGCGCAAGGAATCTTCATTACCGTACGGAGAGGTTGCATTACTGACCTTCTTCTTCTTTCTTCTGTTGCCCATTTGTCCAGCAGCGCCAATATTAGATACAGGAATAAATGCTTGTATCTTTATAATTCATGTTTTATTTCACAACAGCGAGCTTTATATTAATCGAATAAAACCGTATGATTGATTTAACAATAGCATTAACATTTCGTAATTGAAAATATAATAATCGATATGTCACATCTCCTCCCCTTTCTCTGGAGCTTCTATATGTATATATATATATATATATATATATATATATATATATATATAAAGCATTATTTTCCGCTTCTATCCTTCTGATTTATTTAAAATTACGTACCTATGTTAAAATATACGTCAATTTATCAAAGGAGCAGCAAAACTGGATTAAGCTCTAGTATCACTATTGATGTAAATAATTCCTCTTTTGTTTTTTTTTTTTTTATATTCTTGGTGGCGTCCTATTAATTAGGTAGAACATCAACTTTTCAATTAACAGTCGCGATTCCCATCTTCTGCATTTCCCTCCAGAACCAAATGGATGTTGAAATTCCCAATATTTCGTACATTTCTTCGCCTGTACAATATTGAACTAAAGAACGAAAAAACGGTGTTCAGAGGTATTATTTGATAAACACGTATTTAAAGTTTGTTGTAATATATAGGTGTATAAATTAGTCCAGACAAGGTCAGACCGACACCCCGATTCATCAAAATCAATCAACAAAAGCTCTAAGGAACTGGAAAAGGGATCTTTACTGCGTATTATATATTGTGTAACAATATATTGATTAATTTTACATGTTATTAAAGAAAATCTTGAGTAATCTGTAACCTTCATTAAATTTGACAAATTTCCTTTCGCTTTATCGAACTTAAGATATCAATCTCAAGAGATGCTTATCGAGCTGAGAAGTGGAATGACCTGAAAAGCTTTTCTCATGTACTTCCTGATCATTGTATATGATTGAAATTTCGATTTTCATCAATCACCGATTTCGGATCAATCACTTCTCCTTAAAAAAAATTACCAGCCAAACAATTTTTTTTAATGTTTCTATCACACCGCTAGCAAAGTTTGTTTCATCTCACATGAGAAAATAATTTTTACTTTGGAGCATACTCAATTTAACACTTCCATATGCTTGAGAACGTGAAATGATTATTTTAATTTAACCGACTTCGAACGAAAGAGGAGGTTACTCAATTCGATACGTATGTGACTTTTTTTTTTTTTTGTGCCTTTTTTTTTTTTTTCTATGTATGTTCACCGATTACTCAGAGATGGGTGAACCAATTGGAATGAAACCTTTTGCATCTTGTAGAGTATTTTCCCAATGTGGTCCCATTTAAACCTTTTTGGGGTTCCTAATTTATTTAAGAAGTTATCGGAAAAAAACATGAAAATAATTATTTAATTATCGCTCAAATTGTTTACTTATTGGAAAAACATATGGCATATATAACATAAGGTATGCTCCAACAAGCTATTAAAACTAATTGATAACTAACAAATCCAAATATTGTATTACTGCTGGATGAATCAAATGGGAAAACCAACCAATCAAATTCAGAATCAAAAGAGTGGGGGGAGAACATGAGCAGTCTGTTAGTTATCGATGTGTTTTACGTGCTTGTTGGAACAAACCTATACATAACCTTAACTAATTTTTCAACATTAGATTTAAATGAAGATATAAATATCAGCAGAATATAATATCGCTGTCGTTTTCTGTAGCGATATTAGCATAAATAGAAGATAGATATATATTCACCGATAACAGTAAACCTTCTTTATTTAGATCTAATCAACGGTTGGACACCATAATCATAAGACAACAAAATTCGTGGAATTCCAATAAAGACTGGGTATATGGTAATCGTTTTAAAGCAGAATTTAAGATATTTAGGATTTAGGATCGTTTAAATTTAAAATCGTAGCTATTATTGATTTAAATTAGATTTTGATTTCTATCTTTTATTGACTATGCACATTAAAAAAGAATACAATAATTCCTGGAAAAGCTCATTTTCAGTTGACTTAATAAAGGATTCAGATACCTCTTTCTTCTTCCGGATACACTCGGTTACTGTTGAATATCTTGCCGGAGGTCTTGTGCCGATCCTTTAAGAGTGACACTTCTGTTATGTTATCCGGATTACTAGTATCGGTTTTTAAATTTGTTTCTACAACTATCGAGGCTTTTGCTGGTGTTCATCCATCAATAAAAACTACAAAATAAAACTTGATAACTACCCGAAAACAACCTCATTGTATGAAAGTCCCCTCAGCTAAAATTTGGCAGTCATGGAAATGATTGTTAAAAATGATGATAAATGCTACGCCACAAGAATTGAAGCAACATTGTTTAGCAATTTATTTTCTGAATAATGTTTTATTACGAAGGATATAATTCATAGTACTTCGGTAATAAATTTAGTCAAAAAATCATCGAAAGGAATTACGAACATAATTGAATCAACCTTTGGAATTAAGTCAGTAGTCTAATACGGAGAATAATAATATCCTTCGTAATAATAAATTAACCATATGTGAGTCCCAAACCCTGTTGCTTCTATCCTAGCGAGACAGTCTTTTTGATATCGATAAATTTTATGGTTGCCCCTTTTTTGCAGGGACTTCTATCCAATGATGTAATCCAATGAAATCGTGTTTAATATCGCCATAGTTTTTAGAAGGATATTCAAGCAATCAAAATTTAAAAATTACTTTCAAATTTACTATAGGTCATATTAGCATCCTCATCGATTCTCCATTAACGATATCTTGTCTAAAACCGGCCAAATTCTCGACTGTTCAGTGACTTATCTACTTCATCTTGGAATGGCCGGATTTATGTATTTATGTATATTTATGTATATTTATGTATATTTAACTCGACACATCTCGGAACACTGATTCTCTACGTAAACGACAAGTACTGACGACATTTAGCAAAGGAAAAATATTGTCATTGTGGAAAAACATTTTATGTGTTCCCTTCCCATTTGAACATTGATCTTTTTTAAAAAAAAAAAAAAATCCATTTATAATTATAAAACGTAGTGTGTTAAACGTTGTATAATACACGCACCGCTTTCCCACTTTTCTGTGTGTATTCATAAAATTGAAAAGGTAAAGTGTATTTCATAATAATTTTATACAATTATTGTATAATAAAAAGACCTGGGAAAGACAAACGTGGTAGAGCGTAAAAAGATTTCGAAATTTTTAAACCAACGTTTAATCAACGACCAATTACCAACGAAATGTTTAAACCAACGTACGGTTTTCTACATTTGTTATCTTCTAAAAACTAAAAATTGTGAAATAAAAAACATTTTATAAAAAAATATTAAACCGACTTCGAAACCTAGGAACCAGTAAAAATAAATTCACTGAAAAGTATGAAATAATTACCTTCTGATTTTTATGAATACACAGCAGAATTGAAAATGGTATAAAAAGTGGAAAAGTGCAATAAGACGAATAATTTTATTTTGATTTGTACAAATACACACTAATTGTTAATAAAAATTATTAAATTTAAATATTAAATTCTATGTTCAATACAACACAATCTTTTCGGAGGCGGCGCAAAATTTAAAATTTTTTACACTAGACATTATGAAAATCTTCTAAATGGATCTTCTCTTCCCAGCTATTGATTTCAATGCCTACTAATGGAATTGTATCAGTAACATGTTATTTCTATTTTGTGCCGCCTCCGAAAAGATTGTGTTGTATTGAACATAGTATTTAATATTTAAATTTAATAATTTTTATTAACAATTAGTGTGTATTTGTACAAATTAAAATAAAATTATTCGTCTTATTGCATTTTTCCACTTTTTATACCATTTTCAATTTTGCTGTGTATTCATAAAAATCAGAAGGTAATTATTTCATACTTTTCAGTGAATTTATTTTTACTGGTTCCTAGGTTTCGAAGTCGGTTTAATATTTTTTTATAAAATGTTTTTTATAGTTCAATAAAATCAGTGTATTGGGTTTCGGGTCTTGAATTACGGGTATTGAATTGATGCTATGATTATTTATAACTGGAATAAATTAAATTCTAATACTGTAATTGTCAGACATTTTATATATATATATATATATATATATATATATATACATTTATAGACATCATAAAAATTTGTTTCCTCTGCAAGAACGTTTGACCTATCCTGCTGGGTCATTTGACTCGGTCTTAAAATAGAAATGGAATAGTAACTGCGTTGAACCATTGCTTCCATAATCGCCCATCACACGATCAGATGGATTCAACATATTCGTTATTTATGAAAAATATTGGTAATTATATTAGTTCCATTTCTGGATAAAAGATAATTTTCATATTAATGAATTCGATTTACCGACTTAGTTCATAATTTTGAATTCCATATTTAATAGTTTTAATGTCTACCAGAACTAAATAAGTCCTCGAATGTGAACCAAATTCAACATCTTCCTGTAAAAAATCTAAAGCATTATTTTTTTAAATTTACGAATTGTAAAAACGATTAATTAGCTGTTATAAGACTGAACTATGTGTTCTTAAATATTATTTTTGTTTACTTGGTTTTGAGTTACTAAGGTTATTTATTTAACATGATGTTGATATGTTTTAAATATGTAACTGTGAAATATCTGTTGTAGGCTGAAAGCTTTGGAAAATGAGATAAAAAATTTATGTTTAATGTTGGAAACGAAATACCTTAAACTATGATTTCATGGTCCTGCAGTTAACGGAACACCAGCTATTTTATTCTGTGGGAAACAGAATACAATCACTTGATAAAATCTTTCCCCTATAAAAAATGAAAAAAAAGAAGTACTGATAATTATGGTTTAAGTTATATTTGTTCCTATTTTTTTCTATATTTGCTAGGTGACTAAAAAGTAAGTTACCTATCAAAATTGAGTAAATACATAAGACATCTTGTGTTTTTTTGTTAATACATATACCTGGTAAAAGCAATTATTCATCATTGAGTAAGAAACGGCGAAGCTCATCATAACAGGTTATGCGAAATCGGAATATTAAAAAAAAAAAGTTCATTAAAAATATTTCTTCGGTTCGTATCGACTTTCATATTTTGATGGCCCTATCTGCGCAAAGTTGGGGTATCTGGTAATATCCCTTTTGGCTTGTACCTTCCATAACTTCGATCCATTCATTTAGAATTATTTCAAAGTTTTTTTATGTATGGCTGCTATAAAAAAAAAAAATAATAATAATAAAAATCAACATTCCCTTATATTTTCTTCACATTTCTGATGACAAACTAACAGGACTGCGTTACATTTGTTTTCGGTGACAACTTTTAAAAAAAGTGGCACAGTTGTCATGTCATTGGCTTTAAGTATATACAAGCCAAATAACAAATTGGTTTTACTTTAATGTTATTTATTCTCTGATAATAATTTATCAATTTTCAATTTAGAATTTTTCAGACCGTAAACATCTGTTAACGCAATCTAAAAAACCTAAGCCACTGATAAGACTTTATATTTATCAAAATTTAAATATCTTATAGTAATGCCTTTAAATAATTTACAAAACGAAAACTTTATTATAAATCACTAATAGAAAAGGGAGTTTATTTTATTAGGTATACCAGGTCTGCAAGTTTAAAATGTCGTTTATTTCTTAAAATATATACACAGTAATTTAAAAAAAAAGTATAATATATTTTATTCAAAGTACTGGCTCTCGCTTTCTACACATTTTGTCCATCTCTCGGGCAATTTATGGATACTATTCCAAAAGAATGCTTCATCTTTATTTGAAATCCATTCATCGAGCCATTTTCTTACATCCTCCAAATTGTTAAAGTGTTGCTCAGCCAATGAGTGTCCCATCGATGAGAAGAGATGATAATCAGAAGGCGCCAGGTCAGGTGAATACGGCGGGTGGGGTAGGAGTTCCCAACCAAGCGAAGAAATCGTTTCCTTAGTCAATCTGGCTGAATATGCAGGAGCGTTATCATGCTGAAGAATGACTTTGGCGTGCCTGTGAGCCCATTCTGGGCGTTTTTCGATCAATGCGTGACTCAAATTGATCATTTGTTGTCGGTAGCGGTCGGTATTGACTGTTTCGCCGGGTTTGAGAAGCAATTCGACGTCCTCAAACTTTTTTGGTCGATTTTCTCGTTTTTTATCAGTAACATCAAAATCACCACGTTTGAAACTTTGAAACCAACGTTCACATGTCTTGACGGTTGGAGCAAGATCGCCATAAGTCTCAACAAGAATTCGATGACATTCAGATGCCTTTTTCTTTTGATTGAATAAGAAAATCATGACATGCCGCAAATGCTCTTTATTTGGCTTAAAATTGGACATTTTTAACACCAAAGAAAGGTATGATACGTCCACGTAAACGACTTAAAAACAACTGACTTTTGTAAACAAATGACTAACAAACAAAATAGCGTTTAGAGATAAGCAAATCCTTCAATAGGCTAAGAGCGCATTCTATTGGAATTAAAACGACATTTTAAACTTGCAGACCTGGTAGAACAGCGGATTTTTGTGTGACCTATTTGGTCGGCGTTATGCCTAAATGAACTAACCACCAAACTCCAAATTTTGAATAAAACGGAATCATACTAAATTTTGTGAAATAGGGTTATGTTTTCTTTCTTTTTTGATTTTTAACATACTAGGTAACCCGTGCGAAGCCTTCACACTCTAACCGGTCGCGAGTGCGCAGATTCTATTGACTGAAATGACATGTTTTTGCTTGTAACTCGCAAAGGACGGTGACAATCGTATTTAACCAAAAATATTCGTTTCGACAAACTGGAAAAAAATTACACCTCTGATAAAGCCCTGCGATCTTTTTGAAATTTTCGCTGAGAATTGCAGTTTTTCGCTTACAACTCGCAAACGAAGGGGTTAATCGAAAAAATGTTAATGACCGAAAATGTTCTCCTTGAAAACCTGAAAAGATTTAGACCATTTAGAAAATTCTACGACCATTTTGATTTTCTCGGACCGCGGTTTTGCGATTATAACTCGTAATCGAAAGCTAAATGAGTGATTTGTATATTTTTCTGGAGTAGCGGTTAAGGAAAGCTTTAAAATGATGCCTCATCCATGAAATTTGATGGAGTATTAAGGAAGTTATGGCGTACCGACAAAAAAAAGATCTTGAGAAATAATATACAGGGTGTCCCCAAACCAAACGGCCAAACTTCAGGGATCGATAGAGGATCGAAAACTAAGAAATAAAGTCCTCTGGAATATGCCTCGTTTTCGCATTCTTTTTTGAAATTTTCACAAAAATGTATTTTAATTTTTTTTTCAATAATTTATTTAAATTACAATAAAAAACATTTTATAAAAAAAATTAAACCGACTTCGAAAACTAGGAACCAGTAAAAATAATTGCACTGAAAAGTATGAAATAATTACCTTCTGATTTTTATGAATACGCAACAAAATTGAAAATGGTATGAAAAGCGGAAAAATGGATTAAAACGGATAATTTTATCTTGATTAGTACGAATACATACTAACTGTTAATAAAAATTATAAAATTAAAATATTAAATACCATGTTCAATACATCTCAATCTTTTCGGAGGCGGCGCACAATAAAAAATCTATAGAAAATTTTACGATTTTAAGCCTTAACAATTTTAAATTTTGCGCCGCCTCCGAAAAGGTTGTGATGTATTGAACATGGTATTTAATATTTTAATTTTATAATTTTTATTAACAGTTAGTATGTATTCGTACTAATCAAGATAAAATTATCCGTTTTAATCCATTTTTCCGCTTTTCATACCATTTTCTATTTTGCTGCGTATTCATAAAAATCAGAAGGTAATTATTTCATACTTTTCAGTGCAATTATTTTTACTGGTTCCTAGTTTTCGAAGTCGGTTTAATTTTTTTTATAAAATGTTTTTTATTTCATACTTTTTAGTGGCGGAAGATAATTTATAGGAAGCAATACGTTGATTTCTAAAAAAAGCACATCGAAATTTTTTTTTAAACAAATTTTAAGTGCATTTTGAACTGATTTCTGGTTTTCGAAGTTTTTTTTTTAATATATTCTGGACCCCTCTTCTGAAACTAAAAATGAGTTTAGTTCATTAGTTGGTTGTTCTATCCATGGTGGTAAGTACGAGATGTATTCAGTGGGTCCCTTGCGAAATAAAAGTCAGCCCGCCCTGGTAGCCCACGTTCGTCTTTCCCGGGTCTTTATATTATAATTATATCAATTTTAATCAACTTTGTATTATACTAGTCACCTTTTCAATTTTATGAATATGCACAGAAAATTGAAAATCGTTTGCGGTGCGTGCAGTACACACTTTCAACACCTTGTCCACTTTGATTCTTTGTAAAGACCAATGTTCTATCGGGAAGACACATACAATTTTTTTTCCACAATGACAATCTTTTTCCTTTGCAGAATATTGTCTTCGGTACTTGCTAATTACATACAATACATCTGTGTTCCGAGAGGAGGTGCTCACATTTGCTCCGCTGTAACATAAATCAGGCCACTTCAAGATGCCGTAGATACGCCACTGAACAGTTGGGATTTTAGCCGTTTTTGACACGTTTTATTCGGAAATATACTTAATACACAATATATAAGTTTGTTATTTCGGTATCTGAGAATATGACTGCCTCGAAGTGGAAACAATTCCTGATAAATAACTACCTTTAAGATTTTCGTCTCTAGACTCTCTTATCGAGTGCCACCGGCTAGGAACGTTATCGTAAAAAATGAGACAATTCACCATCATAGATGGAATTGGAGATGGAGAAAATAATATTGAATTTTTTAGCAGGACGTATTTATTTCATGAGTTTTCTCAAAATCAATGATTTGGCACTACAGCAAGTTTCATCTAAACACCTCAATAGTTGCAGAAACATAATTGAAAACCGATAATAGTAATCTGGATAACATAACAAAAGTGTCACTCCAGAGTGAAGAATCCGCACAAGATTTTATGATTACATTGTATATTAATATCCGACAGTGATCGAGTGTATCCGGAAGCAGACAGAGGTGCCTGAATCCTTTGTTAAGGCCTCTAAATCAACTGAAAATGAGCTTTTCCAGGAAGTATTGAATTTCTTTATATGTGCATAGCGATTGGAAATCGGAAAACAAAATCTAATTTAAAACAACAATGGCTACGATTTGACGGATCTGCTTTAGAAAGTGTTTTTCATGCTCGGCCTTTCTTTTAATTCTATGAATTTTGTGGTTTTATGATTATGCTGTCCATCCGTCGTTTAGACATATTCCTTTAGGAGGACATTTAGGATTTTTTATTGTTATCGGTGTTTAATGTGCTTTAATCTCCTTAAATCTTAAAAAAAATCTTTTAAGCAACCCAAAAAAATCAGTTTTATTTCTTGGCAAAATTTTCCTGGAACAGGGTCGAAACAACAATAACTTTGCCAGAACCATAAAGAAGTGTTTAATTTTTCATAAAACGACAGCGATATTCTACTGATATTATATATCTTAATTAAAATCTATTGTTGAAAATTTATTTAAGGTTATGTATAAGGTTTGTTTCAACAAGTACTTAAACATCGTCAATAACTATAACTCACTGTCATGTTCTCCTCCACTCTTCTATTTCTGAATTTGATTGGTTGGTTTTCCCAACTGATTCATCGCCCATTAAAACATTATTCAGCATTGCTTAAAATCAACCAATCAAATATAGAATAAAAAAAGCGGGGATAGTACATGATCAGTTTGTTAGTTATCAACGCGTTTTAATAGTTTGTTGGAGCATACCTTATGATATATATGCTGTGGTGCTTTGCAACTCATATGACTTTTTTAACATGTGTTGTTAATGTTACATTCAAAATATTGTGTTATTGTGAAAATAAAAATGTTCTGAGTTAATTCTCATTATTAAAAGGTTCAATTATTTTTACAATATTGTGGTTTAAGACCAAACATCAACCACAGTGGTGACCACCGATTTGGACAGCTACAATCTGTAAGTTGAAGACTTTAGATATTTTCATTTATAATGTGTGATTCCGAGAACACGGAGACAAGGCCCCAATGTAACAGTTATGAAGAAATCAGCCGGGTATCAATTAAAATTCCACCTATTTGGCGAAAAAACATCAAGATCTGGAAAATGCAGGTGGAAGCTCAATTTTACAATTATAAAATAACCTCCGAATTAACTAAATTTAATTATGTTTTAGCTTCATTGGATTCAGACGTCGCGGAGCTAATCGCAGATTTTTTAGGTAAGGAACTTTCTACAACCCCATATACTCATCTTATGGAAAGGCTGCAACGCGAATTCGAAGAATCTGAAGGACGGAAGGTAACCAAATTACTTACTGAAATAGATCTTGGAGACAAACGGCCCAGTCAGTTGTTACGCGAAATGCGTACCCTTGCTGGTTCGCAAGTCAATGATGATTTTCTAAAAACTATTTTCATGCAACGTCTCCCAGTTAATTTGAGATCAATATTAGCCTCTAGCAATGACACACTAGACAACACTGCCATTATGGCTGACAGGATTCTCGATTACACACATTCCTCGCCTAACATAACCTCTATAAATAATAATCCTTCCCATAGTTCATCTTCTAGCATCTTACCCACTGATAGGCTATCGCGTTTAGAATCACAAATTGCCGAATTAACCGCTGCTATTAGTAGCTTATCTGCTGCAGGTCGTTCACGTTCGCGCACTCGTTCACGATCCCGCCCTTCCTCTAGTGGTCCTCTTTGCTGGTATCACCGTAAATTTCGTGAAAAAGCCACAAAATGTAACAAACCTTGCTCTTATAAACAAACATCTCCTTCTAAATCGGAAAACGAGTAGGCCACTCTCTTGAGATGGCGCAGGAGAGCACAGGCCAAATACTCACACGCCGTCTGTTCGTCACGGATATTCCTACTGGAACAAAATACCTCGTGGATTCCGGGGCAGATATATCTGTCGTTCCTTCCTCTCCCCAAATGCGACCGACCAAACGGGTACTCTTTGCGGCTAATGGAACGCCTATAAACACTTATGGTGAGCGTCTAATTAACCTGAATATAGGTACGAGACGTTCTTATTGCTGGCCTTTCACAATCGCTAAAGTTCAGACTCCTATTATTGGAGCTGATTTTTTAAATCATTTTGGACTATTAATTGATCTAAAAAATAGGCGGCTTATTGACAATACAACACAGCTATCTACTTCTACATTGACTACGGTTAACTCACTCGAGAGTGAAATTCACTTATTAGATCCGCTGAGCAAATACACTGAACTACTTCAAAAGTTCCCAACATTACTGCGCGAAGATCCAAATTTCTGTGCCACGGATATAAAATATTTTCATAGCATTAAGACAACCGGTCCACCCGTTGTTGCTAGGCCCAGACGTCTACCTCGCACAAAATTGGAACAGGCTAAATTAGAATTTCAAAAAATGATCGACTTGGGAATATGTAGGCCCTCCAAAAGTCCATGGTCGAGTCCCTTACATATGGTAGCCAAAAAAGATGGTTCGTGGAGGCCTTGCGGCGATTATAGGGCACTTAATGCCATAACAGTTCCCGACCGCTACCCTATACCATATTTAAACGATTTTAACTCCAGACTCGCCGGTAAGACTTTCTTTTCTAAAATCGATTTAGTTCGCGCCGACCACCATATTCCGATTGCTCCAGAAGATGTACCTAAAACAGCTGTGATTACCCCTTTCGGATTATTTGAGTTTCTAAAGATGCCTTTTGGATTGAGAAATGCCGCTCAATCTTTCCAGAGATACATCGATAGCATTTTACGAGATTTAGATTTTGTTTTTTGTTATTTAGATGACATTCTCGTGTTTTCAAATAATGAAGAACAACATATTTGTCATCTCACCTCACTATTCAGGCGCTTGAACGAATACCGCATAAACATTAATATAGCAAAATGTGAATTCGGGATAACAAAAATTTCGTTTTTAGGTTACTCTGTATCTGTCGAGGGTATTGAGCCGTTACCTGATCGAGTTGACAAGATCGTCTCGTACAAACAACCTAAAACCATTGCCGATCTCAGACGTTTTCTTGGGTTAATAAATTTCTACAGAAGATCGTTGCCTGCAACCGCCGAAACGCAACAGATGTTATTTAACCTTTGCAAAGATACTCGCAAAAATGATAAACGCAACGTGGAATGGACTCCTGAGGCTTTGTGTGCTTTTGAGAAACTTAAAACTCAAATCACAAACGCAACACTCTTAGCCCACCCATCAGATGACTTACCATTAGCGCTTCTCGTTGATGCTTCAGATTATGCAGTTGGATCGTCGCTCAACCAACTTCGTAACGGTGTTTTAGAACCACTTGGGTTCTTTTCAAAATCATTAACAGACACTCAAAAGCGGTATAGTACGTATGATAGAGAGTTACTCGCCGCATATATGTCCGTTAAACACTTTCGTTACATATTAGAAGGTAGGGATTTTGTATTATACACGGATCATAGGCCTCTGACATACGCGTTTAAGCAACGGCTCGACAAGGCTTCCCCACGCCAATTACGACAATTGGATTTCATAGGGCAGTTCACCACAAACCTCCAGTACCTTCCTGGCAAATCCAACACTCCGGCCGACTTCTTTTCTCGCCTATCCACTATATCTGTCCCATCCGTGATTTCCTTTGACGACGTAGCGAAACTACAAAGTACGGACGAGGAACTACAACAGCTAAAGGCTAATAAAAATTGTTCCCTTAAATTTGCACCAATCGCATTAACATCAGGAGCAGAATTGATAGTAGACACGTCTACAAGTCGTTTGAGGCCTTACTTACCGCTAGCATTTCGGAAACCAGCTTTCGACTCTCTCCATAACATGGCACACCCTGGAATAAAAGCGTCCATCGAGCTCGTCAAGCAACGATATGTGTGGCCTTCCCTTAAAAAAGATGTCAGACTATGGGCTAAAACATGTATGGGTTGTCAACGTTCAAAAGTTACCAAACATATTTTTAGCGAAATAGGTGCCTACGAACCAGCCAGTAGTAGATTTTCTCACCTAAATCTGGATATTGTTGGTCCTCTGCCACCTTCCGATGGGTATATCTACTTACTAACAATCATTGACCGTTTTTCTAGCTGGACGGAGGCAATACCTTTAAAGGACATTTCAGCGGAATCAGTCGCACGGTCTCTCTTATTTTCATGGATCTCCAGGTTTGGAGTTCCATCTAAGATTACGACAGATCGTGGCAGACAATTTGATTGCTCACTCTTCGCCCACCTAACCAATCTTCTGGGCATCCACCATTGTAAAACTACGGCATATCATCCTGCGTCTAATGGCAAAATAGAAAGATGGCATCGGCAGCTTAAGGCATCCCTACGTGCTCAGCTGGTAAATGACTGGATTACCAAACTACCCACAGTTCTTCTTGGTCTACGTTCCCTCTTGGTACCTCACCTCCAAGCGACACCAGCGTCAATAGTGTACGGAGAACCTTTGAGACTACCAGCAGACTTCTTCGAAGATGGAGCGACATCTAATGACCTACCTATGCTGGTACATAAATTAAAGGAACACATCCAAGCACTTAGACCGGTAATTACAAGCCATCACTCAGCTAAGCGACCCTACATTCACCAGAATATTAAAAAAACCTCCCATGTTTTCGTGCGACAAGACGCTGTGAGAAAACCCTTACAACCTATTTATGAAGGACCATTTAAGGTAATTTCACGAGCAGACAAATTCTTTGATCTTGAAACTCCGAGGGGCACGAAAAGGATCTCTATTGACCGCCTTAAACCGGCATATTTGCTATCGGAGGACGGAACATCGCACCACCAGCAGCAACAGAATTCAACAACAGAAGGATCGCAACAGAATTCATCTAGTGCTCCCGTTTTTAAAGCAACTTCGCCTCCCAAGAACAACCGAACACGTTCAGGACGCCGAGTAACATTTCCTTCGAAGTACCTCTCCGTTATCACTGGGGAGGGAATATGTGGTGCTTTGCAACTCATATGACTTTTTTAACATGTGTTGTTAATGTTACATTCAAAATATTGTGTTATTGTGAAAATAAAAATGTTCTGAGTTAATTCTCATTATTAAAAGGTTCAATTATTTTTACAATATTGTGGTTTAAGACCAAACACCATCCACAATGCCATATGTTTTTCAAATACGTAAACATTTTGAGCGATAATTAAATAATTATTTTCATGTTTTTTTTTCAAATAACTTCTTAAATAAATTAAGAATCCAAAAAAGGTTTTAATGGGACCAACTTGGGAAAATACTCTACAAGATGCAAAAGGTTTCGTTCCAATTGGTCCATCCATCTCGGAGTACTCGGCGGACATACATAGAAAAAAAAAAAAAAAAAAAAAAAGGCACATACGTATTGAATTGAGTAACCTCCTCTTTCGAAGTCGGTTAAAAATATACTGGCTATACTGGCTTTTTGAGTAAGCTGAATTTCTTAATTTACGAGGAGTTAATTTAGAAAAGATGAACATTCTCACGCTTTCGTTATCAATAAAACATCTAGGTTGAGTGTTTAAACTTAAAAAGAAAGGATTAAAATTTTAGCCATTAAAATATCATTTTAATCATTTTTTGGGGGAATCCAGCACAGTACGGATTCTGCGATATCAATGCACGACAGGCAGTTCGGGAATATCGCAGACGGTGTCCTGACCGAGAAACCCCACACAGAGGTGTTTTTACCTGCACTTTCAGAAGGCTTCGAGAGACTGGGTCCTTCTCCTGTAATCGTATGGTGAAAACCGTATGCAGGCTCCGATGGAAGCCGACCTGACGCGGAGGGAGAGCATACTGCGGCACTTCAATACCAACCCTGGTACAAGCGTCCGGAGAGTTGCTTCAGTTCTTGGCATACCAAGGGTAACCATTTGGCGCACATTAAGGCCTGACCGCTAGCATGCTTACATGTACAAAATTTAATACCCGCTGATTATCCCCGCTGATTAAATTATTGTAATTGGTACAAAGAACAATTTCAAAACGATGTAAACTTAACTTGAACATTTACGTTGACGCTGCCGAGAAATTAACTATGTAATTTTAGATAAATCCTTTAAAATTTTCAGGGTTTTTTTCTCACTAAGGTAGTCACATATAAAAACTGAAACATTTATGTTTCCTTGTAAGAATATTTAATTATTGTCTAAATTTTTAATTTTTTTAAAAATTATTTTTATTATTTAAATTTTTAATTTTTTAATCTTCAGTTTTTCTTCATAATGTTATGTACTTTAAATAGGTAATTTTCTTTATACTATGAATATTTGAATAAAAAAGAAAATTATTTTTTTCTGAATAAATTTTTTTTTTCAATCACCTTTATATTAGTTTAAAATTGAAATACAATAATTGTATTGGAATAACAATTATTGTTAATATTCATTCAAGGAATGAGATCAGCTCTTCCATGGCCTTAACTAGTTTTTGCACAACCATTTTTAGTTTTTGTGATTTTCTCGAAAACGAAGCGAAAACGAGGCATATGCCAGATGACTTTTTTTCTTAGTTTTTCGATCCTCTATCGATCCCTGAAGTTTGGCCGTTTGGTTTGGGTACACCTTGTACACTAGCTGACCCGAGCGAAGCATTCGCGCTCTAACCTATTTGAATCTCATTTAAATAAAGAACATCAGTATATTTAGTAACGAATAGTGTGCGTCATGGGCATTGATGAGGTTTGAAGTAAAGAATAGATGTGTTTAAATTATAGATTATTTATTTTGATAATTTGTTGCCTCATTCATGGAATTCGATGAAGTATTAAGGAAGTTATGGCGTACCGACAAAACAAAGGCTTTTAGAAATATGATATACTAGATTGAAATCGCATGTTTTTGCTCGTGACTCGCAAACGAAGGGTTTAATCGAAAAAATGTATAAGACCGAAAATGTTATCCTTGAAAGCCTAAAACATTAATTCCTCTAGGACCATTTTGATTTTCTCGAACCGCGGTTTTGCACTTATAACTCGCAATCGAAGGCGGAATGAGAGATTGGTATATTTTTCCGGTGTAGGGGTTAAGGAAAGCGAATAGTGCGTCATGGGCATTGATGAGGTTTGAAGTAAAGAATAGATGTGTTTAAATTATAGATTATTTATTTTGATAATTTTTTGCCTCATTCATGAAATTGGATGAAGTATTAAGGAAGTTATGGCGTACCGACAAAAAAAGGCTCTTAGAAATAAGTATATGATGATGATTTCGCTTTGAATCTAATATTATTCAAAAATGAAAAAGCATTACAAAAAAAAAAAAATAAATAACAATAGGCAATTTGTTTTTTAATTTATTAGATTGGTTTGGCGCTTAGTTCACTATGGTTTTATACCGATCATTTATACAAATTATGTGACTGTGATAATAGTGAACTCCTATCGCTAGGCTTTCAATTAAAAATGATTATCCCAGCTTCGATAATGCCCGCTGGCTTCACTCGCTCTGAAAGAATAGTTAACCACCAATCAGTCGAAATCTGGGCCAAAGTAAACGGTGCCAAATAGTAAAAGACAAGAAGCTGCACTTCCAAAGTTCTACCGAAATAACTAAAACAGAAAATTAAGTGAATTAAGAAGAGTAACAAGATAAAAAACACAAAATAAACATACAAAAGGAAATAAATAAGGACAAAGTATAAGGTAGATAAAAGGAAATTGATTCTGTGATGAGGCTGGTAAAAATTTCGTCTAGGGGGGGAGCAGGATGGTAAAATTCTTATGATCGAGGATCGCTGTAAGGCTCAATTAATTGATCAAATAAAATTTATTGATATTGAAAATTAAAATATTTTTTAATATAATACTTAATAAATATAGTATAATATATTTATTAAGTATTAAATTAAAACATATTTTAATTACGGATGCGAATTTATTAATTTTTGTAACTTTTGTTTTTCATATTTTCTAGCTAATTCAACCTGATTTTGCTGAAAAAAAAATTATTCATCACCACATTAAAACCCAACCCAACTGAACCCTTCGTCCCCCCCCCCCCCCCCAAGATTGCTCCTGTTCGAACCCCAGCTCGCAGAACATCACATCCTCGTCGAGAGTTCACCGTTAGCGGTACGAGCAGCATCGGCACCGCTAACAAGGGGCCTTTCTCTTGGACAGCACAGGTCGTGAGCAAGTACTTGTCCTGCGCATCTCCCTCTCACACGTTCTGCCTCTTTATAAAACTATTGTTAATTAGCCCCTAGCCCACTGTGCCAAAACGATTTCGTTAAATATTTCCTTCATATTACGACTTGAAGGAATCTATCTCATAGAGAGTGTTTTTTTTCCAATTACCTAACTAATAACTAATTGAATCATTACATTCTATTCTTCGAAGCGATGACAAGATGAAGGTTTACGAGTGGTTTATAAGCAATGCAGAGGTAATTAAAATCTTTAAGAACTCCTTAAATTTGTGGAATGGATGAAGTTTGCGTCAGTGGCGGATCCAGAAATTGTCTGAGGGGGGCGCACTTTTTTTTTTACATTTCATGAGTAATGAAGGCCCTAATTTAAAATACATATTAGTAAATAATGACGTTGTAAATTACTGTAAATGTTTAAATACAATTCATTTTCAATTATTGGTCGTGAAAAATGACTAAATATAGCTCATTTTATATTGAAATAGTAATAATTTATGAGTGTCCTCATCTCTCGGGGGGGGGGGCGCCCCCCGCGCCCCACCCCTGGATCCGCTACTGGTTTGCGTAAGGCTCAGGATGTATATGATCCGATTTTGTAATTGCGACTAAAATTCGAACCTACAAACAGAGAGGTAAGTATATCGTTGGTTCTTCGAAAGAGGGGTATCACCTTCGAAAAAAAGGATTTTTGAGCCAATTAAATTTTCTTCTTTTCCCTTTCATTTATATCGGCCGCCTGTCTTATCCTATTTTCATAATGTTTTGCCAATCATTATATTGGTATAAAGGAGAGAAAGTTGAAGTAAATTAGAAAAGAAGTTGTGAAAAAACTTATTAAAATGCAATTTTTAGTAAGACCAATCTTGCATTGGAAGAGCGATGTGATTCCATTCGATGTTGGGAGAAAAAATAATTTAATATTTGCAAATATTATTTCAATATTCTAAAATATTATTATTTAATTAGAGCAATCCTATCTTATTTTTCACAGCAATGAGTTACCTATGACGGTTCCATTATAAAATCTTTTATTGAGTATAATGTCAATCAGGTTAAGACTATTAAGAAATGTTCATTTACTTAATTTAATTTAATTCCACCTTTTTAACTATGATGGATTTCTTTTTCTTTTTTTTTCAGAACGTCACTCTTCATCATTATGAGCTTTATATACGCGAAACTCTTGGTTGTCATATGCATTGCTTATGTGGTTTCTGAAGTAGTGACTCACAGTTTACCACTGGTCTATTATGAAGTAAGTAACTGCTTAAACTGGATTGTAATTTTGTATATTTTTCATAACCTGAAAATTCATTTTTTGTAAGTTATAATTGTAAAAAAAATTAGATATATGACTGACTAAGTCAACTTTGGTATTTTATAAAAGTATGATTGTATTACCACTGATACACAACTAGTTTATGTATTCCTTAGCTATATCAGGGAGGAAGTGTCGTTCTACAAGTTAACAAACTATTGAAGCTTAATTGATGAAAATTTCAGAATTTATATCAGTTCCGTTTAGAATCAACTACTGGATTTAATATCTGTCAAAAATCTGAAGGTGCCTCAACCCACTCAGCTAGTTTACGAAGGAAAATAAAAATGAATCCTTTTAACAATCTCCTTTCCATGAAGAATTAAGAAATTCTGTGGAGAAACGTCGGCAGTTGCATGAAGAATTAAGAACTTCTGTGGAGAAACATCAGCAGTGTTGTTTACTTTTGATTGTTCTGGCATGCTATTGAATCAAAATTCCTTCTTAAAACGATCCCAATTCCTAATTAGGGAACTACCTTTTATATTGAACTTATAATCAGTTTACTAAATTGATAATTATATTTTTTGCATTCCCACAAAACTTCAAATCACTGTATCTTTTAAACAGTTGACAAATCAAAAACGGCTTTAACGATTTTGATCAAAGTGGGTATTTGATGTACGTTTATGTGACAGCCAAAATTTTATTAACCGTATTATGAAAATAAAAACTTTTATATATTAATAAAAAGATTAATTTTACTTAAGAGAGTAAATACGTGATGCTCAAATTTTTGAAGCATCGCAGGTGTGTAAAAATATGGTATCAGATAGTAGTCTATAATTGATATAGGTATATTTTAGTCTAGAAACTTTGGTTCCATAATAAATTTTTGAAAACAATATAAAGCGATTTTAGAGGAACAGTAATCGTTCTTGATTTCCAGAAAGACATAAGAGACGTAAATACACCTATCGATTCACCTTCACGATGTATTTGCAAAAAGCAACTCGTAGTAAAAAACAAGCAAGCATTAAAAAAAACTCGACTGTTGATGAAATTAGTCCCTTCATAAATAAATTAGCAATAATTAATCGAAAAGTGCTGAGAACTATCAAATTTTGCTATACAGATACTCCATAACTTATGGAGATCTACAAATATAAGTATATACTTAAATGTGGAAAAATTTGTGTGATGTTGAGGAATGGCGTTTACATATTATCGAAACACGTCGGTTTCTAATTTAAGTAAGTTCGTAAGTGAAAGTTGTGTGTTGCGCGCATCGCACCATATTTTTTTGTTTATTTTTATTATTTTGCATAGAAATTTTAAAATACATTACTATTGGACTTATTTTATACTCGAGTGGGGATATGTAGATGAAGTCATCGACTTATATCCGTAACAGTAAAAAAATATTACATTACTTCATGAAAGATTAGTTGCATACAGAATACAAGTAGTTATAGAACAAGCTGAATCCATCTTTTACCAAAATACACTTCATTTCATTTTTCACTAGTACTTGATACATTCCACGTTGCTAACTGTTTTTGCATTAAATCTGATTCAATGGGGCGGGTTCAAATAAAAAACGGGCTAAATCCCAGCATTGGTGGATCCAGGGGAGGGTGGTGCGGGCTGCAGCCTGGTTTGGGAATTTTTTTGCGATTTATAGATTAAATTTAACTTGAATAATTGTAAATAAAGAACAAATAATATGCAAAACAACTAGAGTATTAGATTTGGGAAAAGAACATAAAGGTAAAAAAGTTGATTGGCAGACCCAGGGGAAGAGATATGGCTCCCCTTTTTACAACCATTTAGATCCGCCCTTGAATGCAAGCTTCTCACTTGGGCCACTTGGAGTTGGTCCCAAACTCTGTAGAGCCTCCATATGTCCAGTCTGTAAATTTGTTTTTATTTTCAGGGCACGACTTTTAAAGTTTGAAGATAGTTGTGGAAAATCATAATTTCATTATTAACCGTTAAAATTTTGTTTGAAAAAAACAAACAAAACAAAATAGTGCAAATTATAATAACTAAATTTCAAGTGAGCGCCTGACTTGTAAATTTTTTCACTACATAGAAGTCGCCTCAATGCTTCTTCCTAGCCACTTAACCCAGCGTGGGCTTAATTCGACTTAACCACTTATTTACTGAGATGACAGAAAGAACTGAGGTGAAAATTTGTTCAAGAACCAACGGAAACAAATTACCACATATAAAAAAAAAAAAAAAAAAAAAAAAAGAAAGTGGGTGAAAATAGAAATACATCTAAAAACTGTTTTTTTTTTTTTTTTGTAAACTTTTCTACTTTTCTAATTTTGATTCTTCTTCATTTGATCTCTTGATTCTTGAAGTTTTAGTTTTGCTTTATACCATAAACCTTTGCTCCAAATATTGTCCCAAAAAGTACCATATATTAAATGTTAGAAATAAAAAAACCTTTGTACTGGTTTTTGAACTAACTGCCTCATCTATTAAGCTTTCAATGTTTTCTGAAGATGAGTTTAATTCCTCATTGAAATGTTGGCTGCAAAATAAATGCTGGAACACAATGAAAGATAGAGTTAAACAATCAATCATTGGTGAAGTCATATAAAAATAATTTTTAATACTATATCCAAACATCAAAGTATCTTCTTCCTTTCAGAAACCTAGGCCTCAAATCTGCTATTAACAAGATTTTACATAATTTGTATGTAATTCAATTGTTGACAACAAAATGAGTTTTTTTCTTCAAAAAAAAAAAAAAAGAAAGCTAATATGTTATATCCATTTTTATTTTATTCCTGATATAAAATACCAATAAATTGGTGCTAATTTCTAATCTTAAATGTAAATATAAAAAAGTTATCTCTGAGCGTTTTACTACTTTTATTAATTTATTTTCAGGGATTTTTCACTTACCTGTATGGAATGAGCATTCTTTTCTTGCTATATGTCTTCTGTTTCCTGCTACAAGAAAGCTCCTGCTGTCAAGGTGGTGAACCTAAACCTCCTAAGCCAAAAAAGGAAAAGAAAGAAAAAGAGAATAAAAAAAATCAAAAGAAGGAAAAAAAAGAGAAGGAAAAAGAAAAGAAGGAAAAAGAGAAGGATAAAAAGAAAGAAGTTAAAGAAAAGGAAAAGGAAAAAGAAGGTACACCTGCTGCAGCTCCTCCACCTCCTCCAGCACCCCCACAGGGGCAGCGCAACTCACGTTCTAATATTTTTCAGGTATTTTAATCAACCATTATACTATGAAACATTCAACAATAAGCAACAAACTAATAGGTAGCATCTAGTTTTTTTATTGAGGCCTCAATCTGGATCTTGAAACCGAATGTGATGGTCGTTCAGTATTTGCTTGAGGTAACAATAATTTCTCACAAAGTCATTCTAGTAGTCTTGTAGTAAAATGTCTTATACGGATATAATCTGTGATTAAAGAATTTTGCTCATTAATTTTGTGACTTTATGCCTTAGATTTTGCATAGCAATATTATAAGGATTATTTGCAAATAATTATTGATATTTTCTGCTTCCTTAGAGGTATTTGTTTTCTCTGCTACCTTGCCTTTTTGACTGTATGAGATATTTTCGGGCCAGGGAAGAGTGTTGGGAAAAATGCCAAGTATATGCCACTTAACTCAATTTTTTTTTTTCGTTCGTTAACCATTTCTGGCCATGTTTAGCTTATAGGGGTAACTCTAGAGATGTTACCAAACTATTGCAAGCATGGTCAAAAGGTTGAGATTTATAACACTTATCCACCAGGAAATAACAATCAACCTACCCTGGGCAGGTTTGAACCAACCACCACCGTTCAGTTCGAGAATGGGTCACGCTGTAACATGGTAAGCAATCTTGATCCAACTGGATTTCTTACTTTAAACTCTTAATCTTCTGATTATCCATCAAGTTGTCGGGCAGCAATGCTAATTGCAAATTAGTCAGCCTGCTAACTTAGTCAATCCCTCTAATTCCTTAGAGGTTCATATCCATCTGCATTATGAGATTCCCTCTCCATCCCCAGAAATATATATTCTCTTGTCTATTCAATTTCATAAAAATTTCACCCCACTGTAATATTATATCATATAATTAAATATTTAAAACCTTACTCCATGCAGGACTGCTCTTTTTTCTCTATGTTGTCACAAGAAGTGGATATTTGATGGTGGGAGGATTTGATAGTAAATGTAAATTGGAGGCAACGTGTGATTGTCAAAAAAAGGTCTGTTTGGTGCCCCCACCTGGCCATGTGTGGCATACGACGGGTTACTCTACAGGTGTACCAACCTATTCTAACCCTGGTGGGAAGGTTGAGATTTATTCCACAGGTCCACCACGAAAAAAAATTCAAACTGTCTAGGGCAGATTCCAACCGTCACTGTTTGAGTCCAGAATGCTAAAGAGGGTTGCGCTCTAACATGCTCGACCATCGGGGGTAGAATTATTTAGGCATCATTTGTTTGAAACAAACAATTTATAGGAGGTGATATTTCTTATAAAATAATAAAGCTTTCCATGAGATTTAATAAAAACTCTAAATCCTTAAATAATGGAAAACTCTTCATTTGATGTGTGTCATATTCACAAAAAATATAAATAACATTGGTTCAAATCCTCTAATCAGTTTCACATTCCCCCAGTTGTGGAAGTATGATTTTGAAGGCCTATGGCAGCCATGTTTTGAGGCCCCTATCTGTCTTTCTAAAAATTTGAAGAAGTGGTTGTATGTTATATAAAAAATGTAATGTCAGTAATTCATTTTAGAACTAAATAAAATCTAACTTGAAATATTAATTATGAAATATTAAATATTTATATTCTAATTTTTAGCCTACATTACATTTAAAAAGTTAAAGATCCGTAGCCAAAATCAGTTTTGGCATGGCATTAAGAAGAAAATTCATTGAAACATACAAATTGATTAAAATAATTTTAAGAATTTAATATACTTTTCTAGGAACTCTTTATCTATCAATTAAATATGGAAAAAAAATTAATGAAATAAAAACCTGTCTCTAACTCAAAACTTCCCCTTGACTCGAGGGCTTGTTTTGGCACATGCTACCTGTTTTTAATGAAATTAGTATAATAAACTGAAGACTGAAACTAAGATGTTGGCACGCATCCATAAACTAAAACTTAAATATCAACATAGTAACGCAGTATCATCTGAGCTAAGATTGTGCTTTTTTTCCGTCATCTATTATATTAAAATTTGAGGATTGATTAATTTACATACTGGATTATTCTTCCTGCAAAATATTACTTTGCCTTTTAATATTATTTAAAAAGTATTATTTTGAATACCACTCAGTGCAGTAAGTATCAATCTATAGTTTTTTGTATGTAATCACCCTTTTTGATGTAGAAGAAGCAAATACCTGTAGGACAGGTTGATAATCTAAAATATTTATGTACTTTT
Organism: Aelia acuminata; assembly: GCA_911387785.2. Classification (NCBI taxonomy): domain Eukaryota; kingdom Metazoa; phylum Arthropoda; class Insecta; order Hemiptera; family Pentatomidae; genus Aelia; species Aelia acuminata. The sequence goes on from OU426978.1 coordinate 95,731,868, forward strand.
ATTAATAGTAATTAATTTTTCCCCTTTTTTTATTTTGAAAATTTCCTTATTAATTTATTTTTTTTAAAAAATTTTCATTATTATTTTATTTTTATTTTCTTTGTTTCCAAAATGATATGAAAGTGTCCGATTTTTAGTTGTTTTTTTTTTAATTGATTTTATTTTTTAATACTATCTAAAAGCTGCTAATATAGTGATCATATTATTTATATTTTTTAATAAAGACACTTTCATATCAACAATTTCATTTTCTTTTTTTTAGTTGCTTTATTTTTACCATTGTACTTTATTATGATCAGAATGACGTATACCCACGCAAAATGCGCGATGTGGTACGACAGAAGTCACTCTCCGATGTGGATGGGAGTCAGATGGTGAGTGTGCTATTGCGAGAAAACCCTTCTCCTAAGAGCTTGCAATCTCTTTGCATTATGGGTCATTGTGAACTGTTTCTCTTTTCTTTTCTCTTTTCTTTGTACGTAGAAAAAAAAATTATACTAGTACGTTTATACCTATTTTCCGTTTCCATTTTCTTTTTCTTGTTTTTTTTTTTTTTTTTTTTTTTTTTTAATTACATGAGAATGAATCTCATGAGAAATACCTCAGACTCTTTTAACCATGTTTTTATTTTCTATTTCCGATTACCATTACTAGGAAGATACTATTAATTTTAATCATGTGCCAGTATTTTTTGGCATTATATAACTGCAATAAAGGAAAGTATATTTATGTAAATAAATAATAAAATACATATATAAATTGGCCAGTTGATCCTGAAAACACAATAAAATGTGCAACCTGCTTGCTTTAATCTTTCTTCATCCCTTAATAAAATTTCAAAGGTTCTAAATATACCTATGCTTTAATCCTTCTATACATATATATGTATACTCCTTTCACTTTTTGTAGTATACTTGATTCAAACTATGTCATTGCACTGTTGTCAGTTCCCGCTGTAAATATGATTATCTCATTTGTAAAACCTTATTAATTTAAATATTTCAATATGCTTAATAATTCATTTCCTTAGATATTATCATATTTCAAAACATCTATCCAGTTTCTCATAATTTGTGGGTGTAATTACTTGATTTTTATTTTATGGCATAGTGAGTAGATTATAAAGCATTTGGTAAATAAGTGTTTTTCAGAACAATTATGTTTTGCTTAAAGTTTCATGTAAAATGGTATACTTAAGCATTACAATCATTTCAGTTAGTAAAGCCAATTAAATTTTGTTACATAAAAGTTAGCAAATCACCACCGACTGCTATCTGCCATGACATTTATGACTTGGCACAACACACACTGAGAAGGCAGTGGTGTTGGAATTGATGAAAATAGAATTTAAAAGGAATATTTTTTTTATTAAAAACCAACACTTTCATTATTAAAAACGCACTTTAATTTATTTAATGATTTTTTATTAATGTAAAGAGAAATTTGACCCGTTTGCCTCTGAAAAGGGCCCTTTAGAGTCGCTAACCTTGCTCAAAATCAATCACAAACCCCAACAGGTCCTTTTTAGTGAAGATCGGGACCTCAATAACAGGTGATTTTCAGCAGAGATCAGACCCACACTTAATGGAAGTTTAAAGCTGAGATCTAATAAGAGACATAAAATAAATGTAATTGACAAAATTAAGAAATTTAAAAATAAAATTAAAAATTAACATAATAGAATCACCTAAGAACTAAACTTAAAACAATTAAATAACACAAACACAAAAAAATCAGAACTTGCAAATTATAAGAAGTGGTTACGAGATTAGAGTATAGGTCCCCTGGTGATTCACCTTCTTGTAAATACCTAAATTTTAGCATGATAGTGATTCTTTACTACAGATTAAAGAATATATGTTTATTAAATTTCCTAGAAGAATTTCTCATTTATATTCTCAGGAAAGCAGCACCATGAAATCATCACTGATAGTTGGCCTCTTAATAGCTCATTATATAGTTACAATTAAAGTTCCTCTACAACTCTTAGTCTTGCCTATAATATCATTATTAAAAAAATCATAAGTCCCCAAGATTCCTAATGACCCCAAAAGGTTAGAATGATTCCCTTTTTTTTTCATTGTATTTTGTTTTTTAGTTTTTAAAACTTTAATATAAATAGGAGGAAACTAATTCCAGATTAATATTATTGACTGAAGGTTTTTTTCCTAATGCGAATTCTAATTATAGCGGCTTCGGAATAAAACAATAGCCTATAAGATGGACAGGTTTAGGGTGACAAGTAGCATCCCTACAGCCACTGGGGTTTCTGGAGAAAAGGTTAACCATAGGTGTATTTTAGCCATTTATTATTACTGTATAAAGCTCCCGGCCTTAAATCAAAGATTCCGGACACGCCTTTAACTTTTAAGCAAATTTAGTATTCGTATTGGAAAATCATTTATTAGGCTTATTTATTGGCTGTGTCTATTGATGAGCCAAGATTTGTCCCCTACACCCTACAGAACTTTCACTTCTTTCTAAATTATTACAAGAGTTAAATTTGAGATGACTGAAATCTGATACAAGCAATTTTCTTGTTATTCAAATTAAAATATTTGTTTATCATATAACTTCAAGAATATCAATTAATCAGGTTTTACAGTTGTCTTGGGAAATAAAATAAAGAAATAACCCAATAGAATTTAATAAGTCTCCATTTCATCAAGAGTCATTCAACATTAAATATTTCATCAGTTTATTTGTTTTATTTGAATGTAAAGTAATCAATTCTCATCCTGTTTGTTTTTTTGTTTTGTTTTTTTGGGCGGGGGGTTCAAATGCTATCGGCTTCAAATACCTATATATTTTTTAAACATAAAAAATAATTAGTTGAGCATAGCCAATGCATTTATTAAAGACAAAAATTATCTTTACAAATAATTAAATTTTTGAAATGGATTGAAGGTTCGAAATTGTTACTTGTGATTATGCATGGTGTGAATTTTATGTTTTAAGGTTGGAAAGGGAATACTTCTACTTTTTTTTTGTTTTTTTTAGGTGAGGTAACTGTGTCTTTACTTTTTGATTTTTTTTCCCTTAATTTTACAATTGTTGGTTTGTAAATGTTAAATTAATTTTAATGTGCACACTCTTGATTATAAAGTGTGAACTTTAATTTTTTTTTTTTTTTTGTATTTTTTAAAATGTAAATAATTCCAAAATAGAACATTTTCATTCACTAAAAAAAAAAGCACCAGTGGGTGGTATATTTTTCCCACTTTATATAAAAGCTATTGTAAAAAATTAATATTTTTTAACAATGTTTGCTTAAATTAATATCTAATTTAATTCTAAATTGTATTATTAAATTTTGGACCTGATACTTTAGTCTATGAAGATTCTTTTACATGTTTTAACATACATAAACACTTCTTTATTTTCTGTTATTTTTTTCTATCTTAAAAATGAATAAATGAGCTACAAATCATTAAAAAATGATGTATGTTAAATATATAGGTTTCACTGTTCTCCTGTAACTGAATTGATTAATTTTTAATCCTGTAATTGAAAATGACTTATTGACATTCTTCTTCTACGACCACATTCAGTGAACTTATATACATTAATGAACATTTAGTTTTTGGATGATTTTTATTTGTAATTTAAAAAAATACTAATAATATTAATGGTACCTAAGGTCTTTACTTTGATAGTGGCACAACATAACAAAATTTTCTCTTGATAACCATGAAACAAAGAGGTTATTACCACTCTTCATGATTTTATTTGGTTGAGATTGACACTAACAAACTAATAAAAACAATTGTTCTCTAATGACTTGAATTGAGAAAGAGAGGATGTGCCATTTTCTTTGGTTAAATTTTACTATCTTATTAATTTTTAATGAACAATTAAAAAAATTAGTTGTGGCACTAAAAAAATCAAGACAGCTGTGTTATTTTGCCCCAAAGTTTTTTTTTTATCAAGGAGCTAATAGATGATCCAATGGCCCTAATCTTCTTAAAATGACCTGTTAAAATATCAACTACACCCAGAGTTTCAAAATCCTCTTCAATACACCATGGTCACTGTGATATAGGCGACCAAGCTAATAGTCTGCAGACACTTATGATTCTGACTTTGTGAAAAGATATAAACAGAGTGTTTACAGTAAAATGTTTTGACAAAATTAATTTAAAAAAATAAATTTATTTTTTAAACATATTAACGGAAAATTATTAAAACATGGAGATGATCCAATTACATAAACTAACTTTCTGATCTACTTATACTCTATTTCCTGAAATTATTGTTAAGCTTTGTACCCTTATTTGATTAATAGCTGTGAGATTGAGGTAGCCTTAAGAAAAATAAAAAATAAAAAAAAATAAAAAACCCATCAGTTTGGTCTATATGTTACAAACTAGTTTCAAGAAAAGTTCTAAAAGACTTAAACTCTCTTGGAGAGTTTCATGATAATCAAAGTGTGCCAGTCTTAACCCTCTGCCAGGCGCTAAGGCTTTTGTAAACCTCTGGTTGCTTGCCATATTTTGGATGGCATAAAACTTTTATTCTCTTCCACGTCCCCAATAATAATTTCATATGATTTGTGATGATTTTATGAGATTGTTTATTAATAATTGAAAAAGGTTATAAATGAAACTAAGTATATTCTTTATTTATGAATTTATTTCAAATAAGATTTGAAAAATTAGTTCACAAAGAAAATTTGTATAAAAGCTACAATTAATGGGATTAATTTAAAGATTCAAATGATTTATGGTTGGTATTTTGATGTCCGAGAATTGTGAATACTTACATCTGAACCATTTAAAAAAAATCTGATTTTGAATTCAGTGGCGATCAATGAAATCCTATTACTAATTACAAATTGCAGCACCAAATGATTTATAGTATTTCTACAAATTCAAACATATTATTATGTAAAATATTATTACTTATTCTTACAAAATATTTCTAAAAAACATTATATGAAATCGAAGAAGGAAAGCTATTTTCAGTTCAAATTATATAGATATACAATTATAAAGATAAATTATAATTAATAAAAACTTGAGAGAAATATCTCCAATTCCTACTCAAATTTTGTAGATAATTTTGTAACATAACCAGGAACTAATCATATTATGTATGAATGGCTGGTTACCATTCGCTTTATTATTTTTTTTTTTCTTTGCTTTACTTTAAACTACTGAGATTTGCTTTTACTTCTTCTTGTAAGGGACTAATAGAAAATAGATTAACTGTGTTCCATTAACCAATTAACCAAAATACCTGACTGCCATCAAGCTGTCGGCATAGTGCCTAACAGAGGGTTAATAAACTGTTAAGTGGTATTCTTTGATGTAGCAGGAGTGATGTAACTAAAATTTGCCCGGCTGAGGAAAGTGGCATTTTTTTATTTTTCATATTTTATTTTCTTATTTTCAATATTTTTAAACTTTGAGAGTTTCAATTAACAGATGATTTCCTCATATAATTTTATCATATTCTTAATTTGAAATCTGAATTTTTTTTCTCCAAACTTTGTGTTCTTTATTAGTTTTTATTAGTCCCTAAAAATCCATCAGAAATATTAAAGGAGTGGAGGAACAAAAAATAGTATAAAATTGACAACCAATGAAAAAAGAAATCCTAAACGTACATCTCTAAAATTTCAAAAATAAGTAATTAAGTGAAGTTTTACATATGTGACCATCACATTTCCTTTACCTTATTTAAAAGAGTTGTAGAGATTTGGAACATACAAGGGCTTGAATTAATGATTGTAAAATATTTATTTCCATCTTTTTATTTATTTAAGAATATTTTTTTCATTACAGGAATGTCTTCCTCGTTTAATGTAATTTATTTTCAGTTTTATTTTATCCTAGTTAGTTAACATCAAACTCAGGATTTAATTTATTTAATATATAGAATATATTTATTTCTCTCATATTTCAACTATATTCATTTTATAGGGAACATAATAATAATATTATTATTATGTTCCCTATAAAATGGATATAGTTGAAATATGAGAGAAATAAATATTTTCTATATATTAAATAAATTATATATATATATATATATATATATAGAGAGAGAGAGAGAGAGAGAGAGAGAGAGAGAGAGAGAGAAATAAATATTTTTATATATTAAATAAATTATATAAATATATATGTAATGTTTCAAAAATAAAATAAAATATTATATAAATGCACACTGATGGACAAAATTAAAGAACCATCTACACTACTTTAAGGTTTCTTCATTGATTTTGATACCGAACAAAATTATAACAAAACTTTATATTACATTAATAAAATAAGGTACACAGTTAGTAAAAGAAAAAAAATTCTGTACATGATAAACATCAAAAAAGAAAACTAGAGATCAATCATTCACCACAAAATGTCACCTAAAGAACCTACAGCATACAGTGAACATTTCTCCTGGCCGTTTTCATTTGTAAAGACATCCATCTGAAGAGCTTAGTCCAGCTCTCACTTAATCCATAAAGTCTAATGTGAATCTTAGTTTGGCCATTTTGTGTTATATCAAGCCCTTGGTTCACATGCATTGAGCCTTCTTTTAACAATTCTGCTAGGAATAAAAACTTTAGCCTTGCATAAAATATCATTTCCAGTGATGCTGAGGTTTGGCAGTGTCTATCATTGTCTTATGTACCTGTCATTTAGTGTTTTTATACAAATAGGCCAGACCGGCCTGTCTTCTTTTTTCCTGTCTATTTGTTACAGTCAACAAAATATTTTAGAGCTCTTTTGTCACTGTAAGGAAAACTTCACATCAATTGGTGACTTTGCATCATATCCTTAGGTTATCATTCCTCTATCAGTGTTTAAGCCCTAACAAAGTCAAAGCCAAACTCACTCCAATAACTTACTCCAGCCATTAACAAAAAAAAATGTACCTATGAAGCTAGATTGATGAGAAAGAACAAGTTTCTTGGATGGAAATGAATAATAAAATAACTCCAAAGAGTAAACAAACCATTATTTATGGTTTACATTTACTCTTAAATCCCCTAAATACCAACATATGTAGAAAATAGAAGCTGGAGAAACTATCATTTGATTTCAACTTAAGAAATTGTAATGGCGCATCAATTTTGTCCATCAGGGTATTTTTTTTTTTCAATTATCAGTTTTCTGTTTTTTTATTTTTTTAATGCCGGTTTTTCAGAAAATGTATAAATTATTATTAGTCCTTGTTCTATTTCACGCAGTATTTCATTGGATATTGTTGAATCACAATAAATGCTTCAAGTCTTTCCAGTTTTGTTAAAGTATAATTGTTGCTTACTAAATGTATATGGTTGTAATTACACACCTATTGTTTATTCATTCAGGGTTTAGGGACATTGAAAAAGGGTAAACCTGGATGTGAGAGTCAATCTCAAGAAAAGCTTACACAGGAAGCTGGTGATTTAGAAGCTGGTGTGGTTCAAATTTCTTCCCCTGGTAGGAAGCGGAAGACATCCCAGAACACTTGCAGTCATGGAAGTTTCTTCTTAAGAGTTGGAGCAATAGGTATGAAATTAATAATTTTTATACAACTTCATAATCTTAAACTAATATTTATATTTTGGTACATTCTTCAAAATTTATTCGTTTAATGGAAGGTCAGTCATCTATTATTAATCATTAAATTGAGAATGGCCATGGATCTTTTAAGATTAACTATGGGAATATAACAAAAAGACAAAGTTGCGCATAAGTAGAAGTGATAATGTCTTTATATTTTGAGTATTATATACATATAATAATTTCCAATATTAAAATTAGAAATACAGGCTTTAGGGAGTGGGTTAGCCTGGAGCAAGGCAGTTGAGACAGCTTTTACATTCTCTCTCTCTCTCTCTCTCTCTCTCTCTCTCTCTCTCTCTCTCTCTCTCTCTCTCTCTCTCTCTCTCTCTCTCTCTCTCTCTCTCTCTCTCTCTCTCTCTCTCTCTCTCTCTCTCTCTCTCTCTCTCACTCTCTCTCTCTCTCTCTCTCTCTCTCTCTCTCTCTCTCTCTCTCTCTCTCTCTCTCTCTCTCTCTGGAGATTTAAACAGCAGATTAGGGTGTGAGAAGGACATGTGGGATAGAGAAAGAATCCTCCAAGAAAACTTGGAAGGACTATCTCAGCCAGAATACGTATATAACCTACCAGAGATATAAGGAGAAAAGGAAGGAGGCCAAGCTACAAGCTCTATAGGCAAAACAAAAGTCATGGGAGGATTATAGACCTAAAATGGAGATATATGCAAACGAGAACCAAAAGATCTTCTACAAAGTTATAAAAGGATTGAGGAAAGAAGGGCCAAGATCCCTTAAAGGAATCAAGGATAAAGATGGTAAAATCATATGGCAGGAAGAAGATATAATCGAAAGATGGAGGGAGTACTTCAAGGATCTGCTAGAGGGGAGAGATGTTAGTTCAGATGTACTACAGAATACTGAGGTGGAGAATTGGAAGAAGATTATTTTATAAGCAAAGAAGTACTACAAGAAGCAACCTTCAAAATGAAGCTTGGCAAGTCAGCAGAGCAGTATATGGGCTGCAAAGGTGAAGAAATGTTCCTCCATCTCTTAAATCTTAAAAATGAAAAGGATACCGAAGGACTGGGAGATTGCTGTGGTTATGCCTATCTACAAGAAAGGAGGCAATAGAAAATGCATTAACTGCCGTGGCATCTCCCTGCTTAGTGTATCAGTTAAAGAATCTTCTAAAGAATCTTAGAAGCAAGGATAAGAAGGGTTTTTGACTGCCAGATCAGAGAGGAGCAATACGGATTTAGAAACGCAAGGAGTAGGCAGGACCTGATTTTCACTTTGAGGCAAATCATAGAGAAGTGGCAATTAATAAAGGAAAGGAGCTTTCTGTATACTTCGTGGAATTAGACAAGGCCTTTGATTGACTCAGAAAGGAAAATATAGTGAGAACTCTGTCTGAAAGGCAAGTAGATGTTGGCACAATCTTGGAAAGTTAATATCGCAAGACAAGAAATATCATAAGAACAGGTAAACACAGCTCCAAGAAGTTCGAGACGTCGCAGGGAATAAGGCAGGGATGCAGTTTGAATCCCTTACTGTTTATATTAGTCCTAGATCGGGTGCTGAGGAGTGCTAAATCAAGAATGTGGAGCTTTCAACTTGGGCATAGGAATTTACAGCACACATTTCTTACAAAGTTCGCATTTGCTGATGATCTCGTCTTATACGCTGCTAATGACCAGGATATTTAACACAATGTAAATATCATGCACCAAGAGCTGTCCAGCATCAATATGGATATTAATCTAGGCAAAACTTGATGCATGAGAATTGGAAGACTGAGTAATGAGGGTATTTAAATAGGAGGGGCAAATTCTCAAGCAGGCTAAAGATTTCAAACATTAAGGTGCCTGGATCAACAAAAGCGGGGGGGATACATCGATGGGGAAATGTCGTGGAGGCTGAGAGCAGCTGGAAAAATGTTCCACTCAATTAGGAGAGGTTTCCTCAACAGATGAGAAGTAACCAAGAAGAAGATGTCCGTCTACAGATCAACCTTCCTGACCATCCTTTCCTATTTCTCAGAATCATAGACCCTCATCTAGAGATGGCGACAACATTATTCTGTATTGTTCTCTGGTAGCCCAGGGGAGAAAGCACAAAGGGCAGATACAGACAATGGAGATAAGGTACCTGAGAAAGGTTGAGGGGAACACCAGGAGAGATTGAATCCAGACAGTGGTGATAAGGTACCTGAGAAAGGTTGAAGGGAAGACCAGGCGAGATAGAATCTGGAATACAACCATAAGGTCAAACTTCGAGGTACAGCTGGTTGAAACCACACTAGAAGAAAAGAAACTAAGAAGCACCTCCTCGGAATGAACGCAGAAAGAACTGCAAGAGTTGCATATGCGTCAAGGCTAGAGGGAAGAAGACCGCGAGGAAGACCTCAGATCACTTTGGAGGAAGGAAAGCGGGAGGCGCATAGGAAGCGAGGGCTGCATTGGAACAGAAGGAGAGAACTGGTACAGGAGAGGGACACTTGGTCCATGCTTTACAGAGGGAATCCTCAAACTGCTCGGTGGTAGAGAGGAAATGACTATGATGATGAAGAAGGGCTTTAGGGTACAAAGATAGGTCTACTATAGTTTATATCTATCTAATTTAAACAATATAAATTTTCAATCTAACCCACCTTTCATAATATCAATTATCATAATACTTATTCATTAATTTATGCCCCTTTAACTCACATTTATTATTATAATCAAATATAATAATACTACACAATCAATACAATGTCATACAACATCATACTTACCAATAAATCACATAATAAAACATATAGCCCTTATTAAACACATATATCTAGTTTATCTAGACGGGAACCAGTTGTAAGACTGTAAAGTTCATAAAGCTACATTAAATAAGGAATGGTGCACAGCCATTGTGGGCGCATCAGACATTAATAGGATTCACTACCCTCTCCAATGGGCAGCTGAAGCGTTCCATTTTGGTTGGTTTAATCAATATCGAATAAACATTATCTTTTTCTCACTTGTAAGGGAATTTTATCTATCTTATAAAACTGGGGGATCAAATGCTCATTTGCACAATTAGTATACAGGAAAAACCACCACTGCAACAGACTACATTAGGATTACGTTTTTATAATAGAGTCAACTCGTTAAGTCGTTCTTCAAGGGACTGTGAAAAATTGTTCAACTTCCCTACTAATGTACTTATTGAGCAGTGACTTATCTTGATTTTAGTGATTTTCCAGGAGAGCGAAGAAATGAAAACTGCCCTTTGTACTGACATGTGAATGTTTTGGGTAAACAACTGAAAACCTTAGTGCCATAGGACACAAACAAAAATAATTAGAGCCTTTACTTTGTTTTCTGAATAGAAAAATAACCAAAATTTATATAAAAAAAACTTTCATCAGTTCTATGCACTGCAACGGATTTTTTTTCATAAAAAATGTGAAAAATCAGATGGAAATTAATGTGAAATTTCTTGTTACAGTGTATTTAGATTTAGATTTAACCCATGATATTCTTGGGGGCAAGTTACCCATTATACAGGGTGTTTCGGAATTGCACGGCACTATTTTAGGTACGTGTTCTCTAACACAAAATAAACAAAAAAGTTCATATTAACATGTATCTCAAACTCATTTATTAAACAGATATCAAAGGTTAAAGATTTATTATTACTATTTATTTATTATTATTACAACATTTAGAGTAAATGTTCAAAGGCGCCTCCGTTTTGTTGAATGCAACATTCAGCACGAATCCATGCTTCTCTGGCTATTCGTATAGCATCAGGATGGTGGTTGATAGTTACTGCGGCTTCCACGATCCGATTTCTTAGCTCTTCTTGCGTGTCAACTGCCGCATAATAAACCATAGACTTCATCCAGCCCCACACAAAATAATCTAATGGCGTTAAATCCGGAGATCGTGGTGGCCATTTAACAGGTCCGTTTCGACCAACCCATCGGTCTCCATAAGTTGCATTTAAATAATCAGTGACACTATGAGAAAAGTGAGCTGGAGCACCGTCATGCATAAACCACAGCCTTTGCCTAATGCCTAGCGGAATATCATCTAGAATATCATGCAGATTATTTTGCAAAAAATGCAAGTAAGATATACCTGACAGCCTAGGTGGCAAAAAGAAGGGGCCGATGATTTTGTCGCTTAGAAAACCACACCAGACATTTAAAGAGAATGTATGTTGGTAATGTCCAACAGCAGTCGTATGAGGGTTTTCTTCGGCCCAAGTATGGGTATTTCGAAAATTAAGAATCCCGTTTCTTGTAAAGCAAGATTCATCAGTAACCAAAATGCAGTTCAGGAAGTTAGGATCCCGTGTGCATTGTCGAATTAACCACTGGGAGAAATTTCTGCGCTTGTTATAATCTTGTGGTAACAAATCTTGCCTACTTGATACGTGAAATGGATATAATTGTTGTTCGCGTAAAGTTCGCCATACGCTGGTAGAGGAAACATCGAAACGACGTGACAATCTTCTGGTACTAGTAGTAGGAGATAACTGAACAGCATCGAGTATTTCTTCTTCTACGTTTGCAGTTCGTCGAAATCGTTGTCGACCGGCGTTCACTCGTATAGGTTTTAGCGTACCATTATCCCTAAGACGTCTTTCAATGGCCTCAAACGTTTTACGATTTGGTATTCTTCGGTTAGGAAATTTTTCACGATATCTTCGAACAGCAGCAGCACCGTTTGTATGTACCTCGCCATAAGTTAAAAGCATGTCTGTTTGTTCATCAAAAGTGAATAAATTTGTGGTATCTCCCATGATAATCATAAATTGAAGTGTGTCACAAGATTCACTCACACTAAAACACACAGAACTAGACAAACATATGAGCAACTACTGTCATTGCTTATCGTTCATTTGTTTATCAGGTGATTAAAACCTTTTATTTAGTATTAAACACGTTAAACGTTGTACAGTCAGTCTTAATGCAGTAAATAAATAATAAATCTTTAACCTTTGATATCTGTTTAATAAATGAGTTTGAGATATATGTTAATATGAACTTTTTTGTTTATTTTGTGTTAGAGAACACGTACCTAAAATAGTGCCGTGCAATTCCGAAACACCCTGTATAATGTACAAGTTACCCATGATATGCTTGGAAGCAAGTTCAAAGGATATACCTATTTATAATATTTGTCACGTTTTAGCTTTTGGTCTTGCCACAATGATTTACAATGGCCTTGAATTTGGAGCATTTTTTGAAATTCCCTTTACATCTCCATGTTACCAGATTCTTAGAGGTGTTAATCCTGTACTTCAAATGGTATTCACATTCATGCAGATGTACTTTATTTTTATGAACTCCAGAGTAAGTTAAATTTAATTATTGCTAAAACTCATGTGGGTGTTTATATTTCTCACTATATTTTAATATTTTTAATCTCAATTTCAGCTGAACATACACAGGTTTAAAGTTATTGCTCGGTTCGGTTTAATGCATATTGTGGCTACTAATCTATGTGTTTGGATAAGGACACTAGTCTTAGAAAGTCTGAAAGAAATTTCTGGTTATTTAGAAAGGAATTTAACCACTGCTTCACCTTCAACTGCTAGTTTTGCTAGTGAGTTTTCATCATTTGCACGTCCTGCAGGTAATTGGCATTTCAAAATTAAATAAAATTGTAATTTATTATTATGTTAAATTAGCATTTCAAAATATTGAAGCTGTTTTTTCTTTATTTACTAATAGTTCTTGAGTTTTTTAAAATAAAAAAAGTCTTCATGATTCCTGTTAATAATTGTTTTGTAACATTTGAACATATCTTTATTTATTCTTATGACTAAATAAAGTAGAGTCACAATTGATATGTAAAACAACAAGTCAATATTTTTATTATATTAAATTTATTTCTTAATAAATAGGAAAAAAAGGAATAATTACTCATATAATAATTGAATTGGTTGTTTGAGAAAACCGACCTATCCACAAATTCAAATTGTCGGGAAAGTGAAAAAAACGTTTCCACTTTTGCATTAATAGATTTCCTTAGCTTTAATTATTTTCTCTGACACATATTCCCACTTAACATATGTTAATAATATATGTTAACATTACATATGTTATTTATTAAGTATCCATTGTCTTAAGATATGTACATATGTATGTATGTAAGATATAAATGTGTGTGTAAATGTTTATACCTGGTTGATTGCTAATGCACACCATTACACTACCATTGTTTTGTTGAATTGGTTAAAAGTTTTCAAGTTTTCCATCTATTTTATTTATTAAAAGTAAAGTTCATGGCGTGTCATCCTATTATTATAAACTAAGTACCTAACCAACTAACCTATTGAGCATTTGGAAAAATGTAAAATTGCCATCTATAATTATTTTTTCTCTTTCCATTGCAAGTTATTGTCACTTCAGCTAATCTCTTCACCACTGCCTCAGTAGTCTGTAGGGAGGGATAAGTCATTTGAATTCATTTTAGCTCTCATATTTCATATTTTAGAGTTCATGAAAACTATATATTTTGAAGTCAGTATCTTACTCTGTTAAAATGTCCAAAGTTTTTTTTTTAAGTAAGTTATTTGTGAGGTGGATAAATCATTTTGCATCAGAATTATTTAGAATGTAGGAAGTATTGTCAGAGCCATGCTGCTCTGTTTTGTATATACATATTGGTTTTATTAGTATTTAATGATCCTAGTCTCCTGGAACATTGAAATTTTGGTTCTTTCCAAGTCTTTTCTACATCTGTAATTGTGATATTACAATTTCTCTGGGGGTGAGAACTATTTATACAAAACTTAAGTACTAGTATCGCTGTTAATTCTGAAAAGGAATTTATTTATCTCTGAAGAGTGAGTGGTAGTCAAATGCGGGGAACTGGAAAGCTGATCAAGTCTCTTTTTAAAGGAAAACAACACTTCAAGCCCGTGGCTAAAAATATTTCTCATCTTATACTAAATTTTGTGCATATAAAATGAATATATCCATTATCCTGATGTAAAAAATGCATGTTAAATATATTTCATGGAGAAACAAATATATTTATTACATAAAAATTTTATAACTGGAAGTAGTCTTTTTTTATCTTATATTTATATTTTTTGTGGGAAAACATTCATAAGATAATTAATTTCTAAACTTTTATGAGATCATGAACTTGGCTACAATGTCAAGTATACACAATTGATGTTAGATTCAGGAAAGGCTTTACTGTATTTTATGTTATTTATTTTTTAAATTGACAGAAAAAAACTTAAGTTGTTTCAAAGTAAATTTCTAGAAAGGAAAACTTTTTAATCTGTTTAATTTTTTTCAAGTTTCATAGTTTTTTTAAGAGTTAAAACTTTACTTTTTAATGCACTAATGTTTATCACTAGTATTCTAGAAATAATTGTGATCCTCCTCTTATAAGTTCAACCATCTAGATTAGACTCTATATATTTATCTATAGACTCTTATTAACACATTAAGGAACCATCATATCTCAAATTTTCAATTATGCCATTTTCGTTGTCTGGAAGTCATTTTTTATTTTATGTTTATGTTAAAACAATTATAAAATTATTGCTGTTTATTTAACCATCCTGAATGAGAATTGTTCATTATTTGTAGCATGCTTTTTTTGTTAGCTCCTGAGGGTTTCCGGCCTGTACTGGCAAATGTTGCGACAACTCCCACTACCACCACAACCACCATGACAGCAAAATATTTTCGTCAAACTGTGCAGACACTTGCTACAAGCACGGCCCGCGCAATTCGTTCCACAGTCCTTCCCACCATTATGACAACTACTCCTACTACCACAACAATGAGAACAACCACAACTCCTACCACTACTCATATTTCTACCACACTTCCAACCACACCTTCCACCACCCCATTCCAACCCTTCTTCTTTAATTCAAATATGGGCAAGAATTTCACTGAAGGTAAAATCTTCAGCTTTCTCAAAGTGTCCCTGCATGACATAATAGCAGTTAGTGCATCCTGGTGACAACTGTTGTAGGTTTGGTCAATGTTGCATCAAATTTTTATTAATTATATTCATTTATTCTCTGCATGGCTAAAGTTATTTATGGCTGGTGCCCTTGCATGGCTAATTGTATTTTCTTGCCAATAGATGAACTTAGATGATTTAAAATCATCTATCCTGATGGTTCAAACCCTAACTTAGATTGTTGATAAAAATGCTGTCAAATAAATAAAATAAAATTATTGAAAAAGCTTAGCTATAATCTATTTTTTCTACAGTAGCATATATAGCTATTATTATTTACGTTGTAGACATCGCAAAATTCTAATAAAAATTACTGTTAACTGGGACAACATTTGCCACTTTTTTTTTCCACTGTTGGTACATTAATTGTTAAATAATAAAAAATAAATTGAAATCACCTCAACTTATTTGTTATTCTTTATCTCTAGTTTGTCCAACAAAAATATGCAAAAAAATTGTTAATAGACATTTAGGTAAGGCACAAAATGAGATACAGGCAACGCAAAGCAGAGCAGTTCTTGTAAAACGTGAATTAGATAGGAACCGCGCACATTGGGACGCAGATCATGGCAGCGCAGTTTCCTACCTACCACACTTATTGCAAAAACTGCTCGGCATCACCTGTGTCTCAAAGTGCGCTCGGCCTTAAGTGTTAAAAAAATTAACTACTGCATAGGCAAAGTTACCCTGTAACATGGAAACTTCTCCAACTGTGTTACGAAGCGAGAGTAAATCACAATAACCTGAAAACAAATTATCATTTAAAAAACTTTACCTATTTGTTATTAATTCTTTCTTTATTTATTTTTTTATTTATTTTTTACAAAAAAAAAATACTTAAATATTTCTTTCTTTTTTGGGAGAATTTTCAATCTTAAAAGAATACTACAATATTTTCATCAGAAAAGGTGAATTCGCTTAGTTTTGAAGGTATAGGTAGTTGTTTATGTACTTGAGAAATGAATGCTCTTACCTCAGCCAATTGTGCGAAGATACAATTCTTAAATTCCCGAGCTAAAACTGGTAGTAATTAATTTTACCAAGAAAGGGTCTGGTGCTTTTTTAGGCCCAGCATAGCAAGTTACAATGCCAATGATCGCTGGTTAGCATCCCACCAGGTGGCCTTAGGATTTTTTAAAGGGGTTAAAAAATCCTTAGTTATGCCGTCCTTTGAAGGGAACCTAAAATGGAGGTCGCTAAGCCTATACAATGTCAAGTACTGCTAAAGATCTCTATCCTAAATATACCTGATTAGGCAAATTTAGAACTCCCAAAGTAGCAACGTCCAATTAGCCTTTGTAACATCAAGTGACATTTAATAAATAAATTAAGTAAAAAAAAAATCAATTATACTGGTATTTTCTAGGAAAAGATAACACTAGTACTCTGATTGGTTGTAATGGTCACCTTCTCAGGAGCCCAAAATAATATTTTTCTCAAACAAGCAAAGTTGTCCCAGTTGCCAAAATTATACCAGTTTCTGGTGTGTATTGTGTTCTTGAAACTTTCCTCTAGATTTAATTTAGAAATCTCTTATTTTCATATCATCATTAACAAGACAATATACTGTATTGTATTATTTCTCTCTTTCTCTCTAGTAAAAATATTTAGAAAATTAAATGAACAGAATTCAGAAATTCAATGTTCAAATTTAGAAATTCAATTTTCACTGAAAGTTTATTTTAAAAGTATGATGGTTTTAATCTGTTTGATATTTAAAGAAGTAAAAAAGTCAATTTAAGACTTTTGAATAAATCAGGTCTGATATTAAGTATACTAATGAACAAGCATTGATTAATACGGAGATCTAATCAATGCAAATGCCACCAAATATAATATTTACATACTCCATTCTTGAGTTCCAATTGGTGATATAAACACAAGTATTACTTGAATTCTTCTTTATACACTACATAAATATTTAAATGAGGTCCAGATGTTTTAAAAAATGTTATGTTGAGAATCTCCTCTTTTTTAAAATTAATATTATTTTTTCCAACTGTTAAAAATCTTTTTAAAGAGTTAAAGTAATTTAAATACCTGTTATTATGGTATTATATTTCTAATAACTTTGAATATTTAAAGACTACAAATATATCCATGCTTGAGGTTTCATAGCAAAGTGTTTTGTTTAAGCTTTTTACATCGCATGTCTTTTGGAATAGAAATCTAATTATATATTACTTTCTTATAAAAATTAATTAATGAATATAATTTTATAAACCATCATTTTTTGTTGAAAAATAATATGTTATAAATTTAAAATTGAAAATATACTTACTTACATTAACATAAAATCTAAATTTAAGTATGGAGAAATGTTGCTCAGAGGTTGTAAAACTTAAAAATAAAAGATGAATATGAATAGCCAGAAAATATTGCATCATTAAATACAACATTGAAAAAGGACATTAAGCCCATGTAAACTGAAAATACTCCTTTTTTTTTTTTTTTAATAATGTTAGTATTAATTATCACCATGAGGTCATACAATCAGTCGCAGAGATAATTTTTCCAGAAAATTTGTATGTCCTAAAGCCCAACCAAACCAACAAACATGGTTTGAAGTAAGATATGCTGATTATGCATAATACAGAGATGGAGTAATCATTGCCTTCTGCTGTAGTCTAAGATATATTTTTCGTCACATGCCACAATGCAATTGAGAAATGGATCCTTCTTATTGCTATGACAATCATGAAACAAATTTCAAATCTGTGAATTTTTTGGTGGTGATGTGACACCCACCAGTTACTTCAACGGTGGTTTCGTTCATACTGATTTATTTTTGAGTTCACCATTCCTCAGGTGGTTTTGGTTGGGTCTATCATTACTGAAATAAGTTGCCCTTTTTCAACTGTAGGATGGTGGCTACAGAAGTCTTGGACCTTCCTTTCATTATTGTTTATCTCCCCAATGAAACTTCTGGAACCAATAGCCCATAAAACATTCCTTAATAGCCCCTGAGCCCATACTTCATTACCTTTCCAGCTGTTTGCACAGCACTGTGTCCTAATTTGAATTCTTAAAAATAAATTTGACAAACTTTGTGTTTACTTAATCTCTTATTATATTTCCATTAGGTCATTCATTATTATTCTAAGCGAATTATCCTCTAGAGCTGACTAGTTTGTTTCATTAAAACCAGTAAATGCATTAATTTCTGGACAACTCAGAAATTTTTTTACTATTTTTGTAGCTTCTTCATTGATAGTTTTCGCTGTTTTGAAAAATTTAAAATTGAGATCTTATTCCAGATGTCTAAACTTTGGTTTATATTTGAGGTGTTACATAATGACTAATTATTAATTGAAACTAAAATAAAAACCATTATTTGATCTAACATGTAAATAAATGTTGGTATAATTTTAACATTTCAAAAAGTGAGATGTGTTTGTTATATTCATTGATTAGTATACATAAATCTAAAGATTAATGCTTATGATTATTAGTCATCTCTTATTATTAATATTTTTTTCTGTTTTTAATTTACCTTTTTTACAAAATCGTTAGTAGATTGGGTTTGAAATTTGAGAGAATTGTGTTAAAGAAACAGGTATTGGATATGCATTGATTTTTAAAAGGGCTTCTGTCCTCTCATTATTTCTTTGACTTGATAGCTTATTACTAGAGCCCTCCAGTAATGCCCGTACTCTTCTGACTATTAAAGAATATCCCAGCCTGATTTCTTTTTTACAGCTCATCCATATTTAAAAAAATTGTGCCATTTTTTCCTCCAAAGAACAAATATATACATAAGCATAATTAATTGTTAACCTTATTAATTTTTAACGTATTATTTTTTAGCATTGACTCAATTGTCGACTCCCGTTAGTCCAATTAATAATTGGGATCATATAGGTGACTCTCCTTTGGCTCCCCAAGCCCTTATAGACCATAGGTCTCTCTCATCTGAAAACTGTGAAAGGAATAATATAATGGGAACAATTGTACAGGATTCAGCCCCTTATCTATTTCCTTTCATCATTGAATACAGCCTCATTGGAGCAGCTGTAATTTATGTGATGTGGAGACACATTGGAAGAAATCCTAGGTAATATTTGTTAGGCCATTTTTATTTTAAAGTTTGACTATTATAATTTGTAGCTTATCAACTTTGCAGATTGGAATCTAATTATTTTAATTAGACGGAATTATTTTAAAAAATCAGTTTTTTATATAAATGAACCCTGTGGGCTTATAAATTATCATTATTCGATTATGCCAAAAATAAAAGCTTTTGTTGATTGTATAACAATCCTGTTGTTAACCAAATAGGAAAATGTTTGTTCGATTATATAGAAGCATAATAAAGTAAGCCTATATGTCTATGTTTTTTATCATTGCCATACAAATCTGAAATTTAAAATAACTTTGGAACAGAAAAAATTTAAAGAATATTAGATCTAAGCAAGAAAAGCTGTTATCATTCAAGATTTTTAAAAATATCTATCTAAATTTACTTTGACCACTAATGATTGAAGCTATAGGGGTACTGTACTTTTATGTGCTTATAAATACTAATTTCAGTGTTAGGAGAATAATTTTTCCAAAGACTATTCAATCTAGCTCTTCTGCCTGAATCTACTCAAGCCACATTTATACTTACAAGTTTCAGTTTTGGTTTTTTTCTTTATGAATGAGTGTATCAATTTCAAAAGTTTTTTTTTTTATATTTGTTACTTTTTTTTTAAATTAGTCTCACTAAAAGTTGTTTTATAGATACCATGGTGAAGAGGAGCTAGAACAAAGATTGGAGGTAATTTTATCAAGACGAGCTGTTGCAATGGCTCAGGCACAACATGGTGGGCCGATGGACTGTGTTGGTGCTAGTAAAGGACTGTTCCTTGGGCTGCTGCTACTTGTTGGATCTCTGATATGCCTGATTTTATTTTTTGTTTTGATCCACAATCCAATTCACAGTCTCCTGGCTATTTATCTCGCAGATGTTTCACATTGTGTTCTTATGGCTTTGTCAATTCTAGCTATCATCATTGGCTTCATTAGGTAAATTATATCTTTATATTTTAAATTAGGAATATCTGCACATATTTTAAAATGAATTATTATTCATAAAAAGATAAAAAAAAAAATATCTTTGGCGTACCACAAGGTTTCTATTGGAACATCTTCATATTTCATTAGTTTTTCAAATTTAAAAAAAAAAAAATTAATGGTCGGCCTTGATTTTTCACCTTAACGGTTTTTACACATTCAAATTCTGAAATTATATTTATGCTATAAAACATGGCTATATTTTATTACCTAAATATTTGCTTCATCCTTAAGTATTATTAATGTTTTTCTCTTACATTATTTCCAGTAACTTACAGTCAGTGCAGAAAGTATTCGAACACTAGTGAAAATTATTTTTGTATGTGTAATTGTGACTTTAAAATGGTTAATTTGTGGGACAAATATAACTGACTGCAAAAAAACATTTAATTAAGCACTTTAGAATATAATAACAGAGTAACAATTTTTTTATTAACACGTTAACATAATCATTTTTATAAAACTTGAAAAACATGTGGAAAAACTTCACACACAAAGTATTCGAACAGTCGAGAAATAATTATTATTTCGTAGCTTAATACTTCGTCAGCTCCCCTTTTGCGTTAATAACAGGTTTTAAGCGTCTTGTAGATAACACCAGGTTTTCTAAAAACAAAATAGGTATTTTGTCCCACTCTTCCTGAAGGAATGTTTTTAATTCTTGTACGCTGGAAGGTTTCCGTCCTGCCATTCTTCGTTTTAGGTTGTCCCACAAATGTTCTATAGGATTCAAGTCCGGACTTTGGGGGGCGTCACCATGTATTTGGGAACGTTGTAAAGTAACCACAACCTGTTTTTCCAAGTTTCCAAGCGGTATGCTTGGGGTCATTGTCCTGGGTATATATGTAATTATTTCGCAAACCCATTTTCTCGACACTTGGTGCTTTAAATGTAATATGCAAGTTAAATTTAAAATATTCAGAACTTAATCTATAAAAACGATTGAAAATTGAATATTACTCAGACTGTTCGAATACTGTCTAGCAGGGTACTTTAAGATTTTGTTTGAATAAAAATTATCTACTGCACTTAAACTTAAACTGAGATAAAATTAAAACAAGTTATATGACATTAACATTTTACTATTTATTTGTGGCAGAGTTCAAGGTTTAAAATTCAAAGGAGAAGAACAGAGTGACCTCAATGATATTCTATTACGTGTATCTGCA
The DNA here is from genome assembly GCA_911387785.2 of Aelia acuminata. NCBI lineage: Eukaryota > Metazoa > Arthropoda > Insecta > Hemiptera > Pentatomidae > Aelia > Aelia acuminata. The sequence continues at coordinate 95,753,561 of OU426978.1, forward strand.
TTTGGCCTGTTTGTTTATTCTGTGTTCAGCATAATTGCTGGATCTCTTGCAGCATTAACCAGTGAACCAAACCTCTTAGTGATGATAACTGGAATACTATCAATTGTTCAGGTCTGTTATTTAATAAATCAGCAATTAATAGTTTATATTTTTGTGTTTTCATACTATTCATTCCTAAAAATTTCAAAGTGTTGTTCTTTTCAAACTGATGTAAGAAATAGAAATTTTTAATGCTTCAATTGCCTATAAGTGCACATCTAACTTCCATCAATATCATCACGTATAACATTACTTCCTCCTGAGGGAAAAGAAGTAAAAATTAATGAGAAAGAAGAAGTACTGATTCTACATTATGTATTTATTATAGCTATCATTATTTTAATAAAATAATATTTTTTTTGTTTTTGTAAATTCGTTAGTGTCAAATAATTTTAGATTGTTAAATTTTTCGACAGCTGACCACATAATTATTCCTGTAACAGATGATTATTTGTTTGTTTGATGATCATTTCTCAATTTTCTTTTTTAGCCCTGAAGATAGCCAATAAAGTTTTTTTTTTTATTTGTCTCTTTTTCTGTATGAAGACAGGTTTCAAGCAATGCATTTGCCTGTTGAACGACGAAGTTGAATGTTTAACTTGTTTTGTTAAATTAGTTTTCAATATCACTTTTCCTATCATTTATTTATGTTTAAACTACTCCTCCTGTTAGTAGTTTTTATAGATGACTTAGATCATACTATTTAGTGATATGCTCAGTTTTTCTCAATGTTTACGTATTACATATAGTATAATCATCCTTACATTGGCTAATTGTTCGATTGTTATCGGAAAAATAAACTTTGTTCTTAGACAAGGTACTTTAAAAATAATTAACATTATTCAACTTGATATGAAGTTTTTGTAGGCTTCAACAATTAATCTGTGTCAAGGCCTCCATTACCCATTCATATATTATTGGTTTTTGAAATGGTTGATTTCCTGTCCTATAAACCAGATTCCTGGCTTTGAGAAACAAAATCTTTAATTTCAACATATATTTCTTTTTACCTCTACTTTCATATTTGGATCATCGCTCTCTTCATTCTTCTTATCTATATATTTGGTATCTATATATATTCAGTATCTATATATATTCAGTCACTTATAACTGCAGACATCAGGCTCTTAGTCTTAGTTTTTTTTTTGTTGTTTTTATTTTTTTCTACTCCTATCCTATCTGTTATTCTTGAATAATTAATGGTTGTTTACGAGATTTGGGTATAAAACAATTGTTCATATTTTGAATATGCTTTCAGAAATAATTTTTGTCCGCTGCAGTTTTTTCCATTAATAACTAATCTAATTAACTAAATCTGATATTTTTTAGAATGATTGGAAACTGTAATTAATATGAATTTACTACTTTCATATAAACATAATTAATAGATTACTCATTTTCAAATATCATTTAAAATATTATCTATTAAATTTAAAACACTTAAACTGTAATCATATATCCTTAAATAATTTAATATTAAAACAATATCAATATTTTCAGGTGGTTTTGCAATTGTTGTTTATTGCTGACGTTTCAAGAAGACGTGTGCACTTACCTGAGCATGACAGAAGCAAACCTGGTCGTCAGATAGTAACATTCCTTCTCATTGCAAATGTTACAATGTGGATTATTTATACATTTGAGACCCAAAAAGTTGTTGCTAATCCAGTCCAGGTAATATCTTTGATACTAAATTGCTCAATTTTGAATGTGTTACATTGTCTGTACCAATATAATGTTGCGGTTTCAGTTGGAGTTTTATGGATTTCTTGCTTGGTCAATGGTCCAAAGGGTTACCCTTCCATTATGCATTTTCCACCGTTTTCATTCAGCTGTAACTCTTGCAGAGATATGGAAAACAAGCTACAAGCCCCGAATTGACTAATCCATCCTCTTTGTTTGAGCTATTTTGGTTGTTATGAATTCATTTGAATTTTTATAACAATTTCTGCCACAATCAAAACTAAGTAGATAGTGAAGCAAAAAAGTACTGCTTTCAATGTATTCTTTTTTGCTTAAGAGAACCTTTAGCAGATCCTACATGGTTTGTTCTCTGGAAAAAGCCTTTTTACAATTTCAGCATCATTAAAAATTGGAAAAAAGCCAAAATATATTTGCTCAAATGCATTAAAACAGTATAATAATCTTGTGTAAAAAGTAACTCATTGGAAATTGTACATCGGCTTCCAGGATACTATATGTCATAATTGTATATGAACTAATAAAACATTTGATAAATATATTCATCATGATTTGTTAATAACATCAATAAATTATTATTAATTTTAAACTGGAAAAAGGTTTTTCTATTTGTTTCATTTTGTTATTGCAGTCCCAGCAACAAATTTACTATAAATTATAAATAATTATATAAATGTTAACTAGCCAGGTGCTTTTGGAAGTCACCACTATCATTATACTTATCTAATACTCCCAAACCTATAGTGTCTAGATCTTAGAATAGAATGTGAATGTTTAAACTCTGAATAAAATGAATGTAACATCAATATCAACGTATCCTCCAATGCACATTTATTTAGGTGCCATATGATTTCATATTATATGCCATGACAAGAAAGTGAGTATATGCACAACAGTTTCAACTCTTATTAATGTTAATTCCTACATTAAAAGTTAATTTTACTTTAAAAATACTTAATTTTATTTTTTCATTAAGACTATTTGGTGCCACCTATTTCTTTTCTTTTATGACTGTGTTCTTCATCAAATACAAGAGATGACTTTAAAATTTATTTCCTCTGTTATATTATCATTTTTATAATTGACAAATGGCTATATTAATAATTAATAATATGTTTAATAAACCAGTTTCTAAGATCTGATTTAATGTTTTCTTTTTAATTATATGGGTCCATTATGTTGTGCAGTTATTGATCTTGACTTTTTAGTTTAGATTCTGTTAGGAATTTTTAAAATAGGTTTTATTTTCCTATGTAAATTAAAAATATGAGTATATATTTCCTGGTGGTAATTATATGCATAGACACACAGGGTCCTCCCTTCTTTTTTTTAGTTTATACAATAACCTAAATTATTATTTTATATCGATATGTTAAATAATCAAGCTCGGTTGAGGTCTTGTAAAATTTAACAATCCCCTCAATCCAAGAAAAAATGTACCTGAGAGCTGATTTAATGGTATGTGATCTTTTTTTTGGAGATCATGCTATAGTGTTTCTTATTACTGTGATCTTACATTTGAATATTGAATTTCATAAAATTAAGAAGCAAGATTTATCAATATGAAATGTTTAAACGTTTTTACTGAATAAATAATACACATATGACTGATATATCAGTTGATGTAATTTCTTAATCCTAATGTCATATTGATAAAGTTTCTGTTCTTGATTAAAAATAAACTTATTTAAATGCCCCCCCCCCCCCTGTGTGTTGAGAGAGTATATTTAGAACACCAAAACAATTATTTTGATAGCACAAGGACTATGTTGTTCTAATGACTTTTATCTTGTATATAGGATTGACAAATGCATAGATGTGATATATTTAAAAATTTATTGTAATTACTTTTAATTACTTTACCAAAGTATATAGAATATTTATTGCTATATTAACTGTAAATAGTTTGTATTGTTTTATGTTCATGTGTTTGATGTATGTGACAACTGTATTGTAAATTTTTTATTAAGATTGTTTTGAATAAAAAATCTTTTGCTTACTTTAAGGTTTAATTTAATCTGAACTGAATTTGTTTATCTTTATCTAGCATCTAAGATTTTTGTTGTTAAAAATTCTTTTTTTTTTTTTTCCGTATTGTGGGTCCAACTTTTATTAAATTATTGTTTATAATTAAATGAAAACCCAATATTTGGATATTTTTAGCTATTAAGAAAGTATTAAACTATTAATATTTATTATCTTAAAGTGAATGAGTAAGAAAAATCTTGCAATCATGGCTGAATCTCAGCTAAACTCTTAACTGATTACAAATTATATTTTTAATTTGCAATTCAAGTAAATTATAAATAACGTACCTAATGAATTATGATTAGCTAGACATCAATGTGCAACTTGTTAAGTCCATTAAATGCTTTAAATGCATTTATAAAACCTCAAGTAATCTATCTTATCTTATTTTTTAAATTAGATCAATAACCTCTTCAATAAAAAAGATTTTGTTACCTTCCTGTTAATTAATACAATTTCCTCCATACTGCCATATGTAAATTTCTTCTTTTATTAATTTTTATCATTACTTTTTTTAACATAATTTAGTATTTAAGTAAGGATTAATGAAACTTTTACCCATGAGTGTTTATTATGTGTGCAATAAACACAATGTTATTAATTGTAATATTTTATATATTTAAATTTTACTTAATCATAAAATCATAAAATAAAGAAAAGTTTTGCTAGATTATAGATTTATTTTTAAAATATCTCCTAATAAGATAAATGGTTTATTAAGCTATTGATATAAGAAAACACTGAAGTCTTATTTAATTGCATTTATCAAAAGTAATAGAAATCACTGCCAAGCTAAAGACCACTTTTTCTGGTAGCAAATGGTGATTCATATAAAAATGAAATAAAAAAATATAATAAAAGAAAAAATTATAAATTTTGATGTGACTGCAATTTTTAAGTAGATTTTTGAAATCGAGTTTTCCTGTTCATGATTGAAAATGTAGTCTTGCTCTTGGTCAGTATTTCATATAAATGAATCTAAGTAACATACTTTATATCTGTTTAATATTTTAATGTTAATGTAACTTAGTAACTATTTAAGGAGCAGAATTTAGCATATTTTAATCCAGAGAAACAATTGTTAGTCATGTATTTACATTTGAAAATTTATATTTATTTTTTATTCTAATAAAAAAAAATGTGGAAAAGATTTACTTATGACTAATGTAATATAATGGTCTTTTTTTACCGAAGGTTGTATCAACTATGATAATGTTATAAATGGAAATAAATATGGAACTGTAAAAATTATGGCATTTTATTTCATATTTTTATAACACAGCTAATTTAGCTTTCTTTTCTTGGAGTCTTTCTTCTAACATTCTGACTAAAAATTCCAAGGAACATTTTCTGAAATACTGATGAACAATCAGTTGTTGAAAACAATTTAAAGCAGTGTTTTTCCAACTTTTTTTTTGTTCACTTATCACTTTGTAGTGCATTATTCTAAAGTGTACCACTTTGTAATAATGATTGTTATCGCTGAAGTTTTTGATTGGTAGTGAGTTACTTTACTTTTATTATATATTTTATAGAGTGACCATCTATTCACATAATGAGAAAAATTACAGTGAAACAAGCTTAAACACGACACCGGATTTAAACTTACTGTACCATACAAGGGTGTCGCAGGATTCATCTGGGGGCTGCTAAAATTCTTATGATCATGGTGAAGGGATCAAGGTAGACTGTGTAGGGCTCGATTAAGGGTTCAAATAAAACTCACTGATATTCGAAAATTGCAATATGTTTTATATAATACTTAATAAATATTTTAAATGAATAACAATTTATTTAATTTGTTACATTTCTGTCTATTGCCCTTGAGCTGCGGATGCCCATGGTACCATACATACATAAAGCACTGCAAGAATACAATTGGCACAACTCGTGGGAGGGGGGGGGGGGGGCAATATTGCGAAGAATTCCTAATTGTTGAAATGTGATTTTTCAGAAACTGCTGTCAAAGTTTTCTGGTTCTTCCTGGTTATTAGCACTATTTTGTTAATGAAGGTTCTTGGGCTATTTTTTAATATTGTCTACAACAAAAAAAGTATATAGTAATTATTTTGAGTTAAATGGTAACCATCCACAGTTTTTATGGGCAGAGCTTACAAATACTGCTGTGTATATTTTAAATAGATCAGGGAAGTCTGGTAGTCCTGATAAGAGCCCACACAAAATGTGGATTAACAAAAAGGCTGTGAATAATAGGTAGTGAATGCTATGTTCATATCCCTAATCAGAGGAAGAAAATGGACAAGAAAGCTGTCAAAGGAGGGTTAGTTGGCTATGATACAGGATTTGGGATGGAAGAAGAAAAATAATACGTTCTAGAGATGTCATTTTCTTATGATGTCATTTTCTCCTGAATCTTATGAAGAAGCTATAAGTTCAAAGTTAACAAAGGAATGGAAAAGTGCCATGGATGCTGAGATGAAAGCGTTAAAAGTGAATGAAACATGAGATCGCCATAAGGCATGTCTTGTGGTTAGAGGATTTTCACAAGAAAAGGGAGTAAATTATGATGAAACTTTCAGTCCTGTTGCCAAGATGGGAACTGTTAGAACTCTATTAAGTATTGCAGCTAGTGAGAAAATGTCATTATCTCAGTTTGACATATCGACTGCTTTTCTTCATGGAGATCTGGAAGGAATAGATAAAATTTATATCCAACAACCCATTGGTTACAATGATGGAAGTGGTCGTGTTTGCAGACTCAAAAAGAGTCTATATAGGTTAAAACAGGCTGCTTGCTGTTGGTATGAGCGATTTGTAAATTTTCTCAGACAACTAGGTTTTGCTGCAAGTTATGCAGATCCATGTCTATAAGAAAAAGGGGACAGAGTAAAATAATGATTGCTCTTTATGTGGACGATGGAATAGTCGCATCAACTGATAAAAGGGAGCTGGAGGACTTTCTGTTAGAGTTAAGGTCAAATTTCAAGGTTACTACAAAACCTTTCATATTTCTTAGGACTAGAGATATCTCAGAAAGAAGATATAAGGTATCGTCTTACTCACTTGAATTAAACAAAAACTGAATAAAACATATGTTTTTATAACAACTGATCATATGACATTAATATTTACAATTAATATCATTTACATCCTCCTTTCTTTGAAGCTAAGGTGAATACCGTTTTGGAGGAACTACCCTTCTTCCACTTCGCGTAACGAAGTCTTCATTCCGCCTAGCTGGAAAATCAGGTATCGTCTTTTCTATCTTGCGATGGGGAGTGCTAAATTCTTCACGTTTATCTCTCTTCTCATTGGCCTCCTCTGGCACCGGTAGAACTTTGAAATAGACAGGCTTCAAAAATCTTCTATTCCTTCTGAATTGTTTACCATCGATATCCACTATATAATCTCTGTTAGTAACACCGAAATCCACCACTGTACCATATCTACCACAATCTGGGATCCAGACTCTCATCCCTTTCCTCAAAGGCTCCAAAGTCTTTGCACCATGACGTCGATCAAAATAGAATTTGCTATTTGCTTTGCTTTCTTCTAGAGTATACTTGTACGCGTTTAAATCTGGCCACTTCGGCTCCAATTGAGACCCCACAGTCGGCAGGGATGTCCTGATTCTTCTTCCAAACAGCAATTCCGCAGGGCTGTAACCACCATCAACCGGACTACTCCTAAAGGCCAGTAGACCATCCGCGATATCAACATTCTTTTTAAGAACACATTTAGCTGTTCTAACTGCCCTTTCAGAGTGGCCATTAGATTGCGAATGTTTGGGACTGGAAGTAACTAAAATGAAATTAAATTCGTTTGAAAAATCATTAAATTCCTTTCAGCGAAACTGAGTTCCATTGTCAGACCGAAGAACCTCTGGGATTCCATGCCTAGCGAAAATATCTTTGAGAACGCTAATAACTGCTTTACTGTTAGTCCTATGTAAGCTGACCAATTCTAAATACTTGGAAAAATAGTCTTGTACAACAATGTATACTTGGTTTTCATATTCTAACAAATCTGCTCCCACAAATTGCCACGGACGATCTGGTATGTTCGACGGAACCAAAGGTTCAAAGGTAATAGGTGAGTTTTCAATGCAGTCGTTACATCGAGATATCTCTAACTATATATCTCTCGTTATTCCTGGCCACCAAACAGTTTCCTTTGCTAGTCCTATACATTTATTGATTCCAAAATGACCTTTATGCAGACGCCTAAAAATATCAGATCGTAGGGAAGGAGGAACATATACCCGAGTGCCTCTCATGATCAGGTCATTATGGAAGACAAGGTTACCTTGTTCCCTATTAAGATCTGTATTTTATAGCGCTGACCAGTCACCAGTCATGATACTGTCTTTTATTTCTCTATACCGTGGATCACTTTTCTGGGCCTTTTTGATTGCTTTAAGTCGACGGTCAGTAATCAGTATATCCACAAAAATGTACCTGATTTAACACTCTATTTCGTCCAAAGCATCATTATCGTCGGCCTGAACGTTCAACGGGTTACGGGAAAGTACATCTGAAGCAATAAACTCCTTCCCTTTTACATGCCTGATGTGAAAATCAAAGGGAAGGAGCGTCATGCGGAACATTTGTAATCTTGCCGATAATTCTCCGATAGGTTTCTCAGAAAGAATTTGCACCAAAGGCTTGTGATCAGTCAAGAGTTCGAACTTTTCCCCCTTTAAATATTTTCCTAGTTTTTCGCACGCCCACGTTAGTCCCAAGGCTTCTTTCTCTATTTGAGCATATCTGCTCTCGACTTCGCTTAACTTCCGAGATAAATAGTGCACTGGACACCACCGGCCCAGGATTTTCTGCTCGAGGACTGCTCCGATTCCGTAGCTAGACGCCTCTGCACTTACTCGAGTCTCCTTATTGACATCATAAGGGACAAGGGAACTTACCTCTGCAATTAGAGATTTTAAACGAATAAAACAGTTTTCTTGAACAAGATCCCATGTCCACAGATTCCGATTTGATAGCAGATCTGATAACGGCTTTGTGTGTTCCGTCATGCGTGGAATAAATTTCATTAGGTAATTCACTAAGCCTAAGAAAGATCTAAGTTCTTTCCTAGTCGTAGGCGTACTCATACCCAAAATAGCCTTGACTTTATCCGGATCAGGTTTAACTGTTCCATGATCAATCAAGTGTCATAAAAATTTTATTTTAGTTGACCTAAATTCACACTTTTCCGGGTTAAGAGTGATACCTCTATCTTGCAAGCGCTTTAGTAAAAGATTTAGGCGGTAATCGTGTTCTTGATGATTTTTGCCGAAACAAGGAAATCATCAGCCACGTTCATGACTCCGTCAAGGCCTTCTACAGCCTCAAACATTTTTTTTTTTTGGAAGTATTCTGGGGCCGAACATATCCCAAAGGATAAGCGTTTAAAAACATATCTCCCAAAAGGAGTAATGAAGCCCTGCGGAATTGCTGTTTGGAAGAAGAATCAGGACATCCCTGCCGACTGTGGGGTCTCAATTGGAGCCGAAGTGGCCAGATTTAAACGCGTACAAGTAGACTCTAGAAGAAAGCAAAGCAAATAGCAAATTCTATTTTGATCGACGTCATGGTGCAAAGACTTTGGAGCCTTTGAAGAAAGGGATCAGAATCTGGATCCCAGATTGTGGAAGATATGGTACAGTGGTGGATTTCGGTGTTACTAACAGAGATTATATAGTGGATATCGTTGGTAAACAATTCAGAAGGAATAGAAGATTTTTGAAGCCTGTCTATTTCAAAGTCCTACCGGTGCCAGAGGAGGCCAATGAGAAGAGAGATAAACGTGAAGAATTAGGCACTCCCCATCGCAAGATAGAAAAGGCGATACCTGATCTTCCAGTTAGGCGGAATGAAGACTTCGTTACGCGAAGTGGAAGAAGGGTAGTTCCTCCAAAGCGGTATTCACCTTAGCTTCAAAGAAAGGAGGATGTAAAGGATATTAATTGTAAATATTAATGTCATATGATCAGTTGTTATAAAAACATATGTTTTATTCAGTTTTTGTTTAATTCAAGTGAGTAAGCTATGTAACGGTGATATGTATGTAAAATGTTGTTGAATAAAGATTATTCTTATTGTTATAAACTCTTTACAAAGAAGTTAAATATGGCTGCTGCCAAGACTCAGGCCATTCTCTTGCGAGGCACGACAGATATGGCTCACGCTATAACTATTGTTATAAAAGATTCAAGGATACGTCCTAGTGAGGTAGTCACATACCTAGGGATTAGAATAGGCAAGAATTTCGGAATGTCGCCTCACTTGGACTATTTGAAAAGTAGGGTGGGCCTTGCTCTCAATGGACTCAGTCGCATCGGGGGCGCCTTCTGGGGCCTCCGATACCCAACAACATTTACTATTTACAAAGGAGTGGTTTTGGCTATACTGAGGTACGCGTCCCCTGCATAGTACAGAAGTCTCTCGCAGAGGCAGCGGAGCAAACTGGCATCTGTTCAGCGGATGGCTCTACTTCGGGTCACCAGATCTTACAGAACATGTCTCATGAGGCGGTGCAGGTCTTGGCATGAGGAATTCCTCTCGCTTTCCTGCTAAGAGAAGACTGTTACAGATATGTTCTTAAAAGGGAAGGATAGTGAGAATAGCAGATGATACCAGCAAATGGAATGAATGAATGAATGCGTTTATTTATTTTCGGGGTCCCCATACAAAAAGAGTTGTCTGTATACACACAATACACATGTTAATGCAGTAATTATAAATCAAAAATTAAACAATTGGAATTAGAGTAATCAAAGATATATACAATAACATTTAAGCCTTTAAGAGCTTATAGTTTTTAGTTTTAGGGGGTCTGCCTCTATCTTGAACACATTAAAATTAAATATACTTTAAGTCGAAAAGAAAAAAGTTATAAATAAATATTAATTAAAACTTAAAACTTATTAACATATACATACATCTTAATAGAAAAACAATAGATACTAACGAATAAGAAAAAAAAAATAATATCAACATCAATCACATGTGAATGGTTTTCCTAAGTTTTTATATTAGTACATTTATTCGTTTATAATAAATGATCTTATTTTTAGACTGCCCAATGTGTAATGATAGATATCGTTTAATTTTTTTATTGTATCTATTGTAAGTAAATTTCCTAAAATAGAATTATTTTCGTGATTAATATATTTAACTATGAAATGTTTTCTCAGTTCATTGTACAATGGGCACTCTACCAAGAAATGGAATAAGTTTTCCTGTTTTCGAAGATTGCATATTGTACAATTTCCTTCCCATTCTAATTTATGGGTTATTCCATAATAGTAAAATACAGGTTGTGAAAAATTGGCAATTCTAAGCTGTCTTACTAATCTTTGTTTTTTTATATTAGTTCTAAAGTTTAGATATTGTTCTCCCTGATTAAAGCTAATAATATTTCTGTATTCTAAATTATATTTAGATTTTATGGCTGAATTTATGTCGTTACAGAAAAATTTGTTCTCAAATCTATTTATTATGTCTTTAATATACAGTTGGGCAAGGTCAGGATTAGGTTTATTATGTTCCAAGATTGTTACTGATCCGACTTTCATTAGTTTTGTTTTTAGTTGTGAGTTTCAGTTATTTATCATGTTGTAGTTATGGTCCATAACAACATTATGATGTCATTATGATACCAGCAAATGGAAGAGGATCCTCCGGGAGGATACACTAGAGGAATGGAACCGACGGTGGACGAACTCTCAAAAGGGGTCTACCCTGAGAAAATACTCCCCCATTGTCGCATCTCGATTAGAAGCAACGTGGATCCTCCCGGACTACTGGCACTCACAGATTCTCACAGGGCATGGGGGTTTCGAGCGAAGCTCACAAACCACGGCATAAATATCGATCTCCTACGCCCAAGTTGCGGAGTACCGGAGACCGCCGAGTATATCGTACTTTCTCGTACCGCCTATGAAGCACTGAGGGCCAAGCTAATGAGGGAGACAGGACTCTACGCTATGACGGAGAGCGATCTCCCTCAGTTCGTCACGAAGGACAGCTATCCTCACTTTAAGTCCTTTATTTACGGGTGGAAGGAAATCCTTGGACTAGACCACTTCACTCTGGGAAGGAGAAGAGATGGAGCACCTGGGAGACCACAGGAATGATTGAAGAGACAAGATTGAAGTTGATTGAAGAAACTGATGAAACGAAGAAATTAAGCGCCAAATGGACTATTGTTTTGAATGCAGCAGTGGGTTGTTAGGTAAGCCTACCACCCCACAACTGCAAACACCCGTATTGCCTTAAAGGCAGGGCAGGGTTGTTATAAATAAATAAAATAGTGTAGCCATGTCTACTACAGAGGCCGAGTTGGTTGCTGCTAGCGAAGGAGCCCGAGAACTTGTTTGGCTGAAAAGATTTTTAGACGAGCTTGTAGGTCTTCAAGAGAAACCGATCCTGTATGCGGACAACGAAGCTGCTATAAAGCTCGCGAAGAACCCAGAGTTTCATCGCAGAACAAAACATATACGTCTTAGGGTCTGGCCACACATGTCCGCACCGGATCCGCACCATAGCAATAATATAGGTTATGTTCAGAATATTTTTAATTTAACTTACATATTACCTTTAGTTATGCCTAAAGTTCAGGCCACACATGTCAGACACGGGCCACTTTAGGTATAACTAAAGGTAATATGTAAGTTAAATTAAAAATATTCTGAACATAACCTTTATAATTGCTACGGTGCGGATCCGGTGCGGACATGTGTAGCCAGACCTTAAGACATTATTTCGTGCAAGAATGAAGGTTGATTGACGTTAAACCAATCTCGACAGAGTTTCAGCTTGCTGATATCTTCACAAAAGCTCTACATAAACCTAAATTTACGAAACATGTTAGTGATATTTGACTAAGAATCTAAAACACATATTCAGTGAGGGAGAGTGTTGGGAAATATTTGTTATTGATATTATTTTATAATATGGATTTTGTCACCACTGAAATATGTTTTTTATATTACTTGAATATATTTGTAACTAATAGCGTGTGGTAGCACTGCTTTAGTCCTATACCTGTTTTGCCATTTTTGTTAAGGCCCATTGAAAGGACGCTATGGTGCCACCATGTTGTTTGTAGTATGTTCAGTGTTCTAATAAATGTATCTAAAATCATAACTCATTTCTAGTTTTCTTATTTGCTTAAATCACAAAATGTCTTTCACGTTATTTTGTCGGCTACTAAATGTTATTTTCGCAAAGGAATCGTCATTAATAATTGAATATCAGCACGACAATATGGACTAAGCAATTGCGAATCTACAATTCGACCATGGTACTTGAGGAAAAACAAACCAAATGATTTTATACTATAATCGAAGGTTGGGAGTATAACACTTTAAAGTGAATCGAATACTAGACAAAAATGCTGCAACTCCCAAGCTCATGAAAAAAGAGTTAGTATATAGTTTACTATCTAAACCAGAATATTAAAAATACTTATGTATATTAGTACATACTTACTGTTAAGAGAAAATGATAGTCGTTTTTACAATCTAGTGATTATGAGGAGGAATAAGTTTTGTTTATTAGTAATGTTCAGTGTTTATTTTTTTTTAGTTCACATGTCAGTCTGTATTAACTCCGCCAGTGAAAATAGTTATACTAGGACCACTGCCAGTCCCAAGCCTGGATAAAGGAGGAGGGTTGATTCATGGGCTGATTCCCCATGAATCGTTAAAAACACCCTGCTACGAATGCTCAACAAAGCCTCCGATATACGACTGTTTCTCGGCAACGACACGGACTGTGGACTCAGATATGGGAAGAAGAGAGCATACCTTGTATGCTAGTATGAGTATACCTTGGGAGTAAAGTGAGGCCCAAGTAGTGCCCGTGTACATGAAGAAGGGAGAATCGACAATATGTAGCAACTATCGAGGGATTAGTTTATTTAACATCGCATATAAGATCTTTTCCATATCCCTGTACAATAGGCTCCTTCCATACGTGGAACGAAAATTAGGTGAATACCAACGTGGATTCCGGTCTAACAGGTCAACTATTGATCAAATCTTCTCTATTAAACAATTCGCTGAGAAGATGAAGGAGTGTTAGCAGACTATTTGGATGCTGTTTATTGATTTCAGAGCAGCCTATGATACAATTATCAGAAGTAAACTCATAGCAGACATGCTTGAACTGGGGCTACCAAGTAAACTAATCCGTTTAGTATGGCAAATACTATCTGCCAAGTTAAATGCTGTGGACTATCAGAGCCTTTTGAGGTGATAAGTGGCCTAAAACAGGGAAACCCAAAAGCTCCTCTTCTCTTCAATATCGCTCTACAAGCAATCATCAATAGAGCAGGACTGAACATGGAGGGAACAATTTTCACCAAGATGACCCAGGTCCTGGCCTATGCAGATGACGTAGTCATCATTGGTAGATCCCTTCAGAGTGTCAGAATCGCCTTTGAAGCAATGGATATCGAAGCAAAAAAGAGCGGCCTTCATATCAATGCAGGGAAAACTAAGATTATGGCACTGGGAAAAGGTATACTGCGGAGGCAGACTCACTGTGAAATAGGCAAGTACAGTTTCGAGGGGGTCAAAAGTTTTTCGTATCTTGGCTCTGTAATCAACGATAGCCTGAATGAGGAGGAAGAGAGAGGAAAGAGAATAGCTGCAGGAAATAGAGCTTATTTCTCCCTCTCTAAGCTTATGAAAAGCAAACTTATAAGCCGTACTACCAAGTTTATGCTCTACAAGACACTTGTAAGACCAGTGGTAACTTACGGTGGAGAAACATGGACCCTCAACAAGAAAAGCACCAACCTGCTAGATAGGTTTGAATGGGTAATTCTGAGGAGAATCTTAGGGGCTGTAACGGCCAGTGGCGAAGAAGAAAAAACAATGAATTGTTCCGACTCTATAAAGAAGCAAGCATAACATCCTACATCAAGATACAAAGGCTGAAATGACTTGGACTTGTGATAAGGATGAATAATGAAAGAGTGGTCAAGAGGTTGTATAAGAACATTCCGGATGGTGTGCGTCCACGTGGTAGGCCAAAAGGTCGATGGAATATGCTGTAGAACAGGATCTTCGCAAACGGGATTCCTATCACCCTAGCAGAAGATAGAGAGAGATGGCTGGCAGCCGTTGAACAGGCTGTTATAAAAGAGAAATGATTAACCTGGAATTAGGCTTTATTTAAATTAGAATGATACATGGTTAACTGAATAGGTGAAACTGATGTTAATAATAAACATGTGTTTTAAAACTTAATATAGCACACTTAATATAAAGGTGCGTTTACACGCTCAAACCAATAGCACAAACTGGCTTGCACAAGCCAGTTTGTGCAAATAAATTGGAGCGTGTGAACGCTGGTTTGAAGTTTGTGCAAGCCAAAAAATTTGGCTTGTGCTAAATCTATCCGGACAGAAAATTGGTTTGAGGTTGGTGCATTGGTTTGAGCGTATAAACGATGCTCTAGCCATAGTTCAAATTTCAGGCATGCGCATTTAATGAAACCCGTAAACACGTGTTACTTCGGCCGCTATCACTTGTTGCCTTCATCAAAATGGTGAATAAAAAACAATTTATTTCAGAATTTATTGAAGTATATAAGTCCTTCCCATTTTTGTGGAAGGTATATTCTTATATTTTTACTGCATCTATTGCGATAAATAAATATTTTGGTTTTTGTTAGCATATTTTATTTATATGTATTAAAAATGTATATTAAGCCTAACCGAAGGATATTTATTTTAATATTTTTATCGATCTAAATAGAGTATGAATTTTAAAGTTAATTATAAAAAAGTTATTCCCAGTTATAGTTATGTCAATAATTTATCGCGATAATAAAATAAAATAATTCATAATAATGTCACTAGTCTGGACGTTTGGTTGTTTATGATTTTCTTATATATCCAGTGAAGAGATTTATGATTACACAAGATTCGTCGCTACTACATCAACCTTCGAAATGTTATAAACTGTTTTGTTTTAAAAATTCGGTACTTTGCAACGGCATAGGATATTTGGAAATAGGCCGAATGATTTCGTTTAAATATTAAACTTGGCTTTTCTTTCTTGGAAAGTACCAATTTTCACTAGTTTGAGGTAGAAGTGGCGGTATAATTGATTAAATACATTATTTAATATATATATATATATATATATATATATATATATATATATATATATAAATTATTTCTTAAGCCTTAAATTTTTTCTAGACGAATTCTATTGTAGTACCCCAAAATTTTGATCGAATATTGTGCCGAAAACAATGACCCCTAGATAGTCTTCAAAGGGGGGTGTTTTGGCCGGCCATCTTACTATTCACATCGGCTCCGTGTCATTGTTAATTTTAAGTGGTTTAATGTCAAAATTGTTTAGTAAAAATTGAAGTAGGTGTGTGTTTAGTGTCTGTTAACTCGTTGGTGCTTTTGGAATCAGACGAAAGTGAGTATTAAGCTCATTATTTTAATAATAAAATTTGAGCTACATCTGGTTTGAATAGTCTATCCTGTTAGAGCTGGATAACTACGTCAGCAGAAGGAGGAGGCTGACGTCACAAGTATATATATTTTAATTAAACAGCTGAGTTTGATGTCAGACGATAAGGGCAATAACATTCCCACGTACGCATCACCTAGGACCAAGAGGCAGCCCAGCAAATCATCCCCTGAACTTAAAACTTATAGTAGTCAGAAAAAGAAAGTTAAAATTCCTGAAAGCGACAACAAATCCATAGAAATGAATAATGATCAGCTGTTGTTGGATATTTCAAAAATGTTAGACAGGAAACTGGAAGATAAATTGTCAAATATTGTTAGAAAAACAGATTTTGACGAATTTCAAGCTGAATTAAAAAAATACATCACGGAGAATGAAAAGCTTAGGGAAGAAATTTTGCACATCAAACGCGAAAATAAAGAATTAAAACAAAGAGTCGAAAATATGGAAAATAAAATACGGCAAAAAAATCTTATTTTTAAGGGAATCACTATTCCTCAAGATAAAGACCCGAATGAATTTATGCACAAATGTACTTGGTGTTAAAAACATAACAATAAATGAAACCTACCCTTTAGGAAGTATAAACCATAAAAACAGGCCTCTCATGGTGGAATTCAAAACTACAACCGATGTTAAAAATATTCTTTATAGCACAAAACAGTTGAAAAACACCGGGATCACTGTTAATAGAGACTTTAGCTCAAGCACAAGATTTAAACAATCTAAACTTCTCGTAATCAGAAGAGAAATAATTAACAAGGTGAGAGATAAGGACAATAAAGTTCAAGTAAGGGGAAATCAAATGAAAATTAAAAACAAAAACTTTATTTGGTCGGAGACTGAAGGTTTATTGTGTCAAGAGGAGAAGGACTCAGTGGCAACACTCAACTCACTGGACTAGACCTCACCCAGCTCGTGCATCGGCTGCTTCACTCACCGCCCGGATTAGCTCCTGTTAGCAAACAACCCAGCGTAAATAAAGGTTTATGAGGTAATGTCGTCTGTCGAGTAAATAATATTAATTGTAATAGAAATAAGGTTTTGAATATTTTATTTTATAATATAAGAGGCCTAGCCTCTAAGAAAGATAATTTTCATTTTATTAAGAATTCATTAAGAAATTTGATATTATTTTTTTAGTTGAAACTTTTGTATTAGCAGAAAATTTTTT
Organism: Aelia acuminata; assembly: GCA_911387785.2. Classification (NCBI taxonomy): domain Eukaryota; kingdom Metazoa; phylum Arthropoda; class Insecta; order Hemiptera; family Pentatomidae; genus Aelia; species Aelia acuminata. The sequence continues at coordinate 95,770,966 of OU426978.1, forward strand.
ACTGTATGAAAATATTTTTTCTGATTTTAAAATTCATTGGAAGCCAGCAATTAAAAATTTTCACTATGGTAGAGCGAGTGGCGGACTACTGTGCGGTATTAAGTTAAATATCTATCCAAGTAGGGCTAAATTTCAATTTATCGATAACTACGTGGCCATAAACCATAAACGTAAATATCGACAATGAGTGCATACGCTTAATTCCAATATATTTGAACGACTGGGAAAATCTTCTTTCGGCATTAGAAGATTTATTTATTAACAATAAAATCGAAAAGACATTTATTTTGACAGATTGTAACGCACACATTGGTGACCTACAGATTATAAGTAGCGCATTATTAGATTATTATCCAATAACATCTAATAGAATATCACAAGATAAAAAAATAGACACTAGAGGCAAAAAATTATTAGAGTTTTTGGATGATAATGGTCTGGTAGTATTGAATGGGAGAACGCAAGGTGACGAAAATGGCGCTTTAACTTTTATATCCCCGAGAGGTGACTCAGTAATTGATCTGTGCCTGGCAACAATCGATTGTTTAAAGTATGTGGAGCAATTCAAGGTTCTTGGCGAAATTTATTCGGATCACATGTCGATTGAGCTAAAAGTAAAGACAGGTGAAAGGAGAGAAAACTATATGACCCTCCCACCAAAGCTAATTTGGACTGAAGAACATGGGGATTTGTATACTATTAAATTAGAAAAAATAGTTGAAAATTTAGAATTGGACAGCGATGAACCGGACAGTAGTTCTGAAGCGATAGTATCCTGTATAAGAGCGGCATCGGGCAATCGATCGCGAAAATCTTGCAGCGCTGCCCGCAATAATTGGTTCGACTGGGAATGCAGAAAAACAAGAAAAAGGTCATTCGCCCTTTTAAATGTATTCAGAAAAACTAGATCCGAGGCTGTCAAAATTATTTATCTTCAGGCAAATTCTGAATACAAAAGTGTCTGTAAAATTAAAAAGAAGAATTTTTTTATGAATATAATACAGAGATTAAAGGAAGCTAGTGACACGAAAGAACTATGGAAAGCAATAAATTATCTCAAAAAACGGAAATTTGTATGCGGATCTAATATAAAATCAGAAGATTTAGTTAACCATTTTAAACAACTGATCATACCATCCCCCACCTGTGAACCGATCCTCTTTGCTGAACCGTATATAGAAGACGTTGAATTGGACAAAGTAATAACAATAAATGAAATAAAATAAATAAAATGTAAATACGGCAAACAACCAGGGTTAGATCGGGTATCATATGAATTTTATAAAAAAGCACCTCCAAATTTTTATGATAAATTACATACATTTTTTAATCAGATTTGGGAAAAGGAGAAACTTCCGAACAATTTTGAAGAAGCTATTATATTTCCGATTTTTAAAAAAGGAGATTTAAACAATGTCAGCAATTATAGAGGAATATCACTTCTTAATAGTACGTGGGCCAGACGCCCCTACCGTGCACCCCCCCCCCCACATCCCTATAAATTGCATATCGTTGTGTTCCTTGTGATAAAAGATTAAGAAAAAGCCAATGTTCCCAGAAAAAAAATTGGCCGCACTAACAGAAAATGGCGTTCAAACATGGCGGAATGACGATTTTGATTTTAGTTAGTTTTTTGATTACTGACATTCACCATTATGCTTAATTTCGCCATAACTGGTATTTTATTAAAGGTAGATAGTTCTAGATTCAGAATAAATAAACAAACGTTCTAAAATAATTAGTCTTGACAACATAAAATACATTTAAATTCAATTTTTTCAAGTCACTCGCGTAAAAGTTAAAATTCCAAGTTACTTTGTGATTAAACGGCCATCGTTAACGAAAAACACCCTGAAATAAACCATCTGGAGCAATTATTCTTCTTTAGAAATCAGTGGTCAAATTTCAAAATATATCAACTAGTTTCATAGAAAACGGACCTACAAGGCGAAAAGGTGCAGGTGACTCGGGCGCATCCAGGCCTCTGCCACATCGTTCAGTTCTCATACATCATATATTTACAGCGGGTTTAGGACATTATTTTGAATGTATAATGTAGCCTATGTAACTGCAAGTTTTAATTTAGAGAAATAATTAATATAACCGTTTTTTTTGTTTTTTTTTAAATCTGATTAATAAAGGATATAAATCTGCTAAATAATAATGAATTATTCGCAGATTGCACATTATCTAAACCTCACTTATATTGACATAAACTGGTTATCTTGAAATTAAATAATAAAGTTCTCATAGTTGTAGTTGGGTTACAGACACTGTCTTCTGATCATTCGTGAAATTTGAAATAAATGCATTTTTGCTAAGTATTGATTATTTACAGATTTAAAAACAATCAAAATAAAAAAGATAAATAAAAAGTTCTGTTTGTTCGTTGATATGTAGAAATAATTGGTAATACAATTTAGGAAGAATATACATGATACAATTTAATAGCTCACAACAATTAGTGAATAATATAAGTATAATATGTATATATAGTTTTTGGACATTAAATTTAGCATAAAATAAGCCCATTTATTTTAAAATTAACTTATTCCTGCGTAGAGATACAAATGAAAAAGTGAAATTATTTGTAGCGCTTACTTCATTCTTTTAACTATATCTTCTTTCCTTCATATAACTACTCATCAAAAAGTTTACTTTCTCTTTTTTTCGAAAAAAGGGTATACTAATACAAATAAAATGAAATATTTGAAGTTGAAATCGGATTAGTTATTTAGCCAAATTCGAACATGAAAGATCGGTAATTTTTATCATTTTGGTGAAAACTCATATTCCAACGCCTATAACTCGACAATATGAACTCTAAATGAAAAATGTTAGATATACAAGTTTTAGGACATTAAATTTAGCATAAAATAAGCCCACCTAAATAGTTTGTTCTGTGAATATTTTATCATATCCCCTTAGGTTTCACAAAAAGAAGGAATCAAGCGCTACGAACACTTTCACGTTTTCATTTGTACCTCTACTTAGTAATAAGTTAATTTAAAAATAAGTGGGCTTGTTTTATGCTAAATTTAATGTCCTAAAATTTGTATATGTAACATTTTTGATTTAGAGTACATATTGTCGAGTTATAGGCGTTGGAACATGAGTTTCTACCAAAATGGTAAAAATTACCGATCTTTGATGTCCGAATTTGGCTAAATAACTAATCCGATTTCAACTTCAAATATTTCATTTTATTTGTATTAGTATACCCTTTTTTTCGAAAAAAGGAGAAAGTAAACTTTTTGACATGTCATTATTTGAAGGAATGAAGATGTAGTTAAAATAATGAAGTAAGCGCTACAAATACTTTCACTTTTTCATTTGTATCTCTACGCAGGAATAAGTTAATTTTAAAATAAATTGGCTTATTTTATGCTAAATTTAATGTCCTAAAACTTTTATCTGTGACATTTTACTTTTAGAGTACATATTGTCGAGTTATAGGCGTTGGAATATGAGTTTTCACCAAAATGATAAAAATTACCGATCTTTCATGTTCGAGTTTGGCTAAATAACTAATCCGATTTCAACTTCAAATATTTCATTTTATTTGTATTAGAATACCCTTTTTTCGTAAAAAAGAGAAAGTAAACTTTTTGTTGTGTAGTTATATGCCAGAAACCGAAAAAGGCCACAACCTCGTGGATTAAGGATCATTAAATTCATGAATACTTACATGTTTTAGTTTAGTCATAATAAATCATAATATGTATATGTATATATATATATATATATATATATATATATATATATATATATATATATACATATTATACTTATATTATTCATTAATTGTTGTGAGCTATTAAATTGTATCATGTATATTCTTCCTAAATTGTATTACCAATTATTTCTACATATCAACGAACAAACAGAACTTTTTATTTATCTTTTTTATTTTGATTGTTTTTAAATCTGTAAATAATCAATACTTAGCAAAAATGCATTTATTTCAAATTTCACGAATGATCAGAAGACACTGTCTGTAACCCAACTACAACTATGAGAACTTTATTATTTAATTTCAAGATAACCAGTTTATGTCAATATAAGTGAGGTTTAGATAATGTGCAATCCGCGACTAATTCATTATTATTTAGCAGATTTATATCCTTTATTAATCAGATTTAAAAAAAAAAAAAAAAAAACGGTTATATTAATTATTTCTCTAAATTAAAACTTGCAGTTACATAGGCTACATTATACATTCAAAATAATGTCCTAAACCCGCTGTAAATATATGATGTATGAGAACTGAACGATGTGGCAGAGGCCTGGATGCGCCCGAGTCACCTGCACCTTTTCGCCTTGTAGGTCCGTTTTCTATGAAACTAGTTGATATATTTTGAAATTTGACCACTGATTTCTAAAGAAGAATAATTGCTCCAGATGGTTTATTTCCGGGTGTTTTTCGTTAACGATGGCCGTTTAATCACAAATTAACTTGGAATTTTAACTTTTACGCGAGTGGCTTGAAAAAATTGACTTTAAATGTATTTTATGTTGTTAAGACTAATTATTTTAGAACATTTGTTTATTTATTCTGAATCTAGAACTATCTAACTTTAATAAAATACCAGTTATGGCGAAGGTAAGCATAATGGTAAACGTCAGTAATAAAAAAACTAACTAATATCAAAATCGTCATTCCGCCATGTTTGAACGCCATTTTCGGTTAGTGCGGCCACTTTTTTTTCTGGGAACATTGGCTTTTTCTTAATCTTTTATCACAAGGAACACAAAGATATGCAATTTATAGGGATGTGGGGGGGGGGGTGCACGGTAGGGGGGTCTGGCCCACCGTGTTTATCAAAAATATTCACAGGGGTCCTCTTAGAGCGGCTCGTAAAATGGTCTACAGGCTTATTACATGAAAATCAAGCAGGATTCAGGCCCGGGTACTCCACATATGACAACTTATTCACCCTGAATGGTCTTATAAATCTAAAATTTAACTACAGGCAAGAAATATTTCTGTTTTTTATAGATTTTAAATCCGCATTTGACCGAGTTGATAGGAGAGCACTATTCTACAAATTAAGCACCATGAATTTATCAACAAAAATTCTCAATATTCTCAAAAATCTATATGACGTGACGAACCTTAGAGTGTGGACAAAAGAAGGGTTGTCTGAAAACTTCGATTCCTATATCGGCTTAAGGCAGGGATGTTTATTGAGTCCTCTACTTTTTTCGCTTTTTATTAACGATTTGGTAGAATGTGTCGGGGGCGGAATACTCATCGCTGGGAAAAGGCTGAATATTCTGATGTATGCTGATGACGTTGTATTAATTGCAGACCACGGCCTAATTTTGCAAGAAATGATCTGTAAATTAGAAGATTATTGTATAACGTGGAATTTCGAAATAAATCTAGAAAAGTCTAAAATAATGGTATGTTCTAAAAAACATAAAAAGTCAAGGAAAAAGTGGTACTTTAAAGAAAAACCAATAGAAACTGTAAACGTTTACAAATATTTAGGTATCAATATAACCCATAATTTATCCTTAAAAACACACATCAATCTTAAACTGGCAGCCTGCAAAAATATTTTGAATATGGTTTGGTCTGGATTGATGTCAAACAAACAAGTCCCACTGAAACAAAAATTTAATGTGTTTAATTCTACGATAAGGACGGTTTTGTGCTATGGAGCGCAGATCTGGGGATATGAAGACTCAGACTTAGTAGAAAAACTCCAAAGGTATTTTGTAAAAAGAATTATTGGGCTGCCTATCAATACACCGAATTATATGCTATATTTGGAAACCAAACTAGATCCGCTACATATTTACACATTATCCATTCACCTAAACTACATTATAAAGGTATTAAGGATGGGAACCAATCGTTTACCGAAAGTAATTGCCCTCAAAATAATAGAAAAAAATTTAAGTTGGATTTTATGTTTATGTTTTATATTTTATTTAAGTTGGATGCATTAAAAAGACTAGGCAGAAGTGTTGGCATAGATTTTTTAGCCGAAGGGTTACTAGATCAGCTGGAAAAGGCACTAAATCTAGATGAAACGCTGAAATTATTAAATGGTCCTGATTATGGAAAATTATATTTATATCTAAAAAAAGCAATCGAATATAGAAACGAATTAGTTAAAGAATTTAATTATTAAGTGTACTATGTATAACTTTAGCTTGAGCCTCTGTTAGTGTGTAAGTACGCAGGAGTGCCGAAAATTGAGAAAAGTTCTTTAAGCTTCGAGATTATCGTACAGGCCGACATATCTGGGCAGGAAAAGCAAAAGGAAATCGTGAATACTCGTTGACAAGTATTAGGAGATAACGATTTCTTGTAGATGATGGTAGAGGGCCTTTGAATCCATCACAATCCTTTCAACCGGTTATGTAGCTTTGATATGGGTTCCTTCAAATCTGCGGAATCTTGGTTTATCTCTGAAAAAATACGACATTCAGAAGTGACTCTTCGTATCTCTTCCAATGAGTAAGGGAGATTTTTACTTCGAACCCAATGATATAGCCTCGTTTCTCCCGGGTGACACAACACCTCATGCAGATTCTTCAACTTTGGAAGAGAAGTTTCAATCAAGGAACAAATTCTTGATAATGTATCAGCAGTTTTATTCTCATTGCCTGGTATATTTATTATTTCATATTTGTACCTCGAAAGTTCCAATCTCCATCTCATTATTTTTTCGTTTTTTATTTTACCTTGCTTATTACCGTCAAACATAAAAGCAACTGATCGTTGATCGGTAATAAGACAAAAATTCCTACCGATTAGGTAGTGTCTCCACTTCCGCAATGCTTCCACTATTGCATATGCTTCCTTCTCAACGGACGAATGACGCTGTTCTGCCCTGGTGAGAGATCTTGAGAAGAATGCTACCGGTTTCTTGTCTTGAGATAATGTGGCTCCAATGGCAAAATCAGATGCATCGGTTTCAACGGTTAGTGCAGTGTTATTGTCGATTGAAGAAAATACAGCATTCTGAATATCCAGCTTAATGGCTTCAAAAGTTTTCACAGCTTCTAAACTGAGAGGTATAGAACTTCTGATCAACGATTGGATCTTCTCGGCAAACTTGGGTTTGACAGGTGCGAAATGGGCGAACAAATCAAGAGCTCTACGAAGTGATGATGTAGATGGAATTGGTAATTCACGAAGAGGTTTCAATCGTTCAGGATCTGGGCTAATTGATTTATAACTTATAACGAACCCCAAAAGCTTAATCGTGTTTAATGAGAAAGCACTTTTCTGTAGATTAATTGTCAGATTGTACTTGGCAACAGCCTTTAAAAATTTGTCTAAATTTCTGTCCTGTTCTTCTTGATTATGACCACAGATTGTCACATTATCTAAATACACCTCAATTCCTTTCAGATTTTCAGCAGCAACTATATTTGATATAGCTCTCTGGAATGCCGGAACACCATTCCTAACACCAAATGGAATACGAGTGAATTGAAATAGCCGTCCACAGGCTTCGAAGGCTGTGTAAGGTCTGTCCTCGGGTCTAATAGGAATTTGATGGTAAGCGCTGCGGAGGTCAACCGAGCTAAAAACTTTATAGGAGGCAACCCTATTAATAATATCATCAATCCTAGGGAGCGGGAAAGCGTCTAATTCAGTGAACCTATAAATTGTCTGGGAGTAATCAACAACCATCCTACGCTTGTGATTAGGGGATTCTACAACCAGAACCTGGGCTCTCCATGGTGAAATGCTCTCTTCAATGATGCCATCTTCTAACAATTTCTTTATTTCATTTTCAATGAATTTGGAATCCGGGGCTGAATGTCTACGCGACTTTATTGATATCGGCTTGCAGTTAGGAGATAAATTACTAAAGAGCTGAGCAGGTTCAATATTAGCAAGTGCCACACTACATATATTCAAGGGTACTTCGATTCCTCCAAATGTAACTTGAATTGAAGAATGTCTCTTTAAGATATCATGACCTATTATGATGTCGTTACAAAGATCTCTAAGGATGCTAACAGTGACCCCATTGTATTCATGGTCCTGTAACCTAAGGTTTATCATACATTGGCCCTTAATTTGTGATTTCAAAGAGGTTGATGCCATAACAACGTCTTCTATTTTACAAGGAATTACCGGTATGTGAAGTTTGGAACGGTGTCTTGGTTAATGAAGGTACCAGTGCTACCTGTATCTATCAAACCATGTGCATTTGAGCCATTAATCTTGACGCGAACTAAAGCTTTACTTAGATTTGAATGAAGAGATGCTAAACAATTAGTTGAATAAGTCCTACCACGGGGTGATACAGAAGATTTATTCTTATTTCTACATACATACCTTCTGATAGTGACCCTTGACGCCACAGCCTCTACAAATAGCCTCCCTGGCTGGACAGATGGACCTACTGTGCTTTTAAAAACCACAAAAGTAGCACTTTAGACTGACTGATGAGACCGATTTAGGAGATGGTTGAGAGTCTTCTTCGTTGCGGCTCGGAACTGGTTCCTTGTCTAGTGAGATAGCGTTGATGGCCGATGGAATCAAATATTCCTGAGATTGCTGTTCAGCAAGTTCCAAAGATCTAGCTTGAGCAACTGTTTCTTCTAGAGGTAATGAGTGATTTTCCAATAATCTTCGACGAATTTGAGATGACCGCAACCCATCTACGAATGCATCTCTAACAGATTCATCTCTGTTTGTTTCAGCACTAACAGCTTTGAAATTGCATTCCTTAGCCAAACGTTTTAGAGAGCCAACGTGAAACCTGTCAATGGTTTCACTAGGCTCCTGGCGTCGAGTCTTGAGTTTATGTCGAGTAAATATTTCATTAACAGGTTTTATATACAAACCTTTTAAAATCGTAACAGCATCGTTATATGTACCACATTCGCTTATATATTCATACACTGAAGGAGGAATAAAGTTTGTTAAAACCTTGAGTCTATCACATTCACGAACATCAGCACTAATTACAAAGTTTTGGAATGTACGAAACCAATGTTTCCATTCTAGTATGGCTTCTGCTTCATTAGGATTGATACTGAATCTTTCAGGGCGTAGAATACGATCCATTGCAAAATCTAATTTCAATAAATTGTTATAAAAGAGAAATGATTAACCTGGAATTAGGCTTTATTGAAATAAGAATAATACATGGTTAGCTGAATAGGTGAAAGTAATGTTAATAATAAATATGTGTTTTAAAACTTAATATAGCACACTTAATATAAAACAATTAATGTAACACAGGCCAAGGGCAGCCTCGTGCGCCTGTCGTGCCGATAGAAGAAGAAAAAGATGTCAGTCTGTATGAATTATTTTTTCTGTCATGTTTGAGTTGTTTAGTTACCTAAAAGTATAACGAACCTTGTTAAAAAAAAAAATACGATTTTTTATTCTTACCCCATATACTCGTGACACTGTGCGGCGTGTACCACCGCTGACCAGCACTAGTCTGCCGCATAGGACACTTTAGCCAATCACAAAACTTCCCACGACGATGTATAACGAAGTAGGATTGTATTCTTTATTTTATTATTGGATGGTTAACTGCATAATGCCTTGAATAACTCCCATCCGATAGAGCGACAATCATTAAGTTCAGTCGCCAAAGGGGGAGGAACATAGATTACAGTGAACGTTTTAAAGGACCTGCATGCTGGGTTAATCTGTCGCAGATATTCCCTCCTGGCTTAGTTCTTACTTTTCTAATATCATGTTCTAGTGCCAGGTTATAAAGTACAGGTGAAAGAGGGTCTCCGTGACGTAGACAACTTTTCACTTCAAACTCATTGCTAGTTTATGGGTAATCTTTGACTCTGCATTTCATGCCTGATAAGGAGGGCTATTATTATCAGAATAATAGCCCATTATCAGACAAATAAGTTTTTTGGCGTGTGCAACTCATTTAGTGCCACCAGCAGTTGTTTCCTTTCAATACTGTTTGAAATCTATAAATGCGTTAGGTTATTAACATTAATTAAATTATTAACTTAAACACATCAATAATTACAGTTATTAACATTAACATTAAAGTTTTAAGTTATATTCGTAAGACTTTTCCAGCATTTCATAAAATTTTATAAACCCTCATATATCACATGATTCAGGTTGGTCTGAAACTACGCATAGGTAAAGCTGTAATGAGATATTGTGACCACGGATACGTAAACTGTAATAATATGTACATGTTTACATGTTACTTCAATTCTTCTATTTTATTTAAAGAAACTATAAATAATTACCAAATTCAGAAAATTATTTCAATTATAATACTGAATATACTAAGTCCAAGTGTGGAGGAACTCTGGTCTTAACGGACTAAATGGAGAAACTCGAAAACAATCAATTCACAATAACAGTGCAGCCCAACCTAATCTTCGAAGTACCTATACATTTTCCATGATTAGCATCGTAACTATTTTTATTTTAGTTAAACGTTTATTCCTAAAAACTATCAGCATTGCTCCTAAGTAGAGGTATGCTGAAGGTAAGTATATCATAGTAATAGGTAAGTAAATCATTAATATTAATTTATCAATATATTATATAAACAAAAATAAAAAATGAAATATCAGAAAGAAAATAGCTTCGGGACCTTCTAAGTTAAATGTGTTAGAAGAGTGCTTGCTACCAATGAGCAGGTATTCTTCAAGCTCTTCATGGCTTTACTTTTATTTTGTACCATCAAACTTAATTAATGCATTATTGTAAATATCCATAAATATATATCTATCTATATATATACATCAAATAATACTGTATATAGATTACTGATGCTGATAAATCTCTCCCACTAAAAGACAAACGCAAACATTGTTTCACAATCTTATCAGCATAGCTAACATTGGCAGTATGGAACCAGTAGCTATATTTTTTCTATTGATCATTCTTTGTGTCTCGAATGTCTTCGGTTTTGATGTTGGTTATAATTCTATTGAGAAAAACATACTTGAAGCTAGGCAATATAGGAGCAATCAGTATGGTAAGGTTTTTCTTTTCTTAACTGGAACATGGATTTCTTATAATTCTTCATTTTCTATTTACAAGCTTTTAGATAATTTTATCAGTTCCTAAAGTTTAATATTTCATCTCATTGTTATTCTAATCACATTGAAACTTCAATAAATTATTAAATAGTGTTCAGAATAAATTAAAAAAAAAACTAAAATTAAATTTTAAGTTTGGGACAGGCAAGTCCAATATAATGATGTCATCATTAATATTGCGATGCTAAATACATAAATTGATTGTTTAAAACTGTCAGATCATGATCTCTTAACTGGCTTAGAGAAACAATAAACAGCATTAACGGATTAAAGGTATTCAACCCATTAATTTCCAAGTATAGAAGTTTTATGATTCTTTTTGGTTTCTTTAATTTGGGACCTGTTACTTTAGGTCTAAAATATATGTTTATGAAGTTAAAAAAAATTTGCTCCATGGGAACCATGATTTACAAAATGGTGCGTAAACGCACCACTGGGCGGTAAAGGGGTAAAAAATTAAAAGTTCATTTTTCGTTTAAAAATGTTATATTTTTTTCTGTACAGAAACATCCATAACACACTTATTTGACATAGATAACCTAATAAATATGTTATATTCTATGTACAAAAAAAGTTGGAAATATAAAATATGTATGTGATAATAAAAAAATATAAAAAAAAAATACAGTAGTTGAAATAATGCACATACTTCATATATTTTATACATTTCTATTATACTACAAATAAAATAGTAGGTACATTTAAAGATATATTGTGTGCGATTTACAAAGATGACATCGCCTTCTTATGCTGTTTTCTTCTCTTTTTATTATGTGTTCGACATAATCATATTGTGATAAATTTCTTGACATCTTCGGTCGACGCCCAAGATCTACATATTGTGATTGATCATCGGAAGATATGCTAGGTTGAACTTCACGTTCTGCTGGATTTTCGGATTTTTGTAAAAACTGGACAATGTGCTAACGAAATTAGTCGAAACGAAGGGGCCCCTATTTTTGGCCTCATCCAATTTCCATCACCGATATTTAGCCTCTACCCTTGGAGCCGTGGCTACGCTCGATTTTTTTTTTTTTAAATTTCGATTTAATTAGTCCTTTCTACTCTTTCGATTTAATTAGCAATTTTTATACTGCCTAACACTCCGCTCTCGTTCAATTTGTATGCTTTCGAGGTATGATATCTGTAGCCAGAAAATAGGGTTAAGGGGGAGGGTAAGAGCGGTTACACCGATTTTTAATATTATTCCCGCACCTACCTCCCTATTTTTGGCCTCATCCAATTTCCATCACCGATAATTAGCTTCTACCCTTGAGCCGAGGACTACGCTCGATTTTTTTTTTTTTTTTATTATTATTATTAAGATTCAAGTAGTCCTTTTTACTCTTCCGATCTAATTGGCAATTTTTATACTGCCTAACACTCCGTTCTCGTTCAATTTGTATGCTTTCTAGGTATGATAACTCAAGCCCGAAAATAGGGTTAAGGGGGTGGGTAAGAGCGGTTACACCGATTTTTAATATTATTCCCGCACCTACCTCCATATAACGAAAATTAGTCATCTTCTTTTCTGACACAATTTTATAAAATTTCCATGCATTTACGCACACAGAATCAATGGAGTTACTAAAAAGTGGCCACCACCACTTCTTTCCATTAACGCTTATTCAGTAATCCAATATGGCATTATCATGGAGATCCACCCCACCCACATTTTTGTTGTAAAGAGAAATAATGTGTGGCAGAGGAATAAATTCGTGTTTTTTTGTTTTTCTGCAGTACCTTTTCGCACGAGCAATAGGCTCAGATGTTCCGTAGTTAGTACATATTGTTAAAGCTGCATTTTCATGGCACCGAACAAAAAATAATTGATTTTTGGTATCAAAGTAACCTTTTGGTTTTTTCCCCTAGCCTTTATTGGCATGAGCGGACATTTTCCAGTTCGGTTTTCGCGAACTGTTCCAGTTGCAAAAATTCCTTTCTGAGATAGGTTAGCTAATAGGGAATGACTTGAAAAGAATTTATCGAAGCATATTACATGATTTTTGGGAGATTCCAGTACTTCCAGTAATTGCATTACAACTCTTTCACCAAGTCCAATTCCAGGGTTTTCTTTTGATTTCGGTGACGCAACTCCATACGGAAAGAAGTTGTAGCAGCACTCCAGCATGTTAGAACATTATCGCGGTCAAGACCCCACTTGCGCCCAGTGGTGCGTTCACGCACCATTAGTGTCTACGGGCTGTCCCATCCTTGGCATGATGCCTACACATACTCTACTATTTTTCCTATGAAGTAGAAGATTATGTTTAACATAAAATCAGCAGCCATTATATGAAAACAAATCCAGTAATTAATCACAATTTTTCAAAATTGATGTTTCTAGACTTTCCATTTTTTAACTTTTCAAGCTATCGAAAAAAGTGCCAATTTTTTTTTTAAATTCTGTTTGACATTTTTTATAATAAATTTGAACCTTTTACTTGAAGTAAAATGCAGCATTGAAATCATTCAGTGCCGACGAAGTACCCAAAATAAATTATATATTATTGGTGCGTAAACACACCACTGGGAAGAAATGGGTTAATTTAATTTAATAAGTGTTATTGCTATTGTTGCGGGCTATGGGTTTAAATATCAAAAAAATTCTTAAAAACTAAAAGTTATTAATTCTAATAGTTGTAATCGTATTTTATGTAGGCAAGAAGTGGTTACAACTCAAAAAAAATTTTTTTGGGGTTATCACATGTGAAGTTTCAGCTGCATTCTCAATTTTACTATACCTAAAACAGCGAATAGGAAAATAGTCTTTTATCACTAATAGTCTATCATTGGGGTAGTTAGTATCATTGATACTAATTGTAACTAAAAAGTAGTCCTCTACCTGCGTTAAAACGACCAACGGCTCCCCTGAGTCCAACAAGTCACGCGAAATGGTCTGGGTGTATTTATGGGAGAAAAAAGGATAATGTTTCTGTTCGACTTTGACCCCCAGCAGACTGTCTGGGCTAATGCCCTGCGGAGCAAGGTGAAATTGGATAGAACCGTCATCTTCGAGGTGCTGCTTGAATATCTGTTTCATGAATCTTGAGGTATCTATGAAGCTGGAGCCTGATATGACCAAATTACGGTACGAGCACCCCGCCTGGCCACAAAGCGCTCGAAGGCACCTAGATAAGCAGTGCCTTGCTCACGAAGTGCACAAACAGACAAAGGTTTGCTTTTCCTAAAGCGGCGTTTATGCGTCGAAACTCCTTAATTATCAACGGTCCCGTTTCTGCAGCTGAATCCAGAAATTCAGCCTTAGAGACGGGACCACTGGTGCTTGGTGCTGACACGAGTGGGTTTGATTCTAGAACGAAGGGAGTTAGGGAACCTCAGCATATGTGCGACGGCTCTAATCAGTGTGAAGAACGATGAGAATCGGAGCGTCCAGTCTTCATTCGTATCGGTGGGTTTAGGAAAAGAAACAACAGCAAGTTCGGTAGAACGCGAGCTAGGTTGAAACCACTTATCAACACCTAGTAAAAACCAACTTATCAAACACCGGGTTCTCCTCCGATGAGACTTTTCTCCAAAAGTCAAAGGAACGACGTTGAGAATTTGCGTCTTCTATGCGTGAATTACATTTGCGGGACTCCGTTTGCCTCAAACACATTGAGTTCGTACGTGGCCGCCCGAGTCAGGATAAGACTACCTCTTAGTCTGTGAAGCAAATCGTTGCCCTGGAAGTAGGCAGCATCACTGAGGAGACGAGGCGAGCAAGCAAAAGAGCCCCACAAAGTTCTAGCCGAGTAATGTTGTGTATTTTAAGGGAGCAACCTCAGACTTCGCTTTAATAAACGACATCTTGACTTCTCCGGATGATAATAATACGGAGCGCAGATACAATGCGGCGGCGTAGCCCTTGTATGAAGCGTCGCAGAAGTTAGAAGGAGGCACATACATTTAAAACGTACCGGGGAATGGAAATTGTGGGCAGAGTTCACCAATCGGAGATAAATAGCCCCTTCGATGATTTGAGATCTTCAGGAAGGCAGTCGTCCCTGTCGAGTTTTCAGATCTCCTGAATTAGCGACTAGGAGGCAAAAGTAACGGGGGCCAATAATCTCAAGGGTCAAATGTAAGGGCGATAGCGGAAAGCATGGCCACCTCTTGGTAATCACCTCAGACGACGGAGTTTGAGTTGTGTATGAAAATGCGTCTGATGAAGGGTTCCAGAAAAGCTCAAATACTTTGACATAGGTGTCCATGGGAGGTGTAATATACGCTGTGCAGATGTTTTTATTGTATGAGAATGAAGGCAGATGTTCGGAAACGTTTGATTTTTCATTTACTTATGGAAAAGCCTCCCTTGGCGAATAATGCCGTCCGCTTCTCTATCAGACATGAGGCTTCCTGGTACATCGTACACCGCTAGTCAGCCACAAACATAACGCGCAGAAGTTTCACAACTGCTAGAGAGAACTTCTGCCCTTTGTAATACACGAGCTGGCGAATGTCACGTAGGATATGGAAAGCGATTGGCTTGATCCCATAGGTAACCGTATTCAGCTCCAACCCCTGAATGGTAGAAGACGAATCTGCTCGCCATTGTATATGTAGGTAACGCTTGTCGCAAGGATGGATGAGGCCCTGCCGACACATTTTTACAAGTTCGGCGCATATTGCGACTGCGTGGAGACGAAAGGGTATAAAGGATCATGCAGATATTCTACTGTAGCTTGGAACCCGCTTACAAGACATAATTTAGGCTCTTACTGCTGTACGGGCAAGACGCATCGAATACAACCTGCTGTTTGCGTCTTTGAGGGTGCTCCTGCCAGAATCCATGATGAGGAATGAAGTTCAGAACCTGGTCGCTAGTAGGAGACATGTGCCATAGATGTATTCTTTCATGAAGTCATGGTATTAATCAGAGAAAGACCTAAGTGAGTAATGGAGAGTAAGCAGTTTCCTTACAGTCTAATTAACCCGTGTGGTGAGGGTAGGCGATATCTAACCGGGGAAAGGTTTTTTTTTTTTTTTTTTAATTTCTCAACGCCCCTAGCCGCAAAAATGTTGTTAGATAAGTCTCACTGATGACGACTGTATCAAATCGTTTGTCATCTAGGATAATTATTATAGACCTGGCGGAGGAACGTGGAAGAGGATTGCAGAGCAGCTGGCAAATCTTGGCAGGAGGTCAAGGCTCTCAGCCGGGATCGGGATGAATGGCGAAAATTAGCTGCCCCTGCAGTGGTAGCAACAGAAAATAAGATGGAAAGAAAGATAATTATTGCAATGGTCCTCGCATCCTTTAATCCAAAGGATCTTATCAAATTACATATCCTGTTCTTATTTGTGCTGTAACAGACCGATAACATTCCGAAGTAATATCGAAAAGATTTATGTTGTAAAATTAAGTAATAACGCCCAATACTATTAGCAACTCTAATCTTTTTATTGTAATCTTTTAGACAAATCAGACGAACATTCTTTTTTTAATATATAAGTGCCCTTTTCACAAATTCATTCATTTATAAATTTATTCTTAATTATCTTTTAGTCCTCGAGAAATTTAATCTTGCAAAACGCTGTTCATCAGGATTATGCTGCAACTTCGATTATAATTGCTGTGAAGGTGGCTTCTTTTGCTGTAAAACAAAGAATTCGAGGTATAACTTTTGTTATTAACCATTAATTTTGTTGGGCTTAATATATTTAGTACAATCTTTTATTATATAATTTTCTTTATTTTAAGGAAGATACCAGCTATACCTTGCTAGGATCTTCGCATCCTTTTACACGGTGATGCAAAGGATCTTATCAAATTATAAATGTTTAGATGCAAAAAGTCTCAAGTGATATGAATATATGCTGTTTCAAAAAAATAAAAATTTATTACACCATTCATCACATAAACTCATTAACAATATTTGTGTATATAAATAACTAGCAGACCCGGCAACGCGTTGCTGTGGCTCAGTAGTTATATCCTAATATTTTTAAACAAATACAGTAATACCAATATTCATTGATAAAGATGAAAACCTTTCAGCTAATCAAAATCCAACGTGATTGAGAATAGAGCATTACACCATTTAAAAGTATTTGGTAAAGAATATAGGAAAGTTAAAGTTTTTATTTTTTACATCTCATATTTCAATGTAGTTTGATTAAAAAGGAGCTGATTGTGTTTACGACTCACAGAGCTGCCAACACTATCGCCCTTTTTTATTGGATCGGTATAAACTAACTCGAAATGGCTATATTTTTCCACTAATTTTAAAAAGGATGACTGAAGTAAGTTTTGATAACCTCAGCCATTGATTTATTGATTATTGGCCTAACACTACTTCAACTTAGTATTGTTAGTTTAACAACGGGTTCAATTTTGCTCAGGGTCATGCCAATCTTGGTTAACGCGTCATATATGTCCTTTTGATAGGCGTTTTCTCAATTTCTTTGAGACCTCGATTTCCCAACCCTTCGGCTAATAAGTGTTCGGTAGGAGGGTGGTGTGTTGAAGCTTTTAATTTAGCAATATATTTGAGTGATAATAAACCTCTTTTTAAAGAGGTTTTTACATAATACAATTAAGAATTTTTATTTATTCAATGCCAAAATGTTTTGGGTTAACCTTTTTTTAGGTTAACCGTTTTTTTTTTTTTAACACAAACCAAAGATTTGATGGTTTCCACACACGTGAGCAGGCGATACCCATTTCCCACGTGAGTTATGCCATTGCCCAAGGGAAAAACACGGATTTTCAAAGTCCAAGTGGACATTGTTTGCCCTTGGGATTGGTTTATGGTCATGGCAAAAGCCAAACGAATAGGATATTGAAGCCTTTTAAATTTTATTGAAAATTCTGTCGGTTCCAGGGGAATAGGTGGCAATAGGGCGATATCTCCTGTAAACCTTCCAGGCAACATTTTTCCTTCAATAACATTTCCTGGTCATTAAAAGGACCAAACGTGTACCGTTGCACAAATTGAGGTGGATTTAAGTTACGAAGAAGAATGATCGGTGAGCCAATCTTCAACTGGAGATTGTTTGGGTGTATATCCAGGGAATTAAAAAATTCAGATGGGAAATTTACGGCTTCGTTTACATCTAGAACATTGTCAATTGATTTTGGAAGTTTATTTCATCGAAATCAACATTTTTTGCTGCCAAAATAGCACGACTACCCAGCCAATTATAGTCCAAATAATTGTTCAAAATATCAGGAAAGACACTTTATATTTCGTAGACAGTTCATTTTTCGTCTCTACAACAGTTCAGAAATTTTCTGGTAGTTTGATAAATTTTGAATTTCGATGCAGCTCTATTTCACCGTTTCCAATAAAGAGCAATTGTTTAAAAAATATATCTGCCGATGGATTATTTTGCAGTAGTACTCTCATATTTATGGCGGAAAAATCTGAAACTTGAAGTTACCCAAATAACAATTATTCCTGTTCAGTAGAGGTGTAATAATCATTAAATGTAAAATTTAAAAAATGCCGCGATTTGTAATCCTTTCTTAATCAACAATCATTTAAAGATAAGTAAAAAATTGTATTCTGGTGAAATTAACAACGAAATATCATTCCCAATAATAGCCTACTTTAAATTAAAGAAAGGATTAAAATCTTCACTAACATTTCTTAAATTTTACATTTAAAGATTATTACAACTCTGCTGAACAGGAAGTAACAGCCTCTATTTGATTGGGATTAAATTTTCTCAACTTTAAATTATTGTTGATAAAGGAGGAATTACAATCTTCACTGACATTTTTTAAATTTTACATTTTAGATCTCGGGATAAAAATGATAAAAAGGTTTGGTAAAATAAAAAAATACTGTATTTAAATAATAATAACAAAACGAATAATGAAAATAAAGAAACTTCTGTTAAATAAATCAACTGTAAATATAATATTTAAGTCTTAATTATGCAGTTCTTTAGCAAATCACAAAGTATCCCACAACACCTAATCAGAACACACTGTTTTTGTGAGGAAGTCTTTACGACTGGTTACTCGCAGTGTAGCCAGCTTACTAATTTTCACTAATTTTTGGCAACACTGACTCCCCAAGTCAGGTTTCTATTAGGTTACACCTATGACAGTAGGTGCTGTTACAACATTTATAGAGTATTATTTCAAATAATAGCCTAATTTAAATTATTAAAATGTATTTACTTTACTAAAAGTTGATATCAGGGTGGGCCACAGCAAAGCGTTTCAGCGCTTAGCTAGTAATTTAATTTAAATACAAATAAAAAAGGAAAAGGAAGAAAAAGTACCTACACATTTGAGAATTTATTGTAACCTTTTCTTGATTTATCTATTCTTTAATGAAAATTAACAATAAATACAAATTTGTATTACTATTTGTCTGTGGAAAATAATAATATAGGAACAAATAACTGCAAACTGCACTCATATAACGCAACACAAAATTATAATAATGATAACCTGTATTACAATAGCATGCTTATAAACAAAAACATTATGAAATCGACATATGACGCCATGTTAATAAATCGAAACGCGACCTACTGTATTTGCAATAATTCGCTATATAAGAATTATTTTGATCACTAATCAAGTTAAAAACTATCCGGTCCGTTAAGTTGGCCAAAACTATATACATTGAGCCAAATTTCATTAAAATCGGTTGAGTAGTTCCTGAGAAATAGAGAGACAAACATCGGGACACGAGATTTTTATATATATAAGGATGAGTGAGAACCTCGAAAGGATTTTTAAAAAGATTCATTATGAAGTACAACTACAAGGTAACAAGATTACTAAGAGATAATTACTGTCCTAGCTCTGACTGAATAATGATGCTTGAGCATAACAGGAGTGGGAGGCTTCTACATCTCATGACAAATAAGGAATAGGAATTGCCAGCTTTCTAGGAATATAGTACACCTGCACTCCTCCTATACACATAACACCTCCCTTCTTTAAGTTTTGAACTCCGGTCAAAACATTTAAATTTTTACATTTTAAAACTTATTATACAATTGACTAAGAATTACTTTATGATCAACAGGTGCAATTGTTGGAAAATTCACATTGTTTGTGGGTGTTACATTTGGATTTTTAACATTTTTACAATTTCTTTTATAAAAAAGAATGCTTAAAATTACAATGGTTACAATTATGAATAATATAAAAGAATAATAATACATGTTAGTGTCGTCTACAATCGACAATATCTATAACGCTATATCTCTAACAGTATAATTACTAATTTCTAAAATAGATGTATTTAATAGAACATTACCATAAATGTATCTTCTAATGGTTGTAAGATAGTGTTTACTTAATTAAAATTATGCCTATAAATTTTATTAAAAATTTTGGAAACAGTCTTTCTTGCTAATATTAATATTAAATGCAGAATTGTTATGGAAATCAGTAATTTTTCTAATATTGTCAAGTGGAAAACCATAGCTAAGAAGCTAAGCAGGCCATTGAACCTAGGAGACCCTGAGAGAGAGGGGGGGACTCCCAGAAGAGGCTGGCCCAGGCGAGCCGTCTAAGAGAGTGTCTGTCTGAGAGAGAGTCTAAGTCTGGGAGAGACAGGCAGTCCGGGACAGGCAGGTTGAGGCTGGGGCAGGCACCGACAGGCCAGGAGTGGTATTCGAGTAGTATCTCCACAAGTATCGAATAATGAGTGACCCCAAGTATTTATATAGTTATGAGACCCCCCCCCCTTTGGTAGTTGGGACCTGTAGATTGTTTATTATAAATAATAAATGATGTAAATAGCCTCTGGTTGAATTGATTACCACACAAACCTTGCCCAAAGATCCCTGTGTCACGATGGACTGGTAGATTTAAGAAGAGTGGTGACACATTTTTGGTGGAGTTGTGTGGAAGAGGGAGCTTCGAGAGACGCCGAGCGGGGACTGTGTGGAAAATAGTGGAGCTTCGGAAGCATTTCGGATGTGTCGAAACCGCTGCATTCCTGATGGAGAGGAGGAAGGTAGAGGAGAAAAGCCGAAGCAGCACCTCGGATCTTAGCCGAGACATTGAGGAAATCCGGGCCCAACTCGGAGAGCTGGTAAAAAGAGGTGAGCCTAACAGATCAAACTTTTATACAAAACATAATAATTACAAAAAGAACATACATTAAATCAAAACCAAAAAATAGTAACATAACATCTAGAAATCACGAAGGTACGATAATTTGTTTTAAATGCTCCAGACCAGAAATTGCCAAATTCGCAAGAAATTTCCTAAACTAATTGCAGTAGCGATCCAGGCCAAGTTCGCTACTGCAGTTAAGAAAGTAAAATGTTTTTTGTGTAAAAAATTTGGCCATTAGAAGAAATACTGTAGAAAGAATCCTAAGTACAGATTGCGTAAGAGAAAAACTAGTTGTTTAGTAAATAAAATTTCATACCCAAATTTAAAAAGCCATTAAATCTTTGGTGTTCTTTAATAACATAAAGGTGAAGCTTTTAGTAGATATGAGGACTACTCGAAGTATTTTGAACTCGTCAATAGTTGACGACATGGATGAGGAAATTAAAAAGGTTGAGTTTATAATATTAAGAGGTGCTGATGGAAAATAATTTGGATGTTAAAGGGATTCTTTCTACAATGTATCAATTGAATAATGTAATTCTCAGTCATAATTTTACTGTTGTAAATAATCTGTGTGTATAGGGTATTTTAGATTTAGATTTTTTACAAAAATATAAGTCAAAAATAAACTTTTGATAACTTATCCGGTTTTGCGTCATTTCGATGAAACATTGCCAGGGAGCAAGCCAGGTAGGTCTGGGGGCGATCTTATTGCAAAGAGGCACGGACGGACTCTCACGACCACTTTCCTTTATTTCAAGACGGCTCAACGACGGAGAAACCAGTTACACTACCACGGAAAAAGAGGGTCTGTGCATTAAATGGGCTCTTACAAATTGTATACCATTTTTGTGGGATAAACAGTTTTAAGTAACGTCGGACCATTAGGCGCTATGTTGGCTACATAAAAACAAAGATTTGAATTGCCGTTTGGCAGATGGTCAATAGCCATGGCAGAATATTCATTTCAAATATGTCATAAAAAGAGAAAGAACAATTGTGACGCCGATTGCTTATCGCGTTACCCCCTAGGAGTGGCTCCAATAGAGGTAGAGGTAGTAAGGGAGGCCGAAGTGGACATCGCGAAATTGCAAAGGGAAGACGAAGAGTTAGGGAAAATTATTTCGGCTATAGAGAAACCATCTAACTAACCATCCCTTCAAGGGCCGATCCAAAATACAGTAAAACGACTCATAGTTTTATAATGAAGGACGGATGCCTTTTTATCCCAATTTTGGCTTTACCTAAGCTTTTATGTAACGAAATATTGCAAAATTATCACGACGACCCCCTCTCAGGCCATGTAGGACTGTCGAAAACCTTAGAGAAAATTAGGACGCGCTACTGGTGGGAATCAATGACAAAAGACATTAAAAATTATGTAATGCGGAGTCTCGATTGTCAAACGAAAAAGAACCCGGTGGGTAAAAAGGCGGGTATACTTCAATCTATTCCAGTAAAACATTTATTTGAAATAATAGGCATAGCTTTTATGGGTCTTTTTCCGAAAACTAGATCAGGTAATCGACATATTTGGTTGCAACTGCGTATTTAAGTAAATGGGTTGAAACTAGAGCAACCCTTGACGTCACTGCCAAAACAGTAGTGGATTTTGTAATAACACAGATAGTATGTCGTCACGGATGCCCTAATCAAATTTTAAGCGATAGAGGGAAATGTTTCATGTCGGAAATGTTATAGGAACTAATAATCGGATTAGGTAGTTTCCATTCACATACGACAAGTTACGACCCCCGGTGTAACGGCCCCACAGAAAGACAAAAGCAACGTTAGCGGGAATGTTGAGCCATTACGTGAATAAAAATCAAACGGACTGGGAAAAGTATCTGCCCCTATGTACCTCTGCCTACAACTCATCAGTACAATATAAGAAACGTCCTTTAAAATAATTTATGGACGAGACCCGATTTTACCAGCTGATACATAATTGAAACCTTTGGATGGTTTGGAAGAAACATCTAGAAGTTTTTTGGAAATGCTATCGGAAACGAGAGAAAACGCCCGAAAAAAAGAATAGAAAAGGCGTAAGTTAAACAAAAAAAGGATTCACGATTGGCCAAGTGAGCGATAAAAGTAGGTCAATGAGTGAGATGCCTTATGCAACAGTAGACGAAGCAAATATTCTTTTAATTCCCTTATAAAGAATATTTAAGATTTCTGATTATTTTTTATCCTTAGTTTAATAACTTATATTTTTCTGGCTCCTTAGTAGTGGAAATTGGAAATGTATAAAAAAAGTACAATTTAACAGTAAAATTCTTAGGGTTATTATTGATAAAATTTGTATCAATTATGGTTGAAGATTAAATTTGGAGTAATGGAACACTGGAATTTGTTTTGTTTTTATTAATTCCAGAAATATTTGTATTTATTTATTGCCATCCCTACCGTCCCTGAAAGGCAAACGGGTTTTGGCTGCAGTTGGATGCTATCCTTGTTGCTATAACTTGTTTAGAAATAATTGTAAAAGAATTTCACTGCGTCTTATAGAGGTTGATATGGTTCTGAAGGGAATGCCTATCTCCACAACACTAGGAAAAATGATAGGACTCTTGATAGTTTATATTTTACTGGAAGACTTTTTTAAAATCCCTTTTGGTCTTTTATTCCTTATTGGTCCTTATCTAGATTTATATTACAGTGAAAATTCATTCTTCCTTTTTGATATATAAGATAGGACTCTTATACAATGGAACGAAAAAAGTAGTATGGCCTTTATAAACTGTAAGGAAAGCCTTAAGGAAGCTACCCTCCTCTCTCATCCTAAGATGGAAGCAGAGTTTTCCCTGGTATGTGATGCTTCTAATTTCTGCGCAGGTGCAGTTCTGCAGCAAAAGGATGCCGGCAATTGGGTACCTCTCGGTTTCTTTTCCAAGGCACTTTCTGAGTCTCAGCAAACCTATTCTGCCTATGACAGAGAACTGCTGGCCATATATTTATCAGTCAAACATTTCAGACCGGTGATTGAGGGCAGACATATTTTTATAATGACTGACCATAAACCTTTAGTAATGCTGAGTTGGCCTTCTGATGCATGGCAAAGCATCAGAAGGCCAACTCAGCATCTCCAATTAGGATAAGGTGGCTTAATTATATCAGCCAATTCTCCACCGACATAAGGCATATCGAAGGAGAAAAAAACCCGGTAGCTGATGCCCTGTCAAGAATAGAAGAAATAAAATTGCTGTTGGACACCGAAAAATTAGCAACGCTTCAAAAAGCTTATCCAGAGGTAGAAAGTTTATTGAACAACAGTTCTCTAACTATGAAATATTTGAACTTCCCCGAATCCAGGAAACCTGTGCTTTGTGAAATATCGCAATCCCAGGTGAGAATGTATTTGCCCGAACCTATTAGGAGAGAAATATTTGATTCGGTACACGGATTAAGTCACCCCGGGGTAAGAGCAACGCGCAAGATTATGGCTCAGAAATACTTTTGGCCTGGAATGAACAAGGACGTCGCCGAATGGACAAAGTGCTGCGTAGGTTGTCAACGTGCAAAGGTGACAAGACATACAACTACACCACCAGGAAAATTTTCATTCTCAGCGCGGTTTGAACTCGTCCATTTAGATATCATTGGTCCACTACCAACCTCTGAGGGCAAAATATACTGTCTCACTATGATAGACAGATTCACGAGATGGCCTGAAGCAATACCCATTGAGGTCATGTCTGCTGAAGCTGTAGCCGACGCATTCTACCAGGGCTGGTTAAGCAAATTTGGAGTTCCTCTCAGACTGACAACGGACCAAGGAAGGCAGTTTGAGAGTGAGCTGTTCCGCAGTCTTACTAATTTCCTAGGAAGTAAGATTTCCGAGAAGCTTCGGACTTCGCCCTACCACCCGCAAGGAAACGGTTGCGTGGAAGGATGGCACCGAACACTTAAATCTTCATTAACTGCCAAACTCAGTAACAAAGGCTGGACAAAGCTTTTGCCTTCAGTACTCCTAGGGCTTAGAACAGCCATGCACGACGATACGCCATACAGCATAGCCGAAACCGTGTATGGACAACCATTGCGCCTTCCTGGAGAATTTATTACGCCGACACCGTATAGGCCAGACCTAACTGTTTATGTACAGCTTCTTAAGGAATCTATGCGAAGCCTTCAACCTGCTGACTTAAAATCAAGCATAAACGAATATTCGTCCATAAATCGCTCGACAGTTGCACACATGTGTTTATTAGAGACGACAACATTAAAAAAGCATTGACACCTCCATACTTAGGCCCATATGAGGTGATTAACAGGGTAGACAAGCTGTGCACCTTAAAATTACCATACCGGCGCGCCGATGGTCGCGAGATTTTTGTATCATGGGCGTACGCAGGTGAAGGCAGCTGCCCCCTCTACAAATTTTGAGAAACAAAAACTACTAATAAATAAATTCGTATCCATTTACTATATTTATAAAGCATTAAATAAACATTATTGTACGATAATTTTAGTGAAAATAAAAAAAGGGGAAAAAATACACTTAATCTGATCAATATCACTAACGTAAAAAACGACATAAAAAAATTATTTCCCTCGGAAAAGCAATTAATACAATTATACGAACTGTAAAATAAAAAAATGAAATAAATCTTTAATGCAACTTACCAAGCTTACGCTGTACGCTGATTCTGAATTTCGGGCAAGGAATAAATGAGGATAATCGGGTAAAAGACATTGAAAGGAGGTTTTAGGATGAATTACCTGTTGCTCGTCCTTCTTGAATATTGCAGCTAGCGGCAAACAATGATGGTTGAAGAGAAAACTTCAAAACAATTATGAATTTCATACCCAGGAGGCAGAAAATCGAAATAAATTGACACCCAAGAGGTACCAACCAAACCATCGGCGGCGGACTCTAAATGAGGAACACACTGGTGCTTACTATTCAACATCTAGAGAGCAAGTGCGCTAAAAAAATGGCTGAGCCCAGAATTCTAAACCATTAAAAATGCCATCATGATGCCACTGATAACCAAATTGTTGGCCCAGCGATTGCTATCTCCGTGACAGTTAAGGTGGCAAATTCAAATTGAATTGTAAAAAAAAAAGAGAATTATGAATGATGAAATAAAATCAAAATACCGAACACCGCCCGGCAATGAACGGTCTAGTTCATTCATGAGAAAATTTATATATATATATATATATATATATATATATATATATATATATATATATATACCATATATATATATATATATATATATATATATATATATATATATATACATACATACATATTTACATAATTTTATGCGATCATAAGGTTGATCAATCTTCCTCTGCCAATGGCAACCGGAAGAGTTTTATGGCAGGCCTGGTAAAGGTTCCCACCTTGGTTGACACTGATGCCTTTCTCACAATTCCATCGGCTCCAGAAAAAACTGCTGTTATTCGGCATTAAGGGCAATATAAGGGGTGGACAGTTAAGTTCTGCAACTACCACCAGGTGGTTCACTGCCAAGTTTTTTGTTTTGTGAGTCCATTTCGATCTGACTTGGGGCGTAATCAGGTATTCCAAATGCCATGGTTTCCAAAAATGTTGGAGCAATGCCTGTATCAAGCGAAAATGTATGAAAAGGAACCATCCCCGCACTCGGTTAAATCCTGTTGGGGTAAGGTAGAAATGGGTCGACCAATCAAAAAATGAGCTGGAGTGAGCGCAGCATAATCCCCAGGGTCAGCGGACATGGGGCTTAAAGGTCTGGAGTTTAGAATTGCCTCTATTTGGGTGGTCATAGAGATTAATTGGCTGAGTGTGAGCATGTGGTTGCCAACCATTCTTTTTAAATGAAATTTTGTAAAGCGAACAGCACGTTCCCATAAACCGCCCTGATGAGGAGCATGAGGAGCGATTGTTTCAAATTGAACAAAATTTTCTAGGAGAAATTCCTTAATTAAATCAGACTCTGTATTAGCCTTCAGAAGATGTTTCAATTCTCTATCTAGTGATGTGCGACTGCCAACAAAATTGGTTCCACAGTCAGAATACAAACGTTCAGGGATGCCACGTCTAGCAATGAAACGTTTACGAACATCTAAAAAAGCTTCAGATGATAAATCATGAGAGATGTGCACTGCCTTGACTGCCAATTGTACAGGTAAACCTTAATTGTCGGAGTCTTTCTAAGCGAATTCTAAACCCTTACAAATGCCATCATGATGCCACTGATAACCAAATTGTTGGCCCAGCGATTGCTATCTCCGTGACAGTTAAGGTGGCAAATTCAAATTGAAATGTAAAAAAAAAAAATAGAATATGTATGATGAAATAAAATCAAAATACCGAACACTTATTATAACATTTAAATATCAGTAAGTTTTATTTTGACAATTAATTGAGCTTTACAAGTTCAGAATACCTCGACCCTTTCCAAAATTTTATCAGCCTGCCCCCTCCCCCCCTAGAGGAAATCCTCCGGACCCACCTGGGAGCACTCGTTTATTATTTTATTTGTTGAATTGGATTGTTAAAGTTAAGGCCGTACATTAAAGGAGTTTCACTTGTAAAAAAACATACTATACAGTATTGTGAAATAAATAACTAGTTTTTGAAATGAAATGAAAACAGATAAGCTGAATGAGGTTTACATATAATAAGTTCTTATCTCTCTAATTCCACCTTTCAATTCAGATCAGTTTCTTTCAGATTGTGAGTTACTGGTTGATTTAAAAATGTCTAATCTTGAGCACCGTGCAGTGATAAAATATATTGTAAAAAATGGGATCGGGCCGAAGGAAATTTTTGAAGACATATATGCACTTTGAGGGACTGTGCCCCATCGTATGCCACTGTCAAAAAGTAGGCCGCACTCTCCAATGCTGGCCGAGGAAACCTCGAAGATGATGACCGATCTGGGCGACGTTAATCTCGGAAGGAGTTTTGCTGGTCGATTTTCTGCCGTATGGCATGACAATAACAGGGCAATACTATGCAGACCTTCTCGTCAAACTGCGAGAGGCCATCAAAGAGAAACGCCGAGGAAAAATCACCAAAGGTGTGCTGCTACGGCAGGACAACACTTCCGTCCACAAATCAAGAGTTACCACGGAGACGGCCAAGCTGCTCCCGCACCCATTCTACTTGCCAGGCCTGCCCCCCTCAGACTTCTACCTCTTCCCTAATATGAAAAAACATTTGTGTGGGAGAGTGTTTTCGTCAGACGACGAGGTGATCTCAGCTCTCAAAGTCGTTTTGGAAGTTTTAGAAAAAAAATTCGGCCGGGTTACAGATGTTAGAGAAGCGGTGGAATAAGTGCGTTGCTGTTGTGGGGTATTGTATCTCTTGGGATCCTAAAGACAAAACGTATTGAATATTTCATTAGGCGTTTAAGTTTGGCTTCGAGTGCCCCAGACAGTCCGCTGTACACCATACAGCCGTAAGTGGGGAAAGATGAGAGAGGACGGTTGAACTGTTTCCGGGCAGAGATAGTGGGACGGGAAATTTGTGAGATATATGGTTTCCAAGAGAGGGATTGATCGGAGGTAACGCCAAGGTTTTTGACAGAATTGTGGAGTGAGATAGATGAGTTGTTTAGGACTAGATTTGGAGTGACAGGAGTTGATTTGAGGAGAAAGGGAGATCCAATCAAGGTGGCTTTCGTCTGTTTCGCGTTCAGAATGAATTCGTTGAGGTTTGCCCAAGCATTCTGTCGATATCTTCCTGTATTTTTAGGATATTGTCGGGGCAAAGGAGAGAAAAAGCTGGGCTACATCGTCATACAGATGGTATTGACAGCGATGGGTGGAGGATGGAAGTTCATTGATACAGATAGAAAAAAGCGTGGGGGACAAAGAGGAACACCTTTAGATTGGAGGTGTTGGAGACAAAGTGAGAATTGATTGTTAGGGAGGCTAACTTGGGTAAGATGGTGTGTTTCAACCAAGTTTCGGAGATAGCAATTATACGATAAAAGTTCTGGAGAAAAAAATCTTGGAATTCATCAATATGGGCTAGAAGGGACTGGGCGTTAACATAACAGCCTAGAAGGACATTACTCATTTGGGGTAGGAGATTGAGATATGACGGAGGGAGGGGTGAAATGGTGGAGTATTATAGGATTCATCTGAAACAAACTGGATCACTGAGATGTAATACAACAGCACTAATGAAATAGAAATATTGTTTAAGTATAAAGCATAATAAGTGGTAATAGTCGTTAAAAAATTAATAATAAATGAAATCAAAGTTTTACTATATTTTAAGGGGGGAAATGAGTGAAGATAATAGAAGAAATTATGGAATTCTTTATCCTGTCCTTTAAACAATAACAAGGACAGTTAATAATCCGATTAGGGTAATTATACTGCAGAAAAATAGAAACAACTTGTTGCAACCAATTCTTGCTGTGGCGATGCGGCGGTTGAGGAATGACTTGACATGTCCTAACAACGTTTCATATCCGCTGATCAATTTTTCTCGTAGCTTTATGAAGGTCTGCAAATAGGCCTTAAAGAAAAACTCTGTTGCCAATAATATCAATGCCAAGCACAAAAACACCCTGCTCTGCTAGTGTTGTACATGCGGCGCGCCATCTTCATCGGCGGCGGCTCGGCGCAGTTAAAATCATCCGGCGCACACAGGGGTATTTGGCCCTAAATGTTGGCCAAAACCCATTTTTTGAAATTAGAAATTTCTGGTAAATAATGACTGGAAGTTCAAGTAGAGGATCTGCTGGATCATGCAAGATGATTTTTATCTCTTCCAGGCCCTTTATCCAGAGGATATTCTAATTCGAATCTGACCTTAACCTTTAGCTCGTCTGTGCTCATAAGTATTGGTCTACAAAATATATTAATTTTCTTTGCTCTTACTGAACTATCGGCATTATCATATGATGGATAGTTCCAGGGAAGGTTTGTACTTGTTATCCAGATAGTTATAATTTTTTTGTATTCAATACTGGTATCAATATATTTTTGTTTTTTATTAGGTATATTTTAGGGCTAAAAATTAAACTTGAAGGTTAAAAAGTTATACTTCTGGGCATTTCTGAGCAACAAAATATTTTTTATGATAATCTATAATTATCTTAGATTATGTTTCTTGAAAAAAATTCTGCGAATAGCTGCGATTGGGAGACATAATTTTTTATTACTAAAATGTCAATTTCATTATATAATAAAAAAATCTGGTGCGTGCGCGCAACACACAACTTTCACTTACCAACTTACTTAGATTAGAAATTGACAACATATGTTTATATTATTGATGTTTTAGACACTCACAAATGATTAATTTGAACAGAGATAATTGTTGATCAAGTTAATAAAATTGTTATTTCTCTTAATAAATATTTCAATAAGTTGTTTAACTTGACATGGTGCCGAAACCCGGGTTTCCGTTAAGCAAGAACTAGACTCGATGGTCGATCTCGGTGGAGGGCAGCAGTGTTCTCGTTCTTCTGCTCATCAGCCGCTGAGCGGGAGAACCGAGAGCACCGCGGGGAATGTTTCTTTGATGGAGGAGCGCAAGATAAGGATCTGATTTTTCATGGAGACACTTTTTCAGACACTTTGGCTTCTTGGACATAACGTTCTGCTAGTCCATTCGATCTTGAAAAGTGCGGACTGGAGATCCTCTGGTTTATGTTCCATTCGTTCTCAAACTTTTTAAACTCTCGCTCGTCCCGCCGACCAATGGCTACATATCAGCTCTCTAAGTAATTTATGTACTTCTAAGAAAGATTGGATAGAGTACATAACCTTACCCAAAGGTAACAGGGTTCCATTTAAGTTAGATACAGGAGCCCAGTGCAATGTTATCAGCAAAGATGTAGCCACTAGGAGCGGACTAAATTTAACAAAATCAGAAGTGGCATGCCTGATATCATATACTAACAATAAGTTACCTGTTTTGGGGAAATGCGTTGCCACAGTAACAACCAGGAAAGGTTTAAATCGTACAATTAAATTCGTTGTTGTGAATAATGACTACCCGGCTATTCTTGGTCGCGAAAGCTGTGAACAACTTTCATTAATTCAACGGATTGATGAAGTAAATCCCACATTGACCGAAGAAAATTTATTCACCGGTATAGGTTGTTTGAAAAATTACGAATACGATATCGACCTGGTAGAAAATCCATCTTTAAAAATATTTCCCGCAAGGCGTGTCCCCTATGCCTTACGCGATACCGTTAAGCAAGAACTAGACTCGATGGTCGATCTCGGCATTATCAAGCCGGTGACTGAGCCTACCCCTTGTGTCTCTCCGATGGTGGTGGTCAGGCAGAAGGATAAAGTCAGGATATGCCTTGATCCTACTGACCTCAACAAGAACATCGAGCGTAGGCATCACCCCCTTCAAAGCTTTGACGAAATTTCAGCAAGACTAAGTCATTCTAAATTCTTCACGCTGCTTGATTGTAAGAAAGGTTTCTGGCAGATTAAAGTATCAGAACGCACGTCCAAGTACTTGACTTTCTCAACACCCTGGGGTCGCTATTCCTACTTGCGTCTTCCGTTCGGGATTGCATCAGCTCCAGAAGTATTCCAGGAGAGAATGAGCTTCACGCTAAGAGGTCTGGAAGGCGTCGAAATCTCAATGGACGATATTTTTATTCACGGTGCCACAAGCGAACAACTAGAAGAAAGAACTCAGAAGGTCCTAGAAAGACTGAATGAAGCTGGGCTTAAGTTAAATAAAGATAAATGCATTTTTAATCAAACACAGATAAAATTTCTTGGTCACCTGGTCACCGATAGAGGAGTCCTGCCCGATCCCTCGAAGATTGAAGCTCTTCAAAACTTAAAACCACCCACAAACATCACAGAACTGCAAAGGTTCTTAAGAATGGTCACATATCTGGGGAAGTTCATTCCAGCTCGGTGAGGAGGTGCTCTACAGGAGAGGTCCCAGAGACTGGCACCTCGCTACGGTCACCCAAGTTGGACCACAACCTCGATCATATATCATAACCTCTCAGGATGGTCACGTATACAGGAGGAACTCCTGGTTCCTGAAAAAGAAGTCCTGGCAGGATCAAGAGGAAAGCGAACCAAGAAAACCCGATCCTCGAAACGATGGAATCCCACCGCTGATAAGGTCCACCCGTCAGACTTAAGACCAGACAGACTAGGCATTTTACCTTCAGAAAAGGAAAGATGACAACATATGTTTATATTATTGATGTTTTAGACACTCACAAATGATTAATTTGAACAGAGATAATTGTTGATCAAGTTAATAAAATTGTTATTTCTCTTAATAAATATTTCAATAAGTTGTTTAACTTGACAAAAATTAACGCGTTTTGTTAATTGCCACTTCTCAAATGAACAGAACGGCTTTAATTATGAACAATGGTCTGTCATTAAAGGCGTACTCCGCTTGCGTGGGCTCAACGAGTTTTATGAGTTGACTGATTTTTTTCTTTTTTTCTCCTCTTTATGTTTTCTTTATTTTTATCATATCTCATATTTAGCCGTTTCTTATTTTAGGCGTAACGAGAGACAGTTAATTTCTCCATATAAACAAAAACTAACGTACTTTGTTGGAAACAAACAAACAAAAAAGTCTCCCCCCCCCCAAAAAGCCCCCTCAGAACATTTTAATAATGATAAAGCTTACCTGATATTAAAGAACACCTAATTTTCATTAAACATGACGAATTTGATAAAAATCGTTAAAGCCGTTTTTGAGATCATCGATAAAAAGGTAAAAATTGGAAAAACATTATGAAATAAAGTGCCCGCTCCGTTTTACCAATTTTGATGAAATGTTTGCCATCACATCTGTGACATATACATACATCAAATACCCAGTTTGATCAAAATCATTAAAGCCGTTTTTAAGTAAATAAAAAAACACGTGAAAATGATACAAAATTTATTAAGTAAAGTCCCCCCCACCGTTTGATCAATTTTGATGCAATGTTAGCTATCGCATCCTTGGCATATACATACATCAAATACCCAGTTTGATCAAAATCGTTAAAACCGTTTTTGAGTAAATAAAAAAAACACGTGAAAATGATACAAAATTTACTAAGTCAAGTCCCCCCCACCGTTTGATCAATTTTGATGCAATGTTAGCTATCGCATCCTTGGCATATACATACATCAAATACCCAGTTTGATCAAAATCGTTAAAACCGTTTTTGAGTAAATAAAAAAAACACGTGAAAATGATACAAAATTTACTAAGTCAAGTCCCCCCTCCGGTTGATCAATTTTGATGAAATTTTTACAGTCATATCTCTGGCATATATATAGATCAAATACTCAGTTTAATGAAAATCGTTAGAGCCGTTTTTGAGAAAATCGAAAAAAACGTAAAAAATGATTGTGTAAAGTACCCCCTCCCTTTGAGCAATTTTGATGAAATTTTTGCTGTCACATCGCGGGCCTATACATACACTAAATACCTAATTTCAGGTTCGCACGGTTTATAGTTTTTGAGCTAGTCTGTTCACACACACACACACACACAGACCATTTCGCGGGACTTGGTTAATTGGACTCAGGGGACCCCAAAACGTGTATTTCCGTTGAAAACCGGAAGTCGAAATTTTTCACGATCGCAATACTTCCACTTACTATATATTTCATATATAGGTAAGTGAAAGTAAAAAATCAATTTTGTTATATTTTTATTTATATTTTATATTATTTTATATTTTATTTTTTATTTATATTTTAGGATCTTCTGGAAGAATAACTGTAACCTGAATGGAATTATTTGACATATTTTTAAAGTCAAAACATTAGCTTTTAAAAAAAAAGAAGGAATTTTTTGAGTCTTTTCTCATTGGAAAATATTGTAATAATCTAGAGCATGTGAAAGAGCTAAAACAAAATTATCCATTTCGTGGCATGATTTCCAAGTGAGATAGAATGCTTCTTCAAGGAAAAGAAATGTTTTTGAAACAGCAACAACAAATGGCCAAGTGGGACGATATCATTAAAAGCTCAAGATCTGGTGGACGCTCTGAAAAATCATTTGTTACTTTAAAATTTACAACGGATATGGAGAAACTTTATCAATGGTATGCTATGACACCATCTGTTCACAAAATTTTAAGGAATGGTTTTGAAGTGATAAAAAGCCCTCTGCTTCATATTGGTCTTTTATCTGAGGAAGCAGCAGAAATCCGAAATAACCATTTCCGGGTTTATAGAGAAAATAAGACCAGAAAATTTTCCCGGACAGAGTGCAATCTGGATGTAATTTAAAGATTAATATTGACATCAGATCCAGTTATCACAGGTATGAGAAGTTCAAGAAAAAGGTTATCAGGTTTCGTAAGGAAACTTTAGAAATGTTGTCTCCCCCAACCAACTTAACCGATAGTGGTGATTCCGAAAGTTCATTAAGTGACGAGGAAAGTGAATAATGAATAATTAAATTTAATATGTATTTTTAAGAAAGGTTGGTGCGTTTCTTCCTGGGATATAAGTTGTATTTCGAAGAGGTATTAATGAATTAGGAAAACACAATTTTTTTCTTTATCACCATAACTTTTTATATTCACCTATTCTATACTATTTTCATTTTTTTAAAATAATAGTAATAGATAAATGATAATAAATCTTTGATTAGTTACAAGCATATTTCATGGGTGCATAAAGAGAAAATAATATTAACATAAATGGTAAACCCAAGGATGCCTATTTCACAGTCGGTGGAGTTATGTTCATTTTATTTATTTTATGAAAATTTTCTCCTTAAAGTATTTTTTTAACTGCTAAAAACACATTTTTAATGTCTATTACAAATATAGAAGCCATTTTGAGGACTTTTGAATTAATAAAATGGAAGGAAATAGTTTTGACCAGCTTTTCGGGTAAAATACCCTTGTGTGCGGCGGCGACGGCGCACAGTGGTCCCAATCCAGCATTTATGGTGGAAAAAATACTTAACGTTGACGGATTTCGTTCAAACTTGGTGTGATATTTATTGATGGGTTAAGAAGATGTTTAATATAAGTCACATCAAAATAGCGATGGGTAGGGGTGGGGTAAGAGGGGGACTGGGGGTAACTTCTATCTTTTTAATTACTTTTTGTCGATGGAAATCGTTCAAACTTGGTATGATGTTTATTGATGGGTTAAGAAGATGTTTAACATAAGGCACATACAAATAGCGAAGGGTAAGGTTGGGGGTAAGAGGGATATTGGGGGCTACAGTCTATATTTATAATTACTTTTCGTTGACGATTTCGTTCAAACTTGATGTTATGTTTATTGAAGGTTTGAGCAGATGTCTAACATTAGTTGGGTGGCGGGATGGACGAGTGGGCAAGCGCGTTAGAAATTACGCGTTGCCCATGGCAATTTGGAAATACGAATATAGCAAGTCCAAAACCCGGAGCCAGGGGGAAAATTTAAATAAACTCGGCATCAATCCCCCACCCTCTCCCTTGGCCCGAGAAGCCCCGTATAGCCTACACGGCGAGGAAGGGGAGGATAAAAAAATAAATAAATAAAGTCTAACATTAGTTACATAAAAATAGAACTAGCGAGAGCTAATAATCAATATATATATTATAAAGCAAAGTGTGCAATGTGCGTGCTGATAAGGCTCAGAAACGACTCCACGTACGATTAAGAGATTTATGTCAGCGTGTAACTGTATGTCCCCTATCGGAGAAGAAGGTTTCCGTTTTTCTCTTAAGGGTGTGAAATTGAAGAGAAAAGGACTGGAATTTTAAGTCTCTCGCACCATTTAATTAGCCTCTCTAAGATTGAGATACGAGTTTATGAATGAAAGATTTTGTTCGAGCTTCAGGCTACCAGGAAGCGCTAGGGTGCGTTTCACTCAATATTTATTGTTCATTCATCCAGGGAGGTTGTAAAGGTTATATATTTTTTCAGCTGTTCTTTTTAAATTACTAAAAAATTAAGTGATAATAATTAGTTTATCCTTTGCTTTCAAAATAAAATAATGATTCAACATCTCTGCAATCCATTAGAAAACCAACTGGATTCATAAAAAAATTAATTTTCTCATAAGAAGGCTAATTGATTAACACATTACGTTTAATCAGTATATAACATATACTTAAATAAATTTAATGCAATATGAGTGAACATTTCTGAATAGTACAGTGATCGAATAAAAAGACACATAAAAAAAAGAGATAAATTGACTCAATATAAATCGAAAATAAAAAGTTTGAAGTGTTCTTATTTTAGTTATGAAAAAGTAGTTGTTTTGATTACTATGTATGATGGGCATTCCAGTTGAAAAATGACTAACTCCAAATACAGCATTTTTTCAATAAGATTTTATCATCCCTCTTGGTTCTTCAAAAAGAAATATGGTAAAAAAATTGTGCCTTCATGACATTTTGCTTTTCACTTTGTAATAGTAATAAGATTCGAGTTCTGCAGAGTCAAATTACGGGGAATATCTTAAGGGAGATTGAAATGGAGGAAAGGTCTTAAAAAAAAGTTTCTAAGAATCTTCGGTAGTTTCTATTCTTCTGGATCTAACAGGATCATCACAGAATTCGGCGCTTAAGTTATACTCGAAATATAATATCTTTAACTGAGGTATTAGATTTTTCAACTATAATCTAATAAGTTGTTATCTGCTGACTGCTTGGAATGGGCTTATACGATTCAGAATTACAGAAACCATAAAACACGATGCATAACTCGACAAAGTTGCATTAAAATTAATTGTTCATTTACCATTTTTAACCCCCTATAAAGTGTATAGGGTTCCTTACTTGGGCGGACTCTGCAGTTCTCGAATCTTAATATTGATACCGAAGTTTCAAGAAGGTGCTAATTTTATTCTATATTTCCTTTAATTTTAAAGTTTTTCTGTTATTAAAACTAGCAAACAACTACCGGAGCGAAGCCGGGCACCATAGCTAGTATTATATATTATATTGTTAGTCTTGATTGATATACCCACAAGAAAAATGCAGAGGAATAGAATAACACAAACTACTAATTAAATAGGTTCTAAAGGAAGGTATACAGTAATGTACTAAAGTCTTGTTTCAAACTAGGTATTTCGGTTTAGTTATTTATTGGATTTCACGAAAAAATTATCTCTATTTTTATGATTATTTAAAATACCGCATAAAAAACAAAAAAGATAATCTAGAAATATTAGCATATACTACGTTAAAATATAATAGAAATTCATGAAAATAAAATAGTTTTAAAATGAAAAATGCAGATTATTTTATAACGTAAACCAATATTACCTATTAGCAGCAGGTATCCTATAGATATATAGGTAAAATTATCAATTTTTTAAAAAAAAGTTGATTTTTCGAATAGTTGCACCATGATTGCTGGATTGGGACCACTGTGCGCCGCCGCGCCGCGGCGCACAGTGGTCCTAAAAAGCTAATAGGGAAAAAACCTAATATCTATTATAATTACTTTGCTAGCGGGTTGAAACCACCTGTGCATTGATTTTTTGAAGTGCCGAATCTAATGAAATCAAAATCAGTGCAATTGCTCCACCAGATCAAGTCCAAATTTGTGGTCAAAAAGTCAAAAATATCAAAAATTCGTGTTTGATATAGTCTTATATGTTTTTTGAGGAGCCGAATCTAATGAAATCAATATCAACGAAATTAGAGCATCAGATCAAGTTAATATTTGACGTGAAAAATAAAAATTTGAATAGATTTTTTTTTTTTTAACATCTTTATGAACAATAATACAAATATGATATAATTATTTAATCTTGTTTAAATAAATTGTATGCTTCCTCGGTAAGCTCTTTTTTCATTTTATGCTTGTATAGTGGTCTTAAATCCGTAATATAAGGGTCGCTTGTTACAAATAATGGTGGAAAACATCTTCATTTGTTGCGACTTGAGATATCTTCCTGGAATGATGTTCCCTGTACTGCTTATAATATTCGTCCCTATTCTCCATGAGCCTCTTCTGACAGGGAACCGATACAAAGAGCTGCGTGCTCAATCCTGTCTGCTACATGGAAAAGAATATTGTGGACGGTCGATGGGAAATAGTACCAGGGGTACCGAGTCACTGCCATCTCAGCCGTTTCCGCTGTATACTTGCGAAATGCTGCAGTATCAATCGGGTACAGAGAGCAAATCACATCTAATACTGTTTTTAATCTCATAATTAATTCTTCATTTATCCTTGTAATTTGCGCGGTTAATAAAGGATTTTTAAAAAACTTGCAACACTGACAGCACCAAACTGAAATAAATGTACCGCCTCAATTTTCAGGGGTGAGAGCTCTAGTGCAAAGGATCACCATACACTATAAGCAAACTGTGCAACTTCAAACAACATACTTGTAGTTGTAGTTTATTTGATTATTTAAAATACAAAATAAAACATTTTTTTTTTAGTGTTTTAGAATTAAAATTAAAATAATTTTGTTTTATTTTAGTATTAAAATGAAAATAACGTGTGATTTATTTTATTTTAATTCTAAGCCAGTCCCCCTACCTTAGAGACCTATAGGAGGATTTTTCTAAACTAATAGTTCCTCCCCAAGGTCATCCGCCCTCGCCACTCGAACCATAGCTGAAGGTTTAAATCCTTATAAATCCCAAAGTTGGCCGATGTTGGCGCTGAAAATTTGTCCACAGCTCCTCTACGACCTACAGTTACATATTAAACCATTGTGACCGTAACGCAACGTAACGCAAGCGTTTAATAAACCAACAAAGTCAAAAAATTATACTTATTTCAGCAACGATTTCGAAACTTAATTTCTTCTCTAACTATTGATATTATTTACAAATGTTTAGAACATAACAGTGCACATATAAATGACACACTTCTGATGTATTGGGGAATATTTTATTGTTAATCTTATACAGAGTAGAAAAAAATTTTTATGTTGGTAGAAAAGTACGATTTTTTCAATCATTAAAAAGTTCAATTTTACTGGTACACACACATTTTAATTTTGAACTAGTTAAAAAAATATATTCTTTCCATTGTTCTACAAGTATCTAAGTATTCGAAAACCAAGAAAAAATTAGGTTTGGGCTACGTTCATTTTTGAGGTTTTTTCCCTGGCTGGACCACTGTGCGGCGCACAGTGGTCAATAATTGCTTTTTGGCTGACATAAATCTGCCATTTCTACAATTTTACAGACAAATTGATGGGATCTTTTTTATTACCTTTTTTATAAAATTCAAAAACCAAGGAAACAATTCCCGTTAAGATTGCTTCGGTATAAGTGTCCTCTTTGCTTACCCAAAACCAGGTCTCTTGTGTGTTAATAGATAGTTTTCATTAGTATGCAAAAAAACATGCAAGAACTCAATATTTTTCAGAATTTTCTTTTTTATTTTTTTAGTCTGAGGGTGGGCTTTTATATCACCGAGTACCCAAAAGAAAATTTAAATTGCATAGAAGTTATGGGTATTTTAAAATACCAAGTATATTATGTATGAGCAACAGGAATTTGGTTTGCTTATTAGGGTACAAAAGCAATTTATATACTACTTTTTTTTCAATAAAAACCGTTTTTCTCGGTTTCAAAGGGGTGCTCTCAGGAGTTATCACTGGGTTAATTTCTAGTCTTAATTGCTAAATTCACTTGCGCCTTTTTTAGAAAATTATGTTTTGTATATGTTTACAGGAAAATTGGCAATGTTTGGCCCTTTAATCTGCACTAAATGGTACAGGTACATTTACAAGCTCCTTCTAATCTATAACATAAAACGACTACACCTATACATAAGGTTTTCACTTATAAGTGTATATTACGGTATAAAATTCTCAGTTAACTCGTCATATCAATTTACACTCGTTAAAATGTTTTGACTATACTTTAGGGTGGACATTGCCATTTTTCTCGTATCAAAACAAGAAGGACTGAATTAGACTTGTAGTGCTATAGATTGTCTAGATAAAACATAGCTTTATCTTAAGTAAAGCAGACAAAGCCGATTAGCAACACAATAGCTGAGTCATACTGATTCTTTCCTAATTCCTTTACCCTCCAATACAAAAATGCCTGAATAACTATAGGTAGAAAATTATTATTTCTAGATAATAAGTGTTTGAAGGAAAAGTCATGAAATCGTAACCTTACGAGTGTAAATTGATATGACAAATTAACTGACAATAATTCGGTTGGTTTTTCTATTACAAAGAAAGTCTATATTTATTCGTTTTAAGGTTAATAGAAGAGCAAATATATAAGTGATTTCAGCTATTCAGTAGTTTTTTCATCTCACATAATCAACTGAAAAAGGGTAACAAAATTCTGTTTAATTGTGAAACCACTTATTCGATCACGGGTACCTACTCGAGGTTTTCATTAAGGCTATTCAAATTTTTTTACCGCAGTATACATTTATAAGTGAAAACCTTATGTATAGGTGTAGTCGGTTTATGTTATAGATTGGAAGGAGCTTGTAAATGTACCTGTACCATTTAGAGCAGATTACAGGGCCAAACATTGCCAATTTTTCTGTAAACATATACAAAACATACTTTTCTAAAAAAGGCGCAAGTGAATTTAACTGATCTTTTTATGTGATCGTAGTACAAGTAAGACTAAAAATTACCCCAGTGATAACTCCTGGGAGCACCCCTTTGAAATCGAGAAAAGCGGTTTTTATTGAAAAAAGTAGTATCTAAATTGCTTTTGAACCCTAATAAGCAAACCAAATTCATGTTGCTCATACGTAATATACTAGCCGTTGAATGTAAACTTTCAGTGAAATCGGTATATTAATATCTTATTTCTAAAAAGAGAAAATCGAGTTTAATGTTGAATTTTTAGTTGTTATTTAAATACCCATAACTTCTATGCAATTTGAATTTTCTTTTGGATACTCGGTGGTATGGAAGCCCACCCTCAGAATAAAAAAATAAAAAATAAAATTCTGAAAAATATTGAGTTCTTCCATGTTTTTTTGCATACTAACGAAAACTATCTATTAACACACAAGAAACCTGGTTTTGGATAAGCAAAAAGGACACTTATAACGATGCAATCTTAACGGGAATTGTTTCCTTGGTTTTTCAATTTTATTACGAAGGTAATAAAAAAGATCCCATCAATTTATCTGTAAAATTGTGGAAAGGCAGATTTATATCCGCCAAAAAGCAATTATTAACCACTGTGCGGCGCGCACGTCTACCAAGACGGGGCAAGACAATTTTCCAGAAGGTTATATAGTGGTGACGTGTCCTGGCAAATGAAAGTCTTGAAATACATTCTCTCACCCTTTTCCCAAAATGTTCCACCGAAAAATAGTGCACGAGTAGTTAGTTACGGCCATAACAATTAACAGTAGCTAGAACATTTATTTTGCATGTTTTTAGTAATATTTACAATACTTTGTTTATTTAGTTCTGACTTTAGAAGATTTATTTTTTTATGTTGGTTTTTCCATGCAAAGTAACATTTTATTACACCAAGTCCATTTTCATTCTTAGTTCTTTTTTTATTATTTTTATCTTATATCAGTTGGTTATTTTCCACTTTAATTAACACCAATAGTAGTTACCAGTGATTGGTCATTTTTGTAATTGTTATTATTTACTATTTTGCTAAATAAACAATTGTAAAAATGTCGTTTTTTATTTTGTAAACCCCATGGCTTGTGAGTTACCCCAAAGAGGTAACATTACTTTAAAAAAGATGTGTATTGGAAATCTGAAATATTTAAGCTTCAGTTTCCTTATTAAATTCCTTATTAACTACGATTAATTAATTTATATTCTTGCATTGTATTATCTGTTTAGATGGATTGTATTAAACCATATTTAGTTTTATCTTTTAACATTTTATAAATAACTAGCAGACCCGGCCACGCGTTGCTGTGGCTCAGTAGTTATATCCTAATATTTTTAAACAAATACAGTAATACCAATATTCATTGATAAAGATGAAAACCTTTCAGCTAATCAAAATCCAACGTGATTGAGAATAGAGCATTACACCATTTAAAAGTATTTGGTAAAGAATATAGGAAAGTTAAAGTTTTTATTTTTTACATCTCATATTTCAATGTA
Source organism: Aelia acuminata (assembly GCA_911387785.2). Classification (NCBI taxonomy): domain Eukaryota; kingdom Metazoa; phylum Arthropoda; class Insecta; order Hemiptera; family Pentatomidae; genus Aelia; species Aelia acuminata. Next base: position 95,812,986 of record OU426978.1, read on the forward strand.
GTTTGATTAAAAAGGAGCTGGGACTCACAGAGCTGCCAACACTATCGCCCTTTTTTTATGGATCGGTATAAACTAACTCGAAAGGAATTTTTCCACTAATTTTAAAAAGGATGACTGAAGTCAAATATGCTGAAGACAAATAACCTCAGCCATTGATCTATTGATTATTGGCCTAACACTACTTCAACTTGGTATTGTTAGTTTAACTACGGGTTTAATTTTGCTCAGGGTCATGCCAATCTTGGTTAACGCGTCATATATGTCCTTTTGATAGGCGTTTTTCTCAATTTCTTTAGACCTCGATTTCCCAACCCTTCGGCTAATAAGTGTTCGGTAGGAGGGTGGTGTGTTGAAGCTTTTAATTTAGCAATATATTTGAGTGATAATAAATCTCTTCTTAAAGAGGTTTTTACATAATACAATTAAGAATTTTTATTTATTCAAGTACTAATTTGTTCAAATGTTTTGGGTTAACCTGTTTTTTTTTTTTTTAACACAAACCAAAGATTTGATGGTTTCCACACACATGGCAAAAGCCAAACGAATAGGATATTGAAGCCTTTTAAATTTTATTGAAAATTCTGTCGGTTCCAGGGGAATAGGTTGCAACAGGACGATATCTCCTGTAAACCTTCCAGGCAACATTTGTCCTTCAATAACATTTCCTGTGGTCCTTTTAATGACCAAACGTGTACCGTTGCACAATTGAGGTGGATTTTAAGTAAGAATGATCGGTGAGCCAATCTTTAACTGGAGTGTATATCCAGGGAATTAAAAAATTCAGATGGGAAATTTACGGCTTCGTTTACATCTAGAACATTGTCAATTGATTTTGGAAGTTTATTTCATCGAAATCAACATTTTTTGCTGCCAAAATAGCACGACTTCCCAGCCAATTATAGTCCAAATAATTGTTCAAAATATCAGGAAAGACACTTTATATTTCGTAGACAGTTCATTTTTCGTCTCTACAACAGTTCAGAAATTTTCTGGTAATTTGATAAATTTTGAATTTATATGCAGCTCTATTTCACCGTTTCCAATATACAGCAATTGTTTAGAAAATATATCTGCCGATGGATCATTTTGCAGTAGTACTCTCATATTTATGGCGGATAAATCTGAAACTTGAAGTTACCCTAATAACAATTATTCCTGTTCAGTAGAGGTGTAATAATCATTAAATGTAAAATTTAAAAAATGCCGCAATTTGTAATCCTTTCTTAATCAACAATCATTTAAAGATAAGTAAAAAATTGTATTCTGGTAAAATTAGCAACGAAATATCATTCCCAATAATAGCCTACTTTAAATTAAAGAAAGGATTAAAATCTTCGCTAACATTTCTTAAATTTTACATTTAAAGATAATTACAACTCTGCTGAACAGGAAGTAACATCCTCTATCCGATTGGGATTAAATTTTATCAACTTTAAATTATTGTTGATAAAGGAGGAATTACAAATCTTCACTGACATTTTTTAAATTTTACATTTTAGATCTAGGGATAAAAATGATAAAAAGGTTTGGTAAAATAAAAAAACACTGTATTTAAATAATAATAACAAAACGAATAATGAAAATAAAGAAACTTCTGTTAAATAAATCAACTGAAAATATAATATTAAAGTCTTAATTATGCAGTTCTTTAGCAAATCACAAAGTATCCCACAACACCTAATCAAAACACTCTTTTTGTGAGGGAGTTTTTACGACTGGTTACCCACAGTGTAGCCAGCTTACTAATTTTCACTAATTTTTGACAACACTGACTCCCCAAGTCAGGTTTCTTTTAGGTTACACCTATGACAGTAGGTGCTTTTACAACATTTATAGAGTATTATTTCAAATAATAGCCTATAATATTGGGAAATAATAATATAGGAACAAATAACTACACTCACATAACGCAATACAAAATTATAATAATGATAACCTGTATTACAATAGCATGCTTATAAACAAAAACATTATGAAATCGACATATGACGCCATGTTAATAAATCGAAACACGACCTACTGTATTTGCAACAATTCGCTATATAAGAATTATTTTGATCACTAATCAAGTTAAAAACTATCCGATCCGTTAAGTTGGCCAAAACTATATACATTGAGCCAAATTTCATTAAAATCGGTTGAGTAGTTCCTGAGAAATAGAGAGACAAACATCGGGACACGAGATTTTTATATATATAAGGATTGACTTTTGAATTACTAAAAAAGTAAATATACTTAAGAGAATATTGGAAAACAAAGAAACTTAATATACTAAAATTAATAACGAAAACCAAAAATTAACAACCTTATTACAGAACTAATAAATTAATTATAAATGAACAATGTCATACATACAAATTGCGGTGCACCTTAAAAATAATTTTCATAACAAAAACAATATTTACCACATCTAATCAGGCCTGCTACACTACTGAGCTCATATTTTTTTTTTTTACTTTCACTTATTTACGTCCACAATTGTACATCTTCAACTTTTGTCACTCGTCATATGTCTCGTAGCTATCATATGTCTTCAGCCCAAAGAGGTCGGGACTAGATTATTTATTTGATACTAATGAACCGCTACAACTCTCTCTTTTTTTTATATTGGGTCTTATTAGCCCAAAATCATGACCTTCTGATGGACCATCTGGCCATTAATGTAAGTTTGATTAAAATATTACATCCTTTCTAGTTTTTAATAGCTTGACCTTTGCATCACTTAGATCTTAACCTCTATGTTGTGGATTGTTTGACAATTTTTTATTCATGGAAGGTTACAGTTTAACCTACGTAACCTTAAAGAGTCAAACATGATATCAGAAACTTACCTGTGTTGTGACATTAAAGAAGTTGGAAAACTTCAGAGAACCTTAATGCTTAAATAAAATGAACAGCAAATTTCATGGGCCATTATTGGCTCTTTGGTCCATTAGCAAGAACAATATTCATACCTCTAAAGTTACTTCTCAAAGTTATAGTAAGTTCTAGTTTAATGTTTTAACACCATTAATCATCAGTCATTTTTTCATCCCAAGCTCCTGTCTTTTGCCTGCATTTGTAATGGATTGGTTATTGCACTTGTCCTCATCTTATAATAAAATATTGGATCTAAGGCATTTTTTTATTTGATTTTCCCTTTTCACATAAATTTAAAAGAAAATTTAGTATTTAAAATAGTTCACTGTTTACAGCTTGCTATGTTAGTACCTTCGGAAAGTGAGACCACTAAAAAGTAATACAGCAGCATTTAATTTTTTTTTCTGGGTCATACTGTCATTATTTATTTCCGGCTGAGCAACTATGTCACACAATCCTCTGTGAGATTCAAGTGGTCATGTTCTGTGACTACTTTTATTCCTTGTGTCAAAGGTTTTCCAAGTCTTTATAATTACTTGGAACATTACTAAACCATTCACTTGGTAAATTATGTTTCATCATACCAAGACTTTATTAGTAGGAGGTTTTGTATTAGATTGAATTGTCTATGGTTAGTAAGTCTGATTACTTTTAGGTCCGGAAAATAGATTGAATATCCCTCAATATTAAAAATGTAAATTCTTCGTATGAAGTTGGTGAAGCTTTGAAAGGAGTTGATTCTAATTCTAAATCTAATGGATTCTAATTGACAGAATTTTATCATTCATTAAGTCTTGCCTGTACACTTTTACAATGTTTTATAAGATATTGTCATATAATATCACCTTAATTTCATTGATATCTGTGAGAATGTTGTTAGTCACCAACTTTATTCCTTCTGATTTCATTTGAAACTCTATGCAGCCTGGTATGGTACAGCATTTTCTCTAAAAATTCATTTTTAAGGTCAATAATATTATAATATATTACCTATTTGATTATGGCTTTGTCACCTTATTTGGTACTGCACAATCTAAAGTTGTGCTCATGAAGAAGGAGTTTGATACCTTCTTCTTTAGTTATAAAAGACACTTTGTTGTTCCATATCAAAGAAACCAATCATCTTTTTATCCTTGGTGATTTTATTTTCTGTCTTTTTCCACTGTACCAAAACTATTTACCAAGACTGGAAATTATTTACTATATTGAGGAACCCATTAAGTCAACTAGAAAGATGAAACAGAGGAGTTGAATATTATATCAAATCATGAAAAGTTATTGGGATCAGTTAACCTTATTTTCTCACCTTGCGTATGCTGATCCACAATTATTGTTAGATCACTTATAATTTTAATTTTTCCTCGGTCAGGCATTTGAAATCTATAAATTCCTGCACATGATTACCATTAAAATCCAGTTGATATGGTTATTAACACACGGCACCCCAAACCTAAATTCTCACTTCCAATCTTTTTTATAGGCTTAGAAAAAATTGTGAAAAACAAATAAATTTTGAAACGGGAATTTTTAGTTTATACCAGAATAAAAGTTTAATAGCCGTATTTAAAATGGGAGCCACTACAGTGCTAAAGATGCCAAGCATATGGCCACATAAAAAGATAGCTCAGTGCTGCATCTCTCAACAGAATGCAATAAATCTAAAGAAACTGCAGCCTAAAAGATACTAAAGCCTGCTACTTGTACAAACTGCAGTGGTTAATATCTTGCACTAAAACTCTAAGAAGCAAGCAAGCCATTAACAACACAGCATCAAGTGTTGAAATTTCCACATTTCCCCTGGCAACAGGTACTGCACAAATCTCTTCTGTCATCCCAATAATCTATACAAACCAATAACACTCACAATCATCCCAAAATTCAAATGAGAAAAATTCTTCATCAGAGATAGCCAAGAGTCAAGGGTAACTGGGAGATACTCCTCTAATTTTTTACTTCCTTTTTCTCTTCATTCCTCTTACGATATCTCATCGACTACAAAATCATATCTTGATTCTATTTTGGCTGAACTGAAATATCTAAACTCCCGGTCAAAAGTATCGCAACACCTGCATATTCTTAATTTTATTGAAAAATTTGGCTTCCAGGGTTTGGGGCCAATTTTAAAAACAAGATAGAAGAAGAAATCAAGGTTTATTAATTTAATTGAGCCAATAAAAAGTGATTTTCACAAAAAAATTAACAAATACTAAATATACACTTAAATCAAATTAGAACTATTGAAGTAAATAAACCTGGGATTGTATGCAGAATGTTTTTAATATGCTGTGTTTCCTCCTGTACATCTGATTACATGCTTCTTATGAGGTCTTGAATGGCTTCCTATGGAATTTGCTCCCATTTCTCCAGAGCTGTTTCCAGCCCTGCCAAAGTCGTGGATGCAGAAGTTTGGGCTGTAACCATACTCTACTAGTGTGTCCTCCACATACCTGGGGCCAGTCAGAGCCACACCATGCACCACGACAAGCTCTGTATGAGCTCCCCAAGAGATGCTTCCCCAGAAGATTATAGAGCCTCCTACATAAGGCATACGGGAACTGATGCAGCATTGGCTGAACTGTTCCTGAGGCCTTCTGCAGACTCTGCCAGGACCGTCTGGACTATGGAGATAGACTTGTTTCATTAGTAAAGAGTATGCGCTTCCAATCATCCCTGGTCCAATTCACATGTTCTCTTGCAAATGCAAGCCTCACTAAACGATGTTGCCTAGTGAGCCGCGGGCCTTCTCGAGGTAAGGCCAACTTAGGATGCTACTGGGGCCTCCTAAATTTTGCCTATCCAATTATAATTAGGATAGGGATCTTTAACGAGTACCTGACATCGTATAGCCTCAAGACCTCCATTTTTCTTCTTATCCAAGGGACAGCATAGCCAAGGATTTGTTTACTCCCTTTAAAAAATCCTAGGGCTAGTGGGACGAGAATCCTCAACCTTTCGAATTGTAGGTTGCTACGCTAACCACTACTCCACAGGTGACCCCTTTTAATTAATTCTATACTTTTTAAATCTTCCATTTTAAAATTTGTCACTTATTGACACACTACAGCTCTGATTAAATAAATTTTTTTGGCAACTGTAATTCTCAACTCTCTAGATCCTCATTATTTTACTTGTATTGGTAAAATATACTAATTTACTCTTGAAATCTTAATTATCATTGTTTTAGATATTTATTATTGTTGCAGGATTTATTTGTAACTATGGTTATTCTAAAAGCCAAGCTGGTGGACCTTTGACTGGAACAAGTATAATTGCAAGACAAGGTACTTATCTTTGTTTTTTATTAGTATTTTGATTTTTAAAAAATTAATTACTAAAATGATTTGTTTTTAGTGTTTAATACTCAACTATTCAAGCAAGATGGACTTAAATCAAATAATGTTCTTACAATAGCTAAAGTTTTTTATTGTTCTAAAGAGCCTATTAAAAGTGACGAACCTAGAAAAGAAAATGTTCCTGAAGAGAAGAAGTTGTCTATTTTCCAAAAATTTAAAGCTATGTACCGTGATTACTGGTATGTCCTTGTTCCTGTGCACTTAGTAACCTCTGCGATATGGTTTGGCTCATTCTATTATATGGCCAGTAGGTAAGGAAATTGTTTGCACCCTCTTAAAATTTTAGATTACTCATTCTTATCATCTATTTGATATAAATGTTGTTCTTTAGTGGAGTTGACATTGCTGCCTTGGCAGAAATGATGCATCTGAGTGATGCAACTGTTGAAAAGATTAGGGCAAATAGCAATACACTGGCTGGGCACCTTGCTGTTTCATACCTTCTATATAAAATATTCACACCTCTTCGATATACGGTTACTGTTGGCAAGTATTAGATATGTCTAGTTTTTAAGTTAAAAAAAACTTCCTCACTATGCTGCTAATTTTTGTTAACCTTTTATATTTGTAAGTAGCATTAGATTAGATTAGATTGAGATTTTATTTGGACGGTCAACTGCTCAGTTATTACGTCCTTTTGATTATTAAATATAAACTATTTTAATATTTGTGTTTTTATACTTGTCACTCTTTGGCTTCCTTTTATTTTATTTTTTTTTTTTTTTATAGTTTTTCATATTCCATACAGTACCATTAGAATAGATTTAAAAAGAATCGAATTTTAAAACATTGCTTAGGGGTTTAGAATTTTTAGTTTCATAAAAACTCTTTTAGGAGTTTCTCTCGAATATTTAAGTTTTTTCTGAATATAAACAGATTTTATATACATAATCACCAAGACAATTAAAATATGTAAATGTATTTGTTTAATTTTTTAAAAAACATTTATCAAACTTTTTAATTTTCTTCCTACAAGTTACGAGGTAGAAGATTTAGGTCCATTCACCTTTGTTTACTTTTCCAATCCATTTTAAGTTTACTGTAGATTGTATTAATAAATCGGCGAATACCAAAGAGCTTTCCAGCCAGGAAGAAGCACAATTGATCAGATATTCTCCATTCATCTAATGCTGGAGGAGACATACAAATACAATAGTGACCTAACAACTTTTTATAAATACAAAAAATACTAGCATAGACAAATTAAAGTGTACACCCTGTTGTGCTTATGCCCCTTATTGCTGTCTTATTATTTACAACTGGTACTTTTTGTTTTAAAAGGAATAAATAATTAGTGAAATATGGATATGTTACAATAAACTCTTTGAAATTTAGATATACAATTAAAACCACTTAATAAAATTGGACAAAAATGGACATAAAGGTGTACACTTCAATTTTTATAAAAAATGTGTAGAAATACCTAATTTTTAATGAAAACTTTGTAGTATATAACATCACCTTTTTTTTATAGCACTTTCAACAAGCGTTTATTCATGGAAAGACACAGATTTTTTTAAAGTTCTTGATTTTTGTGAGTGACGATTTCTGATACCTCTCCAGTGATCATCATCAGTATTAAACGTACCTTTAGCGTACAATTGATTGGAGAGACAATTCCAAAAGCTCTCGATTTTGTTCAGATCTGGGGAGCGAGATGGCCACCCCACCAATGTGATTCTCTTTTCATGAAATCCCTCCAGGATTGCCTTTGACTTGTGACATGGAGCATTATCTTGCAAGAAATGAAAATTTCCGCCTGGAAATATCTGGGTTGCCCATGGGTACATCTTTTCTTTGATCAAGGTTAAATATTGCTCACTATTCATTCCTCCGGTAAGCCTTTCAATCAGATAATTACCAGAGGCGGTTATCGCTCTCCAAACCATCAAACCTGCTCCTCGATTTTGACATTTTATTCTGTTGTAAATAGTTTTTTGACCTTTTTCTATGTAACTCTATTCGTTTTCAGGCCCATCTTTAGAAAATCTTTTCTCATCCGCAGCAACTGTTGTGTGAGGAAGAGAATATTTTCGCCCTACTTCCCTCTGGCTAAGCCCACAACCAACATTTTTCTTAAACCGAATAATTAAATCCACAGAATACATTTATATTTTACTGGAAAGCAATATTCAATGAGTGGATATGATTAGAACCGAGATATATTATGATAAACTAACTGTACACTTTAATTTGTCTTAGTCTCGCTTGTATTTACTGTGATTAATCCTCTTGATGACAGCAATATACCCACCAAAGGTGTTTCCTAAATAAATTTGTTTTTATTTTTTGCCATAGAATAGTATATAAAAATATTTACTACCATGAATTAAATACATAACAGCGGTTTCAACTGTACACTTTTATTTGTCCCGGAGTGTATATATATATATATATTGGGTTGTCCGAAAAGTTCGTAGTGATTTTTAAAATAAAATTTACCTTTTATTTTTTCTACTAAAAATGAATCACAAAGCTAATGTTTATTTATATGCCTTTAATTCTCATGGAATTACCTATGTTTACACACTGAATTCGTCTTTATTAAGGCTCAGTAGTGTAGTTTATTGCAAACCAACATGAGTGACGATTCAGTTCATTTTCGGCATATTATGCTGTTCTTTTTTAAAAAAGGGATAAACGCAGCCCGAACTGCAAGAAAGATTAGTGCCCTGTTGCAGTAATGCATTACCTACCCCCCTATTTTTGGTCTCCTCCAATTTCAAAGGGGAGTAGGGTTTTTTTTTTGTTAGATAAGGTTGTTTTATTTTTGTAATTTTTTCACTCTTTCGATTTAATTATCAATTTTTAGACTGCCTACTAGTCCATTCCCATCCAATTGGTTGGCTTTCTAGGTATTATATGAGTGTATAGATTAGGGGATGAGCGGTCGGGGGTGGTGGTGGATCCCGTGCCTACCCCCCTACCCATCCATCTAGTATGTCAATATTGATGAAAAGGTTGCTGTCACATAAGGGACTAGCACAACTATCTCAAATACTCATTTTCACTTCAAACTACATAGGTTTTATTTATAGATATATGTTAATATAGTGACTAGAAAGTAACTGTATCATTTCGCTGGTTGAGGCTAGACTGACACTCATCTATTCTATTACTTCCTTATATATAGTCGGCAATGGAACATTCTAGATCCTCCTAGAATGTTCCTAACATATGATCATGTAGAAATTACGAAATTTTAAAAGACGATTCTAGAATGTTCCACAAAGTTGTAGAAATAAACATGTGTTTAAATATCCTGTAGATCATATTGTAGATCCACTTTTTTATGACATAAGGTCCCTCCCAGTTCTTACTTTGGGCAGAATCCTCACTTTCTTCATAGATTGTAGAGCTAAAGAATGTCTTTTTGTATTTGCCTTGACTGGTGTTCCTCTCATTGTGTTTCTTCTTTATATGGTCCTAGAGAGGCAAAGTAGATCCCTTCACGATTAATACTGTTCAGTCCCTTACCATCTCCTAAAGAGCATTTTCAGCATCTTCTTACATGATTTGAGGAAGTTGCCATGCAGCTTGACAAATAAGGCATGCGTCACTAGTTGTTCTTTTGTTGGCGATTGCCTCAAACCACACAGGAGGCTCCATTTCCTCGTCTCAGATGACTCCCCATTAATGCTGTCTACCTGTCTTTTTAGGTCCAATTGAAAACTGCAGGAATTCATAATATCCTTTCTGAGAATAACACCCTCTTCTGTGTCAGCCACTAGAGCCAAATACCATGGCTTTTCCAAATACTTTGGCTGCTTCTCCTGTAGCAGTCCTCAATTGTCACCTGGTGGGCAACAGCCCTTTCTAACTAATTACCATTGGACAGACATCGTAGTGTCTTGTAGGAAAGTCTTAGTAGTGTCTACAAACATTTGCTACCATTGCCAGTATTGTGCATGGTCACTAGAAACCTGGACAGGGCATCCACCTACAATTTAGGACAAGCAAGGCTCACCATTGTCTTAAGTTCCTAATTCCGCTGGCCATAGACAAACACTCTAAGAAGTTTTCCGAGGCTGTTGGGTAGGCCAACATTACTGTGCTCGTAATGTCCCCCTCGTGCTCTTGGATGGTCTGGGCTGCCAGCTGCTTCCTGCCATGCAGAAAAATGAATCATCTGGAGAATTTAACGGTCACATAATGCCGAATAGTGTTTAACGTTCCTGGTAAATAGATTTGAGGAGATTGAAGAAAAATGAATAGAATGGGTATGTGAAATTATGAGGCTTTGAAATAAAAGATCCCTAAAAGGTCAGTAAGCAGCACTGTACCTATTTGGAAACATCTAAGTTGTATACAAAGACAAAGGTGGGAGCATTGCATTTGGGCCGATGCTGCGGAATTGAGTTGGATGGTGGGAAGTGGATGGTATTTAGTGAGTAGGTGGTATTATTGAACCCTCGGGTTCTCCAAGTCTTTTATTTATTATTTTCAGTTAAATAGACGTAGATAAATATAATGTCTAAACGGGGCCTAAATTCAAAATTCTCAAAGATTATTTCTCCTTTCATTTCGCTTATTTGAAATTCTGAACATTTTCAGATTGTAACAAGCAGAGATTAATGGTCAAATGTAAACAATAAAAGATTTTGATTTATAGCTGGTAGGGATATTCAGAACCTGGCCAACAACACTAATAAAGGCACTGAGCATGCTGGAGGTTTTCCTCCCAATTATAACACATGCATAATACGCTTTATGAATGTTTTGTATGTATTATATTAAATTAATATCCTATCCCATTCATAATTTATTAACTTCTTGAAATCTGGAAATAACTATTTCTACTCATCGTAGAGTTGTAAGTGAAAGTTGTGTAATGTACACATGAATGTTTTTATCCATAATCTCTTTTATTTGACTAATAGTATAGTACTTTGATTCTTGAATTTACAATGTAATTGAAAAATTTCCGTTGTACTAGGTGGCACCACTATATCTATCAATTACTTAAAGAAGTGGGGTTATATCAAGCCGATGCCAAAAAAGGAAGAATTGAAAAAAATGTTGGAAGCAAAAAAAGTTTCATTACGAAAAAAAAGAGATAATTTTCGAGTAAAGAAAGATTTAATGAAGAAGAGTGTTATTGATAAACTTACTCAAAAGAAGAGTTAGTAAATTTTTGATATATATATATATATTTTTTTTATATAAATACATGTTCATATTAGTCCACAGTATATTAGCACATATTAGGCCCCTTTATATCTATTAATTAACTACCATCAGAAAATTTGTGAGTGGCTTAATTTAAATGTAACCTACAATTTTTTTATTGGCAAAATGTTCATAACTTGGCTGATTTATTCTTTCAATTCAATAATGGACTAACACTTTATTAACTTAGCTATAATCCTGCCCATAATCCATATTTTTCAGAAATAACTGCTAAGAAAATCTTTATGAAAATCGTTGTGGCATCTCTAAAACTATTGCTAGTAACATTATTTTATAAAATTAATATTTTTAATGAAAGACAAATTATAATGATTTAATAAAAATTATTTATGAAATAATTATTATTAATATAGAAATGATATCTATAGAAGCCATCTTAAGTGAAGTACATATCTAATGGGGTGTATACAAAAAAAAAAAAAAAAAAAAAAAAAAAAAAAAAAAAAAAAAAAAAAAAAAAAAAAAAAAACCGTTTTTCAACCACATATTATCTTGGAATATATAAATATAATAATATGTATTATTATTTCTTTGATATGAACTACTATCTACCCTCATTAGCCATCTGATGGCCAATTGCTCAATGACAAGCTGATACTATTCTTTGGGATGGCTGTCGAAGAACTCTAGGTACCGCATTTTCGACTTCTGCAAAATTATCAAATTTTTTCCCTTGAAGAAAATGGACTATGGATCGAAACAAGTAGTAATCCGATGGTGTGAGGTCTGGACTTTATTGTGGATGAGGCAGGATTTCAAACCCATGAAGTTCTGTAAACTTTTCTTTGGTTCGATGGTTCCTCTTAGGGTATTTTTGAGGAATAAGTTCGTGAGGGACCAGTCTACTGGTCTTTTTCACCTTCCCCATGGAGAGAAGATGGCAACAGTATCTTTCAACACACCACACTCCCTGGCAAGTTTGCGAGTACTTGTGGACGAATTTGACTCAACAGCTTTCTTCAGAACCTTATCAATATCCATTAATGGTCACCCGGAGCCTTTCTTCTTTTCCAATGTCGTATCTCTATTTATAAATTTTTCAAACCAACGCCGCGCAGTGTGCTGGTCAAGGACACCTTCCCTTTTATATTTAATAATTTCATGAGTTCCTTTAGCGGCTGTGAAATTTTTTTCCAGTAATGTCTTATTCCTGTAATTATGAGAATTTTGTAGGACACTGTCATGTTCCTTCTTTGAAATAAATAACTAAACTGAGGCTTTTTTTGAAGAAGTCCAGTATTGGTAAACAAGCTTAGAAAATGCTCTAAAGTATTGGTAAATAATAAATAGCATTAAAATATTTACAGAACTTAGAACTCTGGAATTTGATAAAAGGGTCATTTTTTTTAACACCCTATTTAATATACATGCTAAAAAAAAAAAACCTTATATATATAAAATGGAATTTTCTTAACACGTTAGGTGCGGCATCGGTCTCCGGGGTCCAATGTCTTACATTCCCATCTTAGCAGCCGATTATCACATGAAAATGTCCGAAAGGCCTAACACCTCAAAGACTCAATTTAGTCGATTTTTAATGAGATTATTGCATTTTGGTCCAGCAAAAGCTGCTAACAGATGACATTCTGTTGTTTTTTAGAATCGGACTCCGGGGTCTGGTACAGGCCATCAGTAATAAAACAAGACTACTGGACGGCATCATACTTCCGCGTCCAATAATATTGCAAAGAATACCTTTATGGTTATCTTTATTACTTCTTACTAAGTCTGTAATTGTAAATAAAACACTGATATTTGCTTTATTTATTTTATATAAATTCATTTCTTTAAAAAGAATTTTTTTTTATCATAGAGTAAGTGGTTGTAAAGCAGTGAAAGACTCCTAAAAATTGTTGTAACATTGCAAAAATTATCAATATGAATGGTAATCCAAAATTCCAGCAGTTTAATGCTATTTTCGATTAAGTATGGCGTCAATCCTGTATCGGACCCTGGGGGCATTTCCTGCCCCTGTTATGTCTAGGTCTAATCCTTACCAAGAGATAATGCCATTGAGAAGCTCATTTAATTCACTTTTCAGTAAAAAAATAACACTTTCGTCAGAGCATTCCCATCGGACCCCGATGCCCGATATCGTCAGTGGCTCATCCCAGCAGTCGGACCCCCGGGACCGACACCGTCCACTTCAGGATACCCCTAAAATATGCCACTGCACCTAACTTGTTAATTATGATGGATTTTGGATTTTGAATGAATGAATAATATTTATTTACACATTAATATATAATACAATTAAAAATTGAAAAATATTAATGTCAATGGCAATAGCCGTCTGTCAGAGTTGGCTGCCTTTGTTTTACAGTGTAATACTTTACAGACATAAGATGTAATATTTTACAATTTTATAATTTAGGGGATTCATATTTTACAGAGATCAGGGAGTAAAGGAAAAAAAAATACATACATTAAATAACATAAAAAATAAAAATAAATAACAAGAAAATGAAAACTGTTTATATATCAGACAACCAGTTGTACCTTGAGTTCCAAGCATGGTGAGCATAGCGTAATAAAGGGCGGGGGTCTTGTTGACCAGTTAGGTACAAAATAATTTCTCCCCTTGAGAGGGAAGGCTTCCCAAAATAAATAAGCCTGAATTTGGATAATATGCTATATCCCCCTAGAAAGTGATAAGTGTCTTCTCGGCAGTTGGAATTACAGAGTGAGCAAGTTTCAGAATCTCGATTTTTTTCTAACCATGGCCTGAAGTTCAAATATAAAAGTTCGCCCCTAAGCTTGAACAACCATCTTGCCTCTGAATAACAAATTATCAACAAAGTTTGCTGTTACAAATACCCTGTAATCATTTACCAACACTCTGTACAGCTGAAACCGATCTGAAGAAATCGCTCGATTAAATGCTTTATCTTGGTAATAAGCTACTCTTTTTGATGATCGCTTGGATTTTTGTTTTGTTTTTCCTTCCCTTAATCCAGTATTGTCCAACATTTTGTCATAGTTTGAGCATTGTAGCAACCAAACAAAACATGTGTTTAAAGCAAATCTCAAAAGCCACAATTGAGACTTTTTAAGTAAAGTTATGTTAACTTTGCAACTTGTGGGGGCCCCCTCTCCACATACTCAATATTCAGCATTTGCCTACCGCAATCCAGGCCATATTGCAGGTTAGCTCAGTTGAAATGGAAAAATTAGGAGAAATGGCTGATAAAATAGCACTATTGACCCAGCCTACATATGGCTCCCAAGTAAACGATGCATCGCCGACTACTAGGGTTAATCCGTCCCACATTGACGAGCTAAGACGTGAGGTAGCTACACTCTCGAAAAAATTCGATCAACTTCAAACCCGAGGACGAAGAAGAAGCAAATTTACTTCCAGACGACCGGCTTTTAGGAACCCATCTTCCTCCAACGACAGTGAAGACCCTGATCTCTGCTGGTATCATAGTACTTACGGCCCCAGAGCTAGGCAGTGCTGCTCTCCTTGTAATTATATGTCTTCAAAAAACGTTTAACTTGGCAAGCAGGTGTGGCAACCTGTTCTTGCCATAATTACTTATGTCGCCTATTTATAACTGATAAGATTAATAAACTAGCTTTCTTATTAGATACCGGATCCGATATTTCCCTCAATCCCCCAAGACTTTCTGACCGAAAGGACTTTTCTCGCTATTTGTACGTTGCGAACAACTCGAAAATTTCAGCGTATGGAGACCGGACCCTACCATTAGATTTGGGCTTGAACTGTAACTTCACATATACGTTCACCATAGCAGATGTCCAAACACCAATCATCGCATCAGATTTCTTAAGCCACTTCAGCTTACTATTGGATATTTTTTCAAAGCGCCTTCTTGACAGACGAACACTCAAGTCCTCGACTGCCCACAGTCTTGACAAGTTAGTATTCGACCATTTATCAGTCAGTACGGTCGACCCGAATACACCGCTTGGGAAACTTTTACATGAGTATAAAGAGCTTTATCATCCCACAACTGTTCATCCCGTGGTCAGGCATTCCACTCGTCATATCATCACAACAGAAGGCCCCTGTTTTTGCTTGACCTCGGCGTTTGGCACCTGAGAAGTTGCAAGCAGCAAAAGCGGTTTTTCATTCGATGGAAGAAATGGGGTTATGTAGACCGTCCAGCAGCCCGTGGTCGAGTCCTATTCACCTGGTGCGCAAAGCGAATGGCGAGTGGCATCCTTGTGGTGATTATCGACGTCTAAACGCGATCACAGTTCCTGACAGGTACTGCATACCGAACATTCAAGACTTCACGAGTTTTTTACACGGAAAAAAGATATACACAAAACTCGATCTTACAAGGGCTTATCAGCAAATACCCGTACACCCGGACGACATCAAGAAGACTGCAGTATGCACTCCATTTGGGAATTACGAGTTTCCTTTTATGCCCTACGGATTGCGCAATGCAGCTCAAACCTTCCAAAGGTTCATTAACGAGGTTTTGTCCACTGCTGATAATTGCTACGCCTATATTGACGACATTCTAGTTGCATCTGATAACATGGAAAAGCACATCACTGACTTACGGGGAGTCCTAGAACGTTTAAAAAGCTACGGAGTTATCATAAATTTCTCGAAATGCGTTTTTGCTACAGAGTCGACCGACTTCCTCGGGTACAACGTTTCGGTGGAAGGCATCAAACCGTGTAAGAACAAAGTAGAGGCCATAATCAACTTCCCACGGCCGACTATTGTAAAACAGTTGAAGAGATTCTTAGGAATGGTAACTTTTTATAGGCGTCTGTTGCCACATGCAGCTAAAATCCAAGCTCCCTTACATTCCATAAGCAATATGAAACAGACAGCTACTATAGAGTGGACTCCAACACTAGTAGCAGCCTTCGAGAAAACGAAACAACTATTAGCCAATGCGGCTACATTGGCTCACCCACAATCGAACATGCCTTTAATTGTTTGTTCCGACGCGTCCGATCACGCTATTGGAGGAGTCATCCACCAACAAGACGTCAATGGCCGACGACCGCTTGGGTTTTTTTCACGCAAATTACAACCACTGGAAACCAAGTATTCGGCGTACGACAGGGAACTTCTTGCATTATATAGCACAATAAAACATTTCAGTTATCTTTTAGATGGCCAACAGTTCACCTGCCTGACGGACCACAAGCCTCAAGTTTACGCATTCACACAGACCCGAGACAAAGCGACACCGAGACAGGCGAGACAACTTTCGTATATCTCACAGTTTACCACTGATATCCGCCACATTAAAGGCTCCGACAACGTCACTGCGGACGTTCTGTCCAGAATAGAGGCCGTACGACAACCAGTACCAAGCGCCATCGACATCGCAAACGCACAACACTCTGACCCGGAATCCAACACTTACTAGCTTCTGAACCCCCCAAGAAACCCCAGTTGCATCCAATATCATTGTACGGGGCACATCACATATACTGTGACAATTACAAAGGCTTAAACCGGCCATACATCCCTGCTAAATTCCCCAAGAAAATTTGCGAACACTTCCATTCCCTTTCTCACCCTGGGGGACGTGGAACGTTGGCTCTACTGCAAACAAGATTTATCTGGCCCCACATGAATAAGTTCGTCAAAACATTTGTGAGGAACTGCATCCCGTGCCAAACAGCCAAAATCCAAAAACACGAGAAGGCACCCCTGGCCACATTCCGAGCACCAGATAGTCGCTTGGCAATGGTGCACATAGATATTGTCGGACCACTCGCTTTGTCTCACGAATGCCGCTACCTTCTCACTTGTGTGGATAGATTCACCAGATGGCCAGAAGCAGTACCAATTGTTGACCAAACAGCAGAGACGACGGCACGCAAGTTTTTGGAATGTTGGGTCAGCCGTTTCGAAGTCCCTGTTCAGATTACCACGGACCAAGGCAGGAATTTTGAGAGCAACCTGTTTCACTACATCGCTAATTTAATAGGAGCTCGCATCCAGCCTACAACAGCTTACCATCCTCAGGCGAACGGCATGGTTGAGCGATGGCACTGCTCTCTCAAGGCCTCCCTCATGTGCCGTTTGAAGCACGTTCGTGAGAGATGGACCGAAGAGGTTTCTTTTGTTATGTTAGGTCTTCGCTGAGCTTTGAAAACCGATTTAGGAGCTTCAGCAGCCGAACTGGTATACGACACCCGTTTAAGATTATCAGGAGAATTGTTCCTACAACCGGTGACATCAATTACTCCTTCCAATTATGCAGACAGGCTAGCCTCTCAGCTACGAGCACTTAAACCACCACCGGCAGCATGGCACAGCAAGCAACCAATTTTTTCACGCCCAGCACTATCCTCATGTTCTCACGTCTTTTTAAGGGATGATTCGGTAAAACCACCACTGACGCCGCCATATACAGGCCCTTATAGAGTATTGGCCCGCTCAGACAAAACGTTCACTATACTTCAGGACGGAAAAGAAAAAACTGTCACACGGGACAGGATTAAGCCAGCCTTCCTAGACACAAACCATCTTTGGGAGGGAACTATTTTACCGCCAGTCAGTGGAGCAAGAAAACGGAGCGACATTCCAACATCAGCCTCCAACCAAGAGGACACATCGACGTCACCAATGCCGAACTTTCTCGAGAGCTTGCTGCCAGTAAAAACTGTATCCTTTGCAGAACCCCTAGTCGTGGCGACGCCAGTAGAGAATAGGCGTACTACCAGGCATGGTCGGGTGATTAACGTTCCTCAACTCTTCAGGTAGACCTCTGCTGGAAGGGGAGTGATGTAGGGGCCCCCCTCTCCACATGCTCAATATATTGCTAGGCGGGCAACACTGTAAATATAGAGACAGTGAAGGTTATGATAGAGACATTGTTATAAAAAGTGATTTTTAAGATTCGAATTTGAATTTTTGTTTATAGTATTATTGTCAAGTTAAATAAATAATCGTTACTTATAAAGTGTGTTTAATCACTAAACATAAAACCCCATAAACTTTTCACCTGCTTTCATCATGATCCTTTTGAACACCACACAAATTTGGAATCTGTTGGTTCAGAATTAATGCTGTTGGGTTTCAAAATCCCTAGATGAAATATTAAAAGCAAAATTTAGTTTTTAAAACAATAAATTAATAATTAATGATAGCCAATCTGCTGGCATACTCTCTACGTACCGTAGCCATCTGATGCGTCCAGCCTTGATAAAGTTCCGCATTAGCATGTAACTCCCTCAGCTCCTGGTTATACTGTGATATCTCACTCACAGATAGGAACTTAGATCTCTCAGATGATCCTTCGCCTCCAACACTCTGCATTCTTTCCTGTCTGCTCATTACAACCTATTCTTCACTCTTCATCAGACGGATTATGGTCTTATTGATTGCTCTGGACAGCATATAGTAAGCAATAGCTCAGCAGAGGAACCCCACAGTGATTGGAGCAGCTAAGTTGTTAGCCCATTATTTCCCTGACTTCATCCCCATGATACTTAAGTAGCTCAGTTTCTTCATTACTAAACACCATATTTCCCAGTTTATTTTTAGTTGGGTTCCAACTGAAATCCATCTTTAATGTTTCTCACTTTCAGGAGTTTTAGACTTCAAAATCTACTTGGATGTCTTCCATCAGCAAATTCTCTTTGCTTCATATCTTCTTTCACAATAGTTCTGTGGTCATTCTTGTGTGACATTGAATCATCCTCTGCTTTGTCTCATTCCTAGCTCTCCTGCTTAGCTTGTTATTCATCATACCAGGCCCTCTTTGCTAACATGGGTCTCTCACCAAGTTCTTCAGCAAGTGTATTGATGGCTCCTTTCAAGTTTGTCCACCTTGTAACAATTTCATTTGCGACACCCTTTCCTTTTAACATCTTTATCTTTCGGAACATAATTATTATGGTTCTTATGTTTAATTAAAATTAATTTTAAGAAATTATGCTTCTTTTGTTCCTTTTGTAAAGGAAGAATGTTTTCTTTCTTAAGACACTCCACATCTAACTTTAGGGAAAGTTTTTCCACTCTATCTGTGGATTTAATTACAATCCTTGTCTGTATTTGATCCTAACTAAGTGAAGATCCGAACTGTACAAACTCCATAGCAGCCCCATACATTTTCTATGCCAGAGACATGTCTGGACTGGATCTAGAAGTGGTCTATGTGATTCCAATTCTTTCCGTCTAGAGAAACGCAAGTCTTCTTGAGGATATCTACGGCACCAGGATGTCTACATGTGGGAATTGAGTGATGCTGCTCGCTGCCATAATCTTTTCCATTTCCAATTCCACAAGCCGTTATCGTTGAATCCTTCATGCCGGCTGTGTTCCTGTTATAGATCTTAAGAAATCTTCCTGACCTAACCTTGCATTAAAATCTCCATGGATCAATTTCATATTGGGGCTTGGTATGGCATATTATGTTCTTTTCAGAGTGTCGTGAAACATATTTTTCATGTCCTCCTTTCAGGGCATGCTCACTAATAATGGAGATATTGAATAACTTTCCCCTAAGCCTTATTCTACCAATGCATGGGCTGATGGCTTCGTATTTGAGAAGGAGTTGCTTTATTGATCATTATGGTTATTATTAATGAATTTAATAACTTTTTAAGCACTATTGAACTCAATACTATTCTTTTGCAGCTACTGAAATCCGAAATGTTTTGTTTTACTTCCTTTTCAGTGGCAATTTTAATAACAATAAAAAAAAAGTAAGACTGCTTCTGTAGCATTGTCCAATTAGAGTTAGTAGCATATAGTGATGTTGAATAAAGTAATAAACAGAAAAACAAATACAACTTTAATATCACTATGCAGTGGACATATTACTACTTACAAGTATTATAAACATTTTTTACTCGACAGGCAGACCTTAGAATGTCAAAGTAGACAATGAATTATCCAATGTAAAATATGATATAGCTGGAATTCCACTGGAAATTTTACTTGGACCACTACTTTTCAATATTTTCATATTAGGCTTGACCTCAATTAAACTGACTTTTATGGCAAACCTTTTTTGACAACACTGCATCATCATCATAGTTAGTGTTTAATCTTTTTCTTTTTTTTTTTATACTTCTTACTACACTTGAGATGGCACCCCGTAGATTTAATTTGCTATTATTTAATTAAAATATTTATTTTACTTAAAGTCTTTTTATTAATAATTTTTACATTAAAATTAAATAACATCACCCATTACTAAATAACATCTCCCAGGAAATCAATAGGAGAATCGCTGCAGCTAACCGGAGCTACTGTGGCCTGGCCAAACACTTTAGGAGCAGGTAGGTACCTATCGAACAGAAGCAAAATAAATCTTCATAAGACCTTGATCCGTCCTGTCCTCATGTATGGGTCGAAAGCCTGGCCCTTCACCAGAGCTGATGAGACCATGCTACTGGTATTTGAAAGGCAATTACTTAGAAGAATTTTTGGTCCAGTTCGTGTGGGAGACATATGGAAAAGAAGGAAGAATTCTGAGCTCTTAGAGCTGTATGGTAACAACAAAGTGGTTAAATTCATCAGGCTCGGGAGACTTTGGTGGGCAGGACACATGGTTAGGATAGGAGGACAGCAAGATTCCAAAGAAGTTGCTGAACGGAGAGCTCCATGGCAAACGGAGTTGGATGGCCTGATTTATGGTGGGTCGACTCCATTGCAGTGGATGCAAGGGTTCTTCTGGGTACCCGAAACTGGAGAGCTGCCGCAAGAGACCGAACCAACAGGCGGAAGCTTTTGGAAGATGCCCAGACTCGGTGATGGGTTGTTGCGCCAACAATGATGATATTAAAAATTGTTTTAAAAATAATGTTAAAAAAGAGTTTAGAGAGGCCTAAATAATTATAATAAAGAATTTTTTTAGGTTACCTCGAGCAGTAGATATTTTTAAAATCTGGATTCTAGATTCTAACAAACGAAAGAGTACTATTTTAGTTGGCTTCATCTTGCTGCTTTTTCCTTTTTTTTTTTCCAGGCAGAAGCACATATTGCATCAACTGCTTAAAAGTGTATTTTCTGCATTCTTTTTGTTGTTTAAGCTCAATATTCTGTAATGTCAGTATATTACTTAATATCCTAATAGCTCATTGATTATCTGTGTGCTGATATCTGTGATTACAGGTGTGCTTATTTTTTAAATCTTCAGGCCAAATTAATTTAGTAACTATCCCTTCTAGTTTAGAATATATAGGTGCTTTTTAATATCTCTTTTCTTTTAATATGACCCATTTACATTATAGGCCACATTTATTAGCCCACACACATACCCCAAAAATCTAATTTATACATATAAAATAAATTTACATTTTTGGTGTTTAAGTCTGAAGATATGAGCCATGTGATTTCTTATGACAGTATGACTATTTGATTCTATGGATCTCTTTATTAAACAATAATGTGAAAATCAGCATGATTTAAAAAAAATTCATAACCTCATTATTCATACATGTTAGAGATTTTTCTCAATTTTATAATCAATTCAAATGGGAAGCAAGAGTTTTCATAAATTTTTAGTACTTTATTAAATTGTACTGGTTGCTGGTTTACTGATTGAATTATACATTATTGTAGGTATTGTTAAAATTAAGACATGCTCCATCTTCAGATGGATAATTTGATGAAAGGGGCTTTCTACGGACTATATTAAACTATCCATTTAAATTATTTTCTTATTCATTTTATTTTAGGGACTAAAAAAACAAATGAAATAATCAGGAAAGTTCTTCAAAGTAAAAGGGTTACGAAAAGTGGATAAAATAATACTGAGTTTTTCAGTCAAATGAAGGTCGAAAACTGTCTAGTTCTGATATTGTAAATAAATATATGTCACAAAAATTGTATGTATGTTTGATCCTCTATCTGTTCATTTATTGGTAAGGATGAATATTTTTATTTTTACACTAGGAAAAATATTGGAATACAACAATAAAAAGAAAGAAAAGTATTGGAGTATAATACTCAAGTTTGTAACATTTCCATATATATTTTCTGTTTCTTAAGTTATGTACTTACATTATCCCTTTTCTTCTTTTTTTTCGGTTGATCATATTGTAATATTCTGAGAGGGTATATCTTGATGATTAACTAGATCTGACTGTTAAATATTAATATTTTTTATTTATTGATTGAAGATTGTAGTATAATAAAAGTAATAGTATTGTAGATAATAATTTCTAGCATTTGGTGTTGTTTGTTTCCTCAGAGTATCTCTAATAGGCAATAGTTTTTGCTAATAAGAGAGAATATTAGTAGGTTTTGTCATTGGTAATTTGGATAGTAAATATATATTGTAACTTTAAGTCGTTAAATAAAAAACAAAACAAAAAAAACAACATATGATTTCAAATCCCAGACCATTTGTTGGAACAAAATGGTACGAACTGTTTGGGTTTAGATCTTTCGAGCCTTGTCCAGGCAGACGTGGAACTGTCCACGTTGTTCTGGAACATTCCAGACCTGACCATTTACGATTATGTATAAGGAGCGAGTGACTGAAGGAGTAAGTATAAGTCTGTGTTTTGACTGTGAAGCTCAAGCATGTGATTTGCGTGCTATAAAGTATCATTTTTGTAACCTTCTCGAATATTTAAGTTGTGATAATTTTGTGGCATTGATAATTGTTATATTTTCGTTAATAAATATTCCTTAACCCATATAACTGTTATAACTGGTGTCAGGTGTGGGGTTCGAAGAAGAAAAAAAAATGCCAGGCAAACGAATTGGAGAACTTAAACTAAGGAGCTGAGGAGAGAATTAGAAGAGCTGGACTTCGACACTACAAAGACAAAAGCGATCTTGTTGGCCCGCTTACATGAATATTACTGGAGTCAGGGCGTAGATCCTGAAACCATAGAGTTTGAGGATAGCTCTTTGAAGGCTATGTTTGGCAAATTAAATGATAAATTAGCAAGCCAGTCGGCTGAAATAAATGATAAATTTTCTAATTTATCTGGTGACATAAATCATAAATTAGCAAGCGTGTCTGGTGAATTAAATGACTAGTTGACCAGCCAGTCTGCCGAAATAAATAGGTTAAATGACAAATTAGCTAGTCAATCGGCTGAATGTAATGAAAAATTTACCAGCCTAAATTCTAATTTGTCGGCTGAATTAAATGATAAATTGGCTAGCCAAACTGGTGAAATGGATTGGTCCAATGACAAGCTGACCAATTTATCTGGGGAAATAAATGATAAATTGATCAATCTGACTGCTGAGATGAATGACAAGTTGACCAACCTGTCTAGTGAAATTAATGAAAGATTTGCTCAACAGGAAGCAAGGGCTGTGGTGTTAGAAGAAGAGTTTGAAAAATTAGAGAGGAGGCTAAAGGAAAGAGTTCAGGCATGTGTGAGAAAGCAGCTAGCCAAACAGCCATTGATAGAAGAGGAAAGACGAGAACCCGCCATTATAGAGAGCGGAGCCAGAATAAAACCACCAACTTTTGATGGTAAGTCGTCAAGGTCGAATTACCTGAATCAATTCAACGCTGCGGCCAGTGCTAATGGGTGGTCCCCTAGAGATAAGGCGGTTGCGTTAACAGTAGCTCTCAGAGGCAACGCTCGAGATGTTCTCCAAACGATCAACGCCGACGTTCCCTACGATTTTCAGACATTAGTAAGCCCACCTCGAACAGTTATACCAGTCCCAGCTGAAGAGCAGGAAGCAGAAGGCAGCCGAGTCTATCCAAGAGTTCGAGGCGACAAAGTCCCGCTAAATGGTCTATATGTGTGTGTGAACAGACTAGCTCAAAAACTATAAACCGTGCGAACCTGAAATTGGGTATTTAGTGTATGTATATGCCCGCGATGTGACTGCAAAAATTCCATCAAAATTGGTCAAAGGGAGGGGGTACTTTATTTAATAACTTTAAGTTTTTTTTCGATTTTCTCAAAAACGGCTCTAACGATTTTGATTAAACTTAGTATTTGATGCATTAATATGCCCGAGATCTTACTGTGAAAATTTCATCAAAATTGATCAACCGCAGGGGGCACTTACTTAATAAATTTACTAATATATATATACTAATATATATATATATATATACTAATATATATTTACTAATTAATAAATTTTGTATCATTTTCACGTGTTTTTTTTATTTACTCAAAAACGGCTTTAACGATTGTGATCAAACTGGGTTTTTGATGTATGTATATACCAAAGATGTGATAGCCAACATTTTCATGGACCACCCCAACGGAGGGGGGACTTTACTTAATAAATTTTGCATCATTTTCACGTGTTTTTTTTATTTACTCAAAGGCTTTCACGATTTTGATCAAACTGGGTATTTGATGTATGTATATGCCAAAGATGTGATAGCCAACATTTCATTAAAATTGATCAACCGGAGGGGGGACTTTACTTAATAAATTTTGTATCATTTTCACGTGTTTTTTTTATTTACTCAAAAACGGCTTTCACGATTATGATCAAACTGGGTATTTGATGTATGTATGTGCCAAAGATGTGATAGCCAACATTTCATCAAAATTGATCAACCGGAGGGGGCACTTTATTTCATAACTTTTTTTCCGATTTTTCGATTATTTCAAAAACGGCCTTAACGATTTTCATCATATTCGTCAAATGGTGGTATTTAATATCAGGCAAGCGCTATCATTATTAAAATGTTCTGAGGGGATTATCGAGCAAATGAAAACAAAAATAAGAAATGAATGTGGAAAAATGTGTAACTTTGAGAAGTTGCATTAACAAAACGCATTAATTTCTTATCTAAGTAAGTTGGTAAGTGAAAGTTGTGTGTTGCGCGCACGCACCAGATTTTTTCTTCATGTTACAATAACGTCCCTAGCTGGTGGCACTTACAGGATTTGCTATTGTCTAAATAGGAAAGTCTAGATACGAAAATCTTAAAGGTAGTCACTTATAGGGAATTATTTCCATCATTAATTTTTCAATCAGAGGGGGGGACTTTAATTAATACATTTTGTATCATTTTCACGTGTTTTTTTTATTTACTAAAAAACGGTTTTAACGATTTTGATCAAACTGGATATTTGATGTATGTCTATGCCAATGATGCGATAGCCAACATTACATCAAAATTGATCAACCAGAGTGTGGACTTTACTTAATAAATTTTGTATCATTTTCATGTGTTTTTTTTATTTACTGAAAAAAGGCTTTAACGATTTTGATCAAATTGGGTATTTGATGTATGTATATGTCAAAGATGTGATAGCCAACATTTCATCAAAATTGGTCAAACGGAGGGGCCACTTTGTTTCATAACTTTTTTTCCAATTTATACCTTTCTTTTGATTATCTCAAAAACGGCTTTAATGATTTTGATCAAATTCGCCATGTTTAATGAAAATAAGGCGTTCTTTAATATCAGGTAAGCTTTATCGTTATTAAAATGTTCTGAGGGGGTTTAAATGGGGAAGGGGCCTTTTTTGTTTTCCTGTAAAGTACCCTTGTTTTTGTTTATATGGAAAAATTAACTGACAAATATTCCGTCAACTCATAAAATACGTTGACCACACGCATGCGGCGGAGTACGCCTTTAATGACAGACCATTGTTCATAATTAAAGCCGTTCTGTTCATTTAACGGATATTATTTGTTTCATGGTAAATGAAGTTTTCAACAACTACATAGAGAATGATAAAATCAGACGACTTGGAGTATTATGCTTGCATTGCCGAATTACCACATGTAAAAACTTTTATTTAATAATAAAAAAATATTCGATTCCCGGCCGTGGTCGAATCTTTTATCTTCTAATAAAATAATTTAATAAAAAAATAGTGTCTTTTGTTGAGCAAATATAAAGAAAAAAAATAATAGGGTGTATAAAAAAAAATGACCGTTTTAGACAAAAAATTAATATATATTTCTTTTATACTTTACAATAAAATTAGTATTCAAAATATAACCCATTGTTATCTAATGTTGCTTGCCATCTTTCCGCCAGTTGCATGATCCCCTGCTAGTACCACTCTTTAGGATGGCTATCGAAGAATTCCTGCACCGCTGTTTCGACTTCTTCAAAGGTATCAAATTTTTTCCCTTTCAAGAAGTGGGCCGAAACAAATAAAAATCTGATGGAGCAAGGTCTGGGCTATATGGTGGGTGAGGAAGAAGTTCGATCCCATCAAGATTTTTTAATTTTTCCTTGTCTGACGGGAAGTATGCGGCCGGGCGTTATATTGCTGTAACAGAACTCCTTTTCGATTGACCAAAGCTGTATAAAGTTGCGACAGTTTTGCATATACTCTATCTAACTGTATGCAATAGAGGTCAGAGGTAATTGTGGTTCCATGAGGTACGAATTCATGATGGATTACACCTTCATAGTTCCAAAATACGCAAAGCATTGATTTTTTTTCGAATTGTCCTCTTCCAGCAACCGTAAAGGCCGTTTGACCTTGACTTAACCACTGTCCACTAGTATCAGGATTTCGCCAGTAAACCCACTTTTCATCACAAGTAACAATTTTTTTGTAAAATCGCAAATCGTTAGGGTGATTCAAAAGATTTTTGCAAATCTCTACCCTTTTGGCAGATTGCTGGGGCGTCAGCTCGTGCGGGACCAGTCTGCTGCTCCTTTTCACCTTCCCCATGCTGTGCAGATGGCGACACACAGTATCTTTCGACGCTCCGCACTCCCTGGCAAGATCTCGAGTACTTGTGGCTGGATTTGAGTCTATAGTACTCCTCTCCTCTGGATCTTGAGTACTTCCTGAAGAGCATCATCTATATCCAACGATGGTCGCCCTGACCCCTTCTTCCGTTCTAAGGTCGTATCTCCACTGTGAAATTTTTGGAACCAACGCCGCGTGGTACGCTCGTCAAGGAGACCTTCTCCTTCAATTCTGTTGATTTCACGAGCCGCTTCAGCGGCAGAACACTATTTTTTCCGATAATGTCTCAAAATAACAAGAATTTCGTAAGACACCGTCATGTTGCTTCTCCAGCAAAACTTATGAACTGAGGTATTATTGAGTAAGTCCAGTGTTGATAAATAAAGTTGGATTAACATTCTAAAGAGTACAGGACTTGTTGGTAAACAATAAATATTAACGTCTTTACAGTCCTTGGAATTCATGCATTTGACGAAACGGTCATTTTTTTTTATACACCCTATTAAATGAATGTGGAAAAATGTGGCTTTGAGAAGTGGCTAGTAAAAAAAGACATCGGGGTCACCTGTGGTGTTGTGGTCAGCATGACAACCTACAATACTAACAGTCGCGGGTTCGATTCCAGCGGTCGCCCTAGGATTTTTTAATGGGAGTTAAAAATCCTTAGCTATACCGTGCCGTCGGATAGGACGTAAAATGGAGGTCCCGAGCCTATACGATGTCAGGTAATCATTAAAGATCCCTATCCTAATTATACCTGGATAGGCAAAATTTAGGACTCCCACTGTAGCATCGTCCGATTAGCCTAAGTAGCATAAAAATGGACGTTAAACAAATAAACAAACAAAATGCATCAATTTTGTTGCGCGCACGAACCAGATTTTTTTTATTAACAATTAAAATACAAAGATTAATGCTTCATAATTAAAATTTTACAAAATTATCATTTAATAGAATAAATGGTATTACTTCGGATAAGCTACTCCAAGATGGTGGTCGGCGTGATTAAACAACAAGGTATTCCGATCACGCCCTATCCGATATCCACGATTCAGTTCGGGTTTACCGATAGTTCCCGAGATCCGATGTTGGCATGATCCACATTTTTGAAAGAGAATTCATTCGTTGTTTACTTTATTAGATCAGATCTGATCTAAACAAAATCTTCTAATTAATAAATCGTGTATGATTTGTTATTTATCCTATGGAGCCATATCATTTAAAATCATCATCAAATCATTTTAAAAATACCCTTTTTGGTTATTTAAGTACATTTTTCTTGAAATAACAACAAAAGTAATAATCTGGTGGTTAGGAATACTCGGATTCTTTTGCTTTTATATGTGCATTTAACTTGAACCCATTAAATCATTTTTCATCATTCATTTTTTTTACGCCGTTTGGAAAAGCAAAAACATTACTAGGTCCACAAAGATGAAAATCTTCAAATCAAACGTAAAGGCTGTCTTACTCTACGGCTGTGAAACATGGAAAAACACGGTGAAAATCAAGAAGCAGCTCCAAGTTTTCATCAATCGATGTATAAGACGTATCCTTGGAGTTAGATGGCAAAATAGGGTTGGAAACAAGGAACTATGGAGCATTGCCAGACAGCAGCCTATAGAGGAAGAAATAAGAAAAAGGAAATGGAGGTGGATCGGCCACACGCTCCCAAAAGAAGATGGGGCCATAGAGAAGACGGCGCTGGATTGGAATCCCCAAGGATCAAGGAAACGAGGGCGACCGAGGCTGACCTGGCGGAGGAATGTGGAAGAGGAATGCAGAGCGGCTGGCAAATCTTGGCAGGAGGTCAAGGCTCTCATCCGGGATCGGGATGGATGGCGAAAATTTACTTCGGCCCTATGCCCCCGCAGTGGTGGCAACAGGAAATAAGTCAAGTAAGTCATTAAATCATTTAAACAGGACATATTTAAAAAAAAACAAAAACATTTACAAAACAAAAGATTAACTTTATTTCTTAAATATTGCTGGAGAGGCCATCAAATTTTAAATTTCAAGCAACCATCACAGAAAATTTTCATATATTGAAATAGTACTTCTACTCATATCTATTATAGTACTAGCAGACCCGGCCACGCGTTGCTGTGGCTCAGTAGTTATATCCTAATATTTTTAAACAAATACAGTAATACCAATATTCATTGATAAAGATGAAAACCTTTCAGCTAATCAAAATCCAACGTGATTGAGAATAGAGCATTACACCATTTAAAAGTATTTGGTAAAGAATATAGGAAAGTTAAAGTTTTTATTTTTTACATCTCATATTTCAATGTAGTTTGATTAAAAAGGAGCTGATTGTGTTTACGACTCACAGAGCTGCCAACACTATCGCCTTTTTTTTATGGATCGGTATAAAATAACTCGAAATGGCTATATTTTTCCACTAATTTAAAAAAGGATGACTGAAGTAAGGTTTGGTAACCTCAGCCATTGATCTATTGATTATTGGCCTAATACTACTCCAACTTGGTATTGTTAGTTTAACAACGGGTTTAATTTTGCTGGTTCATGCCAATCTTGGTTAACGCATCATATATGTCCTTTTGATAGGCGTTTTTCTCAATTTCTTTGAGACCTCGATTTCCCAACCCTTCGGCTAATAAGTGTTCGGTAGGAGGGTGGTGTGTTGAAGCTTTTAATTTAGCAATATATTTGAGTGATAATAAATCTCTTCTTAAAGAGGTTTTTACATAATACAATTAAGAAGTTTTATTTATTCAAGTACTAATTTGTTAAAATGTTTTGGGTTAACCTGTTTTGTTTTTGTTAACACAAACCAAAGATTTGATGGTTTCCACACACGTGAGTAGGCGATACCCATTTCCCAAGTGAGTTATGCCATTGCCTAAGGGAAAAACACGGATTTTCAAAGTCCAAGTGGACATTGTTTGCCTTTGGGATTTGTTTATGGTCATGGCAAAAGCCAAACGAATAGGATATTGAAGCCTTTTAAATTTTATTGAAAATTTGTCGGTTCCAGGGGAATAGGTGGCAACAGGACGATATCTCCTGTAAACCTTCCAGGCAACATTTTTCCTTCAATAACATTTCCCGTGATCCTTTTAATGACCAAACGTGTACCGTTGCACAATTGAGGTGGATATAAGTTACGAAGAAGAATGAACGGTGAGCCAATCTTCAACTGGAGATTGTTTGGGTGTATATCCAGGGAATTAAAAAATTCAGATGGGAAATTTACGGCTTCGTTTACATCTAGAACATTGTCAATTGATTTTGGAAGTTTATTTCATCGAAATCAACATTTTTTGTTGCCAAAATAGCACGACTGCCCAGCCAATTATAGTCCAAATAATTGTTCAAAATATCAGGAAAGACACTTTATATTTCGTAGACAGTTCATTTTTCGTCTCTACAACAGTTCAGAAATTTTCTGGTAATTTGATAAATTTTGAATTTCGATGCAGCTCTATTTCACCGTTTCCAATATACAGCAATTGTTTAGAAAATATATCTGCCGATGGATCATTTTGCAGTAGTACTCTCATATTTATGGCGGATAAATCTGAAACTTGAAGTTACCCAAATAACAATTATTCCTGTTCAGTAGAGGTGTAATAATCATTAAATGTAAAATTTAAAAAATGCCGCAATTTGTAATCCTTTCTTAATCAACAATCATTTAAAGATAAGTAAAAAATTGTATTCTGGTAAAATTAACAACGAAATATCATTCCCAATAATAGCCTACTTTAAATTAAAAAAAAGATTAAAATCTTCGCTAACATTTCTTAAATTTTACATTTAAAGACAATTACAACTCTGCTGAACAGGAAGTAACATCCTCTATTCGATTGGGATTAAATTTACTCAACTTTAAATTTTTTTTGATAAAGGAGGAATTACAAATCTTCACTGACATTTTTTAAATTTTACACTTTAGATCTCGGGATAAAAATGATAAAAAGGTTTGGTAAAATAAAAAAACACTATATTTAAATAATAATAACAAAACGAATAACTAAAATAAAGAAACTTCTGTTAAATAAATCAACTGAAAATATAATATTAAAGTCTTAATTATGCAGTTCTTTAGCAAATCACAAAGTATCCCACATAGGGACGTACGATACCGATCGATATGAGTAAAGTTTCGATACCGGGTATTTTGGTATCGATTCCAAGGATTCAAGTATGAGTACTGGTATCGATACTGAAAGTCAGTATCGATACCAGGAAAGGAATATTAAGAAAGGATATTAAGTGGCTAAAAGTATTTTCATCAAAGTCAGAAGATGTAGGAACTGTCGGATTAGGATATAAGACATCAGTTTACGGTAAGAGTTGTAATCAGAACTAGTACCCAGTTTGGTACAAGTTCTGAAGAGTGACTCTTGGGCCACTTCAGAGATAAGTACACCCCCAAAATGGTCCTTTTTAGAGGATCGTGCCTTACTCTGAAGGGCCCCTTACTGAACGGCAAAGGAGCCACTGTTCAGAACTTGTACCCAGTTTACTGCCACTAAGTGCCAAAATGAAACCATACTTATACATCTCAAACTTTTGAAACTCCTACATAAGGCCTCAACTTATTGAAAAGTAAGATTGAATGTTAGGAAATTAAAATTCATTGGTGGAAAAAATTTATCTTCTTTTTAATTTAGAACATTTGCGTATTTTTTTCATAACTTTTTTGTAATGCTAATGTGAATAAATATATCGTTAAGTTCAGTTAGATTTCTAGGCGTTAGTTATTGGCATGACGTCAAAGTAGCGCTTGGAGGGAAAGCCCCTTACCAAACAGAATTTACACATAAAAAACTTTTGAAACCCCTTCATGAGGACTTAACTTACTTAAAATTAAGATTTATTTTCTTTTTAATTCAGATAATTTGCCTAGTTTTTTCATAACTTTTTTATAATGCAAATCGGAACTAGTAGGCGGGCGCAAGCGACGGTGCTGCTTCTGCGACGGCGCTGCAGGAACTTGAGAAACGGGGATTAGGGACATACGATACCAACAAAGTATCGATACCAATACTCATTTGAGTACTTTGATCAAATATTCGATACCACCAAAGTATCGAAAGGAAAGTATCGATACTCGTATAAAGTACTAACAATATTATAAATAAAAATATATTTAATAAAAAAATATATATAAAATAT
This sequence comes from Aelia acuminata, assembly GCA_911387785.2. Taxonomy (NCBI): domain Eukaryota; kingdom Metazoa; phylum Arthropoda; class Insecta; order Hemiptera; family Pentatomidae; genus Aelia; species Aelia acuminata. The sequence continues at coordinate 95,845,106 of OU426978.1, forward strand.
AGCACTAGCTACATTATACCATTAATTAAATTTCGTGTTTTTATAAGTTGTTAATTATAAGATTGGTTTTATGGTACTTAATGTCAAATGAAATTGTATTTACTTACTATATTTATATTTTAATAAATACTCGGGGATGATTGATAGTCAGGAATTTTAGCCATAAAACATTTTCTTTATTTTAACCGTTTCGATCCAAAATGGGGGTCATCAGCGGTAAAACGAAACAAATATATGAGTATAAAACTTTACACTGTTAACTTCATGACTATCAGTCATTTCCGAGAATCTTATAGAAAAACAGTCGACTCAGAACCGATATCGGTACTGATTTAAGTATTTTACATTAGAATATATTCAAGTAATTTATATTCGTCGCCTCGAAATCTAACTGAACTTAACGATATATCTGTTCCGATACGCATTACAAAAAAGTTTTGAAAAAAATACGCAAATGTTCTGAGTTAAAAAGAAAATAAGTCTTACTTTTCAATAAGTTGAGGCCTGATGTAGTAGTTTCAAAAGTTTGAGATGTATAAGTACCTATGGTTTCATTTTGGCGCTTAGTGGCAGTAAACTGGATACTAGTTCTGAACAGTGGCTCCTGCGCCGTTCAGTAAGGGGCCCTTTAGAGTAAGGCTCGATCCTCTAAAAAGGACCCTTTTGGGGGTTTACTTATCTCGGAAGAGGCCACGCCCAAGAGTCACTCTTCAGAACTTGTACCAAACTGGGTACTAGTTCTGATTACAACTCTTACCGTAAACTGATGTCTTATATCCTAATCCGACAGTTCCTAAATCTTCTGACTTTGATGAAAATACTTGTCGCCACCTAATATCCTTTCTTAATATTCCTATCCTGATATCGATACTGACTTTCAGTATCGATACCATTACTCATACTTGAATCCTTGGTATCGATACCAAAATACCCGGTATCGAAATGAAAGTATCGATACTTTACTCATATCGATCGGTATCGTACGTCCCTAACGGGGATAAAAGCGGGGCCATTACCTGGGATTCATAGGGTTTTTTGGCGTTTTTCATTTATTTTTCCATAATTAAAACCCGATTGAGCAAAAAATTATTTGAAAAATATCTAATAGGTATTGCTCGGTCCCTCAGTGTTCAATTAGAAAATCAAAAGACGTGTCATTCCCTTTTATTTCCAAAAAATAAAAAGCTTCTTAAAGAGTGGATTGTAAAATTAAGAATAGATAAGCCTGTTTCGAAACATATGACGATATATAGTTTTTATTTTAAAGAAAGAGACTATATTTATCCAGGTAAATATTAGTATTTGACATTTTATTATTCCAAAATGCTAGTTTTATGCAAATAACATTGAGACCATAGTGTCATAGATTTGTTTTTCTTTTTTAATTTTCCCCATTTTTCTATTACATCCGTTGTGCTTAATTGTTCCATGTTTTCAATGCGAAGCCTGAAAGTTTTGACAAATAAATAAATAATATGACAAAGAATCTAAGCTGTCATAACAATGATTGAGTGAATAGGTAATTAATGTTATTACTAACCGAAAAACGTCGAGTAAAGTTACAATGATGTGTTTGCATTTACCAGAACTACCAGCTTTACATGTACAATGACAAGAAAATTGCTTATTATTATTAATAAATTTGATTTTCACTTTTATTTGATGGGGCAGTCCTTTAAGATTGCTAGTTTAAAGGCACGAGGCTTGTAAAATAACTGTTTTTTTATTTTTAGATATTATTCCACATGTAAATATGTGGTTTGCATCAAGAATAGCCTGCCCTTCAATTAATGGTCTTTTAAAATTACCAATTATCTCTATCACATCAACTATGTCTAACACCGTTCTTTCCGACATTTTGCAAAACTACTAGCGCACCCTATATTCGATTGCGCCCGCCTATATATCGTTAAATTCAGTTAGATTTCGAGGCGTAAGTAATTGGCATGACGTCAGAGAAGCTCTTGGAGGGAAAGTCCCTATCCAAACAATATACTCATTCTAATTATTTTAGCTTCCATGGATACCAATCTTATAATTAACAACTTATAAAAACACGATATTTAATTAATGGTATAATGTAGCTAGTGCTGTATTTTATATATATTATTAAATATATTTTTATTTTTATATTAGTACTTTATATGAGTATCGATACATAAGTATCGATACTTTCCTTTCGATACTTTGGTGGTATCGTATATTTGATCAAAGTACTCAAATGCGTATTGGTATCGATACTTTGTTGGTATCGTATGTCCCTAATCCCACAACACCTAATCAAAACACACTCTTTTTGTGAGGGAGTTTTAACGACTGGTTACTAGTGGTGTGTTGTTTAGTAGCAATCTGTTTATTTGAAACAGTTAATTTCATTAAACAGAAACAGTTAACTGTTTCGGAAAAAAATAAACAGATACAACAGTGTAGTGAGAAAAAAAAGGTAAATAATAATAAAAATTAAACACAAACAATTAGCTTGCAATAGCACGGGCGTGACCTGTTTAATAAACAGTTTCGAGAAGCAGGCAGAATTAGCAGGTTAACAGGCTGTTGACCGAAACAGTTTATGAAACTGTTTCTTTTTCAAGGCCACTGTTTCACGTATCTGTTTCGGTTAACAGGCTGTTGCGAGAATCAACAGGTTAACAGCCTGTTGACCGAAACAGTTTATGAATCTGTTTCTTTTTCAAGGCCACTGTTTCACGTATCTGTTTCGGTTAACAGGCTGTTGCGAGAATCAACAGGTTAACAGCCTGTTGACCGAAACAGTTTATGAATCTGTTTCTTTTTCAAGGCCACTGTTTCACGTATCTGTTTCGGTTAACAGGCTGTTGCGAGAATCAACAGGTTAACAGCCTGTTGACCGAAACAGTTTATGAAACTGTTTCTTTTTCAAGGCCACTGTTTCACGTATCTGTTTCGGTTAACAGGCTGTTGCGAGAATGAACAGGTTAACAGCCTGTTGACCGAAACAGTTTATGAAACTGTTTCTTTTTCAAGGCCACTGTTTCACGTATCTGTTTCGGTTAACAGGCTGTTGCGAGAATCAACAGGTTAACAGCCTGTTGACCGAAACAGTTTATGAATCTGTTTCTTTTTCAAGGCCACTGTTTCACGTATCTGTTTCGGTTGACAGGCTGTTTAATGAAACAGCCTGCTAACCTGCTAATACTCCCTGCTTCTCGAAACTGTTTCAGTGAAACTGTTTATTAAACAGCTTGCGCCCGTGCTGTATCTGTTTATTTCATTCGCAAATCCGCTACTCTGAGTTATGTGGCTCTTATTTTTTTTAATTATTAAATTATTTTTCTCCAGATTATTTATTCAATTAAAACATAATTTTATAAACAAAAAATCAATTAATGCCTATTACAAGTTTTGATTTATAATTTATTTTTAGTGCTGTTTAATTATTTTACATAAAGCTTTATTTTATATTAAATGTTTTGTGAGAAATTGTCATTCGAACTTGTTAGATATTTCAATAATTAAAACATAATTCAAAAGAATGCTGGAATGCGAAGTTGGACTAGTTTTTTTTCTTTTTTCCCATATACTATTTTTTTAAACAGTTGTATCTGTTTTTTTTAAACTGTTTATTGAAAGTAGCAGAAACAGTTGCAACTGTTTTTCAAAATTAACAGTTTTGCCCATCACTACTGGTTACCCACAGTGTAGCCAGCTTACTAATTTTTGGCAACACTGACTCCCCAAGTCAACAGTAGGTGCTGTTACAACATTTATAGAGTATTATTTCAAATAATAGCCTAATTTAAATTATTAAAATGTATTTACTTTACTAAAAGTTGATATCAGGGTGGGCCACAGCAAAGCGTTTCAGCTCTTAGCTAGTAATTTAATTTAAATACAAATAAAAAAGGAAAAGGAAGAAAAAGTTCCTACACTTTTGAGAATTTATTGTAACCTTTTCTTGATTTATTTATTCTTTAATGAAAATTAACAATAAATACAAATTTGTATTACTATTTGTCTGTGGAAAATAATAATATAGGAACAAATAACTGCAATCACATAACGCAATACAAAATTATAATAATGATAACCTGTATTACAATAGCATGCTTAAAAACAAAAACATTATGAAATCGACATATGACGCCATGTTAATAAATCGAAACACGACCTACTGTATTTGCAATAATTCGCTATATAAGAATTATTTTGATCACTAATCAAGTTAAAAACTATCCGGTCCGTTAAGATGGCCAAAACTATATACATTGAGCCAAATTTCATTAAAATCGGTTGAGTAGTTTCTGAGAAATAGAGAGACAAACATTGGGACACGAGATTTTTATATATATAAGGATTTCAATTATATTAAATAAACATTCAATGACCCTCATGGTTGATACATTATAAAAAAAAAAAAAGAAACATTCATTTGTACATTATGTTGGTTGTTCACATTATTGAGGCCGGAAGGTTATCTGGACTACATAACATAAATGTTGAATCACTTAAACTTATAATATAAAGGACATATAATATAAATGATGAATAATTAATTTTTCTTTACACATGATAACTAATTTTTTGGAACTTCATTAGATGTTCGATAAAAATTAAAATAAAATGTTATCAGTTATTTTCAAACTTGATCGATGGTTACTGGAATAATAAATTTAAACGGCATTTCATAAAAGTATTGCCGGTTCTTTAATGTAATTGTTAGATTATTTGTCCTGTTAGGCCAAGTAATAGTAGACCGTTGGCGGGTTCTGGTTGACATATTTTCACTAACTGCTTTTCCTCCAGCCTTATTAAGCCTCCCAGCTTAGTGCCCATAAAATGGTTCTTATATGGTGGTGTCGCCAACGTTAAAAAGCCCGAACGTTGCGTTCTCCTTCTATTCCCAATATACTCCCTCTCCATTTCATATATATTTCTAGCAACATCCCCTCCTATAAATCTTGGTTACCGATAATGCCGCGCAGAACCGGATTTTAATTTTTTTTTCTCATGGTGTTAACCATGAGATTAGTTTATTTCCCTGCAACATTGGTACTTCATACACTCACATTCCAAAGGCTGCTATTCGAAAAATAAATCGTAACATATAAAACGTGGAGAGCATACATAAAACTCGATGTCAGATTGACTTACCTAAGTTCGAATCGGTTAGGTTTTTTTTGTTTGTTTTTTTGCCAAAAATCGTCGCAGTTCGGAAATATTTACTCTTTCGGCGAGGAAAATTAATTACTCTCATGGCTTAAAGCCTTAAACTCGAAAACGGTTTCATCTTTACGGCAGCACTAAAGTACGTCATTTTAAAAAAATAATGTCTTTTTAGTCAAAGAAAGGAGATTGGTATGTGAAAGTTATGTGATGCGTGCACAAGACCAGATTTTTAAATATGTAAACATACTCCAGTTTGAATTGCCAAACAAGTCTTAATATATTGCATTATGAATTTTATGGACTATTCTTGGATTTTTATAAAAAAAAACAAATCATTTATTTATATCCTCTAAAAATGGTTTTGAAAAGTAGTTTTTTTTATTTACTACTGTTCCTTCGCATTTTCAGTTCGTGTCTGAAGTGGAGGCTTCGTTTCGGGAGGCTTCCTGGTGGTGAGTTTGGTACCAAACTCAAGGGATTGAGTTAATGCTGTTTCATTTCTTTGTTGGTCGTCAGTTCTCTCTTGCTCTGGGTACCTGCCTTCCCTGATTTCCATCATGTGGTATTCTGGTATTAACACGGGTTCCAGCGTGAGCTGGTATTGCGCTTCCAAATTGCCTTCCTGAGGTTCCGGGCTCAGAAAGTGGATCAACACAGGGTAAACTCTAGTCAGCCTGACGTCTGCTGCTAGCTGTAAACATAAAGAACCGTTAAATAAACTAAAATTTTCCACGAAATAAATTAAATTTGGTGCGAAAAACTTCTGTAGTGTGTGAAAAATTAATGTAACGTTTATGGAAGATACCTAAAATCAGAAAAATAACTGATGCATTTTTTTTTATTTTTTTTGTTTGTGATAAACTGATATTTCTTGGGAGACACTACGATGAAGAGGGGGCAAAACCGCTGAATTGGCCGAACAAGTGGTCAGATGCCGATAATTATTGAGGACTTTAAATAACTGCAATATTCTTTAACTTATGGAGAATAAAACACAGAAATGGAAAAGCTACTTTTTATGAAGTTGCTTATGGCGTTTACACATTTATCAAAACACGTTTATTTATATTCTAAGTCGGTTGGTACGTGTAGGTTGTGTATTGCGCGCACCGCAACAGCTTTTTATTTAGTAGGGGCCTAAAAAAAATTTTGATTTCATCAATAGTCGATTTTAAGATGTAAATATTTCGTGAAGGTGAATTGATATAAGATTCATTTACGGCTCGTAATACATTAAAACCCAATTTTCCAATGTTTGTCTCTTATGCTTTTCGGAAACCTAGAACGATTACCAAACCCTAAGAGCGAAAAAAAACCACATATATTCTTGACCTCCTTACCATCCATCAGCTAAATACAAGATCCCAACCTACAGACTTGTATATCCCCACTCACAGAACCGCCTGTTTCGATAAATCCTTCGTTGTTCGTGCCACCTAGTTTTGGAATTCCTTACCCGGATCCGTTCGTCAAGCTTCCTCCCTAGCCTCGTTCAAACACCTCTTATTTCTCCATCTCCTGGAACATCAATCTTCCCTGCAGATGTAAAAATTATTATTTTCTTTGATATAGTCTTGAAGGTTTGTACAAATACTTTAGTTTTATTATTTATTTATTTTAAAAATGGCACTCTTCTTTTTGTTATTTATATTTTTTACAAAGCACGTGAATACTGAAGTTATGATTTATTTTCATTTATTATTAAAGTGTATATTTTTAGTTTTTAATTTCAATAATTGTATATAGTACAGCCAGATAAATGCTGCCTGAACAAATTGTTAACAATGTTATTCTTAGGGGAATAAATGTCCCAGAATAAAGTAAAAATTTTTCATTTCATTACTGTTTCTCTAAAACCACCTTATATTTCATTCAGAAATATATTAAGGTTGTTTTGTTGCGGTTTGTTGGCTGAAACATTCTTATTAAGGACTAGCAGTATATCCCGGTTTCACCCGGGGAATTTCATTTTTCTAATGAAACGGTCGATTTCGTAAAAATCCAATGTAAAGCCAGATCATAATGATTTTTTTTACGATAAAGGATTTGCCAAGAGATCGGCTGAATTTATGCAATTTTAATATGGACAGGTGTTCGCACCTGGTATGAAAGAACCACTGAGCGAAATTTGGAGAATTTAGGACAAACGGTATGGATTTCTACAAAGAACAAACAAACCAATAAAATGAATTTCATCTTTATTTATATAGATTATCTTGTATCATATGTATTTCACTCCATAAACTGTTTTAATTAATTTAAGCATCACGTGTTTACTCTTTAAAGTACAATAAGAATTTTTATTCTTAAATAATAGTTTTGCATTTAAATACTTTAATATAAAAAGGCGTTATACTCCATCACTTCTAAACAGAACGACTTATAAACATTGGTCTGTCATTAAAGACCTTCTGCGTATGCGTGAGCTCAACATGTCCAATTTAACAATTTTCTTTTTTTCTCCTGTATTTGTTTCTCGATTTTTTTTCATATTTCATATTTATTCATTTCTCATTTTTAGGCATATTGAGATACAGTAAATTTCTCCATATAAATAAAATCAAAGGTACTTACTTGGTAGGAAAACAAAAAGTTTTGTTCGCTATTTAAGCCCACCCAGAGCATTTCAATGATGATAAAACCTACTTGATATTAAAGAATACTTGATTCTCAATAAATTGGAAAAGTTTAATCGAAATCGTTGGAAACGTTTTTGAGAAAATCGGAAAAAACTTAAAAATGAGACTGATTACTGATAAAATTTGATAAATAAAGTGCCCCTACTGTTTGATCAATTTTAATGAAATTTTTGCTGTCACATCGCGGGCATATACAAACATCAAATATCTAATTTCAGGTTCCTACGGTTTAAAGTTTTTGAGCTAGCCTGTTCACACACTGAGACTGTTTCGCGGGGCATCGTTATTTGGACTCATGGGACCACAAAACGTGTATTTTTTAAATTAGTTTTTGAGCTAGCCTGTAAAATGAAACAAATAAAACTGTTCACAGATTTTACAGAATTACTTACATTAATAGGAAAAAAAAACAGGTCAAGATAAATGCAACCTTAGCCGTTCCCATCGAGTCATCGTTTTTTTTTTTGTTGTCTTTTTTGTGTCATCACTCATTAACACAACGATATAATAAAATTGTCACCTGATTGTACATTTATTCTCGATGTATGAGAAGAGATGTATACCCTGACAGGTAACTTGTCTAAAATATAATTATATAATCTATAAAATATAATATAAAATATAATCTAAAATTGTCTAAATATTTCAGGATCTATTTTTTGGATAATTGTCCTTAACTTCGGTGCTTTCAATTATTTTATTTCTGTCATTTCAGTGAAGAAGAGGTTTAGCCGAATTTTACCCCGATGGGTTTAGTGGCTAAAAACAAGCCTGGCGGCTGTTTCTTTGCCGTAAATAAGTACATAAGTCAGGTATTTTCTTGAAATGTAGTTATGATAATTTGCGTTAAATCAGTTGTAATCGGTTGGAGAACAATTAGTCAGCTTTAATATATGAATATTGGTAAGATCTATTCCGTTGGTTTAATGTAGCCGTTCCGTTAGTTATCAGTAGCCACAGTTTGTTATTTTTGACGAGATTTTATCAATTGATAATGAAAATCTGATTTTATATCAATACAGTTAAAACTTCAAAAGTTTTTCCCTGATAACTAGGAAAATTCGACTTGACTGGGATGACAGATTTATTTTTTAACATATTCATCTAGTAAATTATCTTGCACTTTGTCACATGTGTGTCAAGAGGAATTTGTGATATTAATAAGTAAATACATTGATTTACCTCCAATTATGCCTTGATTCGTGACAGTATTATAACCGTCCAGCTCAAAGAACATTTGATTTTAATACCATTTATATTTACATTTACATACCCGGCGAATTTGCGTTAGAGAAAAAGCTGCTGTAGCATATGAGGCTTTGGTACCTAGGTATGTAACTTCAGTTTTGTACTACTCTTTACTTTCACTTACCTATATATGAAATATATAGTAAGTGGAAGTATTGCGATCGTGAAAAATTTCGACTTCCGGTTTTCAACGGAAATACACGTTTTGGGGTCCCCTGAGTCCAATTAACTAAGTCCCGCGAAATGGTCTGTGTGTGTGTGTGTGTGTGTGTGTGTGTGTGTGTCTGTGTGTCTGTGTGTGTGTGTGTGTGTGTGAATAGACTAGCTCAAAAACTATAAACCGTGCGAACCTGAAATTGGGTATTTTGTGTATGTATATGCCCGCGATGTGACAGCAAAAATTTGATCAAAATTGCTCAAAGGGAGGGGGTACTTTCTTTAATAACTTTGTAAGTTTTTTTTCGATTTTCTCAAAAACGGCTCAAACGATTTTGATTAAACTGAGTATTTGATCTGTTTATATGCCCGAGATATGACTGTAAAAATTTCATCAAAATTGATCAACCGGAGGGGGGACTTACTTAATAAATTTACTAATATATATACACTAATATATTTTAATACCAATACATTTTCACGTTTTTTGTTTTTGTTTTTTTTTTACTGAAAAAAGGCTTTAACGATTTTGATCAAACTGGGTATTTGATGTATGTATATGCCAAAGATGTGATAGCCAACATTTCATTAAAATTAGTAAACGAAGCGGGCACTTTATTTCACATTTTTTTTTTCCAATTATTACCTTTTTTCGATGAACTCAAAAACGGCTTTAACGATTTTTATAAAATTCGTCATGTTTAATGAAAATTAGGTGTTCTTTAATATCAGGTAAGCTTAATCATTATTAAAATGTTCTGAAGGGGCTTTTTTGGGGGGGGGGCCTTTTTTGTTTGTTTGTTTCTTTCTTATAAAGTACCATTGTTTTTGTTTACATGGAGATATTAACTGTCTCTCGTTACGCCTAAAAATAAGAAATGGCTAAATATGAGATATGATAAAAATAAAGAAAACATAAAGAGGAGAAAAAAAGAAAAATATTCAGTCAACTCATAAAAATCGTTGAGCCTACGCATGCGGAGTACGCCTTTAATGACAGACCATTGTTCATAATTAAAGCCGTTCTGTTCATTTGAGAAGTGGAAATTAACAAAACGCATTAATTTCTAATCAAAGTAAGTAGATAAGTGAAAGTTGGGTGTTGCGCAGAACCCAACAAAGACTAACACGCGCAGAACCCATTATGCTAGACTTGATTCTTTTGGATTAGTAAACCTTAAAATTTGTATATAAATTCGAATTTTGGTTCCGATATTATTTACTTTTAGAATAATTTTTCTTGCAATGCAGTAAATGGAATACTTAACGGTGCAGCATTATCTACCCGTACCTGTTCTGGCTCCGATCTTCGCTCATTTTCCTGTTGAAAGTATTGAGGCGTGAAAAGCACTGCAGTAGGATCGGGAAGTTGGTGATAAAGTTGATGCTGTTGGACTGAAGGCGCCGTGGAGAGAACAGCCTGATCATACCATTGGTATGCACCCAGTTGCCGTTTTGAATTGTATCCATAGCCATAGGAGCCCAAAGAAAGAATGAGCAACAACCGGAGGGACATCTTTCCCCGAGACTGGCGAGCCCAACCCTGCGTTAGCACTATGTACCTCTTCCCAACAATAACAGTTATCTAATTGTGCACCTCCATTTCAGAAAACCACGGGTTATTCAGTTCGGAGAAAGTTTGACATGTAGTTGGTGTCACATTGTTCTGTTTCCTGCATCGCTAATTAAGACATACGTTCTTCACTTATCATTATCACGAAGCGTTGCAACGGTATAAGCTGTGTTAATTAAAGTAATATCCTGGAACATAACATACCTAAATGAGCCTCTGTTAAGTAAGATTGTCGCATATAACACTGCTATGTAACATACCTGGTTCTTGAAATGTATCATCAAAATCAAAACCATGACAATTTTTCGAATTCATTAAATCAGGGCTATCTAATGGATGGAAATACAAATTTTCATATACATTCTTCATGCCTGTAAAATATTTACATCAACAAAGAGATGATGATTCAATACTAAAGGAGTAAACAAAGGCTCCAAACCTTAGACATAGGGCCGTATGATTTAGTCTCTTAGCTGTTTTATGCAAATTATATTTCTTTTTGTAATCTTTGCTTTTATCATAGTTATAGAATAAACTGGAATTCTCTCCAAGTCTTCCGCCAGTCTCATTTCAAAAAGCAATGAAAAATTATCGAAATCTCTTGAGATATGCATAAACTGAATTTTTACAACTGTAAAATGTACAGATTGCTTAATGTCAAAACATTATGATTTCGGCATTTATACTTTGATCAATAGTGAAATTTTAATATCTTTAGCACTTACTGCAAATAGAGAGAAATCTACTATACTGATTTTATTTAAGGGCAACATCAACCATTTTAACTCGAAAAAACTTTCTTTAAAAAAAAAAAAAATCGTCTCTTTTAATTAATTTTTTCTTATTTTAAAACTATCTTTATTATTATTTTTACTGATATTTAATATCACTATCATAGTTCAATTACTATTATATGTAAGTATTAATGAATGAATGTAGCCTTTATTATAAAGAGTAAAAATAAAACAAATAATGCCTTACAATGAATAATATACAAAGTACAGTAATCTATATAAATAAAGTTGAAATTCTGTTTGTTTATTTGTTCTTTATAGAAATCCATACCGTTTGTCCTAAATTCTCCAAATTTCGCTCAGTGATTCTTTGATAATTGGAATTGGTCATAACTTTTCTCATTGAGTAATTTGGTTCTAGACCTACTGCTTGACATTCTCTGAATAGTTCTATCATTCCTGACAAATCATCAGCACTGCTTGAAATTAGAACCACATCATCCGCAAATTCCAGTTTATTAAGGTTTACAACATTTATTGTACCTAATGCCCTTATTTCTCCATTTTAGACTTCTGAGAGCTTTCTCTAGCGTGCCTATAAACATTATAAGTATTAATAATTGTTTTTAAATACTATAATGTAGTGTTTATGGTTTATATTGTAGTTGTTTATAGAGAGTGTAGCGTTTTTATAGTCTATTTAACTGTTATAATATAATAATTTCACTTTTAAACTGCCTAAAATTTTCAGCTATACTATTTCAAATCAAGTTATAAATCACGAATGAACTTAATAATCATCCGGATTTTTGGCCTAAACAGATCCACAGCTTATTGAAATTTGGCTTTTGTATTTTATTTTTTAATTAATAAAAATACATAGGTGATAAGTGTAACCCTGGTAATATTATTTATACACATCATTATAGTTATAAAATAAAATAATAAATAAATATATATATATATATATATATATATATATATATATACTTATATATTATAATGCAAATTGTACAATGTGCGTTCCGATAAAACTCAAAAAACGACTCCACATATGATTAAGAAAGTTATATCATTTTATAGCCCCATACTCCCAATCCATGAAGAAGGTTACCTTTTTTATCTTAAGGGTATAATATTGAAGAGCCAAGGGCTGGAATTTCAAGCCTCTCGCACTATGTACCTAATTAGCCTATTTGGGCATTGCAGACGGGTTAATTAATGAAAATTTTATTTCGAGCTCCATTATACCAGGAAGAGCTAGGATACGGTTCATTCATTGTTTATCGTGTATTCATTCTGTTTATAATGGTTATTCTTTTCTCCGCTGTTCCTTTTAAAAATTAATTAGTTTGTTCCTTTGTGTTTCAAAATAAACTAATTTACATCTCTGCAATGAATTAGTAAACCAACTGGATTCCTTATTAACAAATTAATTTTCACATAAGATGGCTAATTGATCAACACATTACATCTAAGCAATATATAATATAATATTAAATTTAGTGGAAACGAAGTGAAACTTTTAAAGTAGCGCAGTAAAAACAAACGAAAATAATTTTATGTATCGGTAAGTGAAAGTAAAAAATATACAGTTTATAATTACGTCTAAATATTGAATAACGCGAATGGTTGGATAGAATGAATATTAAATTGAAGTATTATAAAAATATATTTAGGGGGAAAAAATGTTGCATCGTCTTAAGTACAGTATATTAAAAATTTGTGAATAAATAAACATGGCAAATAAATGAATGAGAATTATTTATATTCTGTTATTTTTAAACTTATATTCATCAATCTTCCTTGTTCCGATGTCAAACACTGTTTGGACATCTTTGTTGTATAATACTTATTAATTGAGGAAACAGTTAATACAAATATGTTAAATCGCTGTTACTGATTTCTGGATTGGTGTCGAATATTAATAGATCAATTTCAACGATTGATGAACTTTTTTTTTGAATTACTGAAACTAAATGACTATTAATTACAAACACTTTGTAAAAGGTTAAAACTAAATAAGGCATTAAAAATTGTAAGTTTTAAGGTTAAAATTTCGGGCATTAGTTTCCTGATGTTACTTCTGGGCAGAGCCAACAGTGGGCCGCACAGTGGTTGAAAGACGGAACAAACCTATTTTTTGAAGGTATTGAAATATTCTTTTTCTTTTCATTATTAATAAATAGAATAGTTACCTGACACATTCCATTTATCACATCAATTTATTCGGAGATATTCCGATTTTTACACTTATTATAACCCTTTGAAAATCGATCATTGAAAAAGTTTATATTTCTACGAAAAATTTATAACACCATAATTATTTTTGCAGCTCACATCTTTGTTTCTTGGTGCGAATTTCCTTCATAATCATGAAAAGCGATCTCACACATTTCACGACCATAGAAATTATGCTATTTTGTCTATGCTTTAAACCTGAAATAAAATTCCGAATAAATGCAATAAAAATAAGACAAATTATTTTTTGGTAATCCATATTTTTCAAGCGCAGCCGAGCGCAGTTTTAAAATCCATTTTTTAAAGAAGAAGATACCTCCTAAGAAATATTAAAACATATTCCAGCTGCGTCTGTAAATGTGTGATTTTTTTTTTTTTTTTTTTTGAATTGCTTATGCTATTGTAGGGAAACAACAATTATAAAAATATAAAATTAATACTAGATATTAAAAATATCGATTGTATTATGTTCGATGGCGTATTGATTTCAATGATATTGGATTTTTTATTTTTTTTTTTTTATTTTTTTTTTTTTTATTTTATTTTTTTTTTTTTTTTTTTTTTTTTTTTTTTTTTTGGTTGGCGCATTAGGCCTAATGAGACCTTTGGCCGCGCAGTGTGGTCTTTTTACAGACATTTGTTTTGCTTGCGGGAGTACAGACAGCCTGGAGGGGGTAGCCCAAACCTCATGTTGCTGCAAGCCATGGTCACCATGGTACAGCGGCAGACTGCCCATAGCTCCATAACCAATCCCATTGGGGCAAATTTGGCAGTGTCCTTCCCACCGATGGCGTCAGCTCTCTCGGGTTCAAGGACAGTGACAAACTGGTCTAGGTCCAAGGATTATGGTAGCTCAGAGTCAGCAGGCCCCGAGGATCTATATTTCTTTCCCTGAAGCATACCGTCCCTGAACCAAACCTCCGGGCGGTTACTGACATCCTGGAAAACCACACCACGATTCTCGATGAAATGATATTGGATTAAGGAGGTTATAGTTGTTATAGATAGTGCGAATAAAATCTGTTTGTTCTCTTATCCAAGTTTAGTTATTTATTAAAGCTGTTTCTGACATATCAATATCGACGTTCACGATGTCTCAGGATGCAAGTAAGAATGTTGAGGATAGCGAAAAAGGTGAGAAAAACACCAATTTACATATAGACAGAGTAGATATAAAATTATCTCCCTTCTGGGTGGAAAGGCCCGAAATATGGTTTTGCCAAGCCGAGGCCCAATTTGAACTTTCAAACGTATCCCGGGAAGACACAAAATTAAATTACTTAATGGCTCAGTTAGATTTAAAAACGGTAGAGAATATCTGGGATTTGGTAAAATCCAAGGAAACTGATAAGTATTCAAGAGCCAAAGAAAGGTTATTAACTATTTATAGAGAGAGTGAAGACCGTCAGATCCGAAAATTAATCAGTGGCTTGGACATTGGTGACATGAAACCAAGTCAGCTGCTGAGAAAAATGAAAGGGCTAGGTACATCAGAAGTTTCTGATAAATTAATAAAAACTCTTTGGCTGGATAAGCTTCCGAGTCAAATTAGAAGTATTTTAACTATCGCAGATGGAGATTTAGATAAGCTGGCTGACATTGGAGACAGGATTTGGGAAATCAGACCGACTATGATGGAAGAAGTTCGCGAACCGAAACTCAACGCTTCAGAACCTTTTTCATTTCCTCAACTGATTGCTAAGTTAGAGGCTATGGATAGAGAAATCAAACGTCTAAGTAGGTCCCTATATACCAATACAGCATCTCGCAGAAGTCTAAGTAGAAGTCAAAGCCGAAGTAGGTATAGAGATGGAGGAAGATATTGTTATTTTTATTTTAGATTTGGACCAAAATGTCGATCAGATAAATGTAAAGCTCCATGCCAATGGGAAACAGACCACGGAAAATCTGAAAATCAGGGAAACTCCAGTCAGCAGCAGATGTAGCGACCACAACTGTTGCTGAAATTCCGTTTGGCCGCACATACAGACTGTTCATTACGGATCGAAACAGCAAACAGACTTTTTTGGTGGATAGTGGAGCTGATGTTTCAGTCATTCCCACCAAAAATAACCGAAAAGAAAAAGTTTCTGATTTTAAATTATTTGCAGCCAACGGGACAGATATTTGTACATACGGTTCACAACTCCTCGATATTGACCTGGGGCTTAAACGACAATTTCAATGGCCATTTGTTATAGCTCAAACAACAAAAGGTATACTAGGCGCTGACTTTCTCCATAAATTTGGCTTGTTAATTGATCTGAAAAATAAAAGACTAATAGATAGTAAAACAAAGATGTCTGTAAATGGAGAAATTGCAGAAGTTTCAGTTGCAGATACTGTCAGCACTTTGCAGAGCAATAATAAATTTTCCGGACCATTGTCCATGTATCCGGAAATTACAAAACCGGCATATTTTCCACAACTCGTGAAACATGAAGTCAGACATTATATAAATACAAGGGAAAGCACCCCAGTGTTCTCATAATCTAGAAGGCTAGGACCAGAGGCGATGAGGATTGAAAACAAGAATTTCAGATACTAATTAACGAAGGCATTATATCACCATCTAAGTCACAAAGACCAGTCCGTTACATTTAGTACCCAAGAAAAATGGAACCTGGCGCATTTGTGGAGATTATGGAATGCTTTTCTGTTCGGATGTCTCTTGATTGCTTTGTGGTTTTTTTTTTTTTTTTTTTTTTTTTTTTGGGGGGGGGGGGTGAAACCTCGGAGGTGGGTCATTAGATAGAGGTAGTTGAGCTGTCAATTGGTCTATTTCGGTTAGTGTGTCGCATAGTACAAAGCTCGTTCCAAAAACCAGATCTACATATTTTGTGAATTCATTTAATTTAAAAACATTGTTATTAAAAAAAGTTCAGCTGTTATTAAGTATGAATTAGGGAATTGAGTTTTCACTGATAGAGTTGTAGTTCCTAAACCTATATGGAACAGTCTATCACGCCATTTCCTATCGAAATTATATTAATGCCGGATAACCCCAATCTAATATTTTAATATGATAATACATTTAATAGTTAAAAATAAAAATATAACGAAAAACATAATCCTCAGTATGATTTTTTTTTTCTTCACCTAACTTGGGTGTTTTCATGAAATAAAATGATACTGCAAGTACTATCAAGGATATTAATAGCATGAAACATCAAAAGTGCTTAAACTAGCCGATCTCGGATCCAAAATGGATGTATGATTTTTTTTTCTATTTTCCTAACACCGCCGGTTAATCCGAATAGCCGGTTAAGCGGGGCTCCAACCTATACACTTTACAGGATATTCAATCGTGGTTATGATAATATCAACTTTATTTTTTTGCGGCTTAGAGATCAGGTTTGACAAGGTTTTTTCCGAAAATAGTCGATTTACAACCACTGTGCGCCGTTAAGCGTGGCCCCGATCTGAAAAGATATTCGGATATTTATCTCTGAAGAGCGAGCGGGAGTCGAAAGATGGGATCTAATAAAGCTAATCAAGGCCCTTTTTAACTGAAAAGGACGCGAAGTGAGTCCCCATAAATTACTATAACATATGTTCCACGCCCTAGAGAATTGGCCACGCCCAGAAGTAACATTGGGAAATCTTGACCCTAAATAACACTTAAACAACGAATAAGCATAATACCTCTTAACTATCATAATTCCGATTGTTAGGGAAGTGGAAATTTCTTATCTTTATTTCACCCTATAACCATTGGTTTTATCAATATTTTTGGTTTTAAAAAAATAAAAAGCATCGTTTTTATAGAGAATGTAAAGTACTTTATTTTTTAAAGGGCAATATTTGCAAAAAATCTCATAGTTTTTAGGATATTAACAAAAAAATTGGGGGAAATGATTATTTTGTCCTTCTCCCCTCTCAATTATACAAAATGACGCCAGAAGCCCCAGAACTTTTTGCTAATTATTAGGAGAAAGGTAATGAACGATATTGGCATTTCCTCTTTAGGATTTATCCATCAAATGAGTGTGATGGATAGATCAATGGACAGTGTGAAAATCAGCAGGATGTTCATAAATCTTTATAAGCTCGTCAGGTTGGCATGTTAGTGGCGTAGGCCTGTGGAAATTTACCATACCATTTGTGTGTGAGTCTGCTGATCTTAATTAAGCAATAATATAATATAATTAATTAATAATTAAGTTCAGCTGGATGTTCATAAGTTTTCAAAAGGTCGTTAGGTTTACATATTAGTGACTTAGATCATGGCAAACGGCCCATATCCGAGAATTTCCGAAGTTAAAAAGTTGTAGCATTAGTAGATATGAAGCTACTTACGAATTTTTAGCCGGATGTGAATAATTTCCCAACAAGAGGCCGGGATCTCGTATTATAACGTATTTATCCAAAACCAAACCTGCACTTACCCATGCCTATATTTTCTGCCCGCTATCTCTAGCTCATCATTTCTGCATACTGGCTTTATATTTATTAGAGTTGGAAAATCCACAGTCACTTCTTACTCTTAAGTAGAGACGATTAGATGTAAGTATAAGAGTAGGGAGGAATATATTTTTGAGGTATTTAGGTACATTATTTTTACTAATTTTAAGATGTTACAAACATTATTGGCGAATTTCATTCCTGCCTTTGTCAATTCTGATTAGAGAGAATTTTGGAGTATAATAATTACGACCCAATTTGTAAATTCTTAATTGATGATATTACCTCAGTTACATTTTGGGGATAGTGGCTCGTAAAAATATCATGATTTATCAACGGTGTCTTTATTGTTGTCTCTTCCCTTTTCAAACGCTGCAGTGGAAAGGTTTTGCAGTGATTCAAGATATATTAAAAATATACATTCTGAAAGTTCTTTTACTGGTTGAAGACTATGATTACCATCAAGGGCGAATCAAGGGGGGGGGTCACAGGGGTTATGACCCCCACACAAATATTTTGGCTTTCTAAGTTTTTTGTGCTCCCTACCTTCTCTCCTAGGTGACACTACAACTCTCGAAGTGTCAGGGCCACCTGCAACTTTATCAGGCCAATCCTCTGAATCCTGTGTTACTGCTCGCTAATGAGGGGGGCTTTTGAGAGGGAGATTTCATAATTTTAGGCTCGTTAGTGGCTCAATGGCTCTATGTATCATTAGTGATCTTTGGATAGAACCCTTTGAAGAGGCGATTAAGGATTAGTTTTATGCCAAACTGGAATATTGCTGAGACTAGTGTCCAATATTTGATGTCAAAATAGGTATTGGAGATTACAATGCCTAAATTGGTAAAGAGGCGGTGTTAACTACTAACAACTAGTGACATGCAAAGCATATATTAGCAATTCTATGATAATGGCCTACGGTTGATCAGTCTTGTTGCATCAAAATGACTTGTTGTAAGAACTACAATCTTCCCTCAAAAAAAATAAAAAGATTAATCTGCCAATGTGGAGATCTAACGATGGTGTTTCCACAAATCAAATTTGACATTTTTATGTCCACATGAGAGTGCCCGGCATATCTCAAGTCTAAGGGATTATCGTGTGTTCAGAGGCGCCAACTCAGGCTCGAGTTACTTTCTATCTGTTGCTAGAATAAAGACCGAGATCTCCCTGGTTAAGAGTCGTCGAGGGGCACGTCAAGTTAATTACGAAGTTGGAAAGTTGAACCTAGGTTTACAGATGAGAGTTAGCATGCTGGAAGAGACTGAAGACCTTGACCATTATTGGACTGTATGCTAAGATGTAATGGTGGGTGCGACCCCAAATCGTACTTGGACAAGTAAAACTTATAAGTAGCCCGCTATAGTTTGATGAAGAATGCCTCACTCTTAATGAGGAAAAGAATCGGGCTTATGGTCTAACGAAATTGCGCTGGGTGGCTGCAGCAGAATACCGTTCAAAGAGAAGTGCATGCTAAGACCAGTAATGGGCATAACTGTTAATTTTGAATAGCAGTTGCACCTGTTTCAGGTAATTTCATTAAACAGAACAGGGGAGAGGTTTGCAAACCTTCAATAATTTAACAATTCAACATCGAGTTTTTGAGCCGTTGCAACGGTTTAAAATTAAAACTATATGGAAAGAAAGAAAAACTGGTCCCACTTCGCATTTAAGCATTCTTTTACATTATTTTTTCATTATTTAAGTGCATTTTTCCCCTATTTTTTTATTGAAAAAGAGGAAAAACTCAATGTTGAATTGTTAAATTATTTAAGGTTTGCAAACCTCTCCCCTGTTCTATTCCTGAAATATTTTATGTGTGTGATTCGATTAGAAATAGTTAATTTATGAAATATTTTAATTAATGTTTTTAACCATGACATGAAATGTTAGTCTTATTAACTGATTAAGTAAATTGAGAAAGATTCCTTAAATTTAATAAAATACCTGAAGTCTGTTAACTATGTATACATAAAATAGTAAAAAAGAACAGCGTTATAACAGAATATTTTATTATAAGGTATCACAGATCATACAAAAAAGTCGAATGATTTAATTTCTCATAAAACAATTAATAAAAATATTAAGCTTTAAATAAAATGATTAAACAATGCAAAAAATAACTAGGCAATAAATAAAAACTTACAAAAATAAAATTTACATTAATTGATTTTTTTTTGTTTATAAAAATTATCATTTAATTGAATAAACAAAATAGTGAAACGTAATTTAATAATTAAAACATTTATCAGCCACATCACACAGAGTAGCAGATTTTGTTAATGAATTAAACAGAAACTGTACAGGCGCGACCTGTTTAATAAAAAGTTTCACTGAAACAGTTTGGGGAAGCAGGAAGAATTAGCAGGTCAGGCTATTCCTCAAAACCTGGCTATTCTTTTTAACAGCCTGCTAACCGAAACGGGACGAGAAGCAGTCGAATCAGTTTCGAGCCTGCTTCTTGAAACTGATTTAGTGAAACTGTATATTAAAGAGGTTGCGCGCGTACTATTGCAAGCTAATTGTTTCTATTTAATCTTCTTTTCATTTTCAAAACAAGCATTTTCACTCATTGTGTGTTTAACTCATTTCCTCCTGCCCCCGTCTCAACCTCTGAAATTATTAAAATGAAGTTAACACATCAAACGACAAATTTATATTATATAATTCAGGAACAACAATATTCAAGGAATCATACAACATAATCAACGAACCTAAGGACAGGAATTACATAATTCCTCTGATTGGTTGTTTTCTGTTTTTTCTCATTTAGCCCTGATGTTGTCCTAAAATTTGGGTCGAAACGTCGTCTACAATAAAATATATAATCTCACATATTTGTGCTATTTATTTTGACCGCACCCCCAACCATTTCCTGTTCACTATATCTACGGTGAACTATCTTCCACCATCATGACAAATTTACAAATTAACATTGGCAGGTACGTTTTTGGTGTATCTATATTTTTAAAAAGGGGTTTTTACGAAATGAATACTAATTCCATAAAATTCAATTAACTGGAGTTCCCCACCGCCTGCAATTTTGAGTTGTACATGCCCTTGAAAATTATTAACCGAAACCGAAAATTGTTTAAACATGGAAAGGGAAATTTTTGGGAATAAAAAACGAGCATTTTTATGTCCGTGGGTAAGTGATTTTAGTTTGGGTTTATCGGTAGCACTAGTTACGATACCTCACCAAGTACCAATCTAATTTCGGTAGTAGTACATACTGAAGTGCGGCTTATGCGCCGTTCACTAAGGAGCCCTTCAAAGTAAGGCCCGATCTCCACTGAAACGGATCCTTTTGGGGAATTATTTATCTCAAAAGAACGAGCGGGAGTCGAAAGCTAGAATCTATTAAAGCCAATCAAGGCACTTTTTAACTGAAATAAAGGCGATGTGAGTTCGATAAAATCACGTCACATAACCTCTCAAAGCAGGCTACTCCCATCAGTCGCTTTTCAGTATTTTTACCCTAATTTCGATACATTATACATATCGATGCTTTTATACCGATACTTAGGAAAAATGAGATTATTAGCCAACTGAGGAAAAATTAAAAATGGGACAAACTAAACTAGGTAGAACTCTTGAACAATGGCTCACGCGCAGTTCAGTGAGGCGCTATTCACAGTAAGGCCCAACCTCCACTGAAAAGGATCCTTTTGGGGGCTTATATATATCTGAAAAGCTAGTGGGAGTCGAAAGCTGGGATCTCATAAAGCTAATCAAGTCCCTTTTTAAAAACGTGTTTAACTTATGTTTGAGCATGTTCCTTTTATTTTTAGAAACAAATTTGGGCCAGATATCCCATAATCATAATCATTAATTAGGCACTCACAGTCTTTTCCATTTACACCCCTCAATTAGCTGACCTAATGGAATTGCCGATTCCATTAAAATATTATTATAATAATGAAAGGAAATATTGGCTTTTCAATTCCATAATAACGATATATCGATAGTCAAACCCGAATCCTAATATAACCTTCACTCATCTATCCAGAATTTCTAAAGTTGTTGACACAATTTGCTCTCCAAATGCTACAGCACTCACATCAAAGCTAAAAGCCTTAAAAATAGACTTGTCAAAAGCTAATGACAATACGTTGAAGCAAAATTTTTGGCACTGTAATTTTGGCAGTATTTAAAGGTTGATGGGTACTTAAAAGTTACAAGCCTAACATAGCTTTCAAGACTATCTTCAGATAAAACGTACTGATTTTTCATTCAATAATTATCAGCGACCAAGGATTCTTTCTGTAGATCTTTTCTACAAATTTTTCTTGAGCTCAAGAGTGTTTTCTTCTAATAAAGACTCAGTACACTTATTTAGTCAAATATCAATAAATTGGTTATTTGTCATAACTTTGTTTGTGTTCCATTATTAATAGGATGTTTCCCTTTGTGTTTATTTTTAACAAACACAGTTCTGTGTGTAACCTCTCCTAACACTGTTGTACTCCCTTGTATCTTATCTTATCATTGTATATATACTTTGCTCAAATTTTTGCCTTTCTATTACAATTTAAGTTAGAAATTGTGAGAGTAGTGTTATAATTTCTTTAGTTAATGCACTAATTTTATTAGATATTTCTAAATTAAAGCAGTTCAGTTAATTTAATGATTTCATTAATTCTATTTATTCAAAAATTGTGAATGTACAAGATATTCAGATATGGGTGAATATTTTGAAAAGAAAGAAAGTGAAACTAACTTTCCTCCATCATATATTGTTATTAAATTCAATCGTAAAATTAAGCATGAAACCGCCAAATGGCTTTTTGAAAAAATTACTAAAGAAAAAAAGAAGGGTGGTGCAGAATTACTTGTAAGATGCCATCCACCAAGTGATGAATCGGTTAGTAGCTTGGAAAGTAGTTTAGTTGTTCTGGTTTTATTAGGCAACTTGTTTGTATTGTTATTTTCATTTCCAGAATTTGACACTCCATGTGTCAGCACATAACAGAGCACTTCTGGAACTTGCTGAAGACCTGGAAGTGAGGAAGCGTGACAAGCATGGGAATCTGAGGGAATTTACTATGGATGAATTGAGTGAATTTACTGATGTGGGAGAAATAGATGAGTTTCTCACCACTTCTGAAAAACAGACCATTGTCCGACATGAAATAGAAAATATTCGAGCACTTTCAAATGAAAGTAACATTGTTGGGTATCCACACTATCCTCTGTATGAAGGACAGTCCATTAGTAAGTTATTTTTTGGGTTTAACTTATTAATGATTTATAAATATATTATTCCTATGTTTAATTTCACTCAACTATGTATGAAATAAATTTATGTCTCATATACGTTTTTATGTCTCATGAGTTCAAATGTGTGTTAGTGTGAGCGAATTTGTAGTAATTTTTTATATTGCCCAATCGTAATTTTTTTTTATTAAAATAAAAGTGATAAATCTGAAGTTGTAAAGGTAATTAATATTCCCCTAAATATATACTAATGATATATATACAAGTGTGCTAGCTCAATGTGTAAGTCATTGTTCTCCTGTCTTTCTTGGCCTGGTTTGAATCTGGCTGTGACAGAAAATGATTTAAATACCTTTTCTATGATACATCCCATATCTGTATATAGTGGGTAACCGTTAAGCAAAGAAAGAACTGTTGTTTGAGCATGGTCCTGGCCAATTCACATTTTTTTTTTTTCTGTATCTACACATGGCTATTTCTGGCGGCACACTCGTCATCCACGAAATGAATTTTAAACCAAATCAAGGGCAGATTGAAACTGCTGCTGCCAGACTCTGTAAAGCTAAAGCAGCGATCATGGCCCCAAGACCTAATTTCCTCCTAGTATAATTTTTAGCCTGAAAAGTTTCCCTTATTCTTTTAAGATTCAGTACTGTATAAGTCCAATACTACAACCCTGGTTCTCCTCAAGTATATGTTTATTATGTGTTTATAGGTTTATTTTAATAAATAAACTTTTTATAATTGTATATTATTTCCGCTAGTGATGGCATGTCTTTATTATGGACTCGTGAAGAAAATGTACCCTTTACATGATGAAGAAGCTGTGAGGAAACTTGGTGCCCGTTGGTACAAGAGGTTATTTGAACAGCAGCCTTATGGTAATGTTGATTTTTGAAATAAATTTTCTGTTATTTATTTTTATCTCCTTATTTATATTATAATTATTACCTTATTATTTGTTCTTCTTTGACTTAGATGACATTCGAGTTTATTTTGGAGAATCAGTAGCATTGTATTTTCAATTTATTGGCTTTTATACAATATCTCTTATTGGACCTACCTTACTTGGATTTTTACAAATGCTGGTTGATCCTGGTGCAGTGGCAGTTTTTAGTATATTGAATATTGTTTGTGCAACCCTTTTCCTTGAGGTAGGATTTGTTCTTATGTTCATAATTATTTAAGTTTTTATAAATTTAATATTTAATTCAGTGATTTTTTTAGTTTTGGCGCCGAAAATGTTCTGAACTTGCTTACCTTTGGGGCACAATATCAATGACTAGCTTTGATGAACCTCGTCCAAATTTTAGGGGTACTATGGGTATTGATGCTGTGACTGGGAAGTTATTGCCACAAGCTCCGAGATTCAAAACTCATATCAAGGTGAGGCTATATTGCTTGTTTACAAAAACAAGTTCCAATAGATGTATTGCTTATTAAATACTTCGGCAAATCAGTTAATTACCTTTTCTTATTTATTATTCGAAATTATAATAATGACGGTACGGTGAGAGTTGGTCAGTATTATTCAGCATTTATGTTTTGCTAGCAATGCATATTGTCAAACAGAATCTGACTTCCCTATGCAGTATCAATTCTAAAAATGTCATTTTTAATAAATGTTTTTATCATATGTGACTATATGAGTATGCATGTTCTTTTATTCTAATCAATTCAAACTGTAGATAATTATGCTCTTTGGAGGTTTAGGTTGATCTGTGTAATAAATCCTATTTTACTTCCACTCATCTACATATGAAATATATAGTTAGGGAAAGTATTGTTATAATAAAAGATTTGACTTTCGGTTTTCAACAGAAATAGACGTTTTGGGGTTTGCTGATTCCAAATAACCAAGTCCCGCGAAATCATTGTGTGTGTGTTTGAACAGACAAGCTCAAAAACTACAAAGAATATGTACCTGAAATTGGGTATTGGTATATGTATAAGCTGCAATGTGGCAGCAGACATTTTATCAAAATTGGTCAAAT
This sequence comes from Aelia acuminata, assembly GCA_911387785.2. Taxonomy (NCBI): domain Eukaryota; kingdom Metazoa; phylum Arthropoda; class Insecta; order Hemiptera; family Pentatomidae; genus Aelia; species Aelia acuminata. Next base: position 95,870,457 of record OU426978.1, read on the forward strand.
GGAGGGGACACTATTTAATCAATTTTGTCTCATTTTTAATTTTTTTTTTTCGATTTTCTCTATAACAGCTCTAACAATTTTGATCAAACTCGTCATGTTTAATGAGAATCAAGTATTTTTTAATATCTGGTAAGTTTTATTATTCTAAAAATGTCCTGAGAATGTTTAAATGGAGAAGGGTACTTTTTTGTTTTCCTATAAAGTACCTTTGTTTTTCATGTCAAGTGATAAAATATTATTTAGTCATATTCAGATTATTTAATTATATTCTAAAAACTTGATACCAAAATATTTCACGGATCCCAGATTAAGGTGAAAAAACTCAAAATTTTCATTATATATTTTTCTTCTAAATACATATTTAATATATAATTATATATAAAATATGTGTGCTTATAATATACTAGCTTTATATCCTGGTTTCATGTGTGGAGTTTCATTTTTCTAATAGTGTGAGAGCGAGATCATAAAGATTTTTATAACAATAAAGAATATACCCAGAGATTGGCTGAAGTTGTGCAATTTTAATATGTACAGGTGTTTGCACCTGGTATGAAAGAACCGCTGAGCGAAATTTGGAGAATTTAGGACAAGCGGTATGGATTTCTATAAAGAACAAACAAACAGAATTTCATCTTTATTTATATAGATAGTAAGCATCACAAAAAGCAGCTATCAAATATCAGACCTAAGCAATAGACACAACTGACAGTCTAATACTATTCCCAATGAAAATTCTGTCTGATTTTACTGGCAGAAATTGAGAGGAACGAAGAGTATTTTGATTAATAAAAAATGTTTTAAAGTTAGTAATTTTATAATTTTATATTTTAAAACCACAAACCTTCATTAATTTTTGGACAATCCAATATAACTTATTGCCTGTTTAATATTTTTTTTAGTTATCTTTCATATTTTGTGAATATGAGGTTTGTTTAAAATATGTAAAATGATTCTATTTCCTTTTTAATAATTTTTCTTTTCCTTTTTTATTTCAGATGTATTGTGTGTCGTTGCCACTGGTGTTTGTTTGTATGGTTGGAGCATTCATCATAATGCTATTGTCTTTTTGGGTGGAAGACCAGTTGAGAGCTATCCCCAACACACCAATGTGGATTATTTATGCTCCGAGTGTTGTTTATGCTGGTCTCATCTACGTTATGAATATGCTTTACCGACGATTTGCCAATTTTCTTACTGAATGGGGTAATTAAAAAATCGTGTACCACAATTACCTAATGGAATGTTAAATATTTTTTTTAAGCTAAATAATTAGTTTGCTTAATTAATACTTCAAAAATTCATTATTACATGCTAGATAAAAGTACTAAAACAAATCTTATGCTCATTCATAACACAATTTTCACTTACCACTCACCAAAGCATCAAAATATGAACCACACTTTTAGTTTAGATTTATTTACTTCTACACAGTTTGCTACTGATTGCCGAGGTAATCAATAGTTTCCCTTAAATGATCCGAAGGAAGGAATTTGCCTCCTAAATATTTCATATCAGTTTATACCATTTTATATGCTGAATATTATTTCTTAAATTCTAAGCTTATTATATTATAATATATTATGAGCTTATTATAATACAAGTATAATGTATTATACCAAATATTACTACTCATATTACCAAAAATTAAAAAGCAAAAATTTGGATTTCTCATATTTGTTCTTTTTTTCTTTGATAATTAAATCCTCTCATATTTTATATTTAGCAATTTCTTGTTACTAGAGATAATAAGGGACTGTTATTTACTCCAAAGAAACAAAATTTTCTTCCAAAAGATGATTCCAAAAGATCCATGCATGTTGTTATGAGCTTAATTCATGATATGACTTATTAAATGAATATTGAATTCATGAAAACAGAAGTATAAATTATTATGTTTTTAATCTACTTCTATGGAATCAAATTTAAAGAATGAACAGTTATATGATAGACTTTTTCTTAAATTTTTAAGGCTTAATATGGCCAAACTGTTTTCTGTTTTAGCCTCAGTAATTATTTTATAACTAAGGTTAGTTTATTGAAGTCAGAGCTCTATTTATTCATTGGAGACATTTTTTTTCTTTTGATTTCATCAAAGTAAATTTTTTTTTCTTTTTATTTGGTTTAGTTTACTGGTTGAATTATTCTGAACAAAACAAAAAAGGAAAAATAAACCACTTTTTTGCCCAAAATATCTACTTAAATATATATCAAAATATACTTGCGTACTTGTGAGATATGCGTATCATTTAATTTTTTTTTCAGAAAACCATAGGACTCAATCACAATTTGATAGACACCGCGTCACAAAGCTGGTTTTATTTGAGTTTGTTAATAATTTCATGTCACTTTTTTATATTGCCTTTGTTATTCAAGATATGGACCTCTTAAGATATGTAAGTTTTTACTTTTATATTTAGTTTTGTTTGATGCTGTATGTTTTTTTTCTTTTTTCTCATTTTTTTCTTTTCCTGTTCTTAGCAACTTGCAACTTTACTGATTGTCTTGCAAGCTATAAATAACATTCAAGAGGCCATTTTACCGTTTGTTTTAAGGTGTTATTCAAATAAGGTATAAATCACTCATTAAGTGTTTATTTTATTTTTCAAATATTTTTTCAATTGGTATGCTACATTTGGCTTAATACCTCATTAATTTCAATGAATAAGCCACAATATTGAAAAATACTTTCTTTCCTTAACAGATAATGAAAAATAAGCACATCCCTTTAGAAAAAAAAAAGCGATACAAAAATGACAAAAATTGAAATTAAAATTTTACATTTAGTTTTAAGAAATAGAATAAAGAAAATTTCTTTAGTACCAACCTATACATTGTTGTATATCAAATGAAACGGCATGGAATGCGCTGTTAAACGACACCAATCTTATAGTCCTAGTCAAATTTGGAAAACATCTACAGCTATTTTTAATCATGATTTTTTTCTGCTTCTGGACCTATTTTTGAGGGCTTTAGAGACCAATAATTCAAAAACGGGTTGACATATCTTAGTAATATTTGACGATTGTTCTAGTAGATACAAGTAGTACACATATACCAAATTTCAAGAAAATCTGAGATGGTGAGGTTCAAAATGATATATTTTTGTGTTGATTTCACGTGGAATTGCCCTGGTATTAAAGATCATTCAATTACAATTGTATATTAATTTAAAACTTTTAACAAAAAATGTGTGTTGGGGTAGTGGTGTGTTTGAAAACAAGTGTTAAAAAAGTGGAAAACCTTGCCTATAAAATGGTTCATCCTGCTATCAATTGTAATGAAAAATTTATAAGTATATTCTAGATATATTTAACTCATAAATGCCTAATTTCAGTTTCCAGCATTTTTTTTTTTTTCCTGCTAAGCTGGTCACTTATAAACAGGTCTGTTTGATCCCTGGGACATAAAGATTTGTATTTCATTGGAAACTCCAATTTTGAAATTTTTCACAATTGAAATAACTTCTCTTATTGTGTGCTTCCTATATAGTTAGGTTGATAAAAGTCTTTACTTTTAAAAAGCGATACAAAAATGATGATTTTTCTTTAACAATCAAAATTTCATTAATGACATCATATAACTTTCACAGCAAAAACATAAAAACATATATATCTCTTTTTTTTAGTTTGCTAGCTTTAGAAGTAAGAATTCATCTTCAAAACTAGATAGTAAGAAAACAGATGTTAAAAAATTGATTGAAGCCGTAGGAGTTAAAGAATTAGATCCAGAGGATTCCAGGATAAAGCAAGCTATAACGGAAGGGATGATGGAGCAGTATGACGTAAGTGCCTCTTAACTTATATTTTTTATAAAAAATCTGGTGTGTGCGCATCACACAACTTTCACTTACCACCCTCATTTCTTTGAAAGGGAACACATAAAACCTTTTTCCTCAATGTCAATTATTTTATTTATTATAGGTTAAATAATGGTCAGGATTTTCAGTTTACAATGATATTTATTATGGTAAGCCAACGTTTCGATCCAGCTTGTGGATCTTCATCAGGGCTAAAAGAAAACAAATATATGAGTATCTATGCTAGAGGGTGACAATAAATGGATACATTACAGAACTGATAATAATATAAAAGATGGTATACATAAATATTAAAATAAGAGGCTGGTAAACAAGATAAAATAGAATCTGATATTTACCTACTGAGTCCAGGTGGATACTAAGACTAAAGGTAAAAATAAGGTGAGAGGTAGTGGTAGGGGGTAGGTTTGCCGACTTCAAAGGTTTATGGCGGGGAAATCCAACGCTTTTGAAGTGAAGGCACATGACAACTGAGTGAACAAAATATTTAAAAACTAACAAAATATATGGTACAGTATACAAATAGTTGTGTCTGGACTGAATAATAATATGTATTATCTCATTTTTATGTTATTATTCAGTCCAGACACAACTATTTGTATACTGTACCATATATTTTGTTAGTTTTTAAATATTTTGTTCACTCAGTTGTCATGTGCCTTCACTTCAAAAGCGTTGGATTTCCCCGCCATAAACCTTTGAAGTCGGCAAACCTACCCCCTACCACTACCTCTCACCTTATTTTTACCTTTAGTCTTAGTATCCACCTGGACTCAGTAGGTAAATATCAGATTCTATTTTATCTTGTTTACCAGCCTCTTATTTTAATATTTATGTATACCATCTTTTATATTATTATCAGTTCTGTAATGTATCCATTTATTGTCACCCTCTAGCATAGATACTCATATATTTGTTTTCTTTTAGCCCTGATGAAGATCCACAAGCTGGATCGAAACGTTGGCTTACCATAATAAATATCATTGTAAACTGAAAATCCTGACCATTATTTAACCTATCGTAATTGAAGAACAGTTGACCATCTCTCATCTCTACTATTTTATTTATTCTATTGGAAAGTAGTTATTGTTGTCAGTACTTCATACAGGTTTAGTTATTGGTCAGTACCAATAATGAAATTGGCTGCCCTTACTCACGGGACTCTGTACTTCCTGGGGATTCATTTGAATTATTTTATCTAAAAATGTATTTTTTTGGAAATATTGAAATAAGAGTTTTTGAGTAAAAGATCGAGTTTATCGAAAAAATATCTTATATAGGAATCAATAAAAGGGGTTCATTGTAACGGACGATAATAAATTGGAAGTTAATGTTCAAATTTTGAACACTTGTTTATTTTTCAAAAAATGATAGCAATTTTGTATTCTTCTGAGGTAGTTACAGTTTATATGTTCTTATTTAAATCCATAATTAGAAAATAGTGATTACAGTGAATTTTATTCATTAAATGTTACAAATTGTCAGGTTTCTTTTTTCTGATCGATAAACATTTTGGGCAGCACGCATTTTGCCCTCTGTCACAAGATTTTAAACGAAATTAAAAATATTTTTTTTTAATTGTTGAAGTTTTGATTTTGTTTACGACAGTTTCTAATTTCCATGGAAATGAATAGTTATCCTTACATTTTCGGAAAGAAAAAATTATTATTTCTTTGCTACCTCAACGTTTCATATCAGTGACCTTCAAATATTATTCTTACTTAATTCTAAACTTTCCAACGATATATTATACATATATATTATTACTCATATTACTGGAAACAAAAATTTTTGTTGGGAAATATAGGGGAAGGTTGCCTATATTGGACCACTTCCGACATTTTGTTAATTTTGTGCGAATGTGTAACACCTAAAACTTCCAAAGTCATGCCATTCGTTTCCTTTATTATTAAGCTTCAAAAAAATATCTAATATTTAATTTTATAAGCGCATAATGTTGAACAGAAACCAAAAAACTACAATTTTCAAAATGGTCCAATTTAGGAGCTTGGTCTCCTAATTTGGACCCCATGGTTCTTAAATTGGACCAGAAGGTTTTGTGGTGTGCGTAGGGTATATTAATTATGATGCTGTATTTTTTTGTAAATATATATTATTTTAAAAACTGTATACAATAAAGAATTATTACAATTATAGATTAATTAAAGTTAATAAGTCATAAAATATAGGAAATAGTCATAAAATAATAGTAATAAAATACAGGAAACATCTTTACAATAGTTATTAAATCTTCTTCTTTACAATAAGAAACATCTTTATAATTTATCGAATTTCGCAATTTTATCGAACTTGAAATTAAATTCGATGGGAAAAGAAAGGAAAGATTGTTGCCGTTATGTCTGGCCAAGCTTTTTAGATGGTGGTAATTTCATTTTTATGTCGCTGTCATCCACCAATGCAACATCTAGTACTGCTGGAAATACAAACGCATTCGTAGCTTTTCTTGACTTTCTCAAAAATGAGATTTCGAGTGATGGAGTAGTTTTTTTGTCTTTCGTTATCTGCCCAACGTAATAAATATTTTTTCCTTTTTCATCCTTCAGCCCAACTAATACAAAATTATCGGTTTTGAGATCTTGGAAATTTAAAATACCGAAATCGCCTTCATCAACAAGACGTGTTTGTTCCTCCAGCATGAATTCTTCTCCACCAGACGATGATCCGCTAGCTTTGAACTCATCAGAAGTTTCACTGCTGCTTTCAAAAAGTTTTTTAGGCTTCTGATTTTTATTGGGGGGTTTTTTATTAAAGAGTGTTTTCTTTGTTATTCTTGTGAACAGTTCCTTCTTTCTAGCAATTTGTTCCTCTAAGCTATTTTTATAAGGTGTGCTTGTTAGAACCTCAGCGTCTTGTTGTTTCCTCTTCTTACAAAGGTCAGCTATCACTTGGGGTATTGGTGCTGCCTCTATTAAGGTGTCGGAAAAAGTTAGGGTAGAACTTTTGGATGGGGAAATAGCAACTGAGATTGGGTTTAAGGCATCTGAAGGAGCGAAGTCGTGGTCCTGAAAAATATGACGGTTTACAGGCCAGATACCTGTGATCTAAATCCGCTCTCAGCATTGTTAACAGTAGCTGTTCGCCCATATGCCTCTGTTAGTAAAGCCACGACATCATATTGAGTTATTCTAGTCCCCACGTTTTGTCGTAGAAACTTTTCTTGTGCCTGGGTGTAATATATCCCTAGGGGACCGAAAAAGGCAACATCTAGGAGCTGCATCCTATGGGTAGTATGGCTCGGTAACTGCACCATTATGATACCATTATCCCGAGCAAAAATAAGAGCATCTAAATTTTTGCAATGGGTCACGTGACCATCTAGAAGGAGCAACACTGGATCTTCTTTTGAGCAAACTACATTTCTCTTAAAAAGATGGAGCCACTCTATAAATAGCTCAGAGGTAATATATCCGCTATCAGATATTTCAACTTTGCTCCCAGCTGGTGCACCTCTTTCAAGCTCAGGAGCATGTCTTTTTCTTTTAAAGATAAACATTGGCGGGACAAAGGATCCAGCAGCGTTCACACAACACACTATGGTCGTATTTACACCCCTTTCCCCACTGCTCACAGCTCCAACTTAAAGTTTCCCTTTAAGCCCAACTATTTTTGGGTTTTTTTTTCTGAACGGTGGTGAACCCACTCTCATCTACATCATAAATTTTGTTGCCACTTAGTTTAGGTATATCAATAATATTTTCTAAAATATCAAAGAACTTATGAACCCTTTCCTTGGAAAATCCTTTCATTCTGGCTAGAGAAGTAGCTTCCGGCTGCCTCAACGAAAGGTTTGGATTCCTCTTCATGAAATTGTAATAACCATTTCTTCCCCACCATTTTTTTGTCCACACTAAAACAGTGCTGCACACCATGTAATGATGCAACTTGGAACGCGAGTTTTCTTACCTCAATGATTGAGAGACCGAACATGCGTTCTTCAAATTTTAATATATGGGCTGCCAGTTCTTTCTCCATCTCTTCTGTGAACACTGTGGGTCTCCCAAAATGTTTTTTAAGCGAATGGTCCTTATTCTTTCTATCTAGATGTCTTTTTAATGTCGCTTTTGGGACACCATATCGCCTTGCGGCTTCATTAAGGCCAACACTCCCTGAAGCGACAGCACTGACAGCTAAGGTTAGGTCTGCATCACTCCATTTTCCATAGCTCCCTCTTTTAGACATCTTTCTACAAGAAAAAAGAGTAATTAAACACCACTCTAAAAATCGTTTCCTAAATTGGACCGGTCCAAATTTGGCAACCATTTCTGGTCCAATTTAGGGAACACACTTTTTTTTCTTTGATCTTTCAATATAAAAAAAAATATTCATATTATTCTGTTAATTGACCACTCTAAGTGTAAAGAAATAATCTGCAACAAATAATATGAAGAAATAATGCACATACCTTTGTTAGAAAAGGGAGAAAACCTTATGATGTGTCACTAGTAAATAACATCAGCCAGCACTAATACCAGACTTTTCTCATGTGGGAATTGTAAACAAGATAAGGAAATATCTTGTACCTTACTTAGGGCGGGAGTAGTTAGTTCTAACATTCAACACCAAAATAGCAGCACTGTCATATCCTTTAGTACACATAACAAAGGTGGTCCAATTTAGGTGACGGTCCAACTTAGGCAACCTTCCCCTATATTTTTTTCTCTTTTACTAGGGCTAATAAGGGACTGTTTATTTGCTCCTAATAAAATAAATTAAGGGTACAGTTGTTTAATACGGGGCTTAACAAAATGTGGATCAAAATACTTAATTACTACAATTTATCAAATCTAATATTTACAATTATGAATACTGCCTGATAATTAGAAAAATACAAATAGTAATAGTTATAACTTATAAGCTAATTACTCACGCTAATAAACTAGTACAATTTTTATTACTAAAGTCCACAAAAGATGTACAACTACCAAGATCACATTTATCACAAGTTAATCACAACTTATGGCTTTACTTATCACACAGATCGATATAGGTCCAGAACTATCCAGAGGCTTCCTCAACTGGTTTTCATGTTGCAGGGAATGGGTTATTAAATTTTGACATTTTCTACCTCCATCTGTGTTCCCTCTGCCCTTTTGATAATGGCTTTAACAGTATTTTACTGGAAGATTTTTTCCTTTACCATTTAAGCCATATTAAATTGTGTGTCTGATGATAAAACCTACCTCATGGTTAAAAATACTTCGTTCTGATTACACATGACAAGTTATATCAAAATTGCTTGAGCAGTTATACAAAAATCGTAAAGAGGGCGAAAGCCGTAGGGATAAAGTGCCACATACATGAAATAAATTTTAATGTAATCTTAGCTGTCACATCAATTAAGTAACAAATTGTTTCTGACCTAGTCTGTTCACTCACATATAAACCCACACACACACAGACCATTTCTGGGGACTTGGTTTTTTTGGACTCAGGGACCCCAAAAAATATATTTCTGTTGAAAAGGGTAAGTCAATAAAATAAAGAAAAGGGATCGCCCTACTTACAATTACTGTGTATTTCATGAAAAGGTAAGTGAAAGTAAAAAACAAATTTATATTAATTATGGTCATGTTCCTATCAGGTATTATTTTCATTTTACAATAAAATTATTCAGTTTATCATATCAAAATTGATTTGACTTGGCACAAAAAATTATAGCTATGCACTGTACAGTTTATAGCTATTGCTTATATACTGGCTCATTTTATTTCTATTGTAAAAATAATATTTTTTATTGTGTTAGAGCTTAATGCATTGGTAGTTATGTTGAATTATTATTTTCTATTCAAACATTAAAAGTTATTTCAAATTTACTACTTGTAATTGGCACTATAAATAGATGAAATTCAACATTATTTTTGTCTATTATTGTTAAAAATATACACTAGAAAGATGAAAATACTTAACAGATCTATGAACGGAGAAGATATCTTGTTGGTTTATTAAAAATAAGCTAATCTGTATTAAAGATTTTTTTGTAAGTAAGGCTAAAGATTTAATTTTTTTTCAGGATCCATATGATGATTACCTGGAAATGTTTGTACAGTTTGGATATGTCTATTTGTTTTCTGCTGTTTATCCTATGGCTGCATTTTGGGCTGTTTTTAACAATGTTATAGAAATAAGATGTGATGCTTTCAAGCTTTGCTGTGTTTACCAGAGACCCATAGCTAGAAAAGTTAAGGATACTGGAGCTTGGCAGGTAAATATAATAATATTTACTATTAGCAGGTAAATTAAAAATATTTATTTGGTTTCTGAAATACCTCTAAACTAATGGAGCATATCGATTTTGATATAAAATGCACACTTTGTCAGGAAATATATTTTTAAGACGTTTTAATTATTCTTATTTCCAAAACCACAAAAGATATATGTGAAGAAATTTTACTTTGATTCATATATAATTTACTAGGTTGTTAAAAAAGCCCTTTTTTATTAGTATAACTGTTGTTAGGTTGTGAAAAATAATAGTAGAGAGATTTTTAAATACTTTATTCTTTACACATCTTTACTCAATGAACAACCGACGCTAAGTGGACAAAGAGAAGCCAAACAACATGGCGGTTACAATTTATGAGTGCTGACTATATCGCATTCTTATTACTAAATGTGAAACATTCTAATATTTATAGATTTATATAATTTGAATAAACATAACCAACAGATAATATTAAAATAAGAATTACAAGACCAACACCCCCCTATAATTCTAATTTTCTAGCAAGACTACAATCATATTAATATGTACAAAATCATTTAGTTAACCCTATTTGTTCAACACTTGCTTTATGTTTGTTACAATTTAGAGGTTTTGTAAGAAAGTCAGCTGACGGAACATACTCAATATTAAAAACATTGTTTTTGATGTGTTCCCTAATGTCTAACATCTACATATTCCAATATGTCCTTCCATTTATAATTGAATTTTTGGAGAGCTCTAATGCTCCCATGTTATCCCAATAAAGTTTAGTAGGTCCATTCACAACATCTGGGTCCACTTCTGAAATCAAGTTCCGGAGCCATAAGATCTCTTGAAGTGTGGCTGAGATGGTTATATATTCAGCTTCACAACTCGATAATGCTGCGGTCTTATGCTTCTTGCTGTTCCAGATAATGGCACCACCTTGCATCATCACACAATAGCCAGACACAGAATGTCTCTCATTGATTTTGTTGCCCCAGTCAGCATCACAACTGCTAAATCACCCCCCAACACAGAAAATGTTAATTTATAATCTAAAGTCTCTTTGATGTATCTGAGAATTCTCTTGACGGCATTCCAATGAACTCTTCTATAGCAGTTATTATATCTACTGAGAAGATGGACAGCATAGGTGATATCCGGTCCAGAAATCTAGAACAAGTAAAGTAAGCTCCCCATGGCCTCTTTATATGTTATGTTATCAGTCTTCTCATCTTCACTATTTTCTTCTGTAATAAAATCTATCCCGGGATCTAAAGGTGTGGCAACAGGTTTGGTGCTAATCCTGTTGAATTTCCCTTAATTTTTTTCTGAATAGGTTTTCTAGGAAATATTAATGTTTCCATTAGTTCTGTCCCTGGTAATTTCCATTCCTAGACAGTTCTTTATTTCCCCAAGGTCTTTCGTCCGTAAATAAGTTTCGGTTTTGGTTTTGGCTACAATTTTGGTTTCGGCCGTACACTAATGTTGACTCAATAAAGAGCTCCTTCTGAAGGTTTCTATGAGAGAGATTGAAGGAAGAAGTTAAATACAGTTTAATAAATAAAGTTAAATCATTTTTGGTACAACTTGCAGAATTAAAATTTTTTAAAAGTAGTGATTTAAGGTTTTTTATTTAATTTGCTGAATTATTTATGTGCCTCTTTTATCATCTTATGGTTACGTTCTAAAAATACACTGTTGCCTAATTAAAACAATGATTTTTTCTTGTTCCAGAGGGCTTTCCAGGCTCTTAGTACATTAAGTGTGGTTACAAACTGTGCTCTTCTCTCATTGAATCCTACTTTGAAATCACAAGCCCATGACCTCAAGCCAGAATCTTGGTTTCTAATTTTTGTTGGACTTGAGCATCTTCTCCTTGGATGCAGACAGATCATACATTATGCTATTCCTGACAAGCCTGAATGGGTTAGGCTTGCTCTGGCCAGAGGCAACTATAAAGCCAAGCAGGCTTTAAAACTCCAGGTATAATCATATCTGAACCTAGTTATGTTTGTTTATTTGTGAAATGAATGAAAGAAAATAATTAATTTTATGCGCATTTATTCTTGTCAAATGTTAGTGATATGAAATTGTTTAAAAGCTTTGCATCATTTAAATAATATTGCAGAATAAATTCTTTGATATCAATGTTTTAAATACAATTTATATATTTATATTTTTTTTTTTATGTAAAGCATTTTACTAAGAATCTGGATTAAAAAAGTTTTTAATCTTTGTTAAGCGCTTTCTTAACAGCATGTCAAACCTAATAATAATTTATTCTAATCCTTTAAAATTTCACTTGATCACAAGTTTTCGAGTCTTTTGGATCCCAAAGAGTTATAAATTAAAAAAATATTTGTTGTAAATTATAGGGATTAAAAGTATAGTGAATGATTGTTCCTCTCTATTATATATTTGCTTTTCCTTTATTTAAATCTTATATTAAAAGAAAATAATAATAATTGCACATTAGATGTTATAAATGCTTCCAAGTTCTGGTATAGAAAATTACTCTAAATACCTGGGGCGGAGTAATTATCCACCTCACTTTTTTTTTTTGGTTATGTTTGATATTTTTCTGGATTAAATATCCAAACTCACCTGATGTTATTAGATCATTAGAATTAATGAGAAACAGTACACTGATGGACAAAATTAAAACAACACCTAGATTTTTTAATTAGGTGGTCTAAACATTTTGTTTAGTCTAAATATTTTGCACAGAAAACATATAACATTTTTGTTGTCAACGGTGTAGAGAAGTGTTTACTCTATAACCCAGTTGTCAGCACCTGGTTCTCCAGGTTGGGGGTACAATAACTCTGACAACCACACAGCTTCTTCTATCTCACACTTAAAGATAAATACAGTACGAACCCGGATGGGCAAGCTGGCCGAGGACGCTAATGTGTTGCCCCTGACAATCCATGATAACCTGAAGTTTCTGAGTTTTAGCCCAGACTGGTAGGGAACTTTTAGCAGCTCGACAATAATCTCCAAATCTTATCCTTATCCTGGGTTGAAGGACCCACATGTTGTCCAAAAGAAGAGAAAAAAATTTTGCACTTTAGAGCAACCTTCGGAGATGTCCAAATGGAACAAAAGTAAATCAGATCGATAACGTGCTATATGTCAGGACCTTTAGGGAATCTAACGCAGACTATGGTGATTTTTTATTCATTGTACACCTTCTCATTGAAATATTTAAGAATTATGGCCAATTGAGTATCCATGCACTGACAGGGATTGCAAACGAGGTTGATAAAGAGGCATGATCAGTGAACTTCAGAACACTTCTAGTTCTGTGGTGGTGAGGTGCTTTATAAACTAATATATGATCTTATTATTGATGTATGGCTAGGGGAGGTTATATCACAGGTATTGTTTTAATTATGTCATCTGATCAATGCGTAAGAGGGGAAGCCAACTGGAGTATTTTTTGTCAGAAAATTTCACTTAGAATCCTGGAGGAAGGCAAAGAATATAAAATACAAAGACCATCTGTTTTTGGTAGGCTTAGTCGGGCTGGACACATTGTCAGAATGATTAAAGAAAGATGTCTAATCAACTTAAAACATTTGGTGTGGACCCTGTAGATCTACTGGGTGCCCGTCAGTTACGTAACTGAAGCGAAATATACCGGATTTGTCGAAGAATTGTCAAAAATCCTCCTTCACAAGCGTTTCTAGTGAAATCATAAACTACGCAGCATGGCCATTTGATCTACTGGGCCCGTACGGTGAGTAGTCAGGCACCCAGTAGATCTACTGGGTCCGCACCGAATGTGTTAATGGATCAAGAAACATCATAAGACTAAAATTTGGGTGTAGAGACAGAATCATCAGTAATTCTATAAATCTGCTTGGTGGGGGAAATCGGATTATGGCTATGCAGAATAGAGAGAGGATGGAGAAAGTTTTAGAAAAAAATAAATATGTACTTATGCCACAAAAAAAAAAAAAAAAAAAACCAACAAAAACAAAACAAAACATAAAAACCAAATACTTTTTCACAATGAAGTACTTACTCTTAAATTTTCTTTAAATGGTCTAGAACTTACTATGTTTGTATACATGTTTCATGACTTTTTTACTATAATGTCATGAATTTATTTCATCATGAAGCATGCTTATATAATCTCAATGCAGTTGGCACAAGAGGGTTGAAAAGTTATTATATTTATTCCCAATAAAGTTTAGCTTGGTTGTATCTCATCCTAGATACTACGTGATATTTCAGAAATTGCTCAATTTATGATACTCACTGTTCTCTTAAATGATAATCTTCTCTATGAAAAAATTTATAGCTAATTTTGTACTTTTTTTAATTGTTATTTATTATTTTTTTTTTTGCATGCTATCTGTGGATGATTAAACCTAATTTATTTTAACTTACTTATCCAATATATATTTTTATTTATTGAATTCTACTGATTTTCTAATTTCTTTTAAATCCAGATTGAGAAGAGGCATTTGCTACAACAATGACCCTCCCTGTCCAGTGTGTGAGTGTGACCTAACAAGATTTTATCGCATGTGCTGCATTAATGAAACACTGCATGTTACAAATAAAGGGAAAACCTTGTTTTTGAATTCCACTCAGTTAATACGACTATCCCATTTACAAATTTAATAGTTTGAGTCAGATAAGTATATGTGTTTTTCAGTCATCATTCAAGTCTTTGAATGGCAACTATTCCCCTAAAAAAAAATGGAAAAGTTCTTTTGAGAGGGTTACGAAGGTACTTAGGCAGTCTCCAGTTTTCAAGTAAACACTTGTTCAATTTCTAGTATTATTCCTTTTCCCGTTTTATTTTCCCTCTGTAATGCATGAAACCATTCGTTGGATTTATTGAATGTAAGTTTGTGCTTTGCTAGTATTGAATGCTTAGGGAAGTTTTTAGTTAGTAGTAATTATTTTATTTTATATTTTGCATTATCTGATATATGGGTCATTCTCACGTAAGAGGGCACTTTTGTGTCCCAGGCCTTTTATAGCGATTTAGAAAAACTTAGGACTCTAAGACATCAATTTTGTAAATCCAGGCGAGTTGTAAAGGTAGACCTCATACTTTTTTATTTTAATTATATAACACACGTACCTTAAAAACACCTGAAAAAGGTCAAAATTCATTCCCCTGTCATGACCCGAGGTCTGATTCTGCTCAAAGTAAGAGTTCTGTGTCCGTATACTAGGTCAATTTTTACTTTTTTTTCTGTTCAATTTGTTCAAAATACCGTAAAATTTCACAAAAGCAGTCGAATCCTTGATGATAAAGGATTAGAATTGAAAACAACTAATTTTTATGATGTCCCACAGGTTTTCTTTCATTCCCCTGTCAATTTTTAAAATTAAATTGTCACCTCACTAATCAGGCGGGAAATTAGTAAAAAATATATAGTCAGCAGGAAGGGGTCTTTCCCTAAGCAACCCCAACTGTTAACTTGACCTCAGTACAAATCCAAGCTCTCCAGAAGCAAATAAGTTCTCAAATTTGAGAGGTTACGTTTAATAGTCTTCATTCCACTGCCCTCTATAGTTTTGGTCAGGCAAGTTTTTTCTTTTCTAATTTTTGAGAGATAAAAGATTTTGTAGCATAGATTTTGTTTTTCAAATAGCATTATTATATCTTTTTTCCCTTTCAACGGTTATCAAATAAACCTTAAAAATTCATTCCCCTGTCGTTCATTCCCCTGTCTTACTGTAAATAAAATGCTGCAGGGAAATGAAGATAGCGACGTGGATTGAAGCTTTCTTTCGCAGCTCAACTTTTTTAAAGCATCATCAGTCCTTAATAATGAGAAAAAAAAAAAAAAAAAAAAAAAACTTTTGGAACAAATTTATCCTTTAGATTTATCACCCTTTCAGATAGTAAAAAAAATGCCCCCAATAAAATACAAGTCAAGAGAGGAGTTGTTTAAAAGATTTCGATATCAAAACAAGGAAATGATCCAATTATTCTGAGAAAGAGAATACAAAATATAAAATAAGGCAACAAAAAAAGGAAGTAAAACTGTTTTGTGAAATGACTCCCCGTAAATTTCGATTGAGAACGAATTCTAATGTATATTTGTTAAGAAAAAAATATTTTGAATTAGGAGTTGATTTGATGATACAAAATCTCCTCGTTCAACCGCTGTTGAGAATATAAACCCACCCAGTCCTCAATGCATACGTGGAAGGAAACTAGTAAATAAAAAAAAGCGAAAGTATACAAAGATAATGCTATGTTGCGCGAAAGAAACATAACGCTTGAACGACAAAACCGATTTACCATGTAAAAAGTATGCCCATATGTCTTTTATTATAGAGGCATTATTTGTACGAAATGTATTCAAAGAGGACATCAATGCTATCTTGCAAACACTGTTGCGATCCTTTTAATCCCAAAGGTCTAGTTATTCATTCTGTAATTTAATATTTTTTTTAGTCATCTTTATATCACGTTTAACGTGAATTGGTGTTCTTCCACGTCGACTCCTTGCTTCTTATAGGCTAAGGAATAGTATTAAACCGAAAAAAAAGTTCATTTGTAACCATAAAATTTAAAATAAAAACGCCGTAAAAAGTGCCCACTTTGGTGAGAATGACCCATATTGAGACTGGAGAATTTTTTTAACTACCAAAAAAACTGTTGATTATCATTTATATTATTTTTAAATATTTTATAAAAAGGCTGTGAAAATAATTTAAGAAACGAAATTGGATTTGTGATTTTTGTATAAATTATTAATAGGTATATACTATGAAGCCTTATTTAATATTAATTTTAATTTTTAAAATATACATTATGAATTTTTTCTTATGTACTAAGTTCTGTTATTGATAAAATAATTTTTCTGACTTTATAAAATCGATTCTTCGGACAAAAATTCCTCCCCCCCCCCCCTCCAATATGCTCGGGACCTAATTCCTTTTATTTTGATTCTTCCTGACCTTCTTCATTTTCATTGCTCCCCAGAGATAATAAGTTTGAAAGTCTTCTGCCTTACACTATTTCTATAATTAATTACTTTAAAAAGTTTAATTTAGATAATTTAAAACTTAAATATCTCAATTACCTTAGCCACCTTCTTCCTTCTGAAATTGGTATCTTTCTTAGTTATTTTCTTAATTTCTCTCTCAACTTGATATATATTTATGTTGTCTTTGGGGATTTTAAGTAAAACAGCATATTACACAAACAAAAAACTTGATTTTATTCTCATTGATCACACTTGAAATATGTACTTACTGTTTTAATCAATATAATTTTTTCTAGTTAGAAATTTTAAAACTTAAGTATTAATTAATTTAATTAATTAAGCTCCTTAGAATCAATAAAAAATGTACACTCCACTCACCCTATAATAGTTCTTATATTCGCTCTGCTTTATAAGCTAAAAATCTGGTACGTGCTCACAACACACAACTTTCACTTACCAACTTACTTAGATTAGAAATTAATGCGTTTTGTTAGTTGCTACTTCTCAAATGAACAGAACGGCTTTACTTATGAACAATAGTCTGTCATTAAAGGCATACTCCGCATTCTTTTTTTCTCCTCTATATGTTTTCTTTATTTTTATCATATCTCATATTTAGCCATTTCTTATTTTTAGGCGTAACGAGAGACAGTTAATTTCTCCATACAAACAAAAACAAAGGTACTTTATAGGAAACAAAAAAACTAACAAACAAAAAAGGTCCCTACCCCATTTAAACCCCCTCAGAACATTTCAATAATGATAAAGCTTACCTGACATTAAACAACACCTAATTTTCATTAAACACGACGAATTTGATAAAAATCGTTAAGGCCATTTTTGAGATCATCGAAAAAAAGGTAAAGATTAGAAAAAAAAATATGAAATAAAGTGCCCCCTCCGTTTGACCAATTTTGATGAAATGTTGGCTATCACATCTTTGGCATATACATACATCAAATACCCAGTTTGATCAAAATCGTTGAAGCCTTTTTTGAGTACATAAAAAAACACATGAAAATGATACAAAATTTATTAAGTAAAGTCCCCCCTCCGATTGATCAATTTTGATGAAATTTTTACAGTAATATCTCGGGCATATACATACATCAAATACCCAGTTTGATCAAAATCGTTAAACCCGTTTTTGAGTAAATAAAAAAAAACACCTGAAAATGATACAAAATTTATTAAGTAAAGTCCCCCCTCCGGTTGATCAATTTTGATGAAATTTTTACAGTCATATCTCGGGCATATACATACATCAAATACCCAGTTTGATCAAGATCTTTAAAGCCGATTTTGAGTAAATAAAAAAAAAAACGTAAAAAAAAAAGTAAATAAAAAATCTGAAAGTTTTTTTTTCACACACACTCACACACACACACACACACACACACACACACACACACACACACACACACACACACACACACACACAGACCATTTTGCGGGACTTGGTTATTTGGACTCAGGGGACCCCAAAACGTGTATTTCCGTTGAAAACCGGAAGTCGAAATTTTTCACGATCGCAATACTTCCACTTACTATATATTTCATATATAGGTAAGTGAAAGTAAAAATAAATAAAAGGAACGTTCTTTTTGTGTTGATCCCAGGTCACAATGACATACCTGGCAACTGTAAAGCCGATAAAGCGGCAAAGGAAGCATCATTAATTCCACCATCTGACTGTCTTGAAAATCCTCATACTAACATATACCCAATAATAGCATCAAAAAGAACAGACATATGGCAAATAAACTGGACAAAGACTAGGGAAAATAAACTACGAGAAATCAAACACTCAATACGACCATGGACATCATCAATTTGGAACAACAGACGAGAAGAAATTATATTAACAAGATTACGAATTGGACATACACTACTCACACATCATCATTTGCTGACTGGAAAACCAAGACCAACCTGTATACAGTGTAACAGTTGACAGTTAAACACTTACTGACCGACTGCAGACAGTTGCTAGGTAAGGATCTTCCATACCATTTAGCGACCCTGCTAACTGACGAAAGCACGTAGATTTCAGAGATATTTAATTACTTAAAACACATACAAATATACAGATCTAAAAACTCTTCACTTTATACATCTTTTATTTATTTAGGCATTGATTTACTTTTTTTTATTTTATTTTCTATCTTTTCATTTTCTGTATCATTATTTTTATATATTCCTTTTCTTTTTCACTCTACCATTTTTAAATCATCAGAAACAATACTAAACAGTTATTAGTAATATATAACAAATTAACATTGTAAGTTGGCAAACATCACCCTGGTTGTGGATTGCCTGCAATCATACAAATAAATAATTAAAAAGTATTAATTAAAAACCAAATATTGATTACTTTTTTAAATCACTTAATTTTCATAATTATTACGAAAAATAATAATAGTTATATTAAAAAATGCTGATTATAATTGCTATTATTTAGTGTTTCGGGTAAACATATTAAGATTCGTCATAATAGTTGACTTGAGATTTGTCATAATAGTAGACTACTAATATAACAACAAGAAACGTATGCTGTATTAAATATGATATTAAAGCATTAAGTTTTTATTTTATTATTGCACAATTTCTTGTTTTTGCATGATAATTGTTCTGCATGCTTATTGCCACTCTAGTAGTGAATTAAAATAAAATTTAAGTCAACAAATACTGATCGCAACATATTTTATTTCAGAGAATAATCCAAACCCAAGCTCACAGACCACTGTGAAGTTAGAACTGACTCTTCTCACATTCACTCTTCTCACTCAGAGGACCATTATATCTACAATTAGTTATTTTTGTACTTAATATTATTATGTGGACCATTCTAGTCTTCTCAGGCTGAGTTGAGAAGGATCGTTAGGGCTTCCTTAGGTTGGGTGCTGTAATCATGCAATATTATTCTTGATGGTTTTATATAATATTATTAAAAGTTCCTGTAGAATACTAGAACAAACTCAAATTACAGTTTGAAAAATTTAAAAAAAGACTATGATGTATACGCAAACATAATTTTTTATTGAAGCCTACTATTACACATGCTTTAACGGTATTTTAATGTTATAAAATAAATATGTGTTTTCAATGGTCACTTGGCTATCGGGCAAACAATATTCGTACTTACACAAATTCGAAGTCTATTGTATAAAATTTATGATAAATATTTGATAAATTTATGAAATTTATAATATTGGAATTATATAAACATTTTTTTTTTTATATTGAATACATATTATATGCTCAACGCTTATTTTTTCTAAGTTGAGTGAATCATTAATTAGGGATGTGTTTTTATTTGTATATTTATAAAAATTTTGTATTTTTTTTCTAGATACTTTTGTGATATTTTTATTATTGTGTTAATTTGGCTTGTACAAATTGGATTGTGAATAATTAATTAATTAACATATTCTGTTGATTTTCGTTTTTATAGATATTAAAATAAAAGTAATATAAGTAAATACTAAAATAAAAATGATATTTATATATACAAGTTTAGAGTATATTTTGTTTATCTCAATATGAACCCTTTGTACAATTTTTTTTATTTCCCATTTTGTGGTCAACACTTAGTTGTCAATGTTTTATGTTTGACAATAAAACACTTGATATTATTTAATAATTTAAAAAATATGTATAGTAATTTGAATATGATGAATATCAAACTTTTTTTGCTCCTGTTAAAAAATATGGGAGTAGGAGACGTTTCCATATCAGCAACATGGTTTCATATTGAGACAGATATTTATGAATAATAATAATCATATATAAATTTTTAACTAAAATGTATTCAGACATAAGATTTTAATATTGAAAAATGAAATATTATATAAAGAGCATGATTAAAGGTAAAAAAGAAATTAATTGTAAAAATTTCATTTTAGTAAGCGGCAAGCCTGATAAGGTGTCATGTTTTTACTTCAACACTAAATCTTTATCTTTGAAAATTTTCAATTGAATTTCCCGTCTTCCTATTTTATGCATATTCTGTCAGATTATATTTTATGGTTGTTATTCTACGATTTTATACTGTTATGAAGTAACGCAAATCTTAAGATCTAGTTGTAGTATAACATTTCAGATGTTTTTTTGACCAAACTAATGTTGTTGTATTTTATTTATACAAGGAATTTGAATCTCAATTCGTGCCTTATCCTTAAAATATTTTTTATGTTTCAAATTTGACTGAGATATTTTACTTATAAAAATATAATAAGCATTATTTATTGTATGTTATTTGTGTTTATTTTTTTTTGTGAAGTATAGAATATTATATACACACAACTTTCACTTACCATCCTTCTTTCCTAGACTAAAATAGACTTTTTTTTTAATGAATTACATGAGAAAGGGAACACAAATCATTTTTCCTCATGACAATTGTTTTTGTTTCTTCTTTTGGAAGGTCAACAACTTGAAAGATAACATATGTACTGTCATTCATTGGCAGAGCCAAGTGGGGGGGGGGGGGGGGGAGCTATTCAAACGGCAGGCTTTGGAACATGAGGGTAATCCATTTTTTCGCTAAAAGGCAAATATTGCAGATAATTGATAATCGGTTTGACGAAACTGCTTAACCGATTTTAACTTTGAGTAGCTCAGTCGATACAAAATTGTAAGCCCTTTTATATTAAATTTCTCTGCAATAAATTGTTTTTAGAGTGATCTGCAAAAAATTGAAAAAAGTTCGAAAATTGCCAATAAAATTTGATGGCAACCTATCTGAGGTGGCAGACATTCACTTTTGTTGTCTATGAAAAGAGTACTTTCAGGCTATAACAATCAGATACTTTTTTGGCCTTCCGCTCCCGGACTATTAGCCAACGTTCTGGTATAAAATAAACATTTGTCGTGCCCAAGTTAATATATGATATTTTTAAATAATTTTATTTGATGTGAAAAGATATCATCGGGATTTGAATCGGAGTCTGTGCTTCAGGGTTGCAGTGCACTAACCAACCATTATGGCCATTGCGAATCTTTTCTCTACAGATACAATTGTTTAAAATTACAAAGACCACTGAATTTAATCATTTAATATATGACAAATTGATCTTAAAGTTGAAGATCATATTATTAAGCTCAACAAATGTTTTTGAAATTGAGTTTTTTCTCAACAATCCGACCACAGAAGATATACCCCATCAGGTCACCCCTAACTCCGTCCATGGGAGATTTATTTCTACACTTAATTTTATTTTTTTTTTAGGGTTTTTCATGTAATTCAAATTTCCAATCTAATATCCGTTTTTATTTTCTAATATTACATTCATATCCTATATTTGAGGGTTTTCGCAGATAGCCAACTTTACATTTATAAGGATATTATTTTTTTTCCCATACTGTATGAGGCAAATCAATGAGGAATGAATATGATGAAGAACAGTAATGCTTGCTCCGAATTAGCGGTAAGTAACATGTTAAGGAGTAAGCCATTAAATAAACACCAGTGCGACATACGTAATCTATTGTCTCTTTATTTTCCGGAGCTGTCCCCTCGGTTGGTAACCATGCGTGGCTAATACATCCGTCGTTGTGGAGAACCTTGCAGAAATTTCTCTCCATGTCCTTTCATCGTGCCCTCTATCACACGCCATCTTCTCGGTGACATCGCTTTTGTTGATTTGAGACCATATAGCTACACGAGAGGTTGGCTAACAGTTTGAGGTATTCTATCAGCAGAATGGAGAAAGGTAGATGAGCACTGGAGCGAAGAAGTCGCTGGAGGGAGAACTTGGTGGGGCCTGGTTCCAGTATGTAGCCAGTGGTTGAGCAGTACCAGCGCAATATACCTAGTAGCAGGCTTCGTTTACGTTAGTTACTCAAGACTAAAGCGATTAGGTATGTCCCATTAGGTTACAACTTGCATATATAACTATGTATATATTTAAATTTACCTCTTAAATAGGAGATCAACTTATATTTAATAGACAGTAGTAGTTTACATTTTATTTTATTTAGAACAAACTATTAAGCTAAATACTTTTATTCTACGACCGTCTGAAGTGTAACTTTTTCAACTCAAGGGATTCGAATACTTGTATATCTTCATTATTTTCTACTAAAATTGTATACATATTCAAGTAAATTGTATACGTTCAAGCTGAAATATGTACATTTGTGCTATCAAAGTGACTATCTCTTTTAACATCTGAATCCACGAGAAACATTTTACTTGGAATTAATGAGAAGCTTCAAAGTTTAGATTGTGCTTACCTTTCACGACGATATTCCGAAAAATGAGGGGAAACTACATAAACTTAATGACCATAAATCTAAAGGTAGCCATTCATATTTTATAGTAGCCTTTCAAATTTTCGCACATAAAATTAAGAATAAAATGCACCCCAAAAGTATTTCAATGCACAACAACCTCTCAACAAAGATATCTAATTCTTAAAGGTATCTAGTTTTGAAATGTTTTGTTTTTTCATCTATTTTCTATGTTTACTTTATATACTGCCATACAAACAGAAATCTTCATCTTCAGCTCTGATTTCTTTACGACCACGTTTATTTATTTCAAAGTCAACCTGTTCTCCGCCCGTTCCGTCGAAAACAAAGTAACTTAAAGTGTCTAAGAACACCCTTCTGGGAATGACCTTTCTTAATTAATCTTATGTTAAAAAAATGTTTATATGATGTCAAAATTGTGGGATTTAAAATAGGATATAATTCAAGCGATTATTCTCCGAGTCGGCTAATTCTTAGTATTTTTTAAATAAATCGAAAAGTCTGCCAAAATTTGCTTGGCCCATGGTACCGAGGACCGGACTAGAGGGACGCGGATATTCTGCATCGGTGTGGCGAATCCGAAAGTGCGGGAAACAGTTTTATTGTAAAGGGCTCTTGATGAAGGCAGGGCTACAATTTAGTTCGAAACATCTGCACGAAACAAAAGAGGTATTACCCTGTCTCTGTGTTATATCCCTTAACAACACCTTTAACTATACTTTTGATTCACAGTGCTGTTAATAAATAGTAATGAGTCAAATATTATGATTTTTAGCTTTATTATTAATTTTGTATTATTAATATTATTATTTATTTTTTTTTTTTGTGTACCCTCTTAAATATTCATGACCACTTAAGGAAAAATATGAAAATGAATTATCTTTCTGCTTACTAATCTATAAAATTCTCATAGATTAGAACATTACAAGTTCCAAATTCATTTTGTGGATCCGCCAACAAAATAAAAGTCAATCAACATTAGACAGGCTCCAGAGGGTACCTCTTCAGACCCACTGACTGATTGAATTGTTGCTCAACACGAAAAACAAAATCAAAATTGGAATTTTTAGGACAAAATTGCGTTGGACTGTATCTTTGGAGTGCTTATGGTTATTAGCGTCAGTGGTAGCATTTCGATTAAAATTAAGCTGTACTTTTTATAAGCAGAAATTCTTCCTATACTCGAATAGTTCCGCTTACTGTACTTAAAATTTAACTGTAAAAAGCTATATTTCCGAAATTTCCTAAGACTAGATCGTAAAGTAATTTACTTAAGTTCAACATTGGAATAATGTTGAGTTTGCTTTCGGAGTTATTATCGACTACACACTTATTCCTTAATATTGGCAGGAATGGAATATTAGAAAACCAAGAGCTATTTATATTAGAAAGAAATTTAAATTTTTTAATATTGTAACGTGTTACATTCAAAAGAGTTCCGAAATTTTTGTTGTAACAGTCACATAACTGTTTTAGTACATGTTCTGGCTGTTTCGAGAATATTTTACGTCCCACTAGAATATTTGTTTTCGGACTAAATATAAGAAGCAATGGACTGGACTCATAGTCTTGCTCTGTACATCGAAGCATAAGATTACTTTTGCATTACTAGAAGCTACTTAATTTAACTTAATAATTTGAGCTGTTATTGTTTGTCTGGGGTTGACAATTATAATTTTCTAATAAGTAAAAATTATTTAAACCCACATCAGTGGGTATATGTTATAATTAGTACAATATTATTATAATTTAGTTCTTCAGCTTATTTACTCGTAATCCATCCATCAAAATTAATGAAATTGTGTTCCTTTATTATTCATTGGAATAATGTTGAGTTTAGAATGGAAATTAAAACGACTAATTTATTATTTGTCGCTAGCACTGAATAGAAAAACAATGTATGTAACTGGATTAGTTGTTCGGAAACTGTGCACTCAAAATGTAAATTGCTCTATACGACATGACATACGTTTCCTATTAATTATATAGCAATCCCTTTTGTTTGTTTTTTCTATCCTCTGACAGCGCAATGTCCGATCTCGCTGCCTCTAATATCCGTCAGTGGAAACTGATTTGTTATGATCAAGATTTATTTATTAGGATTATGATTAGGGATTGCTTTGTTTTGGAATAATTTTCCTCAACGACTAGCGATTTTAAACTTGCTTTCTTCGAATGATGATTTATATTTCTTCACAATAATTGATGTTCATAATTTAAATTAAATAGGTGAGAAAGAAACTGAGGATTTTGATGCTACTAAAATGATCAGATTATTTATGCATCTCACATGAATCTGTATACACCCAAGCATCTTTGCTGGGGTAACGTGAGGGAGGTAGAATTGCCATTGAAAATTTCTACAAATGCACATTTTTACAAATGAACAAGAAAAAAATAGAACAAGACTAGTAAATTTAATAATATACAAATTGCAATTCCTATTTTAACCAGTGCTTGAGAGTCGAGTTGACATGCACCCACATGATTTTGTGCCCTACTAAAACTCTGATTACTCTTTATATGGTCTGTTCCAATAATATAAACACTTATAACTAAGACAAGCCCTTGAAGCCTTAAAATCATAAAATATTACTAGGTAAAATAAAATGATGGCATCTCTTAATGAAAATGTGATATATTTGAAGCCATGCTAAAATAATAAATTGAAAAAAATAATCATTTAAATCCTGTTAAGAGGTATTTGAGAAACAACTATGTTAATTGAATCAGTGTTCCTTAATTTGCGTTGAAGTTCTTAATGAATAATAGGTATCCATTGAATAACACTTTTCAAAACTGAAAATGAATGATAAAATGACTAACATTTTAAACAGTCATAGTAGTATGTAGTAGTACCAGAACCCAACAATCATCTCCCGATCATCAGTAGGCGTAATAAGTCTCTTCGGTCATCATCACTTAAGCTCTTCACCGAAATAATATAAACATCTATACTCGTATACGCCAGTGGGTAACATAAAACAAACTTTTTTTTTAACTTAACGAATCTTCTTTAGTTGTATGTTTCTTTCCTCTTGGAAATAACTGTATCAAGATAATTTGAACCAATTTTATTGTTTTATTTCTTTACGGTTCTGAATTCTGAGTATGTTGACTGTTACGGTCTGAAAATCAAGATCTTCCGGCATTCAAAGGTTCGGTGACAACAATCTTATATAAATAGCATATTAAGTTAGAAACATTGTCGTACTTAAAATTCTAAAATAATAGAAAGAAGGCTGTTCGTCGATACCTCCATCACATTTTTCGGGACCAGACAATGGGTAGGAAAAAAACGTCGGTTAATTAAAAGACCCTCGGTTCCGGGACTCGAACTACTAACTTTCAGACTGACAAGAACAAATCTCATTCGTTTTATTGAGTCTTTTTGATAAACCTTAGGGAGGGGGGTGGGATTAGCTATCGAATATTAGTGTTACCTCTCCGGTATATTAGTCTAATAAGAATAAAATTGGTGCGATGCGCGCAACACATAACTTTCACTTACCAACCTACTTAGATTAGAAATCGACGTATCTAAATAAATATGTAAACGCCATTGAGCAACTTCACACGTGTTTCCACATTTATTTAGTTATATTTGTATGTCTTCATAAGTTACAGAGTATTATCATTATCTACCTTCAAAGTCTCAGTACTTTTCGATTCGTTATCGTTTATTTCTTTTTTAAGGGGCCTAAAAAATGAAAGAAACGATACCTGGAATGGTATACCATGGACACAAATAATATCCATTATGTTTCAAAACACTTTGCAAATTCTTTCCCATGAACCGAACGCCTTTACTTTTAAGTAGAGCTCGGATTCCCGTGCAATTGCAATTTTTTATTGGTAAGTCAGAATAAAGCGAACTCAAATTAGTTATCCTAATGGGATGTTTTAATGAAGTTTTATACTGCAGGAAATAGCAGCTTTGGGGTTTACTGCACGAAATTGCACGTTTTGAAGTTTTATTGCACGATATTGCATTATTTGATAGTTTGAAGAAAAAAATTATTAAATATTTTAATTTTCTTAAATACACATCAAAACAATAGTGGAAAAATAAATGTGAATATTATGGGGGGGGAGGTAACTTGGGAGATGTAAACAAACACAAACCTCCAATTTCCAAGAACTGGGGGTTCAGTAGTTCCTGGATGTTTACATTTTGTTTCTTAATTCTCATTGTTCTGTTAGTTTTAAACTAGCTTCTGTCTTCGGACGGATTCTGGAAGTGTCTTCGAAAATTAGGGGATGGATTGAAAAATATTCTGAACTCAATTGGGATGGTAGTGCAGTGTTTTGTAAATCTAGTGATAAAAATATTGGATGTGAGAGGAAATCACAAATTGTTACCCACTGTAGCACAAGTAGGTACCTATTTTTGTTTAACCACAGAACGGTAACAGGGGTAATGCGTGTTAGACTATTGGCGGATCCAGGGGTGGGGGGGGGGGGGGCTGTGGAGCTGCAATCCATACCAGGTGTGTAAATATGAATCCGGAATTTTTCAAATAGCAAATAAGAGTTGATTGTGTAAAAATGATACATACTTTTTTATTCGAAGTACTGTCCTTCGCTATCTATGCATTTTTCCCATCATTCAGGCAATTTGTGGATTCCCCGCCAAAATAATGCTTCCTGTTCTGAGTCAAACCAACCACTTAACCAATTTCGTACATTTTCATAAGAAGTGAAGCGCTGTTCAGCTAGTGCGTGTCCCACCGATGCAAATAGGTGGTAATCGGATGGGGCCAAATCTGGTGAATAAGCCGCATGCGGAAGAATTTACCAACCAAACACTTGGATCGTTTCCTTGGTCCGTTTAGCCGAATGTGATGGGGAATTCTCATGGAGCAAGATCACTTTGTGTGTCCTTTCTTCATATTTGGGACTTTTTGGTGCAAATCTTCATTCAAATTTATCATCTGTTGTAGGTAGCGTTCCGTATTAACAGCAGGTTCAGGTTTCAGCAGCTCATAGTTGGTAACACCCATCTGATCACACCAGACACAGAGCATTTTCTTCCTCCCCAAGCGATGCCGATGGTTCACCAGGAGTTACCCAGGATTTTTTACGCTTAGGATTCTCGAAGTAAATTCACTTTTCATCACCAGTCACAATTTGATGAAGGAATGACTTTTTTTCTGTACCTGGCGAGCAGCATTTGCCATGAGGTTTTTCGAGCTTCCTGCTGCCTGTCATTCAGTTGGTGAGGTACCCATTTTCCGACCTTCTGGATCTTTTCCATGCCTTTCAAACAAATGGAGACGGTGTCACATGTAATAATTGTCCAACAAACGCTTCCGAATCAGCGTTTTCAAATTTTTTTTTTTTTATGGTTTTTCACGGTCTTTGTTTCTTTTATCGAAATCCATCTTTAAATTTTTTGAACCAATCGAAACATTGAGATTTGCCTAGGGCATGCTCCCCGTAAGCTTCATAAAGCCTCCTATGTGATAATGCTCCAATTTTTTTTTCAGAAGGAAACGGAAAATAAATGCTGTCCGCAAATCTTGATTTGTTGGCACAAAAGTCGACATGTTCAACGCCACTAAAAACACGGTTACAGAATGAAACTGATGTTGGTATCAATTGGATCTCTTTATTACATGTAGGCAAAAGCAGATAATACCACTGACGGAATAGTTAGAAGATTATATTGACTGCTAACTCCTATCATTGGCGAATTCCGGTTTCATATTTGCACACCTGGTAGAGTATAGAACAACATAGAGGAGTCACCACGTGGTTGGAAGTGTGCTCCGCTTCCCCCACTCTGCGAGGTCCCAAAGCGCTCCCGCCTTTTACCAGCCCGAAATTAATCTCTCGATTATTGATCATGTATTGTTTTTTTATTTATCAGAGCTCTTTTGGAGTATTTTGTTTGTTTTTTTGTGATAGTTACAGTTCATAAAATGCCCAAAATGAGAGGAATGTGCGTAGCATTTGGTTGCAAAAGCAACTTCTCACATATCTAAATTAACTTCTCTCGGATGTTTTAATTTTATTTTTTCTTCAATTGATACGATTATGTTTTACTCTTTGTTCAAATTTTAGTTCTTCTATTTTAGATTTCCGATTAGTACTTAATAACAAGACAAATAGGTAAAAGCAATAAGGAGAGAAAATTGGGAACCCACAAAAAATAGCTTCATTTGTTGTAAACATTTTTAGGAAGACGATTTCGATAGAACATCACTGTTTAGAACGTTGATATTTATTTTCTGAATTTTCATGTTATACCATGATTTTTTTTACTTTCATTCATATATCCACGGAGGTGTTTGAAAAGGAAACCAACTAATCCTGAATTTGTGCCAGAAAATGACTGACCCAAGATTGGAGGAAAATTTAGATTTACTAAATAAAACGCAATTAAAATTGATTCAAACTAAAAAACCATTGCGGAACACGAATTGAAGACTAAAAGAATTAATCTCAAAATTGCCAACTTAAAAAATATATTAATATCTCTAGAAAAAAATTGATTTTCGCGGAACACATTGATTAAATTATATAAGAAATTTAAAGCATGAATAGTTGGTTTCAACGGTCATCAATGGTTCTAGGAAACCAGAATTATTGGGCTTCTTTGTCTGGTTTAATAGTTTAAAAAGTGTGTACTGCACATTGGTTAACCACTTGGACCAGACCACTTGGAAAGATTATTAGTTACATTAGAAGTAGAGAACATAATAATAATCCCAGCGGTCTTGAGTTTTGTAAATTTTTTAGAAAAATCATTGTACACAAAGAGCTTCATGTGTCTTCATCAAGTGGAGGAAATGCTATCCCGTTGGATAAAATCAATATTTTGGGAATAAATGTTTGCGAAGTGAACAACGTAGTTCAAATAAATCTCAAATCCTAAGAATATCGTGGTGGAAGAAAATGAAACCACAGACACTTAAATTTGTTATTTTTGTTTTCCTAATCGCTTAATATAAATTTCTTTTATCTTGTCTTCATTAATTATTTTCTCACTCAATGGGCGAGTTACGCAGTCATTTTTAAATATTAGAACCTTCGAAGTCTGAAGACTTCAACAATGAAAGCAATGACGTACTATCTAATTATATATTGTTATTTTTAGTTCAAATATTGTAATTTTTTATTCCGAAATTGCATTTAAATTAAAAGTTACACTTAATGAAATCAATCAAAAGTTAATAATAGTGTATTATTTCGAATTCATAGTAAAAAGACTTTCAACCAAAATATCATGCAGAGTGCTTGACGGCAATTAGTGCTTCGCCACTAAATACAAAAAAGTCTGCTAGTCATTAAAATTCGTGGAGGGTTATTTCAATCAGCTTATGATGTTAAAAGAATTTGTAAATATGTTGAGCGAATTTTAATTTTTAGGGAATTCATATCAGAAAATCGCTATGTAAACAAGTTACTGGCTCAATGTTTAAACAAGAACTTTTTCTGAACATTGGATTTAAATTTATTAATCCAAATTATACGGTCATCTTATTTCAATATAAAAATTAAAAAACTGAGTTCTAACAGGAATCAGTCAATAGAATAAAAATAAAATAAAATCCGTCATAACCTGACTAAATTGATCCATTTTAAAGGCCAGTAAGTCATCAGACATAATCTTCCATGATGGTTTTTTAAGGTTATAAAAATGAATCTTATAATGGTAATAATTTAATTGTTAGTGTATTAATACCCCACTTTATTTAAAAACACAAATAGAGCCAAATAGCTGTTTTAAAGATGATTGGAGTGAGCTTGAGGTGTGGGACTATGGGACCTCCTGGGGTGGGGGGAAGTGAGCACACTTTCAGGTGACAGCCACAGTAGCGTCCCTCCTCTGTTATTCTATACTCTATACTGCAACCCTCTTCTATAAGACTACAGCCCCCCCCCCCCTTACAATCGGCTGGATCGGCCCATGTACCAGACTGATTTAAAAATAAGCCTACGCAGCGGATATTGCATGTAGTGATTCGATAATTTGAGTAGTATCTTTCCTTTTTTAAGATCTTCCTATTTCCAATATAATTACAGCTCACATGCGAGTATTTTACTCTATATTCCACGACTTGATGTTACTATTTTAGGTAAATATTTTATGTTTCGATTTTTTTTTTTATCGGAAATATTTTCAAAAATAGATCAATAGTGTTATACAAAAGGTCCAAAATTCAGTTATTTTACCAAAATATAAAAATAATTTGTAAACATAAAAGAGTTTCTATTTCAATTTACTCTCCGCTACTTATTTTTTTTCGAAAGTAGCTATTTTTTGTTCACAAAAATAATTTAATGCCTGATTTTTAAGCACTCCATTTTTATTGCATGTTTTGAAGTTTTTAATGTACGTTTTGAGGTTTTTATTGCACGTTTTCAAATTTTTACTGCACGGAATTCCGAGCTTTACTTATGACTAGTGTCCGACCGAAACCAAAATTTTAGCCGAAACCGAATTTCGGCCATAGACCTAGTTTCGGGCCGAAACCGAAACTGATTTACGTGTCTATATATAATACATATAAGTGTGTAATATGTCTAGTTTAGCAATAATATCAATGAAAGCTTATAAAATAAGAGAAATTTAACTCAATTATTCATTTAGTAAGTCAGCTGGTGTACAAGAGTGGTAAAACAGCTGTATTAGTTAGGTTAAAGGATCGAATCCCGGCCCCCTCCTTCCTAGTACGGCTGGTCCCCGTGGGATGTTAGACCATACACCTTCAACTATTACAGCCCTAAAAGTTGAAATAATCTTGAAATAACAGGCTGATATTAATAAAAATTCATATTATCATGTCTAAATAATAAATAATATGGTAAAACTTTGCCATAATAAAGCCGATAGAATACAAAATGACGGCCTATTTAATAAGTAAAGCTGTATGTCAGAATCTATTTAGTCTACTGAGTCAGTTTTGGTCTCAAATGTTAGCGGATTTAATCTAGTTTGAAAATTTATATACTAGTTTTTGGTCGAAAACGTGCTTCTTCATGGTAAAAATTGAGACAAGTTTTAGGGATGTTATTGGTGAACCGCCGGGGGGAAGGGGGCTGCCAAGATAGAACAAAGACCAAAACCTACTACCACCATTTGATGCAACTTTCAATGACAACGTTACTGACTAAAATATTTTTTTCACTTTTGAGTAGAATCTGTGGACATGTCGACTAATTTAAGTTTAAGTATTTAGAATATAGATTCTTATTTATGTTAATCTTTTTTTTTAGAAATCAAATTCCATTATCAATGAGGAGATGATTAAAAGCACAGAAAGGTTCTTAACGCTAAAGAATAATTACTATTCTTTACACTTAATGTAAAGAATTCTGTATGAAAAGCATGCTTTCATTACATGTCAAGACTTGATTTGATTTATGAGGACATTTCTGTTTGTCACTATCAATTTTTTGTCTCCTCACCCAACTTAAGGTTTTCGATCAATTAAAGATATCAAAAGAATGAAAAAAATCTATGTTCTACCGAAATACAATACAAGTGTAATTAACTTAAATAACGGATACCTCCCACTATTAAACCCCAGGGTGTTAAATGCCATGAAAGAGATCGAGCTTACAAACTGAAATCCAGTAGTCCAACTTTCGTCTTACACAGGAGCTAGTTTCGGCCTGGCCGAAGATTTGGCCAATTTTTGGCCGAAACCGAAATTGCGGCCGAAACCCGGTTTTTCGGCCGAAACTGGCCGAAACCGAAACTTCGGTCGGTCACTACTTATAAGCAATGGCGTACCTGTTATTAAAGGTTTACTGAGCATGCGTACGTTCAACGTGGTTTGATTTTTCGGAAAATATATCTTTTTTTCTGAGGTAGGTATATGCTTATTCGATTTTTTCATATCTCTTATTTATCCATTTCTTGTTTTTAGGCATAATCGGAGACAGTTAATGTCTATTTATAAACAAAATCAAAGGTATTTTATAGGAAAACAAAATTTTTTCCTTCGCCATTTAAGTCCCACAAATCATTTTTATGATGATAAAAACCAATCTGATATTAAAGAATACTTGATTCTCATTGTACATAAGGAGTTTGATAAAAATCGTATGAGCCGTTTTTGAGAAAACCGAAACAAACGTAAAAGTGGGACAAAATTTGTGAAATAAAGTTCCCCCTCCGTTTGATCAATGATTGATTGCTGACACCCCGCGAGCATATTCGTACCCCCATTCAAATACCCAATTTCAGCTTTGTAAGGTTATAGTTTTTGAGCTAGTCTGTTCACACACAGCCCATTTCGTGGGATTTGTTTATGGACTCGGGGGACCCCAAAACGTGTATTTCCGTTGAAAACCGCAAGTCGATATTTTTCACGATCGCAATACTTTCCCTTACCATATATTTCATATACTGTTAAGTGGAAGTAAAAATATGGGGCAATGCGTTCAACACACAACTCACATACCAACCTAGTTAGAGTATGAATCCACGTGGTTTGTTGAATATTTAAACGGTTTAAATAAAACCCCATTAAGCATCTTCACAGAAAATAGCTTTTTCCACATTTATTTACTTCTTTCTGTTTGTCTCCATATGATTTAGAGTATTATAATTATTGAAAAAGGCACAAAAAAAAAAAAAAGTCACATACGTATCGAATTGAGTAACCTCCTCTTTCGTTCGAAGTCGGTTAAAAAATTGAAAGTCCTCGGCAATTTTCTTTATAATTATTATTATTTCTGTATCATTATTGTTTATTTATTTTTTTAAGGAGCCTGAAAAATCCTAATTTCATTAATAGTCGATATTTTTTTTTTACCGCTTTTTGTAAAAATATCGTAAATGTGAATCATTTATAGGTGTGTTTACGGTAGTAAATTAAAAATTATTTTTCAAATCATCTCTTATGCCTTTCCAGAAACTGACGACGAAAGAAAAATGAAGATACATAAATGAAAATAAAATTTATATTAGGTCTTGTTTATACCTTATCACATTAGATATATTGTGGAAATGATGAATGACATTTTTTTAATAAAAGTGCGTTGAAATTTTGTCAATGCCAGATATATCATTTGAATAAAAATAAAATTACATAGACTTTTTTTATCGCCTATAATTTTATCTATCGAACTAAAACTTGATCGATCAGAGTTATAGAGATCTGAAATTCGAAAACCTAATTTTAAATCATTGCAATTTTTTGTTAGTGAAAAGCCAGATCACCAAAAAAAAAAAAAAATCTTTTATCGCGCTTCGATGAGAAGATGGTTAGTACTCAGAACATATAAATTTTGATGCATACCTTTGGAATCAGAATGAGAAAACCTAAAATTCCAGTATACAGTCACATTAATATTAAAAGTTCCGTTCGCATAAAAGACGCAAATTACCAGATTCTTTTATGGAGGGGATGGTCGTATTAACGCAGAGGAAATGGTAACGTGAAGTGCTATTTTTGAGCAACGGTTAATAGGTACCAATGGTACTAACTGCTCCAATGGTAGACTATTTTTGAACAACGACTATTTTCCCTAGTCGCTGTTTGTTGGTATATAGTAAAATTGAGAATGCAGTTAAAACCACATGTGATTATCCACTAACACGATTTTTTTAGTTGTAACCATCTTCTTGCCAACGTGCGACATATATCAGTTTATTGTGCGGAGTTGGATTTTTTTCAGAAAGGCAATGGGGGTTTTCGTGCTACATGAACTATCATTCGACAACATATGGATTTCTGTAATACTTCACCTATCTTTAATTGATCTAATACTTTAAGTTAGGCGTGATGACAGAAATGTGATAGTGATAAACGTAAATATTTTAGTCTTAACCATGCCTTAAAAAGGGGGGCTCAAATTGCATTCTTCAAGTGGTGGTAGTAGGTTTCGTTTTTTGTTCCTGTATGTGATGCGACTCAGATGCAATAAAAGTAAAAAAATCCTTAGCTATGCCGTCCCTCGGATAGGACGTAAAATGGAGGTCCCGAGCCTGTACGATGTCAGATACTCGTTAAAGCTCCCTATCCTAATTATACCAGGATAGGCAAAATTTTGGACTCCCACTGCAGCATCGTTCGATTAGCCTTAGTAGCATAAAAATGGACGTTAAACAAACAAACAAATCAGATGCATTAGCCTATTTTTTGACCCTGGCAGCTCCCAGGTTCCTTTTGATCGCCCCACTTGTAAATTCCTCAACACACCTGTGCAGTAATATATAATTTAGTTAAAATACAATAAATTCGGTACCAACAATTTGAGACGGAAACTGACTCAGTAAATTAGTTAGCTTATGAGATACTACTTTTCAAATTACTTATTTACATGGCCATTTAGTATTCCATCGGCTTTATGGTCGAACTTTCCGCGGGGACCAGCCGCACGCCCATGTTTTGTATGAATAATCGAGTTCAATTACTGTCATTTTATAAGTTTGAATTAATAATATTGCTGAACTAGACAAGTTACACACTTACATTACATATGCACATATTGCATACATATTACATAAGCATACCTAAATAAGTTTCGGTTTCGGCCCGAAACCAAGTCTGCGGCCAAAGATTTGATTTCGGTCGGACACTAGTTGTTGGTTATCAACCATTTGCGACGTTCTCTATTTTGTATTTATCCCTTTCAAGCTTACATTTACTGAGCGTTATGCTTAAAAACTATGCTACAGGGTTAATATTTAAGTGCTATATTTTTCATTGCAGTGCTTTTTCAATAAATAAAAATAAAACTTAAAAACATAGATGTTAAAATGTTGACAAAGCATTGGCTGCATAACAACGATGTTTTAGTCAAAACATCATGTTTGTCATATCTCTACCATTGTACAACTGGCGTTTTGTTTTGAACACTAGACATTTTTCAAAATGAAAATATTTTTTGTTGTAGCCAACACAATTTTTAAATTAGTTTTAAATTGATCTTCTATTAATTAGCTATAGTTAGAGTTCCTTGCGTGATACGAAGTCCCCTTCAGGAGCCCTACGAACACCTCGGGACGCTTCGGAAGTTCCTGGCTCATCTCGCCAAAAAACACGAAAAAAAAAAATACACGACCAGTATGAATCTCTCCTGGGAATCTTTTTTTCATTGAAGCAATATTTTGGCCCAAGGCATCTCCTGAACTAAGATAAACATCCTACGGGCCAGCTGCCCCAGATGCAGTTTTGGACAGTGCAACTTCCGATTAATTTTACACTTACACTTACACGAACACATAGCTTGGATTGTGCGCAGATGAAGCGTTGCACACCCCTATTCAGAGAAAATATAATTATACTATGTAGCTCCAGTGGCTAATTGGTGAAGTGTTTCAATTGAAAAACTCAAGTTCAAATCTCAGCACTTAATGACCTTTTTTTTCTTTTTGTAATTCCATATCAATATTGTATTAAATTTAATATGTATTCAGTCATTAGTTGAGTTTGGATTGTTGTCTTTTCTAATTAATGAATATTACTTTTAGGCTAATATCAATTTGTAGAAAATTATTTTAGTAACTATTTTCTGTTTAACTTTTTGTTTAATTATGTTAGTTTATGATTTGTGTTAGGTTTTATGTTTTCATTAATTTTGCTTGTATCAACGATCATAATATATCTCATTATTTGTTATCCGGCATTACTTTTCAGTCCTGTATATTTATTTTTCTAATTTTTATTTTTTACCTTTTTAAATTTTCACCAGCCTACCTACGGTGATGTGGTTGAACTTGGAAAGGTTCACCCTGAAACCTACCCGCCACCGCACCTTTTTTTTCATAACTGATTCGATCGAAATTGGTTTATTTATTTAATTTTAATAATTCTATAGGTATAATTAGGATAGGGATCTTTGGCGAGTAGCTGGCATCGTACATGCTCGGGACCTGCTACGTCCTATTTTACGTCCTATCTGAGGGAAGGCATAGACAAGGAGTTTTTACTTCCTTTACAAAAATACGAACCCGTGACCTTTAGTATTATAGGTTTAGTATTGTTGCTATGCTAACCATTAAACCAACCTAACAAAAACATTTTAAAGGGTATTGTTGCATAATATGGGAAAATATTAAAGAAGAAGCTATGCTATAATTTTGCTGCTAAAATAAGTTCAAAGAAAAGAAATACCAGGACCTGCAAAGATAGTTGTCGATTTTTAAAGTTAAGATTGCAATGCGTTGTGATGTCCTTTCAATGTCAAAGGCGTAGAAAAGGCAGAAAATTCGTTCCTGAAGGATTCATTTAACTGAAAGACGCTTTCAGAATAGTGACAGGATAGTTGTTACTATTTAGGAAGTCAATGAAAGAATCTTGTGCACTCTAATGGCAACTACTTCCCGATGAAGACAATTTTTTTTTCCCGGTACGCCCTTGCCATACGTGGCAAACAGGGGATTACTCGACAGGTGTATCCAACCTATTCTATGGTGGGAAGGTCGAGATTTTATTCGTGGGTCAATCAACAAATAAAAGTCAACCCTCCCAGGGCGGATTCGAACCGACGCCGTTCGGCTCGAGAAGGCTAAAGTGGGTCGCGCTTTTACATGCTCGGCTATCAGGGACCCCTATGAAGTCAAGCTAATACAGAACGTTTCGATTTTCTGCTTTCCAAAATCCCATTCTAGGCAAGTTGAATGATGAAGTTGATTAAAATCACTCCCCACTGGAGGAGTTCGCTGAGAAGAATACGCCGCGATCAAAGTAGATGCAATAGTCTTGTTTTGCAACAATGCTCATTTTCATGGATCCTATTACGTAAACATTGTTACCTTTTGGAAAGGTTTTTCTCTTACTTGGCCTTACCGCTGTACACTTTTATAATAACCGCTGTTATTTTAAATAGAAACGAAAATAATTTTATATGGAAGTTTTCATAATCTCTGCTGTTCGTTGCCATAGTTGTTGTAAGGACCTATTCGCTAATGATTCCTATCTGATGCCGCCTCGGTAGATGAACATCGGCTATTGATGGCGATAAAGCATTGTGAAACCACTCCCACAGCCTCCTCAATGTCTGCCGCGGAGGAAGATATTTTTAAGTTAGATTTCTTCAATTGAGAATTAGAAATCTGTTTTAATGTAGAATCTGTCATAAATTGAAGCACCTGATCTATCGGTGTATTTTAACTTGTGGGCGTCTTCATTTTTAATGATATTAAAAACCTGAATTAAAAGATTTGATACAAATTTAATTAGGATATTAACTTAACATATCCCTGACTGATGAAATAGTTTAAATTTTTGTTAATTTGTCACATAATTTACATGTCACACGCTCTTTCCTGTTTATAACCATCTTTCTGCTTCTGGGTAAGAGGGTTAGGAACCTAACATTTCCTGCACCCGTAATCTAGACCAAGTTACTGTAAATGCAGTCAACCATTCAGCTTTCTTCTAAGGAGTCTCATATTGCTCCTCCAAAGGCTATCCTTCATATAACGTATGACTTTATTTGGACGACAAAAAATATAAGAATCATTTCTGATAAATAATATGTATGAAAAGTGGTACAGCATCTTGAGAATGATTCATTTTATCTACAAGATTATATGACTTACGGTTGATTTTAGCTCGTCCAATGCAAGACAAGTCTGAACCAAAAAAAAGATTTTTTTTTCAGAAATTATCTTGCAATTTTCCTCTCCCATCTCTTTGTAAGACTGCTTGTAGTCCAAGATGATGATAATTCCTGTACCATTTGTACAACAGAACAAAGCAGGCAACAAATATCTAAGGAAAAGAAAAGAAGAGACTTTAATAGGCTCTCCTCAGAATCGCTTATTTTGATTTTGATCAGTCTGGCATTGGACGAGGATTATGTAAACATGATGATTCGAATAGTTAATAAATTTCCATACAAGCCGAAAAAAAAAATGAAACATTTGACTCTTCAGCATTCATTATTTTATTCCACACCTTCTGTGACATCCGCACTCCCTTTAATACGGCCCTATTATAGTCGGGTCCTTCACCAGGTCCTACACAGCAGCCCAACGCCTTATTTGCAAGATAATGGTTTTTAAATTCCAATCAAGAGTTCGTGTACTATCAGATGTTTGAAAATCACCATGAGTAAACTAGAATATCATCCGGACAAGAAGAATTATGTATTTATGTCATGTATTTTAATAATTTTTTTTTTATTATATTTTACTTAATTCAAGTGAATTCAGAAAGCGTGTCGAGGCAATAACGGAGAGGTCCCGTGTCGTGCGTCCTACCTCGACAAAACTTGTTTCGGATCTGGCATAGTTAATGGCTTCCTCTAAGAGCTTCATTATCGTAGCTTCAAAACAAGTACACGGGCCCATGCTGGAAGCGGTTCATGAGGAACGCCGAGGTAATTAATTATGTAATGGAAACCCGGAAAATATAAAAAACTATCCATGTGCAACTTTATAGAAGGGAAAGTGCAAACAATTATTCAACTTATCAAATTTAGTTCCCCATCCTATAGTATCTCTTGTGAACTTCAATCTTAACCATCCAAGAAAGTCTATAATCACATACAGCAACCAATGAGGATTTTCTTGAAGTACCAGTTTACTCAAGGTACGTTCCAATAAGCACTTAAAACACGTTGACAACTCATTCGCATGAACAGAAAGCCATTATTTGTTAAAACGTAGGGCGCACGCAAAAGAGTTGTCAACATATTTTGAGCGCTTTTGGAACATTTCTTTAATATAACTTTTTACTTAAACAATAACCTAATAACTAAAGCTCGGAATTCCGTGCAGTAAAAATTTGAAAACGTGCGATAAAAACTTCAAAACGTGCAATAAAAACTTCAAAACGTGCAAAAACATGCAATAAAAATGTATTGCTTGAAAATCAGGAATTAAATTATTTTTGTGAACAAATAATAGCTACTTTGGAAAAAAGTAAGTAGCGGAGAGTAAATTGAAATAGGAACTCTTCTATTTTTACAGATTATTTTTATTTTTTTGTTTTGGTATAATCACTGAATTTTGGATCATTTTTATAATACTATTGGTATATTTTTGAAAACTAATCGGATCAGTATGATGTGGAAGATGCGGAATATAGAGTTAAATACTCGCATGTGAGCTGTGATTACATATATTGGAAATAGGAAGATCTTAAAAAAGGAAACATACTAATCAAATGATGGAATGCAATGGAATATTGCATTCCGGTGCGTAGGCTTATTTTTAAATCCCTCTGGTGATACGCAAAGCCCCTGTTACCGTTCTAGGGTTAAAAAAATTAGGTACTTACTTGTGCTACAGCGGGTATCAATTTGTGATTTCCTCTCACATCCAATTTTTTATCACAAGATTTACATAACACTACACAACCATCCCTATTGAGTTCAGGATATTTTTCAATCTATCCCGCAGTTTTCGAAAACACACTTGCTCCCATTTTAGGCATTTTTAGTAACAATATACTCGACAGGAGCTAGTTTGATACTGGCAGAACGATGGGAATCGAGAAACAAAATGTAAACACCCAGGAACCACTGAACCCTCAGTTCTGGGAAATCGGAGGTTTGTGTTGGTTTACATCTCCCAAGTTCCTTTTTTTTACTTTCACTTACCTATATATGAAATATATAGTAAGTGGAAGTATTGCGATCGTGAAAAATTTCGACTTCCGGTTTTCAACGGAAATACACGTTTTGGGACCCCCTGAGTCCAATTAACCAAGTCCCGCGAAATGGTCTGTGTGTGTGTGTGTGTCTGTGTGTCTGTGTGTGTGTGTGTGTGTGAACAGACTAGCTCAAAAACTATAAACCGTGTGAACCTGAGATTGGGTATTTAGTGTAGGTATATGCCCGCGATGTGACAGCAAAATTTTCATCAAAATTGCTCAAAGGGAGGGGGTACTTTATTTAATAACTTTTTAAGTTTTTTTCGATTTTCTCAAAAACGGCTCTAACGATTTTGATTAAACTGAGTATTTGATCTATTTATATGCCCGAGATATGACTGTAAAAATGTCATCAAAATTGATCAACCGGAGGGGGGACTTTACTTATTAAATTTTGTATCATTTTAACGTGTCTTTTTTATTTACTCAAAAACGGTTTTCACGATTTTGATCAAACTGGGTATTTGATGTATGTATATGCCAAAGATTTGATAGCCAACATTTCATCAAAATTGATCAACCGGAGGGGGGACTTTACTTAATAAATTTTGTATCAATTTCTCGGGTTTTTTAAATTTACTCAAAAACGGCTTTCACGATTTTGATCAAACTGGGTATTTATGTATGTTTATGCCAAAGATTTGATAGCCAACATTTCATCAAAATTGATCAACCGGAGGGGGGACTTTACTTAATAAATTTTGTATCATTTTCACGTGTCTTTTTTATTTACTCAAAAACGGTTTTCACGATTTTTATCAAACTGGGTATTTGATGTATGTGTATGCCAAAGATTTGATAGCCAACATTTCATCAAAATTGATCAACCGAAGGGGGGACTTTACTTAATAAATTTTGTATCAATTTCACGGGTTTTTTAAATTTACTCAAAAACGGCTTTCACGATTTTGATCAAACTGGGTATATATGTATGTATATGCCAAAGATGTGGTAGCCAACATTTCATCAAGATTGATCAACCGAAAGGGACACTTTATTTCATAACCTTTTTTTTTAATTTTTAGATTATCTCAAAAACGGCTTTAACGATTTTCTTCATATTCGTCATGTTTAATGAAAATTGAGTGTTATTTAATATCAGGTAAGCGTTATCGTTATTAAAATGTTCTGAGGGGTTTATAGAGCAAATGAAAACAAAAATAAGAAATGAATGTGGAAAATGTGTAACTTTGAGAAGTGGCATTAACAAAACGCATTAATTTCTTATCTAAGTAAGTTGGTAAGTGAAAGTTGTGTGTTGCGCGCACGCACCAGATTTTTTTTTTTTATGATATTTACATTTATTTTTCCACTATTATTTTGATGTTTATTAAAGAAAATTACAATTTGTAATATATTTTTTCTTCAAAATATCAAATGATGCAATTTCGAGCAATTAAAATTCAAAATGTGCAATTTCGTGCAGTAAAC
Source organism: Aelia acuminata (assembly GCA_911387785.2). Classification (NCBI taxonomy): domain Eukaryota; kingdom Metazoa; phylum Arthropoda; class Insecta; order Hemiptera; family Pentatomidae; genus Aelia; species Aelia acuminata. The sequence continues at coordinate 95,912,706 of OU426978.1, forward strand.
CCCAAATCGTGCAATTTCGTGCAGTATAAAACTTCATTAAAACATTCCATTAGGCTTGATTCGGATAAGTAACTTGAGTTCGCTCTATTCTGACTTTCCAAAAAAAAAGATGCAAATGCACGGGAATCCGAGCTCTACTAATAACCAACGACACACTAGGTAAATAGTAGTCATATCAAAGTGTTCATGATCAGAACTAAATAAAGCATTCGTCTGCAATTACATTCTTTTTCAACTTTGTTATAAGATCTTAAAATTACTATTAACTTATTTAAACAATTTATTGCTGAATAAAATAACACTTCTATAAATAATAAAAAGCCTAAGTAAATCAAAAATAATACTCGTATCACTACTAGAAAGTTCAATGTGGATGTAGCACCCGTAGCAACATTAAACAATGTGCTCCCCGTTTTCTCGAATTTTGAAGCTTCAAATGCAAAGAATTTTACAATTCAAGGGGGGTCACAGTGGTCATGAGCCACCCTCAAATATTTTGGCTTTTCAATTTTTTTGTATTTTTAAGCGAATAATGCAATTAGGAAGTTACTATGCCCTGAACATAACACTTTAGGTTGTTCAGATCGCAGTGGAGCTTAGTACAAGGTGATAATCTCATTAATAACGGTGCTGTCAGCCACGTGATTATGAGACAGTGGGGTCATGGCCCCCACCAAATTTCGTGCTGGATCCGCCCCTGGTACAGTTCCCATGGAATGTACTACACCTTTTCAAAATCTATGAAAGAAACCCTTCTGGAGTGAAAAAAACTTCCTGAAAAGAGAATTTCAAATGGAATCGTAGGCAGACCGACAGAGTAGATTAAGTCTCTATAAATTTCCTTCTCACCCCGTTTAAGCGGTGAAGTTCCTTAATAAAGAGGAGTAATAAGAGGAATAAAGGTGCCAATGATGTTGAAACAAAACTTTTCTCGTGTGAAATGAAGTTGTGACTATGAGAAAGGGGCATACTTGTTATAGTTAGGAGAAAAAGAACCTTTTCATTCCATTATACGCTGTTCGGGAAACCTTTCTCTTGCAATGGATAAAGGTTTCCTAAAAAGTGGATTCCTACAAGACATTGGTGATATCTCTCTCCAAAACTATTTCTCTTCGTCGTACCAAGATACTTGAGAGTAGGAATTTGAGACATCATCCAGTCCTCAGCGCAGAGAAAAGGAAACCCCTTCCTCGACATTTAGGTATCACGGGGTTACTGGGGATGTCCCCTGGCCCCGGGTTTTGAACTTTCTATCTCCGTGTTTCCAATCGGGGCAACGCGTAGGCCCACTCGGCCATCCCACCACCCTAATATACAATATTTCTCCGACGTTATAACATCATTGAAACATTGCAGGAAGTCTGCTTTTTGAACTTTAAAAAGGGAATCACTCAACTCCGAATCTTTTTCTATGATTTTTGTGTCTATTTAATATACTCGCATTCTGAGAAGATTTGGGAAGATTTTCGATTTTCCGACTAAAATAAATTTTATATTTTTAAATATCTCTTTCAACCTTTGATAGTTCTCATAGCTGGATTACTCCGACTATTACTAGCAACAAAAACAAATTGTATTAAAATGATAAAAATAAAAACGAGAAGATTTTTTTTTAGAAAAAATATATATTGAATGTATTTAGGTGACGTAAGCAGATATATTTAATATAATAATCAGATAAAAGACAATTTAATTTTGACAGGTAGTAGTAGTATTAGTAGTAAGTTAAGGCCTGCGGTGCTTTCATATGGAATGATCCAGTACCAACACTTTCGCCTTCTTCATGATATAAACTGTATAAACATAAGTATAAACATTTTCTTTATATTCCTAATTAGCGGATAGTGTAGATAGGCCGCTGGGGAGACACGGGAAGGAAGTTGCGTGGTCCCTGTGGAGACATCCTCTACATTATTCACAGATCTTCAGGGTTGGTGGTACTTTTCTTCCAAACCACTCCAGTGGTTGATCTTTTACGAGAGGGTTTTATAATATGACTAGCGGATCAAGAAATTTTTGAGGAGGGATGCGCACTTTTTTTTAATTACTCGAGTAATGGCGTACCTAATTTAAAATATTATTACATAGCAACATTTAAATCACAATTACTTATTCGAATACAATCATTTTCACTTTGAGAACATAAGATAATAAACAACTTTTTACAAAGATATAGTAACAGTTTTTGTCATCACTTCTCATAGTTCAAAAACTTTAGTTCCATAATAGATTTCTGAAAGCAACATAAAGAGGTTTTAGAGGTACAGTAATCATTCTCGGTTTCCAGAAAGGCATAAGAGACAAATTTTACTAAGAGACGTAAATAGACCTATCGATTCACGATAGCAAAAAGCAAGATAACAAAAAGCAACTCGCAGTAAAAAACAAAATAGCAGTAAAAAATACTCGAGTGTTGATGAATACTCACCTAAAAAAAAAATAAGCAGTAATAAATCGAAAAGTCCTGAGAACTTTAAATATTTGCAATATAAATACTCTATGACTTATGTAGACAAACAAATATAAGCATATAAATATGAGAAGTTGAGGAATGGCGTTTACATATTATCAAAACACGTCGATTTCTCAACAAGGTAAGTTTTTAAGTGATACTTGTTTGTTGCACACATCACACCAGTTTTTTTAAAATACAATGTTGTATAACTTTTATATAAAACATTCTTCATATGGAATAAACGTTTACAACGTCTAGTAAGAAAAAGACGTGGGTTTCTCCCAATCATAAATAGGTTGAATTTCAGTTGGATCATGTTGCTATCTCTAGGAGGAATTCTAGGGTAATACAAAATGTTAGGGTTAAAAGAGCAATTAATGTAGTTTCAGATCATTTCCCTTCTCAAATTAAGATGTATTTTATTGCGAAAAAGAATAAGTGTGAGTTGAGCAAGAAAATTAATAAATAAGTCAATAGATAGGGAGTTTTTGGTAAAAGAGAAAGGCAGGGAAGCCAAAGTTAAAGATCCAAGAAATTGGGAGGATTTGACTAAAAATTTAGTAGAGGTTGCGGGAAATTTGGCCTCACAGGATTTCAGGAAGAAAAGGGAGTGGTGGAATTTGGAGTGCAAAGAGGCAATAGGGAAAAGACTGTAAACCTGGAAAATTTGGAATCAGAATAAAACGGTGGAAAACCTGAAGAATTATCATGAAGAAAGAAGGTCCACTCATAAAATCTTGAGAAACACAAGAAGAAAATTCCTTAACAATCAAATCTCGGAAATGGAAGAGAGTTTTAAGAATAATGAAACGAGAATTTTTTATCGGGCTTTCAATAATAAAATCAAAGGATATTCTCCACCAGAATTGGTACTTCAGAAAGAAGATGGAAATTTGGCTCTAAATAATGAGGAAAATTGTGAAATTTTGGTGAGAAATTTTGAAAAATTGTGAAGAGCCTAGTGAGAAATTAAAAATAAGAGAATACATTCCACAAAATATCGAGTCAGATCCTCCGGATGATGAGGAGTTAGGAGAAGTGATTACTTCACTTAAAAACAATAAGGCCTACAATAAGGACGGAGCTCTGGCTGAGATGTGGAAATTAACTAGCGAAGAAGTCAGGAAGAAAGTGGTGGAATATCTATGGATATTTGGGAGAAAGAGGAAATTCCGTTGAAATGTTGAGGAAATTCCGTTGAAAGTTAAAATGAATACAAACAACGAAAAGATTCTACTATTTTTCTCAAGAAAACTAATTTTATTTCGTCTGTTAGATTTTTCCTTTCATTCATAATGCATTTACATAAGGTTCAATCCATATGAAGTGGTCCAGTCTAGTTGCTTCAACATTTTAATTTTTCAAAATATTTTTACCATAGAAAGAACAATGCATCAGAAGTACAAAAATGCAATTAGTTTATTTTTTGAATTTTTATTTTTCCAGTGGCGACCATATTATTTTCCAAATCCGCGTATTTTTAGCTATTTCCGTGCTCTGCTTCAAATCTAATATCTCCTCTTTTACTCATCCTTGAACATTCAAATAAAGACCTATATCTTTAGAAAGGTCTGATCTTTAATAAAGGTCTACAAATATGAACTTAAAACTAAGTATTACGGTCCACGTACCCCTTCAAAGTTTCTAGCGGTAATTATAAAAAATCTGGTGCGTGCGCGCAACATACAACATTCACTTACCAACTTACTTAGACTAGTAATTGATGTGTTTTGTTAATTGCTAATTCTCAAAGTCACACATTTTTCCACATTCATTTCTTATTTTTGTTTTTATTTGCTCTATAAAAAACACTGTTTTTTTTTATTATTAAATAAAAGCTTTTACATGTGATAATTCGGCAATGCAAGCATAATACTCCAAATCGTCTGATTTTATAATTCTCTATGCAGTTGTTGAAAACTTCATTTAATTACCATGAAACAAATAATTTCCATTAAATGAACAAAACGGCTTTAATTATGAACAATGGTCTTTCATTAAGAGCGAACTTAATTAACTTAAAATTAACTTAAAAGCGAAGGGCATGCGAGGGCCCAATGTGTTTTATGAGTTGACGGAATATTTTTCTTTTTTTCTCCTCTATATATTTACTTGATTTTTTTCATATTTCATATTTAGCCATTCTTATTTTTAGGCGTCTAGGCCTATTCTAATTTCTTTAAACAGTTATTTATTGAAGCCAGAAATTATGAGAACAAGAGATTTATTTGAAGAAACACATATATCTATTTCACATGACAAATCACCTGAAGAGAGAGAAGAGGGAAAACAGATATTTTCGTACCTCAACAGACTGCATAACTTCGACAGTACTGTGACTTATAAAACCAAGTTTTTCAAAATGAGAGGAAATACTTTTCACATTTCGGAAATCGGAGGTCTACTGGAAACACTTGACGAAGGTCAACAATCACCAATTTCTTCACCAGTTCAAGATAATAAAAGAACAAAACTAAGTGAAAAACTCGACCAGTATCGATTTCGTGGCAAACAATTACCATATAAATATTAAGAAAAGGAAAAATGAAACACTGATAGAGAATGTATCATATTTTAACGTTTTATTTTGGAATTTCAAAGGCTATCAAAATTTCGGTACTTTTCTGTTATAGTCACGCCCAGAGAAAAGGTTTTTATTTAGTTAGTACATTACTTTAAATAAATAAAACACATGTTTTCTGAATAAAACACTTTAGATGAAATTTAGTTAAATTATTTATTTTCATTTTAGTATAAACATTGAAAAAAAAAATGATATGTTAGAAATGTCATTGTAAAAATCTTTAATATCTTTCAATATTTCATTAAAAGGATCTTTTTCTGCTAACCTTTGGCGCCACATTAATTCCGCTTAATAAGATTTTAAAAAATTCCTTCTAGTACCCTTCCTTCTTTTGTTCCCCCATTTTGCTGATCCCCACTGTGGTTCAATATTTTGGGTATACTGTAATGTTTTTGGGTTGATAAAATTGTATTTGTGATTAACTGTGAAATGTGTATAACCTTCCTTCCAAATATTTTTATACGACTTCCAGCAGTCTGAAACGATAATAGATCCAGGCAAAATGTATTGCTTTAATTAATGTTTCCGCAGATCTGTCTGGTACTTCAGTTATGAAACATTGTTTTGTTTCACGGCAAATACCATCAAATACCCATTTCTGAGGTAAACTTCTGCCTGCATTATTCTTTCGTTTTGAATAAAAGCTTTCATCTATCTCAACATAATATCCATGGCCACCAATTGTAGTACTCACACTACCAATCTTTCAAACACATACCTCTCTTAAATAATTGCTATAATCAACGAAACTATTGTGCGACAACTATTATACTAACTAAATTAAAAACATTTTCTCTGGGCGTGACCATAACAGAAAAGTACCAAAATTTCTTACAACTTGACGAATGCATGGACCAATATGATATAATATGCCTCTCTGAAACCCACGTCACTACTGAGATAAGAGCTAAGCCTGGATGGGTGTCTACGTACGGAACTGTTTACAGCCCAGCTGTTAGAAGTAAATACGGCCGAGCTCCTGGCGGACTGGCTTGTTTTTATCATCAGGATAAGTGCTCTGTAAGAACCTTACGTAGTAATAGTGATTTTATTTTTTTTATTAGACTCTAGAAAGAGTTTAAAAATAATTATTGGACTAATTTATATCAATCCTACCTTAGATATTGATTTATTCTTAGAAAAATTAGAAATTAATTTAGGATTAAATTAAATTAAATTAATTAAAATTAAATTATTTTTAGGCGTAACGAGAGACAGTTAATTTCTCCATTTAAATTCTCCATTTGATGTAATTTTTGCTGTCTTATCGCGGGCATATACATACACTAAATACCTAATTTCAGGTTCGCACGGTTTATAGTTTTTGAGCTAGTCTGTTCAAAAGCAGAGCAATGAAATAGCTAAAAATACTCGGTTTTTCCAAAATAATATGGCCGCCATTAGAAAAAAATAATAATTCAAAAAATAAACTAATTGCATTTTTGTACTTCTGATGCATTGATCTTTCTAAGGTAAAAATATTAAAAAAATAAAAATGTTGAAGCAACTAGACTGGACCACTTCATATGGATTGACCCATAAACAAGAATGATGTATGTGAATATATAACGTATATGTATATGATGGTTAGGAAAAAAAAACTTGACTAGAAAAATTGACTAGCAACCGTTAATAGCAACCGTTAGAACTAGAATAGCAACCGTTGCAATTAAATTAACTTTATGTAATAATTTTATGTGACAAAAACAGTAATGCTTTCTACTTTGAATTTTTTTTACTATGCAAATAAAAAATTTAAATGAAAAATGTTGATATGAGTATACTCAAAGTTTTGAGTAAATTACATGGCTGATTGGTTTGTTCTGGTTGATTAGATCTCTACAGGCTGTTAGGTTCGTGATGAAAAAGTTTACTAACCTAGAGATAATCCGAGACCAAACCGGGTAATGGCTTAATTCGTCCTCTCCTGTTTTTCAGCTCCTTGTCATTGGTTCATTAAGACAAGCGTTTAGATTTCTTCAACTTAGGTATATACTTGACAAGCAGTTTCCCCAAAATATTCCGTAACATAGTTGCTTTAATGGGAATACGCCTTTTATAATACATCTCAAAATTCGTAATGCTGCCTAACAGGATTTCATCTTTTTTGCTTTACTATGCTGGTACATATTATTACCGAGCTATAAGTTAAATGATAAAAAAAAAAATTAGAAAGGTGGTATTATTTTTCATGAATTTTACTTTTATCATTTGGATGATATAGGTAATATAATATTAAAAAGTTTTATAATTAAATATAGATTATTTAATGACTGCTAACGTTTTGACCTACAATTCTGCTCGAATCTTAGGCTATCGGGCCACCGGAGGGAGAGGAGTGGAGTGAGTGGACCCAGCAGTGTTGGGCAACCGATTGCGTAGTGTAGTGTAGTGTGTATCAGTCAGCAACTTGCCTTCCATCGGTCTCCTTTTCATATACCGCATAACATTTACAAAAAACCGCTAAGTTGGTCATGGTGGAGTTGCAAAGAAAAATCAAATATTTTTGTCTTAGTTCTGAAATCTGACGATTCTTACATCGAATTTATTTATTACCTATAAGTCCTATTAAACTCTACTGATGAGACACTTGGGAGAAGGAAAGCTCTTTTATTCCCGCTGATGACCTAGAATGTTGGCCGTTATCAACTACATATGTTTTTTATGCATTCCTTTGACTCCAGAATCATCTCTTTCTTGAATAATAATACAGCCAACGATTAAATTATTTTATGTAACTTTAACTTCGATATCATAAACAAAGTGGTCTGTATGCATTATTATTGTTTTATTTTAGATTACATATTATAAACATAATTGAATACTACTCTTAAAGTACAGTCGTAAAGTCCATTGTTTTCAACTGCTAGCACCCATATTTCTGCCAGTAATTGGATTTAATACCAAATGGTACCACCTTTGGTTTTGAAGCAAATAATTCTTCACATCAAATTTTCACTTCCTCGTAATAATCACTCATCCGAATCAGCCATTAGCCTAAGCAAAGTATAATATGGTGATGCAATACGCATGAGTAAAGGACCAAACTTTTACTCCTTGCTGTTCCGATAAATTTTACTTGGGCAAACGAGAGCGATGGCATTGTAGATACGTATTATAGTAAGATGTAACTTAAAATCGCATTGTCGTGTCATGGCATTGGCATAATTGCTGTTGACTGTCCGATGATCAAGAACAAGCTCAAAATGCAAAACGGCTTCGTAACTACACCCAACACGAAGCATTACCTACTTTAGTCTAAACCGATCTTGGCAAAGCGGCAGTAGTGCAACGGTTGCATCTTTATCTGGCCGTTCTCACTGCTTATAAGAGCATTTTTTTTTTTTTTTTTTTTTTTTTTTTTTTTTTTTTTTTTTTTTTTTTTTTTTTTTTAAATCCCTTTTCGTAGATTGTGATAATTCTTTTACAGAACCTGTCATATTTAGAATTATGAATACAATTTTTTTACATATCAATTCGCTGTTGTGCTTGGACCTCTGCCAAGAACTGTGTGTCATACCTTGATCTTCAATTCCATACGCCAAGGTTTTTAAGGTGACGGACTATCTTAGCATTAGAAGCTCCTACTTTGGCCCATAAACCACGATTAGTTGCAATCGTGTCCTAGTTGACACATTTAAGAATAACATCAACGACCGTTCTATGACTTGATGTGGATTCATCTGCAAGCCTCATGTTCCCATAGTCGCCTGAAACAAATCTATGGACAATTCTGCAGCACAACATTTTTCCGCGGCTGCCTTTGTGACTAAGTCATTTTTCCAGTAATGTCTCTAAGTAGATAGATTCACGATTTTTCTTCTGATTGCACACATGTGTTTTAAAAATGTAAATGACTCCAAGCAGCCGATTCTAATCATAAGGAATAAAGGACTAGTTAATTAAAACCAATGTTTGTTTCTTCTATTCAAATATTGACAATAAATACAATTAAGTACGATCCCTTGATTTTGTCCTGGGTTATTGGGCGATGAATAAAACTAAACTCAACGCTAAGGGAAAGTAGGTAGCAACGCTGCGGAGGAAGGTAAGGAACCGAGATAAGAACTGTTACTTTCTCGATGGTCAGCTACCTGTGACGGCACCTTTGTTCTTCTCCACACGCGACATTTTCGGTCACGTTGTCTTCACATGGTGACTTCCTCATCTAACAGCCTCCGGAGCCTGGCCCGAGTTAATCAAGTTGGCCTCCAGTTGTCAACCAGCCAATCTTACGCTCTCCTGTAGGAGTTGCAACAACTGTAGTGCTGCGCAAACAATTATTTATTGTATAATTATTATACTAGGCACAAAGTTGTCTATTTCTTGTTGTTTTTTTTTGTTTTTTTTATCACCAATCTTGCTTAAAAACAAAATAATAGAAATTGAGAGTAAAAAAAATCGAAAATAACGTTAGATCCATGTACGAAGGCATTAACAGTATCCGTTGATGGCGGGACCTGTTACGACTGGAATTAGGGTTGAAAACAACAATATCTACGACGATCCGGTATATATATTAAGTAGATTTAAGTATAATTTCGATTCGCTGAACCGTTAATAGCAGAACCCAGTAAAGAGGAACTTGAAAAATTTTAAAAAAATTAAAATTAAATGAGGAACCTGGAAAATTAAAATCGCATAAAGCCTCGGGAACAGATAATATTCCTAGTGAACTAATCAAGGTATGCATATTTTCGGTTAAGTTGTCTGAGAACACGAAGAAATGACCGAATAATAGAAAGAACATATTCTTATTCCGAAGTTCGTTAAAGAGATTTTCAGAATGTAACTCATTTTCTTAGATCTGAGGACTTAAGATACCGAGAATAAAACACGTTGGTACTGGCTATTCGTTGATTGATCAATGTTAGTAGGCCTTTTATTGAGGTTACTGTAGATCCGAGGTATTTTAAGTCTACTTTAAGGAAGGGATAGCTTCTTACACAATCGTCGATAACCTTTTTTTTGTTCTGAACTCCCAATGTGTAATACCATATACCTTTTCCAAAATTTGTCTTTACGTAACAATACCCAAGATGAAGTAACTTAATAGCACAGAACACACTTTAAAATGACATCTTTGCAATTTCACCATGTATTACCCCCGACGTTGTGAAATATAAAAACATAGCTCCATTTAGCATCTTCATAGAACCAACTTACCATGTATTACCCCCAAAAACCAACTTACCATGTATTACAACATGTATTACCCCCGACGTTGTGAAATATAAAAACATAGCTCCATTTAGCATCTTCATAGAACCAACTTTTCCACATTTATATACTCCCCTTTTGAAGTCTGATTACTTGCTCACTTAGTTATCACAGACCATTGAACATTTCCTTCCAACTACTGATAACATCCCAATGCATTCCAACATGTGACAATGGGCTAATAATTACCTTTCAAGAAAATTCTAGACTTTTTTATGTAGGAACCAGAATAAACATCAGTTTTGGTTTATCCATCTCAATATTATCTAAAATATTTCAATGAGGTTTGTACCATTTGCCAGACCTTGTAATAAAACTGCCTTTTCAATTACTTTGCTAGTTATGATCTCTCCAGAGATTAGTTTTATACCAGGAGAGTCTCCCTAATCCAGATCTATAAAACTGATTATATTACATAATAAATAAATTTATTCCAAAACATCATACACAAAATCATGTACCTGGAGTTAAAATCATGGACCTGGGAGTTAAGGGCAGTCTAATTTGTCATCCATAGACCTATGGAATTTTTCTGGATGTAACATAAACAAAAAACTGATCACTCGGAGAACAACTAATAAATAACTATGTTTAAATACTTGAATTGCTAAAATAATACCTATTAATCAAATGTTGATGTTAATAATACATTTTTATTTTATATATTATTCGTTTTGTTCAACAGTTATTTGGTTTTTTTGTTGCCTCTACCCAGCAGGGTCATTGGCAGAAATTCCGCAGTGTGAGGGGTTCCGTATGAAAATAATATCTATTCCTTTTTCCCTTAGAAGCCAAGAAACGTTTCTTATTCTACTATAAAGATGATTAGGGAATTGGTATTTTCGCATATAAATCGGCAAACACAGATCACAAAGTATTGTTTTCTTCTTATTATAAGAGGCTAAACTATTGCAAATAGAATGATATGTTTGAAGTTTAAATCGGTTTAGTGGTTTAGCCGGGTTCGGCACATCAAAAATCTGTAATTTTTACAATTTTGGTGGAAACCGTGTTCCAACGCCTCTAACTCAAAAACATCTAGTTTAAATGAAAAATATTTTAGATAAAAGTTGAGCAGAGCATCAAATTTAGCATGGACCAAGTTCTTTACACACGACATTAGCTAAATCCTGGGGGAAATACAAACAAAAAAGTGAAATTATTCATAGTGCGTCCTTCGGTTTTTGAAGTATTAACCGTTTTGAAATAATTAAACAACCATCTTCCATGTGTGTTAGAATAAAAGATAAATTTTTTAAAGTACCTACCTGGACCAAGCTCTTTACACACAACATTAACTAAATCCTAGAGGAAATACAAATGAAAATGTGAAAGAATTCGGAGTGGTTACTTCCTGCTAAGACTTTGAAGTATCAGGGGATTTGATAAAATATTCATAAAAATAACTACTTAGACAGGTAGGTACTTTAAAAAATTTATCTTTTATTCTAACACACATGGAAGATGGTTGTTTAATTATTTCAAAACGGTTAATACTTCAAAAACCGAAGGACGCACTATGAATAATTTCACTTTTTTGTTTGTATTTCCCCCAGGATTTAGCTAATGTCGTGTGTAAAGAACTTGGTTCATGCTAAATTTGATGCTCTGCAACTTTTATCTAAAACATTTTTTATTTAAACTAGATGTTTTTGAGTTAGAGGCGTTGGAACACGGTTTCCACCAAAATCGTAAAATTACAGTTTTTTGATGTTCCTAACCCGGCTAAACCACTTTCCCGATTTAAAATGTCTTCTGGAAACACTCAAGAAATTAAGTATTGGGATACAAAATTGTATACACAGACGCATCAAAAGCTCAGAGTGAAGTGGGCTGCTCTTTTATATTTCGCCCAGTTGCCCGAAAATTATATAAATTGCCGAACGTATACTCCATATTCACAGGTGAGGCATTGGCGATAAAGGAAGCACACACACATATTGGGTTATGTGGCAACGGAAAGTGGGCTGTGGTAACAGATTCAATGAGTACATTACTGGCCATTGAAAATACCAATTCCCTAATCATCTTTATAGTAGAATAAGAAACGTTTCTTGGCATCTAAGGGAAAAAGGGTCTCTATTATTATTAATATTATTTTCTATTAATATCTATTATTAATATTATTTTCATACGGGACTCCTCACACTGCGGAATTTCTGGCAATGAACTAGCGGATCCAGCGGCACGACTAGCGAGAATTCCAGAAGCCTGCGAGGTGACAATAATAAATAAAATTCCTTTAGATGAATTCTTGAAAACAATAAGACTTCAAATCCATAAAATATGGCAGGCCAAATGAATCCAAACTAGATGGCATAAAGAAGAACCTGCGTGAATGGACCACCTCCAACATAAAATCGGGTAGAGAAGAAACTGCCCTTCGTCAACAAAGGATAGGACACTAAGTTCTCGCATGCTTACTTGTTGAAAGGTCTTGAACCTCCTACATGCAGAATATGTAAGGTACAAATAACTGTAGAGCATCTACTACAAAGCTGTAAAGTCTATGAAAACCTAAGGAGAAAATTAGATTTGGTATCTTTAGAGAAAAATCTTGAAGACAATGAGACAGCAGTAAAAAAAATATAGAATACTTGAAACTAACAAAGTATGAAATCCAGATGTTGCCAATGACCCTGCTGGGTAGAGGCAACATTTTTCATTTGAACTGAATGTTTTTGACTTATAGGCGTTGGAACACGGTTTCACCAAAATCGTAAAAATTACAGATTTTTGATGTGCCGAACACGGCTAACCCACTAAACCGATTTAAACTTCAAATATATCATTCTATTTGCAATAGTTTAGCCTCTTGTAATTAAAAAGAAAACAATACTTTGTGACCTGTGTTTACCGAATTATATGCGAGAAACTGAAAAAAAATGTCACGGATTTTAGACCACAAGACGCTAAATACGTTCACGTTTTATTACTTTGTCTCCACCGGAGTGGGCTAATTTTAAAATTAATGAGATCGCTTTACACGGAATTTGATATTCTACAACTATTATAGGTAACATTTTTTATTTGGAATAATCCTCTTTAAATTGCAGGCTTTGGAACATGAGCGTAATTCATTTTTCCGCTAAAGTGTAAAAAAGTAAATTAAACTAAGTAAAAAGTAAATTGACAATCGGTTTTTTCGAAAAGACTTACCAGATTTTAACTGTGAGGAACTCATTCGACGCGAAATTTAATGCCATTTCATTTTAGAAGGAACACAATTTCTTCTGCGATAAATCGTTTTCGAGTTATTTGCGAAAAATTGAAAAAAGTTCGAAAATGTCGATTTTGATTGCCTATAAAATTTGATGGCAACCGATCTGAGGTGGCAGACGTTCACATTTGTTGTCTATGAAATACTTATATGATCAAAAAATTTCTTCAAATCAGGCACCTTTTTGGCTCTCAGCTCCCGGACTAGTATGCCCAGAGGAGATTTCATAAAAGTGATTCGCCAATGTTTCTGAGATTTCATCTGGGTCAGTTATAATGTTTTGGCTTGTCTTAATTCCAGGTAGTTTTGTCTTATTTGAAATGCCCCTGATGCTTCTAACTTTGTTCCATAGTTCTTTTACAGGTGTTTGTTGGTTTATAGAGGAGATGAAGTCCTATGAGCATCATTTACTTTTTTTGATAACTCTATTTTCAATGGTTCTTAGTTTTTTAAATTCAATTGCGTCAGTAACGCTTCTGCTTTTTCGATACTTTATAAAATTAATAACCATATACCATATATGGTATATGTGGGTATATACCATATACCATATAATGGGTATATACCATATACCATATAATGGGTATATACCATATACCATATAATGGTTATATACCATATACCATATAAGGTATAGATTTATAAATAATTTTTCTATAATTTATAAAATGAATAATTTCATCAAGTAAATTAAATTTGTTGATTGTAAGAGCTGTAAGACTTCCAAAATTATGAATTAATATTTTGAATAAAAAAAAAGAATTCCACCCTGCTTATGTGCAGTATAAGACTATATTTGCTTCTATTTACCTATATTATATTAATTTTTAATCATATTGATTAATAATACATAATTCTTTAAGTAGTCCAAGTAAATCAAATTAAAATTACACTTCATCAGTAAACTTAATCATCTTTTTTTGCTTTCTTATCAGATATGAAACTAATGTATTCTTTCAATAGCCATTACATGTTGCTGGATTCATAATTGTTGATTAAGAATTGGAATTGAATGGTTAATAAACTGACTTCCAGCAGATATGGGGATAAAAGTCAAGTTTTATTTAGGCAACAGAACTTACATTTCTTTCCAATTAGCCAGCTTAATTTCCATTATTGTATTCCAAAAATGATATTAAAGTAGTGATAAAGAATTTAAACTCAGGTATGAAGACTTCCACTTATTTTTTTACTTGATATAAAAAAATAACATGACAGTGTGCAAAGGTAATTAAATTTACAATTCTGAGAACTTTAAACATGAGAAAAGAAAGATTCCAATCCAATATTAACTCATAACAGAGAAGGATTGAAATAAAGAAATAATTATGAATCTCATTAAATTTATTCATTTTTCGATCACAATCCTACTTGGGAAACATGTGGGATGCATTAAACCTCATGAAATGCCTATCAATTGAAGTTTTTACTCTTATAATATTCAGGACATTAAACAGTTTGTATTCATATCTATAGACATTAACTGAATAATTAGAGACTCGATCATTATTGGGTACCTGTTAAAGAAAACAAGTCAACATGAGGGCGGGAGTTGTAATATATTTTACAATTTTACATTTATTGTGCTAAGTGGAAAAAAATATCATTTGATAAAGAATTTAAATTGATCAGCCAAGTTTCAGAATACATCATCAAAAAGGGGAAATGGGAATACTTCACAATTTTCATTGTGCAAAATAATACCTCAATTTGTAAATGAAATATGCTGCGGAACCTTATCCAGTAGTTTTTCATCAAAAGAGCATCAAGAATTTAGTAACACACTTTTGAGCAACACTGAAAATAAAAGAATAGAACTGATTAAACTAAATCATTTTCAATGGATGGTATTGTTTTTTTTTTTTCTCTTTTCATTCAATTTAGAAAACTCATTACTTAATTCCATTAGTGATACAAATAATTTAAATACAATGAAAATTTTAAAAATATGAATTATAGCTATTTTAGCAAGCATTATATAATATCAATGTTGATTTAAAATAAAAATATAAATGTACATTTTGTTATAATGCAACTATAATCATCATCAATAAGACAGCTTAATGATTAATGGTAATCTTTAAGAACTATTGGCATGTTCTCAGAGAAAAACAACTTCCTACAATCCAGGGAATATGCATTAATATTATTTGAGGTAATATTACTACCTAATAGTAATAGTACCTCAAATAATAAAAATTAACGGAATAGAAAATGGAAGATAAAAATAAAAATAAAAAAATTTATTTTCTTAAGCAGAAGACAAAATATCCTAGAAAATATCATGAGCAATCTAAACTGCTATTAATGCATTTGGCAAGAATAAAATAAGACAGTAATTATGTATCATCAAAAATAATCAATGCATATAAACATAGTACCTTCAAAATTGTTTGACAAATTACATGCCTTCCTTACCAGTTTAACTTTATGACAAATTGAATTACCTGAATAAAATGCTATATACAATTCTGAAACCAAACGGTTTTAACATATTTAGTAAATTCATATTTACATGCTTTGATGAAAATTTAACAAGCAGCGTACACTTTCGAAAATAAGTCAGTCTATTGAAAAAAGAAATAAATAAAACAAAACCAATGGTAAATGGCATTAAAGATGCCTCATTAAAAACATCATAATTGCTTCCAAAAGTAAGGATTGAGTGACAATTTCCTTTCAAAGTTCTTATACCAATCTTCAACAACTTTCACAGGAATGTATGATTCATTTGGAGTTGGAGAAATGGTAAAACTTAGAGTATAGTTAAGAAAACTCTGACACATTTTTTGGGCGAATTCCACAAACTGAGTTTGGTTTTTTGCATTTTCTGCTTCTAGAAGTTGATGCTGCTGTTGTACAACATCTATGGTCTCTATTGAGATTCCTATCTGAGCTACATGGGATATTTTTGTCTGTCCAAATTGAAGAAACCCAGACTGCTCAAGCGTTGGCTGTTCTTCATTTTTCTTAAGAGAAGAGATTTTATATATTGATGATGGTTTCTCATTTGAAATTATTCCTAAAAGCTGCCAATTAGGAGGAGCAGCTGGATCTGGCCAAGAGAAGTAAACTAGAAAAGAAGAAGTTAACCAAATTAGATATAGTATTGCAAATATAAGTTTTTACAGAAAAAATAGTTAAATCAGTAATTATTCATTCTGAAAATTAAATAAACATTGTAAGAAAATCTAACAAAAAATAATTTCCTTCCTTTGTCTGAAGATTGAACAATATTCACAAAACTGTTACTTGTATAAATCATAAAACTCGAATATGCCACAAAGAAAACCCACTTCTACCCAACCCATAAGCATTTTTCCCTTCAGACTCAATATATTTTTTACCAAAGATACTAATGGTAAAATTTATAACAAGATATTGATACCTAAAACAAAGGTTGGCAAAACAGCAAACAATGAATTACAATGGGAAAAATAATGATAGATTCATTATTATGAATAACAATTTTTTCAGTAATTCATCTCCATAGTGTGATAGGTTCTTTTGTTCTCTAAATCCTATTCTAACATTCTCATTAGATCCAAATCTACAACATTCCCTTACTAATATTGTATTTTGAATTCCTAACAATTCAATTACAATATTAGTAGGACATGGCTTGATCCAAATGATCATGGTAGTTCTTGATTAATTATTTTTCAAAATTAGGGAATGATATTTTATTATTAGCTTTTTTCTTACCAACAAATATAGCTCTCTTACAAAGCTATTATATGAGGCATTTGGTTTCAAAACCGGCTACATCCATTTTCAACAATTTTTCAGGACTGATCAAAAAAAGATCAATTTAAAAAATTAACCAATTTAACAAATTTTTTATTGTTCTTTTTCGTCGTTTGGCTAACAATTACCTTCAAACAAAAATTTTTGACAACTTTTTATCACATTTTCTTTTTTAAATCTCATTTAACATTAAAAAATACTTTGGATGTACCTGACTTTGATAAGAAAATATCAATTTTTGGTTAAATTTTGAATAGACATTTTTTAAAAACAAATCTCTTTATTTAATATTAATAATATATACACAATTAACAATATATAGTTTTTATATTTTTTTAAATATACAAATTTTCATTTAAATCTTGATGTTGACCCACATCCCTATTTGTATCATGCATATTTACTTGGATAGGTGACATTGTACTGTCTATTAAAACTTTGTAGAATTCTTGGGTACCTATTGATCTCCAGTCTTCTCCATAATGTTTTTCTTAATAGAGTATCAACATCATCCAACTGTTTGAAATATAGATACCGTTTGGGATTTCGAAAAATTGAAGGTTTTCTAAAAAGTAAAGCTTGGATGGAACCGCTTTTGATAAGAATTGGAATCTTTAAGTATTGATTTTCAAAGGATCTAGACGTCTTTTTAGAAAACTGCGTCTAACACATTATTTCTAACATTAAAAACTTGAAAAAAAAATGTTTTTGGAAAAAATGGATGTAACCGGTTTTGAAACCAAACGCCTCATATCACTCTATACTTTTCTGGCCATCAGTGGGTTACTAACATCACTTTTACTTTTTTATACCTATGGTAAGTTAGACCAATTTATTTAGATCTTAAAACATATTAGATATTATCATTCAGAAGTTGGACTTTTGGAAAGAATCAAGTCATCAAATTAGAATACCTTCAGAGAAAATGTATGACATCAGATTAGAGTGAAATAAATTTGAATTTTACCTCAGTGTAATTTACAAAAAAACAGTTTGCTTTTAAGTCTAGCCAGAAAACATTCAAATAATTAAGACCTTAGAATGTGGAAGCCATAAGCAATACTGCAAGGTGATAGGGGGCAAGTATTGGCCATACTGCTTGAAAATGATGAACATCTTCTTTAACTCTATAACTAAACTCATCCCGGCGCACTCATCCTGAGTGCTGAGTATTGAGCTATTAAATGGCTTAACATTTAAATTTAATAATTCGCCACTTAGTTTAAATATCTAATGAATACAATACTCCGAATTGAATTTTTAAAAATCAAAATGTCTTTTTTATTACTAGAATGAATTCTTTCATAAATAAATAAAAGGAAAACTATTGTTACATTAAAAATGAATGATTGAACTCATAACCAACACTTTAAATGGCTGTATAGATATCTTTCTTAGCAGCTTTCATGGGTGATAAACTTCGACACCTGAGAAACATGGATACTAATGGAGAAGTGAATGATTTAAATTTTGATCCTATAGTTATATCCTATAATTATATTTGTACAAGAATAAGAAATAATGAAAGTAGTAGGTATCAAAACTGTGATAGTGGTAAGTTGATACATTGAGACAGGAATATTATATTTTAAAGTGGTGGACAATATGAAAAAGTAATGCTCCTTCAGATATTTTTATGAATATCTAAAAAAAGAAAGGTTAATGCAAGTCAGTAATGAACGAATGTCACAACAAGTCACTACAGTGGACAGTACAAGCGACATTGACTCGAGGAACAACATTGGGAAACAAAGGTGCCCCTCCATACATATAGTACAAGAAATACACAACATTATAATAGCTGCAGCATTAATAAATCTTTTAATTCATAGTTCAATACCTTAGTTGAAGATACTTAGCAACTTACCTAAACCAGCATATCCATCAGGAAATGCAACTGCTCCAGTAAGGAACACAACAACATGATTAAGATCATGTGCATCAGGAATAGTAATGAGGAACTGTTTCTCACCAACCATCTCAAAATTGGTTTGAACCTAAGATATAATTCTATTTGTAGTGATATAAAATAACATTTACAATTTCCTTGAGATGTTATACAGAATCAAATGTCATTAGCCAACTAGAAAACGATAATGTCAAATTACTTACCAATCTCCCCGAAGCCAACAAACCAAACATCGCCATCTTTAACTTAATTAAAAAATCTTGACGGTAGTAATAATTAACATCAAAACATTAGTCACACACTAACGACAGTACTAATCTGATAACACTGAGAATCTTAGACTTTATTAGTTTACAGCCGCTATCTGAGCAGGTTCTACATGTCGCCGAAACGGTCCTATAGGTAGCGCAGTATCATCTACCGGAATTACAAAGAGGTCCACGATCAAAGATAATCGGAATGGTGAATGTAGTTATTGATCTAATATCAATTAATAATATGAAAATCAGAAAAAAAAAAAAAAACGATATCTTTTTGATCGAAAAATAAATTTCTAGGATATATTTTATACCTTTTAAAACATTGCCAGTATAAAAATCGCGGTTATCGATTTAAATAAAACTTTTAAAAAATGCGGCATATTTTTATGATATTCATTTTAAAATATCTTATAGTCCTTTATTATCAATTTATATTTTACGCGGGAGGTTTTATTTTTCTAAAACAAAGGAAAGAAAAAAAAGGTAGTACATTTTTATTTTTGCATTTCAAATGATTTTGGTGTCATCAAGCACTCATTGTCAAGTGAAAATGGTGAATTTTTTTATATCACGTGGTTTACGTTATTCCATAAGTATATAATATTTTAAAATTCATTTAAGATTGCTATATCGCATATTGTTTGATTCCAACTTTTTGATGTAAAGGTCCTATTTGTTAATGAAAATATTACTCATTTAAAATAAATAAAAAAATATACTTCTCTAGAGTTCTCGCTGTGAAGATTCGTTGTTTTTATTCATAAAATTATGTATATGAATTTTTAATAACTCCACCTCATATAAAATAATATCGGAACCTTTATCGAAGGAATCTTAGAAGATGAAATAATGTTTTACGCCATTGTGGTGAATCCTTAAAATGATAGTATTTTTTAAGACTAAACTTCTTTTAACCATGCATTATGATATTGTCAAATTCGTAATGAAGTTGAAACATTTGGCCGTAGCATATCCTCTATTAAATTTATTTGATATTTAATCGAAACATGTTTAATGAACATTATTGTGCTGCGAACTCGCGGAATAAACCTTCGCACTATAATCACCTCAAATGTTGACTATTTAATATACATATATTCTTCGATGCGAACCGCCGCCGTTCGGCTCTAGCGTTCTAAAGTGGGTCGCGCTCTAACACGCTCGGCTATTTCGGCCCTATTATATATCCTAACTATTAGGCATTATTCGCTTGAAAATACAAAAAAATTGAAAATCCAAAGTATTTGGGGGGGGGGGGGCATGACCCCTGGGACCCCCCCCCCCCTCCAGGATCCGCCCTTGAGTTCATGCTTCAAACATTATGATATTGTCAAATTAATAATGAAGTTGAAAGTTTAACAATTTGGCCATAGCATAACCTCTTTTGAATGAATTTATTTGATATTTAATTGAACATGGTCAAAGAACATTAAATTGAAATTTATTTCGCTGGGAACTCGTGGGATAAACCTTCGCACTATAATTATCTCAAATGTTGACTAATTTCCATCTACTGAATAATTAGGAATAAACGATTACAACGGGCTTAATAATTATGCGATTGCAGATTACGGGGCTGTCTAGGGGATTTAACCTGTGCCCTTAATATATTTGTGTGGCCACAATTTTAGGTAACACGACTGTAATTACGTCACGTCTGGAGCTGGAATATTTTGTCCTTTTCAGTCAAAAACGACCCTGATTGGATTTGCTAATCGAAGGATTTGACTCCCCCTTGCTTCGCTCACTCAAAAGGGATAAATAAACCCCCAACATGTATTTTTCAGTTGAGATCGGGATCACACTGAACGGCTCGAAATTAATGATGCCAGACAAGAAAACATCGACGTTTTTAATATCTTTTTTTTAAACATTAACCTGTTAGGGCCCTAACTTATTTAAACATCTATCTCGCTTCCATAGTTTAGACATAGAAACTTATTATGTAGATTATGAAATATTATTTTCCTAAATTCCTCCAATAATAACTTTTGAGACATTGCAAGTAGGACGCTGAGCGCTAGGGTGAGCTTTTTCTGCTAGTTACTCCTCTATTATTTTTTGCATGATTATTTGTGATTATGATTAAAAATATTTTTTAATTTACAAAAACAAAACAATATGACAGGAGATTATATATATCTTTGAGAAACTGTTTTCTGTTATGTATATAATATTGTTATATAATATATATTATTGTATAGTTGAGATGCAACATAAATTTAGATAACACCAAAACATTCGTATTAAAATTATCTTTATTTTTATCAAAAAATCAATATTAAACGTACGTATGTTTTTGTCAAAACATCCATGTTAAAAAAATATATTTTTGTAAAAACATTATTGTCTTCGACGTTTAAATAATATCGGCTGCATAACATTGATGTTAAAAACATGATATTTTAGAAACATCGACATCGATGTCCCATCCCTATTCGAAATAGGCGAAATCCAGAACGTAGGTATGTACCTTGCTATGTAGCAATAGTAGTCACTTTTAAGAGGGTCATGCATTTTTGAGATGCCACATTTTTTCTGGATAATTTATTAACCATAAATGTGGAGTTTTATTGTGGTTTGTACTTATTTAATGTTTCCTTGCATGATCGCAACACAATATAACTATATATCTTTACTTTTTGCTATATTTTTGACACCAGAAAGGACAAAGAGAGGTGAAGCTGCTATGTTGTCATGTGGAGCCTGCGATGGTGGTGCCGAGTTGCTACGCTTTATTTACTCGTCTTGACCATAAATGATTGCTGGGCCACTTGTCCGCCCTCTGAGACCATCAGACCATGCCAATGTACCAACAAAGCTGATGAGTTGCAAATTTGGTAAGTCTTTTCAATCCCTGTTATTTGTTGATTTTTTTTTAACTTTCTCTAGAATACTATTGAAAATTTAAAATTTAAGCTCTCTAAATTACCAATGAAAAAATTATATAAAGCATTCATGTTTAGGTGCAGCCAAAGCGAGCTCTCAGCAGTGCTCAGTGGCCTTGCCGCTGTTTCAGCTCAAATAACTCGACCCATCGACGAACTCATTCTTGAAAATAATGTAATAACTGCCTTACCAGGTCGTGCTTTTGCACCTCTAAGGGTGACGAGGCTTATGCTCCGAAACAACAAATTAGAAAGGCTTTCCTCTAATTGGTTAGGCGGCCTCGAACCAAGTTTGCTAGAAGTATTTATTGTAGAGCATGAACTTCGTAGTTTACCGGAAGATGTTTTCGAAGGGCTCGATAAACTGGAAGCGATTACGATTAAAGCTGGATTCGTACAGCGTCTTCCATCTTTTTCAGGCTTAAAAAGACTCCGTTACTTGCTCACTGAACTTCCATCGCTAACGGGAATCAGTCCAGGTAGATTGAATAAACTAGAGGCTTTGGAGCAGCTTCATTTGATTAGATCACCTCGTCTCACTAAACTAGGTCCATCTTCTCTTCAGGATGCTCCTCGACTTGCGTTAGCAAATTTTTCTGGGTCAGGTATAAGCCTGGTACATCCTAGGTCATTTGTAAGACTTCCTTCCCTGAAGGAGATTGATTTATCTGATAATCAATTGAGTGATGCTGGTGAAATTGGTAGAGCCATTAGGGAATTACCGCATTTGGCTGTTTTAAGACTCTCGAGAAATGCAATTGAATCGATTAAAGAGACGACTTTTGTCGACATACCACCCCTAACGGAATTGTATATGAATGATAATAGAATTACAGAAATACACAGAGGCTCTTTCCATCGACTTCCATCTCTTATCAAATTAGATCTCAGCAACAATAAAATCCAAAGAATACATCCGGAATTTTTCCTACAATCTTATGACAGCCAACTAGAGGAAATATCTCTCGTCAACAACCAACTTGATCATGTGATGTACCTAAGCACTATTTTAGAAACTCTGCCCCGAATTAAATTCATCGATATGAGTAACAATCACGTGCAGGATATTATGTTCGGAGCACTACGAGGACACCCTACGCTGGAACGTCTGCATCTAAATAATAATCTTTTAAGGCGGGTTGTTCGAGAAGCTTTTTCTGGCATGCCTTCTCTGAGAGAGTTGAGATTAGGTAATAACTCTCTCTCGAACTATCTCGAAATGCCTCTCTGGAATCTACCAAATCTAAAGGTAAGGTATAGCATTTATTTCGTAATAGTATTTTTTTTTTTTAAATTAGTATTTAGTACAAAACTCAGTAAAAAAACAGTGCAATGGAATAAAAAGATAGTTTATGATTAATCAATTAAATATGATTTGCCTAGATTGGTTAAGTAAAATTCATAAAATTGTTTTAATTATATTTATTTTTATCTTAAACAGAAAAACTTATTAAGAATAATTAAAAGTCAAACTAAGCTTATATATTTTAGTTTAGTGCTCTGAAAAGTAAGCAATATTTACACTTCGATACCTCTTGTAGGGGCTGGATTTATCGCAAAACGAATTTCGAAGGATAGATCGGCGGGTATTAGCCAATCTGCCTTCATTGCGTCGCCTTGATGTAAGTAACAATAACTTATTAATTATTGACCCAGCATCCTTTCTGGGAACCACTGCTCTGGAACATGTGAATCTGTCAAGGAACGCAATTGATCTCATTCAACCTCAAACATTTAATCACTTGAACAATCTATTTGAGTTGGATATGAGCTGGAACAAACTAACAGGGATAGTTCCAGGGCTTCCAAGAGCGCTGGAATTACTTCACTTATCAAACAATAGAATCACAGCTCTTCCTAGGTCACCTTCTCCTGATCTACTGTTACCAGCTCTGAGGCTTTTAAATCTCAGTGGTAAGCATATTTTTATTTATCATGTGTAAGATTCAATACATTACTATTTAAGAAAAGCTTGCAAATCCTAAAGAATGCAAAGTTTGCACTTTAGGCTAATACTTTATAATATAATGTTTACTACCAAGATGTTAACAAACTAACCTGCTCACAAATTGAAGTGGACAGCATGAAAAAAAATCTGGTACGGTGCGCGCATCACACAAATTTCATTTGCCCCCCTTCTTTTTTGACTAAAATAGAATATATATACATATATGTTTTTTAAAATTTTTATCGAGTCACGATACAAGAGAACAGGTTCTGCTAAGTGCAAAAACTACCTCTCAGCTGGACCAATAAATAAATAAAAATAGCAAAATAAAAAGGCAACAAAGCAATGGGGTTTAAAAGCTCGGCAACTGCTGTGCTTTTTTGAGGACGGAATTATGATTCGTGGTTTAATTAAAACGCGCCTCCATTAAGTCGATTGAACAGTAAGAAGAATATCAGATTTTTTTTTCTACAAGGCAAAAAATAGCAGCGCTTCTCCAATTGGGTCGTAAACATCTTTATGAGACTAATGAGAAATAAGACCGTTTTATATTTATCCGGGAATCAAAACTTTTTCTTCATCATGATAGAGTGAGTTTGCAGAGAGCTATTGGTTTAATGTAGGGAAGAGAAAGCTAGAACGGTCTTTTGGCGGAATTTCAATATTGTCGGAGCAAAACTCACGGAATAATATTTAGGAATGTACTACGTGCAGCAATCGGCTAATTCTTATTACATCAAATTCACTCCGTGTTATGAAGTGCGAATTTCGTACCTTCCTATTTTTAATCTATTACAGCATTCTATTGCAAGATGTAACCTCCGTATGGAGAGTTCATAGTCATACTTGCTGATTTATACTCAGTTGAAGGGGAGTAAAATATTATCAAAATTCATCGGAATTCTCAGGATATATAAAACTATATTGCTGAGAAGAATGAATGTAGTTTAAGGTTTAAAATACCTCTTAAATAAGAGGACCTACAGCCCCCACAGCCTTCCCCCTGGATACGCCTATGCTCCTTTTTGCATTCTTAATTTAAAGTTTAATGTTGTTAGTTGGAAAATGGAATATATTTAATTTTATAATAATATTTTCTGTTATGCTACATTACACGTTTCGTTATGTTACTCATATTTTAAATTAACTCTTGACTTAATATTTTTTATAATCAACATTTATATTTTATCTTAATTAGGTATTAAAGAATAAATATTTTCTTTTAACACTTTTTAGGGATCATTTTTTTCAAACTCAATAATCGAATAAAAGCGAAAATAGCGAACCCATGGGTACCTGGAATCTTTGAAGAGAAAAGTTTACTGGCGGACACTGGCACTGGTAGCGCAGTTGGTAAACGCACCGCATTGTGTGGACCCGGAATTGAATTCCGGCCACCTTTTCTCTTTAGATAAAACTATCCAATAACCTAAATGTTTGGACATTAGTGATAAATGCTCTACTTCAGTTTGCGAGCAGATTCCATTTATTTCAGCATTAATTTATTTTGAATGCATATAATGTTTGAGGAAAAATAAAATTTAATAGTTCATTTGCTTATTAGGAAACAAATTAGGACACCTACCTTCGGAAGCACTCATATCAATGCCGTTATTACGTCAACTGCTGCTGGCTGAGAACGGTTTATTACAAATTGATGAACGCTCTTTGGATGGCTTAGGTAGATTAGAAGAACTAGATTTTCACGATAATAGGATCAACGACATACATTTGAATGCCTTCCGAGATTTGAGAAGACTCCAGGAACTGGATATTAGTGGTAACAGGCTGGCTAACATAAAACCATCTGTGTTTCGTGAAAATGGGCAGCTAAAATCAATTAATTTGAATAGAAATGAAATCGCTTCTCTCCCTGATCAAATATTTCAAAGTTGCAAGTAAGATACAACTCACATTATCTTAATTGATTTGTATACTACAAATACATGCTGTTATTATGTTTTTACAAAAGTAAAAACTTTAGTATAATACTTTAATCTTAGTGCCATATACTTAGTTAGGTATTTATAGAACCTTTTTTCATAATTGAGGATGTGGCTGCAATAAGGGCCTATCCTCCAAAAGTAGGATTTCAGCTGCGAGCATTCAAAATTTTCAACAATTTGTGCATAATTTCGTATTAGACTTGCATTGGTCTTTTCACTTTCTACTTGTTGGGCAACTATTCGCTAAGAGGATCAAATAAAAAAATGGCAAGTAAATTTTTATCTTTAATTTTCAAATTGCATTACAAAAAAAAAAATTATAGGCCCTTTTTGCATAGAGTGCCTTTTTTGCATAAAATGATATAAAACTTAAATAACATTGATAGAAAAAAAAAGGAAAATAATGTATAAGTGTCACTTTTAATCACCATGTATTAAAAAAAGTGCTTATAAAAACACCCAAAATATAATGATAAAAAAAAAGCAATTATTAATTTAAAAAAACAAAAAAAAAAAAACAGTAAAATCAATATTCTTCTGCATCTTGGCTTTCTTCTGTTACATCACATTCATCAATGTTTTCTCCTCCAGTGGATTCCTGAAAGTTGAATATTTCCTCATAGAATCCCCAATGCTGTTGGGAAATATATGGAAGCAGGGACTTAGTACCACTGGGTTCCATCTGCCTTGTATTTGAGAATAACATATTTCTGGAGAGCGAATTGATTGCCTTTTGTCACTGGTTTTCTCATGAAAAACGGCAGTAGGCTTTGTTCCCAGTTGACGATTATTGATGAATCGTGCAAAAGATTAAACTTAGACGGAGAGAATCTACATTCAACAATGTTTTCTAAATACGGCATTAGGGTTTCAACAGTTTCTGCTTTCTTGATTCTTCCCTTCATGATTCCGAAATTTCTGTCACATTGTCCAAATGAGTGGCCTCTAACTGGAAAAATATGTGTGATATCAATGTGAAGGAGTTTAGCAAGCCAAGATGAAAATTTCATCATTGTACTATTTTTATTTTGTCCTCCCGCTGCATCAGAAATAAAAACTATCTCCTTTAGGCTTGGGTACTGTGGTAATATTTTTTGGATGCAGTTGAATAGAAAGGATGCAACTGAGTTTGCTCCTTTTTTAGCCTCTGACTCCAGAAATGTATAAAAGTATGAGTCGTCGTTGTTGTGGACATG
This sequence comes from Aelia acuminata, assembly GCA_911387785.2. Lineage (NCBI taxonomy): Eukaryota > Metazoa > Arthropoda > Insecta > Hemiptera > Pentatomidae > Aelia > Aelia acuminata. The sequence goes on from OU426978.1 coordinate 95,940,079, forward strand.
GATGTTGAACACATATAGCCATAACAATCTTTTGTAAAATTGGCGCCCAACATTTAGTTTTGGGAGAGGTAGATTTTGAGCGTAGTCGAATTCAAGAACTATAACTTCTTTGCTCAATTTCGCACGAGAAATGTGACTTTCTTTCAGTGTTTTATATCTTTTAACTTTTACTTTGTGGATAGTATATTGAAGATGGCATGGATCCTCGGCATTTACTTCCAGTTTTTTTTTTAATTCGACGCAGAAATCACAAACATCAGTTTTCGGTACAGAAAATGCAAAATTAGTCTGCCTGAAAAATTTGTGGTAAGTGTTGTATTTCATTGAGAGAGATTTGCCCGTGTTTTCCTTATATGTTTAAGAAACAAGTCGTACAATAGTTTAATAGTCATATCAGGATTTTCAAAGTAAAAGCGATACGTCCTAGCTTGGTAGTGACTCTTTCTGTGGGGAATGCTTTTTAAATGCTCCAGAGCAAGCTTCCAAATTTCTAGATCGATTTTATTTGGTCTGTTTGAATGGGATCCTCTTCTTTCTTCAAAAGACAGTCCATTTATAATCTTATTTTGCACCACTCTTATTCTTTTAATGGAAATTTGAAGCAATTTCAGAAAAAAACTACGGTAAACATTCATACTTGTGCCTTTCAATTGGAAGTGGTATTCCCACGAAAAAATGCGATTAATTTTTGGACCTGTTACAACACGACGACGGAGTAACTTTTTTCTTGTCAAACTTGAGCTTAAAACATTATCTTGAATTTCTTTACTTGAACAGTTCCAGAAGGCATGAAATAAATCTCTGGAGTCAGTAAAAGAAAACTGAGTATAACATTCCTTCGAACAACATTTTTTTACTGATTTAAACGTCTTTTTACTCACTGGTTTTCCAGAATTCGACATGTATTGTTCTCCAGCTTGCCTCCTTCTTTTTTTCACGTTTCGTTTCCAATTTTCTCTGTTTTCAATTTTTCTCTTGACTCCTTTAATTGATTCTAACACTTCCGACCGATTTGTCAACATTATCATAAAATAAAAGGACGAAATAAGTGACTAAATATTAATGAGAATGAGGCCAACATAAGATTCTCGGATTCACATTTACAAGAATCATGAATAATTGCAAGAAGGGCCCATAAGGCCAGGTTACAAAATCCGTTGTATTTTTTTACCTAATCGATCTATCGAATCGAAATTTTTACACAATCATCTTGAATCGATAGGGAAGAGTTTAGAACGTTTTCCGCAAAAAGGGCCTATGGTACTTTAGGCCCTTATTGCAGCCACATCCTCAATTATTCTCAAATATTTACTTTATTTTTTGAATAACTGTTTTCACATGTGTATTTAATTGGCAATGTGTCATGTCTCATAATCACCTGGCTATAGCACCGTTTTTCTAAAGAAATCATTATCTTGTATTAAGAAGGAATGCGATCTAAACAACCAAAAGTGTTATGTTTAGAGCATAGTTGCATTATTCGCTTTAAAAAAATAAATAAGCCAAAATATTTGGGGGGGGGGGTCATGACCCTTTACCCCCCCCCCCCCTGGATTCGCCTTTGGTTATGTAACCGTAATATATGCGAACTTCCGTCATGTTCTTTTCAGTGGCGGATCCAGAAATTTTCTGAGGGGGGCACACTTTTTTTTTTACATTCCATTAGTAATGATGGCCCTAATTAAAAATACATATTAGTACATAATGACGTTGTAAATTACTGTAAATGTTTAAATACAATTCATTTTCAATTATTGGACTTGAAAAATGACTAAATATAGCTCATTTTATATAGGAATAGTATACTTTAAGAGTGTCCTCACCTCTCGGGGGGGGGGCGCCCCCCGCGCCCCTCCCTTGGATCCGCTACTGGTTCTTTTCACTTAAAAATGACCTTGATTAGCTTTATTAGATCCCAGCTTTGGACTCCCACGCGTTAGGCATGATCTTCAGAGATATCTTTCTAACCCACAACAGCCCCTTCAGTTGAGATCCGGAAAAAACTTAAAGGTGCCCTATTGGCCAAGCCCGGAGAAGTATCATAGGGCATCTAGAACTAGAATCGCAATACTTTCCCTTATTACATATTTCAAATATAGGTAAGAGAAAAAAAATATATATATAAGATAGGCATTTTTAATCCTCTAACAATCAAGATAAAAAATCTGGAGCGTGCGCGCAACACACAACTTTCACTTACCAACTTACTTAGATTAGAAATTGATGTGTTTTGTTAACTGCCACTTCTCAAAGTCACACATTTTTCCACATTCGTTCCTTATTTTGGTTTTTATTAGCTTTATAAAAAACACTAATTTTTTTATTATTACATAACAGTTTTTACTTTTTCGGCAATGCAAGCATAATACTCCAAGTCGTCTGATTTTATAATTCTCTATAAAGTTTTTGAAAACTTCATTTAGTTACCATGAAATAAGTAATTTCCATTAAATGAACAGAACGGCTTTAATTATGAACAATGGTCTGTCATTAAAGTGTCTGTGGGTCTGTCACATTACTCCACAGACGTGGGCTCAACGTGTTGTATGAGTTGACGGAATATTTTTCTTTTTTTCTCCTCTATATGTTTACTTGATTTTTATCATATCTCATATTTAGCCATTTCTTATTTTTAGACGTAACGAGAGACAGTTAATTTCTCCATATAAACAAAAACAAAGGTACTTTATAGGAAACAAACAAACAAAAAAGGACCCTATCCCATTTAAGCCCCCTCAGAACATTTTAATAATGATAAAGCTTACCTGATATTAAAGAACTACTAATTTTCATTAAACATGACGAATTTGATGAAAATCATTAAAGCGGGACTTGGTTATTTCGACTCAGGGGACCCCAAAACGTGCGTTTCTGTTGAAAGCCGGAAGTCGAAATTTTTCACGATCGCAATACTTTCCCTTACTATATATTTCATAGGTAAGTGAAATTAAAAATATAATGAGATGTAGCTTAATGAGGTGGTTGAGGAGAAAGCATTTTAGCTGTTACAAGAATGAAGCTAGTTTAACCTCCAGAACCAGATAATGAAATTGAAGAGTTTGTTAAGTATAGTCATGGCATTAGCTATGTCTCTGCAAACGATTTTTTAAAAAGCCTGGGAGAAAAAGAGAATGCCTAACTGAATGAGGATGAAACCTTGAAATTCCCAGGCAGAATGTGTCAATTAAAGACCCATGTGCCTCCTAACACCAGTCCAGGCCAGAAACTCGCCTATGTGTAATGTGTAATTGCCTTACTCGATCTAAAAATTTAATAATGTTTAAGCCCATTGCTGTTGATAATGTATTTGGATGAAATATACAAAAGGAAAATAGAAAACTACCTGCAATGACCCACCTCCTCTCTTTGTGTATGATTTTGCCATTTTAGTGAATTCCGATGAATACTTGCAGCTATCACAAAATAGGATAAGAGTACAATTGGAAAACTATGCAGATCAGCACTGATAAGAGCAAGATACATTTAGGAAAAGTAAAAGAGCAAATCCATGTAATATAATGGAGGAGAAATGAAAGCAGTCATGTGTCTACCTCGGAACAGTTATGTACAGCAATGGGAAAATAGACATAAAATCTCTAACAGGATAAACAAGGCAAATCTTGCCTATTATCAGCTATTTAATATTGTTGTTGGGAGGCAGAAAGTTGAATCTCTGAATCTGCATGATGCTATATTTACTTGAGCTCTTTTATGGCGCTGAAAGTTGGGAATTAATAGGTACCGGCTGAAGAGCAGAGTCACTGCAGTTAAGATGATTTTTATGTGAAGGATTACAGGAAAAAAATTCTACAAAGGAGAGTGGTTGCATCTGATGAGAGAAACTTAACACCGCATCAGTAAAAGAAGGAGTGGAATCCTGCATACTAAAATGACTTTGCCTTTCATTTGAGTGCATTAGAAACTTATTATAAATGTTAGACCACACTCCTAACAGGTAGAAGACTTACAAATAACAATTTCATGCATATCATGGTCAGTGTCATACATGTTGAAAGGCTTACCTATGCTTAAAGACACAAAAAGGTGACCTAGACACAAGAAGTAGAAGGCTTACATTATTCTAAACCTCAAATTCATGAAAAATGTGTTGAAAACTAATTATTAAATTTAGCTGAAATTAATTTGTATATGTTTTAGTGGAGAATGTCACTACTAATTAGGATATCTTCACAAACATTTATTAAAGTAATTTCTGAAAATGTATATTTTTTATTTAATTATAATGATAATATTATTTTTGATGCATTTATCCAATTTGGTTATAACACAAATCTATGATTAAGAAACTTAAATTTTTATCAAGCATTGTTTGCCAAATGTGTATATAAAATTATGATTATTTTTGCTTTCAGGTTACTAGAAGAAGTATTATTATCCAATAATGCTTTACCATCTTTCCCTAACTCACTTACAAAACTTCAAGAACTGAAATTCTTAGATCTGAGTTACAACAGAATAAAAAATATTCTAGGACCATTATATAGTATAAAATCTCTCTCCTATTTGAACCTGTCAGGAAATAAAATTGAGAATTTATTGGAAGGGACATTTGTTAACATGGGAAACCTAACAGTTCTAGATTTGGACAATAATCAAATTCAATTCATTTCACCTCATGTGATCAGATCAATGCCATCTCTGATCACCCTAAAACTTTCTAGAAACAAACTTGCTTATATACCAAGTGCAGCCTTCTCAGACCTACCTGTTTTGACAGATATAGAACTTCAGCAAAACCAGATCTCACATTTAGCTAGTGATGCTTTTACTGGAGTACCAAACCTTTTAGTGATGAACCTTAGTTATAATCACTTGGCTAGTTTGGACAAGATTGGGCTCCATGGAGTCAAATCGATGGAAATACTTGATATCAGCCACAACAGATTGTCAAAGCTCAGTAGCCCTGGAATACCCAATTTAAATTCACTTATTCAATTGAAGGTATTAAATATATTTCTGATACTTTAATTTATAAAATCAGCTAAATTATAATATCCATTAGTAAATAAAATTTAAATGGATAGTATCAATTAATCGTTTATTTGAATTATTTTTTATTTTTACTTCAACTAAGAATTATTACTTTTATCATCTCTACATTTAAATTTTTTTTCTTTTTAAGCTATATCAATTCTTATTATTTCCTAGTTAACCTGGGCCACATAATGAACTAAAGTATTTTTTAAAAAGAAATTAATAACTTGATAAATGTTTATAGATCATCCATATTTTAAAAATATATTATTTATTAAATACATAAAATATTCATATAGTTAATCTAATTGCATACCTTTTACCAAATGATAACTATATAAAAACAGGCTATTATGGGCATGTGGCGAGTCTATTTTTTGGGGCCTCCAACAGAGCCTCGGTGGCCCCATTACCAGAAGCGATGAATGGGGTGAAGGCCCTTCTTTTTCTATCACAGTGATAACTTGTAGAAGGGAGTGTATTCCTTGATGAGAGGTGGGATGCCCCCCTCCTTGATATGCTACTATTTACTAATACCTCATTTGAGTCATATTATAAAATAGCATCAAGTATAATCAAAGCATATGTATTATAATTTTTAAGCATTTTTTAATTTCTGTTGGATTTGTTTCTGCTGTATATTTTAAGGTTTTTAATGCACAGAATTATGTTCCCAGATTAATTAATTATTCAATAATTCCTTTAAGAATTAAATTAAAATGTCAGTAGTTTAATGCTAAAATTGGTCTTTTCAGATGGATGGTAACAATATATGCGCTATTCAAGGATCTCCTTTTGAAAAAATGACTCATCTCAGAGTTCTTAGCCTAAAAAAAAACAGACTGGTTTCAATATCTGAGACTGCTTTGCAACCCTTAAGAAGTACCATTTACCAGATTGATATTGAAGGTAATGTTAAGCTATTTTTACTGAATTAGAATAGTTACTTGGGCTTGGAGGACCAATGTTTTTACTTTCACTTACCTAAATATGAAATATATAGTTAGGGGGAAAGTATTGCGATCGTGAAAAATTTCGACTTACGGTTTTCAACGAAAATATACGTTTTGAGGTCCCCTGAGTCCATGGTCTGTGTGTATGTGTGTGTGTGTGTGTGTGTGTGCGTGTGCGTGAGCGTGTGTGTGCATGTGTAGACTTTTTTTTATAAAGAAATAATACAATCTGCAAAACTTAAGGGCATTTATTATTAGTGCTCAAAAGATACATCCACACAAGATAAACAAAATAATAATTAGAAACGAAAAATTGGAACTAATAACTAAAATATATACAACCAAAATAGAAAATAAAATATATACAACCATCCATTGAAATATAAATAAAAAAAATATATAAACACATTCTTCTTATATACAATATATACATTCAGCCTAGGGATCTCTGACTCCCGTTTTGCCTCCCACTTATGGAAAGCAAAGCGAGACCCTAGGAGATCCCGATGCTTCTCTCCCAGCCGCATCAATGTTATAAAACCAGTGGAGACTAGTTGAGAGCACTTCATCTACTACTGCACATGGCTTGAGTGGAGAAGCTGGCCATTGCCAGAACTCCAAAACTATATTACAAAAGATTTCTGGGCCACTGCCGTTTCAACCTTCGAGAAGGATTGTAGTGATGGGTGGTGCTAGAAAGGGATTGTGCTGAAGGATTAGGATGATGATAAAGGTTCTGATGAAATTTTGAGAATCTGGATGGGATAAGGTCAAGGACAAATGTCATGATGCAAGGTTTTGTTTGAGACATAATATGGGGTATTGACTATGGTTCGAAGGACTTTGGACTGGATACGTCTGATGTTCGAAGGTTTTGCTGTCCCCCACATTTCGAGTCCATAGGTCCAGATGAGTTTCAATGTTGTTTTGTATATCAGTAATATGTTGTCAATGGAGAGATGAGAAGTTCTGTTAAGTAGTCAATATAGTTGGCCAAACCGTTGGTTGAGTTCTTGTAATTTAAGTCTAGTGTGTGGGTTCCATGTTAATCTTTTGTCTTGAAGGAAGCCAAGATACCGGACTGTGGGAAGTGGAATTGAGTTATAAAGAATTGAAGGACAGGATCTGCATCGGAGGGTGGAGGTGACATGCTTGAATTTGGATTCATTGATTTTGATGTGCCAGGAGCTGCACCACTGCTCTATCATGGAGAGATGTCTTTGCAGGTTTAGGGATGCTGTTTCAGGATTGGCATGGGATGATAGGATCATCGGCAAAGGTAGCGAGGAAGGTGTTGGAGTTTTTAGGGATATCAGGGGTAAATAAGCGAGGACAAAAGAGAACAGGACCCAGGATACTGCCTTGTGGGACACCAGCCTGAATTGGATATTAATTGGAGAGTTCTGTGCCGCAGCGGACTTAAAAGGAACGATTTGAGAGATAGGATTGATGGACTACATATAATGATTGGGATAAAAGGGTTTTGAGTTTAAAAAGCAAGCCATCGTGCCACACTCGGTCGAAAGCTTGAGCTACGTCGAGAAAGACACCAGTGCAATATTGCTTGTTTTCAAGGGCAGAGGATATATGATCAACAACACGAAGACCTTGTTGAACCTTGGAGTGGCCAGAACCGAATCCAAATTGATGTGGAGGAATTTTTTGGGATTCAAGTAGGGGTAGGATTTTTGAAAAAAGGCTTATTGGTCGGATGGTAGGATGAAGAGTTATTAATATGTTTTCGAGGTTTAGGGAAGAGGATGATTATGGAGTGTTTCCAAAGCAAAGGGAAGTGGGTAGTGCGAAGGATGCAGTTGTATAGGTATGTTAGGTATATAATAGCTTTTTTGGGTAGTTGAGGAAGGATCTGGGAAGTGAGGAGTATCCAGGGGTTTTTTTGGGTTTCAGTTTCTTTAAAAAGAATTCAACCTCAGAGGGATTGACTGCTTTAGGAGGTCGTGAGGAATAGGTGAAGAAAGGAATTCCATAATTTCAGCGGTATGGGAAGGATTCAGTTCAGGATGGAGTGTGAACGTGTTACAAAGATGCTTGGCGAACTCTTCTGCTCTGTCCTCATCTGACAAAGCCCAGGAACCATCCTCATGACGAAGGAGATGGGAGATGGAGTGGTATTTTAAAATTTTGTTGGTAGCTTTCTAGAGGGAGTTGTCAGAAGTAGATAGAGAGGATAGCTAGGAACTGTAGGTATGTGATCTGAAGGTAGCTAGTTTCTTTTTTATGTTTGATTTTCGATTGTCAGGATACCTGGTGCTTTGCCAGTGTGACCTAGAATGTCGCTTTGCGTGGATGAGGTCAATATCTGTATGAAATAAGCATAAACACTACATTATCCCACTTGATTTTGAATGCGATCCAATCCACCATCGTATACTGTCTGCTTTATCGTATCACGGTTAGGTTTGTTAATCACTAGCAGCATCTGGGCTACCTCTCTCTGCTGCTTAGGGCAGATTTTCACACATAAATATGAACTTTTACTACTGCAACCCTTAAGGAGTCCTTTGTGAAGGAGTCGACATGGGGGCAAATGGGGCTGAGGTGGAAGACGGGTGCGGGAGTCTTCCTACCCTCATGTGGGAACACCAGACTACAGTGCCCCACTCACTGATTGGTGTTCTCCGCTTGCCCGATCCCCTGCAACGCCTACTGTCACCTCCTTGTGGTGCCCCCTTGGGAGTTGTTTACAACTCGCGAACGACAGAGGCCCTGGCATCCTTAGGTCCAGTCCTCCTTAGGCCATGGTGGTAAGCCCCCGCCATCATGCTCTAAGTAGGAGAAGCCGTAGGACAGGTTTAGTGAAAAGACCACCAGGCGTTGACCTGCCAAGGTCTTGAGCGCCTGTTGGGATCAGGCTGGGTAGTAGGCTTGTCCCCGTCCTCTCTCTCCTCGCCTGCAGTGGTGAAGGGGTGGGTCTGGTAGGGCCCATTGGCTAGGTACAGACCTGCGCCCAGCCGCGAATGGATTAACGAGATTCCGACTGTGAAGGAGTTGACAAACATCATTGGAGAAGTTTAGAAACCCCTGATCCAAGGTCTTCAGTCAAAAAATTTGTTATTAGATTTCAGTGATAGTCTGAAGTCTCTCTTTAGATCTTCAACTTCAACACAATATTGTTTGCTTTATAGTCACAATTTGTTTTATATTTCTTAATGCTAATAAAGGCTCAGAAACTCAATGGTTTCCAGAAAATTTATTAGCGATTGTCTAATGTTGTAATGATGTACATGTTTTAATGCCTTGATATGTAAATAGGAAACCCTTTGCGATGCTCCTGTACCTTCTTGTGGCAGAAAAAATTTAATCAAGAAGCATTTCAACCACCAATTTGTTATGATGGTACTCCATTATTCGAAGGTCACAAGATGATAAGTGAAGAATGCTCACAATCTAAATACAGTGATTTACAGAAGAATTGTGAAAGCAATTCTATTGGTAACCATTATTGTTTTTATAATGATTATACAATAGTGACACAATTATTGTTATCAACCATGAGAAAGATATGCTTTAATGAACTAAGAAAAAAAATTGTTAATTATCAATTTATTAATTTAGCATGGTAAATATTCTCTGCAAGGGCAGATCCAGCCTTCCCCTGGATCTGCCAATCAGCTGTTTTTACCTTTCCCATAACTAACCTTCTACTTGTTCTGCATATTATTTATTTTTTACCCTACTTTTAGTAAAGTGGAATTCTATCTTTAAATGACAAAATTTTCCCAAACGGGGCTGCATGCAGAAATCCACCAATGATCTATGTGCTTCTATTCTCAATTTACATTTCCTTTTTTGTTATGAAACTGAATTCTTAATATTTAGGTAAACTCTGATGTAGTAAATAAAATATTTTTTCCATTAATAAAAGGAAAACTTATAGGTAATAATATAATCTTAAAGCATCCTTTTTTAAAATTATTTACAATAAATTCCCTAACTTTTTATATATATTCGAAGTTTATTTCATTTATTTTAATACAGTTAATTTCACATTAAACAGAGAAGTTAAAACTTTTTTCTCTATATTTTTTTTTTAGGCCAAATTCAACAACTTTCATCAACTACAAATAACTGGAAAGGAAACAATGAAAAACCAACTCCTGAAGAATCAGAATATTTTTATGAATATGTAGATTATGATGAAAATGTTTCTCTTCCCATTAACTTAACAAAATATACCATACAGACAACATCTGCGACAAATGTAATAATAAGTACAGTTGGAACTACAGCTATCCCTCCTGCAGTAATGTCCCACTTCATACCTGGTGATACACCTACTTTGTATGCTCGGCCAGGAAGTGACCAGTCAAAGAAAAAAAAGCCAACTAAACAACCATCGACAACATTTACATTTTTCGGGATGCCGCTTCCTTCATTGAACATTCAGAACTTGTGGGGTTCTAGTCGGAACAGAGATGGACAAAGTAGATTTCCAGGGGCCAGAGGTAGTATTGAGCCTTTAGATAAACCACCTAAACAAGAAGAAGGATTTAAACCTATACTGTATAATACTGGTGGTTTCAAACCAATTTTTAATCCATACTCTAACTTATCAACTTCCTCTAATTCCATCAAGACAATCCCAAGTGTTTCAAGTATTGCATCTAATATACAAGTTACAACTATGTCTTCTGGTTCAACTCTTGGCCCAACAGCTGATCCTCAGTTTCATGAAACCTATAACAAACTGGTCAAAGTGATTCCTCCTAAGACAGAAGTAAATAATAGAAATGAAGTAAGTACTCTGGAGCATGAAGAACATGATGAAACCAGAGACGAAATGATTCAGACCCATAAGTTTAGTTTTGATAACTATAGCTTACAGTCAATATATGAATTCAATACTGGACTAGAAGGCACTACCGAAGGGCACTATTCCAGTTCAACAACTGCACCATTCCAGTTTCCTCTCACCACTAAAGCTAGTAGTCTCGATGCTGTTCAAGAATCAACTGTGGGAGGTAACTAAATTTTAGTATTTAAGGAATACAAAACTAAAAAGTTAAAAAAATATTGTCAACAATTAAAAAGTTTTTACAACTAAATCATACAATGTAACAGCAATACATGCTGCAAATAATCAACATCATTCTTTTCTTAAGAATTTAAAAATCATTAGTTTTCAAGAGAGCAAAACTTATACATTACCTTATAAATATATCTTTTGTGTATTAGGGGCATCTAAATATTTTTTTTTGTTTTTGTTTTTTGTTAATAAATGCTTCAGCAGAAGAACTTTGAAGTACAGAGATGCAATAGAATACTATAACTCATACACTGTACTTTGTATTAACTGTAACTGCTTAACTCAAAGTCATTTACTAGACACTAAAGTTTAGGTTACCTACTCTGGTTTATAGATAACATATAAGATATTTAACTTATTTTTGGGATATATTGCTTACAAGCTCTGTGTCCCACAATTACGATTTCCTCTTTCAAAAGTGTTCCCTGATCTTACTTCTTAATATTGCTAAAAGATTTTATAGAAAGGTCGGTGCAAAACCTTCATGCATTTTAAATTATGTTAAAGAATTTTATGAAGACCTATCTTTGTAGCAGTGGCGGATCCAGAAATTTTCTGAGGGGGGGCATACTTTTTTTTTTACATTAATGAGTAATGAATGGGGCGCCCCCCGCGCCCCTCTCCTGGATCCGCTACTACTTTGTAGGAACTTTCATTTTGAATTTTCTTTTTTACTTTCATTTTACTTCCTTTACTAAGAGATATGCAGCCAATTTATTTTATAATTTTGAACCTTTTAATTTATTACAAAGATTTTCTATTTGATAAAGATAATTTATTTTTCATAATTGTGGACACTACTTTTTTTTATAGAATCTTGGATTTTAATTTTCAATGAAATCCAGAGTAATATATCTACAATTTAATTTATATTTTTTTTATTTTACCTATGTGTTTAGGTAACAACTATGTTGAAGCACCAGGAGTAAAAGATACAAATACGGTCACAGGGAACAGTCCATCACCTCTATCAGCATTTCTTGCACCAGGTGGCCAACTTCCTCCTTACAGGAGTCCTGGACGACCTACGATAACAAAGGTGACTGTGCCGCCCGCACCAATAGCTGAAGAAATTCAAGCTCCTGTACCAAGGCAGGCTAAAAGTACAGTTGAAGAAACTCTTCCAAAGGCAAAATCTAACCACATTGATAAATCGATAGCGTGGTATTACCAGAACTATAATAAAACTAACTTACAGCCTTATATAGGTCCTGGTATAGCTTTCCCATCTAACTGGGCTGATCCCCAATATTCAAAATTAAATACTTATTTACTATTATTTTTATTGCTAGTTTTGGCATTAGAATAAATTGAACTCAGTAAATATAATTAGTCTGTGTTAAAGACTGGTAATGTCATTAGTTTAGTTGTCTCAATTATGACTTGTAAAGAATTGTATTGGCAGTGTTCATTCATGTTTTCAACAGAAGAACCTCTACTGAGCCAAAGAGATCTTGTGATGCTTGTCTTGATCTATGTTACCCATTGCTGGTCATTCGGTCTAATGGCTAGGTTTTATGTGTGTAAATTAAGAAAGATATAAAGTATTATTTTGATATGAATATAATATAAATACAAATACGGAATTGCGATATTGCAAATGCATTCGTGCCTCGAATGCCCTTTTATATAAATTTAAGATATTTGTAGAAGTAGATAGGACCAATTTTCTGTTTCATAAGTCCTATTGAATTTAATAATCTTAAGAAACCCATCTAGGGTTAGATAGTTTCAAATGATATTTTATTAAAAGAATATTTTTAATTCTATATCTCATTTTGTTACAAGCATAGTGTTCTTTTAATAAAGGGAAATATGTAATACTGTTGAAGATCTCAACAGAAGCAAAAAGTTTTTTAGAGATCATAGACCAATACCACACAGTTTTGTGTTTATTTGAATAAGTCACGTTTTTTGTTGCAGTGGAAGAAATAACTAAAAACTATTTGAGTTATTAAATAAAGCACATAGTAAGGTATTACAAATTTGTTATTTAATAAAAGTAGATTTTTACAATCATTTATTTTTATGATTTTTCCGGAAGTTTTTTATTATTATTTTTAATCCATGTTTAATGAAATAACAACTTCCACTATTTGTTTTTATTTTTCTATTTATTTTTGATTTTCAACGTTTCGGGGCACCCGCCCCATCTTCAGGAAAAAACAACTAGAAACATTTATCTACATAAATCACAGCAATCTAAATAATTTTTTTTTTTTTTTTTTTTTTTTTTTTTTTTTGTGATTTATGTAGATAAATGTTTCTAGTTGTTTTTTCCTGCAGATGGGGCGGGTGCCCCGAAACGTTGAAAATCAAAAATAAATAGAAAAATAAAAACAAATAGTGGAAGTTGTTATTTCATTAAACATAGATTTTTACAAATAAAAAGAACCATTTCAAGGAAACTTGGCTTTAAAGCGTCTAAACCATGTTTTTTTAATATGCTTTCTTCTGTAATATGATGCTCTTGATTATTAAGATGAGGACTGTTTCAGAATAAACTAACATTTACCTGCAGGCTTTTAATAAAATATGCCATGTGAAAATCTCTATCCCAAAAATTCTTGTTTTCCATAAAAAAAAAAATTTTTTTTAAAGAAACTCCACCCTTAATTTATATAAAAGTTATCTTAAAAAGGTAGACAAAGCAATATTTACAATTACCTAATTATTTTATGTTGCATATTATAAATAAATTTAATTTTTTAAGTAATGAAAATATTTGAAAGTGTGGTCAGAATAAAAGAACACTTCTGTGTGAAAAAACTTATATTTTGCCATTGTTTCGTCCAAAATTTCAAGTCTTCATGAGGGCACTATTGAAGCATTTTACACATAAGTGCTATTTTATTCTAACTCCGCCCCGAACCATTTTTACATTATTAATACCTAAGCATCTTACATTATGAATTTTTTAAAATTTAAAAAAAGTAACTTGATACTTGCTTTAAAGTAAAATAATGTTTTTACTTTATACTTTTTATATATTATACATTAAGTTTTGTAAATAATAAAAAATATAAGGCATATGTATGTAAGAATATAATCTAAATATAGTGATTTGTATTATAAACTTGATGTCCTATAGTAAAGTAGATCTTGTTTTTATGAAGTGTTGAATTATATAAAATATAATACATGAAAACTAGTCATGCATTTAAGAATAAACTAGCTGTGCCCCAATTTTTCACCCCATAAAGCTTTAGTTATTTTCATATACCCGATGATTACATGATTAAGTGCTGCTGATTAACTAAAAACTTCAGAAAAAGGCATTAGCCTAACTGAAAGAGGTTTTATTCAGTGACATTGGTGAGAGGGGTCCCCCCTCAATATGCTCCTGGTTTTATTATCATACTTTTTGGCTAAACTAATAAATAAAGCTTATATAACAACAAAGTTATCAATATTTTTGGTTATATTTCCAAAGTATATATAAGTTTTATTCAAAACTTCTAATATGCTTATTGATAAGGAAAACCTCATCTTAAGTCCATTTAAACATTTTTCAATGTTAATCTTCTTAACAAAATGCATTCAATGAAATGTACTGAAAATATATAGAATATAAAATTACTTGATTTGAAGGAATAAAAATCTGGTATGGTGTGCAACACACAGCTTTCACTTACCAACCTACTTAAAATAGAAATCACTGTTTTGATTTCTAATCTACTGTGTAGACACCATTTAGCAACTTCACAGAAATAAGCTTTTTCACTTCTGTTTTTCATTCTCCATAAGTTAATGAGTATTATAATTGAATTGAAAAACTTTAAAGTCCTCAATATTAGTTGATCGATAATTAAGTACATGTTTACATCTGTTTTTTCTTTCTCTTAATCACCTCTCAAACTGATCTCTTTACTATCCCAAACGCCAGTCATCTCAACAACACTAAAAACTCGTTGTTCACTGTTATGTTTGCATTGCCGTATTATCACAAATAAAAAATATATAACCTTTATTTAGCAATAAAAAATGCTACTGTTCTTTAGGGATTAAATGACTAGAGAAATACGCTATTATTTACCTTTATTATTTGATTATTACTGCTCAAATTATTTAAAACAGTTTACGGTGTGAAAGCATATTCTTTAATACTTTAGTTCCATAATAGATTTCTAAATGATGGTGGTTTTAGTGGACCACTAATCGTTTTCGGCTTCTGGAAGGGCCATAAACACTTCAACTATCGATCCCGCTTCACGATATTTTAACAAAAATTCATGAAATTGAGATTTTTTTAGGCCCCTTTTAAAGATATAAACAATAATGATTAGAAAAATACCGAGGATTTTGAGTTTTGCGATAATTATAATATTCTATACCTTATGGAGACAAACAAAAATAAGTAAATAAATGTGGAAAAAGCTATTTTCTGTGAATATGAATAACATATTCAACTAAACACGTGAATTCTTACTCTAAATAGGTTGGTAATTGAATGTTGTATGTTGCGCACATCCATCGCACCAGTCGACACATCCATATTTGTCATTCTTTATGGACCACTTAAGATCGACTATAGGCTTTTTTAATAAATGTAGGTTAATAGTAAAATGAGCAATAAATAATAATAATGGACTTGGATTTGGTAAAATTGCAATTATGAAAATAGAAAAGAAAAAATCCAATTGTTAATTGCGGTTTATATTTTTTAGTTATTTATCTTTTCATTCAAACTTTAAAGATTTGAATCTGTAATAAAGAAATTTTTGTATTAAGGTTCCCGGTTTTTATGATGGTTCCCCGCCCATACTTTTTTCACACATTCTCTACATTCATTAAGCATATTATTCATATTCATTTTGTCAGAACCGCACTTATTGGTCGCTCAGATAAAATGAGACCAGTGGAACTGATACTTTTCTCAAATTATATTTGTCATTCCTTATCTGTTGTCCATATCTGTATCTGTCCATATCTGTCATTCCTTATGGACCACTTAAGATCGACTATAGGCTTATGTAAAGAAAGCATAAAAAAGATAAAAAAACCCTGGAAAATTTTACAGAAACTAGGGAAACTGTCAAGGCATCAAGAAAAACATGGGAGGGGTGTATTGGCCTATTGAAAAAAAAAAAAAAACACGAAAATAAAGTGCATTTATATATTTACAAATATAATTTATTTGTAATAAACTTTATTACAATCATATAAATAAAAACTACCGCAGTGCACCTCAGTTTCATGAAACAGTTAATGGTAAAACAGAAATAATTGAACAAAAAGTACATAAAAACTACTAAGTTAAAAAAAAATGTAATTATCAGATTATTTTCTGGAATCAACCTGAATATGTACTATAATCATTGGCGGATTCAGGTAGAGGGCAATGGGAGCTGCAGCCCGCTTTGGAAATTTTTTTGTCATTTAAAGATAAAATTTGTTTTAAAAGTAAGGAAGATATGTAAAATACTGCTGCAGAACAAGTACAATTTTAGTTGTGGAAAAAGAACATAAAGGTAAAAAAGCTGATTGGCATATCAGGGGGAAGGGCTGCGTGGCTTCTCCGCATTCAGCCTCCCCCTTTACAACAGGCTGGATGCGCCCCTGACTATAATTATTTAATGTCACTCCATCGCATTGTTTCCTGATTTGAAAGTCTTTCCTTATTCGAATCTAACAAAAATCCATAGCCGTACAAAAACATGTGCCATGCAACCCCCTTCTAGCACGCTTAGGTGTAATAAAAAAAATGGTTTATTTTATATAATACATATAGTATGATACTTTATTAAATATGTACATAGTGGAAAAGGGACTTCTTATTCTGTAACTCAGTTGGTAACCCTTATCTGAAAAAAAATTCAATGCTAAGGTTAGTTATGAAAACATAACCTTCTTTCGAATAAAAATTTTTGTTTTAAATAAGAGAAGATAAGATTAAAATTAAAACAGTGAAAAATTTTATTGGCAATTATATTTCTAAATTAAAATATGAAAATTAATTTTTGAAGCTACATCGGAGACTTCTAATCAGTGAAAAAGGTATTTCTAAAGCTTACAAACAATTGAATTTAAGATAAATTGCTTATCATTATTTCAAATTAAACTTAATTTGAAATTATTTTTTCTTTTCCTAGAGTTAAAAATTATTTCCTCTTCTTCTACTTACTATTGTACGGACAAAAGGGGCACTGGATGACACACCTACCACCCTGTGCAGATTTCCTCAGACTTAGACTACCACTATTAGGAAAAAGATGCCACCTTAGTTTTGCAGAACAAACCATATCCTGACACAGTCCATTGACATGATTATCCTTATCATATTTTTGCCTGGAGGGGCGAGACTAGTTTTGGAAGGAGGAGCACGCTCAATTTTGCCGCCTGTGTAAAACTCAATGTTATCAATATTTTAGGTGATGAATTCGATCATCAGAAAATATCAACTCACTCACTGCAGAAGCCCCCTTTTCCTTCCCCTTTGGTTCTTATTATTTAAGCATTGGATTTGGCGTAAAAAAAAACTCCAAAAAACGGAAGTATATACTATTCGTTTTTCGTCCATTTTTTTATGACTTATTTACTAAGTACGTTTCACATATAATTGCCTAAGGGGGGAAGGGGGTAATCAGAAACACGCAAGAGTTACATCCGGTGTTGCTAAAGAAACATTGTGTAGCTCCATCAAAGGCTGATTGTATGGGATTTTGCTTAATATAAAACATGTCAGACTATAAACAGGATTTTGATTTTATTGGTTTCAATTTTGAATTAAATTCAATTCCAAATATTGAAACCACATTTTTTAAAATTTATGTTGTTCCATAATATAATTGTTACATTAATGGCAACTTTCAAAATGCTTTTGTATGATTCATAAAAGTTGACCTAATTTTCATTTTAAAAGTGTCGGATATATCCTGCGCTTATGGATAAAACTGTAATGGTTTTAGGGGGGAGGTGGGTTGGAAGAATATTATACGCAACTCAAAATACGTGATCAGAGCCTAAAAACCGATTTATTTCTCTCCAAACTGCTCTCTCCAAGAAATCCTTTATCACAAGTGCTATTTTGTTTTGGAGTGCATCTTCATTCGTAAATCATCTTCTTTAACGTTATTTAAACAGCCATGATGCTTCTCCACCTCAGCAATGAATCTGTATTTATATGTAAGAGTAATTTTATCTTAGTTTTTTAAATATTAACATTATGTGTCATTTTAATTTTATCTTTATAAAATTAATATTAATATATTAATATTAATATTAATATTAATATAAACAAGTCCAATTCTCTTATAGGAAGTTAAGATTTGGATATAATTTATTGTTTCTTTGTACACTACTCATGATGTAAAGGTACTCATTCATGTAAAAGTTTGGAAGGAACCAAACTAATACATGTGTGGTCTATGGTGCAGAGTTGTAAAATTTGAAATAACCAGGAATTCTATTGAAACGTAATAAAATTTAACTATTAAAATCTTCGTTCAATAGTTAAAAGTATTTACTAAATATATTTCACTTCTTTGGTTCATTTAGGCTACCATTCCATAAAGGATGTCGATAGAATTAGATTCTGAGCGAGTTTCTACTCTCCCTGAAATACCACAAGAGGAAATATCGGATTTAAATGAACAAAGCTTTGAAGATTATACTGAATTCGAAGAATTAAGCTATGGTTTAAGTGAAGAGGTTTCTGATGAGTATTCCGGATATTCGATTTTTACAGATGTTTCTATAGAAACATATAAAACCCGAGGAGGTGAGGAGGAAGCCATACCATACGATCCCCTAATAAGTGTTCCACCAGAAGATTATCCAGATATGCTCTTTCTAATGGGAAATGATTTTCCTAAAGCTATTCACGTATGTTTATTTTTAATGTTGATAATGTGGTACGTACATAGTTGACAACCGTAATACTACATTAAGTTTGGTTCTACCTCTATGTCAAGTCCGGTATGGGTAGAAAAAAATCTTCGCGTTCGCGCAACACAACTTTCATTTACCAATAGAAAGGTGTGCACTATTAAAGGAGTAACTACATTTTGGCTGTTTGAGTTTTTAGTTTTGGACCGTTTCATCCTTTATGAAAATCCGGTATTCATACCTTACTTTCTAGATAAAGAGCAGTAACTCCAACAAATTATATGGTGCAAAAAGGGAGGAAGGAGCTCCTGGAGCTGCATCTTATCTTCACCACCATAGAGCACCAACTAACATTTAAAGTTGTGAAATATCATTTCAAATTTTTGAATCTGTTCAGGCGATCCAATTTTCCATAATTTTGGGGGATTGAAATTTATTTATTTCTTACATCTAGATACAGCTTAATAGACTTGTTCACGTTGTTACTGTTTCTGATAAGTAATCTCTTGATACTATTTAAGGCCACGGTGATAAGTTTAGCTCAATAAAACAATGGATATGGTGTCCTTAACCTCCGGGGCACAAAATTAATCATTGATTTATCAAGATTTTAAAAATATAATCAATTAATTATAAGTAACTTGCAAGGGCGTCGGCAGGATTTCGTCTATGGGGCAAGTTGGTAAAAAATGTTTAACCCCATTCTCCGACCCCACCCGCGACTACCACTAACTCTGTCCGCGCGAGCTCTAGTTAGCTTTCGCACACGTAAATTTTCAAACCATAATTATTTTGGGTTTTTATTCCTTGGTGGTTACCTCTCGCATTGGTAAATATACAAAGAGTCTTTATTAGATAGATGTAGTGGTTGGGTTGCAGCGGGAGGGGCAGTGTAAAATTCGAATACATCGGCTACAGTGAAAAGTATTCATTATCTGCCCTCTAGCTTATTGATATTGTAACACTTATGTGGGTTAAACAATTTTTATTTTTTTAAAAATAATAATTTCCAATACCATACAAATTATAGAAACTCAAATAATTAAACAGGTTACAAAAATTATCACTTTGTAACACACAAA